>OW971942.1:13201785-14507142 GCA_943193695.1 Acrobasis suavella
ACATTAGTGAAAGTGCATTTTATGCGTTAATACGATATCAAATCTTTGGTTAAACAAATCGTTACTAAAATATTTTTCAACTTAAAGATTTTCTAATATTAAAGACCTAAAAATGGTGATCAAGAAAAAAAAACCATATTAAAAGGAGACGTGAATCATAAATTATAATATAGCTTATTATCATTTATTTCTTTTTAAAAATAAGTTACCACTTTTCAGCCTTAAACTTAGGTAACTAAGCTTCTACCTACACTTCACCCTAAAGTTAGATGGAGAAGCTTAAGAGTTTTGTTTGATATATAGGAAAATTGCAGTTGCTACACTTTCCGTATAAGTAGACATCGATCAAGGCTCGATCAACACAGGAAAATTGCTTGCATACATTATTGAAAGTGCATTTTATGCGTTGATACATAGCGCGGTCGCTCCCCGCAATAACGTGTTGTTAGCTTATCCTACCTACACAATTTCCTCGTTTACTTTTAAGCCTCAAACCATAACTTTAAAGCAAGTTAATAAAGCAACTAATTACCTTGGATATATTTGAAAGATATAGCTTAGAAATTTCTACTCCCGCACTTTAAGTACTCTGTCGTCGACCAGGCAAGCCTCGTTCGGCCCGTGCAAACACGAGAAAATTGCCTTTTTTTTTGAAATGACATACATAGGTTGCCTCGGACGGCATTTCCTACTTCACCGGACAAGGTTTGAGAAGCGAGCTAGAGGTACGGCTTCCTATATTTATAAACTACTAGCAGCAGCGAAAAGGGCTCCCAAGGGGAAAACTTCGGCTTTAAGCGCGCTAGGGATATGGCAAATTTTGGGGTGCTGCAACACCCATGTTTTGCCGGAAGGGCCGAAGCTACGGTGCCAGAAGGGCCTACGTAGGACGCAAATTGTCTAGGTGCCGCCGGGCGGTACCTAGTGAACGAGCTAAAACACAAGAGAAAATTGCCTATGAACTGTGCATTTTATATATGGGTACAACGTGACATGTTACATTTGCATTTGATGAAGAAAACATATGATGAACAGATGTAATGATTATAGCTTAGTTATCTACTTGTTCGTCGTATAATTATATTTATCTAACAAGATGTGTATTTTATAAAACATTTACTTCCACAAGTAAACTCCATCAAAAAAGGTTGACATTGGCAATAGGAGTTGCTAATTTTGACCAAGCAAGCGAAGCTTCGCCAGACATTTCGATTTAGAAATTGGCCACAAATACTTTTGTTTATCTGTCTGTATTCGCCTACAGGTCGCATTTTCGACCGATTTTAAAGCATATCAGAACACAAATCATTTGATTTATTAAACTTTTTGCAAATGCTCATCTGAAAATGTTCCGAACAAAATATAAAGCTAAGTTTCTGTTCTTGCACTTTAAGTAAGCTGACATCGATCAAAGTTAGTCTCGCTTGTGAAAACACAAGAAAATTGTTTGCATACGTTGTCGATAGAATACTTATAAAAAAATTTCTTGCATAAACGCTTAAATACAAAACAATATTGTAACTTTCTCTTATAATTCAGACGATTACTTTGTAGAAGCGTAAGGGTTAATGAGCAGTGGGATTTTGAAAGCCAATGATGATAAATAAGCGTAAGTAACAAACTAACACAAAATGTAACAAAACTATTAACTAAGCACATGTTAATAGGCGATGTGATCACTATTTTGGTTTATTTTTTCCCGCTTCTCGCCCACCGTCACACTAAAAGTGACCTTAGGCTCTGTTTGCTTCAAGCTGCAAGACCCGAAATGCTTCTCTGCCCCATTGGGGATTAAGACGTAATAGTGACTAATACTATTAAATATAAATTGTATAATTGCAATAGAATATAATATTTAATAATTTTATAAAAAAATGCGTGTGGGTAATAAAAAAAAGTAACTGAACACAAAAAAGAAAAAAAAATGTCTGTCTGTATGTATTTTCTTGCCAATCTTCGAAATTTCTGGACGGATATTTAAATACGTGGTTTTCAATAAAAGATAAAGCTCAGCTCAGAGCAACATATAGGCTTTATTTCATTGAAATCTGATGTTAGGAAAAAAGTTGTTGTCATTTTTAAATTTCACGCCAACGAAATTGCAGGCACCAGCTAGTCATAAATAATCGTACTAAAACTACGATAATTACACACGATACTCTCAGGCATACATGACTGCCCCCGTGGTCCAGTGGTCAAAGCGTTCGCCTTGTGACCATGGTCATAAGACGAACGCCTTGACCATGTTTTGGTAACCATGAAGGTCATGAAAAGTCTTTTGTGAAAAGTTGTTTCCGTCTGGCTAGGATATTGCACGCTTGAATCGCCGATTATCCGAAAAGAAAAATGATTCCATGTTTTGGAAGGCATGTCTAAACTGTGAGTCCCAAACGCCATCTAGCGTTTGATCATCAAACTATCCAAGGATTGGTTCCTTTGGGTTGCGGAGGTCAGACGGTAGTCGCTCTGTGTAAAAACCAGTAACATCGTCAAATCTCCTTGGTTAGGTAGCGGACCCCAGGCTCTGCAGCGTTACTGCTGAGGATGCAACCGGGAAAATACGTTCGGATGATGATGATACTCTTAAGCATAAAATTTGCAGTAACAATCTGGTGCTGTACAGCAGATTGCAATTTGTGAATGTGCTGTGGCCCACAACACCTTCACGGCCAGCGCAGTTACAGTACAGCAACAGATTGTTACTGCAGGTTGTATGCCAAATTGTGTCGTGTGTAGTCACCTTTATAGCTAAGTTTCAACACTTGTATAATGTGTATAAGCCGATAGTATAAGCAGACTTCGATCAAGCCTCGTCTCGCTTGTGCAAACACAGGAAAATTGCTTGCATACATTATTGAAAGTGCATTCAATGCGTTGATACTTTAGTACTGTCGCTCCCGGCTGTAGGTAAAGCTATCAAAGTGTTGTTAGCTTTATATTCGTCGAACTTTTAAAAGTCTACTTTATAAAAGTCGAACTCGCGTATAGAGTTCCATACCATTATCTATAAAAAAATCATGTTTGTAGTATGGGAGCCCCTCTTAAATATTTATTTTATTTTAATTTAATTATATTATATATAAGTATTCTGTGAATATTTCAAGCGTTTACCTGTTGCCGTTATTAATATCGAGCAAAAAACGGCAAAAAATTATGGGAGCCATGTTTATTTTGTTCTGTTTTTAGTATTAGTTGTTATAGCGGCAACAGAAATACATCATTTGTAAAAAATTCAACTGTCTAGCTATCACGGTTCATGAGACACAGCCTGGTGACAGACAGACAGACAAACGGACGGTGAGCGGAGTCTCATTTTTACCTATTGGATACGAAACCCTAAATAGATTTATTTACCAGTTTGCGATTTTGAGGGTTCAGAACCCAACAGTTGTGTCACTTTTAGGGTTCCGCCAAGGACAGCTATCATAACTAAGCCTCTCTCCGTCTATCTGTCAGTCTGAATCCCATAAAATGTCATACAAAGACAGTTCTAATTTCCAGGTAATAAACTTAGCTGTAATGTAAATAATTGAATGATCTGACGTCAACAACTATTATGAAATCGAACGAAAACTTGATAATCAATCAAAAGATACAACACAACAACAACTCTTTTCAAATTTATACATTTATTACTTATTTTATTTATTTATTTAACTTTATTACAAATTTAATAGGCGGACTTAAAGCCATAGGATTTATCTACCAGTCAACCTACTGGTGATGCCGAGATTAAGAAGTCTTTTGAAAGAGGCGTAAAATATTTAATTATGAAAGATATATCACTAATAAAAATATAAGATATAAAAATATATTAATTAAAATAACAATA
Organism: Acrobasis suavella; assembly: GCA_943193695.1. Taxonomy (NCBI): domain Eukaryota; kingdom Metazoa; phylum Arthropoda; class Insecta; order Lepidoptera; family Pyralidae; genus Acrobasis; species Acrobasis suavella. Next base: position 13,205,618 of record OW971942.1, read on the forward strand.
TATATTAATAAACTTACATTCAAAATATATTATACATAGATATAAGATATAATAAACAATACGTATACTACATATATATTATCTGTATTCTATCTGACAGTTCCCGTTTATCTCGTGCCAGTAGCACTTTCATACTCTACCAATATAGTATAGGCCTTTTAATATACACGTCTCATCCTACATGAACTAAAGCTGTATATACCTTCTACTAATAATAATCTAATGCATCCGAAGATTGAGTTACAATAAGACCACTTACCACCAGGTGGTCCATTAGGAACTTTACTTACCTATTCAATAGCGATGGAACCGTTTCGTGATTGAAGCAAGTTGGAATAAAAGCAAGTACCTATTCATATCTACCCTACTAATATTTTGTATGATGTATGAAATTTTGTTTGCTTTCACGCAAAAACCACTGAAGGGATTGGAATATAGGCAATATCCTTTGTGTTAATCTAGGTAATAAGTATATAGCTTATTATCCAGATTAACACAAAGGAAACTTAAATCCCGGTAGGATTAAGGATTGTCAAATAACCTTATACCACGTGGCAACAGCTAGTATTAAATAATTTATAGACATAGTAACATAAGCGAGGAGAAAAAATTGTTGCTATCTAAAAATCGCCAAGTATTTCATCTGAACAGTTCTATATGAGAAAGTCAAATATGGCTTTAAACATCCGAGCATTGCTCACTTAAGGCCCATTTAGACGGGGTAAGTTTCTTGCCTGTTGCTACCATTTTATTGAAGCAATAAATAAATAAATATATACGGACAAATCACACAGATTGAGCTAGCCCCAAAGTAAGTTCGAGACCTGTGTTATGGGATACTAACTCAACAATACTTACTTTATAGTAAATACATGTATAGATAAATATCTTAGACCAAGGTAAATCTGAAACAGATCATTTTACATCTTGACCTGACCGGGGATCTAACCTGGGACCTCCGGTGTGACAGCGTAGCATGATAACCATTAGGTCACAGAGGTCGTCAATAAATGATTGTATAGCTGACGTTTCGTTAAGACCATGCAAGTAAAAAAATATAAATTTATATTTAAAAAATGTTATGCTACAGGCAAGTAACTTGCACCGCTAAAGTGAGCCTTGAAAAAGTTGTCCTGACCTACCTAGGAAAACGTAGCACGTTCAAATAAATGGCCAAAAATATATTGTCTAACTCAATACAAAGCCTATAGATATATAGGTAGACATAAGTACCTAAATTTAGTTTCACTGTATCCAAACGTCTGGACAGGGGTAGATGAATGAGGTGCGCCTTTTGATGGAGTAGGAGCAAACTGCCTCCAACAAATTACATTTGGCGAAAAGAAAAGAAAACCAATAATAAAGATATGTATAGGTAGGTATGTGTATATTTTACCTAATTGTAATTTGAATTTTACATGATTTTATTTAGTTTCACCTGTCCCGTTGTCTGTCTGTCTATCTGTCTGTAATCAGATCAGGTTACTGATTGAGCTGAAACTTTGCACGAGTAAATATATCGCATGACAATTATACAATATTATCATGACATTGAGCTGATATGATGATAAAGCTGGAAGGTGGCCATTGAAACTCTGTACTGTAAAGAAACGACGCAACCCTATCGAGTTTAGGCTTATTACAAGTGACTTGTTATGAGTAAGTTCTTTAGCCTCTCAATAAAGCTTGAAGAAAAAAAAATGGTTTCCAAAAACTTCTTCCTCTGTGGTGTCGGTAGTGCTTACAAACTTTGATTTGCCGCTTATTTTCCAAACAATTGGTTTAAGTATATTGGTAAAATATTACAGAATATAATTTAACTGTCTAATATTAATAAATCATTTGAGAATAGGTTTTACTTAAGTATTTTCAAGAACCGATTTGACCTCCGACTTTGTAATAATGTTAAAGATATTTAATTTAAAAATTTTATAAACCATTCACATCTTATACCTAATAAATCCTGTCAGAAATGATTTAGATAGATAGTACCGAAAGTTTGAAATATTTTTGTGTTCAGTAACAGTTTCTAGGCGTGGCTTTAATAGGCTTTTCTTTTAGAAATAAACCAATTTTACTCTTTTGCTCTTTTTTTACAAAAAACGGTATTTAACAAGGTACAACTAAAAGGTTCCACTTTATGTGTAAGTAATATAGGGCAAAAAGATTACTATTCATTTTTATAAAATTGTACGTAAGTATATACGTTTTATAACAGTCTTGTTAGAAAACGTGGAATAAATTTAGTGCTGGTGTTAATAAATTAATAATTGGTTTAAACCATTCTCTGCCCAAAACAGAAAGAGTCACAATTTTTTACCTTCTGAAATGACGATTGGTCACATATTTACCCTCAAATTCATAAAAAATAACAAGCGTTTGCTAAACCTTTTTTGGTTAAAACATGTTTTGTCCCTTTCCCTCTTTTGAATATTTGACGTTAAAAGGACGAACCAAAACATATTTTAACAAACATAGGTTTAGCAAACGTGTATAATTTTTTTTATGAATAAGAAGTTTAGTAAAAGGTGCAAAAAGGCGTAAATGTAATATTTTAAAGGATAGAGCGCTACTTTGAATCCAGAGCAAAACAAACAAGTAATATTAAACTGTAATATGGAAACCAAAAGTTGAATGGTATTTGCCTTCTATTTCTGTACAATTTGTATTTGATGAACATTAAGAGGCTTTTTACATTTAATTGGCTGTCTCGCTCGCACAATCAAACATTTTTAAAGATTATTAAAAAAGGGGACTCATTTGAAGAAAAGTGTTTCATAAACTTTTTTATATATTAATTGTTAGATATTGTAGACATGTTTTTTTATTGTTTATGTGTGTGTGTATCGAAAATAAGGTCTTAAAAAATTTAAAATTTTTATGACCTTATTTTCGTTGTAGTCAATGTCTACACAATATACAAACATGTCTACAATATCTAACATTATAATATATTAAAAAGTTTAATAAAACACTTTTCTTCAAATGAGTCACATTTTTTAATAATCTTTAAAAATGTTTGATTGTGCGAGCGAGACAGCCAACCAAAGGTAAAAAGCTTCTTAAAGGTTGAATAAATAAATAAATGTACGCCACGTAGCGTTAATGTTAAAAAATCCCATAAACATTACAGATGAACACTAATATCTTCGTGTATCGGGATTCACATTAAGTTCTTTATTCGTCCTGTAAGACTAACAAGAATTTGGACATAATTAAACGACAACGAACAATAAAGCTAAAGCCCTTCTCAGCGTTCATTGTCTAGCTATCTTTAGATCTAAATAATAGCACTTTACTACAGAGAAAGGTTACAAACTGCTTGAAACAGTCAACGAACCAGAGTTCATTAAGTTCGAAATATCATGATGAAATTTTTTCGTATTTAAATACCCATAAAAATAAGTGATTTTCAATAAAAACCATTTATATTGTACACTAGACGTTTCAAAGTTTTAAAATAAAAATGTGATCATATGGATGTGGTTAAAATAAAATCATTTGTAGGTACAACAAGAAAATAAAATTGTCATTGATCACATCTATTTTGAACGTGATGTTACATTTATCAATACAGAAAAAAAACTATGACGTCACAGTTCGGCATTACATACAAATCAAATTAAAAAAGTAGGTCATCTGATATGACTTGTTGGAAACGAGTATTATCATTGAAGCACCTAGAAGTATTGCGCCTAAAATGCTTGCAAAAAGACATTTATACTTACGGTTATATTTAACTTCAGAATTTTAAGCCTATGAAATTTAGTTAAAAAAATATTGGCACTAATTCAGCTAGCTAAGCTTAATTTATGCTAGTTGTTTATTTGTGTGACATTGTTTAAAGATAGTGTTGTACAGATGTTTATTGACAAAATAAGATAAGAAAAATGTTTGTGTGTACATACATACATAATTCCATTTTGAATGTTGTTTAGTGAACACTAACTAAACTAGATCGCTCAAAGGCCGTATCTGCATCTTGTTAGCAGAGCTGCCTTTCTGAATAGGTATTGAAAAATTTATTTACCAATCAATGAAACTAGTCAGATATAATATTAACCTTAATTTACTATTTTGAACGTAGTTAAGTAAACACTAACTTAACTGAATAGATCGCTCCAAGCCCCTATTTGTATCTTGTTACAAGAGTTGTATACTAAATAGGTATTGCTTAATTAATTTACCACTCAACGGCATCAGTCAAATATAATTTAAACCTTAATTTACTACTTCATAGTACTATGTTGATGCTTGAAATTTACTTGTATATTGACATTTACGTTCCTCAAAAGTGCTCGTTTCGTATTTTCTTTGCTAAATACATTCTGCAGAAATAACGTTTTACAAAAGTAACATTGTACGAAAGTGACATTTGTTAAGTAGTATTGAACTAGTTTTTTTAATAAAAAATACGTTAGCAAAATGTTTGTACATAATTCTATTTTGAACGTGTTTAAGTAAACACTAACTAAACTGAATAGATCGCTCCAAGCCCGTATTTATATCTTGTTAGCTGAGCTGTCTTCCGGAATAGGTATTGCTAAATTCATTTACCGCTCAATGGAACCAGTCAGATATAATTTTAACTATGATTTACAATCGTAAATCATAGTTAAAATTATATCTGATTGGTTTATAAAATTATATCTAATTTTAACTATGATTTACAATCGTAAATCATAGTTAAAATTATATCTGACTGGTTCCATTGAGCGATTGACTGGGTTCGAGACAAAAGTTCCAAAGACGACATTAGTGTTATTATAAAGGTGGATAAAATCACATATTTATGGCTAGCCTTTTGACATAATTCCTCAAGTTTTCTTCGCTTTTACTATCTAACTTAAAAGTAGATATCTTCTCCTTTTTTTTTCTAGCAAGAAGATGGAAAGAAAAAGAAAAAATAGATTTTTCATTAACCCTATACTCCCTCATTTCCTTTCAGGCCTAATTGAAGAGGGAAGACTTATATTATATGGGGTACATACTTATATACATCGGCCCACTTATTTTGTAGTTAAACTGAAAACATGCACAAAATTTACACAAAGTCATGCAAAACGCATTTTGGGTGGGATAAAGTTATTATTAAGCTTAAATTGTTATAATAATGTTAAATGTTATATCAAGATAAATGTGAATAGTCAAGACAGTGGCGCCGTATTTTTTAAATAAAAACTATGATAATTATAGATGGAGAAGAGAGGGGGAGGCTTTTGCTCAGCAGTGAGACAATACATCTGGCTATAAAAAAAGATAATTGTATAGAAACCTGAAAGAAATGTTTTTAAAAATCTGGCTAGAAACTGGCTTGTTTTTCTGCGTGAAGAAATATTATATATTATGCTTATGATGCAATCACCAGAGCCAGCTCTGACCACGTGGCCGGCCGTATATTGAGCTTAATAAAATTAGAATCATCGAATGAATTCTTCTTTATCTAGTTACTGAATTTTTTTGTCAAAATCTAAGCTTAGACTATTTACTTTAATCTAGCAATTAGTACGAGCGAATTGATTCCGACGTATCTAAAATTTCTTAGCGAGCGAAGCGTCCCAGTTTCGAGATTGGCTAAAAATGGTTTTGTCCATCTGTCCGTCTGTTGTAGCCTACAGATCGCATTTCTCAGTCGATTTTCGTGAAATTATATGTTCAGGTTCGAAAATTTAATGTTTTTGGAACGAAGTTCCTTACGGCAGGCTTGGAGGAGATAGGGATTTTGCTGCGCGACCGAACTGAAAAAAATGTGATAGTAAAACCGTAAGGATGACCTCGTTAAATAAAACCGTTAAATGAGACGTGCGCAGGCGCGACAGTCGTATACACAAGCGAGTAGTGTATAATACCTTTGAACACGATTTTTCTTTTGCAAATTGTGTCGATTCTACATTAGTCGAAGGAACTTCGTTCCTACCTGGTGTCCCACGACACCACATTTCTTTTTTTTTTTGTGGCGGTGATAATGGGTTTGGAAACCTAAAAATATCATACTTAAAAGATTTCCAAATTTAAAAAAAATGTCACATAAATTTTTTACTACTCTTACGCAACTTTATGCCTGCACAACGTTTTTATCCAATAAACTTCAAAGGGAGGGACGTAGGACGAGGTCTACAGCTCTCAGATCCAGTAGCAGTGTAAACAGATCCAAGGGCAAAACACAAACACCATACTAAGCTAGTTGGTGGAAACATGAATGAAAAACTGAAATCATAACAAAAAAATTACGTTAGGCCATCTGCTATTTCAAAAAAATGCTCGCAAATCTGCATGTAAAAAAGTCAATACCTGAATCAAGGAAAGTAGGTCTACTTTTATTTTAATTTGTTTCCAAACCAACAAGCAATGAATAAAACTTATATTACTCAATTTTAGGCGTCATGAATAAAGTAAAATATTAATTCAGGTATCCCATCAGGTATCTACGAACGAATGTAGCTTCGGATCTAAAACATCTTAGCTATTTGGTAATCAGTAAAAATTGTTATACGTGTTTTGTCTTGGATTGTAAGATTCTCCTTTTATGATTGTTCTTTGTATTTTTTGTTTTCTTTTTCTGTGTATTTTTGTAATAGTTTTGATCTGTTTTGTGCAATAATAAAATAAAATAAATAAAAATAATTAAATATGTTACTTCAACACCTGAGAACTTGATACAACAAGAGAAACAAACACTAAAATTATTACTTACCCTTGGGTGAAAAGTTTTAGTTGTTAAATCCAAGGAATTCACCACATCAAAGTCGTATTTCATCCGAACTATCGGTATAGTCAACTTGAAACAGATTGAGGCATAATATGCATATCTTTAAACTAGTCCTGAGCCCGAGATCCTTGAATTAGGTTTATTTCTCGTAGCCTTGAACAAAGTTTTGGGTAAGTAACAAGTAAAGCATTTGATTTTTTTACAATGTTATGTGGAAATGTGTAATTGTTAGCTTATTGATTGTCAAAAAACATCCCTACGTTTTTGTTCTTCCGCGGTCTTGATTCAAAGATTCAAATGTTTTTTCAGTAATTAGACCTTTACAGGCACTTTTATACGTCAATAATTAGTATAATTTACTTTACGTGTAAAGTTATTAAAATTTAATTTATTTTTAAAGACAATCTACCGATAACAGCGCTTCGTAACTATCACTGCTGAGAAGAAACGCCAAAAGATACTCATTTTCACAGTATTGGTCGCCTACTCGCCAGAAGGGCTTTGTCATATTATTATTATTGTCTTTTAATTAATAAATACTTATAATATAATACAATGTCGACACAACATAACATGTAATGCTTGAGAACAAGTAAACAAACATAAATTGCACAATAAAATATTTTACGGAAAAAGTTGCCTATATGGTATCAGTAAATATTATATTACATAACGGATAATGTAAGTATGAAGTTATCCCGAGGCTCTTGTCTCAGTAACCGTTCCGCAGCCATCTTGGAACCGAGCGGTTTACTGAGATCAGATGGCGAAAGACCGACAGGATGTCACTGGTACCATGGAGACTGGGCAAATGTCTAATTTGGGACGCAATGTGCGTGGATACTCTTGCGTCTTCGCATGTTGCGTCAACGTCTGTGCGAGCCGGTGCAGCGGCTGTTTCAGCGGAAGCCCTAAAGCGTAGAAAAATGCTGAGATTCTTGCAAATTACATTTTTGTACCCTTCGCCGTAGAGACGATGGGTCCATGGGGCCCAGAAGAAAAAGCTTTTGTGACTGAAATTTCGTTACGGGCGTCCCAAGGGCGGGCAGTTTCTTTGCACAAAGAATTTTTATTGCGGTGCAGAGAGGCAATGCTGCCAGCCTTCTGGGTACTCTGCCTCGCGGTGATGCATTGGAGTCTTTTTTTATTTGTAATTATTATTTTATTTAAATTTGTTAAAATGTTCAATGATTAAATAAAATATGGTATGTAGTATATTTTAACGTGTTTAGAATTTCTTTATTAAAATTTAAATAACATTCTAGAATCTTTTTCAAACATGACTTCCTCTCATGAAAACAGTCAAAAAAATCCGCAACACGACTCATTCTTAACACTCAATTAGATACATATTACATCACACCAATGAATATCATTCCCAGAAATAATTCCTATCAACGAATTAATTAGTTCGTACTCCTGATTTCAAATAGTCGCTTAAAGCGATACAGACTAAATGCTTTTCGAAATTAATCTATATTTAGCAGGATGATTCCCAGCAATTAAACCATATTTATGAAGCAGATAACATTAGTATGCGATATTAAAATTTATTAGGAGCGTGCAATGGAAAGATTAGCAGTAATTGCAGTCAGAAACACTAATTTGTAAACGGAACCATAATTTGTTGTTAGTAGTTTGATATGTAACTACTAACAAAATATAAGGAAACTAATTTTATGAGTGAATACAGTCCATGACACTAAACAGCTTTCCCCAAGAAACACATATCGAATAATTGATTATTTGACAAAAGAAAAATACAACCGACGTCATTTTTTTTTCAGGACTTTACACGTCTCCAAAGTCCTTCATCATATCCTAATTGAAATGGGAACAACTACTAAAGGTTTTCAAATGAAAAGAGAATCATCAAAATCGATTCACATGTGACGAAGATATCGCGTTACATAAATCCAAAAAAAAATGATAACAATTAAAACATTTTGTTGAAGTGTTAAAACCTTCTTTTTATATTGCTTTTTATACGAAAAAGTATTTCGTGCTGTCAATAGTGACAAGAAAAAGTAAGACAAGAATAAACGATATTTAGAACAAAACATATTTTATTTATGTTATAAGACTTAAGAGGCTATAAGATACAAGATATATAAAATTATACAGTCCAATTCCAGTCGATAAGTTATGCGATTATTCATTTACTTCGAGAACCGTGAACACTGAGTCAGCATTGCAATTTCAATTACCCAAGCAAAGAAGTGAAGTTATTGAACATATTCGAAATAAGAGTATATGATTACCTACTTCTGAAGGTAGAGCATCGCTGGAGAGTATTCATATTTAATAAAAGACGGAAAAATTCTGCGATGTAATAAGGTAGTTGCCGAAAATTTTCAAATAATAGGGATGGTGTCGGAATATCTGGATAAACTGTAAGTACGATTGAACTAATAAACAAAAGTGAAAAGTGAATTAAGGTGAACATTGAGATGGAACAATTAAAAAACGTTTAGTTATTTAATTTTTTGTTGATATTTTCTTTGGATTTTGCTATTCTAATTATATGTTATACAGTTATAGTTTATACAGATTTTCCTTGGCCAAATAATTAATTAATTTATTTTATTTTACAATTTCGTTTGTAAACCAAATTTTCATAATGGAGGGCTGGTTAAATTGTCAAAGCGATATTAAAGAAAGAATTAATAAAGCATATATAAATTTTAAAAAGTCACCAAAGGACAGAATTACTGATGTTTACATTGAGACACGTCTTGTAAATTTAGAAGAATTATGGGGAACATTTAAAACTACACATGAACAGATTGTAAAAGAATATAAAAGAGAAGAAATACTAGATAGTTCGTATGCCAAGGAAGATCTGTACGAACAAACTGAAGAACTTTTTATAGAATACAAAACTGCATTGAACTTAAAGTTGAAAACATTTGGTTCTAAGTATGATAAAGATTCTACAAATAAAGATACTTTAAATGAAAATGGAACAAAAAAGTCGGCAGTAAGATTGCCTAAAATAACAATTCCAATTTTTTCGGGAAAATACAATGAATGGACATCTTTTAGAGACATGTTTGTGTCGTTAATTCATGCTAATCCGTCTATTGATGATGTCCAGAAGTTACACTACTTAAAGGCTCACTTGAGTGGTGAGGCGGAACAATTAATACGCCAAACCCCAATTACTGCTGCTAACTATGTACAATGTTGGAATCAGTTACATGATAGATACAATAATAAAAAATATTTAGCAAATTGCATTTTGAAACGATTATTTAGTCAACGTAGTACTTTTGTTGAATCAGCAGCTGCTTTAAAAGATCTTTTGGATACGACATCTGACTGCCTATTTGCATTAAAGAATTTAGGAATTGATGTTAGTTCATGGGATATAATTGTTATACACATAGTTGGGTACAAATTAGATATGGAAACCAGGAAACAGTGGGAGTTGAAAATATCAGCTGATATGTCAACAGAGTTACCAACATATGCTCAATTTTCAGACTTTTTACAAAGCAGATTCCGAGCTTTAGAGTGTATTGATTCAAGGCAGAGACCTTCAACTTCCACTGGTATAACAAGATCATTCCATGTAAGTAATACGTTTGAGTGTGAGTTTTGCTCAGAGAATCACAAATTGGGTGTATGCAAAGGGTTTTGCGCTTTGGATGTCTATAAGCGTTATGATTTCATATCAAAAAATAGGTTATGTTTTAATTGTTTTGGTAATAACCATTCTGCCAAGTATTGTCGCATCGCACCTTTATGCAAAACTTGCAAAAGAAAACACAATACATTGCTGCATTCTGCGGTTTCGGACTCGGTTGTTGATAGTACTAAAGTTGATAATAAAGCCTTAACCGTAGTAATGGATAACGCGAATACTCCTGTAGCAGAAGCAGCAGCTTCTAATAATGATGATGAATGTCAAGTTGTTTCTTGTTTCGCTTCGGGTGAAATGTCCTTAAATAGTCAAGTATTGCTTGCGACAGCTGTTGTACAAGCTGAAACAGCTTTTGGAGAGAGTCAAATGATAAGGGCTTTACTAGATCAAGGATCTCAAGCCTCTTTTGTGACAGAAGCAACTGTGCAATACCTAGGAATTCGTAAGTTTCCAGTAAAGGGTTTTATATCTGGTTTAGAGGGAAATATATATATTACAGCTAAATATATGGTACAACTTAAGATTCGTTCAAGAATTAACTATGACATTATTATTACTGTTCAAGCATACGTGTTAAAGGCAATCACTTCTCTTTTGCCAAATAAAAAGGTCATTCCGGTTGAATGGTTGGACTTAAAAAAATTACAGCTGGCAGATCCTCAGTATCATACTCCCAACAAAATTGATCTGTTGTTAGGAGCTGAAGTGTATGGGCAAATAATACAAGAAAGAGTATTAAAGGCACCTAATGGCTCCTTAATAGCAATCGACCTCATTTGGGTGGGTTCTTTCTGGAGTTACTGATAAACAAGGCTATAATGTTAATAATGTTATTACCATGCACGTGTGTACCCCTGACAATAATTTTCTTAAGTTTTGGGAGTTAGAATCTGATTCAAATACATCTCGTCTGATGACCGAAGAAGAAACTTTATGCGAGGAATTTTATTCTAAAACTACACGACGTGATTCAGATGGTAGATATATAGTTCAACTGCCATTTAAAATGGAATTTTCTGAAAAGGTGAATGGAGATTCGAAGCAAGTAGCTTTGAAAAGATTAAGAGGATTAATAAAGCGATTCGATAAGAATGAAGATTTAAAGATAAAGTATACACAAGTAATTGATGAATATGTACAAATGAAACACATGGAAAAGATACCAGACAAAGAAAAAGATAAAAAAGAGTGTTTTTATTTGCCCCATCACGCTGTGATTAAAGAGGACAGAGATACAACGAAGCTTCGTGTTGTATTTGATGCTTCAGCAAAAAATTACAACGGAGTATCATTAAATGATATGTTAATGATTGGACCCAGTTTACAACCACTCTTGCGTCATTTAATAATGCGCTGGAGAACGCATAAAATATGTTTAGCCGCTGACATTGTTAAGATGTATCGGCAAATAAAGGTATCTGAAGATGATGCTGATTTTCAGCGTCTAATTTGGAGCAATGAAAAAAAAAAACAATGCAATACAAGAATATAGACTAACAAGAGTTACATTTGGAACTGCAGCTGCTCCATATTTAGCGGTAAAAACACTACAACAAGTGGCGATAGATGAAGGCCCTAATTATAATCAAGTAGCAGATATAGTAAAGAATGATTTCTATATGGATGATCTATTAACTGGATGTGATACAGTAGAACAAGGAGTTACAATTTATGAACAAATGAATAAGTTACTGAAGAAAGGGGGTTTTGAACTACAAAAATGGATGACAAATAATGATGACCTTTTAAATAAAATAAAGCAAGAAGATGTAGAAGCTTTAAAAGGATTGAAGTTGAAAACTGATGCCATTGTAAAGTTACTAGGTTTAACCTGGGATCGTTGCGCTGATGTCTTCAAATATTCGGTAGATTTACCAAAGGAATTTGGTCCAGTAACAAAAAGGAAAATTATATCCGAAATAACAATGTTATACGATCCTTTGGGCTGGATAGCACCTAGTGTGATTTTACCTAAGGCTTTAATTCAGAAATTATGGATTACTGGTATGGATTGGGATGAAGTGGTACCGAGCAATCTAGTAAGCGAATGGGATATTTATCGTTCTGATTTATACCAACTGAAGCAAATAAACATTCCCAGATGGCTTGGCATGGAAGTGAACAATAAAAAAATCGAATTGCATGGATTTTCTGATGCATCCAAGATAGCATACTCAGCAGTTGTGTATATTAGAATAATTGATAGTGATAATAAAGTCCGTGTCTCGTTAATTACTGCTAAAACTAAAGTTGCTCCAATTAAACAAATTTCAATTCCTCGTTTAGAACTTTGCGGTGCAGTCCTTGTGACTAGATTACTTGTGGAAGTGTCAGATGTAATGGGAATAAATAAGAAAGATATCCATGCTTGGACAGATTCGACCGTAGTTTTAGCCTGGCTTAACAATCACCCAAGTAGATGGCAGACTTTTGTCGCTAACAGGGTATCCGAGATTTTAACCACTTTGGAAGCTGATCAATGGTCACATGTTATGTCTTCGAAAAATCCTGCTGACTACGCATCTAGAGGTGTCCATCCATCAGAATTGTTGACAAAAACAATGTGGTTCAATGGTCCGGAATTTCTGAGCGAGAATTTAATATTATATAATAAGCCTAAAGATATCGAAACTAATTTGGAGGAATCTAGAAGTTTTTTGGTTGTAGCAAAATCTGAAATATGGAACAAGTATTCTACATTATCGAAGTTGATTCGAGTAGTAGCTTATTGTAAGAGATTTATTAATATTAGAATACCTGACAAACGACATAATAGTCGTTATTTTACTACAAAGGAGTTATCTCATGCATTAGAATTTTGCATTAAGTTTAATCAAGGTGAAACTCTTAAAGAGCAGATAGCCGAATTAAACAAACCAGGAGAGGCTAAATTCAAAATGCCTTATAAATCTTTGAATTTGTTTTTAGATATTAGTGGTATTGTACGTGTAGGAGGAAGATTAGATAGATCTCAACTTAGTAAGGATGCAAAACATCCCATTCTGTTACCGAAGAGGTCGCATTTCACTGATTTGGTTATTAATGATGCACATCAAAAAACTTTGCATGGTGGGATTCAATTAATGCTTGCATACATTTCGTCAAAATATTATATCGTAGGAGCGAAGTATTTAATTAAAACATATGTAAGAAAATGTATTAAATGTCTTCGATTTTCAAGTAAGACATCAGTTCAACTCATGGGACAGTTACCATCAGCACGAGTTTCTCCTAGTAGACCGTTTCAGTTTAGTGGGGTAGATTTTGCAGGGCCTATAAATATAAGGACTTCAAAGGGTCGTGGTCATCGTTCCACTAAGGGTTACATATGTCTCTTTGTATGTATGTCAACAAGAGCTATTCATCTTAAAGTAGTGAGCGATCTTACAACTCAAGGTTTCTTAGCGTCCTTCAAACGTTTCGTTGCTCGTCGTGGACATTGTTCAGAATTGTGGAGCGATAATGGAACTAATTTTAAGGGTGCATCTAGAGAGTTGCAAAGGATGCTTGCTGATGAAAATTCTAGGCTGGTAGACGAAGTATCTGAAAGTCTTTCAAATCAAGGAACCACTTGGCATTTTATTCCACCACATGCGCCCAACTTTGGCGGTTTATGGGAAGCAGGAGTAAAGTCGACAAAATTTCATTTAAAAAGATTAATTGGAGATATGACTTTAACCTATGAGGAGTTATCTACGGTTCTTATTCAGATAGAAGCTTGTTTGAATTCACGTCCATTGTCACGAATTGACTCTGAATCAGATGCTATTAATGTATTAACACCAGGTCATTTCCTTGTGGGTGAACCTTTGGTAACAGCACCAGATTATAATTTTGGCCAGTGTAATACTCCTGCACTTAGAAGATGGCAGCTTACACAGAAATTGATGCAAACATTCTGGAAACGTTGGTCTCAGGAATATCTTACGCATTTTCTTCACCGTTATAAGTGGTCTTATCAAACTCCTGAGCCAGAAATTGGGGATGTAGTATTAGTAAAGGAAGATGATTTGCCACCATGTCGATGGCTGCTTGGTAGAGTGGTAATCAAACATATAGGTAAAGATAGCTTGACTAGAGTGGTTACTCTTCGCACTCAGAATTCCTTAATAAAGAGACCTACGTCCAAGTTATGTGTTCTACCAATACAACAGTAGTTGAGACTACATATTAAGATTGTTTAAAAAAATGTTGTTTTTTATTTTGTGTTATTCTAAGATTTATAAGTTTATTGATTAATTTTGTGCAGTAAGTTATGTACATTTTCTTTTAATTGCTATTTTCTGTAAATTAAAGGGCAAAATAGTGCCCTTTGGAGGCCGGTATGTTGAAGTGTTAAAACCTTCTTTTTATATTGCTTTTTATACGAAAAAGTATTTCGTGCTGTCAATAGTGACAAGAAAAAGTAAGACAAGAATAAACGATATTTAGAACGAAACATATTTTATTTATGTTACATAGGGCGCACTATAAGTTTCCGGAACTGGCCACTTACATAAACAATATTTAAAAATTTATTGCAACATTTGAAAATAGAACTCTTTGGCTGTAGAATGCAGTTTGTTTCATCTGACTGTCTTTTGTTTTTACCTTGTGGCGCCATTTAAAAAATTGTGTGTCTGCATCAACATGGACTTAACTCAGGAAAATTTTCGTAGTATGATTTTCTACGATTTTAAGTGTAATTTGACAGCTCAACAGAGCATCGCTCGGCTTGAAACAGCTTTTGGCAATGAAGCACCATGCAAGACAACTGTTTATAGCTGGTTTGCAGAATTCAAGCGTGGTCGTATCAATCTCAGTGACGAATCTCGCGATGGTCGGCCGTCCACCGCTGTGACCAACAAAAACATCGATGCTGTGCGCCGTATGATTGAAACAGACAGGCATGTGACCTACCATGAAATTCGCGCATCCTTAGAAATAGGCATGAGTCAAATACAATTAATCTTACACAAACATTTGGGTGTGAGAAAGCTGTGCTCGCGGTGGATCCCACACAACTTGACCGAGGCTCAAAAAACGGACCGCGTCACTTGGTGCAGTGCCATGCTTACCAGATTCAACGAAGGTGCGTCAAATTTGGTGTGGTACATAGTAACAGGTGACGAAACATGGATTTATTGCTACGATCCCAAAACAAAGCAGCAATCGAGCGTATGGGTCTTTCAAGATGAGCCGAAACCAACCAAAGTGGCGCGCGTGAAAAGTGCATCTAAGCGAATGATTGCTTCTTTTTTTAATAAAACTGGACACGTGGCTACTGTTGCTTTAGAGAATCGTCGTACAGTGAATAGTGACTGGTACACGACCATTTGTTTGCCGGAAGTTATTGAGGAACTCCGTAAAAATAACCGTAAACGCCGGATCATCCTGCACCACGACAATGCTAGTTCTCACACGGCCAGACAGACAAACGACTTTTTTAAGGCGAAAAATGTAGAACTCATGAGTCATCCTGCATACAGTCCCGACCTGGCACCTTGTGACTTTTTTCTGTTCCCAAAAATTAAGAACCAATTACGCGGTCAACGATTTTCATCACCAGAAGAGGCTGTCGAGGAGTATGAAAAACACGTTTCAGAGGTCACCACAGAGGAGTGACACAAAAGTTTTCAAAACTGGTTTCATCGAATGAAAAAGTGCATAGACGCCAAGGGAGATTATTTTGAAAAACAATAAATTAATTTTGTACCTTTAATAGTATTTTTTCATATTCATTCCGGAAACTTATAGTGCGCCCCACGTATAAGACTTAAGAGGCTATAAGATACAAGATATATAAAATTATACAGTCCAATTCCAGTCGATAAGTTATGCGATTATTCACATTTCTTTTTTTTCTGGATTAAAAAAGCGCTATTTTTCTCTTTGTTTCAAGTAATTACAGAAGTTTTAGGTTATTTGTATTGACATGTAATTATTTGTGTAAACGTGAATACTTTTTTGTAACATTAAACCGATAGTGAATAGGGATCAAGTGTACTTATAAAAATAAAAAAATATGAAGGATCACGCAAACAAAATGATGTGTGAACATTTTATCGTAAGTTGTTGGACTCCGATAAAACAAATCTTAGTATTTATTGTATGAAAACGACACCAAACAAAGGTAAGTATTAAATTGTCGGTTGAAGTCTGATTAGGTATTGTAGGTGTTCTGCTTTTCTTTATATTCTGTTTTGTATTTGCTAGATTTTCTCAGAGATGGACATGAAAAGTAGAGTGTGCTAGACAGGTACGGTAATATTTTTATCTCGGGCGATATACATGAATCCCTTGCTTCACTCAGGATTCCACTGTATTTCGTTTCGTTTCAAAGAAGCGCCCTCACCTTCAAAATATTATATTACCTTATCCCCTTGTAGCACAATCTACTATTTCATATTCTTTTATAACATTCTTTGGTAAAGTTGTTCAGTATCATGGCCTGGGTTCACCCTTAAAATAGTTTTAGTATAATTTGTTGGACCCCTTATAATTAATAATTTATAAATAACAATTTGAGGCCTTGTTTTAAGAATCATTTTAAATAAAAGATATTTGTTGAAGAAGCGACCCAAGCGAGTGACGTTCTCAGAGCCTACTTGAAAATCCGACGTTTGTGTATTAAATACCATCCAAAACCAAGAAGACAAAAAACTACGCCTATTTTTAATCTCACGGTAAATCTATAGTTTATCCGTCCGTTCAACTACTTTAAACATTTCAACTAAACTAACACACAGATGAGTGTTCAAAATTTCAGAATTCTAAACTGGGTTCATTAGTTTGATGCATGTGTTTGACTTGCTTATTAACTACTCGTCGCTTATATAAATTCTGATTTTGACGGTATCAAACTGTATTCGCAGAAATTCGGCGCAATAATCCTGCGAAAACACGTTGGCCTAAAATTATTCTGGAAATTGGTGCTTCAATATCAGTTACAGGAATTCATTTGGAAATAGTAAGCTGTTCCAATGTTTACCTTACCCCAAAAGTACTTGCCTCTGTTCAGCTTTGAATGTTCTAGGCTGCATCCCATCAGTGTTTGTTCCGCTACGACTTTTAATTTAAATAAATACCTAGATAAGTACTATCACACAGATTTAAAACTTACTTATGGTAGCCTTTAAGTATTTTTTTATAATTTATTTGGGAAACCAACAATTTAATATGACCTACATAAATATAAAAAATCATATATATTAATATGTTAAGGTTAAGATGTTTGCCTCCCTTTTTAGAAAAAACCTCACAATTGCTCCATATAAATTTTATATCATTTATAAATAATTGCTTGCTCTACCGGCATCATCTACTAAAAAATTTATTAATGCTTTTGTTTTTGGTAATTAATTAATTAATATTAAAATTATATATACAGATATACATTAAGACACAATACGACAATGCTGCCATCTGACGGCTTTAATTTTGAAACAACGTCAACATGATTGACGGTCGGTAATTTTTTTGTTCAATTTCACATTTACTCACGTATAAATACTTTTCATATAGTGGCGTTTTAGCTCAACATTTGTGATACTTGCGCCGAGAAAATATTTTTCTAAAATTGTCATATAGATATGACAATTTTAGAAAAATATTTTCTCAATCTGTCATCTAAACTTTATAATGTAATACAATAAAAAGAAGAAAGTTATATATAGTGTGCAAAATCAGAAACGACTTGAATACCTGCAATAAATTTTGATTCATTAAATTGAAATGAATGATTTATTTACATAATAATTAAAAAAACAATAAAATAAAATGCCTAGACGACTGATACTGGAAACTCAAGCTGAAAGACGTCGAAGTCAACCCGTAGTCATGAAAAAATAGATAATTTTTATAATTTTGTAAAGTGATAATTATTATCATACTTATTTAGTGCGAATTATTCGCACTGTTAGTGGGTAATAATATAATGACATACTAACTCGACTTTAAATAAAATAAAAAATACCCAAAACAAGAACATTACATACCTACCTGTAGTTCACGAATAGTTTATTTTCTTCATTATAATTCTAAATTGAAAGTTTTTATACAACTTGCAATGTTTGTGCGTCTGTTAAGATCAAATCGATCTGATGCTGATGTTGATGGTAGAGCCGGGTATTCATAGGAACTCACTAATGAAATAATAAAAAAGTTGGTACTAAAGTGTCTATAAAATATGATTTGACTATTTATCAATTAAAATCATAAAATTAAAAATAGGTACATATATACGTGTATATGTATATAAAATAATACTTTTTAAAAAATCAATGTTTATAATAAAGTGTATGATCATGTTCCGGCGGGAATCGCTGTTAATTCTGAAGAAAAAAGGATTGTTTTCCCACGTCCTTGGAGACTTACCTAAGCAATCCCTGGACATAAAAATCAATCCTTCAAAATGAAAAATAAATTGGCAGTGCGTCTTATAATTTTCCCGTGATAAAAGAAGAGGTTAATGCTATTGGCAGCTGTCGAAATGATCGACGACGGAGGAAAGTTAGGCCTTCCGACAAATCTATTGGGAGAGGTCGGTGCCGGCCATTCAAAAAACATGCTCCGACAAATGACAAATTGCCTTCTTGACCCAAGGAGGCACGTGGATCCGCAATAACTTCTTGTGGATATCCATCTCCTAAATTGTTACAAATCGTAATGCCCCTCATTTAAGAAATGGTTCGCGTTATTGCTAAGTTTCGGTAATCATTGAAGTAAGGCCGGCCAAAAAAAGGTTATATAATTTATTTATTTTTTTATTTATGAGAACACATTTAATTTATGGCGTTTTTTGTTGTGCGTAGATGTGTAGAGAAGGTTCAAAGCGCTATAAGAAAATGGGATACTTCTTAAATAGATTTAAGATACTTGCATGATTATTATTTAACATAATATCTTAAAAATGTACGTAAGGCTAATCTAAAGAGCGATGACTCGAATAGCGTAAATAATGTAACTGTCTTATGTTAACATTATAAAATCACTATAATTAAAAAAATCAAGAATCCTCTACTATTAACTACAAATAACACTTTGACCTTTGATCATGTGTTTTACAAAAAAAAAAAAGGATCAAATAAACGTATCAAAATTTTGTGATTTTACCTAAAACATATTTAAGATGTTAAAGCAACATTCATAAGAATTTGCGTGCACATCTGACTCGAACCCCTCAGAAAGCTCTCCTTATTCATCATCATTATCGGACTATTCACACTCACCACGACGAATCCGTTCTTAAAGTGGCTTTATAGTACTTTATAGCTCCTTAAAACGATTTACAACTTCTTGATGATCCTACGAAATCTACCCCTTTCTCTGAATTAATTTTATGCGTAGATTAAAGCCAAGTATGTTAAATTGTTAGTTTAAAAGCGTTGCATGTCATTATTTTATGTTAGATTAAGGTTCTGTTAGAGCTTTTGAATATTCATCTTGAAAAGGGTTTCTGTTTTGACTGTGACGTTACTCATAGTGATAAGTACATTAAGTCTATTCTGGTTTATACTGATTTATTCAACACTGTATGGCTATAAAATAAAAAGAACGCCACAAAATTTTTTGATCCAGTAGAATACTAATACCAATTGGAATGTTATTATTGAGCCAGATCGAATGATCTCCGTTTCAGCTTGGATAAAAATGATTTCGTATTTTTATAATTTATTTTGATTTCTCCTCAACAGGT
Organism: Acrobasis suavella; assembly: GCA_943193695.1. Taxonomy (NCBI): domain Eukaryota; kingdom Metazoa; phylum Arthropoda; class Insecta; order Lepidoptera; family Pyralidae; genus Acrobasis; species Acrobasis suavella. The sequence goes on from OW971942.1 coordinate 13,225,649, forward strand.
TGCATTACTTTTTAGTCGATTCAGTTTTTGAAATATTTCAAAAAATTTGGTTCAGCCATACGGGTTGAAACATAAAAAATATAGTACTTTATACATTTTGAAAATTTTTAAAAAATATCGCAAAGAAAATTTTACTCTTGCTTTTTTGTTCGGATAACCCAAAAGTATATACGAGCGTAGCGAGTGATTCAAGTGTTAGAATCCTGAGTAATGCAAGTGACTCATGGCCCTCGATGTAAATCCGCTTTATTCAAGAATTGCATACTATACTTTATACCATGACTACGAGAATAATTTTTCAAAACTAAAAACCGACTTCACCAAACTACACAACCGGTTTTAATAAAAAAATTATGGGACCACCTGATAGGTATTCCCTTTAGAAAAAAAAAGAATATTCTAAATCGGTACAAACGTCTTCGAATAAATCGATCAACATATATAAAACATAAAATTCCGCCGAATTGATAACCTTCTCTTTTGGAAGTCGGTTAAAAAGTGAAAATAGACATTTCATGAAGAAAAAAGGTTAAATTAATTAAAATGGACATTCAAATTGGAACAATTACTGCATTTTATTCACTGTTTTCAGTGAATAAAATAAACTTTTAAGAGGGGGAATGGTATAAATTACTTTATATAAAATCAGATCGTGCCTTTGCAAGATTTACAGAGCTTCTAGTTTTATGTTATAAAGTTAGGACATCATACCAAAAGTATTGTTATATATGAATTGGTATCTACCTACACGTTGTTTGCAATAATACAATGAACTTGGTTTCTTACATCCTTATCTTACCCGATAAACATTGTGATACGAACAAATACAGAAAAGATAATTGTTAACTCAACATTTTTCGATGCAGTGGAATATTAATATAAAAGCTATCTGTATGGACCCATAGAGCAAATGTTTGTAGATAAATCGCATTGTTTGCCGACAGCTTACATGACTTCATGGACAAACAAACGGTGGGTTAAACGTATTTCAATAGAAATGAATATATTTTCCGTTTGTCTGTCGTATTTCAATAAAGCTATTTTTTTAGGCAAAGTTGAGTTTGTGTTTTGAATTTAGTATTTTTAGGAATCCGGTTCCAGAGTGTTTTACTGTCTGTCTATCAAAGTTTTTTTTTTTTATTATAAATAGGTTTTACATATTAAAGCCTTATAATGGAACTTTATATACTTTGACAATTCAAAAATACTGCTCTACGTTTTTAAAATCAAATCAAACTTTCAGAAAAAAAAAAGTTTTTATTAACGTTTCTGTTTTTCTCGCCTATTCCTCAACTTGTAACTAAAGTGTGGCTGCAAAGCTCAGCGTTCCTAACAATGAACGGGTCATTTATTACCGAGTCCATAGTTCCCGATTTATAACTTTCTCCAGTGTTCGTGGCCACAGCGTGTGACATTCAATTTCGGTTTGTCGAACATGCAACCACGAACCCCGATGAAAATTTACGTTTTTATCCGGAATTCGCATCAGTCGTAACTTATTACAAAATGCGTCCAATGTAAAGAAATATAAAAATCTGTCCCTGTGGTAGTTCTTACTTTGGTGAATGTACCAACTTTAGAGTAAGTTCAGTGTTTTAATTTATAAATAGCAAGTTGTCAAAAGTCAGAAATGTACTTATCGAAATCGATAACATCTACTTACAAAACTAAAAATGAACTGACTACGAGTTTGTATTTTGGAAAATCTAAATTATATGACGCACTTTCATCTAATTGTAGATATTAGATTGACTAAACTTAGCGTAAAAGTGCACTAAAAAGTAAACCTATATTACCTTAAAATCTTTGAAGAAGTTTTTAGAAACATAAAAGCGGACTGACTCAAATTTATTTCTTATTTTTGCAGGAATATCAGCGGGTGGCGGCGAGAGCGGGGGTGAAGTAGACACACTCAAGCGAAGTGACATCATCCCGGTCAGCGAGTCGGCTGTCAGTGATGCCAGCTTCATCCCCGACGTCAATGGCACCGCCTCTTCAGAGAATATGCAGCCCTACTTTGATAACGCAACTAAAAGGGACTACACAGCGGCAGTGGGCCAGCCGGCCTATATGCACTGCAGAGTCAAGAGCTTAGGCGATCGGGCGGTGAGTCATACTTTTTTACCAGCTTTTATTGAACTCGCAATGTTTCTTGCATATATAAGTAAATAAATATGGACAAATAAGACTGATTAAGTTAGCCCCAAAGTAAGTTCGAGACTTACTTACTCAACAATACTATATTTTGTAACAAATACATATACGTATAGATAAAGATCCAAGACCTAAAAACCTTTTTTGGTTAAGCTACACTGTCCGACTACTGGGCAAAGGAGTAATATCTGCTTAGTCTAGTTTATTAAAGTATATTATTTATAAATATGTATATACCAAGGGAAGTAGGCATTTCTTCAGGAAATGTGGGGCAGTCCTATTTGATATAGGGCCTACTGTGAAAATGAGTTTCTTTCAGCGTTTCTTCACAGCAGTGGTCGTTACGAAGCGCTGGTATCGGTAGCTTTTATTAAAAAATAAATAAAATTTTAATATACATTTTACTACGATCGTTGTATCACTTATTATTTGTATACCACGTAGTCTCACTGTTCATTGTATTGGGCAGATAACACAGTTTTCAGAGATCTCAAATTTAAAACACAACTTCTGACCTGTCACTGTCACCGTCAAACTGGCCGCATTCTTTATTAACTTTTGTTGTGCGGGCACAATAGCACATATATTAAAATTATTTTTAGTTTCAGTTTTCTTCCATAGTTTTAGTGTTAGATTTACGTTATACTTGTGGTTTATACATGTAGATTGTGAAATAATCATAAATTAAGTGAAAGAAGCACCAGAATGACGTGGATTTTACATGCAGCAGTAATGACAGCCAATTAATTCTTTTCATGTATTTTTCACTGCAGTATTGTAACTATTTATTTATTCATGTGTACCCAAATTTTTTATCACTATTACGTAACGTACGTAACTTATTGATTATAACCTCCAAAGTCGGTACCTGCAAAAAAAATAATAAAAATTACTGACCTAAATACAATATATACGACCCAAGGCATTTTCCATCTTGCCATGGCTAAGGATCGAACACAGAACCTCGAGTGGCAGATTGGCATACCAACCATTACGCCACGGAGATCTTAAAATGTTTTTTCAGTAGTTAACTACCTACAATTATGTTTTATTCTGTTTTACGTGAATTCAGCCGAAGAGGTGCTTCTTCAGATTATTATCATATCTTGTAGGAGTTTCTTTGATCTGGGAAGAAAAAGGCAAGCATACGTCATGCAGCAAGTACTACGATGTGAAGTATTTTGGTTTCAACGAATGATTACAAGATTTAAGGAAAATGATCTCTGCTCGTCATCACACACCTGGAAATAACAATTGTTTTGAACGTTGTGCATTGAACTATAATGCGGTTATAGTCACGCACACTTCGTACTGCGATGCGGTCGTAGTCTTGTTCAAGCATGTCTTCTGTACAGAGAAAATGGAAATAACAATTGTGTTTTAAACGCAGTGCATAGAACTATGATGCGGTCATATGTCACGCACTTATGACCGCATCATAGTTCTATGCACTATACTTAGTATTACGATGCGGTCGTAATCTTGTTTAGACGTAACCTGTCTACAGCGCAAATGGAAATTACTTCAATACTAAACTATACTGTATCATACTGTAAGATAATTTATTATTATACACTATGACAATGAGGTATAACATGTTCTAGCAGTTACGATGATGTACTATGATGCACAATGGCATACTATGATGAACTATGAGATCCTATGACGTAATATAATGCACTACGATGCACTTTAACTGTACTTAAAACGTACTTGAAATGTACTTAAAATGTACTTAAAACGTACTTAAAATGTACTAAAAATGTATTTAAATGTACTTTAATGTAGTACTATGTACTATGATGTACTATGATGTTCTATGATGTACTATGATATACTATGTTGTACTGTGATGTACTATGGTGTACTATGATGTACTATGACGTAATATGATGCACTATGATGTACTTTGATGCACTATGATTTACTATTGTGTACTATAATGTTCTACAATGTACTAGGAAGTAGTACAATATACAAAGAAGCACTAAGATGTACTGTACCATGCCATGCAGCTCTACGCTGCTGTAGGCTGCCCTATGCTGACCTTCGCCGCCCTACGCTTCTCTACGCTACAAAACGTTTTACTACGTTGTTGTGTTCTGTTCTGTGCTGTTCTACATAGTACTGTTCAGTACCATTTTGTACGATTCCGTACTATGCCAAGTTATACTGCACTATTCTGTACTATGCTGAGCTATACTAATTTATGCTGTACTGTACTGAACTATGTCGAGTCATGCTATACTACACTGTACCATGTCGAGTTATACTGTATTACGCTGTAATATTTTATTCTTCTTCAAGTTATGATCTATCCTTAACAAACATGAAATGGTCATAACGAATTATTCTTGCATGAATGATGGAAACATGCGATCGTTTATAAACTGTCGCTAAACCATGAATAAAATTGATATAATATTGCATTGCTTTATATCAATGATACGGCTTAATAAAAGCCGCTATATGAATTTTCTCACTTAGCTCAGTAAACCAAGTAGGTTTATACACAAACAAATATTTAATAACTATATTAAAATATTTTAATAAATCGGTCATCAAATTATATAGCTCTTGAAAATTATGTACAGAGTTAATACATCTTTGTCAAAATTTTGTGTTGACTATTTTTTTTTAACCTAGACAAGGAATAAATTATAAATGTCTATGTTGCAGTTATGAACTCTGTATTTTTCAACTTTGGGTATCTTGAGCAATGGAGAAATGGAGATTTTCAGAGGAGGAATTCCCTGTGGGAAGTAGATTCTGGCTATTGATATATTCAGATTTAACCCAAGTTTCGAAATGAAAATTTCTTGAAATTTCATACTTGCTGTGTAATTTAAACGTGCATAGATAGTCCAGCCTCTTATCGAGATGCTTATTTCAAATAGTTAACTTAAAGATAATAACTATTTCTTGATAAAATCAGTAAAAACTGATTTAATTATAGTTTAATTGTATAATATGGTAAATAGTTGGATACAAATTACATGTATATTGTTTTACGCGTAATGACACTATCTAATCTCTACATAGAGATATCATCTAAGATGTTGTTGAGTAGAATAAATGCAGTAAATTGATTTAGATAAATTTCAAAGTAAATGATCTTTTAAATTATAACCTGGTTTTATAGACACCAGCCTTATTAATATACTAAATACATGAAAATTAAAATTCGGTACATTTTATCGCAGAGGTTATAAAACCGCCTGCAATCTAACCAGTTTCTACAATTACATATAAAATTTGAAGTTAATAATTGTAACTCTTTTTTTAATATGGTTTAAGACTATCTTGTTCAAACCTTTAGTCTTAAGCTATAACTATAAGTCACGTTTTGAGAAAACGCCACGTTCATTTGTTTTATATGGCTAATAATATTCATACTTATACATTTTCATATACTAAGAAATAAAGATTGGCTATATTTACTATAGGCTGGTTACAAAAATTTTAATAATTGACAACATACTATAGGTACTTGCAAAAATGTCCTAGTCTTCTAAACATTTTACCAAATCTATTTATTTAATTAATTGCACTTATAATCTATAGGATTTATGTACAATGGATATCTCTTGACGCTAAGCGGTTTCTTTTAAAAAAATACCTTTGGGATGTTTCTGAAAAGACTATTGATTTATTTTTACAATGGATTAATTTTCACTACACAGAAAATATTATAGTCGCATCCTCAACGGTGAAGCTTCGGACCCCTCTGTCCGCTACCTAATCAAGCTGATTTGACGAGGTAACTGGTTTTGGTTCTGCTTACACAGAGTGACGGCTGTCGGACCTCCGCAACCGGAAGGGTAGACCAGAACCAGTCACTAGGGAAATGTGGTAACGACATCAAATCGAACAAGACTTTTGGTACTCAGATTGTTTTGAATTCCTATCATCATCTTCTTAGCCTCTTCCCTATTTGACGTTTTCTAAATGCATTTATTTAATTATGATTCAATGTGACAAAGTGTCCTCGACACAAATGTCACACAGCATCGAAGAAGAAAGTCATGCTCTATCTATAAAAATGATCTATGTTATACATACCAAAAAATGTTGTCCAAAATGTGAGACTGTGATTTTCTCACTTTGTAAACAGATATTTTGCTTAAATAATTACCCTTCACGTTTTCTTTTACAGAATTTCTCTATAACATATAAGGAACTAAATCGTTATTCTGTGTATACTACATTATCTAACTAAAATGAAACATTTTCAACAAATCAGTTTTATATGAAAAACTATTTTCATCTTATCTAAGCCGAATAAGATTATTTCTGAAAATAAGTTTATTAACGTGTGAACTGTTCTCATTACACGGTTGTCATTTAGTTCTTTTGATATACTCTTAATCACATAATACTTGCTACTGTCATGTAATACTTACAATCAATATTTATAACCTATATAGATAACTTTCGCTGTGCTCCGGATTTATTACTATATAGTTTCTGTTTTTTATCAATGATACCTATGATAACAAAAAAAAATAAGAAAGAGTTCGTACCAGTTAAGTTTACATTAATAATAATTTTATTCATTATTGTATACGTAACAAGATTATACTATACTAGCTGTAACCCACGACTTCGTCCGCGTAGAAGTCGAAAAATATGATGGAATAATAGGATCTGTAATTGTTTTTTTACGTTAGAAATATCCCGTTCCCGTTCCCGTTTCCGTTCCCGTTCCCTTTCCCGTTCCCGTTCTCGTTCCCGTTCCCATTACCTGTCATTTGCTAGAGCAAAGGAGAACAAATGATCTATTTGTCTCAATTTTTTTGTCTCTCACTTAAAAAACGACGAAGTTTCATAATAATATAAATTCGCAACCCTAATGCACCCCAGGGAATGCAATTTTGAAATCTAATTTCCATATTATTATTTTTTACTGACCACTAATTTAAAAATGTCATGTGTCTCGCTTCTGAAATATATACTTGCAACCCCTATTTCACCCTTATAGAGATGTAATTTTTAAAATGTAATAAATGAATTATTATTTTCTACTAACTGTTAACCTAAATTAAACATTTCATGTGTCTGACTAAAAATTACAAATTTCCATACAAACTGGCAACCCCTATTTCACCCATTTAGGGATGGAATTTCCAAAAATCCTTTCTTATCGGACGTCTCCTAGTCACAATCTATCTTCCTGCCAAATTTCATCTTCATCGCCTAAGTAGTTTTCGAGATTTTGTAATGAGTGAGTGAGTGATTTTCGCTTTTATATAATAGAAGATAGATAAAATTTGCTTTAATCAACACATAAGATATTCCTGTATGATAAATAATCCTAATCAAAGATATCGGCGATTAGTTCTACTGTGACTGACAATTTTTTGAGACAATAGAAAACTTAAAGCTTGTTCGTCTCTTTAATACCTTATCCATTTTAATATTGTTATCAATATTAAAGTACAAAATAACTATGAATTCTAATTATTTGAACATAAATGAATTTTTCAATTCAATCACCAGATAATTTTAATTGTTAGTCAATGTAAAGTCAAAGAGTTGACAAAAATATACTTGATTTATATAGTTAAGTATTGATCGTACATTCCCAAATTTTGCAAATTGGCTCTAGACATCCTACGTGGTATACAAATAACGAGTGATACAACGATAGTAGTAAAATGAATGGTTAAACAAACTTATCTTAAGCGAAGTTTGACCATAATTTTATAAGATCTTGTATCCGAAGTACTTTGTAACCCGCAACATCCTAATATGTATAAGATTATACTTGCCCCAAAACGAAAAATGCAAAATTTGTCTCTAAAATAATGAAAAATGCGGCCGGTTTGACAGGTTAGACGTTGTTTTTTAAATTGGAGATCTCTGAAGACTGTGTTATCTGCCCAATAAAATGCATGTGAGACTACGTGGTATACAAATAACTTCGGGTACAAGATCTTATAAAATTATGGTCAAACTTCGCTTAAGGTAAGTTTGTTAAACCATTAATTACACGTAACGTAAATTATACCTATTGACGTATAAAAATGTCTGCAAAGGTCTAATTACTGAAAAAACATGTGAATCTTTGAATCTTTGATAACGCTACTAAATAAAAGAGACTACACAGCGGCAGTGGGCCAGCCTGGCTTATATTTAATGCAAAGAAAAGAATCTGGGAGATCGGGCAATAAGTAGTAATACATTTTTTTGTGTTGTTAAGTGTAGTACACTTATCAATTTTAAAATACAGATACTTAAGTATTTAAGAGTAAAGAATGTTATTTGCAAAGTATCGGTTTTGTAACTAAAATTTTGGCAAACTGAAATAGCGTTGGCAAGGTACAGCTAAGCGCTCTTACAGACAAACGACAGTATGCCTGCGACACAGGTCGGCCACCGTCGCCGACGTGTGTCAGGTGCAGTACATACCTAAAAAACCAAACAGAGCGGTCGCCATCTTTGATTGCTCTTACCACCACTTCCACCACTTTAACACTTGACGACTGACAGTTCCATGATCAGTACATTACAAGGAATCCAACGATACCACTTATAGTTATAAAGAAAAAGTACAAAAAAAAAACTCGGTTTCTAGAGGACTTTTGACCAAACATGCTCTAGACTACCTGTGTCGCGCGACTTCGTGACATATGTCAATCTATGACAAACTGTCAAAAACTGCCGGTTTTTGACAGTTTGTGATAGATTGATGTCGCGCGTGGCGACGGTTGCCGCCGGTCGCCGATGGTCGCCGACGGCATTCTGTCTTTCGTCGGTAAGAGCCCTAAATACAATTTGAATAAATCATCAAATTTATACAGCTTCCATCTTTCTAGCCATTGCAACTGAACGCAGCCTTAGTACTACCTATTTCCCAATCAGTCTTCTATTAAATCACGAAACGCCTAGCGGACCATGTCAAACAAGGAGAAATATTCCAACTATCAGGCTAATGATTCAAATTGCTGTACAATCATGATGACTGATTGCATGAATACCACTTTGAGGAGCAGCTGCCGTTTAATGAGTTTAGAATAGTTCCGCTCGGCGGATGTTTTCATCATTAATCTTATAGTTACTGATGGTTAGCTTTTACGTCTTAATCCCTAACAGGGTAGACATATCCTAGGGCCGCAAGAACCAAAGGCCACAAGACTCAAATACCACACGACCCAAAGGCCACAGGACACAAAGGTCACACGACCCAAAGGCTGCAATATCCAAAAGCCACTCTAAACGTGATGGTGACCGTGAAGATGTAAAAAGGAAATTAAAAGAGGTTGCTAGGTAGCTAGATTCTCACTCATTCCCTCGGTCGGCGTATATTATGGAAAGGGAAGCAGCGGGTTCAATATACTTTTTTTCTTTTCCGTCACACCCGAAGTGAAGCCCATTTAATAAGTTTAAGTTCAATCAGAGGATGTCACCATTAATTTTATGCTGATGGTCATACCGCTGCGTAGCATGTGGACAAAAACCCGGAGTCAGGACGTAAACGCGGAGTCAGTGCATTGTTGCGTGTTTTCTACATAAAATGAGACACTTGCATACAGTCCGGCCCCGCGCTACGCACCGGGGTGCGAAGCAGTGTGCGAATCGCCTAAGTAGCAAAGTCATTTAGTTACATCAAAAAATTTTGAGAACTCAGAAAATTAAGTTGGCTTTTCAAAAACCTATGATATGCCTGATTGTATATAACCTATGATACGAGAGATAGAACTGCTCGAGCTAAAGATGAGTGTGATAAATATGCGATTTAATTCCTTACTAACTTTATAAAACCATTTTACACAGCCTTGCTACTCTTGTTCGTCTAATCCATAAAACAAAGCATAACCCTTATCATCTATACCTACCTAATGTTAGTATTAAGAAGTTACAAAGAGGTTCTTTGAAAAGGACATGAAAGGATTTCTTCGGAAACGGAAAGTCTACTCTATCGGACTTCCATAGATTACTGCAACCTTGTGTATCTCGTTGATCATATGCCTGTTTGCCTACCAGTAAAATCTTAACTTATTTTTTAGAATCCAATATCCCAGAGGCCTGAAATTTTCTATGCTGGGGTAAAACACCCCGCGTAACTGAAAAGTGGAATCAGATTTTGGATCCAAGATGGCCGCCCACACATTTTTTTAAGTTTCCTTTACGACCTGCAGTTTTTTTTCACATTTTCTCAAATGGAAACATACCTCAGTCAGTTTAACAGCTGCACGAAAAACCGCAGGCTGCTTGCAGCCCGCGTGACTCCTGAAAAGCTAGTGTATATGTTTTGCTCATAAACCGAAAACGCTAATTGAATGAAATAGCTCACAACGCGTTGTGGCTTGAGGATAATATAACAAGGCCACATCGCAAAATTCGTGTCGTGGCTCTTATCAAAAAGCTCACGACACCTCGTGTGGCAATCACAGAAAGCAACAACGCGTTGTGATCTATTTTTGCGCTCAATGAGTTCCAGTAGTAGGTATTGGTTTATGTTACGCTCAAAGACCAAAAACACAAAATAGCTCACAACGTATATATCACGAAACAGATAGGTTACTTCATATGTACATTTTCAAAACCAGCAAAATGTAATACCAAATTTTCATTAAGCAGAGAATACATCTCCGGAATGGACACAACTGAAATGAACACTATCTCGTGAAACATCGTGTCTGTTGCAACATGATCTCATTCCGTAACAACACCGCGTCGACGATGTGAAGTTTCTAACGACACGGAAAAGCTAACTCCATTCCTGAAATGGCTTGTTGTAAGTTCAATAGATGTACCTATTTGTTTATTTTGTACAAATTCTACAATGCTAGAGATTTTCGTGACACTATTGTTTCTAAATCTTGTAAAATGCTTTCTTTTCATCTTGTAACGGCTCAAATAAAAGATTAATTTTAAGAAATTATTAACTTTAAAAATACTACCTTTAAAAATACTAGTATTATACATTATGAGTAACTTGGCTTTGCTATTCCTACTGAGGAGCTAGTGATAAAATGTTTAGTGAACCGCAACCGCCCTCTATGCCCAATCAATCGAATAAAAAAATATCTTACTTCTTACTAATATTATAAACGCGAAAGTTATATATGTAGTATGTTTGGATGGATGTTTGTTACTCTTTCACGCAAAAATGTCTGTACGGATTGGTATGAAACTTGGCATAGGTAGATAGTTTATTACCTAGATTAACACATAGGATTCTTTTTATCCCGGGAAAATGTGAGGCTCCCGTGGGATTGTCAAAAATATTCCACACGAGCAACGTCGTGGGCATCGACTAGTATACTTTAAAGAGAACTTTATATATCTTTACAGCCTAACAATAACTATTATATATTATGTAATATATTATAAATACCCAAAACAAAAACCGGGTAACTGCGATTCGGGCTCGCGCACGAAGGGTTCCGTATTATATATAAAAAATCACGTTTGTTGTATGGGAGCCCCACTTACATATTTATTTTATTCGGTTTTTAGTATTAGTTATTACAGTGGCTGAAGCTATCACAGTTCATGAGATACAGTCTGGTGACAGACAGACAGACAGACGGACGGACAGGCGGACAGCGGAGTCTTAGTAATAGAGTCCCATTTTTACCCTTTGGGTATGGAACCCTGCAAAGATTAATTATTTAATGTATTAAAAAAATTCTTAGTTCTTATCAAGAAATATTGACCCTATGATGTCGGTTCATAATGAAATAACTGGCCAAGTATGTGTCGGGCCGCGCACAATGAAGGGTTCCGAAGTTGCCAATCACAAAACAAAGAATTATTTTCTTTTACTTGGTAGGTATTTATTTTGATTATATTAATGACACTTTAATGTTTATCTTAGCATTCAATGTGAATTTTTCCGCGTTTCGGAAAAGCAAACTCCATTACTGAAATGGCCAGTTGGGAGTTCACTGGATGTAGTTGTTTATACCAATTTTATAAAATTAGAGTATTTCCGTGACAATTTTGTAAGAGTATCGTGGATATAAACGTGGTATTTCTTGTGATACAAGTGCACATTTCTAATCCGATTATGACTAAAGTTAATTAGTTCTTTAATTATAATAAAAGAATACCTCGATGTTCATTTATTAATCATCATCATCATTATAATTTCAGACGCATAACGTCCACTGCTGGACATAACGACCAATCAAGAGCGGCCTGCATCCAGCGCTTTCCAGCGACCTTGGTCAGGTCGTCTGACCACCTTTTGGGTGGGTGTCCTACGCTTCGTTTGCCAGTACGTGGTCGCTATTCGAGAACCTTTTTGCCCCATCGGCCATCGGTTCTTCGCGCTATGTGTCCCGCCTACTGCCACTTCAACGAACTAATCCGCTGGGCTATGTCAGTGACTTTTGTTCTCCTACGAATTTCTTCATTTCTAATTCGATCACGTAGGGAAACACCGAGCATAGCCCTCTCCATAGCGCGCTGAACGACCTTTAGCCTTCTTATGAGACCCATAGTAAGGGACCACGTTTCAGAGTCATAAGTCATCACTGGTAACACACATTGATTAAACACTTTCGTCTTGAGGTACTGAGGTATTTTGGACGAAAAGACTCTGCTTCCCGAACGCTGTCCAGCCGAGTCGGATTCGTCGAAAGATCTCTTCCTCGAAGCTGGAACTTCCTGCCTTGATCAATTGACCCAGGTAGATATACAGGTCTACAACTTCGAGAGTGGAGCTCCATACAAACAGGTAGAGGCGCAACATGGACATTCGATATTACTTTCGTTTTGCCCATGTTCATTTTAAGGCCCACTTGGGAGACTCGATTTAGGTCTCCGAGCATAGTACTTAAGTCTTCCATCGATTCTGCCATGACAACGATATCGTCGCCAAATCGAAGGTGAGTAATATAATCACCATTGATGTTGATGCCAAATCCAGTCCAGAAGCTTGAAGGCATCTTCCAGTGCAACGGTGAACAGTTTCGGAGATATAACGTTTCCCTGTCTTACACCTCTTTGCAGTGGAATAGCCCTCGTGCACTGCTCCTGTTCTCGGACTGACATATATTCAATATTTCGATACACCGATAGTCAATACGGCATCGCTGGAGAGACTGAAGCACAGCCCACGTTTCGATCGAATCAAAGGCTTTTTAATAGTCCACGAACCCTAAGCATAACAGCTAGTTATACTCCCTCGTCTTCTCTATAACCTGCCGAAGCGTGAGAATGTGATCCATGGTACTAAAGCCTTTACGGAAACCGGCTTGTTCGGGGGGCTTTAAGGCATCAAACCTGTTTGCGAGACGATTCGTAATGACCCTCGAAAACAACATATATACATGACTCAGAAGCGTGAAAGGCTTATAGTTCTTCAATAGGGTGTTGTCTCCCTTTTTAAAGAATAGGACCACCACGCTCCTTTTCCCCGCTTCTGGCTTTATGCCCTCGAGCAGAATAGAATTAAAGAGGAAGGAATTTAAGTACCGGCATTTCGCCCGCTTTCAGAAGCTCTGCTGTAATTCCATCCTCGCCCGGCGCCTTGTTGTTTTTGAGCTGTTTGAGGGCCATCCTAATCTCGTACACGCTGATATCCGGGATATCTTCAGTATAGTGTCGGGTCAGCTTGGCTCTTGGGTCTTTAGCCATTTGTCCACTGGGTTACGAAACGGAAGTATACAGTTGTCCATAAAACCTCTCGATCTCCGCTAGAACCCCTTCCTTAGTCTTAGTCCACTGTACCGCAATCCTGAAAGCCTTCGAAGCGATTTGACAGTTCAAGCTGGAAGCCTTCGAAGTTTTCAATTTGGACCTGCGACGGTCGGAGCGTCGACTTCATCAGCCGCGACCTTTCGACTTTGAGATCAATATTCACGATGCCCCTTACTATTCGGTGATCGCTCCCGGTTTTGGTCCGATTGATCACTGAGACATCGTTGAATATTCGTCTCTTCGTCGTTAGGATGAAGTCGATCGTTCTTAACGGGGGGCTGGTTCTGTCCAGGTCCACTTTATATGCGGCGGCTTCTTGAAGAACGTAGTTCAATGCAAAGAGTCCCTCTAGCTCCAAAAAAATTGCCAGCCTACGTCCCCTGTTATTTCGCACTCCGTTTCCGAAATTTCCCAGCCTAAACTCTCCCTCGCCTCGCTTACCCAGTTTTGCATTGAAATCCCCCATAACAACCGTAAAATAGGTTTCAGAAGTATGTATGGCTCTACTGATCTCCTAATACGCTTCATCTACCTCTTGATCGAAGTGATCCTCAGTTGGCATATATACCTGTATGACCTTCAGCGAGTATCTTTTAGATACTCTGAGTATCAGGTATATTACCCTGCTAGAAACATTCTCGATGGTTGTGACGTTGTCAATGAGGGACTAGTGGACGAGAAACCCGACACCACGCTGGGTTGCCAGAGTTCCAACCCCATCTAGCTCTGCTCTCCCGGCATCGCCCTGTACCAGATCCGAGTCTGTTTAAAGATTTCCAAACAGCCCAGGAGAAATCCTTACTCGCGGGCAGCTTCTCGTCAGGTGGAATGTCAGATGGTAAGGACGGGTACATATTTTGCCACAGTGTGAGTTTAGTTTAGTTTTCTAAATTAAAATTTACACATGTACAGATATGTAGCCTTGTATATATCCAATCCTATTAAATGTTTTTTAAAATATGTATCCAAAAGTAAAAAGCATGTAACAATTAACATTAGTATGTGGGAAACTCAATAGCACGCGAAAAAATTGAGTTCAAACTATGCATGTAAAAGTAAAAGCTGTTACAAAATACATCGTACTATGTATTTTGTAACAGCTTTTACTTTTACAGAGGTAGAGTTTAGAGGTAGAACAAAAGGCTATAAATAAATAATCATTGGCTCCCGAAGGTAAACTCATGAACGGAATAACGAAGCTAACGACACCTTTACAAGCGTGACGGCGCTCCCGATAATGAGGGGATCACGGACGTGTCTGCCAAACATGGTATTCGCTATAACGTTACGCCAATGACCAAGATACGTGGCGAGAATGGCGAGTAAAGACCTGGCTTTAGTTTGCCAATATTGATGTATATTCTTTAGTTTTTTTCATTTTAGCTACTTATTTCACTCCGAAACATTTGGAGCTAAAGTTACTGCTGAGTTTCACGGAAAGAAAATCTCTTAAAAAAAATTAAAACTGAACACGAGTGTAATCTGTGTAGAATCGAAGATAATGTTGGCAATCCACCAAAAAAAAAAATAGTATTGGAACAGTAAATAATTGGCGTAGGTGTCATAATTTTTTGAATAAATACATACCGTCGTCAACACTGATGAACATTTTTTTCACAGTTAACATTTTTAGATTCTTCGCTTCGGAAAAAGAAACAAGCATATGTTATTTTAAAAACCCCTTTTTTTGTTTTGATTCTAAGTATTTACACAAATAATTACATGTCAATACAATATTACCTAAAGTAATATTGTATTGACATGTAATTATTTGTGTAAATTATTATTTGTACTTCGGGTTACATACATAAATGAAATCCAGAGTGAAGCGAAGGCTTCACTCAGGATTCCACTGTAGAATCACTCGCTACACTCAATTGTGGAATCCTTTGTTTCGCTCTGGATTTAAAGTAGCGCCCTCACGTTACAAATATTACCTATATCCCTTGTAGCACAATCTACAATTTTTCGTCTGAGAAATAGTGAGAATATTAAAAGCGTATCACTGCGCGGATGGGCGCATATAGTAAATGAGCCTATTTGAAGGGGTTATGCATCCTAAATCACAAGTACTATTAAATTTGTTTCTTAGTCTGCTTATTTGCAAAGAATTTGTATTAAGATAAATTGTGGAGGAAATAAATAAACATTTATAATATTATTATGTATCTCCTTTAGATTCACGGGTCTTTTCACCCCGGTCCTTTGAGAGGCTTGCGTGGGGATACAGATCCAACACGTGAGGCCCTTTAAAGAAGTTGATGTAATGTGGCGCTCCCGCCAAAACCCATTCCTAATTATACCTATGAAAGGTGTACCTTTAAATAGGTATCGGCAGGAGAAAGATCTATTACAAGAAAAAGGAAAAGGTCTTTGGGTTGTGGTATGAGAGTGGGATGGACTGATGCTGGGATATTGCAATAGCAACGTCACCTGCCATAATCATGATTACTGACTATTGTAGAGCTTTTTTTTTGCATAGGTCCCTTTTATTATTGTCGATAACAGTCTTTACAAGGTTGCTATTATAAAAATGCTAACTGTAACTACAAGGATAGATGTGCATTTTTATCTCAAAATTTTTGTAGACGATTTGATGGAAGCTTTTTGAAAATCTTGTTGAAAATTAGTGTATTTCTCCCGGGCAGTATAACCACTGAGCTGAGGCTTTTTTTTGTATTGCTTTAACACACACATCAAATTTTGGTAGGTAGGTATATATACAATGTTAAGAGATTTTAAGAGGTGATTCAGTCCATCATTTTGAACAACTTTTCCCAATAAATATATATCGAAATACGAAAATTTTTTCATAGTAACGATATCACGTGACTACTTCGATCTGTATGAAAACCTAAATATTTTTTTTCGTATTTCGATATATATTTATTGGGCAAAGTTGTTCAAAACGATGGACTGAATAACCCCTTACAATATTTGTACTTAATTAAAAAGGACATTGTATATATATATATATATATATATATATATATATATATATATATATACATATATATATATATACATATATATATATATATATATATATATATATATTGTATGTCTGCATTTTTTTTGTATAGTATTTGTACTTGCGTGTGTTATAGCAGTATGGTGGTAACCTACGGAGGATTATATTAAAACAAATTAAAAACTTTAAGAACTATATTGCGTAAAGCAAAGAAATAGAATAACACATAATCACAAAAGGTTTCACCCATGAAAAATAAACAGAAAATAGTTAAGAGGCAGAAGCGAAAGATTCAAGACAAAAGAAATAGAATCAGAAGATAAATTTAGCTAAAAGAAATCTAGAATGCTAAACGCGTAAGGCTAGGACAGAGCGAAATCGAGCGTGCGGTCGCGGCGAGTTACAAGTTATCACTACTGCAGCCGACCGATGCAGAATGCTGGCTGCGCGGGCGCTCGGCGACTGGTTTTGAATACAAAAGAACAACTACGTCACAGCGTCAAGAGTGAATCGATTTGACATACAAGACTCGTGCACTCGGTTTCGCTCGCGCAATTATTTTATAAGCAAAATACTCTTCTTTCAAGAAATGAAATTAATTAGTTAATTATTGTTTACAAAACAATTTAGTTTTAACCAATTAATGCACTAAAGGAATAAAAAGATTTAAGTTATACAAAACATTATAAAAGTAAATTAAACAAGTACATATGTTTAGGTGGGTCACTACACTACCCCCTTGCTGAGACTGAAGGTCAGTGAAGTCGATAGTAATTTGGAAATTTGACTGTCCTCCCATATCTCGTCTTCTTCACGGGATGACCATCATCAGGAGTTGAAGTAGGGGTTGACAATACTGTTAGTTCTTCATCTTTGACAAAGCTGCCGCTGGGATTCGTCATCTCATCTCTAGTGATATATGCAGGTTTTACGCGATCAATGGATACAGTCGTCTCTCTGTTTTGGACTGCCAGCCTCATCGTCTTCTCGTTTCTCTCTAGAACCTTGTACGGACCTGTATATGGAGGTTCAAGGGAACGCCTAGACGCGTCTTGCCGAAGGAAGACATACTCTGCCGTTGCCAGGTCCTTGGGAACGAAGAATGTACCGCTGCCGTGTCTGCTCGCCGGTTTAGGAGTTAACTTCGCCATTTGATAGCGTAATCGCGAAGTGAAGCTCGTCAGATCGTGGCTGAAATCAGCTGCAGGTGCGAAGAATTCCCCAGGAAGACGGAGTGGCTCCCCGTACACCAGCTCTGCTGCTGATGCCTTGATGTCGTCCTTCCAGGCGCTGCGTATACCCAAGAGCACCAGGGGAAGAACTTCTGTCCAGCTGGAAGAAGCGTGGCACATTATGGCTGCCTTCAACTGGCGATGGAAGCGCTCGACGAGGCCGTTACAGGAGGGATGATATGCAGTAGTAGGGCGATGCTCTGTACCCAGAATAGCTGCCATTGAGCGAAATAAGTCACACTCAAACTGCCTGCCTCGATCAGTGGTGATTTTCGTAGGGCAGCCGAAGCGAGACACCCAGCCCGAGATGAAGGCTCGAGCACAGGACTCAGCAGTGATGTCAGCGAGTGGGTACGCCTCAGGCCATCGAGTGAAACGGTCAACAGCTGTAAGGCAGTACCTGAAACCACAAGAATAGGGTAAAGGCCCTACGATGTCCATATGGACATGGCTAAAACGACTTGAAGGAATAGGGAAGTGAGAGGTGGGAGAATGGGTGTGTCTGAAGACTTTGCTAGCTTGACAATCAGTACACTCTCTAGTCCAACGTCGGATATCTCTCTTTATTCCCGGCCAGACGAACCTTCTGGATACCAGTTCTACTGTTGCTTTAACCCCGGGATGACTCAGCTTATGCAGTTCCGTGCAGATGATCTTTCTAAAGCTAGGTGTTAAGTACGGTCTTGGATGTTTGGCGACGTCACAAATAACCTCAACACCTGAGTCTGGAGCTTTTACCTTTTTCAACTTAAGTGATGTTGTTCCCTTTTGCATGAGATCTTGTAGTTCTCGGTCTGATTCCTGAGATTGAGCTAAAGTCAAGTAGTCGATAGGAGTGAAGATAGTCTCAACTCTAGAGAAAGCATCAGCAACGACGTTATCTTTTCCTGTGACGTAACGAATATCCGTGGTGAATTGTCCATTGAAGTCTAGGTAGCGAAACTGCCTCGGCGAACATTTCTCCCGGTTATGCTGAAATACGTACGTTAGAGGTTTGTGGTCTGTGTATACGGTGAATGTCCTGGCCTCCACCATATGTCGAAAATGCCGGATAGCTTCATAAATGGCCAAGAGCTCCCTGTCGTACGGGCTGTATTTCTTCTGGGCAGACGATAAACGTTTTGAGAAAAATGCGAGCGGCTTCCAATCGTTGCCAACTCGTTGTTGTAATGATGCACCGATTGAAGTGTCTGAAGCGTCTGAGTAAACAGCCAATTCCGCTTCAGGATTAGGATGAGCTAACATTGCTGCATCAGCTAGACCAGATTTGCAGTTGTTAAAGGCTTCCAGCATTTCTGCTGATAAATTAATAGTTTCAGTACCTTTAATCTTGGGTCCCGACAAGAGAATATTCAGTGGTGCTTGGATTTCAGCTGCTCCAGGTACAAAACGACGATAGAAATTAAACATTCCTAGAAAGCGACGCAGTTCCTTTATTGTCTTGGGTACTGGATAGTCTTGCAGTGCTTGGATCTTGTCTGTGAGTGGACGAATACCGTCGGCAGAAACTTCATGACCTAGAAAGGTTATGTGTGACTGACCAAATTCACACTTGGCGGTATTTATAAGTATGCCGTACTCACTCAGCCGTTCGAATAGGTGCTTCAGATGCTCATAATGCGACGTCTCTGAGTCAGAAAATACTAAAATATCGTCCAAAAATCCATAGCAGAAAGGAAGGCCTCTGAGCACTTCATCTATGAAGCGTTGAAATGTCTGAGCTGCGTTTCGAAGTCCAAATGTCATGAAATTAAATTGAAAAAGTCCAAACGGTGTGGTAATAGCGTTTTTCATTATATCCGGTGGATTAACTGGAATTTGATTGTACGCTTTTACTAAGTCAACCTTAGAATATATCTGGCTGCCGGCTAGCTGATGAGAAAAATCTTGAATATGTCTAATTGGATACTTATCAGGAATGGTTCGAGAATTCAGGGCTCGATAGTCGCCGCAGGGACGCCAGCCGTTGTCCTTCTTTGGCACGAGGTGAAGGGGTGATGCCCATGCACTTTCTGAACGGCTCGCTGTACCTACTGCTAGCATGTCCTCGAACTCCTTCTGTGCTATTTTTAATTTATCTGGCGGTAGTCGTCTGGGCCTGGCTGTAACGGGAGGGCCTGGCGTCGTTCTGATGAAATGCCTCGTGTTGTGTTTTACTAACCGCTGAGTACCGGCTGGCCTAGTAATGTCTGGGTACTCACGCAAAAGTTGGTGATATCTGCTGTCACCAGTCACTGCCTTGACTGAAGCCACGTCGGCTGCAAATTTTCCCACTGGCTGGGCTGTAGTGGATACTGTAGTAAGGCCGTCGATTAATCGGTGATTCCTCAAATCTACCAATAAATTATAAAATGAGAGGAAATCGGCACCTATAATTGGTTTAGACACGTCAGCTACTACAAATCTCCATCTAAAATCTCGACGTAGACCTAAATTGAGTTGCAGGTGTACCCATCCATATGTATGAATCGTCGATCCATTGGCCGCAAATAACTCGTAGTCGTCTCTTTTACGTTGTTGGTTTAGTGCTGACCTGGGATACACGCAGAGATCCGAGCCTGTGTCAATTAAAAATAAAAGTTTAGTGACACGTTCCATTATAAATAAGCGGCCCGAGCGATTGTGGCAGTCGTTTGCCGCTACTTCCGGCTGCCATTTTGGTTTAACGCCGGCGCGCCCGGAAAAGCACATGGCGGCACACACTTGTTGGCTTTTTCACTAAAGCGACGATGGTACCAGCAATATTGCTTGTCTTTAGCTTGAGAGCGTGAACGGCTGCGGTTTCGGCTTTGTGCCCTATTATTTCTATAATGTATATTTGAGTTACGTGACCTTGTTACCTGGCCTTGTAGGGATGCTACCTGCCGCGTCAGCTCATCTATCTTCTTAGTCAGCTCGTTCACCTCGTTTGTTGCACCCAGGCTTGCTACTGTTGGTGTGGGGGTGGCTATCTCGTACACCTTGTCCGCCAGCTCTGCTACGGTGTCCAACTGCACATCCTCAGCTTGCGTTGCGACCACCGTCTGGATTCCCTGTGGAAGGCGGCTCGCCCATATCGTCCGGAGAAAGGTATCCGGTACATTATTTTCAGCTAGCGTCCGCAGGCGTCGGAGAAACTGAGACGGCTTGCGGTCGCCTAGTTCCTCGTGAAGTAGGAGTTTTTTTGTTTTCTTCTCCTGGCTCTCCGACAACCGTTTCACCAATTCTGTTTTTAGTTTTTCGTACCTGTTCTCCCTGGGCGGCGCCGTGATAATATCTTTCACTTCAGCCGCGTACTGGTGGTCGAGCTGGGCGATTACGTGATAAAATTTGGTCGCATCCGCCGTGATTCCACTGACGTGGAACTGGCCTTCGACCTGCGCGAACCATAACGCCGGTTCTTGTGGCCAAAACGGCGGCATCTTGATGCCAACCTTGTATACGGTTGCACCGGATGCTGGACTGGATACGCCTGCAGCGGGTATGGCTGCACCGGATACGCCCGCAGCCTCCTGTTGTTCTACTGAGTCCATCTCGCCCGTGTTGGAATATTCTCGAAGCTTCTCGAATAACGCGACTAATTTTATAAATGCGCGAAAGGTAGTAAAATAAATAAACGCGGCTCGCGAAACTTCTAGATGTACCTGGTAAGCCCGCTCGAGACGTAGCTATTGTAAATGCGCAGTTCAAAACACTAACGAGGGTCACCAGTATGGTGGTAACCTACGGAGGATTATATTAAAACAAATTAAAAACTTTAAGAACTATATTGCGTAAAGCAAAGAAATAGAATAACACATAATCACAAAAGGTTTCACCCATGAAAAATAAACAGAAAATAGTTAAGAGGCAGAAGCGAAAGATTCAAGACAAAAGAAATAGAATCAGAAGATAAATTTAGCTAAAAGAAATCTAGAATGCTAAACGCGTAAGGCTAGGACAGAGCGAAATCGAGCGTGCGGTCGCGGCGAGTTACAAGTTATCACTACTGCAGCCGACCGATGCAGAATGCTGGCTGCGCGGGCGCTCGGCGACTGGTTTTGAATACAAAAGAACAACTACGTCACAGCGTCAAGAGTGAATCGATTTGACATACAAGACTCGTGCACTCGGTTTCGCTCGCGCAATTATTTTATAAGCAAAATACTCTTCTTTCAAGAAATGAAATTAATTAGTTAATTATTGTTTACAAAACAATTTAGTTTTAACCAATTAATGCACTAAAGGAATAAAAAGATGTAAGTTATACAAAACATTATAAAAGTAAATTAAACAAGTACATATGTTTAGGTGGGTCACTACAGCAGCAAATAAATTAATTTATCTGTCTATCAAAAAAAATTAACCTGTTTTATATTCTTCTTTTCTGGTATAGTTCCGAAAATCTTCTGCTTGAAATTCCTCCTCACCTCACTGTTATGTGCTGTAAATCCTTCACTATTCATTCTTTCCGTCTTAGGAATGCCCTCCCAACCCACATCCGATATGCTCAAGCATTGGGAAGTTTCAAGAACCAGGTAAAGTTGCATTTTCTTTTAGCTATACAGTAACTTAAAATAATATCATCACTATCCTCGTTCTTATTTCCGTTGTGTGTTGTGTATGACATGTATTTCTTATTGTTAGTAGTTTAATGTAGATATGTATTGATGTTTGTATGTATGTATATATACTTATATATTATGTATAAAGAATCAATATTTATTTATTATTTTTATTTATATACTTATTACCTAAATAAGATTATTTTACTTATCCTTTATATATGTATATATTTTTTGTTGTTTGATATCACAATATAATTTAATTTAGTATTATTTTCACTATCGCACCACTTATTTATTATTATTTTTACTTGCCAATCTTGTCACCCAAAGGTAGCCTGTAAGAGATTGCCTTGGCGATAAGGCCGCCTATTGTACATCTGGTTTATTTATGTATTTAAATGTAATTTTCATGTGTTTTGGTGCAATTAAGTGATTTTTACTTTACTTTTTACTTTATATAAATATTCGTTTAATTAAAGGTTTTAGAAATTAAATATATTCAAAGATTCAAATATTTATTCAGTAATTAGACCTTTACAGGTACTTTTACACGTCAATAAGTATAATTTATGTTACGTGAAAAGTATATTAATATTTAATTTATTTTTAAAGAAAAGCTACCGATACCAGCGCTTCGTATGACCACTGCTGAGAAAAAATGCCGAAAGAAACTCATTTTCACAGTATTGGTCGCCTACTCGCCAGAAGGGCTTTGTCATATTATTATAATTGTCTTTTAATTAATAAATACTTATAATACAATACAATGTTGACACTATATAACATGTAATGCTTGCGAACAAGTAAACAAACATAAATTGCGTTATAAAAATATTAAGTAGTCAAAAAAGCGAAGCCGAGCTGACCAGTCCCTCCCAGCAGCACCCATTCACGAGTTGACGCACGGATCAGTATCCACGTACCTATTTTATTAATTGTTGCTATTATGTAATGTTTAGATAAATATTTTTGTTTGACATGCAAGTTCTCGTAAATCATTTTTATATAAGGAAATACAAGAAAATATAAGAAACAGAGAAAAAAAACAATGGCGGACTTATCGCATACTATTAAGCTGTTCCAATCAACCTTTGGGTAAAATGTAAAGGCTAGGCTTGATGATGAATATTCAAAACTTTTTGTCTATAAGTTGGTGCTGAGTAGGCCATTACGTCAGTCATTACAGCTTGAAAATCCTCTACACTAGCGCCAATTAAGTGTTTCAGCTAAACACTTTTTTATGTTGTCGTTGGCAAGTAGCCCAACGGCCGATGGCAAATGTCTGCTTGGCAAAAACATATAACAGTTATTTAAAAATAATGGCATTAAACAGATTTTTTCGAGCCAAAGCATATTATTTTAAATTAAGATAAAATACACTGTGCAATTCTATTTACTTGAGGTACTTGCAACTGTGTAGCATAAAAGCTATTTTTTTACCCTCGACAAAAAAGAGTGGTGTTATAAGTTTGACGGTAATGTCTGTCGGTCTGTCTGTCTGCATGTCTGCTCGAACGGATGGACCTATTTCGATGCGGTTTTTTATACGTGAAAACAAGTTCTCTTGCAGTGGTTTCTAGCTATGTTTGATTAAATTTGTTTCAAAGTTTTTGAGCATTAATGTTTGAAAGTCATGGCTTTCTCTAGCAAATAATGGAAGGCGCTACGGATCATCTAGTGATAAGTAGACGAAAATCTATACGACTTCGGTTCTGGCTATTTTACTATGTTGGGCAACTTTCGCGTGCAATGCAAATACAAAAAGTTCATTTTAACCAGGAAGTTTAACCCCAACCTAATTCCCGGTTTAACAACTGGATGAAAATTTTCAAAATAATCCCCAAAGTCGCAAGCGACGGTCGGTGGGTTGACAAATTTAATTGAAATAAACTAATTGTGTTGAACTTAGTTTAATTAACCGACTTGACAAAGTTAACTTTGGACGACTTTCGTCTTAATTAATTTGCTTTTACTTTCATGATGATGTATCGCTTATTGACTGGAAATGATATAAAACTATATGCATATGATCTTCATATAAATTTTAATTAGTGTGAAATTGTTGACTTCATAATCTTTAAAAATATGTAACAATTGCAAATTATAGACGGAAAATTTAATACCTCATTTATGTACTTACCTAAATCATTGCATACCCACCCACTGTCACGCTTAAGAACACTTTGGGGTTTTATGATCTTCCTAATCTGAGGATATATTAGTTTATCCCTGGTATATAGGAAAATATACATTACTGCTGCTTTAATTATAATATATTTTTACGCAGCGTTCTTAGTCTTCATATCTTAATACACTATTATTTTAAATTTAGTACAATTTGATGAGTATAGATGAAGCAAAAGAGGTTTGTCAGGATCGTAGCAAGTGGAGGTCCATAGTCTCTGCCTACCCCTGTGGGAATAGGTGTGATATTATGTATGTATGTATGTACAAATATTTAATTTCAGTCCATCATATTGAACAACTGTTCTCCATAAATGTTTATCCCGAAACAAAAAACAATTACCTCCCATAGTAACTAGATCACGTGACTACTTCGATTTATGAGTTTTAATTTCTTTTTCATTTTTAGATATACATTAATTGGGTTATTTTTTCAAAACTAAAAACCGACTTTACCCTCAAACTACAGAACCGATTTCGATAAAATTTCTATGGGACTACATAAAAATTATACCCTTTGAAACAAACAAATAATTTTCCAAATCGGTCCAGGCGTCTATGAATAATCGGTGAATATACTACATTAAAGAAAAAACATAAAAGATCGCGACAAACTGATAACCTCCTCCTTTTTTGAAGTCGGTAAAAAAGTTATTCAAAATGATGGACTGAATGACCTCTTAAAATATTTGAACTGAATTAAAAATATTTTTTTACAGATTACACTAAGTATTACTTTACGAAGTTCTCGTACCTTTTTACCACGCTGTTTTAACAATACCTACTTTTACGTTTGAATGGGCCAATGTTGTAAAGTAGAATAACAGGGCGTGTTTATTTATTTAGTAGTGACACGTTTGAAATCTGGGTAACATATCGCACTCATCTCTAATACGTGTTTTTATTACTAAGTACACAAAGAAAATAATATAAAAAGTTCGTAAAACGCAGAACAAGGTATCAAGCGGTCTACGCGTTGTTTTACTGTTGCGTAGAACATAAATATTTTATGGTGCCATACGTGCTTTGTTCGGTTTTTTTTTTATTGAGATATATTTTTAAATTATATAATATGATCAATTAATTGATTGTGTGAGTATGTATTCAATAATTAATAAGAATACCTAATTTTTCAATAAATAACTATTCCATAGTTATTTACAAGTAATAAATAAAATCTATTGAAAAATGTAGGGTCTAAGGGTAAAGGTATTCAAGAAAGAGCAATTATATAAGCAGAGGGTCAGAATTCGAAACGTATCGCATTACTTGACTAAAAATGAATGTACGTTTTAAGGTTCCGTACCCAAAGGATAAAAAAGGGTTACGGGACCCTGTAACTAAGACTCCTCTGTCCGTCCGTCTGTCTGTCAGTCTGTCACCAGGCTGTATGTATAGCATAAACCGTGATAGCTAGATAGTTGAATTTTCACAGATGATGTATTTCTGTTGCCGCTATAACAAAAATATTTAAAAAAGAATAAAAAAATATTTAAGATAGGCTCCCATACAACAAACGTGATTTCTTTGCTGATTTTAATAACGGCAACAGGTAGACGCTTGAAATATTTACAAAAAATTTAGTTATATATTCAATTAAAAAATATACATATATTTAAGGGCTCCCATACAACAAACGTGAATTTTGTAGATAATGGTACGGAACCCTTCGTGCGCGAATCCGACTCATATTTGGTCGCTCGACGTTACGAACATGTGAAGCAAAATAACCAAACATTTCTTAAAATTATAGAACTTATAAATCTGAAACAATTGAGATAATGTAAAATCTCTGTGGGCTTAAATGTCTTATCTATTCAAACATTAAAAGCTTATTAACACTTATTATCGCGCTCCAAATAAAGACTGAACTGTCTTGAACGAACACCGTATAATGTAACGAAATGTAGATACATTTCCTTTCTCCGCTCTCAGAGCCGTCTCTCACGTTACAGCCAGTGATCGTCATTGTACCGCGAACTCATTTTTCATTAAAATTAATGGCTTTTTATCTCTGTCTTCAAAGTTTGGCGGTGTGCGAGCCTACGCGCTGGCTTCGATAAAGTAATTACTTAATGCGAAGTCACTTGGAATCTTTTCTTATGTTGGATCTGAAACGTATTTATTTGAGCGGTAAGTATTTGAAAGATTTATTATGGATTTTTGTAAATATTGTTAATGATATTAAAAGGAGGTGTTAATTTAATTTGAAGCAAGAATTATAGAAAGATCTTAGAATCAAAGAACATTCCGCTCTTCTCAATTTCCTGGACGTAGACCGGCTGCGTTTATCATTGCCTAAAACTATTGATATTTTCGTACATAAGATCAGATAAGGTTATTTAAGAGTCCCCTTACCCTGGACAGAATGAGACTTTCCCATACAAACGTAGTCCAGCTTTTATTTTAAAACGACGTGTCAGATATGGGCAAAATTATGTAATTTTAAAGAAATCGCAATTACCCAGGGTTATAATTGGTTTCTGACGGCAAAATTATGATGAGAATATGGTATATTATATCATATTTGACCATCAGTATGGAAAACTTCTACACCCTTATATTTTCTTTCCAGTTCATAATTTTACCGTCGGAAACCAATTATAACCCTAGATAATTGCAATTTCTTTAAAATTACAAATTTTTACAGAAATCTGACATGTCGTTTCAAAATAAAACGTAGACTACGTTCGTATGGAGAAGTCTAGGGTAAGGGGATTCTTCAGTAGTCCAGTTAAAGGAAACCTGTATACGGCATAATGTTGAAAAAATAGCGTAAAATCCGCCAAATACCATTTAATCTCTCCGATCCAAAAGGATAACATGACTTACCTCATAGGTATGTCAAGTTCATTCTCACATCACATCACGTCACGTCACGTCACGTCACGTCACATCACATCACATCACACTAATATATAAAGGCAAAAGTTTGTGAGTATGTGTGTGTATGTTTGTTACTTCTTTACGCGCAAACGGCCGGACCAATTTTGATAAAATTTGGTATGTAAGTAGCTGACACCCTGGATTAACACATAGGCTACTTTTTCCGCGGGAAAAACCGCGGGGCGCAGCTAGTTAAAAAATTTAATATCGAAAATAACGAGATGAATTTAAAGTAGGTATACTTTAATCAAAACGGTCAAACTAAGTCAATTAGGTAATATTAAATTAACAACTTACTAACATACGTAACTCGAAACCCTGAAACTTTCAACAAAATCACACAAACATACTCAAACCGAATCCGTATACATTCCAAATCCGAGACCACAGTAGCACATTCGGTATGTAGCTCCAAATATCCGTTGTAATTTTACGAGATTAGTATGTAAATGTGAAGTTAATTTAGACATAATCCCCGTCGCGGGCGTTCGTATTTCGTATCGCGTGTGTTCATGTGTCGTGGTTTGTATACTGACATTTTGTGTAAAGAGGCTAAGTCTACGTACAATTCTAGTAGGTAATAGGTATGCTCAAAATATTTTCAACTAATCGATTCAGTCATAATTGACTGCCTCGGTGGTCCAGTGTTCAAGGCGTTTGCCTTGTGATCCGCATACTTTGTGAAAAGTTGTTTCCAGTTTGGTTAGGATATTGTAGACTTGAATCACCTGATTATCCGAAAAGGAAGATGAATTCTTGTTTCGTTTTCCGTGGGCCTTAAACGCCATCTAGCGTTTGATCATTAAACTATCCAAGGATTGGTTCTGGTTTACCCTTTGAGTTGCGGAGGTCAGACGGCAGTCGCTCTGTGCAAAAAACCAGTAACCTCGTCAAATCTCCTTGGTTAGTTAACGGACCCCGGGGTCTGAAGCGTTACTACTGAGGATGCAACCGGGAAAATAAGCTCGGATGATGGTGATAAATGTAATAATTGGTTACATTTATCGATTAGCTGAAAAGGAGAGGTTAGAAGAATGTAACAGGATGCATTTATGAAGAAAGTGATGAGTGTAGACGAAGCAAGAATTCTGTCAAGATTGTAGCAAGAAGAAGTCCATAGTCTCTACCTTATGCTTATCCCTGTGAGAAACAGGCATGATAATATGTATGTATGTATGATTGCTCAGTGCCACGAGGTTTTCGACACAGAGTAGAACCATCAATCCATCTTTTCTCGTGGTATCTCATGTTATAAAGGCATACTCGTAAAGGGTACAATTTTTTTTTATAATAACCATGATGACTTGATGACGAAATAGTCGGAAAGCGCCATAAAGCGAAAAAATGTGTAGTTATTTAAGTAGTCTAAGGAATCTGTATAGAGTTGGAGTTAATTCCTTATTTATAATTTCATGTAGTGAATACTGAAAGAAAATATGAATTCGAGTATATAGTATTATCATAAACATATTCGATACGCCCTTAGCCTTAGCAGAATACTCAATCAAGCTACAACAGTAATACCCAACCCTAACTCGACCTTACCTTCATCAGTTCTGTTCTGTCTCACAAATGGAACCCGTCAAAACACTAATCAGATTCAGACGAAATTTCAGAGTTATTATACAATTAACAATTTACATTATAAGCATGTGGAGAAGAAAACAAAATTTGTTTCAATAACAATAATTTAATTTTCCATTGCCTTTCATTTTGGAAGTCATAATAGTACAGTTATAAAATTAACGAGCAGGTTAGTATATTTACTTTCAAAAATAAATGCAATCTAAGTTGACACAATTTCCTCTCTATAATTTACATTTACAAACAGCTGCGTAATAACAAACGCTAGTTGATTAACATCGAAAATTCTAGTTTACTTTGTTGAAAGATTCTTATAGCTTGTTTACTAAAACATCTCAATAATAGCTCCCAGGCTTCACAATTGCGCACAAAATCAACAAATTGTAATTTTAGATAGCAATCATTTATAACTTGAGTATACGTTCTGTTATATGCCACCAATTAAGCGTGGCTATAAATTGTACCGTTAAATTTATATTTATTGTAAAATGATGAAAATATACAATTCATCGTGTAATTCTCGATCGCGAAGACCAATTTTATAAAGTGTGATATTTATAGTCATCTGCTAATATTGCAACATCTTATTTCAGACAAGTTTATGCTTGTCTGAAATATGTTTGAATATTTGTTGTAATTTGTTATTATGGTTTTATGTTCTGCTGATTGTCATTCGTTTAAAATGAAAATAATTTCTATGAGATTCAAATTTATTTATTCCTGAAGTTAAACAACTGGCGGTCGAGAGAGACAAATGGAAGAAGATTCATACTCCACAAGAACATAGCTCTTACATATAGATGATGATAAAGAGAATATAAAAAAATAAGACCAAGAAGTTCGTGCCGCAAGCTCAAATATTCAGCCGAAAATAGGGAGACATGGAAAATACTCCGCCGACAAGAACCTAGTTCTTAAAAATTTATGATTATGTTGGTGAACAAACATATTCTACCATAAAACTAAGAGGAAAATTAAAAATTACAGTTACAATTAAAATGGATTAAAACATGCAATACCTTCAAATAAATGTATGTATCCAATTTATTGTACAAAGCAGCGGCCACGAGAGAAAATAATGTCAGGTATTAGTTTTATTAGGGATTAATGTGATCGCCGACAATAATAAAACTGAGAAAAGTTAAGTCTGCTGTTTTCTGATTAAATACCATGCATTCATCGTTCTTATGATTGCTTACTCTTAGTATGTTGATAAAATTCTACCTAAAGCTACTGTATGATTAATGATTATTATGACGATAACTATATGAAATCGTTTTTCGTTTTCATCGGTGTCGGACTAACGTTTCGCTACTTTTTTTTTTAAATGTATGATGTATGAAAAAGAGTTAAATAGTAGTTTCGGACTAGCGTGGAAACCAATACCCCGCGAAAGGTTTCAAATAATTAAAGATGCTGTTATTATGCCATTTAGGTATTTATTTAAATCACATATATATACGTTTTTCTTCACAGAGACATAAAGACATCTTAGGGTTGATGTAGACTAGATGACGCACCTGATCTCACCTTTCACCTTCAAAGGCCCATAAATCACAGCGGGACCACTTACCCGTGGATTTAGTAATACGTTGGTGACCCTACTCATTCTGATCGTTAAAAAAACGTATGCCACCGTTTAGAAGCGGAAATATTATTACGTCGGGATGGCGTGCCTTCGCCGTTTTAATTTTAGATAAGTTGACGTTCAGAGATAAAACGTGGAACGTACAAGCTTCTCATCATAAATCGTAAAAGTCAAGAAAAACCGAATTATTAGACAAAACTAAATGTGAATATCTTAATTTTGCACTGTTGTTACACATGTTTTACAAATAAATTTATATTCAGCTTGTAATACAGTGTAAGTATATGTAGGCTCAGCATATGAAAAACAATATTCAATACTTTGTCACTGAATCAGAAGAAGAAAAAATCTGAATAAAGTTTATTTTTTTGACGTATAAAATATAACTTTTTGAGCTTAGGGCCAACAAATTCTGTATGATGTTTATTTCGTCGAGGGACTTACAAAAACTTAAAGCCCATATTTTGTCACGTCAAAAAGGACGAGGTTTATTTTGCTATCAAAACTTTTCCCTCAGGACCCGTCTTCAACAAGAGAGCATATTTTTTTTACTTTTGTAACTCAATCTCAAAAGTAGTTATAACAAGTTTTATTACAAGTACTTCAATCAAATCCGTCTGCATTTCAACACAAAATACAGACATGAACAGAAAGATAACTCGTTATTGAACGTTTGTATGTAATGTGCCTCTCTTCAACCCTTGTGGCCAATGTAGAGAGTGTAGGCCAAATCCGCTGGCTGCTGTGACGAAGTGCCTATGGTTCTTGTAGCACCCTCTGCACTACAAGAACCGTGCGTGCGTTGTGTTCCTGCAGTGGAGATTAAAAGACCTGATGATGACGTAAAACAACCACTCACGTGATTACGCGGGATATGCTTATTTCACATATTTATGGAGGCATACTCGTATAATGAATCTGACATGATTTTATTTGTTAATTATTTCTGTTGTTACTAACCATCATCAGTTATGGTAATAAATATTTCTTACTAGACTAACTAGATTTGAATCTCCGTACTATGCTTTAATTATACAATTTCTAGTAGATTATTTTTAAATACTTAACGATAAAATTAGATTTTATCAGTCCGCACGCATTTGTAACATTTCAGGGTAATGAAAAGAAATTGCAACGTGGCTAGAAGGTTGAAACAAGAAA
This sequence comes from Acrobasis suavella, assembly GCA_943193695.1. Classification (NCBI taxonomy): domain Eukaryota; kingdom Metazoa; phylum Arthropoda; class Insecta; order Lepidoptera; family Pyralidae; genus Acrobasis; species Acrobasis suavella. Next base: position 13,257,590 of record OW971942.1, read on the forward strand.
CAAAAAGGCTTAAGTATAGTTTGATGTGACGTATCTGTTGGTATTTTTAATTTGTGACGCCAACTTCAAGAGAGGTCATGATATGGCGCGGGATCTGTTCGGGCCACGCTAAATAATGTGGAAAGTTTTAATCCCTGTGCTAACTACATCCACTTTTTGTTAGAGTTTGTGTAGTTTCGGACTTAGATGAAAATAAATTGTCTTTTTAACGGACATCAAAAATGGAGGAGGTTATTAATTCGGATGCATATGTATATATATATTTAATTTAAGCTCCCCATTTTCTTGAAGATGGTTGGATCAATTTATAAAGATCAATATAGTATATTGAAATTAAAATAACAGCCAAAACGCAAAAAACATTTTGGCATTTCCATACAAAAGTGTGCAGCCGTCCGGGCAATTTGTACGGGACTGGCGATTTTTTTATAAAATTTTTGGTTCTAATTTTAATTTCATTATACTATTATGATCTAGTATAGCCCGTGATTCGATTTATTACGGGTATGTCCATTCCACGCTGTATTTTCACAAGTTTTAAATAAGATAAGTGACTTTGTTCGCGTGCATCCCTCTTGAACTTTATCCAATTACTCACATTGATCCTTATGTATTATGAACACATAAAAAGAACAACTTAGCCCTTGAGTAATGTGTAAGAATACGTAGGTATTATTATTTATTCGTTAATCTACCAATTCATACTGTTTACTATACGCTCTCACGTCTTTATCCTTATTAGAGCCGACAGAGCTCTATGGGTCTTGCAGTGGTCTTCCACCAATTCACGTGCGGACAATTTTAGAAAATTGCTTAAGAGGCATTTCACATTTGGTTGGCTGTCTAGTGCGCACAATCAAACATTTTTAAAGATTATTAAAAAATGTGACTCATTTGTAAAAAAGTGTTTCATTAACTGTCAATATAATTATATGTTAGATATTGTAGACATGTTTTTTGGAACGAAGTTCCTTACGGCAGGCTTGGAGGAGATAGGGATTTTGCTGCGCGACCGAACTGAAAAAAATGTGATAGTAAAACCGTAAGGATGACCTCGTTAAATAAAACCGTTAAATGAGACGTGCGCAGGCGCGACAGTCGTATACACAAGCGAGTAGTGTATAATACCTTTGAGCACGATTTTTTTTTTGCAAATTGTGTCGATTCTACATTAGCCGAAGGAACTTCGTTCCTACCTGGTGTCCCACGACACCACATTTCTTTTTCTTTTGTTTATGTGCGTGTGTCTAGAATTAGGTCATCAAAAATTTTAAATTTTGATGACCTAATTTTCGATGTAGTCAATGTCTACACAATATACAAACATGTCTAAAATATCCACAATATAATAATATTGACAGTTAATGAAACACTTTTCTACAAATGAGTCACATTTTTTAATAATCTTTAAAAATGTTTGATTGTGCGTGCGAGACGGCCAACCAAATGTGAAATGCCTCTTAATATACGTGAGCGCTAATAGTGCATACTCCTGCGGGGCTGTCGAGCTCCTCACTGGTCCATATTGAATACTAACTACATAATGAACTCGACCACCCGGTAATGTAGCCTGAGCGTTACAAACAATGTTCCGTAATTAGCGTGTTACCCTGCACATTGCTAATTAATGCTGCAATTGAAAACAATTTGCGTAATTGCTGAGATTTTTGCTTCAAAAATTAATTAATGCATAAAGTGTACCAGACTAAATACATTAAATGCTTGTTTATTTAAAAAAATATATTATAAAATGTATGCCTCTCTTACATTAACATATCATTTTACATGCCTACTGGAAGAGATCTCTTTTGAGATAAGTAGTGCCTTTGTATGTACAACTCTAACTTGATGTATTCTCTGTTTAAATTTTCAAGTATATAAATTGGTAAATATATAAATAAAAAAGTCATTTGGAAAATACATGATTACGTAAACATAGGTATTACTTTATTAGTGATCATTTGACAACAAACAGACTTCGCAAATATTTTACTTTCCAAATATATTAAAATATCATAATTATTAATCACTTATAATACCACAAGAGCTTCAAAATTATCGGGTATTTCCCGATAGGTTCGTTGCAAACAAATGAAGGAGTCAAGTTTTTCAGGTTAAAAAATCACGAGCGCGAAGCGCGAGTGATTTTTCCTGAAAAACTTGACGACTTTATTTGTTTGCAGGGAACCTTGAGGGAAATGCCAGATAATTTTGAAGCTCGTGGGGTATTTGGGGGATTATTTTTCCGTCCCAAATGTCGGCCAATAGAATTGCACCATGAGATGAAATGAACAGTTAACAAATTGCCTTCTCCGTATTAATGGGAACATTTCCTTTGACTTTTTTATCGATGGTGGACAGAGAACAAACTCCAAATCGACTCATTTTCATGCAAAATCTCCAATTTTCACAATTGAATTCAACCTGTCAGTTTGACGTGTGGTTAATTTGACTGGATTATGTTTTGTTTTTTATATATAGCAACTACCAGAGAAAATAATCAAAAAATTATCAGTATAATACCATGTAGGTTGTACCACGTGACGTCGAATGGTGCAATTCTATTGGTCGATATTTGGGTCGGAAAAATAATCACTATAATTATAAAATATTCATTTGATCAAGTACTTTCTTTGTAAAATTTTCGTTGCAAACAATGTTCCGTAGTTACCGTGTGTAGAAAATCAAACACTGCTTTTGAGGATAAAATTATGACGACTGACTTTATTTTTTAACGATTTCCGTGGCGTTGTGGTCACCATGCTAGTCTGCCACCCAGAGGTTCCGGGTTCTATAGAAAGAAACGAACGAACCGAAAATCTACTTTACCTTCCTACTGTGGGGCTAGCTCAATCAGTGTTATTTGTCCATTTATTTTTATATTATATTTATTTATTTTATTTCTTGTTTTCAAAATGACATTTCAAATTTTAAAGATTACAATAAAAATATAAAAAGAGGTTGGCTGATCGGTAACACGTAGTGTTAACCTGCACAATGCACATTGCTAATTAATGGTGAAGAATGATATACACGAAATAAAAAATAAAAAATCTGATTAGTCCAAATGTATTCATCATACCAAAGTAGGTCTCTCTTGCAATTTTCCTGCTAAATAGTCGGATCATAAGTTTTGTCACAAATACTTTATTAAGGGGATTTCTGAATTTTCAGGGGTCCTGACCCTGATTTTGAATACAGACTCTCAACCTCTGTGGCCAGTCATCAATTGCAGCACGCGCAACCTCCATGTCTACATCAGCTGCTGATTTAATCAGGGATGTTTTGAGAGACTCCAAATTTTTTCGTGCCTGATGAAGTTGATTTAATAGGCAGTCACCCTTGCGTGCTTGCTGCCCTATGAGCCGGCGCAGAATCTTGTTGAAAATCCATTTTGTGAGGAACAGGTTCTACGATGTTTGAAAGCACCGTATTTTCCACCTTTCTCACAGAAAATCACCTCACTTAGGCCTGGATATGAGACAACCATAAATGATGCAGGGTGATGCCCACGCTGGACTCTCGGGATACGCCTGCTCGCTTCTTCATAGTTGTGGGAATAAACTTTATCATTTTGTTATAACTTTCTTCAATGTCAGAAATTGCGTGGTACTTTTTTCCCGGGTACCGCCGTAACAAAGCCCGAGATCTCACTAACCTTATTTTTTTCAGACGCTCATTCAGAAAATTTCATGTTTTCAGGCGATAAGCACGTAGTTCCAGGTCATCATAACACTCTTTTACCGTTCTGCTTAACCCCATCTGAAGAGCTAACAATTTTTGTTTGAGAACGGGATTTCGTTGGATTCGCATCCTCACTGCCTTGATAACCGCTGGTGTCCTAACCGTACGAGGCTGGCCGCTCTTCTAGCGATCTTCGAAGTTCGAATCTTCACTGAATCGTTTGATTGTGCGATAAACAAACCTCAGCATTATTTAATTTTTTTTGAGTAGTATATTTTTTGTCCACTCCCATGGTCCCCTCCATGTTTTAAAATGGAGTAAAATAACATAGTTTATTTTTATTTTTAGAAGACGCGAAAGTTCCGAATTCAAAATTAATCAAAACATTTCTGGCCGGTATTAGAAATTTGAAAATAAAGGTTGTGACAAAACTTATGACCCGACTGCGTATATATCACGGAGATGAAGAATGGCGCAAATATGAATAAGCCTCAAACGATGTAGTTCACTAAGTCATTTTTAGATTAAATGAGTAATCTTTGTAAACCAAGTCACTGACAAAGCTACTCTAGTCATAATATTATTTCATATAGTAATACCAACCTTCAAACGTTACGTGCCCACATAAAGATCGTATAACCATTTTAGGGTGGATGTATCTGTAAGTTACGGCCAATCCATAGCCAAGTCCCTGAAATGTTTAGGGTCACATTTTTCATTCGATGTGTAAACGCGATAGTATCTACATGCGTCATAATTTGTAACCAACACGTCATACGTGTTGACTACAAATAATGCAGCAGAAATCTAATGTATCGTGAATTAAAATAATAGGTTGGGGAAAAAGTCTTTTCGCATTTTATATGAAAATTCAAAACATTTTTTAATATACTTTATTTACATTTAACTAAAGTATGTAGGTACCATTTTGTTCGATAACTTTTTGCCATCTTATAGGTAGGGACATGATCCCATTGCTATAGAAATTTTGGGGCTTCTGATCAAAAAACTGCGTCAAGTAGTTTTGGCAGTCCTCTCGTGATGTTAACCTGACACTGCCTAAATAATTCTGAAGAGATCGAAACAGGTGGAAATCTGAAGGTGCCAGGTCAGGACTATACGGCGGATGCATTAACACCTCCCAGCCAAACTCTCTTAATTTTTGCTGAGTGGTTAAAGATGTGTGAGGTCTAGCGTTATCATGATGAAAAACCACACCCCTTCTGTTGATTAATTCCGGCCGCTTTCTCTCAACTTCTTGCTTTAATCTTATCAGTTGTTCGCAGTAGAATTCTCAATCGATGGTCCTGCCTGGTGGTAACAGCTCATAATGAATAATGCCCTTCCAATCCCATCACATACACAGCATCACCTTGTTGCGAGTTAACCCGGGTTTCGCCGCAGTTTGTGAAGCCTGACCGGCCTTTGACCATGACCTTTTTCGCACGTTCTTGTCGTACGTGATCCACTTTTCATCATCAGTTATCAATTTCTTCAAAAATGGTTCGGTCTCATTACGTCGTAATAAAGAATCACAAAAGAGTACACGGTTCATTAGGTTTCTTTCAGAGAGCTCGTGAGGTACCCAAATATCGAGCTTTTTTGTATACCCATTTTTTTCAAATGCGCCAAAACTGTTTTGTGGTCAATTCCCAGTTCTTCAGCTACGACGTAACTATTGATATGCCGTTCTTGCTCCACTTTTTCAAAAATAGCATCCATTTTATCCGTAACAGGGCGACCAGAGCGACGTGCATCTTTGACATCAAAATTTCCGGATTGAAAACGCTTAAACCAAATTTGTGCTACTCTCACAGACACTGCACTAGGTCTATAAACATCGCAAATTTTTTTCGCCGCTTGCGTTTCATTTTTACCTTTTTGGTAGTAAAATTTTAAAATGTATCTAATTTCTTCATTAGATTCATTCATCTTGACGGTAAGAAACACAAATGAAAATTACGCATTTTCCTAATTTGGAATAATCTTCTTTAAAATTTAAACTTTTAAATGATACCAAAACCAGCCAGGTACGAATAGTATAGCCAAAGTGGTTTTATTACAAGTTCATACATACTATATGCGAAAAGACTTTTTCCCCAACCTAATATATAGCTATGTGAATTAGGAGCTATAAAAATAGACCTTGTGTGTTTTATTTGTTTTTTTTTTTTACATTGTTATTTTTGTTATTAATGTATTATTAGCTATCCTAAAGTCATTTATTAAAAAAAAATACAAATACTAAAGAACCTTTGAGGTTATAATCCATAAATGTAATATAAACAATAATAATATAAACAATTTACAAATTAAACCAAAATATTACTGAATTGCAAAACGAGTAAAATACAAAATAGATTGCACCAAGGTGTTATCCGCATGGCGGTCGAGCAGCAAATGGGCCCGTTCACAGTCGAGCCAAGATATTTAAAGGGACGGTGTTGCCATCAGGCAAAAAATATGAAGCTCAGATTATAGTATATTATTATGTGTAAAAGTTTGTGTAGATGTTTGTTCCGCTTTCACGCCAAAATAGTTGGGATAAACTCATCAGATCCTTTTTTTATCTCGGGAAAATACTTACAATGCGACACAAATAAGTTGAACAAAAATGGTGGACTTTAAAGCATTTTTGTAAATATAAAATTCCTGGCTCGTAGGTTGAACCAAAATGGCGGTTATCGCCGCAGGTACAAATAATGCGCCGACGACCGCCATTTGGGTTCAACCTACGTGTCGGGAATTAGTACAAAAATGCTTTGAAGTCCGCCATTTTTGTTCAACTTATTATTAGCCACTAGCTAGTCCACTGTTGGGGTAAAACCTCCCCTCTACGTTCCCAACAAGCGTTGAGGCATTCGATATAATTTCAAAATATATGATAATATGCATACTACCAAACGTTGCGTGCCCAAATACAGACCGTTTAGCCATTTCGGGTGGCTGTGTGTAAGTTATGGCCGATCCGCGGCGAAGTCTATAAAATTGTTTTACGCCACATTTGTTATATCATATGTAAACACTTTAGTATCCATATTGTCAAAACAGACATAGGTAAGTTAGAATTCTTTTTTTTTAGTGCCTTCCATGTCTCTCTTTTTCCCGCCAAGTTCTTAACCATCTTTTATATTTTCATGTTTATTTTTTCTTTTTCTTTTGATCGAAAAATTTTCTTCTCGGTTGTTCACCTCTTTATCATTCTATTTTTTCTTCTATCGTTGTTTTAAAGAACACATCGTACCGTAATAGATAACCGAACATTTTCCTCTTCTATTTTCTATAATTTGTAGTAAAACTTTTCTCTTCCACATTCTCTAATACCTTTTTGTTTGTTACTTTTTCTTTCTTTGAGGAGCATAGAGCAAAACGTGAAAAAAAAACAAGCGAACCGAAAATCTGATCCCAATGAAAAGCTTTTTTATACATTCTGGCCTATATTCCATGGGGATATTATGGACTAAATCCATCTTTTGAAAATAGTTGTCAGTTAGATTTTATTGGATGTTATATACTATTATACCAGAGTCTTACGATATATTTCGATGCATGTTTATCTATATATGTATTTGTTATAAAATATAGTATCGTTGAGTTAGTATTTCATAACACAAGTCTTTAACTTACTTTATGGGACTAACTCCATCAGAGTAATTTGTCCCTTTATATTTATTTATTTATATTGTTTTATTTTTTATTGTCTCAGAATTTGACCGATTTTCGTATTAAAATTGGTTAATATTTAATGAAAGTTGACTTTTCATAACCAAATCCATTTATTTTCCACGAATAAAAACGTCGCATAAATCTGTGCACTGCATTCTAGTGCTGCAAACACACACTATAAAGCTACAAAAATGAGAGACTACAGATGAGAAGATAATCGTGTACATCTCTATTACACATACTAAGTTAGTCCGAGATAGTCTAACGGATATTTTGTCCCGATATTCAGCATTGTAAAATTTGTAAAATTTCTTTGGTTTTTCTATCCCACATTAATAAGAATCTTATCCAATTATACAAGTATATAGGTTTTTTTTTTTTTGCCAAAGCTTTTGTATGTATGGATGTATGAATGCGTTTGTTCCGCTTTCACGTCAAAACGGCTTAACGAATTGGCATGACAATTTGGCGAATAAATAGCTCCTGAATTTATACGTAGGATACTTTTTATTCGGGGGAAATGTGAGGTTCTTGCGGATTGACAAAAAATTGACCATACGGGTAACACCGTGGAAATCAGCTAGTAGACTCCTTATTTTCCTCTTCGTACTCGCGTACACTCACATACGAGTATTTGAATTGAAAACGCTTTATTCAGCACTAACTTTTACCCTCGGCTTCGTCTGTGTTAATTTAGTACTTTGTAATAAAGACTACTTTTGTATGGTAAAATAGGATTCGCCATATAAAGTTCCACTCCCCTTTTCATTCCCTTAATGGATTAATGTTGAGATTAAAGTCATCGTTTGTCCTTTTTCAGGTCGCAAATTATATCCATACCAAACTTCATCTAGAAATAAATAATAAATAAATAGATAAATAATAAACAGATAGACAGAGTTCCTATCGCATTTATATATAAGTACTGGATAATGTTATGAAGTGCCATATCTGAACTTTTTGTATTGTTATAAATCACTAGAGGAATTCTATTAGCCGCTGTCAATATAACCGACGCAGCGCTTTCACAATACATTGTCGATACGGCTCGCCGTCAGTATGTGGAATTGAATTTTCCACCCAGTTTGATCAAGTGAAGGATAAAGACAAAGAAGAAACTATATGTCGTAAAATACATATATAGCTGTGTTAATTGACTCAAGCAGCATCTCGATATATTTTATTCCTCTATGATCCATAAACTAGAATCACAGGGCGTCATCTTTCTCCTTTTCCTGATCTAAGTTTAAACGCTACGAAAAAAAAATTAAATGTACTTTCTGCTTTTCTTTTCGGGTAGATCATATTATAGAAATGGGCAAACATGAGAGTCAGCTGGCAACCCATCTCTATTTTGCGTTCCTTTTTACATCTACACGCCCCACCTTACGCCTAAATTTGCATTTTGACCTTACAGCCCTTGGCTCTGTGTACTTTGTAAGGGATAAAGACGTATATAAGTGAGTGCAGTACAGTAGGGAATGTCGCGAAATCGTCGCAAACGAATAAAGAGAATTAGGTCGAGGCCCGCGAAGCCGATTTTGGAAGGCAGCCAGCCGCAACGATTTTATTTTGTAAAAATACTTTATGATTCCACCCGGTTAATAATGGCGAGACATTTATGATGTACAGAACACAGTTATTGGATAATGTTCGAAGGGTTACGCCACTCGTGAAATATAATGTTTGGATTAATGTTTCCCGAGCAAATGTTGGTTTAGCCCCTGGATTTAAATTGTTTGCTCATGATTTAGGTATTTATTTTTAATTTTTTATATTTTTTATGAGAATGGTTCTATAGATAATTCCGATAACCTCAGCAGCAGGGACTTCCTCATTATAATTTGCGAGTTTTTGTTTAGTTAACTAATTGAAAATATTAAAATATGTATCTTTAATTTCTTAGAACTCAAATGAAATGGATAACATAAGGGTAAGCAAAGAGAGAGAGAGAGAATCTTTAATTTATAAAATACAAATACAGATTTTGAATATTCGATGTATCTAATAGTATTTTTAATAGGCTATTTTAGTGTGTATGTTTTTGGTTAATATTTTATATAAAACAAAAAACCATTGAAAAGAAATATACATTTTTAAAAGAGCAAGAAAATTAGTTTATTAATGAAGTAGCAATTAGCATTTCAAATAAAAGAGTTGGAGCGAGTGATGAGGACATCTCATTATCTCTTTTATACGCGCGAGACCTACTAGCTGTGTCAAGAGCGTTGTGCGTGCATCCTTTTCCCTTCCACCAGATTTTCCAAAAGTTTAAAACTTACTTATTTTTAAAATTGTTTCTGGTTTCGGATTACATTACTTAATAATATAAAAAAACCGGCCAAGTGCGAGTTGAACTCGCGTGGAGAGGTTTCCGTATAATGCCAGAATATAAATTAGTACAAAATATCACACTTCAAATCCTCACAGTAAGACGCGAGTTAACTACTAATAGCGCTATCTAGTAGTGTTTTAGAAAACTATTTTCCGTATGTGAACGTTTTATATTGAGTTACCTCTTTATTATAAATTGGTAGAATTTTTGTATTTTCTTGTAATCTACAAGCTATGAACTATATTTCGTATTTTTTTAAAATTTTAGACTGTAGTTTAGGAGATCAGGGGAGGGGGGGAATTTTCATCTTGTTTCATAAATAAAATCAAAAGTATTATAAAATAATAACAACAATATATTTGGAATTCTCATAACGAGCCCTTTCATTTGATATATTATGACACAGTAAGGTATGCAAAACTTTTTTATTTACTAATTTGCTCCCTAAAAATGACCTTTATTTAAAAAAATATTTATTGACTTTGCACATCTGTGTTTGGGTCATAGGATTACACCATCCTACCAAATTTCACCTGTTTTGGTCCAGTGGATTCGGGCTGTGACAGACGAACGGACAGACGCACGAGTGATCCTATAAGGGTTCCGTTTGTTCATTTTTTTGTACGGAACCCTAATAAATGATTAAAATATCGTATCAGTTATAATGTTTAAACAATAATTACTTATATCAATACTTATTCAATTTCTAATATTCTATTGTGAAATCGCGAGAACTGTAGCTAAAACTAAAGATTTGTCCGCTCCGAAGTACTATGTAACTCCAAAGAGACTATGCCAAGAATTCCTAACAAGTCTTGTTCTTTTAACAACATTTCTTTAGTTTTATTTGCTTTTAGAGATTAAAGCGGCGAACATCTTGGATTGTAAATTAAATTCAAAAAGTGTATAAATATCAATGTTTTATAAAAAATCCTAACATTCGTTTGGATTTCATTTTACATTTCCTTGCGTTGTTGTGTGTATAACATAAATAAACACTTGGAAAATAATATTAAAGTAAAATAAAAACGTCAAAGTATAGACAAACAGAATTTGGACATCAAACAAAATTCATATTACGCATTTCAATTAAAAATAAATAAAATTATCAAGCGCAAGTCGGGCCATACGTATACTTAGAGTAGCGTGTTCCACCGTGTGACCACCTAACCTTTATCCTAAACTAAACTGGTCGCTCCTCGAGAAACTTTTTTCCGTACCAATCCATCAGTTCTTCTATATGCCCCGTCCACGGCCAGTTCAAAGAGCTAATAGGCTAACGGTGAATTTAAAATTCTTCTAGATATTAGCCTTGGAAGGGAAGGTTTCTCTTCTCTCGTTCTGTTCAGAGCAAGCAGAACATGAGAGAATAAGAAACGAGACACGTTTCGTATGAGCTCAGAACAGTAGACCGAAATAACCTTGACCAAGTAACTGTTTAACACAAAACTATTCTTCAAATTCCGTGTTTCGGAAATATCGTGGACGTATCCTGAACCCAGTACAAAGTACATTGCGTCACAAAGACAATTAATTGTGTTTAAGTTTTTTTATATTTTATATGTATGTTAGTCCGTAAGGTATGTATAATATGGGCCAGTAATTAAATATTGCCTGAAATTGTTATCATTATATTAATATTGCACAAAAAAGAGAACAAAAAATTACACTTCGACGAGTAACGGTTGACCGAGAGCAGTATTTCCTTTAACGTTATTTAGCACAGTTTCTAAATTTTCAAAGAACTGCTCTCTTGTCTCGCTGCTTATCAGTTTGGAAGCAAACTAAGTTGTTAATAACTAAGTTTGCTTCCAAACTGATAAGCAATGTGTTCAATGATTTTGTAATGCTATCAAAGCGTATTTTGCGATTTAGTCGTTCAAATACACCGCAGCAATGCGTGATCGCGGTTTTACGATACAAAATCAGTTGCACATAAAATTTATTGTGCACCGGCTGTAAATGTATCGCCGAAATAGGTATATTTTTTCTAATGCAAATATCGCGTTTTTTTTTTCCTTTTTCATACAAATCGACTGAACGATTTATATACTATTTAATAGAAATGCGTTTATTTAACACTCAAACTAGGGAACAATGTTAAAAAAATAACTAATTAAAGCTAATGTGTTTGTTTGTATGTACGTACCTCATAATGATTACTGGTGTCCCACACTAGGTAACAATACCTGTCCTGTAGTAGCCTTTAACATTAACAAAACTGGTTTTTTAAATTGACTTAAACCGGCAATAACTTATTAAGGAAAAAAGCTTAAATGTAGCATAATTTAATCTGTTCTGTTTTAATTTAGTAAATTTCTAAGTTGGTATTTTACAGTAAGTGTGCGTGTGCAGTGCATAGCTGTAAGTAAAAAAAGGCTGACAATTATACATTCATCTTCAATGCGCAAGAACTTTTCGCAAAATTAAAAGTATTATGGATAAATCATCATGCTGGGTGGTTTTATCACAAAATATGCAGTTGCCCTTCTCGGTTACTTAGACTTAGGGCCTCTTACGACATTTTTTGGAGAAGAAAGAGGTAGTGACAAATCTTATAGTCACCCCTTGACCCCCTTTAACACAATATAGGAATAACAACGTAACGTAGCGTCTAAATAATAATAATTATTATAATACAGGGTTTAAAGGAAAACTAAGTATATAGAAAGGTAGTGTATGCAACTCTTATCTTAAATCCTCTGTATAGTTTTGTTTTCTCTTTATAAGGGAAAACAAACAGTAGTACAGAAGATCAGAATACAGTTTTCTTAAATATAACTCATCTATTTATACTACCAATACCTTTTACCACGGCTTACTAAGTACATATATCTTAGTTGAGGGACAACATACAGTTTAAATGACTATTAGTTGACATTATTGTACATAAGTACAGATGTAAATGTGTAGTAAATTGTAGGCGAAAAATTCTAAAACATGTATTTAATTATAATTATTGTAAGTTAGTACTACTATCGTAAGATTAGTTACTTTAGCACGTTTTGCAATGAGCAGAGAATAACTCCACTAGTTTATCAGTAAACATAGTACTAAAATTAGATGCTGAAGTAGAAAATATATCAATTTCATAAAAAATTTTATCGTATGATGTTGGAATATATTTTGTTCGGTTTGGGCTAAATTAAAATACTATTTGTCTGGTGAAGTATGAAATTATAGTGTTTTAACTTTTACTTGGAACCTTGGAAGTTAATACATGTCTGATTCCTATCACAATGCAAGACAGAAGAGAGATGACATAGGTGCGAGTTGCCAGCAACAAAAAGGTTGCCACCTATATGTAGTACAAAAATAAAGATTGATTTTTTTGCAATTAAAATAATATAACTCAACATATGATTTAACGATTCGGTTTGGAGGTGATCGGGAACCTGCACTTGTAAGAGTTGTAAGACATTGATGGCAAAAGTTCATGATTCCGACCACTTCTCGTTGTAGCACGGAAAGGTACACAATAACCAATCTGATTAGTTAGTGCTGAACAGTTATACTTGTCGTGTATTAAGTCATACAAAAAAGCAACCTCAAGTAAACCTCGTCTAGAATTTAAACTAAATACGTTATACTTATGTCAAAAATAGGATAAGAAATTGGGTTGTGATTAAATTTGTATTGTAAACACATACAACAATTATAAGTATCTTGTGAACATAATTAATGCTGCGACTAAATAACACAATGGCCCTATCAAGGGAGCAATTATTTGCTTAGTAACAATTAATTAGTGGCCAATTTCAAAGGACCACAATGGCCAGGAGAATACTAGTGTTGAACATGTACATAAATTATTATGGCGCCACACCGCACTTGGCAAATGGCCACCGGATATTTGATAATATTGGCTTGTTTATTATAAATATAACGGTTAACAGTAATTCTGTTAACTGAAACAATAAATAAATATATACAGATATAGAGACAAATAACACTGATTTAGCTAGCCCCAAAATAAGTTCGAGACTTGAGTTATGGGATACTAACTCAACGATACTATATTTTATAACATATACCTCTAGATAAACGTCCAAGATCCAGGACAATTTGAAAAAGGCCATTTTCCAACTTGCATGACCGGGGATCGAACCCGGGACCTCTGGGTGACGGACTAGCATGATGACCACTACGCCACGGAGGTCGTCAAAATGGCTGTACTCAGTCTATGATACTCAACAACTATCCTCAATGGAGATGTATAATTTTCATTGTGTAGTTTTGTTCTTGTTACAGAAAATCAGACGAGATTATCCATCAACTTGTACAGAAGGGAATTTTTTTTCATATTTTCCTATGTTATTTTCTTTAGGATCGTTAATCAAGAAGTCTTTTTTTTCTTATACAAGGTGGAAGGGACATACCCGTAATAAATCGATCCACAGGCTATACTATAGATCACTGTAGTATAATGAAATCAAAATAACAGTCAAAACATAAAAAAAAAGTTCGGCATTTCTATACAAAAGTGTGCAGCCGCCCGGGCATTATGTATGGGAATCTTAAAAGTTTTTTTTTTGTTATTTGGATGTTATTTTATTTGTTTATTACATTTTCATTACAATGTAGTGATCTAGTATATCCCGTGGTTCGATTTTTATACCTACTACTATTTCTTACATCTCTTCATTGGTTTTTCTTTCTATCGAACTGATCTTTTCCATTCTTCTCAATACTGTGACAGGCTAGCAGCTTTAAAATGGAGTGATGCATTTAAAAGCTGCTAGCCTGTCACTGTCCTTAAAGAAATAAAGTACCCATGTTATTAATCCATTTAGTGCTTGTTGCAAATGTATGTTTTAATTAGTGTTTTTTGCATTTTTTAAGATACTGTTTTATTAAGGTCACGCTACGCGTGATCGTGGACGTAAAGATAAAATAACTAGCTAAGTGCGAGTCGGACTCGCGCAAGAAGGGTTCCGTACCACTACCAATAAAATAAACACGTTTGTTGTATTGCCCCATATAAATATTCATTTTATTCTGTATTTAGTATTTTTGCTAGAGTGGCAAGAGAAATACATCATCTGTGAAAATTACAACTGTCTAGATATCACAGTTTATGAGATATACAGTTTGGTGACCGTTTTTAGCCTTTGGGTATGAAACCTTAAAAAAGGAAATAAAATCTACTACATTTTAAGAGTTTTAAATACCTACTAGACAATTTATAATATTTATGAGCGAATTATCTCATAGGAAGAAAAATTTATAAAGCAGTTGAACCCAGTAACTATATGACAAAGCTTTCAACAAGCTTTTGCTTTGACAAAATATTTTGCTTTGTACTTAGAATTCGAATTATTCTCAGTCAGGGTAACAACACACCACTCAGTGCTACAAAGCAAACTAGTGGGAGATAATAAATTTTAGAATAACATGGCGTTTCTTCAAAACAACCATTTTATCCTTTTATATCCACTGTGCTTAAAAAAATTACCAACAAGTTGGGTCTAAGACTGAGATGCTTTTCCAGAGAAAAAAAATGATAAAATGCGAAAAAAGAACAGACTCCAATCAGCTGACCGCGTTTCAAATGAAAAGGTGAATATTTTTCATATCCCGCCAATCACACTAATATTAGGTTGGGAAAAAAGTCTTTTCGCATATAGTATGTATGAACTTGTAATAAAACCACTTTGGCTATACTATTTGTACCTGGCTGTTTTTGGTATCATTTAAAAGTTTAAATTTTAAAGAAGATAATTCCAAATTCAAATTAGGAAAATGAGTGATTTTCATTTGTTTTTCTTACCGTCAAGATGAGTGAACCTAATGAAGAAATTAGATACATTAAAATTTTACTACCAAAAAGGTAAAAATGCAACAAAAGCCGCGAAAAAAATTTGCTATGTTTATGGACCTAGTGCAGTGTCTGTGAGAGTAGCACAAATTTGGTTTAAGCGTTTTCAATCCGGAAATTTTGATGTCAAAGATGCACGTCGCTCTGGTCGCCCTGTTACGGATAAAATTAATGCTTTTTTTTTAAGTGGAGCAAGGTCGGCATATCAGTAGTTACGACATAGCTGAAGAACTGGGAATTGACCACAAAACAGTTTTGGCGCATAAAAAAAAAATTGGGAACACAAAAAAGCTCGATATTTGGGTACCTCACGAGCTCTCTGAAAGAAACCTAACGAACCGTGTACTCATTTGTAATTCTTTATTACGACGTAATGAGACCGAACCATTTTTGAAGAAATTGATAACTGGTGATGAAAAGTGGATCACGTACAACAAGAACGTGCGAAAAAGGTCATGGTCAAAGGCCGGTCAGGCTTCACAGACTGTGGCGAAACCCGGGTTAACTCGCAACAAGGTGATGCTGTGTGTGGTGGGATTGGAAGGGCATTATTCATTATGAACTATTACCACCAGGCAGGACCATCGATTCAGAACTCTACTGTGAACAACTGATAAGATTAAAGCAAGAAGTTGAGAGAAAACGGCCGGAATTAATCAACAGAAGGGGTGTGGTTTTTCATCATGATAACGCTAGACCTCACACATCTTTAACCACTCAGCAAAAGTTAAAAGAGTTTGGCTGGGAGGTGTTAATGCATCCGCCGCATAGTCCTGACCTTCAGATTTCCACCTGTTTCGGTCTCTTCAGAATTCTTGAGGCAGTGTCAGGTTAACATCACGAGAGGACTGCCAAAACTACTTGACGCAGTTTTATGATCAGAAGCCCCAAAATTTCTATAGCAATGGGATCATGTCCCTACCTATAAGATGGCAAAAAGTTATCGAACAAAATGGTACCTGCATACTTTATTAAATGAAAATAAACTATATTAAAAAATGTTTTGAATTTTCATAAAATGCGAAAAGACTTTTTCCCCATCCAATTATTATAAAGGCGAAAGTTTGTGAGTGTGTGTATGTGTATGTTTGTTACTGCTTCACGCGTAAACGGCTGGACTAATTTTGATGAAAATTGGTATGCAGGAAGCTGACACCCAGGATCAATACATAGGCTACTTTTCCGCGAATAACACCGCGGGGTGCAGCTAGTATTATAATATATTTCTTTGGGATTTTATCAGCATCGTAGACTGAATAAAATGACTGAAATCTATTGTTAAAGTACGTTAGACGATTGTTGTAGATTTGTTATAAAATTTGTTTATAAACTACAAGAAGTACCTGTGTCTGGTAGTGCTTTGCAGCTCCCTCTTACCTAATGTACCACGGAAGACCAGCGGCAATATGTACTAAATTCATATCATTGCCGTAAGCTGAGTGGTTCTATTTTAGTCTAGTCTAAGTATAATAAATAAAATCAAAGTCTAGTTTTAGAAGTAACAGTTGTAAAATATTGTACCAAATAAACTTTTTTGTCTTCCTTACTTTTTTTTGTATATATAAATAATGTCACAAAACAAATAGTCGTAATCTCCTGATCGTAGAAGTTATCGAGCTCACGACGTTTATCCGAATTATACTCGTCCGATAAACTATTTGCGCAGTGTTTTATCGTCTAAAATACCTCAGTGCCTCAAGACGAAAGTGTTTAATCAATGTGTGTTACCAGTGATGACTTGAATGTGTGTTACCTTACTGTGGGTCTCATATGAAGGCTCCAAGGTCGCTCAACGGGCTATGGAGAGGACTATGCTCGGTGTTTCTCTACGCGATCGAATCAGAAATGAGGAGATTCGTAGGAGAACGAAGGTCACCGACATAGCCAAGCGGATTAGCTCATTGAAGTGGCAGTGGGCGGGGCACATAGCGCGAAGAACCGATGGCTTATGGGACAGAAAGGTTCTCGAATGGCGGCCACGTACCGGCAAGCGCAGCGTAGGACAGCCACCTGCTAGATGGTCAGATGACCTGAGCAAGGTTGCAGGGAGGCGCTGGATGCAGGCCGCTTCCGATCGGTCGTTTTGGAAATCCTTGGGGGAGGCCTATGTCCAGCAGTAGACTTTCTGTGGCTGATATGATGATGATAAACTATTTAACACAACAGCGTTCATTATTGGTTAATTTAATAAAAATATATATTCTTCGACTATTATCTCTGTAAATAGTTAAGGTCCATCAAGAAACTACATAGTACCCAATGTTCTGAATGGCGGTTGTTTATTCATCTAAGTGAACAATTTCAAAACAATAGCACGTAGAAAGGTGACTTCAATAATTCATGGCGAAACAAACGGTAATGGCGGCCATTAGGGTTTATTGCTCTGTTGTTAGAAAGGTATCGATGATTTGAAGAGCACGAGTGAGAAATGCTGAGTGAGAGCATCGTGTGTGGTTCAATTGTTATAAGGATAAAAAAGGATAAAATGGTTGTTTTGAAGAAACGCCATGTTATCCTAAAGGCCAATGCAAACTCTTTGCGTCATTTTGATATTTTTTTTCGCTAGAAATGAAACCTAAGTCATATACAGAGATCGGAATCACGGGTGCTATTGCTATCAAAAGTATGGATATGACTAAAAGTTCTGGGATTTCTTGAGAATCTTATTGGGTACTAAGTAAATAAAACAATCATAGATAATAATGTGATTTCAGGATAAGTATATTTTTTTCGATTAAAATGTATCCTGAAGTCACATAAATATGATTGTTTTATTTATAGATTATATAGTCATATCCATACTTTTGATAGTAATAGTACCCGTGATTCCGATCTCTGGTCATATATTAGGGGACCATGTGAGTAGCCAAGTTTTGGAACTTTGGTTTCCTCAGTACATTTTTAGGTTAGCTTTCAAATGAATACGCTTTGTATCAAACAAGTTTGTTTACCAGAAAAATTAATAAACCCCGACTTTCGAGCGATCACCCCCAATAACTATTGAAGGACTAAACCAATTTTCATTCAACATAGCTGAGAACCACCACAAGAAGACTTGCTTTTACGTAAAAAAGCAAATCAAAATCGGTCCAACCGTTCGAGAGCTATGATACCACAGACAGACACACAGACTTGACAGGCAATAGCGAAAATTATATAACACCCTACTTTTTGCGTCGAGGAAATCAAGGATGCTGAAGACAGCTTGAATAAGAAAATGGGCATAGTCAAAGATTAAATATTTCCATAAAAATCTACTTGCACGACAAATTGTACCTACTGTAGCATCATTATCAATAAATATATAGGTATTCAAGAACTTTGTTCTTGTCGGTGAAGTTATTTCACCGACTCAGATCCAAAGATCAGGAGCTCAGTGTGAATTCTTCAAATTGATAGCCTGAATGGGCCTATCTTTGAATGAATTACACCTTATTAAAATGTATCATTAAACTTATGTGAAAAAGATACGTACCTACCTAAACGTATACGTACTTAATACCAGAAATATTTAGACATGAAAGAAAAACTCCGTGTAAGTGGATGACAGATTAAGGTTGTTTAAAGTCCTTTATTCTCATAAATGTCTACAACGGTTACTTAGGGGAATAAAAACAAACCCTAATGGGTTATTCCTTGAAACGGAACGGAAAATAAACGAACGATTTCTGATATGTCATCTTAAAATAAGAAAAATACAAACGAGTTGCTTACAGATCATTGAAAAAAATCACTTCAGGGAAAAAAGCAAACCGTAGTAGAGTGAAGCATTATTGCACGCCATATAAGCGGAGCGTTGAGGTAGTGCTCTACTCTCAACATGTCAAGGTCAAGCATTTTTCTAGACTTCACTGTCTCTATTATATTCCTATTGTACTAATACAATAATATAAGTATGAAGAACTACCCTTTTATAAACACACTAGCTTTTGCCCGCAGCTTCGCTCGCGTAGGAGTGGAATTTATCAAAATCCTTTCTTAGGGGATGCCTACTTTATAGTAGCTTTATGCATGCGAAGTTTTATACAAACTTTCATCCCCTATTTTATCCCCTTAGGGATAGAATTGATAAAAATCCTTTCTTAGCGAATGCCTACGTCATAACATCTACCTGCATGCCAAATTTCAGCCCGATCCGTCCAGTGGTTTGGGCTGTGCGTTGATAGATCACTATGTCAGTCAATCAATCACCTTTGAGTTATATATATTTAGATTTAATACATATGCAGAAAATATTTTTCAAGCACAAAATAAAAAAAAATATCGTTCGTGGATGTTCGAATGTCTGATAGACGTATGTGCCACGATTATGCTCGAAATACTTAATTTATTTGTACCATTTTTAGGGTTCCGTACCCAAAGGGTAATTTTTAATACCTTCATCACGTCACGGGATTTTTACCTATAGAAAATTACTATCTCATTAAGTATCGTTTAATGAAAATAATAAAAAGTGATTTATTCCCTTAATAAAATAAATTTTACAAAACATTTCAAATTACAAAACATATATTAGTAAAAAAAAAATTAAAAAAGGACAAAAATAAAATTACATCTACCCTTTTGCGTTTCCGGTGCAAAGGTCCCGGGGGGTTTCTCCTTAAAATAATACGTTAGTCGTACGATACTGACGTCCTATTTATATGTAAAACCAAATAAAGCTTTATTATTGTACGTTAGTGCTCAATATTACTTGACACTGAAACTCCGATACGCAGTAACGTCCGACTTGCGGAACGCTTTTGGAGTAACCCCCCAGAACGCTTGCCGCGTTACCACGTTGGATTGCTATGGGCATTTTTTGCAGCAGAAACGAGCCAGAGCGGGAGTCCTCAGTCTTAATTATAATTAACATATATATGATATGAGGCGCGCACTTTTCGATTTTCCAAACATTTATCTTACTGTACTTAAAAAATAAGTTGATTTCTTGTGCGTTTCTAGATCAATCATTTTACAAAGTAACATTTCTGAACTCTTTTTATTTTAAGACATATGTGAATGTACATCTCACTTTATAAATACAGATGAATTATTTTTATGCCGCAAATGTATTGCGCCAATTTTAATCAGTTCGGTAGTAGGGCTATAGTAGAGTTAATGTATATTAATGTTTTTTTTCTTTTCTTTTTACCAGCGTCTAGTGTGATGAATTTTTCAAGTATCAAAATTAAGACTAAGTACCTCAAGCCTTTTCCATCACCAGTGATCGCATGATTTATATTTCGTCAGTGCCGGCATGCGCGCTATCACATAATTTCTCTCCGGGGAAATTCGGGAGGCGTCTTATGTGGAATTAGATTTACATTCCGCTGTTTGCTCTCGGCGTGGCGTCGCACGTTTTATTACGAGGCATTGTTCTTGAATAAACATACCGTGTAATTAATGTACACACATAATTATCTCATTTACGGAAATGATTGGAGTGCACTATCACATTGAAACTCTGATTTGGAGACCGCAGTGCTTGATTTTTGACAGAAACCCTTCCAGATCTTGCATCTCCAGTCTTCTGCCTATACTGTCACCACTATTGCCTATAGTGACAGAAGAATGCTTATTTATTGGCTGTTTTGATTTTTCACGACACAGAACCGTCATTGAACCTATTTGTAATTTTTTAGGTAAGCCTGTTCCATACTTCTAATTTATTTCATTTTAAAATATGAGCAGGTAAAAGAAAAGTTCTCTTGATATTTAGAATATTCGGAACTTTGATAGTTTTTGAAATTTTATATCTGAACGACAGCTATGAAGTCCGATACAATTTAAAATTGTCAAACAACTATATATATACAACGTTTGTACACAGGCATCCAAATGCGAGTGCATTGTAGGGCTATTTCAGATCAAGTGATTTTACTCAACTGTCATATTTTGTATGTCATTATTTTAGCTATTTCTAATTTATAACGACAACCCTTATTCTATCATCCATATTTGATTTCCTTTTTTGTTCTATACATAAATTGACTTTTGTAAATAACGTTATTTACGCTTGTATTCTGCATATCTACATGTCTCCGAACAAATGAAACACAAACTTATGATAGAACTTCACTAAGTAAGTTCGTTTTATCATAAAATTATACCGATCACCCGTCACAATAACTGTTATTGGTACTACGGGACTTACCGTGATTATTATCATTTTTAGCCATATATTTTTATTTCGATGACCCTTCTGCTGTCATGGTCGCTGGCAGACCGAGGAACTGCGATGGATGTTCGGCTGTCAAGGGTAACCATATCGGTCTACCCTCTTTCTTAATCGTTTATTGCATAAATCCCTACGCACAACACTTACGGTCTCCGTTCGAGAATTGTTTTTTTTTTTTGTTCGCATACACTCTTTACACAGCTTAATCACTGGATTCCACGTCTCCGATAACTTGAAGTCATTTTCCCGATTGAAATTGTGATGCTTCTTTATTTCAATCGCCCTTCTAACTAAAAATTATAATAATCATGGTAAGTCCCGTAGTACCAATAACATTTATACCGATTGCATATGTAGTGTAATAATATTTACCCTTGTAAACCAGTCTTAATGCAGGAACTCTCCTTTTCACAAGATTTTAATACAAATCCGCCATATTTTTTCCTACACGACGTCACGATCCTAAATTGAGTACTCTTACTTCCAAACTGCGCACTTTCCCCCACGCTGCTGGCTAACGTTGCATTTAATTGAAGCCTCTGTCAACCGACTGTTTAAAACGACGCCTGCCCATGTAAAGTAGACTTAATGCAAGAATTCTCTCAATGTAGAAACTATTTCGTCGCGCTCTCATAAGATCCTAAGTTAATTCGCTGAGGGATATTTATGTTAATTCGTGTTTGAAACTTTTTACTTACTTAATTTATATTAAATACTTTTTTTGCAAACCTAAAGTTGTTACGTCTCTAAACTAGATAAAGAACTCTCTCCTATTTTTTAAATAGTTTTTTACTGTAGCAAACATAGAATTGTACAATTTGTATAGATGTGTTTGCGAAGCGGGAGAAGATATTCGAGTTTATTTGAACAATACGGCGTTAGTGATGTACGAATGGTTCGCGAATTCACAGTTTGGAGCGAACTACTCCACAAGTTAATCAATGATTCAAAATAATTTTAAATACTAATAAACGCAAGTAGTGAAAAAAATTATTGAGGTACGGATGCCAATTTCAAAACCACTTAATTGGGTATTTTTCTGGGTTAGAAATAATTTATTTTGAACTGATAAGAAAATTAAACGTCGCAAAATTATGTCACTTGTCGTTAAACATATTCACATATCCAATTTAACATGATTTTAGATTTATTATTGTAGAAAACCTGACAATAAGAGCCGCTATTTGACTCCAAGGAACTATGACGTTATATTTCATACAAATCCCATAGATTTTTTTTTTGCGTTTAATGATTTGACTTGTTGGAAAATTTGCGGACTGTGGTTTTTGGTAATAAACAGGGTCAAAAAATACAGTCATAAAAAACAAAATCTTATACCTACCTAAACGAGTACATACTAATAAGATTACCTAGAATATACATATTTCTTTGCAATAGGTAACATTTAACATTGTGATTATTTTTATCCGTAAGTTTATTAAAAATATAACAAAATTTAGTTTAAATGATGTTAATTGATTTTCTAAGGGGTATTTCAAATTTGATGCTTGTTTGCAGGCATTTCCGATTTCATTTCTCGGACTTAACAAAAGATCCGTAATGAAATGTCAATCACTGGTGCTGATATCGAAATTTCGGCGTGGCGTCTTTCCGGCGAAATGTACTTTACTAAATTAACTTTATTCCTCTTAGATCAGATTTTATCAACGGCCATTCAATTTGGCAACTAGTAACAGGTTGGATTTCTGAAATGGGGGAGAACTCCATTGTAATCCGTAAAACAACGACCTTCCTTGTTGCCTGTGAAAACATTATTGTTTCGCTTAGTTATAAATAATAAAGATTTATGTTTACCTTTGACCTTCTATGTATCTTTGTTCTCATTTTTATAATTTCCATATATCTTAATAAATGTCATCCAAAATCTTTACGATGTTATTATTTATCCTCCTTAACACCTTGACTGCCAGCATTGCAGACGCAATATTTTTTTTTAATATTTGAGACTTTAACTGCACTATCAGCTGAAATATTGAACGTTCTACAGGATAATATCTCCTTCAGGTAGAAAACAACCATAAAGTATGGGGGTAAGCAGTACCTACGTAGTTTTCGAACCCCACATTTTCTACACTCATTTCAATTCCTTCAAATCCACTAACAAATTCCTCTCTATACATTTTTTCACTACTGACATGACAAGAAAACTAGTTAAACAAGAATCTAAATAATCAAGAAAAAAACTAAATTAATTATTTTTTGCCCTCAGGTATCCTGGATCCGCAAGAGAGACCTGCACATCCTCACCGTTGGAGTCCACACATACAGTAGCGATGCCCGTTTCGCAGCGCTTCACACTGATGGCTCTGACGAATGGACTCTCAGGGTGGCTCCCGCCCAGCCAAGAGACTCTGGCGCGTATGAGTGCCAGGTGTCTACAGAGCCAAAAATCAGCTTGTCTTTTAGGCTCACCGTTGTTGGTACGAACACTTTTCTTATTATATCTCATACTGATGGCTCTATTAAGGGCACTCCTCCGCGCAGTCAAAAGACTCTAGCACGTATGAGTGCCTTGATGCCTATTGAGCCTAGGATTAACTAGTCCTTTAGGCTCATCATTATTGGTAAGAACATTTATCTTTAAAACTCGCATTTTATTAGGTTTCCACCGATCCTAATATCAACGGATTTTTTATACTCATAGCTATTATTAAAAATTTTAAACACAGTCATGTTAGTTTCTCAGAATTTGTAATTTGACTTATGGATTTATATATTTTCATAAAAATACCTGCGATAATTCCATAAAATTGTATGTGAGCTCCAGGATAATTTGAAATTCAAAATGTATTAATTATACTTATAACAAGGATAAAGCAAATAACATGAAGCTTATTTATACAGTAGCTTTTCTGTTTCGAACTCGTCCTGTCGTTCCTTGATACAATTAGGTGGGATAGGACTCTAATGAAATCCTTAAATTATGTTAACAACGCCTGGCAACAACAAAGCCTAACATTATTACGTCGCTCTTATTTTTAATTCCTTTTCAGAAGCTTTTTACGCGTACACAGCGAGTTTTTTCTTTTTTCGGGATAAAGTCTTGTGATGTAACGTTACTTATATTAAAGATAGCTCAGTCTATCATCTACCTGCGAGTTTCGAAGACATTACATACCACTAAAACTATACCAATAATACCAATTTCCTCAGCAGCGCATAATTTATATATATTTTTACATTTTATATGAAAATTCAAAACATTTTTAATATACTTTATTTACATTTAACTAAAGTATGTAGGTACCATTTTGTTCGATAAATTTTTGCCATCTTAAGTAGGGACATGATCCCATTGCTATAGAAATTTTGGGGCTTCTGATCAAATTTTGGCAGATTTTGGCAGTCCTCTCGTGATGTTAACCTGACACTGCCTAAAGAATTCTGAAGAGACCGAAACAGGTGGAAATCTGAAGGTGCCAGGTCAGTACTATACGGCGGATGCATTAGCACCTCCCAGCCAAACTCTCTTAATTTTTGCTGAGTGGTTAAAGATGTGTGGGGTTTAGCGTTATCATGATAAAAAACCACACCCCTTCTGTTGATTAATTCCGGCCGCTTTCTCTCAACTTCTTGCTTTAATCTTATCAGTTGTTCGCAGTAGAGTTCTGAATCGATGGTCCTGCCTGGTGGTAACAGCTCATAATGAATAATGCCCTTCCAATCCCACCACACCAGCATCACCTTGTTGCGAGTTAACCCGGGTTTCGCCACAGTCTGTGAAGCCTGACCGGCCTTTGACCATGACCTTTTCCACACGTTCTTGTCGTACGTGATTCACTTTTCATCACCAGTTATCAATTTGTTTCAAAAATAGTTCGGTCTCATTACGTCGTAATAAAGAATCACAAATGAGTACACGGTTCATTAGGTTTCTTTCAGAGAGCTCGTGAGGTACCCAAATATCGAGCTTTTTTGTGTACCCATTTTTTTTCAAATGCGCCAAAACTGTTTTGTGGTCAATTCTCAGTTCTTCAGCTACGTCGTAACTACTGATATGCCGATATTGCTCCACTTTTTCAAAAATAGCATCCATTTTATCCGTAACAGGGCGACCAGAGCAACGTGCATCTTTGACATCAAAATTTCCGGATTGAAAACGCTTAAATCAAATTTGTGCTACTCTCACAGACACTGCACTAGGTCCATAAACATCGCAAATTTTTTTCGCGGCTTGCTTTGCATTTTTACCTTTTTGGTAGTAAAATTTTAAAATGTATCTAAATTCTTCATTAGATTCACTCATCTTGACGGTATGAAAAACAAATGAAAATCACGCATTTTCCTTATTTGAATTTGGAATTATCTTCTTTAAAATTTAAACTTTTAAATGATATCAAAACCAGACAGGTACAAATAGTATAGCCAAAGTGGTTTTATTACAAGTTCATACATACTATATGCAAAAAGACTTTTTCCCCAACCTAATATATATATAAATGAAATAGAGTGAAAGTGCTGATACCCAAATAGGTGAATCTGGGATGAATACAATTTGATGTTTCGGATCACTATTAATGCCAATAAAAAATAATAGGCAATAAAGAGCAAACAACAAGCATTTTTATTTATTCTTTCATTTTTATGACGATATAATAACTGGTTGAATGGCTCTCAATAGAAATTGCTTTCAAATCGATTTAAGAGTGATAGGTCGAAATATTTTCACGCTCGATTTTATTTCACTTTATTTTTTTATCAAAACTTATTTGAAAATGCTAAAACTTTTTCATGTCAAAGCCATTTTAGTTGGGCTGTTTCGGACACCAATTTTAATTTTGCGGTTACTATTATCCAAAGATATTTTTGAGTAATCGGCGAACATACATAAAATATATGTAACAAAAACCCTGTCCGATACTTTTAGGCGCTACTCAGACCGTCAATATGAACAACTTTTCCTATGGGAACAATGCTTGAAAAACGAAGAAAAAAATCGTCATTTTCATACAAAGTGCCGGGCTGAACAGTTTTGTATGAAAATGGCGTTTTTTTTTTTCGAGTTTTAAGCATTGGTCCCATTGAAAAAGTTGTTTATAACGACGGTCTATGTTGTTCATACAAAGACCGGACAGGATTTTTGTTACATATTGTATAACCTCCTCTTTTTAAGCTATCCAAGGATGTCGAAAACCTAACAAAGTGGAGAAGAAAAAGCCGGAACCTATAAGTTTGGGAATAATCTGTCAGCATGGAACAGCACTTTTCTATGCTGCTATCCTTTTCTATCGCTCAGAACTGTCATTTCCTTAAACGAGAAAGGGCGACGGAGTGCCTCCGTAACCGGCCATACTGATGCGCTCCGTTGCTTTCTCTCACTCTAGCAAGAGCGACAGAAAAGGAATGCAGTAGTGTGCGATTCGTCCCATTGATTTTTTTGAAAGCAATTTCAACAAAAATAGTCAAACGAATAATATATTATTAATATACTAAGTTTACTAGGTGTTGTCGCAAGGTTTTCCATTGCTTTTTTATGATTGTTTAAGCTTGGGTTGCTGTCTGTATAAAATAGATAAAAAATATAATAATAAAAATAAGAAATTTTTATTAATATATTTTTTTTAAAGACGAATCACACAACACATGCTTTGAACATTTTGAGTAAGTAAGTAGTTTTTCGTCCCAATGGGAAGAAACGCTCACTTACTCTGCGAAAGTTCCGTTCCGTGCTCACAAAAAAGTCCGAACCCTAAAACTAATTACTTATACTACAGCGGCTTTATGATGTAAAGACTGACAAAAAGCTAATGGTTCATAATTATTAAGGGTCGGTGGAGCGTTCACTGAAACCGATAATGGATAAATTGTTAGTGATATTGAGGTCCATTGTATTGGGACGCTAAGCTGCGGGTCCTGATTGTTGTCATTAGATCAGGCTGTCGTTAAGCCAACTTGGACCCCTGGGAGGTACGCGCTGAATATTAACACTCCACTTTCCTATTATTATTTACGGGTTGGTTTTATCCGGCTTATGATATTGATTCTGCTATCGTTGCAGCTCTGTTTTTCTATACTACCGTATTAGATAACACGGGAAGCATACAAATTTTGTACACACACAGCATAATATTTTGATTTCTGAAATCAGTTACTTGAACAATGTATACGTATAAGCTTTGATTACGGACTAGACACAAAAATAAAATGTAGATTCTACTTTTACTAAAACATGATTGGATGAACTTAAATGTAAATATCTTGCTTATAACTCATGTTTAGCAAAATAAATTTGACTTTGCCTTTGCCTTTACCTTTGCCTTTGCCTTTGCCTTTGCCTTTGCCTTTGCCTTTGCCTTTGCCTTTGCCTTTGCCTTTGCCTTTGCCTTTGCCTTTGCCTTTGCCTTTGCCTTTGCCTTTGCCTTTGCCTTTGCCTTTGCCTTTGCCTTTGCCTTTGCCTTTGCCTTTGCCTTTGCCTTTGCCTTTGCCTTTGCCTTTGCCTTTGCCTTTGCCTTTGCCTTTGCCTTTGCCTTTGCCTTTGCCTTTGCCTTTGCCTTTGCCTTTGCCTTTGCCTTTGCCTTTGCCTTTGCCTTTGCCTTTGCCTTTGCCTTTGCCTTTGCCTTTGCCTTTGCCTTTGCCTTTGCCTTTGCCTTTGCCTTTGCCTTTGCCTTTGCCTTTGCCTTTGCCTTTGCCTTTGCCTTTGCCTTTGCCTTTGCCTTTGCCTTTGCCTTTGCCTTTGCCTTTGCCTTTGCCTTTGCCTTTGCCTTTGCCTTTGCCTTTGCCTTTGCCTTTGCCTTTGCCTTTGCCTTTGCCTTTGCCTTTGCCTTTGCCTTTGCCTTTGCCTTTGCCTTTGCCTTTGCCTTTGCCTTTGCCTTTGCCTTTGCCTTTGCCTTTGCCTTTGCCTTTGCCTTTGCCTTTGCCTTTGCCTTTGCCTTTGCCTTTGCCTTTGCCTTTGCCTTTGCCTTTGCCTTTGCCTTTGCCTTTGCCTTTGCCTTTGCCTTTGCCTTTGCCTTTGCCTTTGCCTTTGCCTTTGCCTTTGCCTTTGCCTTTGCCTTTGCCTTTGCCTTTGCCTTTGCCTTTGCCTTTGCCTTTGCCTTTGCCTTTGCCTTTGCCTTTGCCTTTGCCTTTGCCTTTGCCTTTGCCTTTGCCTTTGCCTTTGCCTTTGCCTTTGCCTTTGCCTTTGCCTTTGCCTTTGCCTTTGCCTTTGCCTTTGCCTTTGCCTTTGCCTTTGCCTTTGCCTTTGCCTTTGCCTTTGCCTTTGCCTTTGCCTTTGCCTTTGCCTTTGCCTTTGCCTTTGCCTTTGCCTTTGCCTTTGCCTTTGCCTTTGCCTTTGCCTTTGCCTTTGCCTTTGCCTTTGCCTTTGCCTTTGCCTTTGCCTTTGCCTTTGCCTTTGCCTTTGCCTTTGCCTTTGCCTTTGCCTTTGCCTTTGCCTTTGCCTTTGCCTTTGCCTTTGCCTTTGCCTTTGCCTTTGCCTTTGCCTTTGCCTTTGCCTTTGCCTTTGCCTTTGCCTTTGCCTTTGCCTTTGCCTTTGCCTTTGCCTTTGCCTTTGCCTTTGCCTTTGCCTTTGCCTTTGCCTTTGCCTTTGCCTTTGCCTTTGCCTTTGCCTTTGCCTTTGCCTTTGCCTTTGCCTTTGCCTTTGCCTTTGCCTTTGCCTCTAACTATATGGGTTCCTTGTTTACTACGGAACCCAAAAAAGGTGTTTCCAGTAGTAGTATGAAGAATTTTCTTCTTAACTCATCCTTGGAGAAAACAAAGCCCATTCGTTTCCGTGAAACTTATAATTATGATTTTCTCATGGCATTTGTCACATTATTCCAGCCTTATGTTCCTTAACATATTTTATCTACGTTTTGTAACATTTATTACATATATTTGTAACATTATTTACGTTTGATAACATTTACAAATGACATGCTTAACGCCACACGGTGTTAAGTTCACCATTTGTAAACTCAATTAACGTGCAAATTAATTTAAATTAACAAAGAGAGACTCAAAAATTGGTTTCAATTGATGTCTTTTTCTTTTGTTATCGTTTGTGTTTACACTGGTTTTGAGCTACCTTAAGGCATCTCATCATATATGCATGCAAATGCACAGACATATAAGGGAAGCAGACTAAAGGTAATATTTGGAACAAAAATAGTCAATTACTATACTTATGAATTAGAAAGAGTACTTAGTATACAAACACCCACAATAACTGCTTGTAAATATTATATTTAGGCAATTAGAAAATAAGCTACGAGTGAAAAATTGCCACGAGTTTTAAGTAAGTAATGTTTGGTCTGCTTCCCTTTTAATGTCTTTTTTTATTATTATTATTTTACGGCTTTGGATACAAGTCCTTTAGAGCCTATCTTTATTTTATCACTTCTTTATTCCTAACCCTAACCCTAACTATGCAATCAAAGGTTGGTGTAGGTCTTTTGATTGCTTCAAGGGAGCTTCTGGCGACAAATCTATAGAGGCCACTGGTTTTCAAAGCCGATTGAGTGACGAACGGCGCCTAAAGACGCCCACCACAGTCCGCAAATAAATATCACTGCAGCCACACTATGAGTGTCCATTTTAACCATTTCCCATATTGCCCATGAGCATGAGCATTTATAACACTAAACTACACCGATTTCATAGATATAAAGTTCACTAGAATCAATTTGCAAAACAATTTAAAGCAAACTCCAACTGAACCCCTTGACTTCCCGCAAAAAACTCCCTTTTTGTGTCTGTAATCAAAGACTGTCATCTAGTGACAACAGTCATTGATGCAAACTGGTGTGCACGAATCCTCACATTTTTTTTTATTTGATTGTTACCGCACTGTGAAGTACAAGTTGCGCCTGTTGAGAATCGTACTTCAAGGACTCACATTCAGTGCCTTATAACCACTAAACATGGCTTCTGAACCTGCTCGACTATATCATAGGTTCCATCCTGCCGCTCTAGATAGGAATAGGTTTACAAAACGAGAGTAATAATTCTAGTTAGATAACAATTTAAGTTTCGAAACCAACCGTTAATTTGCATTTTACGAGCTCTAAGTACCTATATCTAAAGCCTGCTAGCTTTGTTACGCACATCGTTGTGTTGTGTATTGTATGGAACCTCAATGATATATAATACCTATAATATGGACAGTTTTTTTTGCCACTTACACACACAATAAGCTCTACATTTTACTCCAACACAGACGCGTGTGCGTGCATGAACATTATATTATATCTATGGTTGTGTGTCAATTTTGTTACAAAATAATTATAGAGTTTCACAACTGTGCCCAATGCTAAGACCTATTTAATTACACTTGTAATATGTGATTATTTTTTTAATGTTTTTCTACCAAATGTCTCACAATTTTTATCGGATCAGTCCTTTTTTACAAGCTATTACTATAGTTTCACCTGTCCCGTGGTCTGTCTGTCTGTAATCAAATTTAATTGCAGATAAATTTGACCCACTTTCCGGTTTACAATTGAGTTGAAATTTTGCACGCATACGTACATCGCGTGACAAAGCAAAATTATGATGACATGGAGCTGATCTGAAGATAGAGCTGGAAGGTAGTCATGGCATCTCTGTGATAAAACAACATAACCCCAATGAGTTTGGGCTCGATTGATTGGAGCACTTAAACCTTTCAAGGTCATTGTTATAGATAAAAGCTTGTTTTAAAATATTTTTATATAATTACTTTTTTATGTCCAAGTAAACCGACACCAAATATGTAAAAGTGCTAGAACTTAAATAAGTAGCCTACTAGTTAAGTAGGCTACTTTAATTTATGCATGAAATAGAAATACGATTCCACGCCCTGCCGTCTAGCCAATTCGCTCTACAAATCACCGGTTACATAATTTTCATACATATTTAATGTTGTTACAGTATCAAAAGCGGAGATTCTCTCAGGCCCGGAGTTGTTTGTGAGGGCTGGATCAGACATTAACCTCACTTGTATTGCCAGACACGCCCCTGACCCGCCAAGGTAAGGATAAACTATATACTCGTATACATAATTAAGTCTTTGATGTAAGGTATTGACTGAATTTACGTGCGGATCCCAACATTTATTAGACCGATCTTCTGCTCGAACGCATAATCATATATTGCATACCAAACCGAAATCCAACATAACATTTTACTAACAGCTGAGCTAAATACAAAATGAAAAAGAAATAACATATAAATCTTTTTAAGGTTAGAGTAGTAAGCCCTAGTTGTAACGTTTTTAACCCCCAACAAAAAAGAGGGTGTTATACATAAAAGTTTGACTATCTGTATCATCGTAGCTCTCGAACGGATGGACCGATTTCAATGATTTTTTTGACTTAGGTATGTTTGATGAGAATCGGTTCAGCCGTTTTAAAGTTATAGGGGTTAACGCTTGAAAGACAGAGATTTAATTTACCTGGCAAAAAATTGATGGCGCTACGGATATCAATTCCACTTAACATCGGTTGTAATATGTAGGTTCGCCGCTCATCACTAGATGTCGTTGGGGATTATTTAATTTGCCTGGCAAATTAACTTGTCTATATAGAAGTGGAGAATGATTTTGAACCTAATTGGTCCCATTTTAACAATTGAACCGTCCAAAATACCAATCGCTTTAGTGACAGCTCGACAATCTAAAATATGGGTGAAGTACCTAACAATATTTTATTAGTTGTTCGATTAATTACTTCCAGTTGCAGTCCTTTTTTATACAAGTTTCATACAAAACATTGTTGAAATATGACGTTACCTGAAGCCACTGTACAATAAATCACGAGTTTTTACACTCTTTGTTACATTCTAGCAGTTTTTCCCGCCACTGAAAACATACAATAAAATGCCGTCTACCCTCACTGTGGGAAATATGCGGCGGCAACGAGTGAGGCAAAACCGCTGATAAAAACCCTGTGAGATTTACGGGTTCGTGTTGGTTTTAAAGTAAGATGAATATAAACAGATTGGACACGATCTATCCAGTAATTTCTAAATTTCGAACTGAATTTGTACAAAAAAATCTAAAATCCTCTCCCGAGTCTCTATCTATATTGATAAAAATATTCCATAGTTATCAATTAATAATTGGCCAAGTGCGTGTCGGACCACGCGCAGTGTAGGGTTCCGTAGTTACTAATGCCCACTTTGAGTTCATGCCACTAAAAACGTCTAAAAACTAATTTTCTATTGATTTGTGTGAAATTTTCATATTGCGAGTACATTTTATAACATGATCGTCTATAAATTTTTAAATTGTAAACCCTACTTAACTCTGATAGTTTTCCTTTAAATTTCGTTATATATACTATAGCTGTGATTTTTTACGTGTTTATATATAACCGTTTAGCAGATAGAGGGGCGCTTGACTCAAACTAAAATTTTCACTTTATAACCAAATATTTCAGAAACGGGTCCCTAAATCGATAAACGGTGTTCATAACCTCATAGTATTTTTGATAGACCTATTAAATGATACCCAACATGTCTGGTTAAACGAGAAAAAAAGTGCCTTTTCAATTTACTTGTATGAGAGCTACCCTAAAAAAAAAATATTTTTCAATATTTTATTTTACCATTTTTTCCGCCTTATTAATATACGTATCCATGCCAAGTCACAGCTTTCTTATTTATTTTATTAATAGTCGTTGAGTAAAACCGAGGACGGACAGACAGACAGACAGACATGGCAAAACTATAAGGGCGCCTTGTTTACTACGGAACCCTAAAAACCATTTCAGGATATAAAAAATAAGAAATCTAGAATAAAGTGCTTACTTGTAACTTGATTGTGATTAATGTGATTATAGAGATATATGTGATTTTAAAATTTAAAAATTTAAAAACCTTTTTTCACAAGCAGTTTCAATGGAAATGGTTGGGTGGATTGTACCTATCATAAGTATTTACATAAAATTTGACTGAAGTTATTTTGAAAATCTTGCCATTAAATTTTACCATATTTACCCTCTACTCATAAACATAATCTAGCCTATTAAATCAGTCATATAGTGAAGTGAGTATGCAAACATTTTAAGGAATGCATAGTTTTTTATACAATTGACAGAAAAACAATGCTTCATAAATCAGTAGCGTAATACTAAAATGCGGATTTCAATATGAATAAGGCAGTTCGAATGTATCAACACATTCTACAATTGGATTAAGACACAGCCCAAAAAAGGGCGAATGAGCCATTTACCCAAAAACATTTTGGTTTGCCCTTTGCCTTGCTTTTGTAGTCTTCCTACTCTGTGATTTCAAGATTTATTGTTCAGAGAGAATGGAATTGTCATTCTTGGGATTCCGAGCCAACGGACTTATTTTAGCAATTTCTTAAGGCTTCTCAATGGTATCTCAACAAAGAAGGAAAATTAAATTTTTTGAAAAAGGCATATTATTTTGAATAAACAACCTAAATATCATTTTAGATAAACATAATTTCTTCATATCTTGTAAAATTCAAATACAAATGGGTCAAAGTTTAGAGATTAAAATACGTCATACATACATGTAAAATCTTAGTCAAGTTTTGTATTTATGAATATATATCTAAACATTGCTTAACAAAAGTTATCATTACAAAAAAGGCTAAAAATCTATTAACATAGAATATGAAATTCAGGTGATGTGTAATACCTTGTTACTTCCAGAGACCGAATTCGCATTTCCACATCAGTACTGTGTTAACCGATGATGCTGACACTTACCACTTTTCCCTAGCTTCATCTACTGGTATCGAGGAGCCCACGTGGTGAACTACGCGCAGCGCGGAGGGATCAGCGTGGAGACTGAACAGCGAACCAGGACCAGTCGGCTGCTGATAGCACGGGCGTCACCTAGAGATTCTGGGAATTACACGTGTGCTCCGAGCAGTTCTGGTAAGTTGTAAGTCAAAAGTCGTACTTGTTGTTGCGAATGTTTACCTTTACGCATATGATTTAGGCCACTTTCGTTAGATACCGCATTCGTCAGAATAATTCAGTTTGAGACCTATAATTTGCGGATAAGGAGACGTGAATCGCCGGCTACAGCCATCGTCCCTGGTTTTCCTGGTCCTAGCGACGACTCTCTAAATGTTACCAAGGCCCTAAACACACCGCAGTGTTGTGAATATTCCCAAGAAAGCGCATTTCTATTGGACTGCCTTACTTTTTACAAGCTTTTAGTTAGTTCCATCTGTCCCGTATGGTTTGTCTTTCTGTCTGTCTTCTGTCTCTACAGACAGAAGACGGATCATTTCACCAGGAAGTGAGATTTGAGCAGTCAAATCTCACAAGGTAAATTTGATCCACTTCCCGCTTTCCGATTGAGCTGATATTTTGCAAGGAGCTGATCTGATGATGGAGCTGGAAGGTGATCATGGCATCTCTGTAATAAAACAATAACTCTTCGAGTTTGGGCCTGATTGATTTGTCTTGAGGACCTCTTGAATTTTTGAGAACATTTATTATAGACAAAAGCTTGTTTAAAAAAATATTTACTGGTTTCTCTTTTACTGGTCGGGTAATTTACTGTTTAAACAAACGCATACAATTTTTTGGCCAAAAGTACGGAATCGTTGGCTATGACTTTCCATTCCTAAGTTCGTGAGTTAATACGTGGGGCGCACTATAAGTTTCCGGAATGAATATGAAAAAATACTATTAAAGGTACAAAATTAATTTATTGTTTTTCAAAATAATCTCCCTTGGCGTCTAGCCACTTTTTCATTCGATGAAACCGGTTTTGAAAACTTTTGTGCCACTCCTCTGTGGTGACCTCTGAAACGTGTTTTTCATACTCCTCGACAGCCTCTTCTGGTGATAAAAATCGTTGACCGCGTAATTGGTTCTTAATTTTTGGGAACAGAAAAAAGTCACAAGGTGAAAGGTCGGGACTGTATGCAGGATAACTCATGAGTTCTACATTTTTCGCCTTCAAAAAGTCGTTTGTCTGTCTGGCCGTGTGAGAACTAGCATTGTCGTGGTGCAGGATGATACGGCGTTTACGGTTATTTTTACGGAGTTCGTCAATAACTTCCGGCAAACAAATGGTCGTGTACCAGTCACTATTCACTGTACGACGATTCTCTAAAGCAACAGTAGCCACGTGTCCAGTTTTATTAAAAAAAGAAGCAATCATCCGCTTAGATGCACTTTTCACGCGCGCCACTTTGGTTGGTTTCGGCTCATCTTGAAAGACCCATACGCTCGATTGCTGCTTTGTTTTGGGATCGTAGCAATAAATCCATGTTTCGTCACCTGTTACTATGTCCCACACCAAATTTGACGCACCTCCGTTGAATATGGTAAGCATGGCACTGCACCAAGTGACGCGGTCCGTTTTTTGAGCCTCGGTCAAGTTGTGTGGGATCCACCGCGAGCACAGCTTTCTCACACCCAAATGTTTGTGTAGGATTAATTGTATTTGACTCATGCCTATTTCTCAGGATGCGCGAATTTCATGGTAGGTCACATGCCTGTCTGTTTCAATCATACGGCGCACAGCATCGATGTTTTTGTTGGTCACAGCGGTGGACAGCCGACCATCGCGAGATTCGTCACTGAGATTGATACGACCACACTTGAATTCTGCAAACCAGCTATAAACAGTTGTCTTGCATGGTGCTTCATTGCCAAAAGCTGTTTCAAGCCGAGCGATGCTCTGTTGAGCTGTCAAATTACACTTAAAATCGTAGAAAATCATACTACGAAATTTTTCCCGAGTTAAATCCATGTTGATGCAGACACACAATTTTTTAAATGGCGCCACAAGGTAAAAACAAAAGACAGTCAGATGAAACAAACTGCATTCTACAGCCAAAGAGTTCTATTTTCAAATGTTGCAATAAATTTTTAAATATTGTTTATGTAAGTGGCCAGTTCCGGAAACTTATAGTGCGCCCTATGTAACATAATACAGATTTCTGATGTTTTTATTTAGGTACTTACTTTTATGCAAAATAAATCGTGCCACATCGTTTGATTAATAATATGTGATAAATACTTTTATTTCTTGGATTTCTATTTCAGACTACAAAGTGACCTCATTAAAATTATTGAATTTTTTATTTGTAATATAAACCGATACATTTCCTTAAAAATAAAAAAGCAGTCTTAAAAAAATAATCACATTTTTCTCGGAAAGAATATATACTTTATACTAATTATTTACCAAGAAGAAATTTTATTTTTTAGACTAAATAACAATACTTCTTGAAGAATACGAATAAAAATATTTTTCCGATTATGACCTCAAGGGGACGGATGTATATCGCCTTCATTGTGAGGAGTACTTTATTTGCGATAAAGGTGCTCCGTAGGTAAAAAATTGGCATAGTCTAAATGGATGACCGTCGAGTACAAACATTTTTCTCACAGCTCTCTTCACTATATCTCTGCCCGTAGTTGCGTAAAAACCATTTGTCACCCCACGCCCTTTTCCCCAAGTACTGAATCAACGTGTTCAAATCCACTGTTTCTGTTGCCTCTTATCGGCAATTTGTATTCTTTCCACCCCATTTTTCTGCGCAATTGAGTTTTTATATAGATTTAAATAAAATTAACGGAGTTTTAAGAGGTTCCGCTCGGGTCTTGGGTACGGTTTAACACGTGGCAGGCAATTTTTCTCTTCTTTGTGAGCGCAAAACCACAAAGACTTTATTTATTGGTGTTATTCTTTTCTATTGCGATGTAGCACGTTACGAGTATTGTTTGCAATATCGTTACAAAGTGCGAAGTTCGATTTACGCTAGTTCTTTTTTAGAAACTTTTCATGTCTACTTTGTTTTAATATTTCGAAAATTTTAAACAAAAATGTTACTATTCATTGTTTATGTTACATTTTTAAATACGCTATAATACTCATATATTTTAACAGCTCTCGGTCACTTTACTGTTTGATAGGTAAATAGAAACAATACATTGAAAATAATCCGATAATTTTCGGGTCAGTAATCTTGTTCAACTGGAATCATTGTAGCACTTTACCCTGACTTTAAACCGACAGTCTCTAGTATACATACACACGTACCATTCCCAAAAGTTATAAATTGACACAAACTTTTAACACATATTTCCTTTTTGTTCCTACAGATTCAGCATCAGTAGTGGTCCACGTGGTTAGCGGCGAACGACCAGCAGCCATGCAGAGCAAAGCTATGAGAGTAAACCCCTCCCTGCCATCTCTCATCATACTCACCATCAAGCTGACTCAAAACAAAATCTTCTCGAAGACGCTCCAACACGCGCTTTCATTGATAGAAATCATTCTGAAAAACATCATGGTGATGACGAAACTGTTGTGGAGCTACCGCGTAAGGAGATTCATCACAAGATGACCAAATTAAAAGGGGAGCATGTGATGCGTTTTACTATAGTTAATTAGAAAGTCTAAGACAAACTGACGTATAAAGAAACGAATTATTAATAAGTATCCCATTACTAGTTTCTAAATGGTATTCAATTTAACATGTGAATTGGGAACATAATTTTTTTTTTTTAAGATTATTTATGACAAAATCTAGTTATATTCATTTTTCAAGTAGCAATATTTTATGAGACATAGAAAAAAACGATACATGACAACGAATTATTGTTTTATACACCAAATAGTTACACCAAATATCAGCGATATCCATATCTAATATTATTTTAATTTAAATCAGTTTCAACTTTTAGTTTTTCAAAACATTTTACCACTATCAAAAATTAATCAGTTCCTACGTTTAGTTTCGCAAAGTAATTGTAGGTATTAATGTTTATTTATATAGCATTACATTATAGTGCTCGGAACTTGGATTGTTAAAATTTGGTGGGTTTGAAATATTATAATGGTTGTAAAGATTTTTTTAAAACCTTACTCTAAACGGATTTTACCATTGCTTATTTTTTCAATTAAAATATTATTTCGAGTAATCAACTATGATGCTATATAATTATCCTCGTAATCCACTGGCAAGCGAAACAATGTTTTGATTTGAGCTTATCTGGGAATAAAATACCTATTTTTTTTAACGAGCGCAAACACAGTTTTGTCGACGACATCATAATTAAAGTCTTGGTAAAGTAACTTCGTTCTCTTGAAACTTGTAGTTGCGGAATTCAAGTTTTTGAACCAAACCAAATTGAAGGAGTTTTCTACAATGAGAATATTAAGATATGAAATGTTTATGTAGGTTTAAACAGTTTTATCTGGGTGTTGCAGAAATGCAAAATAATACTTAGAAAAAAACGAAAACTGTTTTTGATGTTTTGATTGTATGATTTGGAAAAAAATTGCATATAGCGAAGTTTATTTTTTGTGTAAGCTTTTATACCAGGATATGTTTTTTTTTTTTCTTTTTTAATTTTTTTTATGCTACTCTGCATTAAATATTCTGAGTTATTTGAAAATCTACATGTTAGATTTCAATATAGATTTCCTTATATAATAAGAAGATCGTTTGTCATAAATACTTACCTTTTAACTTGTCCCTGTTTTTAATGTTTAGTCTAGTTTATTATAAAAAACGCAATTTATTTTAGTACTCATGTCGTTTATGAACAAAATATTTTGTTGTAAGATTGGATTTTTTTTAATCAAATATGTTTTCATAAAGTGTAATAAAAA
Organism: Acrobasis suavella; assembly: GCA_943193695.1. Lineage (NCBI taxonomy): Eukaryota > Metazoa > Arthropoda > Insecta > Lepidoptera > Pyralidae > Acrobasis > Acrobasis suavella. The sequence continues at coordinate 13,296,788 of OW971942.1, forward strand.
AGTAAAGAATAAAATAATGTAACTGTTAAAACTAATGTCACTACAGAAATTCATATACGTAACTGAGAATACCATTCCATTGTAAATAGGTGTACCTAAATCATTCTGTACAATTTCTTCCAAATTAAAAATAGTAAAGCCGTATGTTCACTGGGCAACAATATTGATAATTTGGAATTGGTCAGAATAGAAACGATTCTGAAATTGAAGTATGGGAGTTTTCCTGACTTGAGCAAATCGAAAAGTCGGTAAAACATGTCTTCTCGTTAATAATTACGTCTTAATCTCATACGCAAGGTCGAAAAGTCCAAAAGCCACAGATCTCATTTAGTCTCTAGGTATGTTCTTCTTGCTATTACTAGATCATCGCCTTTTTACTTTCCTTTAACCCTGCCCCTATAGCTTGGCACAGGCAACAGAGCGTTTATTGAGCGCTATCGTCTATCACTATCTCGCTCTACGGAATTATAACGAGCGGGACGGCACTAGTCCGTCGCGCGATTAAAACTTCATCAGGGCTTATCAATAGTGCCATGCTACAAAAGCTAAGGTTGGCGCCCATTCTCTTGATTGATCACAATAATTTGCGTGACAGAAGAAGCAGCGTGGTATCTACTGTGATTCTAATTCCCGATTCTCAAAAAGCCTGAATTGCAACTTTTAATTTTTGGCCTACATCATTTACGTTTGACGAAGAATAAACATTCCAGTTTGACTAAGTAAATAATTTTCGACAACTCTTGAGTAAGTGAAATAATTTTCCCTCACATGTTGGTTTTATTATTCATGTTAATGAAAAGTAATAATCCATACAAGTCTTTTTTTATTTTATTTATTGCTTACGCTATGATAAGCGCTATCAAAAGTTGTCTCATAGTGAACACACAGCCTAATCAATATTAGAGATTGGTGTTATTTTCCACATTAAATATACTTAAGATGTAACTGAGATAAGCTGGTTAATTATCAGTAATATAATTATTGGTAAGCTGTAAAAATGTTAGACGAAGTTGTAAATAAATTTTGTAAATAAAACATTTTACGTGTTATTTCAATGTGTTGGTTTACTTGTGTCCGTCCTCGCTAGTTTTGAGGGGGTAAGTATTTATGTAGTTTTTGTTTTCTAGAAATAAAGTCGATGACTCGAACGACTCGACTGCCCTCCAAACTAGCACTAAAACAAAAAAGGTCATGAATGGCTCTTAAAAAAGTTACATACCCTGTTTGGAAAATCTAGCTTAGCTTTTCGAGAAGTAGTGCAACGATAAGAAAAAAAGTGATTCATAGGCATCATCATCACACTAATATTATAAAGGAGACAGTTTGTGTGTGTGTGTGTATGTTTGTTACGTCATGCGCAAACGGCTAAATCTATTTCGATAAAATTTGGTAAGTAGGAAGCTGACACCCTGGATTAACACATAGGCTACTTTAGGCGCGGGTAAACACCGCGGGGCGCAGCTAGTATTATCGTAAATAGCCCAAAAACACACAACTATATAAGTATATAATACATAGGTAGATATATTTTGATCTGAATCTGTGTAAGTAAAATAGTACCTGTAGCTACGAAGTCCATCAGGAGTATCCAAAATCCGTGATATAGTACGGAGATCGAGACGTTATAAAACAACGAGTTTACAGAAATGACGCTGACCGTAAAAATACTTTAACAACATCAAAGTTGGCTCTAACGAGGTTTTTACTAATTCTAAAATTAAATGCGGAATTGTAAAAAAAATGTGTTAATTTTTGTTATATCCATATTTACTAATATAATCGGAAAATCGGGTCACCGTGTTACGTTGTGCGATGCCAGTAATTTCTACAGGCAGTTAAGCGTTTTCGTGGCGAATAGGTTCAGCCAATCTGCGTTACCAATTGGTACGCAGATTGTCTAGTTTGCGCTGGACGTACAGGGAGGCTCAAACACGTCGGGGTGCGCCAGAGGCTCCTTTTAGGCTCTGACTTACGTAAGATTAAATAAATATATGATTAAAAAGATTAATTATTATCCTATGTGTTTCACATTGAGTTCCACTTTTAACGTGTAATTTGTTGGAATTTTATTCATTTAAGTGTTGTATTTTACATGGTGCACCAAAATACACATATGCATCGATAAAAATGTATACTGTCTCAGTCACGATTGCAACAACCGACGAAAAGTACCAATGCAGACGAGCATTACCAAAATGTGTGTACTTGGGTCTAAGGAGTGTGAATTCACTTATAGACAAATACTTGGGTAAATCTGCTTGACAATATGAACAACTTTTCATATGGGAGCAGTGCTGATATACAAGTATACTGTCCGCGTAAGAGCTTACCCGGTCCATTTATATTAATAGCTTTTCTGATGGGACGAACGCATATTTGAAATGCTGCAATATTGTTGATACCAGCTGTTTTAAAGCAATATACTGCGACACGTTTTTTTTAAACTACTGCAGGTATCATCATCATACATGATATTTCAGTATTTCCTTATATCCTCCACTGCAGTAGGAACAGTAGTTCCTAATAAATATATTTTCAATAGAAAGATGTCGTTCTCTACAATATTTCATTTGTGGCGTTGGCAAATCGTTCGTGCGGACTTACTTCTGTAACCTCCTATACTCCCGGGACTGGCTCTGTTTTATCTCAGTGTACCTACCCGGTTAATCGGCGAAAAGGGTCACTCGGCTCGATACATCGTATTAGTACTCGTGTCCATCCGATTGAACGGTCAAATAAATTATATCATGTTGAGACCCGTACGAGTTCAATGAGTTTTGGGGATGTTGGTTTCTGTGTTTGTTTTACACGGAGTTTAATTAAGCCAAGGGAATTTTTAAACACTTTGTTACTTATTATAGAATAAGGAATAGAATATTTAGTTACTTCTTTGTACGAAGTAATAATTTTATTGTTGGTTTACCGAAGCCTTTTCAGTATCTGGGTTTGCAAACCTGAACTTACTGATATACCGTTTTACTTAAATATCTTTTTTTGTAATATATAAATGTTTATTCATGAACACTTAAATAACAAAAAGAGATTTAAATTATAAAACTAAATTAAATAAAAATCATCGTGCAGATCATTGCCCCGCGGTAGAGTGCCCAAAAAGCTGGCAGCATTGCCACGTTGGATGGCAATGCTTATTCGTTGGGCGAAGTAATTGCCAGCGCTTTGGTCACCCGACACCTCGACCAACTTTTTATTAAAGAATTCAAATAGTTTATGAGTTGATGGCCCCCACGGACCTAACACCTCAACCCCGAACGGCTCAAATATGAAGCCGTTCCCTAAGCATTCTTAATAAATGTAATAATAAAAAAAGTTATTGTAGTAGTCGAGAATTCGTAAGATTTCAAGTGTTAATCACATAATAGGTACTCGTATATCATGTGGAGATTTTGTGGCTAAAGGATGATACTGGTGATCAAAATACCTTTTAAACATATGTTAACAAATTATATTATAAGCAGGTATTAAGCAGTTTTAGTGAATCATTACCAGGATCAAAGAAGGTAGGTACTAAAAAAGTAAGTTTACAGCTAGATAATTCATGGCGACATTGAGATATAACGGAGGTAGCGTTAGTCCCGGGAGAACAGGCATAACTCCGCATGAACAATTTGGCATGCAGCTTGCTCGATCTACGAGTGTTTAACGGATTTTGGTTATGGTTAATCCATGCTTGTTTGGGAGAAAAGAAACAACTTAGAATGAACCAGCTAATTCTCTTCCCACGCAGATCGTGGAAGCAAAGCTAGGGAATGGGCGAAAATGCGAATCATGTTCATAGGCCATGCGGGTAGCAACCCCACTATTTTGATTCTTTTTCCACCTTCTCGCCCACTATCAGAGTTTATGGCGGGAAGTCAAGGGTTTCAGTTTGAGTTTGCTTTAAATTGTTTTGCAAATTGATTCTAGTGGACTTTATAATATGAAATTGGTGTAGTTTGTGTTATAAATGCTCATGGACAATATGTAAAATTTTTAAAGTGGACACTCATAGTGCGGTTGTAGTGATATTTTTTTGCGAACTGATGGGTCTTTAGGCGCCGTCCGCAACTCAATCAGCTATGAAAAACAGTGGGCTCGTATAGATTTCTCGCCGGAAGCTCCCTTGAAGCAATCAAAGGACCTACACCAACCTTTGATTGTATAGTTAGGATTAGGGCAAGTTAGGAATAAAGAAGTGAACAAATAAAGATAGGCTCTAAAGTACTAGTATCCAGAGCCGTGAAATAAATATTTAAAAAAAATCGCCTTGAAAAACTCTAAAAGTGACCTTTGAGTCATGCTTAGAGCCGCAAGACCCAAATGCGCTCTCTGACCCATTCGGGATAAAGATGTGATTGTATATATGTGTGTTGGTTATGATTTGCCAGACTTTAGACTAACATCAACTAGATATTCGAACATTGAGATAAAATAGAGATAGCGTTAGTCTCGGGACATCAGGCATAATCCCGCATGAACGATTTGTCACGCAGCATGCTCTATCTGCGAGTTTTTTTACGGATTTCAGCTTTGCTCTTGACTCAACTAGCATTAGCAGCAATTTTAGCAAAGTATATAGTTTTAGTGTCAAGCAACATTGAACACTAACTTACGATGATAAAATCTAATTTAGCTTGCCATAGATATAGGACGTCACTATCGTACGACTAACGTATTATTTTAAGGAGTAACCCCCATGAACTGGTTTCACCGTCTTTCTCTAGGATATTAAAAAATCTATCGTATGCAAACTCCAAGAGTCGAGTAAATCCCACGGGTCAATTTCGTTTTAAGATGTTTAAGGAGCTGTATTCCTACACTTGTAAATCTTTAGACATTATTGTTTATATATTTTTGATGAGTCTGCCCTCAGATTAAATGAAATATAGTGTCAACATATAGCGCACCTCCGTATCGTAAACCGTACTATTTCCTTGTTTTGTACAGTGTATAAAAGCTTCTTACAGGTTATTAAGACATCTCATAAAGCACTTTATGAAAGAAGCGTTCGCGCGCTTCTTTGATAAAGCCACCAACCATCCGAACCGATTATTTAGAGAGGCAGCTAACTACATCCCGGAACACAACCCTCGTATACTCACGGGCATACGTCTGAGGCATGTTCTCTCAGATCCCGATGACCAGATTGTGGCTGACTTGGTCCAATTCGATTCCTCTGCTGCTCTGAGCAGAGGTATCGAATTGCCAGAGGAACCTTGCGACTCGCGATCTGATCCTCATTCGTCGCAATCGAATGTGTAGGCGTAGAAACATGCTTGATCTCTAGGTACAACCCGACGGCACCTGGACAATTTGCGTCCTAAGTAGGCCCTTCTGGCAATCGTAGCTCCGGCCCCTCTGGCAAAACATAGGTATTGCAGCACCCCAAATTGAAATAACTCCTAACGCGCCCAAAGCCGAGGGAAAAGGTTTCTCCCTAGGGAGCCCTTTGCGCTAGCTACTAGTAATTTGTAAATATAGGAAGCCCTGGCTCTGGTTCGCTCCTTAAACCTTGTCTAGTGAAGTAGGAAATGCCGTCTATGGCAACCTATGTACGTCATATCAAAAAAATCATAATAATAAGTCGTCAGTGTTAGCTCGACTGTCGTACGGTGCACAACTCATACTTTCATAGCTGTGACTAGGTGTAGGTGATGACTATGACTAATTAAATTACAATTATTTTAACGAATACGGATCACATGACCATTTGTTATAATAACGGTCTACTTCACTTGGTTGGTAAGCCCTGTTGGGAAGGATAACTGTGTAGGCTAGAGAGTTCGTTACTGATTGGCCGTATAAAAATCTTTCTCTTCGCTATAAACTCATAAAATGATTTTAATTTATTAGATAAAATATACAAGCGGACAAAGTCATAAGTATCTCTTATCTCAGTACTTCTTAACATTTCAATTAAGAATTTTAAAAAGGATTCGTGTAAAAGACCTTATTCCGTTGGTCACAATTTATCTTTTTACTCATCAGCCGGAATGCACAGCAATTAAAAAAAAAATATTAAGGTACAAATAATATTTTTTCTTAGAACCCATTTTGTGAAGTATCATAAGACAGTATAATCCAGCTTTAAAAGCAAGGTCTGTGAATTTTTCTTCCAATTAATGTTTGTATTTCATCAAGTAGCGTAATGTCAGTACATTATTATTTTTTAGGGTTCTGTATCCAAGTACTGTAAAGTGCCAACGGAAGCCTATACTGAGACTCCTGTGTCTGACTGTCCGACTGTCTGTCACAGGGCTCTATTTCTTTATCAGTAATAGCTAGATTCTTAAAATTTTCACCGATCAATTATTACTGTGGCTGCTTTAACAATAAATACTTAATATAAGATAAAGCAAAAAAATAAAGGGGTCGTCATACAAGAAACGTGTTTTATTCATCGTTTTTAACTCGATCTTTATTGTGGCATTAACTTTATTCTTGAAATTTTCACAGATTGTGTATCACTGTGGTCACAATAACAACGAACACTAAAAATATATTTGTTAAACATTTTGCGTAGGGAACCTTTCATGTACGAGTCCGACTCGCACTTGACCGTTTTCTTTTTAATTTCCTTCTATTACTCAGAACCATTTATCATATAATTTTGTTTGCCCATATCATTTCACGCTCGCACTCCATCCAACCCTTTTTTGGAAGGGTTGGATGGACCAGAGGAAGTAAAAACTTCCACTGTTTTTGCACCTAGTATCTAACCTTTAGTAGGACCATTCTGGCTCATCACTCGACGTCGCGCGAAATGTTTAACCGACTTCAAAAAATGGAGAAGGTTATAAATGGGACCAGTATTTTTTTATGTATGTCACGCGTTATCATCGCCACATGTAAACCAATTTTGATGACTTTTTTATTTGAAAGCCTTTGTAGGTACAAAGTTGGTTACATATTAATTTGGTAAAGGTATATTGAGGAACTTAGGACATATGGAACACAATTTTTTTTGGTAAGAATTGTATTATTCATAGTATTTTGTATGAAGTAACATGTGAGCCATTGCATTACTGAAAATGTGTTTCTAGAAAAGTGAATTTAAGAAAAATGTGAGCCACCCGTCACAAACTTAAATTTTAGGTTGACAAATGAAGGTGTTAAGCTAAGTAAAACCAACAAATAAAATGTTGTTATTAAAGAAATAGAAATACTTTATCTATCTAGTGTCAACGGAATTTGACAAGACACGGTACATACTCGCTCAAAAATCATGAATGGAGGTTTTAGTATACAATTTTAATAACATGGGTCCTCCTCTATTTCTTGATAATATACTTAGTCTGGCCATAACTACTGTTACAATTAAAAATAAACAAAATATTACATTTGAATTTGGAATACGTTATTTTTATATGATTTTTCATTGTCTTTTCTTATTTTGGTTCAAATACATTGTACAATATTTTGCATTATTAAAATGGAGTGGAATGGATAAAGAAAACCGAATCGCTGTGATTGCATTACACAAAGTAGGTATGGAGCAAAATGCAATTTTTTAAACTCTCCATGTGCTTGGTATTAGTCAAATGTTTGTGTACCGGGCTATTAATAGGTACAATGAGACCTCCTCTGTTTGTGACAGAAAAAGACCTGGCCGTCCACGTAGTGTTCGTACGAAAAAGGTGGTCAAAGCAATAAGGGAAAGAATTCGAAGAAATCCTAACCGAGAGCAAAATATTTTATCACGGGAGATGAAGATAGCACCTAGAACCATGTAGCAACCTTGCAGCCTATAAGAGACGTAGGTACTGGTCATTTCTTAACTGATAATTTAAAAAAGAATAGGGTGATAAAATCGAAACAACTACTGAAGCGGTACGCAAAGGGAGGTCACAGAAAAATTTTGTCTACGGATGAGAATTTTTTTACAATTGAGCAACATTTTAACAAACACGACCGAATTTATGCTCAAAGCTCTAAGAAAGTTTCCCAATTAGTTGAGTAATAGAGTGCAACGTGAGCATTATCCGACTTCAGTGATGGTTTGGTAGGGTGCATGTTAGCTATGAAGGAGTGACTGAGCCATACTTTTGTGAAAAAGGTATCAAAACATCGGCACAAGTGTATCAAGATACCATTCTTGAAAAGGTAGTAAAGCCCCTTAACAACACCATGTTCAATAACCAAGAATGGTCCTTCCAGCAACACTCGGTACCGGGTCACAAAACTCGCTCCATGCATTCTTGGTTGGAATCGAACATTTCCGACTTTATCAGAGCTGAAGACTGGCTGTCGTATAGACCCGATCTTAATCCGCTGGATTATGATTTATAGTCAATTTTAGAGAGTACGGCTTGCTCTAAACGCCATGATAATTTGGAGTCTTTAAAACAATCCATACGATTGGCAGTGAAGAATTTTCCCATGGAAAGAGTGCGTGCTTCTATTTGTGACGGAACTCTTACTTATGTATATAAAATACAAAGTAAGACACCCACGGCTTCTACGGTTAATCCAAATCACAGGAGCTATGATCGTCTATAATATTTGTAAACCCTTAAGTATAGTACATTATCAGATCCCCTAATCTGTTCACTCTACTTTGAATTATTTAAAAGCTTTAATGTGAGGATATCGATACTAGATATTATTTATTACGTATTTTAATTCATTATTGAAATAAGTCGTATTACATAATTGTTCTTTCGTATCTGTTATGGTTTATATCATTCAAATAATTGACTTCGTAAGGCGAAAGAATATATACGCCTTTTCTGATAAATCAGGTAGATCGATCTATATTTGTAACCAGTTCGGTCATAGGTTTGCTATAGCTAAATTATATGTTGTATTGTCGTACAAAGTACGATTTGGCGTTGAGAGTCTTGTATATTTAGTTAACCAATATAATTTTATAAATTCGCTTACGCGAAACAGGTATGTTGGTCGCGATGACAATCGCGAAGAGCTCTTATAATTGTAGTATTTTCACAAGACTAATTATTTCGAGTAAACTCGATACATCTTGGCGATACAAAGTCAATATATCTGGTTTGCTATGTTGTGAGTGTGTGATAAAGATGTCACGGTTTGACAACTTTTAAACTAACATGCAAAAGAAATTATATATAGTTTTGGTTAATAAGTCCACTCCAGTGAAAATATGTCTGTTTAATCTCTCGGTCACTCAGACATAATTCCTCCAACCCTTAATAGCCTCGGAAAAATCAAATTTCCCGATGAAATTTGATATTTTTTACCACTTATTAACCTAACCACTTATTAATCTAATATTCTAATGTAGGAAAGCAATCAAGATCTAAATGATCTTGAGCCAAACAAAAGAAAACAATCCTACCCGGCTAACCTAACAAGAATCCTAATCCTATCTGTTCTGTAATTACCAGAGCTTAACGGAAATTCTATTCTTTTACTTATTTTCTAATTTAACATGCTCGCAATGGTTGGCGTGTCAAAATCCTGAGAGCAAATATATTTGGAACGTTAATTTAGATCAAATAGTTCTATATAAATTTTCTCAGGTGAATAAATGTTTGATATACTAGTTACCATAGATTTCTATAATCTCAGTAAACACATAACTATCAAATATCATAATCTGATAACCTTTAGATATTCACTATAATACATAGAACTACATTTACCGGATCCTATATCTTTCAATTATATAGATCTAAGGTAATAAATGAATCATATGTGACCCTTAATTGTAAACAACAATAATAGTCTTACATTTAACCCAACTATATATATATATGTTCGTTCTATCGTATCTATCTTTAGCGAATTAATTAATTTAACCGTACGCAAAAACCTCACTATATTCCGATACCGAACCTAATCACGAATCTACCTAAACCGACCAATAAACAGCCGCAACTGCTTGCCTAACCTAAATCTAGACTATTTTAAGACCTAGTGTAAACCTAGGGTCTGTTATTAGCCACCACGCTCATAACAGTTGTGTGAGAAGTGTGTGTGTGTGTAAAGCGACTTGTGTAGGATATGCAAAATAAGAACTAATCTAGGGATATATTAGGATAAGGCTAACCCTCTGTAGCCTACAGGTTAACCTAGGATACCTAGGTGAAAGGAAAAAGGAGGACCCAGAGCGCCCGAATGCCAGTCTCAGCACCCAGTATAAATTACCTATTCAGTACTTTTCAAACCGCTCCAGCAGAAATTTGGGGTTTGTGAGAAAGGTATAGATAAAATATTTAGGAAATCTAGAAGTCTAGATCCGTCACTTCACAGTAATTCACCCAGACTCAAAGAAACGAGCTCAAATCAGTGAATGAAATTTATAACACAAAATTACACACACTTGACTTAAACTCGAAACACTACTATGCCAGGCAAACAACGAGAAATGACTATCCTCCTCTTTTCGCCTTGCGTTACTTTTATTAGCTCCGTCTGATCCCTGAATCTTGACGCGTAAACGCCCATTACCATGCAGAAAAAAAATATTGCATCTCCAGCTGCATTTACATGCATGCAATAGCGTCTCCATCTAAGATAACTTAATATATTTACATTCACATAGAGATCTTCTACAATCGTCATTCTATCGAATAATATGACATATTTATAATTCATTTAATTGATGAATGTAACACGATATATGATTAGTTGTATCTTGTAATTTATGTGTACCTTAGTATATGAGTAAATAGAGGCAACCTCACCCTTGTATATAATTGAATGTACAATTATAAATATGTCTGTGTATAGAATTCAATTTTCAGGAAGTATCTAAGCGTTAGTCTTCCCGACCTGTGTCCGCTGTCATTAACGAAAATGTAGACCAGAAAAGCTAGTTTAAAGATATGACAGAGTATAAACACGGCGTAAATATAAACCATGTAATATTGCATAATTACATTTATGTATTACGCAAAATTTTACCAAGTCGAAACAGCTCTGCAACTCCACAAACTTTCCCTTTTTTTTTTATAACACAATCCCTGTCGCCGTCTAACTTCGCAAAAAAAACTTCGGTACACAACAAAAATATCTTTATGATCGTGTGACCGTTTCTATATGTTTTATGTGACCACTACATATTGATAACTGGCCTCAACGTTTAAAGGACTGTATTGCAGCCAATGGAGACCACTTCGAATAAGCTTTTTATATTTGAAATTGATTTATATTTATGTATTAAACAAACATATTGTAAAAGTAATCAATGTAATTTGCAATAGAATTTTTTTTTCTTTTGTAGAATATTTATGACGAGACTAGGTATGTCCATAAAATCAACTTATCTTAGTTATCAAATCGAAATATAAACTTTTCAAAGAGACAATTTCTCAAGTTAAAAAGACGTTCACGATTCACCAGCCAAGTAGAACTAGACCAATCGTTCACGATCTAGTTATCAACGTTAAGAAATACCTTCCAACAAACGAAACTACGAAAACGTGTGAAGTTCTAGCCAATAAACTAATGTGTCGAAAATAAAACTTGTTCGAAGGGAATGTTTTTCTTCCAGTAATTTTTATACAAATTACAAGTGTATACAGGGGGCTTTTTGACCACCAACCAAATTTTTGAAGCAATTCCTGTCCGTGATACTGAACTTCTTTCCATAAAAACAACTAAAATGAAAAAATATTCAGATTCCCCATACAAATCAGCGCTTAGCCTAACGGATTTTGGTGTGGGAGGACGAAAATGTTTTATCAATTTTTAATAACTTTTTTATAAAAATTTGTTATCATGAACATCAGTATCATGAACTAAACTTGCTTCAAAAATTTGGCTGGCGGTCAAAAATAGCAATTGTGATTTCTGTAAAAACTAAATGAGTGTAACCGTTATTATATTTCCTTGTTAGCGCCTGTAGCACACCGTTGATAAACCTATATAAAGTCCATAACGCAGGTTTTCCATTATTTACCAGACTCAGAATCTTATCACCGTAGCATGACATCGGCGACAGCATTTATCGAGCGCTATTCATCTTATGCTATCTCGCTGAAGTTAATAAGTAATAACGAGTAGGATGGCACAAATCCGTACCGCGATATAAACTTATCAGGGTTTTTCCACGGGTCTGGCCACAGGTAATAAAGAAGTTAAGTTTCTGTTTTTTCTAACGGTTGACTGATAGATAATGCATACTTTAAGTCCACCCTTTGTACCATTATGGTCAATAAAGATTTAATTAATAAATTAATTAATTAGTTAATCAAATAGTAAGCAAATAAAGATTTAATGACTTAATTATATACTAGTTTGGTCTATTGTAAAATTATCAGAACAGCCTACAATATACAATTTTATACCCTTTGCTCAATAATATTTTCACAAAGGCCAATTTTCCGGTTTAAGAATGTCGCAAATTAGCCTTTAATTAAAATTATACCAAAAATTTAGCGTCATTATTGCGTCGTCTTTTGTGATCGTGAACCTTTTGTGTCTCAGCGGCTCTTATCTTTTGCCGCGAAAAAGGGCTCGAGGAAAAATATAACTAATAAATGGTATATTTAATACAAAAGATATTTTTTATGACCTAGACCTTTGGGAGTTACGAGTTTGTTTGCATGCTGCGTGGGTTGCTGGAGTAATAGAGGTGACGATAGGGTTAAAAAGGTATAATTGTAATTATTCCGTCTTTTAGATTATCCAAAAAGAATGGATCAATATTTTTTAGTTTGCCAAAAAAGTAAAAATTCACAATGATACGAAGCATTGAAATTCCGGAATTGGGGCTTGCGACGTCACCTCTATGTAAAATCGTACGTAGCCGTGACGTCATTCAAAACTTCAATGCACTGTATCTTTGTCATTATTTGTTTCTCGAAGAAAAAAAATACGTGTACAATATTTTTTAATAATCTAACCGATAGGCTTTTTCATTTTTCATGGCTATTGAATTTATTTATAAAAAATATAAATATTTGAAAAAAATATATCTTTTCAATTTTACAAGTAAGTATTATTATTTCTAATTTAATTTGGATACTAAGGACTATTATTGGATCCTATTTCCAATTACATTATTGGTCCTTCAATACAATTTCAATGCAGGTTGCACCACATATTTACTTTTTTTTATTCGACTTAGATAAATATATAATTATTTTAGTCAGATCACAAGAATAAATAACGTAAATGGGACATTTGAAAACAATGACCCTTTGAAAACCTGGAGGAGATTGGGCTGAAAAAAGAAATTGACAAATAAGAAGACTTGAAGATTCAGTGTTCCAAAAAATCCAAAAAAGGAACTAGTTAGTTTGATAAAAAATAAATAAATTATTATGTTTAGAAATGTACAATGCGACACATATAAGTTGAACAAAAATGGCTGACTTCAAAGCAGGTTGAACCGAAATGGCGGTTATCGTCGCAGTTACAAATAATGCGCCGACGACCACCATTTTGGTTCAACCTACGTGCCGCGAATTTGTACAAAAATGCTTTGAAGTTCGCCATTTTTGTTCAACTTACTTGTGTCGCATTGTACTTAGATTTTATTATAATGTTAATAAATGCAACAACTACAAGTATCACAAAAATAAGTATACTATGTTTTGAAAAATGACGATACATTAAAACTTCACCACATTTAATGAGTGCTGCCAGCAAAGTTTCAATTTTTAATGAGCAGTTATGCAACGTCGTCACTGCGTGAAATGCATTGATGGATTCATTAAAATAATTGATTGTACCTGCTTGAGGCACATTTTCAACTACAATACGATATGGATTATATGATGAATATTTTTGATTGGTGCGCATTGCTTAAACTTTTGCCTACTAACAATACAATACAATTCCTTTTATTGCACAAAAAATACATTACATGACCTTAATAAAATAAAATGCTCAAAAAACGGTATTGTCGCTAAGCAAATTTTTCCAGGCAACCTTGTTTAAATAGAAAAATAATGCCTAAAAAATTGTTTCAAGTTAAAAACCGACTTCACCCTCAAACTACAAAACCGATTTTGATAAAATTTCTATGAGATTACTTTATAAGTTCTCTAAATATATATAGTATCTCCTTTTCAAATCGGTCTAGGCGTTTTCGAATAATCGGTGAACATTCAAAAAAAAGATCGCGCCGAATTGATAAATTCCTCTTTTTAGGAAGTCGGTTAATTAAAATTAACCTCCAAAATCTGTAAACCTTCGACGAAGCAGTTTTATTATACTTTTATACTTTTTTGACGAAACATGTTGCTGATGAATATATGGTATGATAATTCTTAATAATGATCATAATATTTTTTATGTAACTGTTTTTTTTTTCTACAAAATACTTTCTAGACTACAGAATTTAATAGTAATGGCTTAGTATGAAAATATTAAATATCATAAGTATATGTGTGATGTCAAACACAGCTTTCAAGTTTTTTTTTTTTTACTACGGGCTCTTTGAAGTCGCCTTATAAACAGAAACAGAGTTATTCATACGAAATAATGGGCAGCCAAACAATACTTTCAACTTATTTCGCTTTAGGCCTTCCATGTTGCAGTTTATTGTGTTATAAGTGACGTTTATCTGGAATCTGTCACCTTTACCTTATCTAATAATACTCCTAATTTTTTTCAATCCTACGGGAACCTTATACCGGGATAAAAAGTATGTCCTTCCCCGGGTTTTAAACAATATCCATACCAAGTTCTGTTCTGTTCTGTTCTGAGTCCGCCCAGCCAGCAGTTACGCTGCAAGAGCTTATGAATGAGGTTTACCTTGGAGAGTACGTCATCACGCTTGCAGACCAAAGCCGATGCATGTATATCGTCCTCAGTCCCTAGAACATGGCGACGCCAAACCTCGTTATACCACTCTCATGGCTCGAGAAACCAGTTGGACTCGTAGATAGGGATAAAGGAGTGTAGAAGATATTCGCAGTCAGGGAGTAGGGGAGAGAGAGGGAGTTGAAAGAACCGACCGAATACTTGCATCAAATCAGTATGGGGAGGATAGATATAATACTTGGTGTGTGATATATACTTGGAAGGATAATAGACTGCTTTGTTGTTTTGTATCCGTCGCGTTGCTCTGCAGGTCTTCTTCGTAAAATTAGAGATTTGTTGACACTGCCGTAATAGTGCAGCCTTCTGGTTTGTGTTCTGGAATTTGACTTCTGACTACAGTTTACTGGTCTTGACACTCTTCACTTCTGGCTTCTGGGTTTTCTGTTTTTCGCAGCCGAATTTCTGTTTCTGTTTACTGATTTTTCTGGTTTCTATGTACTTTTTTTTGTAGTTCGATTTCTGAATCCTGCTTCTTTGTTCTAGGCTAATTGGTTCTGGCTCCTGATTTCTGTCTGAGGCTTATCAAAAATCAAGGACCCTACATTTTTTAGTTCAGCAAAGTAATAAAATTCGCAAAGATACAGCGCCTCGAAGCTGGAGAAAAATAAAATAATATCTTTTTTCCCCTTCACTTTCTTCCCTCCCGTTTTTTTTCCCCGCATCGTATTATTACCTCATACCAAGTTTAGTTTACTATTTTGTAAGTGATATCCACATGGTTTCATTTATTTTATTTTCGTCTTTGTAGGGCCAGTGCCCCTGATTGGTGTACTGATCACTGTCTTAGCGATATTGGTGTCGGTGTTCTGGGTCTTTTGCGACATCTATTTCTTCGGGGTGTTGCTTGTAGGTCATCTCGGGCGATTGGTTGGTTTGGTGTATCTTCTTCCGATTCTAATTCAGTTTCTGTATCAGTTTCTGATATTTCATAGATTCTTTCCGCTTCTTTTTTAATGAGGGTTCGATTTCCTGCTATTTCCATCCATTCTACTTCTGTTTTGTGTGTGTAGTGGCAGATATCGTCATTGAGGGAGTCTTCCCAAGTATAAATAGGTCGTCCAACTTTCCGCTTGGCTTCTTTGCGTTTGTAAATTGCACGAAGTAGGTGTGGGATTGGGCGTCTCAGTATATGACTGTAGTATGATACCTTCGTACCTTTATTATTTTGGATACAGTCTTTCCTTTCAGGATTTCTTTTATTTTTTGTTTCGATGTGTCTTTGTCGACGTCAAGTAATCCTCGAAGTATTTGGCGTTCGTATTTCCTAAGTCTTGACCGATTTTGTTTTGTCAATGCAGAAACGTTCAAAGCATATGTCATGCACGGCCTAATTACCATTTTGTACATAAACACTGCGATGCTCCACTCTATTTGATTATTTTGTATAAATGGTAGTGACATTTTTGAATTTTTTATTGCTTTGACGCAACGGGTTTTGATAGTTGATTTCCGGTTGTGTGTAGCTGAAATGTATGTGCCTAAGTACTTGATTTCTGACATGGGTTTAATTATGGCTCCTCCAAGTATTCTGCTTCGTTGTTCTTCGACAGGTGGTCCATGAGGGTCTCGAATAACTAATTTAGTTTTAGTCTCGTTTATGGTGAGACCAACTGAACGGAGAAGTTCTTTCATTTTTGTAATGATTCGATCGATTACTTCTATTTCTTCCCCGATCAGTATCAAGTCATCCGCGAAAGATAATATCATGGGCAGGGTTATTTCCAGATCTTGGTCGAGTCTCACTGCGCTTTTTTCTTCCTCCAGCGTTCTAAGTACCTCATCGATAATTATTGCGAACAGTCTTGGAGATAGGGGGGCAGCCTTGTTTAACGCCTTTGCCCTTGTTGATAGTTTCCTAATTTTGTCCGCACCATGATATGAAAGTTTCGTCGTTCATGCATGCTTTGATTATTCTGTTAGTGAGAGGTGCACCTACTCTGGTTAGCAGTACATCTTTAAGTACTTCTAAGTTGACGTTATCGAATGCTCTTTCTAGGTCAAGGGCCACGACGTAAACTACCGCTCCTTCTCTCCACTTAATATCTAAAACACGTCTAAGTGTAAAAATATGATCCTCAGTTGATCGGTTATTCAGGAAAGCCGCTTGATAATTTCCTAAATAAGAAATTCGCGTTAATTCGATATCCTACGTTACAAATAGATATCTTCCTGAAATCATTTATGTTTTTTGGGTGAGGTTGTTTCGGAATGGGGACTTGCTTAGTGAGGCGCCACTCCTTAGGAACTTCATTTTTGTGCCATATCTAAGCCATAGTTTTAGTGAGTTCTTTTAAACAATATCCATACCAAGTTACAGCAAAATCAGTTCAGTGGTTGAACCGTGAAAAGGTAACAGACAGAGTTACTTTCGCATTTGCCTATATACTCGTAAGTATACATATTAGAAAGGAGTGAGAATAGATGAGAGTACACAAACACGTATTCGTGTATTTTCAGCTGTTATGTAACCCTTTTTTTCTATTCTGCCCAAAATCCATTGTGTAATATTTACCCAGATTGTAAACGGAGGGGTTAAATTCCCAATCTCAATTTATTTGGATGAAATCCAAACAAACTTGTCCGTACAAACTTTGTCTGACTTGGGAATCGGACCCAAAACTTTTACTCCTGCGTAACCTGAGATTTATCTATTACACCCTTTTAATTTTTTCATTGGAAATGAGTAAATATTGATAGTTGACGATGGAGAGATATATTTTTTTAAAGCCAATATGTCTCATTATTGGGCAAAGCCTCTTTCTTTAAATTCGTCCCGGTCACTTGATATCCCCTCCACTCCTTTTCAAACTGGTTCGTCCGCCCATCTTTTTTTTGGTGAGATTTGAACTCACTACTTTTGATCTGGAGTGCCGTTTTTCAAATTAATAGTCACATTCAACAACCATTCAGGTTTACTTGAGCGTTTCCAAACGGGCGCATGTTCGAATCAGTCGTACGCGAAGGATTTGCACAAATGGTTTCGACCACATTTCGTTTTTTTTTACATTTGTATAGCATATAATACAATACAATATAAAAAAAAAACATCATAGGAAATTAGTTATATTTCACACTGCTGTTATATTCGTGCAAAATTTTTCAGAAACTTAAAAACAAGTTTTCTTTGTTATCTGCGTAAAACAGTATTGTTTTTCGATGACACGACGGTTTCAAAGATACGATCAATATTTTACGCGAGCAGTGAGTTAAAAAACTACACGTTTTGTGCTTCGCTGACTCCCTAGTTGAAAAATAGCACTCCTGATCGTTTGACCTGTTTGAAACGATTGGCACCTAATAGTTTTTTTGGAGATTTCAATAAAGTTCAGGTATGCAAGAAACGGAGTGTTTTTTTTATTTAAAAATTGAGTAATATACTAAGTATACTGAGTATATTATTTGAAAACTGAGTAATATTTTAACTAAGATTATTTATAAAGGGTTTCTTCGCATACAACCATTCGGAACGAAGTATCATGAACGCTAAACAGGCAGTAAAACGAAGCAGTAAAGCTGAAATAAAAATAAATCACCCCTACTTAGCACTACTTAGGTATCAACATAATTTTAGTATATTACACAGTAAATTCCATTTAATAGTCCGCAATTGTGGGTGCCAGCAATGATATATCATGCGGTGACGGCAAGCATGTTAATGGAATAATAAATTTAATACAAATATTTACGCCCGTAATATTATTAGCACAGCTTTCAGTAGGTATAAGGGTCTAACAGACGAGCGGCAGTATGCCCACGACACGTGTCGGCGACGGTCACTGAACGTCGCCGTTTTCCAACTGCTGTCATGAACTGTCACGGGACGGTTGCCGACGTTCGCACGACGGTCGGTGACGGACGCTGGCGGTCGCGAGATGTAGGTCGCCGACCGGTGTCGCGAACTATCATCAAGGGTAGACTGTATACTGTCGCTCGTCTGTAAGAGCCCTAAGGATCGAGTAAATTTATTTATTTATTTTACTTTAATAGGCACACAAAACATACATTTCACAAAGTCGCATTATTACTAACATATCTTAATAGATACTACATATTGTGATCTAGTAAAATTGTCTAAAAACTTTGTGTTCACAGCATGATCAACTTATGTAATACTCTTATTAATTGTGAAAAAGCAGTACTTAAATTTTAAGTTCTTAATACAACAGAACATTCAAAACAATGTGGTTAACATGTTACACAATAGCTTTGTGATTTTTTACGAATCAGATTAATTATATATAAGCGTCGTCAGTTGCTGGTTGCATTCCCAAAGAGGGTTGAAGTCAGGCAGACCGAATGTTAAATTATAGCCAAATCATTTAAATTGTTTCGACTATTTCTTTGACATCCTTGTGTGACCATGACTATGACCATACATTATTCGGAGAAGAAAAAGCGGGTTGGGCACGCCGGGTATGGAAGCAGCACAGTTGAGGATGTAACCGGGAAAGCGCTAAGATGAAAGAAGGGATCAACGGATTTTTGCGTTGCAACGCGACTGGTCGTGGGTCGCTTTAATATGCGCATTCCATTAAGCTGCAGTGCGAACTAAATGGCTATTTTAAGTATAATTGCACGACTTTTACTAAGACGCGAACGGCATACGTAAACAGATTCTAATGTGTTGCCAAATGGGTTAGCATAGTAAAATTACACGCAATTTAATATTTGCCTTGAAAAATATATCTAACTCTGCTTTATATTAAAATTAAAGTACGAGCTGACTGAGTGGTTATTATTAAAATTTCAAGCAAAATAAAACAAAGTAGGTACGTAATTTATTTTGTGTGTATGTTTGTTTAGGTCACATCCTGCAACTCAATTTTCAACCAGTTATTCTCACCCGATTGAGCTGAAACTTTGTATTGTGTTTGAAAGTCTTGCTTAGGAGCCCTAGGACCAGTCGTCAATAATTTAAAGGGAACCTATTGATCCCTTCATTAATTTATTTCCACAACATTTTGTATATATAGGACCTCGCGATCGTATATTTTAAAAGATTTTTTGTAAGTATATATATATTTTCCATAATAAGTAGTACTGACATTCTTATATAATCACGCTAGATTAACTATGTCGAACACTGTCGTATCCTACTAAACGTTTAGAAGTATGAATGACCAGAGGCGACCCATTTGACGTCAGTAGAACGCGCGGCCGAGGGATAATTTCAGCGGCGGGAAAGTTACGTAACCGTTATTTGTTACCGCTTTTATAAAACATATAAAGTTTCTTACTTTCTCTCAGTAATTTTATTGTAGGTCTTAGAGAATAAGTAATTTTCAAAAATTTGTTCTTCTTTGAGTGTGAGTGATGATATTTCATCAACCGTAAGAATTTAAATGTATGTTTAGCTGTTATTAAGTTGTTACCGAAGCTGAAGATTTTTCGAAATCTACTGACCGGTAAATATCACAAATTTTATGGGATGCGGGTATATGGACTATTAGTATATAATCCCGCTTAGCATTTCAGATATAAGTGACCAGAGGCGACCCATTTCACGTCACTAGAACTCGCGACAGAGCGGTAATTTTAGCGGCAGGAAAGTTACGGCTTCTAGAGAATATTTTGGCAGCTGAGATATTTTCACGGATTTTGGTTATACACATAATGCTTATTTTTTAAAGGTATGTCAAATACAATGTCTTTTATTCTGAAGTACAAAAATACATTACTCTAATAGCCTAATGGGATGAAACTGCAAATTCAAAAAAAGGCTCGGTCTATGGGGCTAGCAGCAGTGGGGAGAAAATTAGGTAGGTATAAGATTTATATTATCTTTGGTATTTAATACCAAAGATAATATAAATCTTATACCTACCTAAGTACTATGGAGGGTAAATGGAAGGAGAACTGTCTCTGTATGTAAAAAGTGTCCGCTGAAATGTGTTAAATTAGGGTGGCGCTACAGTAGCAACAGGGTAAATTTTAAATCAAGCGCCATAATTACTATTTTAGGTTATATTTTTCAAAATATATTGGACAACGTAAACAAGAAACGTTTATTAAATTTAACTTTTACTAGCTGACTAATTTAGCCACAAAAATTATTTAACCCAGTAATTCTGTGACTCGGCTAACTTCAATTTGTCACCAACGGCTACATTCATTCCATACCCTTTGCTGCAGCTAGCGCCACTCTTGGAGGATTTTTCAACTGTTACTGCGTACAGCTGGACACTTTTTCAAATATCCCCCATATAAGATAGTTCTCCTTCCATTTACCCTCCATACTAAGTACTTAATAGGTAATTAGACAAGATTAATGGCAAGCGCAGAGTACGTCCTCCGTTAGCAAGATGGGTCGACGACATGATCTACTATCATGCAATGCATGATAATAGCTCAGGACTGAAGTTAATGGCATTCATTGAAAGAGGCCTATTACCAGAAGTGGCAGGTTGAAAACTGCCAATGATAATGATGATAATGAGACAAGATTATACATAGGTAGGTAGCCTTTATTTTTAATAACATATTTTAAAATATACAGAAGAACAATACAATAGTAACTAGCTGCCTTACTTAGCTTATTATATTTTATTCTAATTTAAAGTTTTTTTTGTACAGAATCAGTGTAACTATAATTTACATATTTAATATCTCAGACACTAATAATTAACATCTTAGAGGCAAACTGATATCAAACATTTCACAAACCATAAAGGCGTTTGTCTGAAATACTCCTGAAGTGAAATTACCCTTTACGAGTAGTCAAACAAAATCAGTTTACACTGTACATAAATTATCTTTAACATCATGTGTTAACGAGAAACCTGCTATCAAAGTAGGGTTTGCAGAATTCCTAGTTGTGTACACTTGTACGGCCATAATTCAAGATATAGCTAAGTGAGGTCAACTTGAGTGTTCGGTGACCTTTATTATCCCAATCCCACGCGCTAGAATGTAGGCCTGTATGACACAGAAAATGTACACTCTTAGAAAGTAATGTTCTTACTTACGGGGCTACCTGAATTTTCCGGGGTCCAGTGCTACCCCCATTTCAATTAAATAATTTAAAAGGAAACGGAGATATAATTTTAAATCTTGCCTTGGTTAAACCCCAGGTAACCCTTTGAACTATTTTATGAACTACTGTTTATATTTATTTATATTTTAAAGTGAGAACGTGAAGCTTTTTACAGCATTTTTGCGAAAAACGGCCTCTTTTGGCAAAAATTCTATAAAAAGCTCTGCTTAGTAATTCCAAAGTTGTGTAAACATAGATATTATTGTGTAAATGTGCAGCAATTATTGAAAATTGTATGTGAAACGAAGTCTTAATCTTTTTAAACCATTAATAGTAATACCAAGAATGACAATGTGTTAAATCAAGGGCATTAACATATTATTCACAGTTAAAATATTAAGGTAAATAACCTTAGTATTGGTTATAACATATTATTTTCAGAAACCAATTAGGTACAACTATGAAATATTTCAAAAATATTATTATTTACTATAAACTGCAGTAATCAATATCATATTTTGAGTACCTTTAAAGTTGTCAAGATTCGAATGGAAACTGTAAACAGAAAAGTTTTGGGTACCTAATAAATTATTTGTTATTATTTGCAAATCTTTACCAGAATAAATATGCTCATCGTGTGTGTGGATAATTGTACCATGTATGTTATTATTACAGTAAACATTATCTACTGTTACCTACTTCTGCTGTGACAGTGGGCAGCGCCGACCCAATTCGTTCTATGTTGGGTGACATGCTTATAATGACCTAGTGCTTAGTGATTAGTATTTCAAGCCTTAAATCTATCTCAACATACGATATAAAGCTTGCTGAAACTAGCCAGGTCAAATTGGCGGCCATTTAGATCTCAATTCTTTTGTCGGATTTTAAACTTAGCTCCTATTTTTACATTTATGTTTTTGGTGAGATATTTTTTTTCCCTTTGTTATGTCCCATTTTTACCCTTTGGTTACGGAACCCTAAAAAGCAAGGTTGACCATATATTTATTTTTATTAAATATAACACTTACCCATTTATTTCAGTTAGAAATTATTTCAGCGCTATTAGTGCTATTACTCCCAAAATGTACTATTTAAAAAATAAAAAATGGAAATCAGCCAAGCAAGTCTTAATAAAATACTTATACTTAACTTAAGGGTGGTGGCTGTAAAACTTTGATGTACCAATTACCGTAAAAGGTGAATACTTACCCTAAACGATATTACGTGCTTTGGCATCTTCCAGTTGTCTCGAAGGCGCCGGTTTATTAAGAATATAAATTTCTGCTTCTGAATTAGATACTGTATAATTTTTACCGAAATAATGAGCTGTATAAAAAAATCTTCTTTCTTAAATTTTATATAATAATTTTGATGTTTGAAATCATGTTCTCTTTATAAGTTAATTTACATTTATACTTTAATTTTTAAATTTGAATTTAATTGCTCACTTTAACACTTTTTGACCTAGAGTGTTTGTATTTATTGATTCAAACTTTATTTATTATACAAATTATGTAAAAAATAAATGTTCTTCTTAGCAAATGCCTCCCTTTTATTCCGCGTTCAGTTGCTGCCGGATGCCCATTAATTTTTATATTGTATTGGAAACCTTCTTTACAGCAACTTGTTCTTGGGCGATATCTTTTTCAACGTGTATTTAATATATGTACCTATTTTTTTTAATTGAAAAAAAAAATACTTGACAAAAATGTTAAATTATGATATTTTTAAATTTACTTCTCCTTGAATCTAAAATAGATTTCTATTTTAAAATTTCAGGATTTCTCTTTGCGCCATTCGCAGTGATCTGCGAATTGCGCAAAGAGAAATCCATCTAGTACGCGGACTAGGATGTACTTTGTACGTGAAGATAATATTAAAACCATTTGAGTTTAGGACTCTCTTCTCTTACATTCTTTGTCTCTTATATCAGTAAAATGACCTTCTTAATTTTTATTCAGATTTTGGTTGCTGCACAAGAACAATTTCAAAATAAATTCGAAATCGAGCATTGACAATAGTAGTTAGAACGAAGCTTATAGGACTTTATTTATTTATCACTATTCATGACTATGAAGAAGCCTCTACTACGATAAAAAATCAATGATTACAAGCCATGGCATCGTTTTTATTCTCAATGCAGTGGTAAAGATTGGTGACTAAAATCAAAACATCTATTACTAAACTGTGTAGACCATTAAACCGAAAATATTTTTATAACCCTTACACAAAAAGTTACATTGCCAACATAAAATAGACTAAAAGCCAGCCCAGCTGTTACAAAGTGTAAATTTGGCCACTGCCATCCACGTCCGCTGGTCATTTTGGTATAGTCCTTCTGTCTCCGTGAAACCCCACAATTGTGTTAATACATAAACACTAACACGCCTTTATCCTTAATAAGGCAGACACAGCATTTTAGGTTTTGCGGCTCTAAGATGACAGGGCTAGCAAGACTTAAAGGCCACTTAGCGTGATGCTAGGCAAGAAGTTTTTAGGTATATTATGAAAATGAGTTTCTTTCGTAGTTTTTTCTCAGCTATGGTCCTTGCGTAGCGCTGGTATCGGTAGCTTTTCTTTAAAATATTCGTAAATTAAATTGTAATCTACATTACACGTAATGTAAATTATACTTATTGACGTGTAAAGTGCCTGTAAGAGTTTATTTAAGTACTGAATAAACATTTGAATTTTTAATTTGGATAATAATAATAAAAATCCACATTTTATCATTGATCGGCTTTAACGATCTGCACGGGAAAAGAAGCAGCTGATACATTATAATTTTTTTTAACCGGACCATCATGGAATATCTGTTTTTATTTATGCTAAGTAAAATTGAATGAATGAAATCGTTTATTTCAGACTGCACAGGTATTCAATACAGATCCATATTTTGTTAGTAGGTAACTTAATAACTATGTTAATAAAATTTAAAATGTGGGTTTTTATTAAAAACGTGTAATGACGACCAATGTTTACATATTGGGCGTTTATGCCGCTCAACTTAACAATGTTTTCTAAAATCTTTTTGCCTTGTAATGTCTGCACGATACATAGATTAGAAATACATTTTGGAGAACGAGTACGCCAAAATATACTTTAAGCCACTACATATTTATAGTCAAATATTTTATTGTTTTTGCGTCATATTAAAGAAAAACAATTATGAGAGATTTGTGAGAACTGCGATAAAAGTATGCCAGTAATTTGACTTGAATGACTTGGCACAAGATGTACATTGTGTTTTAAATTTTATAATTGAAAATACATACCGTTATGTGCTAAAATGGGTAAGGCATGATATACTTAGTTAAGTACATACAAAATCTTTCCTCTAGTAGAGGTCAAAGGAGAAAACACCGCCGTTAGTAATAGGTTAGTGGCTAACACTCCACCCTAGCCTGCAAAAAGCATAATTTCGAATGAAATATCACAGGTAATTTACCAGGTTGTATTGCTCTAGCATTTGATAACCCTGCTTTAGTCCACACAATTGTGTAAATTAATGAAGGGGCTTTTTTGTCCGCCGGTGTACATTGGAGTCCCCAATTTGTGTTCGCAATTAATTTGTCAGACCTTGGTAACTACCCGTGATTTATAAATAAGAGGGATGTGGAGCGATAATGACGTTTAATACCTTAATTTATGTTTTAGTTATTTTATAACGTGATTCAACATTAACGTTGAAAATAATATTTCAGCCAGACACTTAATTAACCATATAAAACAAGACTTAAACAATCATTCAAAAGCATCATTTTTGTTTTGATTGTAACCAACCTGGGTAACATTACAAATATTTTAAAGTAGGTATCATTTTTATGAAAAAAAAAATCTTTTTATAGTTTTTGAAGATATTTTAATAAAACTCAGATACCGTTAGTTTCATTCTAGCTATTCTTTTTTCTAGATACAAATTTGTTTGTGAGTTGTGATTTTTGTTTTAAGTAAATAAGACATAGCTTTTATAGGCTTTAGTTAACTGAAATAGTTTATACTACTCTTCTTTATAATTATAAACATGAGGCTAAGCAAATATTTGCCATCAAAACTATTAAGGTACCTACGCAAATAATCTCTTGGAAACTAGAGCTCTATTCCGTTGTTAGTAGAAATTTGTGGCTAGTGTAACTTGTTAGTAACGCACTATATCTGGGACATAAATCTAAATTAAATCGGTAAACATAGACCTGACTAAATTTATAGCCTTTGTAGAAATGTATACTATTTTTAACCCCAGACGCAAAAAGAGGGGTGTTTTACGTTTGACGTTAATGTCTGTCAGTCTGTGTGTCTTTCTGTGGTATCGTAGCTTTCGAACGGATGGTCCGATTTCGATGCGGTTGTTTATATGAAAGCAAAGTTACTTGTAGTGGTTATTTGCTATGTTTGTTGAAAATTGGTTCGGCCGTTTAAAAGTTATTGGAAGTGAGCTTCGAAAGTCGGGGATTTTTTTTTTAATTTGTTTGCATGAACTTGTGTTCATTGTTGAATAGAAATTAAGAACTAAAATGCTAAGACGTTATACCTTTCACCTACTGCGATCATCAACCTCCCAGTGCAGCGTGGGAAATTATAGGCAAATCCTCCCTTTATTAGAGAAGGCCGTAAGTCAAGCAGTGGACCAGACTAATAGCTGTAAGGAAGAAGATGTAGCAACGCACAAGAGCCTATTGAGTTATAAAGTCAGTAATCCCACCATTAGTAACGTTGCCTCTTAAAATCGCTGGTTACGTTGCCTCTAAAAAAGGCAACATATATTTTTTGGGCCAGGTTCCTTCCAAAAAGTTTTGGTCATATAACCGATAATTGAGGATAATTCACGAGTTTAGTTATATACTTATCTTAGAAGCATAGCATAGCCTTTAAAGTACTAGAAAAAAAGCACTTAAATAAGAATTTAAAGAAAATATTTTTGTTCCTAACATTTTGTTAACGAAAACGTTTGTTTCGCTTTCTGCTTTGCACTTAGTACTGTAAACATATTTCACTTCGGACTTGTTAACACCTCTTAAGACGTCCGCCTTGCAAGCACATAAATAGAGCAGGTTTAATTAACTCTTCTGTGTTATCTGTAAACAGGCAAAAACATTTGTTGTAGAAAAAACAAACAAATAGTCTAAAATATATTTAAAAGGCATTTTTTATCGAATCAGTATATAAAACAAGAATAACGTCAAACACACGGATTGTGTTAAGTCAGGAATGTCTCACTCCACGTTAAGGTATCGAAAATATACCTACATTATTACTATGCGCGCGGCGACCACTTCTAAGGGAAAAATTCAATTACATTAATCGTTTGTCCAGAGTAATAAGAATAAAATTGGCTTGCAATGGATGTCTAGGTATCTAAACGAAGAGGTGAGAAATTCTGACGTGAGCTTAATTGAACCATAGCGCTAACCACATTAAGTAGATATTTCTTTGAATTTAAGTATTTTCAGAGTAAGACTTCAGAGTACGTGTGTACTAGTACTTATTCTGTGGTTATGTAGGGTTCGTTGTACAAGAAGTTTTTTTTTTATTCTTATATAAGCTTGGTATATACTAACCTTATATAAGAACCAAAATCGAAACAAAATTAATTTATAAGTAAGTAAATTACAAAAGTATATTATTACTAATATAAGTGACGAGCGAGACGAACGACGTATATTAGAAATATCATAAAAACTGTTTAGGAACGCAATTTAAAACGTTAAAATTAAATAAATCTTTTCCTATCACTAAACATGAACCACGAAAAATATGGCGGTCAAAGTAAGGAAAATATTATCTGCATTAAGAATTCAAACAAGGGATACAGAAGCCGATTACAGAAGTTAGCAAGTCGAGGGAGGTAAGAGGTTGTAAGTGAAAAAGTCGCATCCAATTAAGCCCAGATTTCAATTATGGAGAAAAGTTTTGGAAAGAAATATCTTGCAAAAGTACAGCGTTAACTAGCCAAGTTGCGCAAAAAACAAACTTATGGAACCGTTTCCAACGTGTAAAAACTATTATTGTTGACCTACTTATTTTAAAATGAAGTGCGAAATTTCCCAATTCTTGCACCTTTTTTGTGTCTTAAAACGAACATTTTTAGGGTTCCGTTCAAAAATGAAAAAGCGGAACCCTTATAGTGCGTCTGTCTGTCCATCCGTCTGTCACAGCCAATATGCTCCGAATCTACTGGACCAAATCAGGTGAAATTTGGTAGGATAGAGTTTTGCTATGACCCAAACACAGATGTGCAGAGTTAATAAATATTTTTAAAAATATATAAGGGTCATTTTCAATAGTAAATTAGGATAGGAGATCATAAGGAAATTAAAAAAAGTTTTGAAATCCTTACTGTGTCATTATGTCAAATGAAATAGCTTGTTATGAGGATCTCATATATTTTTATTATTATTTTAAAATAAAAAGTTTTGATTTTATTCATGAAAACAGACAAAAATTTACCCTTCCATTGAGCTCCGAAACTAGTGAGCCTAAAATTAAAAAAAAAATACCAAATATAGTTCACTACTTGTAGATTACAGGAAAATAAGTAAAGATTTTTTTCTTAGTAATGGTTATTATTGAGGGACAAATTAGTTCACTAAACACCACTAGATGGCGCTATATTTATTTAACTCGCGGCTTACTATGACGATTTCAAATGTGATATTATATATTAATTTAAAAACTATGGCATTGTACGAAACCTTCTCCACGCAAGTTCAACTCGCACATAGCCGGCTTTTTTAAAATGGGAATTCATGATTAATAAAACGAATGCGTCGTTAGATTTGTTTTTGGTTTTAGATAAATAGTAATACGACTTTTATGGTTTCCATTACCTGATTGTAAAAACTTATTAGATATTTTTCTTTAGCCATATGTTATGTACCACTGGAACAAAAGGCCTTTCCTTTCTTTCTTCATCTATCTTTATCTCGAGCGATTCATCGATATCCACTTTTAAAACTTTAGTGTCATCTCTATCTTGGTCTACGTCTACGTCTCCATCCTTCTGGCATCCACAGGATAATTATATGACTAACTCGCTTGTTAAGTAATCATTTCGATGTGCAATGATCTTAATTTCCATGACCAAAAGTAAGAAAGTAATTTGAATCGAAACTTGATGTTTGGCACAAATATTCCTGGGTAAAATTTTCGACCAATTATGTAAGTAAAAGTAATTTGGTTTGAAAGCACGTTATATGACATATGGCTCAACTTTATCACAGCTGAAATATTGAAAAACTTTGCGATTTTATTAATTACATGTCATCTTCATACCTGCTCCTTATACTCAAATGTGTAAAATCGGTTTGAAGCACGATACTCAAACTTCAGGGTTCTATAACAGTGAAAAGTTATTGTGAATGAAAAAAAAGGCTTAGTTTAAAAATATACCTATGTGTATATTTCTTACAAAAAATAATAATATTAAGAGTCTGAGACCTTAAATTAAATTTAACGAAGTCGAAAAACAGACAACAATCTATAAGTATTCCGCAACACAAATTCAACTTGTAATTATTTAGCGGCAAACAGTTTGAACAGCAATATTCGTTAAAAGGCTGAATCTGAGTTTGAACGAGCGCAATTAGTGTCTCGTGAGTTTCGAACCAACTTTAGGATCTCTGGAATCCGAGTTCGTCAACACGCCGTCAAACTTAAAGTATTAAAACGTTGTGCAAAATGGAGCACGGTTAGTTGGTAATGTGGTAAGTTATATTTATAATCTGTATATTGATCCAGTTTTGCTTATATAGACCGCATCTTTTAATCTTGCTTTATCTAATATTTGAAAAATTTTGGTTGTCCGGGTGTATTGGTTTGGCGTGTTGTATTGGTAAACTTAAAGTGGCATAAATATAGCTTCAAATTTTTCTGGTTTTAAAAGGTACGTTAAGGTTTCTGCAACATTAATTCAATTGTTTGCAATGTAGCAGAAAACAGCATGAGCAATGTTCGTTAAAAGGCTGAATCTGAGTTTAAACGGGCGCGATTAGTGTCTCTTGAGTTCCAAGCAACTTTGAAATCTCCGGAATCCGAGTTCGTCAACACGCAATCAAACTTTAAAGAACAAAAGGGATACATGAATTTTAAAGGTCCAGTGCTGCCCCCATTTGAAATGAATTACTTGAACAGAAACGGAGATATCATAAAAAAAATATCTTAATGAAGCCCTAGCTGTATCAAACTATTTTATGAACAAAAATAAAATTATCTAGGGCTTGATAAAGACAAAATTTAATGATTTAACCGTTTCCTTTCAAATAATATATTTCAAAGGACCCCGAAAAATTCATGTATACCCTTAAAACACTGTGCAAGATGGAGCACGGTTATGTGGTGAGTTATATTGATAACCTGTACTTTGACCCAGTTTTGCTGATTTGATCGCATCTTTTAATCTTGTTTTATTTAAGATTGAACAAAAACTCATTTGATGTTTTGCGGATCTTCGGTTCAAAACAGATAAGATGCAAATTATATTTTGTTCACCAAATGTTTTTTTTTTTCCTTTCTTAACGTACCTACTTAAGTAAATAAGTATGATAATAATATTACAATCTAGCCTAAACTCATACTAATAAGTAATTTAACATTAACCTGGATTTATACGTTATTGACTAAGAATGTGTCCAACGGCACTTTTTTTACTGCCTCTATTAAGGGGAAGGCACTTTGTTCATGTGTCTCTGTTGGCACATTACTGCACTATAATATCAATGTATTTTTTAAAACTACACTAGGTCAAAAGGTTTAGTTCTTTTGAGACGTCGCACTATGTCCGTGTTGTCGAGGAACTGGATCGCCTCAACATTCACATGGTGAAGTTGTCTATATTCATGTGCTTCAGCGTATTTCTTGATAACTTTGTTGACGGTCTGCATGTTAAGATACCGGTGTAGGTCGTCGATTATTATATACCAGGGCGCATTCACAATGGCCTTCAGTACATTATTTTTATTTCAATATTACTTTATTTGATACAACCCCATAACTGTATACCATAAGTCCATACTGGCATGAGGACTTGTTTATAAAGAAGCATTTTGTTATTTACTGACAATGCAGAGTTCCTTCCAAGCAGCCAGTACATCTTTTAGAATCTTATATCAAGTTCCTCTCTTTTCTTTTTGACGTGGGCTTTCCAGTGAAGCTTCACGTCGAGTGTCATGCCTAGGTACATTGCAGTGTTTTCAGTTATGGCACCTGCTGTCCATTTATGTAGACGGGATAGTAGTCATCATATTTATTTGTGAAGTTGACGTGGACAGATTTTGATTCGTTTAGTTTGATTCGCCATTTCTGTGTCCAGTTGTAAACTTTATTAACAGCTGCTTGGATCTTTTCTGCTGCTTCGGCATGACTGTTTCTAACTGCCATAATAGCCGTGTCATCAGTGAAGGTCGCAATAGTGTTTTCTTGTAGTTCAAGAATGTCTCAGGTGTATAATAGGTACCAAACGGTGAAAAAAAATACTATTTTGACATTCTTATTTTCACCTAATTGTGCTCTGTTTTCTCAATCTTTCGGTTGAATCTGTGATTTTTTCAGAACTTAAGGTTCGCTGTCCTACTATTTTTATTAGAAATTATTTTCTCTCTTAACTTGGACACTTTAAGTATGTTTTACTCATTTTAGTTGTATTTTTACCTTAACTATAAGTGTCATCTCGGATTTTTGTATTACGAAGTAAGGCGAATATATATAGGGCATAAGTGGCGCTCTTATTTGAATATATTATTTAATTGTAAATATAAGGTAATGGAGCTTTAAAACGCGTTTCTGCTAAAAGTGGCCAATTATGGCAACTAGACCGACAACTTTACAATTATTTTATGAATAACCATTACTTTCAACGGTTATTCATAAAATAATTGTAAAGTGTTTCTATTGCTTGAGGCTTGGTAAATGTTAATATTTCACCCTTAATACAACTAAACAAGGGCGCCACTTTTGCACTTTATTCACCTTTATAAATCGTCATCGGGACAACAACATTCATTATTATGTAATGTGCTGCGTGTCTCTTGTTTGTATTTGCACTTACTAGTATTCGTAAAATATGTACTGATACTTATCAAGAATTACAAAAGACAAAGAACCTTGAAAAATATAGCCCTCACAAATATCTCGTGAGCGTACTTAACCTCCCTTTGTTTTCTTATTCCAGTTCCCCAATAATATGCTTATCTGCCAAGACACGACCTAAGTATAAATTTTCTCATATTTTAATATATAATTTTTTGTATCTTACGATAATAACGTTTTTTGTTTACCGTGTTTGTCCCATCGTTGATCTCTTCCATCTTCTTTCTGAGTTCATCCTCATTTCGGCTAACATCAACCCACTGCTGGGCATAGCCCTCCCTTTTTTTGCGAAATTTCATACGGTCCTGTGCCACTGCTTACCCGTCAACCTTACAACATCGTATGATCAACGAGCCGGTGGTTTCCCTAGTGGTCGTTTTCCCTGTCTCGGCCACCACTCGGTTACTGCTTTGGTCATCGGCCGTCTTCTTTTCTAGCCAAGTGTCCCGTGTTAGGCTATTCTAATTTTTTTGATAACAAAACAAAAAAATATATAATAATGACCAAAACCAACTCTTCTTATCTTAAAGATCACTGTCTCAACCCTTCTGCCGTCCACTGCTGAGCATAGACCTCTCTTCGTCGACGCTATCTTGGTACTGACCTCTCACTCGTGACTTCGACTTTATCGTTGACCCATCACATTATAGGATGTCCGAAGCTTTTCTTATTTGCCTTAGGCCACCATTCTGTTGATTCCTTACTCCGCTGGCCATCACTCCTCTCTTTACGTTACTCATCAATTTACGTTTCTGTCATACCTAAAGTTACCTTTTTTAACACTTTATTTAAACGACTTATAAAATTAACACTAGGTATCGTCAGTATTATAACCCAGTAATCCTCGCTAATTCATCTTAAAACTCCATAAAAACACTAATACATTTTTAGGTAGCGTAACAACAAGTATGACTATTATAGCGCCATAAAGAAATAATTTGGGCTGCCCAAAACCCCAATAAAATGCACGGAGATCCTTTTACAACACTTTCCCGACTCAATGAAACCTTCTTGGACCCTTTCCATTAATATATTAACAAGAAACGGATACTAAGTTCGCTCTATATTCATATATTTTACGATTGCCTGTGACGTGTGGAAAGGAACGGTTAAAAATGGAAACGTGTGCTTTACCCTTTTTATTTTTATTTACTATATAAAACAAAATCCTCAGAAACCTTTGTTAGAAACAGCTCCAACTTTGATGATATTTTTTGTAATATTTGTTTGTTTTTTATATTGTTTAAAACTTCCGACCTCCGTGGCGTAGCGGTCACCATGCTAGTCCGCCACCCAGAGGTCTTGGATTCGATCCCCGGTCAGGGCAAGTTGGAAAATGGCTTTTTTCAAATTGTCCTGGGTCTTGGATGTTTATCTACCTATATATATATATATAAATTATAGTATCGTTGAGTTAGTATCCCATAACACAGGTCTCGTTCGAATTTGTCCCTTTATATTTATTTATTTAAAACCAGAAATTGACTAATAATATTGTCTGAAGGATAAAATAAAAACAAAAATTTATTAACTGTTTCTGAGGACCTCCTAGGAAAAGCCTTCATTGATGCCATACCATTAAAGTTGAAAGAAACCAAAATGTTTATGTAGCTACTTAAATAATAAACAACTAATTCCAAAAATCAAAAACCGGGAAGGTACATAACACAGTACAGGTAAAACACCTACTCACTTGTTTCAGGTAGACCATAAGCCCATTTGCCCACCTTCGCAAAGAAGCTCTACAGCCAAAAAGTATTTCAATAAAGACATGAAGTAAAATTCATTACAGAAAAAGGCAACCATCTAAAAAAAACTTAAAGTAATTTCAAAAAGTATTTTTTTTTTACTTTTTTGATAATGTATCATGAAATGTTTTATCAACGGAAAAATGTGTACCGAATTGGTTTTAAAACTGTTTTTCGCCAAAAGTGGCCACTTTTGGCGAAAAACAGTTTTAAAACTAGACAGACTACCAATATTACTTTCAAAGGTTATTCATAAAATAGTTTAAAGGTCTTTCTAGACATTCATACAAACCAAATTTTTAATTATCACCATATTTAGTTTTAAACAATTTATTTCAAATGGGGGCGCCACTTTAGCTACCACTTCGTCTTAAAACTCCGCTGTCCATCTGTCTGTCTGTCATCAATCTTCGTATCTCATGAACTATGATAACAGAAAGTTAAAATTATATCAATCAATATAATCAAAACATTTAATAAACCAGTAAAAAAATGAGTCTTTACATGAAAATATACTTCCAAAAAAAACTTGGAGCAATGGAGACATAGTAAAGAATAAGAATTTAAAAAAATGTCTGCGTCTTTGTTTGTCTGTTTGTACATGATAATCTACGGAAATACTGAACGGATCCTAATGAAACTTTTTTTTTTGTTTTATAACTGTTGAGCCTGGGCAAAATATAGGGTAGGTATAATTAATTTTGGAAAATGGAACCATAATGGTCCAGCTGAACTAAAAGAAATATAAAAATGTCGCCTTAGCAAAAAATTTTTCAGCCAGATGAGCATTTTTTGTTGAGGTATAAAAATCCAAGGTTAGGAACACGTGACGCAGAAATGAAATCCACGCGAGCGAAGTCGCAGGCATCAGCTATAAACAAAAATATATTTATAAAACAAAAAATACTAAAGACATAAATAAAATAGTGTTTAAGTGGGGCTCCCAACAAACTTGATTTTTAGGGTTCCGTACAAAATTGAAAAAAAATGGAACCCTCTGTAACAGCCAATTTGCTCCGAATCTACTGGACCAAATCAGATGAAATTTGGTAGGTTGGTAGAATACTATGACCCAAATACAGATGTGCATAGTATTTTTTTTTTTCATATACGCGTCATAAAAAATAAAAGTTTTGCAAACCTTACTGTGTCACAACAACAAAAATATATTTTTGTTATTATTGTAAAAGAAAGTAGACAAAAATCGACTCCCCTGATCTCCAAATCTCCTGAGCCTAACATGCTAAAAAAATATATACGAATATCATTGCTTGTAGATTACAGTAAAAATAAGTATATAAATATTTTTGAAAAATTAGGGTCATTTTCGAGGGACAGATTAGGGAAAAAAAGTTTTGCATACTTTAAAGGGATTTAAAGGGCCAGTGGACCCTGCTTGCTGTTGCCGCTGCCGCTGTCGTTGCCGTTGCCGGTGCCGGTGCCGGTGCCGGTGCCGGTGCCGGTGCCGGTGCCGTTGCCGTTGCCGTTGCTGTTGCCGTTGCCGTTGCCTTTGCCATTGCCGTTGCCGTTGCCATGGCCGTTGCCGTTGCCGTTGCCGTTGCCGTTGCCGTTGCCGTTGCCGTTGCCGTTGCCGTTGCCGTTGCCGCTGCCGTTGCCGTTGCCGTTACCATTGCCGTTGCCGTTGCAGAATGCAGATGAAGTCGCAGGTAAGAGGTAGTTGCTGATAAAGCTACCTTTATGTATTTTTGCTGTGGGCTCTATCTAACTGGTACTAATTTTACACTCGGTCAATTCATACCATGAAATCCTTCGTGAGTAGTGTTCGTTTTATGTTCTGCGACAAGCATGCAAACTGCGTGACCATAGCCCGTATTTTGTTGTACTTAATTACTTTGCGGTGACTTTATCTTTTTCCCGCAATATTTCACGATAAAAAAGCACTCTACAACCTTACAAATTAAGGTTTGATTAGCAACTATTACAATAAATGTAACTTCCGAAATTAAATTCCAGTAAAATACAAGGCACCTTCTAAAATAATGAGAAAACACTGCATATAAACAATAATTGGGTTCGTATGATTGAGATTAGATTTTTTTTAATCATTTTTCTCTATGCTTTTTAAGAACAAACAAGCTTCATAATATATAAAGCAATGTATTTTGGTGAGGATATTTTTGTGAATATATTCGTAACCCAGAAAAAAAATGCTTGTTTATTCTATTAGTTCAAAAGTAAAATAATCGGCCAAGTGCGAGTCGGACACGCGTACAAAGGGTTCCGTACCAATCTATAAAACATCACGTTTGTTGTACGGGAGCGCCCGCCTAAAATATTTATTTTATTCTGTTTTTTAGTATTTTTGTTAAAGCGGCAACAGAAATACATCATCTGTAAAAATTTCAATTGTGTAGCTATCACGGTTTATGAGATACAGGTGACAGAAAGACAGACAGACAGACGGACAGGGGAGTTCTAGTAATAGGAGTCGCGTGTTTACCCTTTGGGTACGGAACCCTAACAAAGAATTATTAAACTACCATGTTACTTCTACTACTACTACTAGAGAATATCGTGACTGCACCTTCAGCGAACCGCTTCAAAAACAGATTAGATCTCCCAATATTAATTAAACGCACACGCATCAGCTTAATAAGCTACTAATGTATTTTACAATAAATAATAATATTAATTATGGCACGCAGGGCAGCATGTGTCGAGCTGTTGCCGTTGCCGTTGCCTTTGCCATTGCCGTTTGCCACACTATGAACCCGAGTGATCCAGTGAGCGGGTCAGAACCTTCGTCCCTGACGCGTCTTCTTTGGTCGAGTTGGAGACCCAAGAGGGCCCGCAGAGCTATCAACTCTGCATCGCCTTATTTGGCCGTGTAGAGAGGATTCGTTAGAGCTTTTGCTCCAGGGGTGGAAGTGTTAAAGGGCATCACGCTGCGAATAACTTCGGAGAAAGTGCAAGCGCAGTACATGAGTACACCTATATCAACACCTCTGAGTTGCCTGCACCGGTGTTGTCCTTTTGACGGCATATTTCCCATTCGATTCTAGGTACCGAACATCTTAATTATGAAAAAAACTTTATAGCGCGCTTTAGTTATTATATGTTAACATTAAGACGCCATCTAGTGATGAGCGTGATAGAATTGTCAAAACGTATATGTAAAATGTTTTCAAGAATTATCGCTGTAAAATTAAATTTCACTTATTTAAAGTTCAGTACTTTGTAATTAGTAATTATGAGACGTTAGGGATTCATTTTGATGTAAACAACGGTTGTTTGTGATTGGTTGAAAAACAGAGCTCGCCTATGATTGGTGATATTTTATTTTTATTTCTTAGTATATAAATATAGGATGCCGGGCCTCTGGCCCGCTCCTCAAACCTTGTCCGGATGAAGTAGGAAATTCCGTCCGAGGCAACCTATGTATGTCATTTCAAAAAAAAAACAAAAAATTTTTATTTCATTCTGATTCGGCTTGGCAGACCGGACTAACGTAAGTGTTACCTCTTGTTAAAATTATTTTTGATGTTTTTCTTAAAATTGTATGACTTGTGTTAATTGTATGTTTCTTTTAAAATGTGTTATTTTTCATTATTATTGAAACTAAAATATGTTGAATTTGATATCGAACCATGAAAAATTACAAATTATTTTATACGAATTATGATGATTTTGATATTTTGATTGATTTAATGTTGAATTTTATTATAAATAGAATATATTACCTATTAATATCCATTTACAAATATATAAATATAACAATTCCTGGTTTCATTATAGAATGTCATTGTAAGCTTGACTAGGATCAAATGAAGAATATTTTTTTTTAATCCCAGTAAATAAAGAATTTCTAACAAGCGCAACAACATATTCCGTGGAATTGTGGAATTGATATTCTTAGATAAACAGACATACATATAGTCAGGGGTTAAAAGCAGCAGTCTTAAATAAATGGGTCAAGTTTACACCATTGTGTCCGCGGTGTCAATTCCCGTTCCATTTTACCTCAGTTCGCCCAACATCGACGCTAAACAATTCTCCCCCTTCACCCCTCAATCATATTGCACAATGGTCATAACTACTCATAATAAAGTTCACACTGGACAAGCTAACGGGGAGAGTAGTAGAATTGCTAGTTTGACAGATGAGTTAGTTCGTATACAACGTGTTATGAAAGGGGATATCAACCCCAAAGGGAATGAACGAACTGATAAATGTGAACAACTTTTAGCATGGGGCCATCCCTGAAAACCTGAAAAAAATCTTGGCACGATAGGTTACTAATTTCGTACCTAGAGATTTTTTCTAAGCAAAGTATATGGACTAGTGATGCGTTTCTCTAAGTACACCATATTACACAACGGTTAGAACGGCGATACTATGTATATGCGAATTCGCCTGCATATTGTACATTCATGCCAATAATTATTTAGCAAATGAGACGCGAGACGGAGCGATAAAGTTAAAGGTACAAACCTTTAACTTTATCGGTACTTGACTTGTGCTGCTGAAAAGTCTAAAAGTCTAAAATAACATTAAAATAATAATATTGGTTAAATTTATCACTTAATAAAGGTCCATTTAATGTTATTTTTTGTCCAAAAGCTACAAAATACAAGCGTTTCGGAACGACCTCTTCTTACTAAGATAACGTCAAAAGAAACCAAAGTTCCGTACTCAACTTTTGTATAAACGGCATAGTTTATCTACATTGCAATAGATGGCGTTGTACAAAAATAGAACGAGATATGGGTATTTTTGTATGATTTATGTATATTGAACGAAATATCTGTATCGTCAGGTTAGCAAAGCAACCGAAATACAAGAGTGAAGTATCCAAGGTGTTGTTATTACGGAAGTTTCCTGGGATTTGTTCATGGTCCTCAAAAGCCGATGAAGAGGCTAAGCGACCGTAGACGAGTTGTGACGTCTTTGGAAGCTTGGAAGTGACGTACCAGCAGTGACGTACACGGAACGGTAGTAAGGTGACGTCATAAAACTTGAGGATATGACTGGTAATTTGACAGAACAGAAACTGTAAGTACTTTCCGTATTGTTTGGTAGTTGTCAAACACTTATAAAAATTTGGAAATTTGGTTTCTTGGACTTAGAAAAATTTATAGATGTATGGACTTGTAAAAATTTGAAAAATTAGATTGGAACTTAGAATATTCGGAAAAAATCGGAACATACGGGGAACCTATGCCCAATTTGACTAAGAAAATTTTAGTTCAAAAACACATAGAAAAATTTCAGAACATATAAAAATTGGACTTAGAAAATTTACGAAGAATAATTTGGAATTTTGGACACTTATAAATTTTTTGAAGAAATTTCAGACATGAAGAGATTGTGACACGAAACGTAATTTTGTCCAAGAAAAGGGACTCTGTTTTAACTGTTTAGCTAATAACCATTCTGCAAAACACTGTCGAAGCCTAACTTCATGCCATATTTGTAGGAAGCGCCACCATACTTTATTGCATTACAGAAACTTTCACACCAACACCATGGATAGAATACATACAACAGAGGCCGATGCTGTGCAGTTTGTTACAAACAGAACACATTCACGACCTGCGCACATGGTATCTCTGCAAGCAACCGACGAAAACATTGCTAGTCTCACATCAACCGGAAGTGTGCAATCGGTATTATTGGCAACGGCTTTAGTTAAGGCAAAATCTGTATATGGGACTCATCAGTTGCTGCGAGCTTTGATTGATCAGGGTTCGCAGGCTTCTTTTATTACAGAGGCTGCCGCTCAATTACTTGGAGTTAAGAGTACTGCAACAAGTTTGATTGTTGCAGGGTTAGGGGGAGATAGACGCATTGTTTCTAAAGCAATAGTCAAAGTAAACATTCAATCTCTTCATGACCCTTGTTGCACCATTCAAGTAAGTGCCTATATCTTAGAAAAGCTAACAGCACACTTACCTTCAATCACACTGGAAGTATCATCATGGCCGGAACTGGAACAAATTAAGTTAGCAGATCCATGCTATAACACTCCTAATGAAATCGATATTTTGTTAAGAGCGGAGGTCTACGGTCAAATAATAAAGAAGGGTTTACTCAAGTCCCCTTCAGGGTTTTCAATAGCGCAAAACACAGCCCTGGGGTGGATCATAAGTGGACAAATGCAACCGGCTTCCAGTGGTAATATAGTTAGTATGCACGTTCAAGTAGACGAGTTACTTAAAAGGGAAACAGCGAAGGAAACAGAATTAACTGAGAAGGTAATAACGGAAGAAGAACAAAGATGGGAGGAGATATTCAAGAAATTAACGAAACGAGATAAAGAAAGAAAAAATATTGATAAGCTATCATTAAGTGGAGAAAATACAACCGGTTCAAGAAACAAAGCAACAAAGATGTATTACAACAGAAAAAGAAAGTTACAAAACAGAACATCTCTTAAGGAAGAATATGTAAACAAATATACAAAGATGAATCACATTTCAGCATTAATAAAGAATGAAAGCACATACGACAGTTGTAGAAACGGTAGATAACACTTTGTGGTCTAAGTTCTCATCATTGAAGAAACTCTTAAGGGTAGTAGCGTACAGCAGGAGAATCTTGAAAAATAATAGAAAAGAACACACTTACCTTGTAAAAGAAGAGATAGAAGAAGAATTAAACATACTAATAAAAAGAAGTCAAGCAGAAGGATTTTATGATGAACTAAAACATTTAAGAGAAGGAAAAGCAATAAAGAAAAAAAGTGTACTTTTTTCATATAATCCATTTATAGATGAACTCGGAATACTCCGAGTTGGTGGGCGGTTAGAAAGAGCTGAGATTGAAGCAAATAGTAAACATCCAATATTGATATCGCACAGCTCTTTCCTTTCCAAACTGTTGGTATCGGAAGCTCATTTAAACACAATGCATGGAGGTCCGCTATTAATGTTATCGTATCTTCGTTCTAAATATTGGATTTTAGGAGCAAAAAACTTAGTGAAGTTTCATTTCAGAAAATGTGTTACATGCATACGGTATGCAGCTTCTTACAAACCTCAGTTAATGGGTCAATTGCCTTTTGCGAGATCTAATATGCACAGAACTTTTCTGCATTGCGGTATAGATTACGCTGGCCCTATTGATATAAGAATATCTAAAGGGCGAGGAAACAGATCCTATAAAGGATACATATGTTTATTCATATGTTTATCCACAAAAGCCATTCACCTAGAGGCAGTGAGTGATCTAACTTCTAATGGTTTTTTAGCAGCATATAAACGGTTCGTAGCTAGGCGTGGTCATTGCAGTGATTTATATAGCGATAACGGTACAAATTTCGTTGGTGCCGCAAAAGAGTTAAAAAGTTTATTTGATAAAGAAAAATCAAGTTTTATACCTGAAGTAATTGACTGGTTAGCTACGAAAGAATGTAAATGGCATTTTATTCCTCCGTATTCGCCTAATTTTGGCGACTTATGGGAAGCGGGAATAAAATCAACGAAATACCACCTCAAACGCGTAGTTGGTAACTCCACACTCACGTTTGAAGAAATGACTACAATGTTGGCTCAAATCGAAGCCTGCCTTAACTCGAGGCCAATGTCTTATATCGATAATCAAGGTGAGCCAATGCCATTAACACCAGGGCATTTTCTCATTGGCGAACCATTAGTTTTAGTACCCGATCATAGTTATGAACTTTCTACGATTAGTTCTTTACGAAGGTAGCAATTGTGTCAACGAATGTTGCAAGATTTTTGGTGACGCTGGTCGCAAGAATATTTAACGCGTTTCATGCAGAGATACAGATGGGCGCAGATTGTTCCAGAACCTAGAATAGGTGACGTTGTTCTAGTTAAAGAACCTGATTTACCCCCAGCTAAATGGTTATTAGGACGCGTATCAGAGAAACATCCCGGATTGGATAATCTTACACGAGTGGTGACTCTTAAATATAAAAACAGTTATATTAAACGGCCTATATCAAGAATTTGTGTATTACCAGTAAGTAAATAATATTTTTTTTGACAAGTTCTTACTAGGTCTAGTTGCTATTGATGTATAAGGTACATAGCGTTATGTTTTACAGTCCACATAATAGAAGTTCACTGTTTAAAAAAAATAAAATAAATGCAGTTATGAGATTTCTTACTTACTTTTTTAGATAGTTTACTGAACGTATTTTATACAGAAATATATATGGGCGCTGGTACATACCTTTGAATGTTTTCCTTGCATTATTTTTCATTAAAATACATTCAAACAAAGCTATTGATACTAGGAGGTAAACACATTATTTAATTTGTCATACAGATCATATCACTTCTAGTAGTCATACTTACAACCTTTCATACATAAAAACACTTCTTTTTGTACATTCCAATTACATATAACATTTATCATAGTCTTCTCAAGTAACCGAACTTATCACCACTATCCAACAGTTAGAGCATTTATTTGACAAACATCCCACCTTGGACAACATTACGCGAGTGATTAATCATAAAAACAGAATCAACCGTTCTATTTTCAAAATGCGTTATTTACCTACCAGCAACCGATCGTATATCTTATTTGTTCGTATTTTGGAGATATGTCTATCTATACATGTTATTGAAGTTTTAGCAGCTATTGTGTTTACAGTCCACTACGTTTAGCTAACCTGTTTTTAGTTATTAAGTGATTCACTTGCTCAAATTTTTGTTGTTCAATAACTAGGTAAAATGAAGAACAGTCGTTCTTGGTGGGCGGTTATGTATAAACGGCATAGTTTATCTACATTGCAATAGATGGCGTTGTACAAAAATAGAACGAGATATGGGTATTTTTGTATGATTTATGTATATTGAACGAAATATCTGTATCG
This sequence comes from Acrobasis suavella, assembly GCA_943193695.1. Classification (NCBI taxonomy): domain Eukaryota; kingdom Metazoa; phylum Arthropoda; class Insecta; order Lepidoptera; family Pyralidae; genus Acrobasis; species Acrobasis suavella. The sequence goes on from OW971942.1 coordinate 13,339,152, forward strand.
TCAGGCTAGCAAAGCAACTGAAATACAAGAGTGAAGTATCCAAGGTGTTGTTATTACGGAAGTTTCCTGGGATTTGTTCAACTTTCGACTCGACTATTATAAACTAGTGATACGTTTCTCAATCATATTACACAACAGCCATAACGGCGATGCTATGTGTTTGCAAATTCGCCTGCATATTGCAGATTCATGGCGCATTGCCGTCTTTAGCAATTCCCGGGGGTCTCGTCGCGTTATTGTGCGAAATTACAATGCGTTTTGACGATATTTGAGAAAATTGGTCAAATTTTAGGGTTTTGTACCCAAGGGCTAAACCTATTACTAAGACTCCAATGACCGTCTGTCCGTTCGTATGTTCGTCTGTCTGTCCGTCTGCCTTTCTGTTACCAGGCTGTATCTCATGAACCGTGATATATAGTTAAAATTTTTACAGTAATGTATTTTTTGTTGTAAACAAATACTAAAAAAAGTATAAAATAAATATTTAAATGGAGTTCCCATTCACCAAACGTCATTTTTATAGATAACGTTACGGAACCCTTCGTACGCGAATCCAACTCGCACGTGGTTGGTTATTTTCATAAATTATTATATTACATTTCATAAGCAAGGTGTATTTCATTATGTTGTTTATGTTATGTGCAAGTTTCTGGAAAGCTTTTATTACGTACTATATAACTTCTTGTCGAGTTCATACAGATTCATTATCAAGCCTCTATCCCTGACGGGGCATTAATAAGTAAAAAGACATCAAAAACAGTTATGGGTTGCTAGCCGCATGTATGAACTTGATTCAGATCTCGCCCATTCCTTCGATCATATACAACGTGGAAATGACATACCCGTTATAAATCGAACCACGGGCCATACTAGATCACTATAGTATAATCAAATTAAAATAACCAAAAACCGAAAAAAAAACCATCCCATACAGATTGTCCGGGTGGCAGCACACTTTTGTATGGTAATGCCAATTTTGACTGTAATTTTAATTTCATTATACTATAGTGATCTAGTATAGCCCGTGGTTTGGTTTATTATGGGTATGTCCCTTCCACGTTGTGTAGATTCTAAGTTTTTTCTTTTCTCCCCGACCAGCATGGAAGAGATCGAGTTGAAATTGTTCTAATATATCATAGTCATAAATTGAAAGCAAAGATCTTCTATTTGTATTCAACCATGTTAAGGGGCTACCTGAATTTTCTGGGATCCAGTGCTGCCCCCATTTGAAATAAATCATTTGATAGGAAACGGAGGCATCATTAAAATTTTTGTCTTGACCAGGCACTAGATAATCCTTCAAACTATTTTATGAACTACTGTTTACAGTTTAAAGTGAGAACATGAAGCTTTTCTACGCACAATTGCGAAAAACGGCCACTTTTAGCGTGTGTGCAAAGAAAAGCTTCACATTCTCACTTTTAAACAGTAGTTCACAAAATTGTTTGAGGGGTTATCAAGTGTCTGGTCAAGACAAAATTTTAAATGATGTCTCCGTTTCCTATCAAATGATTTATTTCAAATATTGAAATGGCTGCTCTGGACCCCGGAAAATTCAAATTGCAAAAATTTCTAAATTACTTTGTTGCAAGGCCATAGCGCCTGGCGGCGAATATTGTTGCTCTCGACAGCGCTCGCTTGTTTTCCGGGACAACCCGGAAGAAGCCATTTTTGCAAATTTCCAACAAGTACACACTGAGATAATATCAGTACAGAAATAAAAACTCTTTTAAAATATTTCTTATGTAATTACCTGTACCTGATAGTTAAACAAAGGGAAAGCAGCAAATACCAATCACGTAAACCTAAAATAAATGTGCAGTCGCGTGATTAATTCCCATGATTATTAACCAAGTCACAATAACATTAATGACAATGCTAAAAAGATTGGTAACCCGATCAAGTACAAAAAAATATATGTAATATATTATGTAAAAAGTAATAAGTTGTATTTATAACGGTGCAGCCAAGTACTCATTAAATTAGAATGACCCACATTCACAAACGCATGAAAATTAAAAGTCAACAATAATTCAATTTCAAAATAACCATATTTTTCTCCAACGAAGAAACCAATTCCTGTCATTCGCCTCAATGTATAACCAAATAGTTTTGCTAGCAAAATGCTTGGATTTCATACTATTGCCTGTTCCCCAGTAGAATGTAAATATATATTGTTTGCATTTAATTTTGTATGTTTGCTCTCAGCTCTTGGCCGCGTAAGTGCGCGGTTTCTTGTTTTTTTTTTAACAATACAAACTTTGTCTTTGTGATATTTGCGGAGCTATTTTTGGAATGAGACAGCTCAGAGAGCAGATTTAAATACGCGGCATCATATCAGAGCCAAGTTCAAAGAAAGGAACAGGCGACGCAGCAGCCGTGTCTATATTTACACGAACCATTTCTAGCTACTTCTTTCTTCACAACTCAAAATCTTTTCTCTATTACTATGTACTCTATTACTTCTTTCTGATTTTTTCTATTAATGCTATGCAAAAATTATATATATCCCACTAAAGCTTAAATAAGTTAAGATTCTTATAAAATTAATTTCGGATTCTCTACAGAACTTGGTGGTGGATTTAATTTATACATCAATTATTTTGTCGGATTTTGGAACTTAGCTCCCATTTTCATATTTATATTTTTGGTGAGATAGTTGTTTACTTAGGAAGAAATCTAAGCCTACAATACAATTGTAAAAAACCAACTAAAAACTTTTATTACCCTTCATCTACTAAAATGATTTATGTTTATGGACAGAGGACGGAATTACCAGTATATTTTGTAAATATAATTGTAATTGACTAATTAAATAACAAAGAAATGTAGCCGACAGTGCTTAGATTAATAGATTAGGCAAGGTAGGAATTATGTCATTCACTAAATTTAAGTTAATACAAAGATCCTTTACTTAATTATCAATTTTTCCCTATTTATCATAAGATATTAATCCACTAAAGGCTAGCATACGAAGGCATATAATTCTCAATTGTACTGCTATTAGACCTAAGTAGAAAAAAATGTTTACTTTATCCGAGACGGGCCTAAAGCATTTTTTCTCTGAAGTAGAGCTTTTCGTAAGTCCCCTTTGTTAGGCCGACGGGTAAGAGGAAAAATATATCGTATTTTTTGCACAATCATCGCCAGAAACTTGTTGATTGTTATCGAAATACAATACTTCTGCAAGAATTAAATTTGGCTTATTCTATTATATAGATATGTGATTTGTATCTGGATTTATTTCGAGGAAAAATATATATAATATAATAATAAGTCATAAATCGGAATTTAATGAATAGAATTTCAATCAAAAGAGAAAATCAAAAGTACTCGTAAAAGTAATATTTATAGTTACGACTGTGACGAGTATTGGAAGTAGAAAAGGAGAGTTTTTTTGTTATACCGGTCATTGCTGTAGAGATATTTAGAAACTTTGAAAAAAAAATGTTTTACCTTGTTTAAACCAGATACTCGTTTATTTTGAAATTTGTTTTTCTCCGAAGAGTCCGATACAAAGCACACACGCTTCGCAACACATCAACATACATATATGATGAATCATGTCTGGTCTTCATAAATATGAGTGCTCGAAATTAATATTCTATTACGTGCCCCGTAAAAAATATTAATTTGGAGCACATCGCATCGGAGTTCAGTGCACGTAGATCATCTCCACATGTCAGTCTCAGTTCAGACACGCAAATAAACAAGATGTTTTTATTTCCTAGAAGTCGCATGTTTAAAACATCTGGCGAGGAAAATATTTTTGATTGATAATTAAGCTTATAGCGTTGAATTTGTAATAGGTACAGGACTAACGTACACGACAAATTTTTATGTTATTGTTTCAATTGGAACTCGAAAATAAACGATTAGAATAATGCTAGTTAAATCTATCACGTGATAAGTGTCTATGCAATTTCACTAATAATAAATAAATAGTTACCTACACACAGATCTGTATAAGCTAATTGACAGATCAAACTTGTTTAGTAAATAAATCGGTCTAGAACTAAAGTATCCTAGAGAATATTTATCAAAATCATAGGCCCCATAAACTTTTTGGGTTGATTACATTTTCAATTTGAATCAACCAACACTGTTAGCCTGCCTTAACTTTTCAATTTCGTTGTATAAATGCAACTACGGAAAGGTATCTCGACGAATTGAAAACAATACTGACAAAAATACAGTAGGTATTTATTCTAAAACTAGCTGTTGCCCGCGACTTCGTCAGCGTGGACTTTAGTTTAAGAGCACTGTGATTTTGGTATTTTCAATAAAACAGGCCAAGTACATGTCGGGCCACGCGCAGTGAATGGTTACGTAGTTGCAAATGCCGATAAGTTAAAATAATTAATAAATTTTATTATATAATTTAAATAGTTTCATTTAAATTCCATACTGGTCTGGGAGAAAGGCAAAAACTTAGAATGGACCAGTTGCTCCTTTTTTCACGCAGATTGTAAAAGATCGAGAGAATGGGCGAGATTTGATTCATGTTGCGTAGCATTGTTATGCGTCTATCAGCCCATCACTATTTGGATTCCCTTTTTCATCCTAAGGTCCATTATCACGCTATGAGGCACCTGCCGAAATTTAGGTACTCCCAGGTATTTGACGTGCGGTGCCTCGGCACATCTTCCCCGAAGAGCTTCAAGGATGGCAGGATGTTGGTTTTCTCTGAGATAAATGTTTTCTTCTTGTTGACGTACACTAATAACCTCCATTTGAAGAGCCTGCAAGGCAGGGCGTCTAGGGCTGTCTGAAAGTTCTTTGCGGCGTACTTTGAGTTCATACTAACTGCAAAAAGTCGTTGGCGAAGAACGCCAACGGCAAAGGGGATGTCGTCGGTGTAGGTACTACGCTTATCAACGTGGAGAACATCAACTCTGGCAGATTGGTATCTACGACCGCCACCGTGATCTATCGGTTCTCGTGGAAGGAGGTCACAATCCCAGGTAGTCTTGTCATGGTTGTTTCCATTTTTATTGCAGCCCCTAACCTAACCATTTCTTTATTTTTTCTTGTGAAAAAGACCTGCCGTCTCGTTCACCCAGCCACGGGAAGCCGAATGGAACTTAACCCTAACGTTCTTTTTTTACGTGAGGCAAAGATGCCTTCCGCCTACCACCGGCCACAGGAAACTGGACGGTCATGTCCATTGGGGCTCTCACCCACTAAAAAACTCATGGTGTCAACGCCGTGACCGCTTTTGCCAGTCCCATGTGCGACTCTCGCTTCACAAATCTGGTACGGTGGCCGCTTATCAACCAATTGAGAGGGTACTCTCAATTAGTGAGAGGAATCGGAGTGGCCTACGGGGTGGCTCATCGGCCTTTAATTCTACCTGCTAGGGTAAAGGCGCGTGTTGACACAAACGCGCCTTTCAACCCGGATTTGTCCAGTGACGGAATCCCGTTTCCATCGCCTGACCGGCCCACGTTATGGAAGCAGCAGTTGCTGGCCATAAGCCCGCCTCCTGAGCCCTGTGCATCGGCGGTGGATAGCCAGGTCCGTCGTTGCATCCCCGACTCTCCGCCGCCTCTTTGCATAGAGTGAATGACGCTCTCCGCAAAGGCCTGCACTGTTGTCCACGATGTTTCGCTGACGACCATGTGACGAACCACGATTGATACCGAAAGGTCATGCCCCTCTATCGCGCACAGTTTAGCGCGGTTTTCCGCCCAGGCTGGGCAGTCCGCCAGGGTGTGAACCCAGCCTAAACTAAATCAAATCACTCTATCTAACTTCTCTCGTAGTCAAGGAGTACCAGGCGGCGCGGATCTCACCGTGCTTTTCGGATTCTTCCATGCTGATCTTCGAGAAAAAACAAATCTTCTCTTTCCACGCAGATCATAAAAGCCGATCAAAGTGAATAGGTAAAATGTGAATCAGCAGCTAGCAAAATGTCCCATCACTACCTATTTTGATTCATTTTTCCATCTTTCTCCCACAATTACGCTCAGAATTACTATTTTGATTCATTTTTCCATCTTTCTCCCACAATTACGCTCAGAATGGCTTTGGGTCTTTCTAGCCTAGGCTCTGTCTGCAGAGGCTCTAAAACTCGCTTTCCGTTCCACTTTTTGGTTGCGATACCCGACAGGGTTCATAGTGCACCTGTTATAAGACGGTGACTTTTAGAAGTTTGAACTGATGTTCATTATATAATGTTGATAAAGTCCAGAGCCTCATTTAAATTTGAAATTTTTAAACAGTGTGGTTGACACACTGTTCAAAAATTTCATCGGTGGCCAAAAAAAAAACTAATTTTTAAGAACACTCCGAAACCATCGAAATGTAAATGTAAATATTTAGGTTTCCGTACCGAAAGGGTAAAAACAGGACCCTATTACTAAGACTCCACAAGTCCACAGTCCGTCTGTCTGTCACCAGGCTGTATCCCATAAACCATGATAGCTAGATAGTTAAAATTAGCGCAGATGATGTATTTCTGTTGCCGCTATACATAACATCGAATACTAAAGCAGAATAAAATCAATACTTAAGTGGGGCTCCTAATAATGGTACGGAACCCTTTCTGCGCGAGTCCGACTTGCTCTTGGCCCGTTTTAATTAACTTTTATCACCATTTTATATAACGATTAACGATTTTAGCCAATGAAACCGAACAGTTATTTTTTAAATCAATTTTTCGAACAAAAATATATGACGTGATTCTTTAAAGTCATACAACTTTTTTATTTATGAATATAAGGATTTAAATAAAACAAACATTAAATGTTAAGTGAAGCTTATCCAAATACATTAGTGAAAACTGCAACCGAATCGGTTCAGCCGTTTCTGAGATAAGTGCACAAACGCACAGACAAACAGACAAAAATTTTAAAAATCATTGTTTTGTGTTCTATTGCGTTGATAAAAGCCCCCAGCAGTATTTTTTCTCATTTATATTCCACTAGCTTTAACCTGCGACTTCGTCCGCGTAGAAGTCGAAAATGGTTCTAATAGGATTTTTTATTGCTTTTTTACGTTATTAAAGTTGTGATAACATATGAATTATTATGTTAAAATGTTTGAATATTTTTAAGATATAATTTTTTTTTATTATAAGATTATTTATATAATTTAAAGGCCTAGCAAACCCAGCGAACCTCCCTCTCCCGTTTCTTTCCCGTTCCCGTTCCCGTCAATTGCTAGACCGAGAGAGAGCGACGGAATGCTTCAAATTGATTAAACTAATCTTGTTTCTTCAAACAAACTTTGGATCCCCATTTCACCCCCTTAGAGGTTGAATTTAGAAAAATCCTGAAATACATTCTTACTCATTTACCGTTAGGAATACTCCTGCGAAGTTTCGAATAAAATAGTCTAACTAATCTTGTCACTCCATACAAACTTTGGACCCCCGATTGACCCCTTTTGGGGGTAAGTTTTGAAAAATCCTTTCTTAGTGTACTCCTAGACCTCATAAAAAACCTATGTGCCAAATTTGGAGTCTCTAGACCCTTCGGTTTCAGCTGCGAATTGATCGATCAGTCTCTATCTATCTATGTCAGCCATGTCTATGTCATGTCTAGAGCTCTCCCTGCTCCATGCTCCCTGCTCCCTGCTCCCTGCTCCCTGCTCCCTGCTCCCTGCTTCCTGCTCCCTGCTCCCTACTCCCTGCTCCCTGCTTCCTGTTCCCTGTTCCCTGTTCCCTGTTCCCTGTTCCCTGTTCCCTGTTCCCTGTTCCCTGTTCCCTGTTCCCTGTTCCGGTTTTCGTTCCCGTTCCTGTTATTTGCTAGACCGAAAGAAAGCGACGGAACGCTTCAAAATGGTCAAACTAATCTTTTTTCCCCATACAAACTTTGGACCCCCGTTTCACCCCCTTATATCGAAATATATATATATATATATATATATATATATATATATATATATATATATTTCGACTTTTGAAATGTTACCCGGTCACTTTGTAATTTGAATTTCTACTGTAAAATATGAATCAGTGTTTTTTTATTTTTATTTTTAGACCAAATTTAGAGGTCGCTACCAGTTGTCAAACTTTTGAAAAAACGTTGTGTGGACATTTGACTATGGAGTCTTCTTAATTGATTAAAATTAGCGGTTATGTTACGTTTTATAGCGAAATATGCACAAAGGTCTCCTTCCTTTTCTTTCCCCATTCCTTTCTTCACCTGTCAAATGTCTGCCATATGAGTACACTAACTCCATGGAATTTCAGCCTTTCGACACCACTGCTGTAAAAACCCGATATAAGATATTCATGTAGAATTTGTGCTCCTTTGGATCCAAAAATAGTGAAAAGAAAACAAATTTGAAGTTGGAGTCCTTATTTGAAAATGCTGAGTGACCAATGCGTGTACAAGTGCCCACAGACAAGATTACTCTTGCGGAACAAAAATGAGATGAATTGTGGAAGTTTTTTAAATCTTATCATAATAAAGCTAGAGTTACTGAATAAGGTGTTGCTGGTGATCTGCTGGACTACCCTGATGTTTATAGCAGAAACCTGATATTGCAATATTTTTGTCCCGTTTTAAACATGAATTTGAATCGACAAAACCGAAAAAGATATGTGAAAGCAATATATTATTTCGATGTGATGATATGGTAAAAATATTGGTTACAAGCCTCTCTTGATAGTAAGCACCAGTGAATGACCTAAAGTTATGCAACCTATAAAAATAACTAACTAAAACTGCCTACTAATTGCATAAATTAATAGCTTGTGTATTTCATAGTTCTTAATAATGAAATTTCAGTAGATTATTTTTTTTATTTGTATTTACTAATCATAGGCTAGAATGCAAAAATAAATAAATATTATTATCAAACATATCTAAGACAAAACACTGCAGACTTTGTTACTAGCAAATACTTGTATTTTTGTTATATTCTGGGTTACTCATCAACATTTTTGAACGACTATTTACAAACTTGAAACAGTTATGTATTTTATAGGTACTTATATTATATATAAACATAACCATTTATTCTTTTCAACTGGTGAACCTCAGGAACGTTTTGCGAAAAGAGGAATATAATAATTTAGTGTATTGCTGATATTTACAATTTTAAAAGAGCAAAAGCAAACTTTGCTCTTGGTGATTACGGAGTATATTTGAAAATACCCTATATTAATACAAACCATCCCTTGTATCTTTTAATAAATGATTTCAGGGTTTTAGTAATAAATATTTATTTGAAATAGTATCACTTATTTCATATATTTAAATGCCCTGTGTCATGAAAAAAGAAATCTAAGCTCTGCAGTGATTTTGAGCTTTTAACTAAAATTGCAATATTGTTAGCGACCCTTAAATGTAACTTTAAAAATTTGAAAATAATACTGGAATAGTTTCTTAAAGTATAGTATCAAATGAAGGGGTGACCCGTGAAATAATCGAAAAAAAAAATGTTTTTCATCGTTATAAGAAGCACCCTAATATATATATTAGTTATAAAATATTGTATCATTGAGTTAATATCCTATAACACAATTGTCGAACTAACTTTGGGGTTAGCTTAATGAGTGTAATTTGTTCCTATATATTTATAAATATGGATTTATTTATTTTATGTTAAAAAAATTAAATAAATAGTATAAATAATCAAATCCAAATAAACCACATTTTGACCTAGATAAGTACAACTGTAAATAATAAATACATCTATCAGCAAAAAAACTTGTGTTTGTGAGTTTTGTGACGCTAAAATCCGTCAGAAGTAGTCAAAACTTCCGAAGTCTGATCAACGCGAAATGAAATCGTATTTGTATCATTTCTCCAAACATTTGCAGTTTCTTCCTAATGTACCCATCAAGTCTTGAAAAATGTAAGTGTTTTCGCGGGAGCGGCGTTTTTTCCTCCTTCCTGTTAATTTACCCGACTATTCATCATATTTCTTACGTTTCTATTTCAGGCAACAAATGCTTGTTACTTTTAAACATAAACAAATCAGGCTCTTGGGGATTTTATTATCAAACATGGGACTGAGGCTTGGGAAAAAGTTGCAAGTGATTTGAAGTATTACACAGTAAATCTGCAATTTATGAGAATTGATTTTCAGCAATTTGTTGCAAGTTTTTTTAAGATTAGAGAGGTAGAGGTGCAAGATGTATGCGTCGACGAATAGATTCCTGCCCTGTATAAGGCGGAAGACTGGTTGAGGCAGGCCTGTGTCACTCCCCGTTTAGGTATCGAAACTATACATTATTACTATGCGCACGGCAACCACTTCGAAGGGGAAAATTCAGTTACATGAATTGTTTGTCTAAAGTAATAAGAATGAAATTGGCTTGCAATGGATGTCCACGTATCTAAATGAAGATATGTTCTGACGCGAGCTAAATTAAACCATAACGCTAACCACATTGAGTAGATATTTCTTCGAATTTCTTTTCTGAGTAAGACTTCTGTACGTGAGTACTAGTACTTATTCTGTGGTTGAGGGCACGATTGACTTGACGATTTGATGATTAACCGAAGCTTTATGAAGGAAAGTAATAATAGAGAAAACCGATAGCTATACGTTCTATATTTTAAAAGCCCACAAATAATTTTTCACCATTCCATTATTCGTATAGGTATGTAAGAAGGGATTAAATATTCATAAGTGAGTAACAACAGAAAAAAATTAAATAAACCGATATAAATATTTAGCTACTTTGCAAGTTAATATAAAAAACAGAAGCGAAATTAATTATTTATATGTGAATATCGTAATTTTTCCTTTGATGCCACATCAATATCTTTTTCAATATATTTCAACTCGTAACCAATTATAAACTAAACATTATCAAAAGTTAATAAACATCCCTCTTATTTTACAATAATTAATGCTCATCAAATAATACAACCCCAAAAACAGTAAATAGATAAAAATGTTTCGTTCTAAACTCGCAAATAGGATTATCTCTTACAAATTCAAATAAATACGTCTCGCGTATCCGCCCCACGTTTGTAGGATAATCCTCAAAAGTTTTCTTTCAGTAAAAGGTTTACTTTAGAATATTTGCGAAAAGTTCAAGACTTGTTGCTTGGATTTTCAGGCGTGTAATATTACGTTTTGTAACGATCAAACAATCTAACCTTTCCAAATAAATTGAATGCATTTCCGCTTGGATGGAAAATAATGTTTCGATTGTCGTTTGCGATGGAAATTGATTGCGACCAAATGATTTGCTGTATGAAAATGAATTAAGAAAAAAAATGTTAAGTTATTGGCAAAATTTACAATAAATAAAAATAAAAGTGATAGGTAGGTATCACTATCTATATAACAATTTACGTGTGACATTTACTACATTTGACCTAACTTTGAAGTGCGATCAATCACCAAATCATTCTAACTGCCAGTTACTTTTAAGTAGCTACTTTTTACATTTTTGAAGCTCAAAAGTAACTGATACCTTTGGCTGGGTGCTTCCATTGCTAGAGCAATGGAAGTCGAAGACCATCTAAAACATGGCACCTAATTTAATCGTAACAACAAGGCTTTGAGATGGGTTATCTATTTTGTTAGCAATTTAGATATACGGCATACCTATAGATAGAGTATCACTGCAGGCTAGTAACTTATAATTGTATTTATAAGGTTTTGTCACTGACTGTAGTAAGTTCTAAGACAAACGCAATCCAAAAGTAATGAAGTCGCAAACAAAAAAAAATCTTCATGTTTTTACGAGGAAATAAACATCCATTTTATATCCTATTCGTGCATAATAACGATGTTACAAGAACGGGACAACTTGAAACGAACAGACAAATATTTGTCGCCGTAACAGCAGAACGACCGACAAAGGAACAGACTTGGACGAAATCACGTGACGTTTCATTATGAATAACAGGCAAAGTTTTTGACTGTTACAATCGTGGAGAAACCCTAAATCAAAAAAAGGCGGCCGGCAGGGCGTTTTCTCATGAAGCGTTTATAGTAATCATATGGTGGCCTGTAATTAAATCCATTCACTTCGGGTGCGAGAAATCGATGATAAAGTGCTTATGGAAGATTTTGTAAAGTGGCATGCAAAAACATTTTTTTTCAAATTTTATTCTAGTTAGGTACATTTTTTTTATTTTCTTTTGTTTTTTTTAACTGAAGCTCACAAATGAGATGTTTAGTTGTTGTTTTACGAAAAAATACCATTTAGACGCAAAAAGAAAGCGCACAAAAAACGAGCGGCGAGCTCAAAAATTTACTCAACCGTTGTTAACTATGCCACAAATTCAGATTACTCGTACAGTAAAACTAAGTTACAGAATAGAGAGTTGAAACAGTGCACTGTCACTGGCCTGACATTCCGTATTACTCACGTACAGAAGTCTTACTCAGATAAGAATTTCAAAGAAATATCTACTCAATGTGGTCAGCGCTAACTATGGTTTAATTTATGTCGCGCCAGAAATCCTCACCTCTTGCAAACCAATTTCATTGTTATTACTCTTGACAAACGATTCATATAACTGAATTTTCCCCTTCGAAGTGGTCATTTTCGATACCCAAACGAGAAGTGACACAGGCCTGGTTTTAGGCTTGAAATGTTATTAAGATAATCATCGTCCTCCATTAATATAGCTAGTTACGTTCAGAATGAAAGCTCACCCCCCGCGAGATCATGTTCCTCAGTTTCTCTCGTGTCTAAGTATAATATGGAATAATATGAAATAAATTAATCGCTATGAATCTGAAATAGCTTGACAACTGTCATAATATAATGACAGAAGGGTAAAATGTGTCAATGTATATAGTAGTCTAGTAGTAGCCCTATACGTTTTACTTACACACAGAAGATAAAATGCATATAAAATTTGTACATAAAGTTGTGTGACAATTTTGCTCAGAACGTTCTATGAAGATTTAGAGCTATAGTCTTGTGTAAAAACGGCCAGGTGTTGTGGTGAGGTGGGGATCCCTGGGCCACGTAGCACGCCACACCGCGGATTAGAGAGAATTCTCAACAATAACCGAACATTCCGCCTCGGTACTTTCACGTGGAAATGTTGCCAATTTTTTCTTTAATTGAATTACGCAAAGAAGATTGAACATTCTCTTTGAGATACCTTTTTATTACAAAAAATCTGTGTTATTTTATACGTGGGATTTTACAGAATTTAATTTTATTTTCGTATTTTTTGTAAGTACCTATCTATACTTGTGGCGCAATATTGACTTGTGGAGCCGCTTTTGATCAGAGATTCCGGAATTCATTGGCAGAGATCTAAGTAGAAAATAACCAATAAACATAATTTAAATACTCGTACAAAAACCAAATAAAATTAATGTTTAATTAAACCGAACGGATAAATACATATTACCGAACTAAACCACAGATCGATATTGAATATGAGAAATTTATACCAATTTCTTCTCTAGAACTCTTATTCTACTCGCATTAGTTCCATCAAAAGATGAATGGAACTCCAGGTCAGTTCCATCGAAAAATTTCAATGAAACTGGTGAGATTAAACTAATTTCACTCATCATAACACCAAATTAAATCGCTCTTAAATTTAAATGAAATGAAAAATAAATCAAATTAATGATTTATATCAGTTCCGAGTTCATGGCCTTAATGGGCCTGCCAATTCAACCTCACATCGATGGGTCTCATGTGTCATCAGCAGCCGATATTATAGATAGGAGGCATAAAATGAATTATTCTATCGCCACAAAGGAATGTCTCGGACGATACCTCCTAATTAATATTCATGACAAAAGATCCTCGAAACTATGAGAATACCTTGCATACCGTAAAGAAATTTATTATTAAACTTGGTACATTGATCGTATCGTAGGGACGTTATAGGAATGGTTCCGAAGCAAAAAGTTAAATTCAACAAATGCAGATTTATTACCATTGACCTATAATGTTACTGGTTTATAACGATATTATTAACTGATTGTTATTAAGTTGTTGTTCTTTAGTTGCTCTACAGACAAGAGCTTAGCTGTTTAACAAGAAGAAGATGGTTATAATAGATCTGATGCCATGGGAAAGAAAAAATCTTTATTTTTGACATCAAGCTTCGACCTTGACGTGTCTCTAAAGTCGTTGTTCTATATTTTCTTTGACGTCTAATTTGCGTTTTTTTTTTTCATTTTATTTAGAAAAAATCTTACAGTTTCCTTATATGCTATATTTAAGAATGATATTTTCGCTTCATACATAATACAGTACTGAAATAAAATATGCTAATTAATTGTTAGAATTTTTATTTCAATTATCTTGAATTATATAAAATGCTCCGATTAAAAAAAAATAACATCTAAGGATTTCACGACTGTAGTCTTATCATTGCTCCAATCGAACATTCTGCGTCTAAACCGTTAAAATGTTTGAATTGAAACCGAGCACACTAATTCCACTTCAAATCGGTGCGATTCGATGAATATAAATTGAATGAGTTAAGGACTGAGCGTAATCTTATTATTCTAATCCGCTCATACAAGATCCTGAGAACCTTAGGGCTCGCTCACTTGATATTTTAGAGCCTCTAAGATGAAATATGGCCTAAGGAAAATTTGCCTTGCAAATTTATTGAGCTGCATCCAAGCTGCATTATTTGTTTTGTGCCTTTTTCGTGGTAAAGGCATGTGACATCTAGTTTGACGATTGTCACACAATGATGACATCTGAAAAAGCCGTTCCAAACCACCGACGTGCTTGAGATATTTTTTTTGTCACTTGTGGTCTTCCATCCAAGTGCGAACAATAGTGTCGCTTATATCACAAATAACATGCAAAAACGCTAGTAATGTGTAGCCGGATTTTTTTTCGAGTTTCAAGCATTCGTCCATAGGAAAAGTTGTTGATGTTGACGGCCTGAGTAGCTCTTACTAGGATCGGACAGGGTTTTTGTTACATATTGTATAAGTGAGGGTCTAAATTGTCGCATAGCCGCGGCATCCTCAGTTGACCCATCTGGAGAAAAGAAAAACCCGGATAGCGCACCCTGATCTTCGAAGTACTAGAATAAGAGTATTTCCCTTATTCAAGTACTCTCTTAGCATTCCACCATAGCATTAAATAAGAGAAATGTCCTTATTGTAGTACTCTCATAGCATTCCACCTAACCGTCACGAAAATGGACAAATCAACACAATTGTTTGTAAACTTTTTACACCATTGAATAAAAAGTATATGTACATATATAACTAGTAAGGAGATGACTAATAATTGAGTAAAATGAAAGCTTGTGCTGGACCCACTAAGATTCGGATAAGAAAAGGAAGAAGAAGGTTGAGAAGTATATACTTACATATGTGTGCTCATGGCCTTATTTGGATTAAGGATACGGTATACGTTTATGTGTGATAGGCTGACAAATTAAACCACTATTTTGTTGAAAGGATTGATCAGCTTTGATGTTTTGTTAACGTAATTTAGCACATACTACTCGTAGTAGACAGCCTTAATTTAGTAATACTGCTGTGTTAACGAGTAGGTATGGATAAAAGTTGAAATAAAATTATAAAAATATATATATTTGAAAGAAATTAGAGCAGGAAAGCTCAATAAATAATTTTTAAAAACAAAAAAACTACTTCACCACCCCTTCTATGGAACCACCTGGAAAGTATACCCTTTCAAACAAAAATAATTCTTCAAGTCGGACCAGGCATCTTGGAGTAATCGGTCGGAATTATGTACACAGGTAATAAAAAATGAACATAAACTGTCCGGTAAACAGCTGTTTCTAGGGTTACGTACAAAAAAAAAAACGGATCAATCGTGCGTCCGTCTGTCACAGTCAATTTGCTCCGAATCTACTATATCATATCACAGTTTTGCAAACCTTACTGTGTCATAAATCAAATGAAAGGGCTCGTTATCAGGATCTCAAATATATTTTTGTTATTACTGACCGAGCGAGCGAAGCAAGCGAAGAGTCTCAGTTTCAAGATTAGCCAAAAATTCTTTTGTCCGTCTGTCTGTCTGTCTGTCTGTTTTCGCCTACAGGGCACATTTCTTAATCGATTCTCATGAAATTTTGTAAGCAGGTTCAGCAACTAAATAGAATTTTTTTGTCGAGCCAGTTTTTCGAAATTTTTCAAAATGGCGGAAAATTGGGGTTTAAAATTTTAAAACTGTCATATATCCACCAATTCAAAATATTTTTAAAAATGTCATTATACTTTTATGTTGTCATTATAAAAACGCAATTTTTTATTTGAACAACTTTTTTGTCTGAACAACTTTTTATACGTTATACTTGAACGGGTTTAGGCCATGACGGATATACAATACAAATCTTCTTACAAAATATACGGAAACTGTTTAAGGGTGAATTCAGTCCGGGTTACTGAACAACTTTCATGTCTCCCGTCCGTGGGAATCAAACCCGCGACTTCCGAGTTACAAGGCCAATGTCTTGACCATTATTTTTAAAAGAAGAAAATTGTCAAACATTTGTTGCGTACATTCAATACCAAATAGTTCACAAAAAATCAATAAATTGTGCAACAAAAATTTTAAACTCGTAGAACTCGCTATGGTTATTTTTTCATAAGTTTACAAGATTGACTTGATTTTATTTTAAATTGTATGACTTTTCGTTGTCTTGCTTGTTGACCGAGCGAGCGAAGCGTCTCAGTTTCGAAATTGGCCAAAAATGCTTTAGTCCTGATCCGTCGTCTGTCCGGCTGTTTTCGCCTGCAGATCGCATTTCTGAACCGATTCTGGGAAAAAAAAATATGAGAAGGATCGAAAATTATATTGAATTTTTTCAGATCGATTCAGTTTTTTAAAATATCAGGAATATGGAAGATGAAAACTTTCAAAATATCATATTTCAGCAATTTTTCTGTTACCTACTATATGATTTGAGTTACTTTGTGCGATTCCGCCACCAGTTAGTTCATGCAAACTATTGCACAGTATAAAGCATACCTGCCACCAACAGCCCGTGTGCACCCGTGTGTTATGTGTGTGTGAGTGTTGGTGGCAGGTATGCTGGGCGCCGCTTAACTTTTCTGTTATCCTTATAAAGACGCAACTTTTTTTAAACAACTTTTTATCCAATAAACTTCAACGGGCCGGGGTGACTCGCGAGGTCAATAGCTCACAGAGCAACTAGTGTTAAAAGAAAAAGTTTTGATTTTATTCATGAAAGAAGACGACAATTGACCATTCCCCCCCCCCCCGATCTCCTCCGAAAAGAGCTAAAAATTTCGAAAAAAGTACAACATATAATTCATAGATTACAGGAAAACCTATAATAATTCTATCAATTGAAATAAAGTGAACAATTCAGTATAATACGCTCACTTACGAAAAATCTTTGGCATTGCACGGAACCCTCTTCACGCAAGTTCAACTCGCACTTGGCCTGTTTATCCTTTTCTTCTCACCCGCAGCTCCTAAAATAATGGGAGCTAATGTAACCCTGGATACGACTTAAGTGAGTGAAGTAAGCAAGTTGTAATTCTCTAAGCCCCCTCTAGGAAAGACCCAAAAACCACCCGTATAGAGGTTAAGTAACGTGTTACTTGTTAATAAACATAACTTTTGGTTCTGTCAAACCCATAAGTGATATAGATGCGGTAGTATCCAGGTATCTGTAAGTCAGCAAGTTATGTAGAAAACAAATATAAAGCCAGCCATCTCCGCTGGGCCCCAGCAGAAGTGGTGGCTAATTTATATGTGAAGAAGAAGACCTCTTTAGAGTCTTACGTTTTTGCTTTCTCTCTCTATGCTGGGAATGTCGAATTCATTTCATTTTCAGAGTAAGTCTCTAAAATATTTTTTGCTGTAAAAAATTATATGAAATAAGGGCTTTAATTGTAGTTTCTTTGATATTTTCATATATTTATTTTATTATCTTTGTTTGCAAATAACTTTCATGTTTATATTTTTAACCGACTTCCAAAAAGGAGGAGTTTACCGATTATTCGAAACACCTGGACCGATTTGAAATAAATATTTTTTTTTGTTTGAAACTGTATACTTGTCAGGTCCCATACAAATTTTATCAAAATCGGTTGTTTAGTTTGGGGGTGAAGTCGGTTTTTAGTTTTGAAAACTTATTAATATAAAATATAATAATTGACATTTTATAATGTACATTTTACAGGAAGATTCTTGTTTCCGAGTTAGCTCGCACATTATTTCGAAAAAAAGCATCTTCTCCTAGTGGTGTGAACTTATGCCAAGACATATACTTAACTATGTTTTTATCTCTAACGAAAAAATAAAAAAATTGCAGGCAAAAAACTTATGTGTTTATGTGTGCCTGTGTGAGTGTGTGAGTGTGTCTGTGTGTGAGTGTAATTATGTGTCTGGGAATGGTTGGATATCCGTTTAACTATAGTAATTTTAAAGATTGTTTAATTTTTTTTTCTAATGTTCTTAATGATCGTAATCGTGCTTTTTAAGCAATATAATTAAAATGTTTTTAATTCAAAGTTTTTTTAATGTATTAATATTTATTTTTAATTCATTTTTTATTTTATTACAAAGCCGAGGGGCAATAGCATCAAAGTGTTTGCGTGCAATTTGACAGTATATGAAGGGTACAGGGCACGGATTAAGTCTTTTTGTAGTATTCGGTAAGCTTGGTACTATTCTTGAATATCTGGTAAGTATTTGATTTGAAAGTACTTTAGCTTTCTCGTAGACACTTGTAGTTGAATGCCTGTGTGGTAGATATAGTAGCACTTTCTGTACTGCTCTTTGGGCACGCTTAACAACAATGATGTTAGTTATTAATAAATTAATTTGATGTTTACAGAGAAACACACGTGATGATGATATCGTCATAAAAGGAAGGTCTTTGTTTTATTAGTATATAATATACTGCAGCTTGAAGTCGTCGAGGATGGTATGCATACCAATTGGTCTTACCAGCTACCAAGTGGTGAAGTGAAAGCAGGAAAATTACAACTGAGGCTGAGAATGCGACTGGCTGCTTACAGCGTATTCACTCAATTTTCTGATTTCAGAGACGGATAAGAATAGACAAGTATTAACCAACCAAACATCGCATAGAAATTGGTCGAGCTATTAACCAATTTGGAATAATTGCTTTATTTTCCGGAACCCTTTATACGAGTTTTCCAATTTGCACGCCATCTGGAGTTTATCGTCATAGTTAATCCGTTTAACCTAGAAAAGTAATTTTAACTTGTTGATACTTCCGTAAAAGGAAATTCGTCCATTGAAAGTTATTAATTATAAATAGGTAGTACTTAAGTACGGCTTTGTTATTGAATACTTGATAATCAGTGTTTACTGATTCAGTGATTCAATTCGTATTTAACCGGTAATGTGTGTGTCAGGCCCCGCGCAGTGTAGGGTTCCGTAGGTAGTTGCGAATGCCGACTTTGAGTTCACAGGACTAAAAACGTCTAAAAAACGAATTTGACTGTTCCAAATACATTTTATAAGTTGTCGCCTATGACTTTTGAATTTGTAAACCCTAGTTAGCTCTGATAAATTTCCTTTAAACATCATTATATAACTACCGCCGTGAACTTTTTCACGTGTCCATATACAAGCGATTAGTGGATAGAGGTCACTTTACTCTAACAAAAATTTGCACTATAAAGCCAAATATTTCAAAAACGGATCCCTACATCAAGAAATAGTGTTCACAAGCTCAAAATAATTTTGGAAGACGATAAAATACACGATGGGCTAGTCCAGAGAAAAAAAAAACGTATGGCACTCGGGGACTGCCGCGGTTAAGCTATTACATAGCATTTTTTATCAACTTATGCAATTATAATTATTTATTTTTTTTTTAATTATGCAGTATTTTTTTTCTTTGATATTAGTTCAAGTTACACTTTTAGAGCGTGGTGACCGATAAAAAAAACATTTTTTTTCTTTTATTGAATGAATGAGAAGTTAATATCGTTTAAAATATTTTTATTGTCTTACAATACATGTAGGTTATTCAGGAATTTTTATTATGAGTAGTTAGCAGCTAGTCTACACGCATACGTCTAGTCGCACGCACACAAACACCGTGCCGAAGTCTGGCGAACTGAAACAACATTAGACGATGCACGGCTTTCAACGCCGCGCCGCTGTGCCGGTCGCCGGTAGAGGTGGAAAAAACGGCTTAAAATTTTTAAACGTTTAAACGTTGTACTTTTTAAATTAAGCGTGTTTACAAAGCTTCTTATCTGCTCTTCTTATTATTTTTAAACCATTTAAGTAATAAGCATGCAACGTTGCGATTAATACCTACAAATAACCGGAGACTATTTAAACACAGTGAAATTGCTATATTCAAAATAAACATTGAATTGTAATTATTTATAAAAAAAAATGTTATATTTTATATTTTAAGTATGTACCACAATGAATGTCAATGAACTTCTCTTCGTACTTACAGGCTTAGGACTGTCTAACAAAAACAATAAAAAACGTAACACACATTATAATAAATCGCGCACGCAACTCATGCAAACGCGCCAAACAACAAAACAACGCGTACTCACTCGTTGACAGAATTAAGCGTACCTATTGCTTTTTTAATTTTAACTAACACAACAGTGTTAATTTTCGCGCCTGTTTTAAGCACCTATATAGGTAGTTTAAACGTATGCAACTCTGTTTAGGTACCTTCGCCGTCGTATCATGTCATATGTAACCCTCTGCTGCCATCTCAAGGCGGATTTAGGATTTTTTTTATTAAAATCAAATCATAGTGATTAGTTTTATATAAACGCGATAGATGGCGTTGTGGTAGAAATATTTTTTTAATTAGCTGGAAGAATATAGCACATACTTAAAGCAAAAAGCATGCTTTTTTGCTTTTTATAATGAGCACGCTTTTTAAACTACTGTTTGTTTAAACGTCCATCTCTAGTCGCCGGTTGCAGAGAAACGTATAGGCGGAGTGGGGGGTGTTAGGTTTTATTTTCGTTGCGGAATTTCTTGATTCGGTCGCCGCGCTCAAAGCCCGCGATAAAAGCTATGCAATAGCTTAAAAATTACTCCCACTTTTCATGTATGGGAGCTACTCCACAAAAACTTTTTCATGATTTTATTTTACCACTTTGTTGGCATGATTAATATACATATCCATGTCAAAATATAGCTTTATTAAACTTATAGTGTCTGAGTAGAACCGCGGGTAGACAAACAGACAGACATTGTGAAACTATAGGGGTTCCTTGTTTCTTACGGAACCCTACACAAATGCAAAAATAATTAAATATTCAAACTTTATCTGTTATGGACCAAGTGACAAATTGGGACACTTTTCATAATTCTCGGGCATTATGAATAATGAAAAGCTATTTGGGAGAATTAATCAATTAATATCCAAATTTTCTGATCCTTGTTTCCCACATTGCACAGATAATATGATTATTGCCATGTGGTTTTCGGGCTATATGATAAAACACAGGCACGTTGCAAGGGAGAATTCACCTACAGTTGATTTATCTGAGATATATATCAACTAATTGACGTAAGCGACTACTTCATCACTCTGCAAGAACACTGTTGGGGACTAGAGAGTGGCCCAAGGGCCAACCCCACCGCGCCATTACTCATATACTATATATCATGAGTGATCTAAATGACTACGCAAGAACACTCTCCCTATGCTGCCCCAAAGGTGAATAGCGCGGACGGTTTATTTTAAAAGTTTTTATCACACTGCCCTCTTGTTTTGGGCATTTTTCAAACTGCGTGGGCATGTATTATAATGACTTTTTAATCACTTGGTCCATAACATTTCTAACACAGAAAAATAATATGAACTTTATGACATTTATATATTACCACCCAAAAACAAGCCCTATACCTATAAATATACGGTATCAGTAGTCAAATGATTATTTATATTCTTGATATTTTACTCCCAATTATTACTCATATTGTAAACTTCTCCCTCTCATCAGACACGTTTCCTACCCTTTGGGGAAAAGAATATGTCACTCCTTTGCCAAAAGTTTCCAATCCGCAGGCGTTGAACAATTTCCGACCCATTTCAATTTACCTTACCTTTCTAAAGTATTAGAAGTGGCTGCCCACGCTCAGATCTCCGCGTTCATACATGAAAATTGTCTTCTTACTCCCTTGCAATCAGGTTTTCGTCCTGGGCACAGTACCGCTACTGTTCTTCTTAATGTCACCGAAGATATTCGCCTTAGTTTGGAGAATTAGTTAGTCACCATTCTAAGTCTAATTGATTTCTCCAATGCTTTCAATATGGTTGATCACGACATTCTCCTGGCAATTCTCGAATACATGAAATTCTCATCCTTAGCTTTGAACTGATTTTCTTCATATCTCCATGGTAGGCAACAAGCGGTTCGAAGGGACAGTGAGTTTTCGCAATGGAAAGATATTTATTTAGGAGTCCCTCAAGGAGGTATCATATCTCCTCGGTTATTTGCTATTTTTATAAATCTTTTATCACACTCTATTAGCTTCTAGTTCTATCTTTTCAATATATCATTTCTATGCAGACGACCTACAAATTTACGTGCAAACTACAGCAGAAGATATTGATTTTGGTATAAGTGTACTAAAGATTTTGGCATTAAAATCAATGCGTGAAAGTGTCAGGCAATCTTAGTTTGTAGCTCCGGATAACTAGCAAAGATCAATATGAGCTCTGTTCCTGCAGTTGTGTTAAATAATACTAACATCTCGCTCAGTCAGTCTGTCAAAAATCTGGGCCTTATTATGGACTCAACGTTTAGTTGGAGGGATCAAGTCACTGAGATCGGCAGAAAGGTTACTAACTATCTTCAATACTTGAATCGTTTTAAAAATTTGCTTCCAATGGGAAGCAAATTTTTAAAATTTAGATATTTTAGTTTTAATGAAAACTAAAATAACTTTGATACAGTCCCTTATTTTCAAAGTATTTGATTATGCTGATGTGTGTTATCCTGATCTAAACGCTGATCTTCTCAGTAATCTAGATCGTGTTATTAATAATTGCATCCGCTTTATTTTCTGTCTGCGTAAGTACGATCACTTCTCTTCTTTCCGATCTACGCTTAACTGGCTTCCTGTTCGTCAGCGCCGACAGCAGAGAATGCTTTGTACTTTTTTTTTTCTATACTAAAGAATCCTCTCTCTCTCCCTTGTACATGAAAACAAATTTCACTTTCAGTCTGAAAGCCATGACCGTGAGCTTTGCTCTAGTCATACTTTTCTTCTTCACTGTCCTTTGTTTCGCACAAATTTTATGATTAATTCTTTTACTATTCAGGTTACGCGACTTTGGAATGCCTTACCCGAAGACATCAAAAGTATCTCAACACGCACCTTATAGCTAACTTGTTGCAGCAGAACTAATCATTGTCCTAAATTATTATAATTGTTTTACTTTATATTATGTATTCATGTATGTATATGAATGTAGGTATTAATAATATGTATTTTAATGATGTATATATTTATGTACTGTATAAGTTTGTTTTTAATATAGTAAATCTCTAAGCACCAATCGCTCATAAACTTATTTCTGTTTTTCCTAAAGGCTGACTGGTAAAGAATGCATTAGCGTAATGTCCACCTTTTGTACCATTTTTGGTCAATAAAGATTTAATAAATAAATGAAATACAAACCAGTCAACTTAAGCCTAACTATTGCTAATAATAACGACCTTCGGAATAACAAAGCTACCAAGTAAACTTTGAACCTATTTTATTAGATTACAAAGGTTGTAACTTGTACCAAACGCTTGTAATCTGATTTACAAACATTTTGGCGTTTTGTGGATGTCTGTCTTATTGATCTTTTGTTCTAATTCTTGGTCTACTGGCGTACATATATATATATAGTGGCAGACAGCGAGGAATGGAAACCATTAGGCTGCGGTCATCGAATCTTAAATATATATATATGTATATATATATACATATATATATATATAATCTAAGTTCGATTTCCAGCTACAATGTCTTGGAAATTAGCCTTAAAAATAGAAGATTACCTCGGATCATGGTTATCTTTACGTATTGATTGCATTAGTACCTTTTATTTAATCACAAGCTTACAGTGTAATGATAAACAATTGTTTTCTGCTATTTTGTTTTCAGTCCATCTCTGAAATGAGCAAAACAATTGTTCCATACATCACTGTTCCAAACAAATGTGGTTTCCTAATAATGAGCTAATTGCTCACAAATCACGTTGTCAACAGCTGCGTAACTTCATTATGAGTTACGAGTACGAAGTATGAGGCTGTGTTTCAGAAATTTGAATCGGAAATCATTGCAAGGACGAAATAGCGTAACTTCAAATGTTAAACAGTTTTTTCAAAATTAGCTAATGTGGGAGTTTTTAGAGAAGAGTCTACATAGGTCAATATTTAAATTCATACACTAATTATTTTGTAAGAAAAACAATTGAAATGATTAATTGTCTAATTTCCATATTAAAATTATGCTAATTATATCCATCTGTTACCTCTACTACTTAATGTGGTTTCATGATAATGAGCTAATTGCTCACAAATCACGCTGTCAACAGCTGTGCTGACTCCATTAGGTTTCTATTCGAATCGGAAATTACTGCGGGTCCGAGCGAGAGTGAGACTTACCTACCAATTTATATACATATATTATACTGTATAAAATATATCGATTATGCCATTTGTAGCTTGCGTCTGAATCGTTTGGTTCGATTTTCTGTTCCGTAGGATTTTGTCAAGGAATGTTTAAAATAAAATGGCTGGTTGATACCAGGCAATTGCATTTATTTGTATGTATGTAATAGATATAAATTGCAAATTCTTCAATCACAAGCTTACAGCAGTGTAATAATCTGCCATGCTGGTTTTGGAGAAAAGAAAAAGGTTAGGATATACAAGCTGCTTTTGTTTTTGCGCACACCGTAGAAGCCAATTGATAAGGCAAAAATGCGAATCAATCTAATCATCACTAATTTTATTCTTTTTTTCACCTTCTTTCCCACCATCATGCTAAAAGTGGCCTTTAAGTTTAGCGGCCCGGGGCTCTATCTGCTTAGACTCGCAATACCAAAGGTGACATGTGTGCCAACGAGTGAAGCGAGCGAGCCTGGATTTGCGAACTCGCGAACCCCATATCTCAACAACCTCTTGGCTGATTTGGCTCATGTCTAAACTTAAAAATTCTATTGCCGATATCTACACGCCTGCGAAATTTAAAGAACCTCGGATCAAAGATACTCATGTTATCGTCAAACAAACATACATATGAACGCCGTACAAAATTGTTCGAGTTGACTCGGAGCAATACGCACGCTTTGCTCGCTCGTTCAAGCGAGCAAAACATCGCTGCCGCGGCCGCCTAATATCATAGCCTTACTACTAATGTCAAAAACTATAAACCACATTAATATTTCGTTGTTAGTGAACAGCTGCGCCACTGAAGCAGCAAATTTAATTATGTAAAAGCTGCACAGCAAGCAAAATTTCCGTGACACTGATAAAATACTGAACATAAGTAACAAGACGGGCTTTGTAAATTTTAAAAGCAACACTTAATTGGACTTTAAGACATTTTTAAGAAATATGAGTTATTTTGCCTCAAAAATTATAATAAACAATAATGCTCTCGATATTATTATACACCATTATACAATAATTTGTATTTGCCTTGATTAAAGGGCAACCTGAATTTTCTGGGATCCAGTGCTGCCTGAATTTGAAATAAATCATTTGAAAGGAAAGAGATGCATCATTAAAATTTTTGAGAATGGCCGTTTTTCGCAAATGTGCATAGAAAAGCTTTAAATTTTCACTTTAAACTGTAAACAGTAGCTCATAAAATAGTTTGAAGGGTTATACCTCTCAGTTCCCAAACGGTAGCCGGCTACCGCGCGGAATGTATATGGCGCCATTCCGTCGGTCCCCAAGCGGAAGCCGGCTGCCGCGCTCTCCCACTTGAGTTTGAACCTTATTTTAAGTTAATTTAAAGACTACTTTAGTATAAGGAAGTTTAATGATATATGTTCTTTATTAAATTTCCTACATCCTGAACGCACCAATATTGATAGTCTATGCTCGTTTATATATTTTTCGCCAGTGACATTTTGACATTTTTTTTGGCGGTGCGTCTTACGTCAGCGCATTTTGTTTGGTGTTTTTAGTGGATTATCGTAAATAAATAGTGTCTTTTTATAAAAAAAGTGATTATTCTGCTTATAATGATTATATTTAGGTAAGTCCATGTAAGACATAAATCGTAAAAACTATGATATAAGGCGCAGTAAATTCCCCTTACATTTTGTCAAAGCAAGCCATTTTGGTTTTTATTTGTATAGTGCTAAGGACCGAATTCATACTTATAATAAGAATGCCTTCATAGACCCGAGTTTTTTATGATCATTCAATGGTGGTTTTTGTTTACATTTCAAGCTCATTTGTCAAAATGTTTACACAATTAGATAGCACAGGCCCTTATTCTTAAGTATTTGTTTGAGTGTTCATTCATTTCATTGTTATCGTGCAGATAACACATTTGTTTATTGAAATCTGAACTATAAACATGGTTTGTGCATTTTGAACTTAATGAACATGATATAAAGTTTAGGTCTAAAATTTATTTTTATTTCTAATAGATAGGAAATATATTAATCAGTACATTGTCGTTTACAGAATAATAAAATATGGTGTGAAAATTGAGAAATATATTTTTATGTGAAAGTAATTATTTACGTCGCCATTTTTTTTTTATTACCTATTGTGTAAATTTCTTTTATGACGTCACGCTCTTAAAGGGTGAGAGGTTAATCATAAAATGACCATGATCTTACTAAGGATTTGCTTCTTTACAATCGGTCGGAATTAAATACATGCATTGAATTATATATTTCTAGAGTAGATAAGATAAATGCGTTTTCTGTCGAAGGAGTCCCGACTTCAACGTAAATAACATTCAAGCTAAAACGGATACTTTTCTCATAAAGTCAAACAAACATTCTCAAAGGGATTTGTATAAAATACCGAACAGTGACGTCATAGCTCCTTGAAGTCAAATAGATTTTTAGAATTATTAAATAATAAACCACATTGAAACTGGATAAGATCAATGAGAAGTGAAATTATTCTGTGACGGTTTATTCTCTTAATATTGTATATTCTAAATCTTTGCTTAACAGTACCAAATAAATTATTGACCCATTCTCAATAAAAATATAAATTCTCCTTGCAGACCCCACCTTAGAACTGTCCTTAAATTCGCTCCTCACAACACTGCTACCTTTTCTTATCTTACTCCTTCTCGGTTCATGCAGTCAGACTATGGAACTCATTACCACCTGCTATTAAAATTGCTAGTAAAAGATCATTATTTATTGGAATCATCTTAATTGTAACTTATAATGTTCATATTAAGTATATATTATATTTCCTTTTAAATAGACATGTATTTATTTAAGTATATGTGTAATATATGTATGTTTATTTGTAATTAGTGTAGTTTTATGTCATTTTAATTTTCTTCCTCCTTTCTTTATGTATAAACACGCCTGTTTACCTCTCTTACATAAATATCTCCTCTCACAGGCCTACTGGAAGAGATCTCTTTTGAGATAAGTAGTGCCTTTGTATAACTTTTATTTGATGTATTCTCTGTATAAAATTTCCGTGTACATAAATTGGTAAAGAAATAAAAATAAAAAAATATTTTAGTACCCCATTATATTTTTATTAAAAATCTGTCACGTTAAGTGTGAGTTTTAGAATTCAGTTAGTGAAATTCTTGGAATAGTTTGCACACATTCCCCTCAATCTTCTGATAAATGTCACATTACATAGCCTAATACGTGTCGAACACGCACTTTGGCGATTTTTAATTTAATAAGGTACACTAACAATGTAGCGTTACCGTTTTTGTGAATAACCTACAGTGGTTTGTTCTCTTTGTCACTATAGATTAATGGTTAAAGAATTAATTATCATCTTTTCATATTCACTTACAAAGAAGTTTTTGTTGTTGCTTTTTCGTTTGTCTATATAAAGGCATAATTTGGCATAGCTGCTGGACAGCCATCTAATGATGACAGCCGTTAAGATGTCATGCTTTCCAAAGCATGTCTGTGATGTTTAGTAGTAGACGTCTTACTATGATTGTGCTTAAAAACTTAATCTTATTAATTTTACAGAGTGATGAAATGGTTTGCCATTGCTTACCGCTTGGCCACCACCACTTCATAAACATTACAATTGTTATAGTCGGCGTGCCGAATATGCAGCATCGGATTTTTCTATAAGACGCGGAGTTTGCGGCGCGCCGATGGCATGTACGCTATTTCAACAAATGAATTATTTAGGTACAAACCTACATCATAAAATAAATCTGTAAATATAAATAATCGGTTACAAAAAGCGTCTCTAAAAAAAAATATTGAAAATATTGAAAAGATTACTGTGTCATAGTTTTAGACCCAAAAAAAGTACGAGTAAACCCATAAAATATGCTGTTTTGTGTCCATTCTTATCTGGCACACAACCACAAAATTAGTGTACAGAAGTAATTTTGAGTACAGAAGTCTTACTCAGAAAAAAATTCAAAGAAATTTCTACTTAATGTGGTTAGCTCTATGGTTTAATTTAGCTCGCGTCAAAACTCCCCACCTCTTTCTCTAGACAAACATTGCAAGCCAATTTCATTCTTATTACTCTAGACAATCGATTCATGTAACTGAAGTATCCCCTTCAAAGTGACCACCGCGCGCATGTTAATAATGTAGGTATATTTTTGATACCTAAACAGAGAGTGACACAGGCCTGACACAACTGGAAAAAGTTATCAAATTTATGAAAATACATAGAACTCGAATGTACTCGTATCTTAGTCAATCTTCGACGTTAACTTGTTTTACTGCAGGAAGAAAAAAGTGCTAGGACATAGAAAAAATAAATTATTAGGTACTGTAAGCTTCGTAGCTTCAGACCCAACGGAAGGAGACCCATAAAATGGGCTGTTTTGTAGCCATTCTCGTATAGCACTCAACTTGGAACAGGACAATGATTGTAATGATCGCCACACACGCGAGATCCAGAAATATTTATTTTTATTTGTGTACTGGTACGCCTTCTTGTTTAGAAAAAGTTAGTGGAATATATGCTCGTCGAAACTTACTGTAGTAACATTAATAATTTATGGACATAGAGACAATTACCGTCGAAAATAAAAAAGCTAATGCATAAAGGTACAAAGGTTTTATTTATTGTAACATCAATTTACACACTAAACACACACACAAACCAAAAACCTAGTATGTAGTTTTATAACATAACTAAACATTTTAATATGAAACTTCCCTTGGTTTCAATTTGCGGCTCAAAGTCACGTCGACATAATAATATTCGGTGCGAAAACTTTGAGAAATACTACGTAATGAAGCTAGTTCACTCGCGTGTGCAGTTATTATGTGTTTGCGGTTTGACGTAGAGGTTTCCTTCCACCGGTTTAATTATTACCCCTATAAGAGTCCCCTTACACCAGGCAAACCTACCTTATCATACAAAAGTATTTTTTTTTTACGCCAAATTTTAGCAAAATTTTATAATTTGAAAAAAATGCACATATCTATAGGCATATTATAACTGGTCCTTACAGTCAAAATATTAACTTAAAAGATCATATAATTTTTGACCATAAGTATAAAAACTACATTATACCCTTATATTATCCAGCGCACGTGATAACTAATTATATATAATGTATATACATAAATTAATCATTAACTCAATTTTGACTACAGAGCTATTGACAGGGCCAGATGCTTTTAGAATTTTCACTTCCTTATCAAGTTGTTAAAGCGTCTCTTTTACTTCAAGTTGAATTTCCTTATCAAGTTGTTGGAGCGTCCCCTTCACCTCTGCAACTTCCTTCTCGAAGTCATCCATCCGGACTGCATTAGCCTGAACCGCAGTCAAAAGGTCTTTAGAAAAGAGCTGAAGCTGCTCCTCCTGGCGGCGTGCCTGCGCCTCTTGGCGGCGTGCTTGCTCCTTTTGGCGGCGTGCTTGCTCCTTCTGGTAACGTGCTTGCTCTTCCTGCAGTGTGCACATTTGCTCCTCCTGGCGGCGTGCTTGCTCTTCCAGGCGGCGTGCTTGCTCCTCCTGGCGACGTGCTTGCTCTTCCTGCAGTGTGCGGATTTGCTCTTCCCGGCGGCGTGCTTGCTGTTCCTGCAGTGTGCGGATTTGCTCCTCCTGGCGGCATGCTTGCTCTTCCATCAAAAGGGTCATTTGCTGTAGGAACGCGTTCATTTCCAATGGAGCGGCTGATGGAACAGTCGCTAACGTGGTCGCGGCGCCTCCAGGATTGGACTCCTCGAATGGCTGTTCCTCTGCCGCTGCAGCTCCCGCCCGGGTGGTTACCCCTTTCTTATTTCTAGGCACGACTGGTATCTTTCCTATCCCACTTCTGACACCAATTGCCACGAGAATGGGTTGGGGATAGGAAATGAAATAACTATCCTATGGAATAGTGCCTTTATTTACAACACAAGCGTACTTACAACTGACAGCGTTAGTTGTCTTTGCACTCGAACTGTCACTTCACTGTCAGGCACATGGAAACATCACTGCAATGTCACGCGCGCGGAAATGTCACTGCTCTGTCACACGCGCGGAATCGTCACTGCACTGTCACACGCGCGGAAACGTCACTGCACTGTCACGCGCGCGGGATTCACTGCACTAAACACTTAAAACTTATACAAAAAACCGTTAAAAGTAAGTACATTATTTATCATAAGATGCCCGTTCATGCGGTAATTCAAATTCATCTTAACTGCAACTTTGGTGAGATAAGTGCGTATTTAAATTTTACTGGCCCATAAATATAGTCGCTCTAACTTGGGATACTGAAACAGCTTCCATGCACGCTAAATTACAGTGGCTACAGTTGAGTGTTGACATATTGCTGCTGCTATTTAGCAGCGATTCAACTGTAACTAGGTACAAATATAATATAATCCATAAGGAAATTACAGATAAAAAAAAAAACTTTTATTTATAAATTTACGCACATCATTAAATTATAATTAATATCTTTTAATATTTCTTAATCTATTCTCTTTATACAATTATATACAGAAAGCACGGTTAGCCAAACGTCGGTAATACGAAAAGATAAATAACCGATAGTATGCTTTAGTGACAGCACTGTTTGCCGAAAGCACGCTACAGAGAATAAATGGTTTTAATCATCTAGTTTCACGAGTAAAATGTTAATTCGTTGTATGGAATTAAGTCAACAGACAATTTCAGATTTACCAAGTAGTTTGCAATATTAGCAATTGATATACGCCACGTGCTAAAGCGGCTCGCTTATCCACTCACCTGCATCTGAGCGTTTTTCCAATATTCCATACATTATAAAATAAATTCATAACTCTGTTACAGTTTTGCTGCATTCTAGTATCTGAAATAATAGGGCTCTCATCTCAGGCTCTAAAGACTATAATTTGAACCGTGACAAAGTTTGAGGGATGCGGCTTTGCTATTTCCTAACTTTATACATGTGGCGCGGCACTTATGTTATGGCTAGGGTTGTGACATCTTTAGAGAATAACTTACATTTAAATAATATCTTGGAAAGAAATAATTATAATTAAAAAGTGTAATTTTGGTCTTTGATTTAAAGTATTTATATAAGTTTTAAAAAAAATGTTTTTTTATGTATTATTTATTGAATGAAAATGCCACCAAATAAAGATCTGTTGCTTGAACTCTAATTGGTTTTTGTTGTTGTACTACTTATCTTAATATTTTACTTTGTATTTGCTGGTTTTTCTCATATATATGATGAAAAGTAGAGTGTGCTACTCTAGTACAGTAATATTTTAACTTCGGGCGATATACATAAACCTCTCGCATCACTCAGGATTCGTTATTCCACATCGCAGAATTACTCGCTACGCTCGTCATTTAACCGTGGAATCCTTCGTTTCGCTCTGAAGGCAAAGAAGCGCCCTCGCCTTAAAAATATTACCTTTACCCTAAGAGCACAATCTACTATATCATATATGGTTGTCACCTTAGACAAAAGATTGTGTCACTTACTGTAAAGTAAACAATCAAATTGACTATCGCTTTTACTCACACCATATCTTGCGTTTGAGCTCCGTTTACATTTTCCTGTTTGTATATAATACAACATTTCAGTAAACCAATCTTTTCCTGTTTTTCTAGGGGAGGGTCAAAAGTCAATCAGATTATTTATTTTTGTTTGTATTTATCCAAAATAATTTTAAGAGATTAAATAACTTCAATATTTGTATTCATAAAAGATTACGTACACATATTATGCCGTACTCTCACCGACCGTTTTCGTAGAAGTGCGCTAATAATTCTTATTAAAAAAAAAATGTCTCTTTATGAAATATATTCAGTCAATCAAAAAAATGTTTACTCGTTTTATAGAGAAATCTCAGAAAATCTAGCACTTGGTAACCCTAGTTATGACTGAAACTAACTCCTAAACTACTGGTGCGTTGAGGCGTTATAACTGTCTTGTTATATTGTAGCACCTACACTCAAATTGGTAGGGTTACCCCAGATAACTCTATTCTATATCTGGTGGGTTGAAATGGGTCTCGTTTTATACTATGATTGACATATATACCTAGTCTCTCGTATCGAAACAAAGTTTCTAATTGATTTCAGTATTTTGCTACCTTAAAGTATTCTTTAGTGTTCTTTTTTTGTTTTAGCTAAGAATATAATTCTCCTATTTATTTGTTTATTTAATTTATTGCACTTAAAATCTTAAGATTATGGTATAAAAAGTTACAATTTAATGCTAAGCATTGTCTACCAGTTCACATTTAGGACGCTGCAGAAATAATAAGTATATCGAAAGGAATAAATTAGGACATAATTAATTACATAAACAAAAAAACCCACTACCACCTATTACCACTTTATTAAAATAGAAATCACTTATTTAAATGCAGTTTCAATTATGACAATTAAAAGAAATACTTCAACTATCCCGGGCAGAAAAAGTTATTTTAGTCACTGAGCCACTTATCTGCTACGGGAAGATATAACATTGTAAACAAGTTTTTATCGCCCTTGTTATATAATCTACTATTATCTATAATTCTCGCTCCCTCTGACTGAATACTGTAATTAGCACATTAACTCCTAGTCCGTTTAAGCTGCGAGGCATTTCGTCTTGTGAAGCACTTGTGCTTACAGTTGTTAGTAAATTGCTAGTGTAACCATAGCTTAAACTCTGTTCTGTCGTATGAGGCACATAACCCCCGGTTACTAATTCTTGTTTAAGTTAACCGTCCTCTTTAAGTCTAAACAGTTAACTTGAAATATCTAAAAATGTGATAGGTTGACTTTGTTAATTGAGTTACAGCCGCCTAACTTATAAAATATAGGTCTAATGGAAAATTTCGTACAAAATATCCTCAGAAAACAATGGAATTTTAACTTGTAAGTATTGGGTAGTTAACATGTTAAAGTCCCCATATAGTAACGTGTAACTTCGGAACTCTACTCTGAGAGTCGAACCCGATTCACAATGGACCATTTACACGTATTAGTTTTTTTTTTGCTTCAAGAAGACAAGATATGGGAATTTAGTTAAAAGATCCTGCGAACTATACAAAGATATCCCACTACCAACGACCAAGAAGTTTCACCCGTCTTGTTATTCCAGAACAAACAGTTTAATTGCTAGTGTAACCGTAGCTCTAAATGTATTCCGTCGTGTGACGTCACATAACCCTCTGTACTTAAATGCAGGTTACTGGACGATATAAATTATGCGCATATTGTACACGTTGCATTTGGAGGTATTTGTCATATCACGCTTGTACTGTACCTATACGGATTGGGATATAGGTACCTAGGCAAATTGGCTATCTTGTGATAGTGGCTAAATATAATTTCATAAATGTGGTTCTAAAAATATTATACAGAAACATGTAGTCTGTTTAGTCCTACATTTATTTTTAGCTTTTTATTAATTGATAAGGTGTGAGTGGTGTGACTTGTCTTATGGTCCTATGTCCCTATCTGGGGCAGAGGGCGTCCATAAAGACTCTTCATCTCGATCTGTCTTGAGCTAAGCGCTTAACTTCACTCTAGGTCTTGCCGATTTTCTTAATTTCCTTAAACACGGTAGGTCTGTTTAGGGCGGCCGACTTTACGCTTTCCTTAGGGACTCCACTTCATGGCCTTTTTGGGTATGTGCTCAGGGCCTCTTCGGAGAGTGTGATCAACCATTCGCGGCGTTTTATCTGTTGGTCGATCGGGGTTTCGTGACATAGCTGTCGCAAATGGTCATTCGATATAGCTCGGGCCAGCGAATGTCGAGAATCTGGCGCAAGCGACGCTTCACAAAACCTGGAGCTTCTGGGTGAGTTCCTTTGTGACTTTATAAGTTTCTCCGACATATAGTAGCACTGATTTTACGTTGGACCCAAATATCTTGAGTTCTTCGGGTTAAGTTCCGCGACAACCATATAGGGCGCAACTGTGTAAATGTTGCTCTGGCCTTGGCAATTTTGGAAGCGATGTCCTCTTCCGTTACTCCGATTTCAGACACAACACTGCTGAGGTAAGTCAAAGTCGAGACACGTTCCACGAATTTAAGCGGTGTTATGTTTTCAACCCCAGCACGCATTTCCTGGGTCTATTAGAAATCTATGTAACTATGTAGAATTTAGAGGTAAACGATGCAAATTAAACAATATATATAGGCTCATTTAAAGACTATCTATTTCCATTTTACTAACATGGAAACACAACCGTCTTATTATTCCAGAACTTGAAGTTTAATTGCTAGTGTAAACTTATCTCTAATTCTATACCATCGTGTGACGTCACATAACCATATGTGCTTTATTGCAGCAGGTAACTGAACGAAATAAATTATGCGCATATTGTACACGCTGCTTTTAGTAGAATTTGTCATAACATGTGTAGCGTTAGAAATCTGGGGTTTTTCCCCTTCAGATTTTTGTTTTAAAAATAAAAGATTGTGCTTACAAATATTTTCATATTAGATTGTGGATAGTGTTCATTTTATTTAATCACAAATAATGTAAAGCCAGCTGACTTATAAACATTGTACACACCCATATAATAATCTAATAATACTCTTATATGCACGCAAGTCTTTTATTTATATAATAATTTGTTATATTGAGTTGTTACAGAAAACAGTGGTTTAATGACAGAGTTGACTCAATTACTACTGATTGAAACGTAAACTAGACTTCATTAACGCATTATTTAACTTACTAATGAGGTAGCAACGGAACATTTACAAATGGGAGGTGAATTTCATATTATATTTTCTTTTCTTACAAATATTAGATACTGGGAAGATATCCCTGTATTCTTTTCTTATATATTCTTGATTTGATTTACGATTATTTGAATATTATCAGCTTGGAGTGCTTGGGGCTCTTACAGAGAAGCGACATTACTGCCAGCAATAGTCGGCGACAGTCGACTACTGTTGCGCGTCAATTCGTGACAACATTTCGGCATTGGCTACAGCCCTTTCATCACCCAAACTCGGTACCTTGCTTGCCGACGAATCTTTTCGGCTGGCGACGTCTCTGACACTGGCAATTTTTGCTACTTCTTCGGCGACAGTGTTGATCGTTTGGGCCACCACGACCTCTTGTCATAAAAGCGCTGAACGTTTAGGGCGGTTTGCTGCCCTTAATAATTAGATCCACCGGGCTCTTGCAGGCATCCACATGCCAGCCGTTCAAGAACCTAGCGGCCTGGTTAAAGATGACTTCAAGAGACCGGATGGGATGACCCTTGTGCCTTGGAGATTGGGACGGCCCCTTGTGTGGGACACTACCTCTGTTGACACTCTGGCAACGTCTCATCTTTCGGTCACAGGGCATAAAGCTGAGACAGCCTCAGCTGCTGCAGAAAACCTCAAACGGCGCAAATATAGCGCTCATTAGGGATAAAGACGTGACAGTGTATAAAGAAGCTCATTGCAAACCTTTGACCTTTTTGGATGAAAACGTTCATTTATACGTCAATTTTTAAAGCAAACGAAGTTGTGGTTAAAAAAGACAACCGTTCTAAATTTAACTCAAGCATTAAAACACACCTTCCTGGTTTATTTATCACAGTCTCGGTTAAATATCTCGTAATTCCCGCCGATATTGGAGATAATAGCATACAAAGAAATATGTCAGTTAGCATTTCTTTTTTTTTAGCGCTCGACGATTCAGCACTAATTCCATAGCAAACGTACGGTGTTTCTGCAAAATGGATACGGTTTTAGAATGATCGCCTTATTTCGACCAGATTGCAATTCACAATCATTTAAAATCGCAGTTTAGCTTTTTGTGGATGATATTTTGAGTTTCAGTTTCACGAGGATCTTATTTTAGAGTGTCATATAATTATTTCGAAAAACATAAATTCGACGATTCTTTTAATTTTTTATAACCAAGCAACTAGCAAATAACAAGTAGTAGTAGTATCAGCTAGTAAATAATAATGTTAATAAACAACAATGGCAGCGTATCGGCAGGTTCCCAATCCCTACAAAGGCAACTCTATGTATTTAAACTCGCCTACTGATTTAATAAAACTTTATTTAGTCGTTATTACTTTACTGTTTGTTAATTTAGATTTACTTGATTTTCGACGTAACAACAAGGCCTTATAATTAAAAGGCGAATTACTTATTCCACTCGTACCTTGAGATGTTTACGTTCATCATTGTTTTTCTAAGACCAAGAGAAATCCTCTCAATTTTCTGTCGGTTAATTAACATTTTGGTAACAATAACAAGGTAGGTATCATTGGAAATCCTTGAACGTATTATTGTGCATAATTGACTTCTTCAACTAGGTACTGCTGAAAAATAATTTATGTACTACTTATGTAAGTTTAAGAACTAATCTACAGTATTAGTAAGATTAGTTTATGACGAATGTGACTTAAATAAATTATTACAAATCGAGTTGATTTTGCTATTTAAAAATCTTTTTATTTATTAAAAAAAATGTACAAGAGGCGGACATAATGCCATATGGCATTCTCTCCGGGTCAACCATTAGACCATATATATATAGATTTGATATATATTATATGTTTAATGGTTTATTCTTCTGTAGATATTTATATTTTGTTTACTAGATTTTATAGTTATAGTTTATATATATATATATATATATATATATATATATATATATATATATATATATATATATATAACTAAGGCTAGGACTGCTGAAGAAACAATTTATGTAAAGCTCGTTTGAAAGTCGAGTTCAAACGACTAGGAACTCTTCTTATAGACTCCGGAAGGGCATTCCATAGCAGGATAGCCTGGACTTGAAAAGACTTGCCCATTAAGGAAGTGCGATGAGGAGGGATATTAAGTATGAAATGCTTGAGGAGCGAAGTGTGCGAGAGTGAGTGGAACTGAGAAGTTTTTCATATAAAAGTGTGCAGCCGCCCGGGCAATTTCTATGGGAATGTAGTTTTTTTTTTTTTGGTAATTTGTTGTTATTTTAATTTCATTATATTATAGTGATCTCTTACAGCCCGTGATTTGATTTATGTCCCTTCCACGTTGTATACAACCGCTACAAATGTAACAAAAAATATTTCTCTTGGATAGTGACTGGGCTCTAAAAAAGCACAACTAAGAATAAAACCGGGAGGAACCGATCACCAAGATGAGAAAGAGAGAGATAGAGAAAAAGAGAGAGACATAGATTCTGATCGTAGACATTCCACCTGTTTGTAAAATATATGAAAACCTTAAATAAAATTCTCGAAATACTTCTCTACCAGAAGACCGCTAACCAAGAAATAGCAAACAAAATGAAAGGTACTCAACTGAATGCTATCAACTCGAGGCAATTCGTTCAGCTCAATGCAAATCGGATCGGTTAGCCGAACGGTGGATGCTAACCTCCACCGTCGCGAACTGTCGGGAATCTTTAAGGGTAAACGATATTTAGAAACGAAGCTCAATCATTGGCTTGTTTTTTGCTGGGACACAAATAAAGTTAGCAATAGCGTTAACGGAAATATTATTGAGGAGAAAGTAGCCAAAGATATAGCTACTAAGGGGGTGACTTTGGGACTTTAATGAGCATTCAAAAAAAATATAACTATTTTATTTGTTAGAGATATATGCAGACATTAATTATAAATATTGGTCAAGCCAACGAGTTTACGTACCTAATAAGTATTGTTCCTTGGCTGAAAAGTCATACACAGATTGAAATGTAATAGATCCAAAATCGATAACCTTGAAAAATGAACTTAACCCAGAATAAGTATGTAAACAATGCCTACACACTTAACTGTTTTCATCCACACCTGAAGCTTTAACCTTCTTCCAAAAACTCTTCCAACAAGCCGCATGAAAGCCATTGAATAGAATATATAGACCAGCTATCTCAAACATAAGCCCCCTTTTCTATTTTTTAATATATGGCAACGTGAATTTTATTAAACTCGAACGTATAAATTTTTAGACAGTAAAATCGTTACTTAGCCATAGAAAGTGGTTTCGTTTACAATTTGCCATGTTCCTTAAAATGTTCTTACAGTATTTTATGACACACCAGGCATTTTACATTATGTTTTCATGTGATTTTTGCTTACAAATTGTCAGAAGTACTGGACGCATAAGTGCTCTTACTGACGAGCGACACGTCACCTGTCGGCGACTATCGGCGACTGACGCCAGCGGTCGCGCGGCGGTTTTTGATAGTTTGTGACGGATTAACGAGTGTCACGCGACCATTTGCGACAGTCGGCGACGGTCGCCGACAATCGGCGACACAGGTTGGCGACGGTCTCCAACGACACCTACCTTCATACCTTAATTCGGTGACGCGTCATCAAATGGTGTCGTGGACATACTGTGGCTCGTCGGTAAATGCCCTAAGACATACAAGAACGGGACAAAACAGTGATAAGTAAGTCTTCTCTATTACTTAATACTCTTTGATTGAAGCAGGTGAGTAACTTTCACAGTTTAATAGCGACGATATTTTTAGACACATCTTTGATAATAAAACGTCTAAAATTAATTAAAAAGAAAAATATTGGCATAAAAACTTTTCTCTGCCCTTTATTTCCTTCCGTATTTAAATCTCCTTGATTGGGTATTTATTTTCCTGACAGCTCAATTAACTCTAAATGAAGATTTACCTTTATATGTATAATGTTGAGTTAAAATCGTATTTAGGAACTGTTTGATTATTTCGTGTAAATAGTTTTACTCTTCAAGGCAAGAACCTTTGACCCTGAATATAAATTGGATTTAGAGTTTCTAAAGGAAACAAACACTTGTGACTTATATTAGATTAAGTGCTTAAATAATCGTGGTTTGTTATACGAGTATCGTACTTGTATGAAAATAAGATCACTTTTTAACCTGTATATATGCAACTCCCAGAAAAGTTACTGCTACTACTACTTAAAATAATGAATAGTCGTCAGCATACAGCAAAAATAACACAGTATTTACCTAATTTCATTAGCAGCATGATAATACAAGTTGAATAACAAAAGCAAAAAAATTAATAACATTGACATGCCCCAAATAGATATAACAGGAAATCATCGCATCGTCGATATAACCATGGCATTCTCACAACCATCAACCTATTTCAATGACAAAGAAAAGCAATTTAAAAAAATCTTCAGAAGGCAGTGAGTTTGCCTTTTTTCTACTCTGTCATCACCTTAATGAACACATCGCAGAATACCTTTGAATCAACCTACTTTAGCAAAAAACATTCGAAATAAATACTTCTGTGCCATTTGGCCCGAATATAAAGATGAGCCGCGCTATATTTCGAAATGAACCAAACAAATTAATTATTCATACGCGGAGGGAGTCACAATCAATAATTTAAGCAACAGCTGATGAAACGACGTGAAATCCGCGAATGGAATTCCGCATATTTGGATTTTAGAGAGATAAAAAGTGTGTAACGGAGCGACACGGCTTAAACATACATTGGTTGAGATTCTGCATATTTGATGCGAGGAGATATTACGCCGCAGCCGGGAATAAAATAAAGGAACTCTTTGTAAGTACTCCCGTAAGTAATAAAGATTATGTTCTTAAAGCCGGGTAGGAACTCCAGGTGAGAGTTAAAGAGCGGCGCCGGCCGGAGCTCGAATATTACGTCTCATAAATTAGAAGACGAGGTAGTAACATTCCCTCAGTGTCGTTTGCCTCAGATGGCAATTGTCCCGATATTACATGGTCATAAATTGACGCTATGCGCGACGCCGTATGTATGCTAATACGTGTAGCTTTCGGGACCAAATTTTTATTATGATTGCTGTATGGCGCCATCCGCTTTGATAACTTTTTAAGGGGTTTGCCAAGAATGGCAGTATTTTGTATGTTACGCTAGCTATTATTGCGAACGACAAAAATTAAGCTACGATAATACATGTCTGCAATATCTTTTATTCTATAATATTTATTATTTTTGAAATTTTAATACACTAGGATGCCTACGGCGTTGTGTCTGGTCAAATTTTTGGCTATCCCACGGGACCCTCAAAATTTCCAGGGACAAAAGTAACAAATGTGTTATTTCAGTTAATAAGCTGTCTATATGCCAAATTTAGTTTTAATCCATTCAGCCGTTTTGGCGTGAAAGTAGAACAAACATCCAGACATTCATACAAACTTCCGCATTTATTATATTAATAGGAATAATAGCATATTAAGGAAATAGTTGTTGACTTAACTTAGGTACTTATTACAAAAAGTACATGCGTTGAAAAAATTATAAAAAATTAAGCTAAGTATTAATATGGTCCCACTGATAAGGGTTGGAAAATAAAATAAGTAAGTATTAATACACCCCGTATTAATGTCTACCTATAAATGTAAATACTAATTATTTAAAATCAGTAAAGAAATAAAGTATTTGAAATTAAGTGGAACACATATACCAACGAAATAAACACATAAATGAAAATTGGCAACCTCTATTTATTTGCCAAAAAGGACCAACAAAAATCGTAAATAATACAGAAATCTGAAAGCGTGTCGTATAAAATGCGAATTCAGTCTCCCAAATGGTAACAAAACGCTAACGACTGTAATAAATTCAAAAGTAATTAACTCCAATTTGTTTTTCAGTAATTTTTACAATTCGCCGTTCCAATTCAGTGCGATCCCGTGTAATGGGCTAAACAGGTGCATTTGAGGACATTCTCGCTTTCATAAACATTTCGAGGGTCGACTGGAAGGTCACTGACTTAATAAGCTCGGGTAGATCACTATAAAAGTGGTCTCCTCAGATATTGCAAAATGCTTCTTTTACGATTTTTCCTAACTCAATAACGGTTACAATTGCTACCCTTTTTATAATGTAACGCATATCTTGACAGTTTCTGAATTTTATGTCTCATAGTTATATTATTTTTAAGACATTCGACAAATCACTTTTTTATAAGGACAGAATATTTTTTCGTAATTTCTTTGTCCAAACGACCAACAAACATCTTTATAAATGTGAAAATAATTTTGATAGAAAAGGCATTTTTTTCTAGTTTCCAACTTTAGCATGTTACTGGCATAGAAAATATTTACGTAGTTTTGTGTTCACTCTTTGAATTTCGTATTAAAAGGATGGTATTTTTTACAGATATATATCTAAATCTCCTAGCTATTGCTTAAAAAATCCCACTTACTTACATACTCGTATATGGGAAATGACCTAATTTTTTTTTCCATCTTTATTTTATCACTTTATCGGTATAATTAATATACATACCCATGCCAAATTACAATTTTTTGTACTAAAAGTCTCTGAAAAAAAATCGCGGACAAAGAAAAAGACAGATAGATTATGGCGAGACTATAAGAGTTCCTTTTCCTTGTTTACTACGGAATCCTAAAAAGGATACAAAAACACAGTCAATTTCCTAAATTAAGTACCTCTGCCTTCTGTTGTAATTGTTTACGATGGAATAAATCATTTTTTTAATCAGCGCCTTACCTTTGAAAGTGGCAGCAGGTACCTTAATCATAAGCATGATTAAACGTTCGTGTTCCTTTCAATTTTAAGTAATTGCTTTACTTAATGGAAAATTGTTGTTCAAAATAAGTGTTTTATTAACCCTAGGCTACCTTTACTTTTTAGCGTCACATTTTCTATAAATAATGTATAATATCACCGCACTTCTTCGAGAAGAGCAGAGAACGAGATAGGCCTATTCTCAGCAAAGTATGGAAGAAGGGCTAATTTAATTAAGTTTCAAATAATTAATTAATTAGCCCTTTATATATTTATTACATTGAGAAGAATAAATTTTTAAATTTCAGAACTTCCCAATGTATAAGAATATAATCTTCTTCTTCCTCTTTCTTTCTCAGCCCATTGTCACCGAATGCTGAGTATATAGAGGCCCCTTACGATGCACTGCCATTCCGTTTGATTATGACCTTTCCTCATCCACATCTTTCCACCAGTCTTGACCAAATCGCCCGTCCATCTAGTAACTGGTTAAAAAAACCCTCTTCATCCAGTTCTAGGTCTCCACTCCAGCACTTCTTTCCCCAAAGATTTTCTCTGGTTCGGCATACATCGGCCCATCGCCATTCCTTTCTGCTACCACGTAGCTATGTTGATAAGTATCGCCTGTCTACATACCATATTTCCGTTACTCTATCCCG
This sequence comes from Acrobasis suavella, assembly GCA_943193695.1. NCBI lineage: Eukaryota > Metazoa > Arthropoda > Insecta > Lepidoptera > Pyralidae > Acrobasis > Acrobasis suavella. Next base: position 13,381,723 of record OW971942.1, read on the forward strand.
GAGAGATACACCTAACATGGCTCGTCTTATAGCTCTCTATGTGACTTGCAGCCTTAGATGTACAGCTGCATAACCCTCATATTCATAAAAATTAAATATAGTTTGCTAAACCTATTTTGTTAAAATATGTTTTGTACCTTTCTCTCTTTTCAATATTTGACATTGAAAGAACGAGACAAAACATATTTTAACTAAAAGGGGTTTAGGAAACATTTGTATTTTTTTATGAATAAGGGGATGCGTCTTAGTTTCTGTGCCGTATACAATCACGAGGACACATTTGTCGTAAACGTTCATAAATGTAGTGGTCAGTAATTATAATTACAGCTTTATCTATTTATTTGTTACCTACCTACTGGGCAACAGAAAAGTTAGCCCATGGTAAATCAGGACAGGAAAGTACTTATATGTAGCTTGTGAAAAAAAATGTTTAAGATAAACAAGTCGGACTTAACGACGGCCATTTAACGACAAACACAAACCCAATTTTAGGATAAGATCTACTAACGCAGATACGTTGAAGAGAGTGAGAGATAGGAGAACATTTTGTGTTTGAACATTGTTTGTTACACAACTACTGCGAATGTATAAAAAAATGGTTTTTTGTTCTGACTGTATACAGTTTTTGACGACGACAACGCGATATCCTAACATTGTTTTATACGAGTAACCACGTCCATAAAAATAATGATTCCGTTAGACTTACTGACACAGAATTATTATTAGTACAAAGCGCTGACTAAATATTACCATATATCTAAAAAGAAAATGTTTTATTTACTTTAACAATACTCGTAATGATCTTACATAACTAGATGCCTGTGCCAGGAGCCTCCGCTCTTCTTTATTTATAATTTGCATTAAGATCGTTTTTGAGTATACTATAAATAGTTACCATAACTAGGCACGACATGTGCAAGGTAAGAGTACGTCGGTGTATGTGGGTAATATCTAAGAATATATAGATGCTTTGATTGGAACAAGGTCCAAAATAGCCTAGATCTAACGGCTCATAAATTATATCCTAAAGCTTCCTATACAAGGGTAGAGTAATTTTGCCCGAGTATAGTGTTCTATTATTTGCTGGTTTCATTTTTACTATAATCATGCATAGCTCTGCGATGCAATGTACTCTACTCGTGTACAGCAGGCCTTAGATTTCAGTGGCTCACATAATATTTTAATTTATTCTGGTCAATAGAAAGCAAACAATTCAAAATTATGGATCGTATAGTAAAATATACTGATTCAAAATAACCGTTTCAACGCTATAGGATATTACCATCATCGGTTTAAGTCCACCATTATGGCTCAAGCATCAATGCGAATACCAAATTAGATGGAAGGTTCCCGTGAACTGACGTACTTTATTTTATAGTCCGTAAAGGTCGACCATAAAAAAGCATTCAACATGGCTATAAGACAAAGATTACATAGGTCAAGTTGATTAAGATGAGTGGTACGAATACAACAGATGTACTAGTATAAACATAGTCCTATGAATTTCCCCGTTTACCACGAAAATAGCTAGTATTTTTATTTCATTGGTTCTTCTTGACAATTTCTACAAACAAAGTGAATCAGAAGAAGAAATGATCCGGAGAGAAAAAAGGCGAAGAAAAGATCTTACGACATGGATTCAACCTACTGAGAGTGACAACGCAATGTGTGCGATACCAAACAGTGCTTTTGTTCAACAGATTGCCTATGGAGTTAAAAACAATACGTAGCAGAAAATTTTTAGTAAAAAATTGAAGGCTCACCTTTTGGAAAAATGTTTGTATTCGTTGGATAAATTTTAAGATGTATTTCTATGTCTGTCCAGTGTGTGTGTGTGTTTTTTTATTTTTTATCATGTATGTAAACTTTATATTCGAACACAAATATTTTTTTGTAAACGAATTAAATTAAATAAAATAAATAAAAAGAAAATTCTCGTGTGTATCAGTGGCCAACTCTATTGTCCAATTTTTCAAGTTGCCTAAAGGCATTTGTTATAGCTTGACGACTGCCACACAGCGATGACAGCAGGGACCAACAGCACGGTGGACTTCGAGAAATGTTTATGCCACTTTAGGTCACCCCTCAAAGGGCGGACTAAGCCCGGTGTCGTCGAATTGGATATTTGAAGAGCTCGGAGGCCCAGCGCTCACCCACTGGGCCACCGAGCTCTTCAAATATCCAATTTTTCAATGTCCTAAATTTGGCAGGAAATTCAGTTAATGATGATTTTTGTGTAAGAAAATTGCACATTGGAAAACAATACTTAAGTACCTTATTTGCAGTCCCGTACAAGGATTGAGAAATTCTAGCTAGACTAGTATAAATATTGCAAGTTAGGTATCGTGGACAAAGGCCATAAAAAAAGATGGGGTAGCACTTCAAAACGGTTCCTCAAAGGCAGATAATCTAACACCATTGATAGTCTTTTTCTCTTCATTAGTATCCCTCAAGACTTTTGTAATTCATTCGATAGCATCAAAAAAAAAACGGGTATTTACAGCTTATGTATTTCTAATTTGTTGACCTCCATGGTATAATGGTCAACACTGCAACAACCAATTCTGGGTGCGAACCCCAGCTAGGGCAAGTTGGAAAATAGCCTTTTTCAAATTATACTGAGACTTGAGTGTTTACCTATGTACTTGAGTGTTTACCTATGAACTTGAGTATTTATCATAAAATATAGTATCGTTCGGTTAGTATCCCATAACACAAGCTTAAGCTTACTTTGGGGCTAGCTCAATCTGTGTAATTCATTATAAATATACTATATATTTATAATAAATACATAAGCAGAATTTTTGCTCATTTGTCCCCGACGTTAACTCGTCTCTCTTCAAGCGCAGTTTAATGGATGGATCAATTTGAACTAAGCTTAAGTATTACAACAAGCAATTAAGAACTTAATGTAAAATCAATCTTAAGACGCTAATAGGGATTACTTGTAAAGATTAGTAGTGAATAAGATCATCTCTAGAGCAATTTAATGCCTAGAATTGCTATGTAGTTAGAAGATATATTTTATGGTCCGTTTAACTTTGTCTAATATTATATTGGTTTAATTAAAGTAGAGATAACTAGGTTATTCGTATTGTAAATATACATTAATTTGTTAATTTTGCTCACATATTTTTTGTAACTTAATAACTATAAGACGTTTGTTAATATCTAAGATAACTACCTACAAGTATTTTTTGAAATTAATAAGCTCATTCGTTTATTTAATGATAGTTTGGATATCTACGTATACATTTTTAAATATTAGAATCATTGTACAACAAGTGCACAACTTGTACACATGAAAGGAGTCATCAACTAAAGAAAAACAAAATAATCTTTTCACATCAATAGATAGTCTAATAAATAAACTCATATTTTCTTGTCAAATACTCGATTCGTAAGCTAAAATGACAAGTCTAAAATTGAATGAAAAAGATAATAGGAGGGAAAAAGCAGACTGGCAAATGACAATGTACGAGTAAAAGGCTCAGATCAAAAATCATATTATGTAAAACGCTGGCATCCATAATGTTATGCAAATCAGAGTCAAACAGTTGAATTCAAAGTCAAGAGACCGATTTATTAAAAGCAGAACGTTGCCTGGAAGAATATTGTGTTTCAATGCGTCTAGATTTGTAGATTTTAGGAATAATTCGAGACTTACTTACTCCTGTCCTCTGCTTTCCTGATTTGACTGCTGTTGTTAGTCGTTAACTTGCCCTTGGCATAGGTCTCTCCCAGCTTTTTCCATAGTATTCTGTTCATTGTTTTTCTTCTCCATTTAAGTATCTATTAAAGATAAAATGTTGTCTGAAAGAATTTTGTGTCAATGAATCTAGATTTTAGGAATAATTCGAGTCTTAAAAAAAGTAAAAAGAATGCTGCCGAGTAAAACACGATTAGTTTATTTATATAGAACTTATAGCTAGACCCTTAGCTGCGCTGTTTTGGAACTAGGTTTTGCTTATCAGCTCTTTCTTTTCCAAGAATCAAGTCAATATATATGTAAGTATAAGCGCTAAAATTGACATGATTCTTGAAACTGTTTCGCATATTTTTTTTCATTACGCCCTATGCCTTATTACGAGCGAACTAATCGATACTTTTTCTATACAAATTTCGGAGGGGATTTTCTCCACTGTTTGACATTGTACATTCAAAGTTTAACATGATATCGTTTTTTCTAATTATAAATTTTGTACGTGTACATAATAATAAAATAAAAAGCTATTAAAAAGTTATGAGCCATCAAGGATCCGTTTTTTTTTTTTGGTTATTTCTACGCACATTTGGCGTAAATAACTAATAAAAGAAGTGTAAAATCTCCAAAACTAAGTCCACACCAACACGGCTTATTTCTCAAAAATTGTAATAAACTTTATTTTTAATCAATTAATGTAGTCGTTTTTGCATAAAACCCCTTTTCCCAAAGGACTTTTGAATTTATCGTGCATTTCACCTCACTGCTCCGCCCGCAACACAATGTTAGATGCGACAGCATGCTTTAAGGCCGCGCCCGCCTGTGAGTTCAGGCCCGTGACTTGTTCAACCTTAATATTGCGTCTTATTAAAAAACCAGACTAACTCTATGACTTCGACATATTTAATAGCTGCGCTCTTGTTGGTAGAGCTTTCCATGTCTATCTTTCTTTCTCTTTCATCTTGTTTTAGAAGGATAATTCTTTCCGCTTTGGTTTTACGCCCAGCTACTGCCTGACGTCTATTCTCGTTACCTACTCCTTAGTCAGTCCCTGTAGGAGATAGGCTAGAAAACCAGTCACACATTAAAAAAAACTAGGCAAGAAGCGGACAAATCACAATTAATTTTAAAGTACAAAATCAACGTAAACACGAAGCAGTAAAACTAAGTCCGTCGCAAAAAGCGATCACGAATACAATTCTCATCGACCCGGTTAGCGGAATGCGATCCGACTGATCCGAATTTATAGGCAAAAACTTATTTACAAAGCCTTTTAGAAGGCAGACGAACTAAAAAAACTTGGGTGAGGAATGTGACGTGGTGAAAAACCCGGAATGCAGAGCGAAATTGGAATGTAAATCAGAACCGCCCGTTCCGTGTTCCCGATTCCCGATACACCTGATTACTGAAACAAACTTCGAGTAAACAATGAAAGTGGGGCTAGTTTGCGTAGTCAACGGCTGATACAAATGAATTCAATTTTGAACTTTACTGGCTTCGAAAATCAAGATTACTCTTAATAGTTTTCCTCGAATTGAACTGGCAATTCGCAATCCTGTAAATATCTCATCAAATCCTTGACCGATTTGACTTATGTTCAGACTTTGGTATTTTTTAAAGGAAAGATCACATTGCGCAGAGAATTAGCAAAAGCCATTTAACGCGGGAATGCAGCTAGTTATTTTGACACCATGCTATGTGAAACACATTTAATTAAGTAATTCATTATTAATACTTTTCATTTATTTTATGTTTAATTATTTATTTTTCTGTTTCTATATCTATTTATATAAAATAAGAAACTGATTGGCTGACTGACTAATCGATCAACGCACAACTGAAACCGCTGGATCTAGAAGCATGAAATTTTGCACACACATTCCTTAAATGACGTAAATTTTGGAAATTCGTTTAAAGGGTTTAAATTTCGTACGAAACTTGGTCAATTTTAAAGTTAGTACTAAAATAGGGGGTATTCAGCTAAAAACGGCGGAGATGGGGGTAAATGTGAGGATTGTCAAAAAAATTATCACGCGGGCAAGGCCGTGGGCTTCAGCTATAGCTATTATATAATATGATTATGTTATGCCTAACAATGGAATATTAAATAGGCTAAAAAAATGATTATGCTGAATAAATATTTTTACAACCTTGAAATTAGAAAGCGTTTTTCGAGATATGAGGTTGTAAAGGGACGCGACTTCACACTTTGGAACTACCTACAAAGTAGATTGTTTGCTTTTTCTGGCGAACAGGCAAATAGAAACTAAAAAGTAAATGCCTAATTGTCATAAAATAGTGTCCTTTCAAATCCCATAACATAAGTTTAAATCTTACTTTAGGGCTAGCTCAATCTTTGTAATTTTACCGTATTTAACTTGTTAATTTAGATAGAAAAAAAAACAGAGCCGATAAAACACACTCAGTTCTTGGAAAAAATCGAATATTATTTCGCAAAATGATATTAAAACTTATAAGATTATACTAATTTCCTTAAAGCGGAAGCGTGTATTTTTAAGTGGGGCGCGAGCAAGCATGTTAGATAACATTGACGCCACAGCTCATTTTCGCGGCACCATGTAAAACCTCTCCGCATAATCTAAAGCTGTATTGCGGGGGCTTAATATATTGACAAACACGTTGAAATTTGATAGGTATTTAATTAATATATTAAATTTTGATATAAAATTGGAAGTTTTGAAGTAACTTATATGTAATATGTGGTTTTAATCAGAAACTGTTTTAGTTTTTACTTAGTCTTTTTATTCTGTATTTAATTAAGAAGTAAGGGTCGGCCTCGGCGAACATTCTGCGATCAGATTGCAGAAGTTCTGAAAGAAGGAGAAGTAAAAAGTACCCGTTATCGAAGGGTATGTATGAAGAGATTGATGAGTGTAGATGAAGCGAAAGAGGTTTGTCAGGATCGTAGCAGGTGGATGTCCATAGTCTCTGCCTACCCCTATAGGAAATGTGTAGATAAGTAAGAAGTATAAATTAAAAAAAAAAAAACATAATAATATCGTCTTGTAAAGAAGACCTTCCAGTAAAATTTTTGTGGGTTGAAAAGAAGTCAATATAGAAAAAATAATAAGAACAACCAAAAATGACAAATGTGTATCTTTAAATTTGAAATGGCTAAAGAGATTTTAATGAAGTAAGGTGTATGAGTAATAGGTTGATATTAATTGTAAGTGCAAAAAAGTATATATAAAAAATATATACAGACAAATAAAGTTCGACACCTGTGTTATGGGATACTAACTCAACGAAACTATATTTCATAACAAATAAATATTTTATGGATAAACATCCAAGACCCAAGGTCAATCTGGAAAAGATCATTTTCCATCTTGACTGACCGGGGATCTAATCCCGGACCTTCAGGTGACAGCCTGGCACGATGACCACTAGGCCACAGAGGTCTTCAAATAAAACCCTGTGCGTATTGAAAATAATAATTAATTTTCGTTCTTAGCCCAAAGCAATTTAAAATCAATTTTGTCGCGCTATTTCTGTATTCCCTAGGGATATCAATACAAAAAAAAATCGGTTGAGTTGATTCGAGAGGTAGCCAAATTGTTGAAATTTAATGTCTTTTATTATTTCGGGCCAGATGGGACTTACCGGAGAATTAGCATAATTATATTCAAATGTTCGATTTGTCTTCTTTTTCATGTTTTTAGGTCATAAGTTATAAAAATGTTTATCAGAGTTTACAAAGATTGTTAGCGTCAGCGTTTCTTTTTGCGAATTCGGGATAAAAGTTAAAAAAATATACATGTTAACAGTACATGACCCCCTTTCGGTATGATATAGGATAATTTCATCAAACCAGGTACAGTAATGCCATGCTGGTCTTTAAATAAAATGTACTGCCTTACTCCCCGCGTACATTTTAAAAGCCAATCGAGGGACTGGACGAGAATCTGAATCATTTCAATAGCCAATGCGGCTAGCACCAATGAAAAAAATCGTGACCATTGAATTTTACGGGCCTGGGCTCTGTCAGCTTTTTTAGGGATAACGTTACGCAGTACTCTATCCATAAGTAATTGTTTAAATTTATTATAACTTTTTGCCAGAGATGATGGTGTTGTTTATGTGCTTCTCCATTCCATACCATACACTAGTATAACTCAATAGTCACTGGTGTTCCTTTTTTTTCAATTGAAAATGGCCACACATGAGTAGAAATTCAGAGGGAAGTCACGCCAAGTGAGGCGCCTTTAGGCTCTGTCTATCTAAATAAAAATAGAGACATGATGGTGTGTCTGTATGAAAACCAACTAAACGTTAGAGAAGTTTTTCATATAACTTCAATAAATATGACCAGAGGTCTGGCCTATATATAGGTCAGAAGATAAGCATTACATTACGACGTGGCAATACTGCCTGCTCTCTAGGCATGTTGCCGTAGGGTAAGGAACTTCCCGGCCTTTTTATTTGACATAATTTAAGTGTGATGGCGTAGTGCTTTTATTTTTTTATTTTTATTTTTGAGAAATTAGATTTTAACTAATTAAACATTAGGGAACTTGCTATGTTATTTGAAACTATAGTTACGTTACAACATTCACGGATGATCTCTGTTAGCCTAATTAAGTTATTGGCCACTTGATAACAAGTAATGTGTTCTGAACTGCACTAATATTACACATAAGTGCTATTAAGACAAGCAAGTTACGCAGTTACAATGCTAGAAGTTGCACAACGGGACTATCAAGTAGATACTTCAAAGAACCAATAACTAGTATTGCTAAATAAGCTATTCCGTGCATTTCCTTCTTTCGTATAGTCAAGATTGGTTTAAGATTTCTTTGTAAATACAGCGAAAACAATTGGTGGGTCCGTTCCGAACCACAGAGAAGTTCGAAAAAGTTATGGCTCATGTCAACATGTTAAGACTCGTCTCATCACCAATCACCATTAGCACTTTAATTGCTGAATGTGGTGAAATGACATCAGCTATTCATTCTCTCTGATTGGCTGATCAATGCGTCAACAGATGCCACCAGGGAACTAATCATGCTACTCAACTCTGTTTTGACGCTGGGGAGCCAGTAAAACATTAAAACATCCTACAGAAAGAAAAGAGGAATGAAGGCATCTCTACTTACTTCAACGACAAGAGCAAATTTCAAAATTAAAGATAAAGAGCCAGTAAAAGGATTACTTATGTATAATTTACAAGTTAATTTGCTAGGCAAATTAAAAAAAAAACTCCTGACACCATCTAGTAGTTCCGCCACGCATCTGATGCGTAGCGGAACTACTTATTCGAACCGATTTTGAGTGGAATTGATATCCGTAGCGCTATCTATTATTTGCCAGGTAAATAAGAAGACCCCGACTTTCAAGCATTTACCCCCAATAAATTTTAAACAGCTGAACCGATTTTTATCAAACAGCTAAGAAACACCGCAAGGTAACTTGCTTAGACGTTAAAAAACTGCATCGAAATCGGTACATCCATTGGAGAGCTAGGATGCCACAGACATACAGACGGGCAGGCAGACAGACAGACGGATGTTACCGTCAAAATTATAACACTCCTCTTTTTGTCGGGGGTGAAAAGATAAAGTAGGTACTCGGCCTCCTAAATTTAAAATAACCCAGACGCAATAGTAAAACAGGAGATCCAAAACCGGAGATTTTGAATCAATAAGGCAGGCCGGATTTCAATAAGGCAGCACAGTTATGAAGTAACCCTTGTATCGATTACTCATTGTGCAGTAAGCAAAAGTAAGTTATCGAGGGCGAAGCCAAATGGAGGGGAAATATACCGGACTCCGATATTTCAGATATCTTCCCGTTCCGATAATAGTCACGTATGAAATAACTACCGAAAATATAATAATTTCTCAAACTACGTTATACACATAAATACACACACAGATGGGTTTTCTATCTGTGTATTCTAACTTAATCTATAAAATTTCTTGTTACTTAATAACATTTCAGTACTTATTAAAAAACAACAGGCCAAGTGCTAGTCGGTACCCTTCATGCGTGAGTACGCATGAAGGGTTTTGTACCATTATCTATGAAAAATCACGTTTGTTGTATGGGAGCCCAACTTAAATATTTATTTTATTCTGTTTTTAGTATTTGTTGCTAAAAAGGCAAAAAAAAAATACATCATTTGTGAAAAGACTGTCTACCTATCACGGTTAATGAGATACAGCCTAGTGACAGACAGACAGACGGACGGACAGCGGAGTTGTAATAGGGTCCCATTTTTAGCCTTTAGGTACGGAACCCTAAAAACCAGGTAAATGCGAACGTAGGTATGTATCGAGAGTATGTTCCAAATGAACATGACAGAACATGGGATGTAAACATTAAACATTCTCGCAAAAGCTCGCGGGCTAACCAGGCAAATCGAAGCAATAAATCGGCATTAAGTAGTCGCCGCAAAAAAGGAAGCAAAGCGACACTTGCGATATTTGACGAAACACGCATCGTTAACACGGGATCGTGGCCTCTGAATCGAGTGCTTTTCGTCTTATATGTAGGTAAATCGAAACAATATCAGCATTAGTCGCCGGAAAATTGGAAAAGTAGCAACACTTGTAATAATTGATAAAACATGCATCGCTAACACGCGATCACGGCCTCTGACTCTGAGCTGAGTATTTTTATTCTCTCATATGGCATACTTTGTCTTTTTCGACGTACTAACCTATACGCGTACCGTTACAAAAAGTAGCTATTGTCTATATATCTTATTTATCCTTATATTATTATAACTCATGAGTTGATCAGGAAAATATTCATATCCTACTATCTCTATTCCACCACTCGGTCAAACTGACCACAGTTTTAAAAATGCCCTAAACGTACGTAACAAATAGTAGCTATTCCATATATCTCAGTGAAACTGCAGAATCCGCCAGCCGTGTGTTGTAAAGTGGGAGGTGTTCCGCGCTTTGAACCTCAAATCGACACTACCCCACTACGCCGCGCCCGTGAACAGCAAACTATATAAATGAATAAATGTAGAATGATAGCTACACGCAGTCTCGACGATGAGATCTCCTTGATGGCAAGAGATCGGCAGAAGCCAGTGGAGAACCAAGGCCTTTCCGCTACAAGAGGATTCAAATAATAAAAAAATGCTATGTCAATTCTGTGTCACTCCCACGAATATCTCCGTTTTATCGCGATAAAAATTAGATAATATGCTAGCTTACTATTTAACTTTAGTTCCAATCTGTTTTGCAGTTTTTGCCAGACTGAGAAACAATAAAATCCAACATCACAAATACCTATACTACCATGTTTAACCTTTGAAAACTATTCGTCTTTGACTTTGACTCTGATTCCTCGATATTAGAGATTTAAATACCTTTTAATAACTATACACAAAGTTACATTGACACGACACCACTACGCTGCGATTGTCACTGTGAGCATCAATGTGGAAATTATATTTCGCATCAAAGCTAGACACTGTCGTCAAATAAGCTACATTTTCCGCCTTTTGTGTCACTTTATATTTCTTTTTAAGTCTGAATGGCAAATATCTTTGTAAAAGCACTTTCATGTTTCACAACAAACGATTCATCGATAAGTCAGATATTTAAAATATTCAACATGTTGGATAAATATTTTTTTTTATCTAGTCTGAACTGTAAGGCTGGTGAAGCTTACAGGTGACAATCAATTTTGAGCTCCTTAGTTGATATTGTTGTTAAATATCCTTATTGTACATAAACAGTTACAACTAGTGGTACTGTGAGAACAGGAGACCTCGCGAGCCCTGCAACCGATTTTTTACCGTTTCCCTGGCAAAGCCATTGATGAGTTTTGAAACCAACTTTCCAATGAAAACACCGAATAAAATTAAAAGTACTTAAGAACACAGATCCTAAAAAATAAAAATATTCGAAGTCTCATTAGAAAAACCGAAAAAATATTTTTCATATTTCGATATATGTTCCTTGGGGAAAGTTGTTCAATTTCACTCCCTCTCTCACTTCACGTACTTCAACTTCTTTCATTTCAATTTATATTTAACTTTTGTACTACATATAGTCTGTGGGTTTGACCAATATTTTATTACTGTGTAATTTACTCATAAAGCTCTTTCATTTGTATGTTTACATAAAAAACATTTTTTTCTCTGTATCGTCGGCGTCACACTTAGGTACTACCCACCATTTTCGTACTTGTCATCCCATAGATTTGTATTTAACTGAAATGTTTCGCTCGCTTGGTCAATTATAAAAAAATTAACAGACTAGATAATATAACAATAGAGAACTTATTCCACAGTAGGATCTTTTCCAGTCAGCCAAGTTTTTTTATGAGATAATTGGGACAGAAGCAGCCCTGAAGATATGGGAGCCCCTGAGCGGAACATCCCAGATGGGAACTGTGTAAGGAAAAAGGAGTAATAAATGTATGAAAAAAATTTAAAACCTATATATTTTACTTGTATTTTATAAACATCAGGAAATAGACGAGAAAAATAGAAGTTACACGAGCGAAACAATTAGTAGAAAGTACCTATAGTAGAAAAATCAATGAGTAAATACAGAAACTATAAGTGATAAATACACAACGTTAAAAGTATAGAAAATTTGTAATTCTATCTTGCGAAAATTCCAATAGCGACAAATGACAAACACATGGTATAATAATATACTTCGCCTGGTATGTTCTTCCCGTGACAGCTGGGTACGTAATAGGAACATGCATACGTCATCAGTTGCGCAGCGGTTCTTAAACGTTGTTTGTGGGGAAAAGATGATAGATAAAAACAATACAAATATTCTGTACATTTTTTATTTTTCGGAATGACCACTGATGGGAAGATAACGTTAAAAGAAACCCAGTTCAGTATTGGTTCCTTTCCTACCCAGCCTGATGGGCTTTGTTACAAATTACAATACAGATTTAAATCATAAGTTATACAATACATTATATTTTACATTTAAAACATATAATTTAAAATTTTAGTTCGTTATTTCCAAGAATTTTTATCAGATGTATAGTCATTTACATGATAAATACTCATTTATAATGAATATTTTTAACGGCAGTTTTAAAGCGCCATTTTCACGATCCATACTGCAATACATCCATGCTCGATTCTCGATGCAAAAGTACCGTGAATAAGCTTGAAGCATGTCGATAATTATTGTTAATGGCTTGTAGGGATTGCACGGCCAATTTTGCATCCAGCAAGTACCGTCAGCACCGGGCCACCACCACCACCACCACCAAAATAAACCGGGCAGAAAGAAACAGAAACAACAAAATAAACATTTGGCTAATACGGAGTAGGTAGTTCTCAGAGCAAAATGTCCTAATATTCAGATTGATTTGAATCAAATGGGCGTTTTTCCACTAGCCGTCCCAGCACCCCGTCCCCGTCACCGGGGACACCAAGCTTTCCACTCGCTGCCAGACGGCAGGTATTTGCGTGTATTGCGTAGTACGTATAGAAAAAATTGTACGTGTGCGTGTGCAGGGTATAATAGGATTGGCGCAGGCGCCTTGAGTCTTGAGACTCGAAGTACTCTAAGGACTCTAACCAGACTTGTATGCTTTTTGATCGTGCTCAGTGTGAACGTCGTAAGGGAATGGTGAATACAAAATTTTGATTAATAAATCGAGTTATTTTTTTTATCCGTCGCCAACACTTGTATCTGATTTTTCTAGCTTTAGGCATTAGACGGATTATATTTCTTTCTACTTCAAACACTTTTATTCCACTTGTAGTCACCCATCCAAGTTTGCGACCACTATCGAGGTTGCTTGACCCGTTAAAACGTAGTAAGTTGGTAACCCATCCTATAAGTGACCACGCCCAGAGTTGCTTAGCCTGTGAAAGCGTGGCGACCCGTCCAATTTGGATGGGTCACAAGTCAAAATCAAAGACAAAAATCATATATTTATCTTTAGATATTTGTATCACTTGATAATTGTCAAGTTTTTCTTTCGATTTCATAATAGGGCCGTGCCGGCAAGTGAAACGCCAAATATGTCACGTCATACCTGCTTTACGTGAACGAAATAGCTTAAAAATCACTGTAATTCCTTAATATGCAAACGCAATAATGAATTGTATTGACCTTCTACTATTGGTTTAGCGCATGATGATTTGAAGCACAGTTCACCGCACCGCAAAAGTTTGTAAGCCACAGGTCATTTTTTCATTGAACGAAATAGCGCTATAAGAGTGAGCAAGATGACTATAACTATGACAGGGCGGGCAGCCAATATGACACTTGCCAATTTGATGTGTTGTCCCTGTGTGTAATTGAATTACCCGAGCAAAATGCATTTTTGGAACTTTTTATACCAATTGCATATTATTAATCCATAATACCAATTTTTAAATTATTAAAAAGTTGAATCACACGAGATACTAATTAGCTAAGTTAGTTAAAATTTTATTGAATGCTCATGCAGTAATCGATAAAGTCCTTAAATTTACTAAAAGAACAATCACTGGCAACACTTATCGTGACTAGTCACGTTTTTTACTCGGGAGGAAGATACCTTGTTTTATTATACCATGGACAAACAGAGAGCATTTGAAGGATGGTGATACTACCATAGAATCATAACTCATGGGGTCCTACAAAAAAATATCCTCTATGGTCTTCGACAGTCGTCTAAACTTCATGCGTGAAGTTATTATCAAAGATATAGGATCTAAACCTAAAATTTTTTTTTTGCTTTTGGTTTATTATAACGCAAAGTCTATGGCTTGAAAAATGAAAAGAGTATGAATAATAAAAAGTATAAATGTTATATAAGTAAATATGAAGCCCATAGAATCATTTTGTAATTTCTAAGATTTAAAAGTCTCAAAAGCCTTTGATGTATGCAATTTACCACTTTAAAGTACACTTTAAAGCATAACTGAATAAGTCCCAGTTTCATTTTATTTAATCGTATGGTTTTATGTCATGTGTCTTTATATGGTAGCATAAATAAAAGTACTGTTACTTTTATAACGTATTCTCCTTTGTTTTGTTCGTAAACCATTTTAAGATAAATGGAATGTATATAGCATAAATCTTTTAAAAGTATTGGCCTTTGTCGGGGGTTGTTGACACACTATGTGTATTAGCTACAAATATTCTTGGAAAATTGAATCGGGTTCTACTCAGTCTAGACTTAAGTTACAATGTATTATAGTCTGTGAAACATAGTAAATATAACCATAAATAACTGAAGAATTTAATATAATGTAATAAAGAAAAAAATTAAGTACCGTCATAAATTTTACTTTTTCACATAAAAAAATAATATTTGTATGTAGTTAAGGACATACGAGTATTATAACACTGATTGAGCTAACCCCAAGTTAGTTTAAACTTCAATTAAGAGATAGGCACTAACTGAACAACACTATAGTTATTTTATAACAAATAAATATTTTATAAATAAATACTTAATATGCAAAGCAATTTTTAAAAGGTAATTTTCCAACTTGCGCTGGGTCGCGATCGAACCCAGAATCTGCGGAGTAGCGGACTAGCATGTTGATCGATACGCCACGGAGGTCTTCAATTTTATGTTAAAGTCCTTTAAGTTAGTATCCCATATCACAATCTAATCAGTCTAACTAACTAGTGTAATGAAATATATCAGTACTTAATAAGTACCTAAACCTCATTAATTGACATCTTCCTAGTAAATTTATGTTAAATAAAAGTTGGCAGTATGGTGGATCTAAACAAAAAAAGGTGCTAGGTCTATGGCTAGACGTATCTTTTTGACGAAATTATACGACACATGTGCTATTATAGAGAACTAGCTTTTGCCCGCGGCTTCGCTCGCGTAGGGGTGTAATTTATCAAAATCCTTTCTTAGGGGATGCCTACGTCATAGTAGCTTTATGCATGCAAAGTCTCAGCCCGATCGGTTTAAAATTGACAAAGTTTCATACAAACTTTCATCCCCTATTTTATCCCCTTCGGGGTAGAATTGATCAGAACCCTTTCTTAGCGGATGCCTACGTTATAACATCTACCTGCATGCCAAATTTCAGCCCGATCCGTCCAGTGGTTTGGGCTGTGCGTTGATAGATCACTTTGTCAGTCAGTCAGTCACCTTTGAGTTATATATATTTAAAGAAGATAGTGCAATTTTAGCAAAGCAAGTCCTAACCAGCATTGTGTGGTTTTCCGAGTGGAGTTTACTGTCAGTTACGATTCAAGCAGCCCACTACGTGTATATTACATGAAGGCCTGTTTAAAATACGCAATGCGCATGGACAAAGTTTACACTATCACGTTTTTATCTCATACTAAAGTGTCCGTTGTCTGTCTGTCTGTCTGTAATCAAATCTTACAAGTTAAATTTGACCTACTGTGCAGTTTCCGATTGAGCTACAATTTTGCACGCATACGTAGAAATACCGCGTGACGATGCAATATAACGAGTATGATGACATGGAATCATGGAGCTGATCAGATGATATAGGCGGATGGTGGCTTTCTGTAATAAGACGACGCAACCCCATCGAGTTTCGACTTGTTTGATTTATCGTGAGGAGCACTTTAAACTTTAAAGTTCATTGTTTAAGAATGTTAGATAAATTATTGTTTTAAAAAATATTTTTGAAATAATGTCTTGTTTCATCATCCATTTGTAAGGAGTTCGAGGTACAGAAATTTAACCAATTTGCACAATATTCGTGAGAGTTTATGCTATCAGTATAGTGAAAAGTATACAACGAGTGCATCTGTACTATTGGTACTATTATATTATATTATTGTATACTTTTTTATGTGGTACGCTGTCTATTCTATTTTTATTTGATCCCAAACCATCATGCCATACCTATATAAAATAAAATCATCCCTTTCAGGACATCGTTCCCTAAGTACCTCTTCTACATATCCCATCCCCTGCATACCCCTGCAACAAAGTACTCGTTGCTAGCCAGCCACGCCACTTAATTAGCATATACATGCAAATATTTTCGATTTGCACGTGACCGGGAGGAACAACACTAGGACTACGAAGATATATCTTCATTTTAACAGAAATGATACAAAATCTCTAATAAAACAGCCCATTTGCAAGACTTCATCTCTGAAAACAGACTAAGTGTTGTTCCTTCCATATAAAGAAATTTGAATCTGAAGATAGGGCCGAGCCAACGTCGATAAACCCACTTTAAAAAAGGAGGAGGTCATCAATTTTTCGAAATCTTTTTTTATGTCTGTTCCCGATTACTCAAAAAAGTCTCAATTATTTGAAAAACTTATTTTTGACACAAATTTTAACAATGCGGTTGTGTATTTTGGGTATTGAAGGCGAAGTAAATTTTTGGTTTTCAAAAATTATAATAATTCCTATGTGTTAACTCTCTAATAACTAGTTCGCAGGTTTAATTAAGTTTCTTCAGGAACAAATACTTCAATGAAATTTCCATTAGCAAGATAAACTCATAAGTGATGTGGTAATGACTTTATACTGCCTCCACATTCACAAAGCCGGCTGCTCTCAGCAATTACGGTATACATTTGCATTAAACAACTGTGATTGTGCGTTGTATGATGGGTGTATGGCAACTGGCTTTTGCATGATGAGAGGACGAGATAAGTAAGTTAAACAAATGCTTGAGATACCGCATAATTGAACGGGGGATAGTTCTCCTCTCTACTTGGACAACTGGACAATTGTATGTTTGAAGTTATGAATGGTCGACAATAACTCGAATATATTTATTCGGATCTTTATGTAGTAGATAGGAAAGTAGACGAAATCATTTTTTTTACATGAATCAAATCGGTCTCTTTTGTACCGAGATGTGGGTATGAAAAAGCCTTAAGCAATGATATTTACGAGCCTTCACAGCAACAAAACTACTTGAGCATCAGAATCGTCTAGGTTTTGTTATTTTTTGAAGTGTTCTTTACGATTGTTGTACGACGAGTGTTAACTTTGCACAACTTTTTTTTTAAAAAGTGCCTACATTATAACCTGTGAGAGTCAATCATTTGGCTACCATAATAAACGATAACGATGTAAACAGAGTATCGATTCAATATAAACAAGTTCGATACAAACGTCTTTCATTCAGATTTATCATATTCTATTCCGTTTCCATCTATGAACCAGCATACGAGTTCCGAGGATTTTAATTAGTGGTAAATAGAACTCCAATACTTCTGGACGTGGTCTGCAAGTTAATTTGCTTGCTACAGACTAAAACTGACGGAATGTAGACTGCTTAATTTAATTTCTGAAAGTTGAGATTCGAATGAACCTAGGATGAAAGTAAATACCGGGACCAGATTGTATGCAGATGTTTCGCCAAAGGATCAGTTAATTAATTATTTAAAATAATATAAATACCTACGTCATTGTGAGATACCTTTAAATCACTTGAAATACAAATAACTACTATTCGTATTTTACGTAACAGATAAGAAAAACAACTGATTCTTATTAATTTAACGTAAGATAAAACAAGGGCATTTTTAGGGCGTTTTAGACAGTAATTGCGTCAAAACGAGACTTTTCCTTTGGGATGTTTTGGGTTCAGGATATGATTGCGCCTGCGAGAGTAAGTATTAACTTTTAAATGGCTATCCATGTTGTGCTCCATTTTTATGGGCCGCGGCGGGCTTATAAAAGAAAGGAAAGGCCAATGTTTGCGGTTATACCTACACCTGAATATCAATTTGAATGATTATGATGAAGAGTGTGAGGTTTACATCATCTCTCTGACGCGAATTAGTTATTCTTTCTAACCACAGACCGATTTTTTCAAATACAACTTTGCTTATGCATGCTTATCACTCACCTTTTTGATCAGAGTGTTTCATCTACGAAGCAAAATGTCTAAAAT
The DNA here is from genome assembly GCA_943193695.1 of Acrobasis suavella. NCBI lineage: Eukaryota > Metazoa > Arthropoda > Insecta > Lepidoptera > Pyralidae > Acrobasis > Acrobasis suavella. Next base: position 13,400,253 of record OW971942.1, read on the forward strand.
TAATGTCTACAAGGCTAAAATAAATAAAATAAAAGAATAAAAAAGCCTTTATTGTACCGTTTCCATGGTTTTTTATCGCTTATATAATAATGTTAGTCTAAAGTGTTAGTATTATTCCAGCTAGAGACACGATGTCGTCCGAGTAGCGAGTTTTGGGCTTTCCTGGTCTTCTTTTTCCGGCGGGCCCTTTCCATTTAGTACTAAGAATTGTCCATCGTTTATCTCGGTATCTCGCTATGTGTCCCGTCCAGCGCCATTTCATTTTTTGGGTATATGTGAGAGTATCAATGATTTTAGTCTTTTTTCTAATTGTTTTACATCTTATTTTATGCATTTTTGATATTTAATATGCTTCTTTCCATGGAACGTTGGCAAGTATTGATTTTGTTTTTTACTTTTTCAGTGTATATCCATGTTTGACTTCCATAGCTTAAGGTTGGTAACAGGCAGGTATCCAATATGGTTTTTTTCATAGAGACCGGATAGTCGCCTTTCAGAATTTCCTTGGATGCCCAGAACTTATTCCAGGTCATTGCTATACGTCTGTCTACTTCCTCTTCCACGTTTTCTTCGCTAAATGTTACTCTTTTGCCCAAATAAATGTAATTGTCCACATATTCCAGCTGTTTCTCGTATAAGTATATCGGCCTTTTTATGTAGTTGATTAAAATTTTTGTTTTTGATTCGTTTATAATTAGTCCTATTTTTTCACTCTCCTTGTTTAGTGAGTGAATCATTTCTTCAAGATCTCGAGCTGATTCCGCAAAAATTGCTATATCGTCAGCAAATCTTAATTGGCTCAGATGTTGTTCGCCTATTTTTATACCTTTTTGTTGCCAGTCTAGTCTCCCGAAAACATGCTCCAGCACAGCTATAAACAATTTAGGTGACAAAGGATCACCTTGTCTCACTCCTCTCAGTATCGGTATTTCTCTTCCTCTTCTTTCAAGCATTACTCTACTCGTGCTATTGTTGTATATGTCTTTAAGAACATCAATGTTGATTCCACAGGCGTGTAGCGCTTCCCAGATAGATGTATGTGCAATGCTGTCGAAGGCTTTAGTATAATCAATAAAGCATATGTAAAAGGGTCTGTTGAACTCTCTGTACTTTTCAATTATTTGTTCCATAGTGTAAATGTGGTCTGTAGTAGAGAAACCCGAGCGGAACCCTGCTTGCTCTCTAGGCTGTTGTGTGTCTATAGCTATGCTTATTTTTGATAGTAAGACTGATGAAAATAGCTTGTAAATACTGGAAAGTAGACTTATAGGTCTGTAGTTGGCTATGTCTCGAGGGTTGCCTTTTTGTTTAAGATAATGATGTCTAAACATTGCCATTGTTTTGGGACCCGACCTTGGCTTATAATTTTATTAAACAGGTGCGTAAGTGGCTGAACTAAGAGAGAGGCACCTATCTGCAGAGCTTCGTTTTGGATTCCATCTGGACCGAGGCTTTTTTCAGATTTGAGCTTCTCGATGTGTTCTTTAAAAGAAAAAAAAAAGTTTATTCGTAAAGTCTCATGATTTAACATTTTTCTTTTACTTTCTTTTACTTTACTTCTTTACTTTCGATTTTACTAATTTCTTCTTGTGTATTTCTTTCTCGTTCCTGTGGTATTTGTGAACTGGTGAGTATTTGTTGAGAAGTACACTGTGGCATTCCGTATAAGTCTTTATAAAACTCAGTTGCGCACTCAATGATTTCTTTTCTGGTTTTAGTAGTTTGTCCTTTATGATTAATATTTTGTATCCAGTTTTTGTGCGTACTAAGTTCTTTGAATGCTCTTTTAGTGCTTCTGTAAAGTTTTATATTTTTCTCTATGACTTTTTTCCTGTGACGTTGATAGTCTTTCTTTATAGCTTTACTTGTTGTTTATATAGAGTACTTAATTCAGATCTCGTTTCTTTAGTTTTAGACTGTTTATGCATGAGACTCGCGCGATGATTTATAAGTTTAATTGTATTTTGTGATAATATGTTATCTTTGTTTATTTTATTTATATGATTGCTTGAAGAAAGGCTATCTTTGATAATATTTTCCAGCTTGTCATGCATAGTTTGGATGTCGTAGTCTATATTAATTGTCGAGAGATTGTCTTCAAGGTTTCTTTTAAATGTATTAATTTCTTCTTCTGTTATTGGTATTTTTGGTTGGGTGAAGTATGTCCTTCTACTCTTGTTTATATTTTCCATTTGAAAGTCGCATCGGACCATTCTGTGATCAGAAGGAAATTCGACTTTGTTTAGAACTTCTACGTTTGTAATGTTCTTTGGGTTGTTGGTAATTATGTAATCTATTTCATTTTTCGTGTTTTTGTCACAATTTATATTCGTATGCGAACTGAATTAGCATTTCTCCTCTTTTACTCCTTTCTCCGTAGCCAAATTTTCCTAGAATTTTGTTCTCTTCCTCTTTCGGTTGTCCAATTTGTACATTAAAATCTCAAATCAATATAATATTTTTTCCAGAAATTTCAAGAGCCTATCTACAAGGCTACTTTTACCTAACATGATGTTCAAGTAAAATGCTTCAATACTATTGCATTGAAATATTTTACTTGAGAGACGTGTTCTTTAATAGTAAATGGTCTAGAGGACAAGACGTCTATGTCTAACACGCTGAAAAAACATTTTTTGCATAGGTTTCTCAGGGAATTTTTTTTTCTCATAGGTTTATCCGGATAATGGAATAAAATTGCTCCAAAAGGCTGATGTTGCGAAAGTCAGCCTGTTCCTAGGGTTCCGTACCCAAAGGATTAAAACGGGACCCTATTACTAAGACTCCGCTGTCCGTCTGTCAGTCAATCTGTCCATTCGTCTGTCTGTCGGTCACCATGCTATTATGAACCGTGATAGCTAGACAGTTGAAATTTTCACAGATGGTGTATTTCTGTTGCCGCTATAACAACAAATACTAAAAACTGAATACAATAAATATTTAAGAGGGGCTTTTTATTTATAGATTATGATACGCAACCTTTCATGCGCGAGTTCGACTTGCACTAGGCCAGTTATTTTTTATACTCAGGCTAACAATTTGTATACAAAAGTTCACAAGTAGGGCACAGGGAATGTTACCTACCTATAACATTTGCCTGCCTTCGATATCACCAAAAATGATATGTCTGTAATATTACTCTGATTGTCATACGTTACGTCTCCTTTTGAAGTTTCCGCGAATCAGGAATGTCTGTGTACAATTTTTCCCGAGCATAGCCCAGGCTACTCACGGATTTTTTATCGAAATTCTACAGAACATTTTTGTTTACATTTTTTAGTTTAATTAAGAGCTACAAAATTTCCCGAATTACAAAACATTATTCCCTTTGTTTGAATTTGCTAAAAAGCTTAACCTAAAGCAAAAAATTAAATGTTTAACAAAAGAAATTACCGACTTCATTTTCTTTCAAGATATCTTCACCAAATTAATATGGGACTAACTTGCTACTAAAACAAATTGGCTATAAGAATCATAGAAATCGTTTCACAAGTGGCGAAGATATTGCGTAATATACATGAAAAATAGGTCGAATTAACCTTCTCCTTTTTCGAAGTCGGTTAAAAATGGATTTTTGGTACTGTTCGAACATTTAAAACACGGACTACCTTTATAATCTGTTTTATCCACCCTTAAATCTCGTAAAATAAGACTATCTCATTTATTTTGATTTGGGCGAATAATGGTTTAAACCAAAGAATAATAACCCATTTAAACCTAATAATAAAATCAGTCGTGTTGTATACGACAGTAAAGGAATAAATTATATTTATTTTCAACGATTTGCACGTTCCTATAGAACTTTGTAATATTTTAGATTATCAATTTATTTAAGGGCTCTAATAGGCAGCAGAATGCCCGCGTCACCTGTCGGCGTCGATCGGTGACGTTAAGAGCCCTAACTATATGATGGAGCCATAAGAGAATGAATTAGCGAGAATCCTTTTGTAACGTTTTGGTTAATAAAGATTAAATAAATATATAAATCCAAAGTTATGGATTAATATGAGACCTTAAAAGGTAGGTACAGAAGAAAGAAATGCTTTCTAAATAATTATGTAAGTTTAATCATATTTTTTCATAATTCTAGGTATTTATCACAAATCACAATACTATCGTAATAATTTTTCCCTACAAATAAATAAACTTACGGATACATACTTTCCTGGCCTTAAATCTATATTTTAGGTCTCGACGAAAAAGATAGAATTTGTTTGATTTACATGATAACCCACAAAGGAATTCCGATAAATTCAAGATGCGGAGTTTTATATTTTTGGAGCTCAGACGGTAAAATTGCCTTTGAATGTTTGGTGAAGCACTCTCTATGTCCTTAATTTTCGTGGCCACTTTTGCATATTACATATTTTATATCAATTATATAATGTTACTGTTTGGTTCATATATTAAAATTTTACCGCAAATATAAGAATCTGTATTACATATTACACATAGTTTTTTGTGTGTTTAAATATTATAAAAGTTTTTTGTGTGTTTATTTTGCTGCAATAAAGTTAATTTGTATTTGTATTTTATTCTACATAGGCAATAGGCTAACAGCCTGTCATGATTTATAATTTTCGTTTTAAGGCATTGCCCATTTGTTATAAGTGGCCATTGACATTTGAAAGCTCAAGATTTCTTTTTGCAACTTGTTGTCACCTATTCAAGTGCGGACCACGTTGGAAAATCACTATTGATACGTACTCCCGCCGGGCCCCCGAGCTCCTGCTTTACAGCCTTCTTTCTCATGTTATCGCTCTAGGCTCCATCTACCCCGTAAGCGACACGTCCAAAATTTTGTTCGGCAGAGAATTTTCCTGCACTAGGCAATACACTAATAATGAAAATATTTTTCTTTGGACGTACTTATTTGATTTGACACAAGTTTACAAATTGGTAAAGTTTAAAGCGACGATTTTTATTAAAGGCTCACTGGCAAAAATGTTAAAATTCAAATACAAGTTTTGTACCTAGATATTGTTGAAATCAGATAACTGCACAACTTGAACAGTTGGTTGATCAAAGTTTTCTAGTTAATGGTTGCAACGACGAGCAAGGACGAGAAATATGCATAGAAGTCTCAAAGCGATAATGATCTTTCACTACAGCTACTTTATTAAATAAATATATTAAATACTTACACATAAAATAACTTTAGCGTAGTATTTTATTCAATAATTTAAATATCTTATAGTCTGTCGCAAACGAGGCCGCCCTCGGACACGTTGGTGTGATAACCCTAATACAATACAATAAAAACTGGCAACCAATAACACAAAATCGAGAGTCATTGAGAAGTAAGAGAGAGGCCTTTGCCCAATACTGAGCATCGATAGCTATTAATAATAATGTCTGTATTCCTAGTTAAGCTAGTAAGAAAAAATTAAAATCATTTTTCAGTTCCTAGCGGAATAAAATTTCAGCTCCGAAATATTGATGAAATCGGAAAACTGCATAACCTGACCAGTTAGTTGATCGAAAGTTTTCTAGTTACACGGTGCAGGCACGCTGCTGGTGGAACTAAAAGTTAAGTCAACATTAGTGTTTAACTCTGGAGTAACGCGGAACAACGCTAATATGTGCGGTGAAATAATTCCAAGAAACTTATTGCGGAGAAGTTCGACTTTGTTTACAGTTAGTTCTAAGCATTAGTTTTTTAGAGAAGAAATTATGTTACTTTCAATTTGGAAGGAAATGAGGTATCCGTGATTTAGTTCATAAGTATTATGTACTGCTTATCTTCTTTTTTCTGTACTCTGAATAAATAGCTTACGTGACATTCTGTTAATTATTTTCATTTGTATATCAAAACTGATAAAATAAAAAGTTCATAATATTTCTGCTCTAAATATTGATGGAATCTGATAACTGCATAGCTTAATAATTTTGTTTAAGTATAAAAAGTTTTCTTTTTACACGATGCGGGTGCACGCTACTGGTTGAGTAAAAAGTTACATCAAAGTTAACGTTTAAATCCGGAGTAATGCAAAAACAACGCTACAATGTATGGTCGAATAATTCCAAGAAAATGATGTTGAAAAAGATCGACTTTGTGCAGGGTTCGGGGCCCAAGATCCGAAGACCATTATCTTGATGATGGTCCAAAGTGTGGAATAAAGAAATCGTAACGGTTATTGCTTCTTTTCTCTCTCTCTTTCTCTCTCTCTCTTCTTTACAGTTTATTTGCTTGTTTTAGAGAAAATCAAGCTTCTATGATTATAAGTTCAGCGGTGAGATATATCTAGTCTAGTGTACAATTAATTCATTAAGAACTTATAAAAAAGTCCGATAAAAATTTATCTTTTTTTTTTACAAATTCAGTTGCGTTTGTATTTTGTTCACAACACTTACTTAAGTTTGTATCGAGTGACTTCATTTAAGTTATTGTATTTTTTGATGTGGGGTTTGACATTTTCAGTTTAGTAATGATAGTTTCGCCCCTATTTATTTTTAATCATAACTCTTAAAAGAATACTTATTTATTTACTTGCTAACTCAGTCTAGCTTATTAGCTAGCCTGAAGTTTATTTAGCTTATAAGCTACACTGCAGTTTCTGACTGCAGGTAATAGACCTATTTTATAGTCTCAAATTAAGTTGTAAGTTAGATAAAATTTTAATAAAACAGTTTCTTAATTTTATTCTTGAAGAAAATAAAAAACTAATGTTTGTTCAAGCAGACCACAAGTACAGAAATTAAATTATATTGGAGTGAAAGCATTCCAAGGCTGGCGAAGCAGAGAAACGACCGAATTATATGCGGCGACGCAAATTGAGAGTCTCAGCTCAAGGGCCTTCGTGAGACCCCGGAAAATTAAAAGATATGACACGCATTTTAACAATGTGTGCGTTTCCTGAACAACTTCTACAAGATATTAAAATTCAATATTGGAATATTAAATGTTTTCATATATAAATGAAAACCTAGATTAATGGTTCGAATGTAAAACATGATGTTTTTAAATGGAAATGTTTTGAATCAAAACGAAAATATTATAGGATTTTTATTTCTAGTTTATTCATCATTTACATGTTTTTTAAATGATTTCAAAAAACTCTTATGCTGTAGTCATAAGAGTATACTCGTTGGTAAAAGCAAGTAAAAAATAAGAAAGTAATTTTGGCAAGTGTTTTTTCAAAAGGCTTTATAAGTCAGGATAAAAGTTAGCAACCTGCGCTCAGTATCAGCTGCTTTAAAGTCAGCTCGAATAAGCCTTCTTACTATCCGATGCATTTTCGATCCGTCACGTACAAAAGCTGGTAACTAAGCGCATCAGGCTCTTTCTCCGACTAACAGTTGCGAACTGAAACTATATGCTAAACGCTGCACCTACTGAATTTGGGTTATTTACACGCTGTTGTTCGAAATGCATGAGTTTAAACGCACTTTTAGCACACACCTAGGGTCAGCAACCAATCACCATCAGGCGAGCCATATGGCTGGTGTGAACTCATTTACATAAAAGACGGCCAAATGCGAGTTGAACTCGCGTGGAGAGGGTTCCGTACAATGCCGAATATTTTTCGTAAGTGAACGTATTATATTGGAGTTTACCACATTATTTTCAATTGAAACAATTCTTATAATATTTTTCCTATAATTTACAAGCAATTAACTATATTCTGTATTTTTTTATTATTTTAGGCTTAGTAGTTTCGGAGTTTAGGGGGGGTAACAATTTTCATCTTCTTTCATGAATATAATAAAACAATTTATTTTCCAATAATAACAAAATTATATTTGAGATGCTCATAACAAACCCTTTCATTTGAAATATGGCACGGTAAGGTTTGCAAAACTTTCTTTATTAATTTCCTAATTCCTACCTCGAAAATTAAAATTTACCTTTATATATCTACCCTTATTAAAAAAAAATTATTTACTTTGCTTATCTGTGTTTGGGTCAGAGGTTTACACCACCCTACCAAATATCACTTGATTTGGTCCAGTAGATTCGGAGCAAATTAGCTGTAACATAACAGACGCACAGGTGATCCTATGAGGGTTCCATTTTTAATTTTTTGTACGGACCCTAAAAATATACAAAATTTAGTAACTTACTTACTCACTGTTTAAAAGTAGTGGTGAAACTAGTGTTCTAACATTATGATGCATGTACATTCTCGCACATTAATACTTGTACTAAGTTGAATATATGCATAAAATTAACGTAGTTAATGTCAGGAGATAGCAAGGCCGCATGTAGTCCAGAATAAGCTTAATTTCGAACTTAAAAACTCTGATTGTAACATAAATAACGAGAAAATATTTCTAAGTTTTTATCATTTTTAATAAATTTCAGCACATAATATGTAATACATATAATAAGATTAAGCAAACGAAATTCTTATTCTTGTTTGTAACTGTGCAAAGAGATGTAACGTTTAAATTTTACATTTCAACGAACCCTCTTAACAAGTTAATAATTACACTCATTGAGTATCATCGCGACCACTTAATTTTATTCGGCTCCCCAATGAACTCTTTTACTACCCGGACAACCATAAATATGAACGAAGTACGTAAAAACGATATAATTATTTCAGTGCCGCATTTTAAAATCATTGCAAAATAATTGTAGATGAAAATTAATGCGGTACAGCCACACTGGCGTTAAAAATGTTATATTTCTTTAAAGTTTATTATAAAGAAAAAATATAATATGACGGAGAAATAGGTGTTATTTATTTTTTTATCACGTCACTACAAGTATGTCATTGATCATATGCTCTGACAAATATATAAAAATATATCTTTTCCAATATTTGTTAGTTTTGGGTGTATACACCTAAACTCTATGTTAATCCCCACCCGAAAATAATGTAATTTTTACTTCGTACTTTGGTGACTGAAAATAATAATGTAATTCCGAAAAGGACTGTCGGTTTTCTTAATCTGAAACTGGAACATTTAGCTATAAAGCGCATATTGTGCATTGGGCTTCACCCGGTCGAAGCCCAATAAGCGACATGCGCTTTGTTCATCAGTGTTACCTACTTTTAATTTAATAGGATAGGTATTACGTCATTAGAAGATGGTTCCATTTTAATTAGGAAAATCATATGACGTTCAATATTACTTGTAGAATGTTTTACATTTCAACCGATTCTATAACACATATTTTTAATGTCTTATAACGAAATAGGTTTGGTACGGTAAGTTTAATAATGATTGGCCAATTAAACTGACTTTTAGTCATAAAATATTTGTTGACGTTTTACACCAATGCGGCATCACCTTTACAGTGAATAGCTTAATGCATTCTCGGGAATATGAAATTGCAAATGCACTTTTCCGCTTTGGCTGTATTAATTTGGTCTTTTAACTCAAAATAAATCATCCTTGATTCATTTTGATAGCAATTTTCATGCTAATTTTAGTGGGAAGTATCAATTTGAGCCATAAAATAACGCAAAATTTAAACAGCTCATTATATGCATTTAACGTGATTTCAATCAACTGAAATATTTGCATATACGATAGACAATAAAATGGTTTTTTTTAAGTTTATAAATAATTTAAGATTTTTCGCAGGAAATTTAACGATCGCCACATGGGGTGACTAAGTTTGTTAATCCAAAAATCGTCCAATGGGAATTATATTAAATTTTTTATTAAAAATCTATTTTTTTATACATTTTTCGTTTAATCAATAAGAATTTGTAATTCCTGAACTACATTAAACTGCAAACCTATTAATGACAATTGAATACATGTTTTTTCGCTAACAAAAACATGTAAAAACTTACAAGAAATAAGGATTCATTTATTCCTTCGTGAATGTTTGAACACTTTTCCTCGGCAGCGTACAAAAAGCCCGCCTCACCCAGATTTACGCGTTCCGGTCGGACAGTTGAAACGAAAATACTTTAAATATACATGCAATCGTATTCTGAACGCGTGCACGTTATTCAGGCGCAGGATAATACTTTTGCTTACCGATAGTATTAATTAAATTGTTTCAATGCGTTGTTCTGACAATTCCAATTTTATTTGTTTCTGTTTATTTTGGCAACTGAGCGATTTATAGTTGCAGTAATGTAGCGATTACTGAACGGGTTGTGGGTTTCGCCTGAAGCTTGAAGTTTGGTTTTCAACGTGCTGGTACGGAAAAATATAAAACGTTCTTAAAAAATTCGAATGCTTCCCTTTTGCGCAAATCGTAAAAGCCAATTGCCCTCGATGGCTTTTACAATATGCGCAATGGGTAAGAATTTGAATCATGACGTGAGGCGATGCGGCTAACAACCCATCACTATTTTGATCTTTTCTTAGCCTCAACTTTTGTAAACAAAACTTTTATTTGAAGCTTTTTTCGAAACCGTATCATATGCAAGGTCTTTTGAAATATATTTTATTTATTTATTACTAAATTCATGTACACAAAAGACAAACACAGAAACAAACAAAGTTAGAAAATTGAGTACATAGGCACTGTATCATACTTTTTCAATACGTGCAAAACTTACAGAAAAATAAACCTCTATTCAAGTAGATACCTCTACCTCCATTATAAATTATTACGGAAAAGGACGTCGGTAAAAATTGTCACATAGCTAAAGTATAACGAGGGTAGTTATAACATATACTAGGGGAGGCAACGGTCCGGAAGGATAGATTGTGTGCCGTAGACACTTCCCGAATTAGGTACGCAGGAAAATGTTCCACGAAACGTTTTTATGGAAGCACGGGGGCAACTGGAGCGATTCGCACAGATCGCGTTGCTATGCGATAATCCGCCACGGTAACATCCAACAATTTTAATCAGATACTTTTTTCTTAACGTCGACAATTTTTTATGGTATTTGTATGAAATACAATATGTAACAAAAACCCTGTCCGATCCTTATAGGAGCAACTTAGAACCGTCAATATGAACAACTTTTCCTATGTGACCAATGCTTGAAACTGGAAGAAAAAAATCGACATTATCATACAAAAGTGTTTTGGTAATTTAAGTGATATGATTTTGTGACCTTAACTTTTTATTCTTTTAACAGTACCAAATAATTTATTTTTGGGCAGGAAAGTACCCAATTTATGAAACTAGCTGTGCCCTATCCTATATCCTTACATAAAGAAACTCCCAAACCAGATTTCAACTAACTAAGTTCAGTGGTTAGCGTAAAGAAGTTACAAACAGATAAACAAACAAATATTCCCACTCACTTTTGCATTTATAATATTAGTTCGGATTGGGACTAGCTGATACCCGAGGCCTTTCCCCGCGTGGTCAAATTTTTGGCTACCCCACGGAAACTTCACATTTTCCGGGGATAAAAAGTATATGTGTTAATCCAGGTAAAAATCTCTCTACGTGCCAAAGATTGCAATCTGTCCAGCAGTTTTAGCGTAAAAGCAGAACAAACACATATTCAAACTATCGCATTTATAATATGAATATAAAAATAAAACATAAGCCGTGTGGTTTCCGGCAGAGTAGAATAGGGCCACTCCAAGTCCTCCCGTGGATGTCGTACAAAACGACTTAGGGAATACAAGCTAAACAAAGCTTATAAACATCAATGAGACCTCTCCAACCCATCTGGCCAGCGAGGAGAGTGTAGGCCATTTCCTCTGGCTGCTCTGGCTAAGTATGGCTCTGGTAGTACAGAGAGGATTGTGCTCCTGCAGTGGAGACAAATAGACCTGATGATGATGATAACGAAAACGAAAATATTACGGTAAAAGTAGGCAAGACGTAATACTGATTCGAGTAGGTGGATGCCCGACCATGAAATACGAGTCGATCCTACTTTGACACTTATGGTAGCCCTTAATAAACATAAACCTTAAAATAAATAGCCAAACATGAACGGATTTTCGTTTGTGGCATAGGTACATACTCGTAGATCCGATAATTGAGTAGGTATTGGTAGGTATCCTGAGTAAAAACTATATTATTTGGTACGGTTAAGAGAATAAAACGTCACAAAATAATGTCACTTGTCGTTGATTTATATCCATTTTAATGTTTAGATACACTTATAGTTATTAATGTATATACATGATTTTTTCGGGGTCCAGTGCTACCCCCATTTAAAATAAATTATTTGAATTGAAACGGAGATATCATTTTGTTTCATGCGGCTCTAGAAAACCCTTCAAACTATTTTACAAACTACACTTTACAGTACAAAGTGACGAGAAACGGAGATATCTTTTAAAATTTGGTTTCATGCTGCTCTAGTTAGATAACCCCCTGGCATGAAGCTTTTCTTAGGCTAAATGCTAAGAACGCAATTTTTTACTCCAATGGACTATGAAATCACGGTTGAGTATTCCATAGAAAAAGTTGGTTTTGACGTTTATAAAGAAGTATCTAATTTGACTTTTTGAAACGAAGCGAATTCAGATTCAGTGGAGGTATGTATGACTCAATGCGCTTTAACGTGCTAAGTTCGAAGCGATCCCTCCTTAGAAATCATATTCATAAAAGCCGAAATATTATACATAAATACGTGGATTTTGTAAAGAACTTCAAAGAATAAAATTATCTCCGGAGCAATGATCAAACACATCTTTGCCTCACCTTTTGTAATAATTTCCAGAAAATTTTCCTTTCAAGATGATCATATTACACAAACATGTTTATGTGTATATAATTGGATGGAATTATATTTGAAATGAGAAAATGTTATGACTTCCTATCTTACCGTTTTACATAATAAAAGCAAAACCATTTAGATTTCGTATTGATATATTAATAGAAGATGATTCAAAGATTCAAATGTTTATTCAGTAATTAGACCTTTACAGGCACTTTTATGAAACTGACTGACTGACATATCAAAGCAGAGCCTAAACCACTCGGTCTTGTGACCAAATTTGTCATATAGGTTACTTATAAGGTCTAAGGGTGCACTAAGAAACGATTTTTCAAAACTTACCATTTTATTCTAAACTTTGTAAGAGTACTCCTGGTGGTAAATGAGAAAATACGTTTTTCAGGATTTTTCAAAATTCTACCCCTAAACGGATGAAATGGGGTGATAACTAAGTAGGCGAGTACGATATGTGAGCGGGGGCAGGACGGGGAATTAGTCATCGTGAAACTTTCTGCATTCCATAATATATAATATTAATATACATATATATATATATTTAACAATAATTTTTCTTTTTTATATTTAGATAGATAGATATATTATACATAGGGCGCACTATAAGTTTCCGGAACTGGCCACTTACATAAACAATATTTAAAAATTTATTGCAACATTTGAAAATAGAACTCTTTGGCTGTAGAATGCAGTTTGTTTCATCTGACTGTCTTTTGTTTTTACCTTGTGGCGCCATTTAAAAAATTGTGTGTCTGCATCAACATGGATTTAACTCGGGAAAATTTTCGTAGTATGATTTTCTACGATTTTAAGTGTAATTTGACAGCTCAACAGAGCATCGCTCGGCTTGAAACAGCTTTTGGCAATGAAGCACCATGCAAGACAACTGTTTATAGCTGGTTTGCAGAATTCAAGCGTGGTCGTATCAATCTCAGTGACGAATCTCGCGATGGTCGGCCGTCCACCGCTGTGACCAACAAAAACATCGATGCTGTGCGCCGTATGATTGAAACAGACAGGCAAGTGACCTACCATGAAATTCGCGCATCCTTAGAAATAGGCATGAGTCAAATACAATTAATCCTACACAAACATTTGGGTGTGAGAAAGCTGTGCTCGCGGTGGATCCCACACAACTTGACCGAGGCTCAAAAAACGGACCGCGTCACTTGGTGCAGTGCCATGCTTACCAGATTCAACGAAGGTGCGTCAAATTTGGTGTGGGACATAGTAACAGGTGACGAAACATGGATTTATTGCTACGATCCCAAAACAAAGCAGCAATCGAGCGTATGGGTCTTTCAAGATGAGCCGAAACCAACCAAAGTGGCGCGCGTGAAAAGTGCATCTAAGCGGATGATTGCTTCTTTTTTTAATAAAACTGGACACGTGGCTACTGTTGCTTTAGAGAATCGTCGTACAGTGAATAGTGACTGGTACACGACCATTTGTTTGCCGGAAGTTATTGACGAACTCCGTAAAAATAACCGTAAACGCCGTATCATCCTGCACCACGACAATGCTAGTTCTCACACGGCCAGACAGACAAACGACTTTTTGAAGGCGAAAAATGTAGAACTCATGAGTCATCCTGCATACAGTCCCGACCTGGCACCTTGTGACTTTTTTCTGTTCCCAAAAATTAAGAACCAATTACGCGGTCAACGATTTTCATCACCAGAAGAGGCTGTCGAGGAGTATGAAAAACACGTTTCAGAGGTCACCACAGAGGAGTGGCACAGAAGTTTTCAAAACTGGTTTCATCGAATGAAAAAGTGCATAGACGCCAAGGGAGATTATTTTGAAAAACAATAAATTAATTTTGTAACTTTAATAGTATTTTTTCATATTCATTCCGGAAACTTATAGTGCGCCCCACGTATATCTATCTATCTAAATATAAAAAAGACACTGACTGACTGACACATCAACGCACAGCCCAAACTACTGAGTCTAGAGACTCCAAATTGGGCATATAGGTTCCTTATAAGGTTTAAAGGTGCACTAAGAAACGATTTTTCAAACCTCACCTCACCCCCTAAAGGGCCGATACAGGGGTCCAAAGATTGTATGGAGAAACAAGATTAGTTTGACTATTTTATTCGAAACTTTGTTACAAGAGTACTCCTGGTGGTAAATGAGTAAATGTGATAAAGGATTTTTCAAAATTCAATCCCAAGAGCGGTACGATACGCGGGCGGGTGGCAGGACGGGGTAAATAATTATTTACCCAGTAACTAGCTGTTTCCCGATGATTATAATCATCGGGAAACAGCTAGTTACTGATTAAATGCTCCTGAGTCATATTTGCTCTATTATTACGTTATTTTACCATCTACTAAGTATTTATTTATGTACCTACTCTTGTTACATAATGGCGTTATATTCCCAAGACATATTTAAGCATTAGGTAGTTTCTTGCCTGATTTAAACTTTCAATTTTCTTTCAACGGCTTTTAATGGAAATTCGGAGCGTTGTTGCAAGATGCCGAGAAAACTTTCCTAGCTGACAAATTCTTTAGTAACTATAGGGATGTGGACTGGATCTGAAAAGTAAAAAGTATTACATTTAGTCCATCAGTTTAATTATCCAAAACTAATGGACCAATACTTTTCGGTTTTTCAAAGTAGTAAAAATTAACGAAGCTACAGCGTATCAGAGCGGGGCGATTTACGTTGCCGTTCTATGAAAATTGAATGAGATCATGACGTCATGCTAAATTTGAATGCGTTGTACCTTCGTTATTATTTGCTAATCAGACAAATGATAAAATACGCAAACATTATTTTTTAATAATCTATTTGATGGGTGAGCTAAAAGTATTTTTCAGCCCACATGGATCACATATTCCTGGCGTACCCCGGGCTCCGAAGCAACACAGCAAACGAGGCAACCGGGAATGCTTTAAGATGAGAAAGGAATCATTTAATCCTTGGATGGTTCCGGGACTCCGGGATTAAGACAATCCTTTGTAGTGTCCCAAAGGCCCAATCTTTGCAATGCAGAGTCCAAGGACAATATCAACGACGCCAAACTCGGGCCTAAAGTAATTTAAACTGACATTTTTGGATTTGATAAGAATGAGGAAAAAAGGCAATTGATTTGAGCTTTTAAGATTTGATAATGAGAAGTTTAAAAAAATAACAATTATTATTTTGGCCTTAAACCATAGGTAACACTGCATTCAACACGCTTTATTAGCGCCATAGCCAGAAACATACCAATCTTATAGTAACATACGTACAATCATACTTGCAATCTAATTACATTGTTTTTGCTTACAGAACCCAAGGTCATAATATTCAAAAGCCTTGGGCATTAAAACTATCTGCGACGTATTTTTGTGTCATTCCTAGTTTAACCGTAACGTGTATAGACTGAGGCGGCATGAGGCAGCAAGTGCTATTCTTACCTCGCATATAATGGCGACTTTTTGTTGCCCCTGTCCTTATCCCGGAATATTACGTAACTACGTTTTTGCCTCAGACTTACTATCAACATGTATGTATTAGGTAGTTTACTGTACTTTTTGACGTTATATATCTATTATCTGTACGAAAAAGGTACGATGACAGTATCAGTCTGTAATAAAAAAAAATCCGAAGGAACTCGTATCGTTTTTTTTTGCTTGCCACAAGATCTCGCCTCAGCTACTGGCCAACTTGTACTTGTACTGGCAATTTTTTTTATCTTGATTTATAGGTACATAGGGATTCATTTTCAATAACATGGTTTTAATTGCTTCATTATATTTCGTAAGATGTAATTTATTCTACTTGTAACGTGGTCTTGTGATTTAGGAATGGTGAGTATTTACTTTGTGATGCAAATTAATTATTCAGAATTAGGCAGAAGGGTAGGCCGTTAATGAAATTAGGCCAAATATGCACATTTCTTGTATCTTTATATCTCTATAGATTAGAAAGCACAGCCAGAAATTACGTTGGAAATAAAATTAACATAAGTGATATTGGACTGTTTTGAACGCTTTAACCATTTTCAATTGGAATGTAAAAATATTTTTTGCGAAAAACATTTTGAAAAGACCACAAATTATATATTCAGAATTCGTCAAGATCAAAAAATTCTTCAACTTTTTAATCCTTTGTGACTACAATTTTACACTTTGACTAATAGAGCAATTAAAAATAATATTTTTGACTAACTTGACTAAAAGATAAGCACGCAATTTTACATACCTTTATTTCTGACTTACAGTCAGAAATAAAGGTAAATAAGTAAAATATGAGTAAATTGATAATGTATTAATGAAATTAATTATTTAAAAAAAAGACACTGACTCAATCAAATAATAACGTTTTAGTCCTTCGGCTGACTTATCAATTTACGAAGAAACTAGTTTCGTGAGTGAAATATTTGTCCCGTATTTCTGTCAAAATATATTAGGGATGAATTGGGGAAAATCGGAGCTTCCGACCTTTCATGTTCGCTACAAAGACATTCACAAGCACATTTTAGGACCAGTTATATAATACGTAGGCTTATTATGTTTATAATAGTTAATATCCCAGTTTATTTCGTAAATAAATGTGTTTGTACTTCCTTAATTTAATTTACTAAATATAGGTATGAGTGAGAAGGTTCTATGTTTTGAAAGCAAATTACCTTGTTTTATAAAAACTACATACTTACTTATATACACGGGTTATACTCACGTAAAAAGTCAGCTACTGGATGGCTACTGACCGACATGTTTCACCAACTACTCCGGAGGTTTGTTGTTGTTAAGGCGGCCCCTGCGGCCCGGCCGCTCTGTTTTCAACGCGAGCATAGTTTGAAAAGCTTGGTGTTTCATCCAGGACAATGCTAGAAAAAAGGCAAACCAAAAAGAGAAAGATAGCACCTAAGAGCTTGGTTTGCATTCTATTAAATGAAATTAGTATTATTATTAAGTATCCATTAAACGAATATTAAATATTCATAGGGTGCAGAAATTTCATAAAATTTGTTCCAGGTGATACGTGTTTATCAGTAAACCTTACAAGTATGTCAAATAAATGTTTTGTATTAAAAATTTTCATTACTTTTGCGAGGTTTGTATCATAATATTTTTTTTACTTTTACAATTTATGAGTACTTTATTAACGGTCTAAGTTCAGCTAAAATTTGTGCAAAAAACCGGATTTTTGGAGGCTTATACTGTCTTTGTTTTTCTAAATTTCAATTTTTTATTTCGATAGAAACCTAGAAATAGCGTCCAAAATACCTGTGAGTTCAAAAGTTTTCAAGAAAGATCAGATAGAACGCCATAATCACGTACGAGCGTTTGTATGAAAAGTAAGACGGGAAGGCCGCTCTTAAGTCACGTGAGTAACCCGTACATAGCATAATAATAATCCATAGATGCAGAATGCAGCCATCTCACTTTTTAGATAAATGTTGGCTTTGGCCCCATGAATGCCTCAAAATACCAGGTCCCCATGGACTCGTGGCTGAAAAGCCATAGCCAAGCCAACATAATAATATAAATAATAATCGGTCGGGGTGGAGATCCAAGAGGGATCGCAGGGCTCTCAGCTCTGCATTGCCTTAATTGGCCGTGCAGAGAGAAGTCGTTAGAGCTGTTGCTCCAGGGGTGGAAGTGTTAAAGGGCATAACGCCGCGAGTAACTTCGGAGAAAGCGCAGCACACCTCTCGACACCCCTGAGTCGCCTGCACCGGTGTTGCTCCTTTGCCGGCAACTATTGTCGGTGCGTTAGAGGGGCCCATCTAGTGGGCGGCAAGCCACCACCTGCCTTCAATAGTCAGTTATCATGATTATGGCAGGTGACGTTCCTATTGCAATATCCCAGCATCAGTCCATCCCAATCTCATTCCATAACCCATAGACCTTTTCCTTTTCTTGCAATAAATATTTCTCTAGCCGAAACCAATCCAAGGGTATACCTTTCATAGGTATATTCAGGAATTGGTTTTGGCAGGAGCGCCACATAACATCAACTTCTCCAAAGGGCCTCTACGTGTTGGATCTGTATCCCCACCGGGGATAAAAGACCGGGACCTAGTCTAGCCATAAATATTGTAAAAAAGAAAAATATATTTTTCTATTGCAAATTACATTTATTACTTTTACAATGTGCTGGTTTAATACATAAATATAAAACAATTAAAAATACAAAAAGCTTATTCAAAGTGGTCTCCATTGGCTGCAATACAGTCCTTTAAACGTTGAGGTCAGTTATCAATAGAAGCACGCACTCTTTTCATGGGAAAAATCGTCACTGCCAATCGTATGGATTGTTTTAGGGACTCCAAATTATCATGGCGTTTAGAGCAAGCCGTACTCTCTTAAACTGACTACAAATCATAATCCAGCGGATTAAGATCGCGACTAGACGACGGCCAGACTTCAGTTCTGATGAAGTCAGAAACGTTCGCTTTCAACCAAGACTGCGTGGACCGAGCTTTGTGACCGAGTGCCGAGTCTTGCTGGAAGGACCATTCTTGGTTATTGAACATAGTGTTGTTAAGGGGCTTAACTACCTTGTCAAGAATGGTATCTACACTTGTGCCAATGTTTTGACTTACGTAACAGTATTTATGGCCAGATTAAGTATAGATAATTTAATAATACATATTATGATTTAAAAATAAAAATACCCCCCCTTTGATGGCCATTCTTACTCATTAGAAAAGAAGTGATGACATCTATTTTGTCATGTTATGTCACATATTTTATTTAAAAAATATAATAGTATCTCTCACATGACCATAAAACATGACCACATCTTTATTAAAACCCAAACTACGTCTAAAAGTACTCACAGGCCGGAAATTAAAGTACTCGTATACATAAACGGCGGCTGCCTTTCAAATACTTTTATTGGCAACATTTTTCAATCTTCCCTAAATCCTAAACGGAGAATACGCGCAAATATGTAAATTCCTAGATCCAAAGGCAATATTTGTACCCGTTATGTGCTTTTAGCTGGAAAGCAATTTTAAAATATATATCATAAAATTGTAGAAATATCATGTCCTATCCCAATCGTATCATTTTTCATAGCACACATTTAATCAATTATTGATTTCTTGTTATAATAATTATAAAGTTAAACTAAAAAACTAAATTTAAAAACTAAACTAATATCGAAATAAAATTAAATTTAAATCTAAATCAAACTATATTAAAAATCTAAGTGTGGTTCATGTGACATGGTGCCAAGAACACTTTCTGCATTCCCGCGCTGAATGGCTACTGCAATCTTCTGCACGAGATATAAGCCAGCCCTCTTGTCACCAGCGGCGTCGACAAGAGAAGGTGTTATTTTTTTAATAACTTTTGGACCAAAAGTTTCGACGCCAAGCGAAAAAAATAATATACTCATTAACGACGAATATTTTCGCCGCTTGGCGTCTTCTACGGCTTATTTTTACAACATTGCAATGCTCGGATTATTATCAAAATTAAAACTGAAGGTTGATTCAAAGTTACGGTAGCACTAAGTGAACTAAGTAGCACAAGGCACACATTCCTCACATTTTAATCAAGACGAATTACAATGTGAGATTTAAAATAACCCAATTTACAATAGACATCAAAAGCGGTATCTGAAATTCAAGTACCCCATTTAAAATAATGAGGGATATTAATCTTACATCCTTGTAATCAGAATCAGATAGACGTCTCACGGAGATTATACCTGACAGCGAATCAGGGTGAGGATAATGAACGTTGTGAGTGTGAACACGGCTTTTCGTCATATATCATCTTGGTTATTAACGGTTTTAGTTGAATTTGAATCAGGTTTTAATTTCTTTATTTATTTTTTCAAAAGAAAGTCGGAGCGAAGGTTGTCAAGTCTATATGCAAGTTTTAAATATTCGTTTTATATGTTATTAATTTGAGATTTTAGCCGTTTATAAATAACAACGGGTTAGCTTTGCTTTTGAAGCATGTATTTCACCAAGAAGATTTTCTAAAATCACACTAATATTATAAAGGTGAAAGTTTGTGAGTGTGTATGTTTGTTACTTCTTCACGTGCAAACGGCTGGACCAATTTTGATAAATATACAGGAAGCTGACACCCTAGATTAACACTACTTTTTATATCCGCGGGTAACACCACGGGGCGCTGCTAGGTTATGATATAAACCTTTCATTTTTACAAAGAATCAGATAGTGCTATGTGTACCTATGTATTTAAATAAATACAAAGAAAAGCGTCATCATGCCGAATCAAAAGTGAAAATCGTCATTTTAGGCGCGTACCTATGTACTTGTATTATTAATTTGAAAAGGTCCAAATTGTTCCCTGAACACGTGCGTCCTAATTTTTGAAGCGGAAGTAAACGGGATCAGCTCCTGATACGAGCGGCCAGCCGGAATCCATTATTGCATCTATCAAAATATTCTGCTGAATTCGATATTTCATTTATACTTGCTCGTACATAGATACATACATACCATCACGTTTTTATTTCACAGGGGCTTCACTTATGATCCTGACAAATCTCTCGATTCATTTATACATATATACTCATTACGGGACACATAGCGTGACGAACCGATGGCTGATGGGGCAAAAAGGTTCTCGAATGGCGACCACATACTAGCACGCAAAGCGTAGGACACCCACCTACAAGATGGCCTGACGACCTGACGAAGGTGGCTGGAAAGCGCTGGATGGCCGCTCTAGATCAGTCATTTTGGAAATCCTTGGGAGACGCCTATGTCCTGCAGTGGACGTTATGCGGCTGAAATGATGATGATGATGACTCACTACGTAGAGTCTGGATGCGTGCATTGTCAAAAGTTTTGTAAACAAGTAAATTAGTCGCGATTAGTGCGTTTTAGAAAATATAAAAAATGCCTTCATCGTATAGTCGCGTTTTGTGCGCCCCAATATAACGTAAGAAGAGAAACGGGCGTTCATGAAAATTAAAAAATGCCTTGACCGAATAGTCGCGTTTCGGGCGTACAATAAAATTTATAAAAA
The DNA here is from genome assembly GCA_943193695.1 of Acrobasis suavella. Lineage (NCBI taxonomy): Eukaryota > Metazoa > Arthropoda > Insecta > Lepidoptera > Pyralidae > Acrobasis > Acrobasis suavella. Next base: position 13,421,779 of record OW971942.1, read on the forward strand.
CTATGGTGGTTCGTACCGTAGTTTTTATAAAGCGCACGAATAGTGACCGTCAAAATAATTAAAGTATAGATAAAGACATAGAGTTAGAACTTTTCGATCTGACCGGCTTCTTAATTACACAAAATTATATTCACACTTTAACGGGTATATGTATAGTATCATCAAATGCTTTTGTACAAAGGCATCTACATGAATTTATGTGGCACAACATACATATACATAGAAATTACCAGTGATCGGAGTAGGTATTTTTGTTTGGGGTCAATGAACAGAAACGTATATATTAATATGCCTCCGGGATTTTAAAATTGTTACATGTAAGATACAGTAAAGATATATCAGCAAGAATTTTTTCTCATTTTCAACACCATTTCAACTTATAGGTAAGGCTGGCCTTCTAAACCGAAGATAACTATGGAATGCTCAGAGAAAAAGACGAAGCAAGAGAAACAGGAAAGAATGCAAGAAATTGACACACTGCGCTGACTTCAAATAAATTGGATAAAGGAAACCCGAAACTTAGTCCCGAAAAAGGCTTATCCATTCCATGTTAAAGTTCCTTGTTATCAAAGGTAAAGTTCGACGCTTTTTTCGTCTATTTATTCATACCAAATAACTTTGCACGTGACATTGATAATTTAATGTTCGGGAAATCATAACAAGCTATTTCTTCCAGGAAAATTCTCATATTTCATGTAAACATCATTATGGTTTAAACGATTATGCAAAGGATAGGAAAAATCCGAAAAACAGAAATAACAAATCAAATGAATTTGATTTTCGATTTTTTAGGTTGCTTGAAGGTATTTGACATAACTTGATGACTGTCATAAGTACAATGAACTAAAAATATTTAAAATACACACAAATGCGTTTAGTTTTTGTTCTTAGTATATATCTATGTTTAGTCTATGGCAATGAATAACTTTCCACGGAAGTTAAAACAAAGATACGTCACTTACAAGTTGTTACAGATATTGTACCAATAGGAGTGTTACAATTTAAAATAATTTAATATTCATTAATTATTAACTCGCAGACAAATGGCAAACAAAGGGCATCCAACTCGGCGGAGAAACACTCACCAATCTCAGATTTGCAGACGATATTGTCATATTTGCCTCTACATCAGCTGACTTGCAACAGATGCTCCAAGACCTGAGCACGGCAAGCCTTGAGGTTGGACTTACAATGAATCGGTCAAAGACCCAAGTCATGACTAATATTATAAAACATAGGGTTGAGGTAGATGGGCAAGAAATTCCCCCCCAATGGGTTCCCGGTTTGTCGTACCGGGGGGGCTCAGTACCCGTGATAGCCTCGAGCCACGGGGAAGCTAAGAGGAACCCGCGAGGGGGCGCTCCTGCTGTCGTCAACCAGCAGTGAGCGCCCACATTGGGACGGCGGGGGAGTGGGAAGATCTCCCCCCACCCGGGGAGGGGCGCTCCCGCGGGCTCGGCTTCGGCCTTGAGCCTGTAGGGATGCGCCCAATGGGGCGGCGGGGGAGTGGGAAGTTCTCCCCCCACCCGGGGTGGGGCCGCCGGGAGGGGAATGTTTCATTGCCCTCCCGGCGCTTCAGGCGGGGCCACACCGCCGTGGCTGTGGTTGGAGATCGGTCGCGGAGGAGGAGGAGTGTCGGTGTTACGTTGCCGCTCTCCCTATCCTCCGCGACCGAGCGGTGCCGCACTGCGTTTGCGGCGAGAGGTAAGCGGCGGAGCCTTTCATCTTCTCCGCCGCTGGGAGCCGATTTATCTGGCTCGAGTTTGCCGCCTCTCAATTGGGCCGAGGAGGTATGGCGCGTCCGTGAGTTCCGGACGCGCCGACTTGGTGAGTGGGGGGGCGCTGTGACGCCCCCGAGGAGGGGCCGCTTTGGCGGCCAGCCGCGCCGGGGTTCGCGGATGTATTTCCGTTCCCGTGTCCCCGGCAAAAGCGGTGGAGATGGAACTCCGGAGGTTTTTAAGTGGCAAGGCAAGACAGCCTCCCCCGCAGGCTGACGGGTATCCGTAACAGGGATCTTTCATCCGTAAAAAAAAAAAAAAAATATGGGCAAGAAATACACTATGTCGATGAGTATACTTACTTGGGCCAGTTAGTCTCCTTCAGTAGCCGACAAGAGAGCGAAATTAGCACCGTATTGAAAACGGCTAGAGGAGCTACTGGTCCATGAAAGAGTACATGAAAGGCGACCTTCCCCTGTAACTTAAGCGCCAACTCATCGATGTGTGTATCTTACCTATCCTAACCTATGGTGCCCAAACATGGTCATTGACGGAGGAGTTGAAGTCCAAACTCAAGGTTTGTCAGAGAGCAATGGAACGAAGTGTGATAGGAGTTAAAAGGGTACATAAAATACCAAACGCTACTATTCGCTCAAAAACAGGAATCGTTGATGTGGGACATAAAACCGCCATGCTAAAATGGAATTGAGCAGGACATATCAGTAGGATGCACAACAAGAGATGGGCCAGAATCCGTTAGGCCAGGTTACCGTCACCCATTTAGACTAAGAAAGCGCTGGCGAGACGATCTCGACACATTCCAAAAAGGATGTTCGAGCCTAACACAAGAAAGAGATAAGTGGAAGAAGATGGGAGAGACCTTTGCCCAACATTGGGACAAATTAGGTTAATGAAAAAAAAATTAACCCTAGAATAAGTTAAGTGTTATATTATTACGCTTTTTGGCCACGGGTCCATGGGGAACCGGTCCTTTGAGGCGTTCATGGGGCCAAAGCCAACATGAAGAGGCCTTTTAGTACCTTTTTATCTAAAAAGTGAGATGGCTGCGTCTATGGAGGTCTATCCCTTAATGTACCATTGAGATGCACTAACGGACAGTCCTCCACAGCTGCCGAACTATTACCAGGGAGGGATTTACTTGGTTTGAGTTATATGGATGGGATGTTAGTGGACCGGATAACTGGGTTATGGAGTATATAAGAGGATACGGACATCTACCTAAAAATCTCTCACAACATTTTAGCCAGGTAGACGGAGACTCGCTGCTTGTTGGCTACACTTTAGTGTGTGTGTGTGTGTGTGTAAGCGTATGTGTGTATAGTCCTCCTGGAGGTAGGGTACGTGGTGTCACCACTCACCATCAGCTTGCCACAAGCTGCCCTGCGTTGACTAACTGCACTGGGAATCCAGTGGGCGATGGGGTTGTCACGTCCCGACGCCTTTATTATTATGTATATAATATGATATAATTATGCTCTGTAACATAATTATACGAAAGCGAATCATTATTATCTTACTAGGGATATATTATAATACCGCTCTAGTTTAGTAATATGATTATATTACTTGATTCAGTTTTTCCATACATTAAAAGTGGGAGTCATTTTTTTTTCTTGACTAACCCATGATTTTTGGTATCATTGAATAGGTCTTTCAAAAATATTGTGAGCTTATCAACACCATTCTTTGATTTAGGGATCCGTTTTTAAATATTAAAATAATATATTTGGTTTTATAGTGTAAACTACTAAACGGTTGTACATGGACACGCGAAAACATTCACGGCAGTGCTATATATAACGAAGTTTAAAGGAAACTTATCAGCGCTAAATAGGGTTTACAAATTTAAGAGTTATAGGCGACCAACTTATAAAATGTGATCGTAAAAGTGAAATTTCATACAAATTCAATAGAGAATTAGTTTTTAAGATGTTTTTAGTTCTGTGAACTCAAAGTCGGCATTCGAAACTGCGGAACCCTACACTGTGCGTGGCCCGGCACGCTCTTGGCCGGTTATTATTTTATTTAGTCAAGTGTCTTTAAGAAAGCTGCTTAAACAACCTTTCTACTCTCAGGCTATTACTTATATAATATACTTATTTAAAGGGTTTCTGAACTCACTTCAATTTTAAAACTGTAAAACTAACTTTAAATTAAAACGAAAGTCGTAATAATTTTTTGAAAACATAAAAAGCATCAAATGAGAAATTCATTATTAAAAAGCATGTGAGAAGTCAGTGAGCCACAAAATAGAATATTTTCTCTCTCGCAATTTTTACATGCAGTGTTTTCTACCAACTCGTCAGAATTTGTGAGAGAAACACACAGAATTTAAATAACCGGCCAAATGCGAGTCGGACTAGCGCACGAAGGATTCCGTACCAATATCTATAAAAAATCACGTTTGTTGTATGGGAGCCCCCTTGACTGTTTATTTTTTTAAATTTAATTATTTATTTTTTATGTGAATATACAACTAAATATTCTGTGATTATTTGAAGCATCTACCTATTGCCGTTTATATATCAAGCAAAAAACAGCAAATCAAATCACGTGCATTGTATGGGAGCCCCCTTAAATATTTATTTTATTCTGTTTTTAGTATTTGTTGTAATAGCGGCAACAGGATTACATTATTTGTGAAATTATTAATGAGATACAGCCTGGTGACAGACAGTCGGACGGACGGACAGCGAAGTCTTAGTAATAGTGTCCAGTTTCTACCCTTAGGGTACGAAACCCTAAAAAGAACCAATTTCTCAAACATCGCCAAGGTAGTCTGTGTGAGGGTGTGTGTACACACTTCACACACAAGCTTCTCCCATGCTGGTCATTGAGAAAAGAATGCACCAGCTGCTTTTTTCACGTGCAGATCGTAAAACAAATTAAGGTAATAGGCAAAAATCCGAATCATGTTAATAGACGATGCAGCTAGCAACCCTTCACTATTGTCATCCTCTTTTTCCACCATCACGTTAAGCGTGGCCCTTAGGTTTAAAGCCCTTGGCTCTGTCTATTCTGTGAAAGATAATGACTTTAGAGATGTTGTCACTACATAGCATAGTCTACGGAGTACTTCGGACTTATACGAGTATGAAGAATTGTTATCAAATTACACCAACATTGAATAAACGAGGGAAGTTCTCAAACTCATTTTTAATATTACGGCTTTTGTATGTTGGCATATATGTATAATGTATGTCAATTCGACAATAATCGAGTTTCTTTGAACGGATATTCATGAATTTTGGTAAGTGTGTAGTTGTAGGCATAAATATGTGTAAGATGAGCATAGTTTCAGAGGTTGCCGAGAAATGTGGTCTGGCAATTCACAGTTTGGGGCGAACTATTATTACCTAGTGTAACTACAAGTAAGAAAAAGCTCATGTTATAATATACTGAACGACCGAGCAAAACAAGCAGAGATATAAATTCAGGCATTTTCTAAAAACGACATAACTAGGTATTTTCATATTCAGACATTTTACGATTTTCATATTCAGAAACACAAGATAAAAACTGAAATAGCTTTTAGAGTACTCGATTTAAGTTCAGAAAGTCTGTAGTTTCAATCCGAAAATCCTTTTCATTTCCGATACATTGTTATTTTGAAGCATCGGAAACAGAACGACAGAAAAATACAACAGGAAAAGGCAGCGTCGGCCAAAATAGTTGATCCGAATGAACCAGCTGACCTATTAACTAGTTTCGTAGTCGGGGAGCTAGTGAACTAAATTAAGATTTGACATCCCGCCAATAAATAGAGCATGTTATGGCTATCCGCCTATCCGCTATGCAGGGGCGGATCCACGGGGAACTTGAGGAACTTATATAGTAAGCAATATACAGCGATACAGCGATACAGTCCCCCTCCCCCGTCCCGTTACCCTAGACAGACTTTCCCATACAAACGTAGTCTAGCTTTTATTTTAAAACGGCATGTCAGATATTTGTGAAATTATGTAATTTCAAACAAAATTGCATATTAGGCATTTAACTAGTTTTCACAGTCAAAATACGATCATAAAAGAGAATAAAGTGTATAATATCATATTTGATCGTCAGTATGGAAAACTTCTACACTGTCACATTTTCTTTTAGGTTCATATAATATTTAACTGTCAAAAACAAGCTACATGCCTAGATATGTGCAATTTATTTAAAATTACGAAATACTGCTGAAATCTCACATGTCATTTCGAAATATAAGCTAAACTACGTTTGTATGGGAAAGTCTAGGATACGGGGATTCTTAAGTAACCAAATATAAAGGTACTTTGATACACAATTTGTAATACCGTCTTTGTTAATTATAAAATAAAAATGTTATAAATGTCCAAAATTATAATCTCCGTTAATTGAGCGAGCGAGTGAATCGTCTCAGTTTCGAGATTGGCCAAAAATGTTTTTGTTCGCTGTCAGTTTGTCTGTCCGTCTATTCTCGCCAGCAGGTCACATTTCTTAACCGATTCTAAAAAAAAATGTAAGAAAATTGTAAAATGATTTAGATTTTTTTCGTCAGTTCAGTAATTTATTCATTTTTCAAAACTTTTTCAACTTTAAATATACCTATTATACATATTTCAGCCATTTCAAATGATTTTCAAAAATATGACTTATATTTTTGTTACCTTTATTATGACGCCTTTTTTTGGCTTAACAACTTTTTATCGGATAAACTTTAATGGTTCGGGGTGACTTGCGAGGTCTACAGGTCACGGAGCCACTTGTTTTATTATGTGCTTGACGTGTCTTCCGCAGTACAGAGCTATGTTTGTGCCATATGTAATCACCAATTACTGAAATGTAAACCACTAGCCGCTTATAATATTGCGTATCCCACTAATAAATCGGGCTCTTACAATACGACACAAATAATTTGAATAAAAATGGCGGACTTCAAAGCATTTCTGTACAAATTCGCGACACGTAAATTGAACCAAAATGGTGGTCGTCAACGCATTATTTGTACCTGCGCCGATAACCGCCTTTTCGGTTCAACCTACGTGCTGGGAATTTGTACAAAAATGCTTTTAAGTCCGCCATTTTTGTTCAACTTATTTGTGTTGCATTGTACGTCCGAATGTCTAGGATAAATGTTTAGCTGTATTAATTTCTGTGACTATAGTGATGCCCTCCCTAAACCGAAGGCTAGATCCGCCCTTACCACTATGACCGAGTTTTTCATATAAAAGAAAAAGGTCGACTCTTAAACCGTTTAACCGATGTGTTACCGTCAAAAACATGTATCCAAGGATGGTTTACTTTATTTATGGAATGATTTTCTGTGACCTGCATGCGGTAAACATTGCTTAGGCAAAAAGGTCAGGCGGAATATTATTTTTGGAGATTACGGGCAGGCACCTCGTGCCTCGAAAAACTGTTGGGATACCAACTTTTAACAATTTCTTGATATGTATAACACGGTTATAAACCTACTTATCTTTTAATGAAATATTAAGATTGGTTTAGTTTTGTTACACAATGTTTTGTATTCCTATTCATTTAATTTCAGATTATTTAAAATTACCGTAGATGACAGTCGTAATCTGTGCCCTTTCACGTAGTACCGTAAAAATCTCCTTGATTTCTGATAAGAGTATCTTACACAACACAACACGTCTAATCAGAAACCATTTGCCTGTAAACTAACATATTCTTTTTTTAAGTACCCTATCGTCTGAAATGCTTTTCTAACCCCCAAGAATAATGAAAATCTAAACCCTAAAAATTAATAACCACAAGGTCGCATATTATGCACTTAATGTTAGTCAGGTTTATTTTTTTTTGTTTTACATTTTTTTGGCATAAATAAATGCACGGTGTCATGTACAGTATTCAATTTCAAAGCTAACATTTTTAACTTTCAGAGAACCAGGTCATATTTTCGTCGTTTTTCAGCACATTATTCTCGTTTCATAACGTGTATTTGTTTCGGGCTCAGTGTACCGCGCGCGAATACAAAATCGTGCATTCGAGGGTTACCAACGCTAAAAAATTTTATGCTTGCAAATTTTAAAAAAAACTTGACGGCCTAGCTCTTTCACGCACGTTTTTTTGTGCTAGGTACGTATGACAAGCAATTTTCGGCGCGTTTACTATCCGGATGCAGTTTCTACGTAAATTCACATAAGATTTCAGTTTAAAACACAGAAGAATCCAACAAACATACATCGAATACTAGAATAACTACTTATCTTGTACTCAGCAATGACAAACTGACAAAGATAAATTATCTTTTAAAACAGGATTTTTAGAACCTTACTTGTAACAAGTCATCATTAAAAAAAATATTTTTCAAACATGCTTTTATCTATAACAATGACCTAAAAAGGTTAAAGTGCTTCTCAAAACGAATCAATCGAGACCAAATTTTGTGGGGTTATGTTGTTTCATCACAGAGATGCCATGACTACCTTCCAGCTTCATCACCAGATCAGCTCCATTTCATATACGTATACGTGCAAAATTTCAGCTCAATCTGAAACCGAGAAGTGTGTCAAATTTTACTTGCAAGATTTGATTACAGACAGACAACGAGACAAGTAAAGATGCTGTTCACGCATAAAATTATCCTGAAATTTAGAAAGAAAATTCCAAAGTTGGCAACACTGGTCGCATTCGTCTACTGCAAGGTAGCCACTTTGGCCTTTTGTTTCGCTACAAATACGCAAGACAAGGATTTAAATTTGCAGCTGCATTTCGCCGCTCTGCTGCAATTCGGATTGTATGGAAGTGCAGCTCAGTGCAGTTTTAGGAAGGGAACATCGTAATTGAATGCGTGGAAAAGAGTTGAAAGTAAGCTATTGCTGTGCTCGAAATAAATAAAGATGAATTAGAATTTTACAAGAACGTGATCACTGAAGTAGGTAAAACTTAAGCAGTAAATACAGCATCAGGATACGATTCAAAGTCTCTCTAATGTTCAATACATAATACTTGGCTCATTATTTTTACTGATTCTTAAGTACCTATAAATCCATTTGTTTAAGTACTTAAATAGAGGTAATCTTTTTTATTAAAATATACACTTTATAAATCAATACCCTTGCAAATTACAAGTCAATTAACATACTTAATTGGTAATGTTTAAAGAAATTAATTTGTAAAATTTATATATATCTATAAAAAGACATTTCAAGATTGTTTACATTTATTTAAATACCTAACCAAATGGAATATACATACTAAAACATGAAAAACAAATAGCTATTAACAATATAAAAAAGAAGTTGAAAATATTTTTAAAGAAAAAGGGTTACCTATCTTAAAGACGAAATTTTGCTATACGAATTTTATTTGTTCGAAAACGTTTCATGTTATTTTTATTTTTTATAATTTCATTTAACCGGAATTTGTTCGATGTTCGTTCGCTCGGCTCGTGCCATGGGGTTAACCTAACCTATAGTTTTGCCATAACCATATTATGGTGCCTTTGTTATTTTCGCCTTAAGTTTGTGTATAAAAATGCGTTGCTTAACGCCTAACATAAAATAATAGCAATATAACATAAACAATAATAACATAAAATATTTGGTTGAAATTACAAAATGAATTTGAATGATTTTACTTATGTCGCATGTTACAAATTTGTCAATCAAGAAATGATTGTTTTATTATGGATTTGTTTAGAATAAGAAACAGTAGCTAAGTAATGATAGTAAATAAATTATGTCGACCTTTAGTACTAGTGAACAAGACATATATCGAATGGAAAAAAATATGTCGAATGGTACGTTAGCGCCGTCGCACTTGCCCTCCACTTCTGCACATGGTGGCGCGGCTGCGCATGCTGCAGAGTTGGGTAAAATACGTAAATACACGGGTCTGGCAGCCAATCATATTTTCCTACCTTTCGTGGTGGAAACGATGGGTCCTTAGGGCCAGAGACTAAATTGTTTTTTAAAAGACGTCACGACGCGTCTTTTTGAGGCAACGGGAGACCACAGAGCTGGCAGTTATTTTTTTCAGCGGATAAGTCTCGCAATTCAGCGAGGGAACATTGCCAGTATTCTGGGCACGTTGAATCGATGTGAAGCGTTGAAGGAATATTTTTATATATAAGTTAATGTATTAATGGAAAAAAATACTTTTAATATTCGGCTATGTGTTTTTCTGGAAGATGATACATGGGTAAAATGAGTTTATGCATAAGCAAAATTACTTATGTAAAGTAATCAGTTTGATATATGAAACGACGATATAGCGTTTTCGGTCATCTAAAATTCGAACAGTAAAGTTTCGTAACAATTATAGGTTACCAGAAAAAAGATGTAAGTACAAAAAGTGAATGATTTTACGGGTAAAAGTACAACAAAAGGAAAAAACAGATGAAACGAAACATATACACTCGCGCTGAGATAATCCGTGTCCAAAACAAGAAACAAGTCGAAAGAACAATCGTCGAGCTGATAAGCATTTCAACCCGTACCACCCGAAGAGGGAATTTGCACTAGATAATAAAACCCGCAATCCCGAATCTATCTCAGGACACCCGGCGATAATCGAATCGTTTTTTCTTCCAAAATCGATATCCCCAGTCCTAGAGCACTTAAATTTAAGTCGGTGAGTGCTTATAAAAGGCGATTATAATCAAATCGAATTCCTGATCAAGCAATTTATCTCAAATTGAGTACCATCTTGAATCGGCGATGAATCGGGGAGACGATTGATTGGCTTCATTTTGTTTTTTGCGGATATCAAGATTCTAAAGTCAGGGTTTTAATTAAAAGTAAGGCCAACCTTGAGTCGTTGAGGCTGTCACTTTGCAGTCCATTCGGAGTGGACACCGAGTTCTTTTTAAATTATTTTCTGGATTCCCCGAATCGATTCGTTCGAGGAATGGCGAAGGGTTAGACAGAAGCCAGCTAGTGGTTCCGAGTAACGGTTTTCTTATATATTATGCATAGATGCGGGGAATTTCATTAAATAGTCACAATTATGTTGAAATAGTATAAGAATTCTTTGCGTGCCATGTCAAATAAATCAATGGTGTTATGGGTATTTTTCAATAACAAATTTTATTATTATTGAACTAACAATAGTAACTAAACGAAATATAACTATTAGAAAATAAAAAGCTCTTACGTACTTATAAATTTCTTCTTGTTATGAACAATTTTTTAGAACTTGTAAAAATAATAACTCGATTCTATAAGTCCGTCAATTGTAAACTATTGTTAATTGTGCATCCATAAAGTTTGAATAAATAAATAAACAAATATTAACAAGAGTGACGAAATAAGAAAAACTAGTTAAAAGAAACTAGAAAGATATATAAACTTTGGTACGTGTTCCCCGCTCTTAGAACTCCGTTTTTCCTTTTTCCATCTTTTCACATACGCACCGACAAATCTGATCTTGCCATCGGAAAGTTTTGTTTTTCACACTCCGATAATAAGTTCTTGAAATCACATAAGTTTGGGACGGTTTTCTTTGCAAGGTACTAACAGCCCCCGATCAATGATTACAGTTCATTTGAGAACATCCTTAGCTCATTTAAATAAAGTTTTGAGTACCACTGTATGGGAATCTGCTGTACTAAGCTTCGTATTTACTCCCATTTGTACATATTATTTTAAAACTACGTATAGGTTAAGATTGTTTAATTCTATTTTATTTTCTGTACGCATCAAGTTTCCTCTATATCTAAAACTCCCTATTTTAAGGGGCTACCTGAATTTTCCGGGGTCCAGCGCTGCTGAATCATTTAAAATGAAACGGAGACATCTTTAAATTTTTTTTCTTGACCAGGCACTAGATAACCCTTCAAACTATTTTATAAACTACTGTTTACAGTTTAAAGTGAGAACGTGAAGCTTTTCTACGCACAATTGCGAAAAACGGCCACTTTTGGCGTATGTGCGTAGAAATGCTTCACGTTCTCACTTTAAACTGTAAACAGTAGTTCATAAAATAGTTTAAGGGTTTGTCTAGTGCCTGGTCAAGTCAAAATTTTAAATGATGTCTCCGTTTCCTATCAAATGATTTATTTCAAATGGGGGCTGCACTGGACCCCGGAAATTTCAGGTATCCCCTTAATGAAATAGGAAGTATTAGGTTGGGGAAAAAGTCTTTTCGCATATAGTATGTATGAACTTGTAATAAAACCACTTTGGCTATACTATTTGTACCTGGCTGAATTTGGTATCATTTAAAAGATTAAATTTTAAAGAAGATAATTCCAAATTCAAATTAGGAAAATGCGTGATTTTCATTTGTTTTTCTTACCGTCAAGATGAGTGAATCTAATGGAGAAATTAGATACATTTTAAAATTTTACTTCCAAAAAGGTAAAAATGCAACGCAAGCTGCGAAAAAAATTTGCGATGTTTATGGACCTAGTGCAGTGTCTGTGAGAGTAGCACAAATTTGGTTTAAGCGTTTTCAATCCGGAAATTTTGATGTCAAAGAAAGATGCACGTCGCTCTGGTCGCCCTGTTACGGATAAAATGGATGCTATTTTTGAAAAAGTGGAGTAAGATCGGCATATCAGTAGTTACGACGTAGCTGAAGAACTGGGAATTGTTTCACAAAACAGTTTTGGCGCATTTGAAAAAAAATGAGTACACAAAAAAGTTGGGTACCTCACGAGCTCTCTGAAAGAAACCCAATGAACCGTGTACTCATTTGTGATTCTTTATTACGACGTAATGAGACCGAACCATTTTTGAAGAAATTGATAACTGGTGATAAAAATTGGATCACGTACGACAAGAACGTGCGAAAAAGGTCATGGTCAAAGGCCGGTCAATCTTCACAGACTGTGGCAAAACCCGGGTCAACTCGCAACAAGGTGATGCTGTGTGTGTGGTGGGATTGGAAGGGCATTATTAATTATGAGCTGTTACCACCAGGCAGAACCATCGATTCAGAACTCTACTGCGAACAACTGATAAGATTAAAGCAAGAAGTTGAGAGAAAGCGGCCGGAATTAATCAACAGAAGGGGTGTGGTTTTTCATCATGATAACGCTAGACCTCACACATCTTTAACCACTCAGCAAAATTAAGAGAGTTTGGTTGGGAGGTGTTAGTGCATCCGCCGTATAGTCCTAACCTGGCACCTTTGGATTTCCACCTGTTTCTGTCTCTTCAGAATTCTTTAGGCAGTGTCAGGTTAACATCACGAGAGGACTGCCAAAACTACTTGACGCAGTTTTTTGATCAGAAGCCCTAAAATTTCTATAGTAATGGGATCATGTCCCTACCTATAAGATGGCAAAAAGTTATCGAACAAAATGGTACCTACATACTTTAGTTAAATGTAAATAAACTATATTAAAAAATGTTTTGAATTTTCATATAAAATGCGAAAAGACTTTTTCCCCAACCTATTATAATGTCTTATCATTGACCAACTTTAATTCGAAAGTAGTATTAGATGTATGCAGTGATTAATGAATGCACAGTTGCACAGTGATTTTTGTAATTTGTTTACTTCAAATTGTTTGAGTACTTACACATTGTTATTGCTTTATTAATTACATTTCATTTTAACCTCAAGCTTAACATCACCACATTAAGACCATTTACATAAGATACCAACCAACTTGAGTACATATAACCTTACTTACTTACTCTGCTGGCTCAGCGACCCGAAGTGGATCTTTGCCCCCGAGAAAATGGAGCGTCACAATTTTCAATTACGAGTGATATCTTACCACCTGACAATTTCCATCTCCCGCAGATCATCTGCACCGTATCGCTCTAGCAATATCTGGGTCTTCGGCCTGATACCTTTCCCACTTAAGTTGCCTTAATGCCACGGTCCTCCTTAATTTTTTCCATGTGCTTTTGATATCCTATCCATTTTTTGCTATTTATCTGGAAAAAGAATATAGCCGTTATAATATACCCAATTAGAAAGTTTTCCAACTTGCTGACATAATGACGATCGGCCGAGTTTTCGGGTCGAATATTAAGTGACTAATTAGCAACCTAATTAGCAATGTTTGGACCGGAGAAAAGCCTTGGAAACTCGACAGGAAATAAGGCTTGGTAAGCAATCTAAGTATCTACACGTCAGGAGACTCTATAGCTACCAAGTCTACCAATTCACACACCTGCGCGGCGGACTTCAACTGGGCCCGTCCAAAAATGCAAGTACCTATCTCCTTATTACCCGACTATGGCAAAGCAAAAGGAGGGTTATGATTCTGACAGGCTATGTATGTATGTATGTATGTTCATCTGTTCCCTCGTAACTTCTAAACTTCTTATCAGAATTCTACAAATGACATATCATTAGAACGTGTTAATTGTCCGCTGGTTATAGGCTATATGGGGTTTCACAAAATTTAATGTGGCGCCCTCTAGCGGACAAAACATACAGAGTAAAAAAATAAAGTTAAGATAAATATGCCGTGTTTGGCATCATTTGAAAGCACTTTACTTGTACATTTTGAATATATATATATATATATTACTAGCATTTGCTTGTGACTTTACCTGTATTCATGGGCTGATTGCATATAATTCACATTTTTTCGTTCATAGCTTCTTTACTACTTATCAAAATAAGACCACTGCAGTACCATTAGAAGGGCCTTGATATTCTGTTGGTTATGAGCTATAAAGCTTGTCACCAAATTTAGTATTGCGCCCTCTAGCGGACAAAAAGTTCTATGTTAATATAAAATTAAAATAAATATACTGTGTTTTTAGTTCAATAATTTAACTTTTGTTAATATTATGCGCCACAAATACACTTTACCACCAAAATAGTACAAATAATTAAAAGTAAAAAAACTTAAACTCAACTAAGGCGTAGTCACACGTTACATATACCTACCTACCGTAGCACTTTGACAACGTGTGACTGCGGTTTTCCAAACATGAAAATTTATCTCTACATAGTGAATATTGCATACTTCTGAATAGTATTGTATGACATTATTGTCAATTAACAACGAAAGCATCTTGGTAGAGTCTACTGTGTCCATTTACTTGCAACTACATTAGCAACTTTGTTCAGTTCAGTATTCTGAAAATCTTGTTTTATACTTTTTCAGCGTCGTTTTTGTCGAAGTTGGGTTTTAGTTTTTTTACTTTTTACTATCTATATTATGTATTATTAACGCTACCTCTCATTCGTAATCAGGATGTTTACTCCATAAGCGACACGAATTTCCGTGTCCGCGTTGCAGTGTCATATATAAGTCATTAACAAAAACATTGTTGTAATCTATAATTATAAAAAATACTCGTGTCACGGTGTTTGAGTTTATATTCTTCCTAAAGGCTCGACCGATTTTTTTGATTTGTGTTTTTGTATTTGCTAGGTTTGAGAATGGGTCGTAAAGTGTATTTCATAAGTCACGGGAAGTGGAGCCCACGGTACAAGACTGTTCATTATTCCTTTAAATTAGAAGCTATCACTAATTTACTTTGACATTTAGATGGGATGACTAATGATGCTATTTAAGCCCTTTCATTTGATATCCATCACGGTATGACTTAATTTAATTTATTCTTCATTACTCTTTGGCCTATCAAAGTCGCCATATTAATTACTGTGACATCACATATTCTATAACCAGCGGACAGTCGAGTCGCTTTCGATACCTTATGTTTGATTTTGGTATTAAGATATAAGGGACTACATTCATATTGGTGAAACACACAACCCTCTTTTTGATTTTCAACGCCGTAAAATACACTTTTGCCAACATAAAAAAAAGGTTATGCGTAAATTCTTTGTTTAGGGACAAATTCAGTTTTTCTGCGTAAAGCTGTAAAACACTTGTCACGATGCTGTTATCGAATTGATGGCTTCAGTGAAGTACAGTCACAAGCATTATAAATAAGTTACTACCGATTTCAATAAAAACATATCAGTATATAAGTATTTTTGAAACTTTACAGAAATAAATACTTAAAGCTAGATTACGACTACCATATAGGCATGATGACTAAAAATATCTTTGACACATGAATGAGGTAGATTATTAGAACGTACATGTAAAGTATATGTATCATTTCTGTATAAGTAATTGACCTTAATAAATAAAATCTAAACAAAACGCACCAAGGTGTCCTAAATCGTAGCGCTGCGATTACACTATCCTAACAAGGAGCTTGATACCTACAATTTGACTCTAACTAGAATGCTTACCGTGCTAACTGCGATTGCTCCTCCCTGTTTCCTAAATCGGGTTCTTAAAATCTGATAGTGTAATAACCGCTTTACAGATAGATGCACAGCTAGTGCCTAAACGGCTTGGACACCAATGTTTCACCTATGCCAAGCGCAAGTCAGGTCTTCCTTTCATATTTTACTTGGAATTATTTCAAAATATACCTAAAACATTGCCGACAGTACACCCATTTCTAAGGTTTATGACGAATGAGCGGCAATGACGCACCTGCTGGAATCGCGGCCTGCTCAATCAGTTATGCGCAGGTAACGCCCCAAGGAATAGCCGGCACGTGCCGGATGTGTGTCAAAATGATTTTCCTGGACATTTTTTGCGCAGTAACATTTTGGTGCAATAGCACAATACAGCTCCATACTTTCTGGGCAAAATAGGGATGACGACAGGGTCAAAAAAGTATGATTGTAATGTAATTAGTCCGTCTTTTAGATTATCCAAAAAAATTGGACCTTATTTTGCCCATGCCAAATTTCAATGCGCTGCTTCTATGTCATTTTTTGTTTCTCAGAGAAAAAAATAATACGTGTACAATATTTTTACGGGCTTAAATATTTTTCCGTTCGTCTTGCCTATTGTCACACAACCATAGATACAACGTTTGTATACAAGTGGCCGTGTGTGAAATGACCGGTATATCGAGTAGGACTCGCGAACGAAGGGTTTATTATCATCAACTATAAAAAAATCACGTTTTTGTATGGGAGACCAAAATCAAAACGGACACAAAAAAAAATTTTTATTTTGTTTTTATTATTTGTTGTTATAGCATCAACAGAAATACATCATCTGTGAAAATCAAAAAGTATCCATAGCTTTATGCCTATCCATATATTATACCAATTTGCGGGGGACACTCAGGAACGTCATCTGGCGGGAAGGCTGAGCTTCCGTTCTGTAGTCATTAGTAATATTTATCCTGTGGCAATAGGCACACAGGGTGGAATACCGATGTTTTGTCTTAAGTTTAAAATCGTGTCATATTGTATTTATTTTCGAATTCGTATATTTTTTTTGGAATTGGTTTTATGGGCCCTCCCCCTCCCCCTTTTAGGATTTTGGCTACGCTATTGCGCAATAAAAGCTATAAACGTACCTAACTTAAAAGTTCGCTTTTCTCTCATCTAAAGAATAATCCCAAACAAAACCCGCCACTTTGCATTTGGACTATCCACATTGTAACGTGAAAGCTATAAAAAAGCGATCTCCGGAGGGCCGTCGGATAGTTTCGTAACGGCGTCCTCCGTGAAACTTATTTTCAATTCCCGAGGAAGACGTTTCAGTGCGATCAAGTGGACGTTTATATCGCTATACGTTCGATTGGCTATTGATCTCTATTTCTTGTCTACAATGTTGTAGATTTTTCCTTTTTTAGTCAAAGAACTGCTGGATCAATGGTAGAAATTAAGTAACTCCGCCATAATGCGGAAAAAATTGATACTTGATGATCTATTGCAACTGAAAACACAGATAGTAGTTCATCCCGAACTTTAAACTCGCGAACGCTTATATTCAAACTTATAAATGGTATTGACTTCATCTGTCACGCCTATCAAATTTCATGAAGCTTTTCATATTTTTGTGGCGCCAACATTTTCATGTCTTCAATTAGGTGTGCTCACTTATTTGACAGCCTTTCATTATATCAAGCAAATAACTTTCTTACCTAGCTCATTTTATATTATGTAATATTACCTTGTATGAAAAACCAAACTTCTAGCCAGAGACGTAATATTTTATTTCGACATCCCACAATTTTCTAATAAAGGTGAAAAAATCTTTTTCGGTTACTTATTTTATTAGGCTCATTAATTTAAAAAAAAGTATTTTATGCCAATTACCTTCCTTAGGAAGTAAAAATTTCAGCAACGTAGGTATTTATCCCTTTGAAAAGATTCATTTACTTACGATCAAATTCCATCCACAGGTTACTAAACTTGGACATATTATTACTATATTTTTTACCTCCTTGTCGTTGCGAAGCGCTGGTATCAGTAGCTTTTCTTTAAAATAATTTAAATTAAATAAATAAAAGTACGTAAAAACAATATATAAACGTAATGAAAACTATACTTATTGATGTGTAAAAGTGTCTGTTAAGGTCTAATATTAAATCAACATTTGAATTTTGATTTTTTTAAATTCCTTTTGGTGTCACGGGTTTTTTTACCCCGTACCTGATAAAGTAAAACTTTAATGAGTTTAATGCTAAAGAATTCTGTAATTGTTGCCAACAAGTATTAAATATTAGACAAGTTAATAAAGGTAAGCTCGTTCTTGGAATCTCATTGATGTAAGTAATTAACACATGTCTATCGAGTTGTGTGTTAATGATACCACTCTACAACACTTCTATACTACAACAATCCTTAATATATATTTCTGTAAAATAACTCTTGTTCATATTAGACGAAGTATATTTTGATTATCAAAAAGCTTTTGATAGGGTGGACAACGATATTTTACTATCACATTTACAATCAATGGGTTTTACACCAAAACTAGTGACATTATTTTCAGACTATCTACGAGATCGCCAACAATTCGTAAAATATGGTTGTTACACCTCTGAACCTTATCACACACGTTCAGGAGTTAGTCAAGGATCTATATTAGGTCCACTATTGTTCCTAATAATGATAAATGACTTAGCAAAAGTTGTAAAACATGCAAAGTGTTTGTTATATGCTGTCGATCTGAAGTTAGCCTTAAAAATTAAGAATGATACAGACCGTCAATTATTACAGCAAGATATAAATGCTGTTCAAAAATGGAGCGAAGAAAATAAAATGTCATTTAATGTAAACAAATGTTGTGTAATAACATTTGGACGGAAACAATCTAAAACACACCATGGGTATGTTTTAAATGATAATAATATTTGCCGTGTTGAATCATATAAAGATCTTGGTGTAAAATTTGACACAAAATTAACTTTTCACGATCACATTTCATCTTTAGTTAAAGAGAGCTTTAGACGTCTTGGTTTCGTTTTACGAAACTTAAGTGATTTTAATAATCCATGTTCAATTAAACTTTTATATTATGCATTATTTCGCAGCAAACTCGAATCTAGTAGCTCCATATGGAACCCTCATGAAACAACGTACACGCTGATGCTAGAAAAAGTTCAGAAGGCATTTCTAAGATACCTCTATAAACGTATCTACGGATATTATTCTTACCTATATCCAACGTTGTTTCTTCTAGGGTCTCTCGGGCTATACTCACTAAGAACCCGTAGAGATCTTTGGCAATTAATTATTTGTTTAAAAATTTTACGTAACTTTATCGACGTCCCCGAGCTTCATAATCACCTTTGTCGCCTGAATGTGCCAAATAGATATTTAGTGCAACGTTCATGTCAGCCGCGAAAACTGTTCGCCCCGCCGATCACACGCACTGTATCACATGTGCGATCTCCTGTATGTCGCATGCTTACAGACCTTAACGCATTCCTGAATCAGCAACCTGAATGTGATGTGTTTGCTGATGGAGCGAGTATGATTGTAAGGAACCTGCTAATTAATGTATTGTGTGAATGACGAAAGTGAGTCGACTTGTATGTAATAAATAAGTTTTAATTGTAAATACTTTCATACGAGTAGTTATGACACTTGTTGTACCAAAACGATATTTAAATTTATATTATATTTAGCTATAAGTTTCAATATTCTCTAGATACTGTAATTGGTGAAAACCGTTGTATTTAGTTTTACAATAATAAATATAAAGTTTATTTACATCCTAGTTTTAATCAACACATTTAAGATTTTAAAAGGCCTAAAAAATCTTGGGAGGTTTTTGAAGTTAAGAAAAACAAAGAACTCATATTATTTGGTTTTTCACGATTAAATCGCTTAGTTTTATACCTCTTTAAATATTTGAAGGCATCAGGAAAGACAGCAGTGATCTCATTTAAAAATATATCTTGAAAATAAAGACGAATGTAATTTCCTCCTTTTCTTTTACAAATGTTTAAATAACCTTTCTTATAATTGGTTCGGAGATATTGGGATACATTTATCCCGGAAGAGGAGTTCGTTGGCCCGGTTAGAGTACGCATTTGCCGGCACTTTCCGTGGGTGCCACATGGGTAACCATAAAACTTTATTTATCTCCTTCGTGCTTCAAGCCTTTGGGGCTGTTATCATTGTATGGCAATCGTCAACCTATTTCAGATGTCTTTCGGCAGCATAAAAAATCTGACACAAGTGTTGGCCACTTACACATACGAAAAACCAACAAAACTAACATTCCAGAAAAGAGTTCTCGAAGATCGAATACAAACCACGCGAGAAAAAGTTAAAAAATACATTGTTTACCAGTGCATTTAAGACAATATTACAAAATATTGTGAGGATGAAACTTTGTTAATCATTAACACAGAGTTAATTAAACATTGTCGCAGGCAATTAAGAAAGTTTGCTAAGATCGAAGAATCCATTTAAAATAAAATGAGCTGGAGGCATTCTTGGTCGCTTCATCCGAGTTCATCCTTTCAACTCGACGCTGAAAAATAATAGGGATTATTTGTGAAATTGGAGTTCGTTTGTTCTCTGTATTAAACAGCTTTATGTTAATTTACTTACAGTTGCACAATATTTTACGAAGCCTATTTTCTGCATAATGTACATTTATTTTTCTATTGTGAAAAAGATAGTTTAGTTATAGGTCACTTTATAGCTTCACAGTACGTTGTTACAATTTGAAGTACAGATTATTTAAATTTTACAGCAATTAATATAATTATAGTTACCCTTAAAAGAGATAAAAACACATGTATATATATTTGTCTATTGATTATATATCATAACTATGGCCGAGATAGAGTTTAGAGTAGAGGCGTTGGAAAATACGGAAAGGAATCAAGTATCATCGGTTTCCAGGCTGGTTTCTCCAGTGCCTAACAAAGCACAGGCAGATGAAGAGGGCCTCATTAAAGTGGAGCGAAGGAAGAAGAAGCCTTCTTGTCGGAATCAGTGCGGAACTGCACTGACCGGACCAAACCACCAACTTCGTCCCGCCATCCCAACGACGCAGCTGTACGTGTCCCGACTCTTCCACTCCACAAAAGCACATAAAGTGATGAAGACGTACGCGTGAAGACTAACTTTACATTGAGGGTCGTGAGGCTGGAGTCGCGGTAAAATGAAAATCGCATCCTTCGTGGTGCGAGTTCCAACGGAGAAGCTGGCGACTTTCTTGGTAGCTAACTTTTGGCCGAAGGGTGTTGTAAGTATCGTCGCTTTCGCGGAACGATACCCGACAGTCCGATGACGCGCAATACGTCGCAGCCTCAACGTGTTACATAGTTTTATAAAAAACTTGAGAGGCGTCAAGGGACACCCGAAAGGAACGAAGTAATATATAAATAGGTCTAAATTACATTCAAACTTTTTTCTGCGTTCTAAAATCAAGTTTTTAATATCTTCATAAATTTGAATGAACAAAAAGTGTCGTTACCACCTTTGGTCTTAATTTTTTCCATCTAGCTCCCTTTCGCAACGCGCGATAATGAACTTCATTCCAATATCTGATTTATACTTTTTTAAGATTAA
Organism: Acrobasis suavella; assembly: GCA_943193695.1. Classification (NCBI taxonomy): domain Eukaryota; kingdom Metazoa; phylum Arthropoda; class Insecta; order Lepidoptera; family Pyralidae; genus Acrobasis; species Acrobasis suavella. The sequence goes on from OW971942.1 coordinate 13,443,231, forward strand.
GGTATATATAAATTATGTAATTATATGTATGCTAGTCTATTAGATATTTAATCTATGGACCTTTAATATTGTAACTAATATAACGTTGCCTGAATGATTACCAAAATGATTTGATTTTGATAACTGATTCAAAACATTATCCTTATTTATTTATGACCCCCTGTTTGGCCATAGGCCTCCTTTTTTTGCGCCATTCTCTCTCCACCAGTGCTTTCCTGCTGACCTTACAACATCGTCTGACCAACAGGCCGGTGGTTTTCGTACTGGTAAACAATTCTAAGCTTAACATACAAAATCAGCCACCATATCCAGTGTTGGTCTAGCCATAGAGACGAAGTAGCATTTGTCAGCCGGGTCCCAGTTTTACTAAATCAAGTTGCAAATATACGATAATCGCTGAAATTTAAATGGTTCTGATAAACTAAGTTATGGTTAAAGATGGATCGAGGGCAAAAACAAATTGGACATAAATGGCGGACAGAAACAAATAATTTAATTTTATTAAAAACAAGCAGGAATTTAATCGGGATTTTGTAAATCATAACTGTAACAAGACAATTTGGTCATAAAATAATCACAATCACGTTAAATTACAATAAATCTAACTTCTCCCAATAAATTTTAGTTTTCATGTGTTCTGGTTGCGTCGACGCGACAGCCTAAAGAGTAATATTTTGCCTACTCTGCCTAAGATATCAATATTCTTGTTTTTAATTTTCAATTAATAAGTAATAATCTTATCGTGTTTTATACATACTCAAATGTAGCTATTTTAATGATTAAGTAAACAAAAGTTCTGTTAATGTTTTTGCCCTGGCAATGGACATGTGCCTAATATGCTCGGACATAAACCCATCTCTAGTTATGGTACGTTTTGTATGTCCCTTTTATCATCTATAAAAATGATATAAATGCATTTCATTCAAAATAAGATTTTGGTACCTGGGCTCTAATGTGCTGATACTGTACAATATACATACTACAAAAGAGAACCCTGCCACCAGGCCCTTCAGACTCGGTCCGACCCTGACCATACGTTTACCTATAATCGACACCTTTAAAATAACTTCGTAGTATAGAGGTTATTATAGGTGTGAAAGAAAGAGCAAGAAAGCAGCGCAAAGAACGGAGTTCCTCAATCCGCCATTGCACAAATTGGTCACGTCTAACTCGTTTGAATCCCGAGACGATCCCTACGTACAAATGTAAATGTAGCAGCAATTTTTCTCATCTATATAATTTTCATTTCTTTCTCCGTAATAGCCTGATCTTGTTTCATTTCTGGGAATAAAAAGTAAATACGCTGTGAAGCGGGAATTGTGTTTGACTTTATATCTCGCAAACGTTCAACAAGCAATCATCGTTTATTAGAAAATGTGTATGAAGGTATGTACTATTCACAAGCTTCCTTACCATTTTATTTATTTGGGTTACTAATAGAGGGGGGGGGGCCTCTATTAGTAACACAAATAAAATGGTAAGGGAGCTTTTGATGAGACTATTTATTTTAGATAAGTATTTTATGTGGTTTGGACTATTTTAAAAAAAATTTTTTATAGAATTTGTTTATTTTATTTGCCAATTTATATACACGGAAAATGTATATAGAGAAAAAATAAAAAAAGTTGTACAAAGGCCCTACTTATCGCAAAAGAGACCTCTTCTAGTAGGCCTGTGAGAGATGTTTATGTAAGAGAGGCATACAAGCGTGTTTAATGTTCATACATATCAGGCGCGTACAGACTGATGTAACGTAACATGTAATGTATCATGCAATGTTATACAATTATCTCAGTTTGGACATCTTACGCGCACGAACTGTGCAATTTACGCTATAAACGTTACAAACAGTGTGCGGAGAGATCTGAGATTTGTTGGTTTTTCGGACGAAAACAAAGGGAAGCGCAATGTGTGCGAAGCGGAACAAAAACATAGAAAATCAAGAGGACACGGGGTGGAAGTACTGATAAACATCAGAGTTCGTCGTCAAACGTGGTCTTCGCACTCCATGTTTTAAACGATCTATCTGTTTTCTAAACTGAGGCGCACGGATAACATGTGACGATACGGTCCGTGTTCGCGGAGAAATGATGAAAGAACAGACGAGCGAGTTAAGGATAGTAAACCTTGTCAAATTAGATTAATCGACAGAAAAGAAGGAAACAGATCAGCAATTACGCAACATTCGTGAACGTCATTGCTGATCAGCATAAATTTAATATATAAGTTAGTTTTAAGTTTTATTTGTTGAATATTGTACTTTAATAAACCAGAGCCGAATCTCTGCCGATTTTACTTCAAAAAGTTTGTTTTTTTTAAAACAAACCACCGGCCATCACTTGACTGGCGCAGCCGGCTTATACCCTGTCGTTGGGTTACTGTGCCTTCGCGAAAAAACCTTTCTCGTGACCACGGGACTCAACTCTCGTATTGACGATTCAACGGGGTACCGAACTTACAAATTTCGTCAAGTTGTGCAAGACCACTGCGGAGACGCTCTCGGTGAATATTCCACAGCGTCACAGAAGGATCGCGGAGTACTACGGGAATGTGAGTAGATCTTTTTCACTATCCTTGTTGTTCTCCTTTGTGTCCTGGTGATATTTATGTGTGTGTCGTGTCTTAGTAGGGATTAAACATCGCCTTATTAAAACTCAGTACATTATAAGGGTTAGAGTGATATAAATCTCACGAGACTAGTTTAAAATATAGGTATAAATATATATATATATATTTTTTTTTTCTTTTCTTCGCTCTCTATCTCTCATATTTGTAAAATGGAGGAAGCTAATAGAGTGACGACTTTACCAACTGGGATGATTAAACTAATCCCTGTATTTGAGGGAGATGCAAGATTATTACCAGTTTTCATTCAAAAAAGCGAATATATTATAAGACAATTCCAGGGTAGTGAACTACAAAACGAATATCTTTTCCATGCCATTACCAGTAGATTAAAGGGAGAAGCAGCCACTCTTTTTGGAGAAAGGGAACATATTACTTCCTGGGGAGAATTAAAGACTTTGCTCCAGGAACATTTTGGAGATCCAAGGACAGAGGACTGTCTGGTCCTCGAGTTAGAATCTATGAAGATACAAAGGGGAGAAAGTTATCTTGATTTTTGTCACAGGGTGCAACAAACGCGTAGTATTTTAATTGCAAAAGTTAACGAGACCATTGAGGATATTACCCTTAGAATTACCAAACAAAATATCTATACACACACTTCATTGAATGTTTTTCTATATAACCTGCCTCAATATCTTGTCAGATTAATTCGTATGAGAAATGTAACGACCCTGGAAGCAGCCCTTAGAGTCGTACTTGAAGAACAAAACTTTCAAACCGTATATAACCAGAAAAACCCAATACAATTTAGACCAAATAACGGCTTCCAGAGACGTAACAATTTTCAAAATGCAGGGTTCAATGCTCCAAATAGATATAATACAAGGACACCTACGACAAATAATTCCAACAACTTTTCACAAGTAAATCATGCTATTGAACAAAGTCCATCCGGGTCAAATAATAATTTTAACAACCCTTCAAACCGTAACTTTAACAACCCGTCCATGCGTTACTTTTCTGAACAAGGACCATCTCATAACTTTTCTCAACCTAGATTCAAAAATAATTCCAACTTTAGTTCACCTAATAACTCATTCCAGATGAGAAACTTTAATTCTAATAATAGATTCCAAAACCAGCAGTCATATAACTCGCATAACAATTTCAATAATCACAGGCAAAACGTGCCTACTCAACTAAATAATCACAGCGGACAGCGCGGCTCGTATGAATTACCGTTGCCGGGCGTCTCAGGTTGCGATACGGACGTCACAATGCGCACCGCTAGTTCAAGGCGTGTTAATTACACGGAAAATAATGATCATTTTAATAATGAATCAGATTGCAACATTCAACCTATGCCGAGTACATCAAGCGATAACGCAGTTGAAAATTTTTACATAAGGGGGCCTACACACTGGAACAAATAGTATTAAATTGCGACAAACTAAACTTACCACACATTTTAATACCAGAATTAAATTCCGTTTTTATGTTAGATACCGGAAGTACTCGCTCTTTCGTCAGTCCAGAATTAGCGAATAAATACTTTTCCAAATTTAAAAGGCCTGAGCAATTCGAAGTAGTGAGCACTCATGCTAGTAGTACTCATGGAGAAATAGTAAACATACCACTCCCTAAAATATTTAAATGTCCCGAAACGCACAAGTTTTACATATATAGTGTTGACGAACGGTATGATGGCCTAATTGGAAGCGACTTATTAAAACAATTAGATGCCAAAATAGATATGAAAAATCAATTATTGTACACTAAGAACACTTGTATACCCATTATTTATACACCTCCTATGAAGGAAAAATATGAGCTACCCCCTAGAAGCGAAATAAGGGTAAAACTCCCCGTAAATTTGCTAAAAGGTGATGCCATTTTAGAATTTAAACAATTTACTGATGGTGTTAGGATGCCCGCAGCCTTAGTAAAATGTGATAACGGATTGGCCACTACAATTATACAGAACACTAGGTCAGAAAAAATGAGCTTAGTAGTAACAGCTCCATTTAACGTTACACCTTACACTGTAAATCCAATAATAGTAAATAATCTTAACAACTATGACAAGGATACAATAAATAAACTCTTGACTAATAATTTAAATAAATTAAAGTTAGATCATATGAATGATGAAGAAAAACAAGTTATAGGTAACATATGTAAAGAATATAAGGATATTTTCTATTGCGAAGATATACCATTATCTTTTACAAACGAAGTAAAACATAGAATAAGAACAAAAAATGAAGATCCAATTCATATAAAGGCACGTAGGCTACCTCCGGCACAAGCTGCAGAAATCAAAAACCAAGTAGAGAAGTTGCTTAAAGATAACATTATAGAGAAATCCTTTTCACCTTGGAGTGCACCAGTACATCTGGTCCCTAAAAAACTAGATAATTCGGGAAAACAGAAATGGCGCATGGTAATTGATTATAGGCGCCTAAATGATATAACTATCGATGATAAATATCCCTTGCCAAACATCAACGATCTTTTTGATATGCTAGGAAACAGCATGTACTTTACTACGTTGGATTTAGCTAGTGGGTACCACCAACTGGAAGTTGAAGAAGAAGATAAAGAGAAAACTGCATTTAGCATCCCTTTTGGAGGAGGCCATTATCATTTTAATCGCCTTCCCTTTGGCCTCAAGACAGCTCCTGCTACCTTTCAGCGAGCTATGGACAATGTTTTACGAGGTCTTCAAGGTATACACTGCCTGGTCTACTTAGACGACGTGATAATATTTTCAAAAAGCCTTCAAGAACATGCAGATAAACTAAGAGCAGTTTTCAATAGATTCCGCGAAACAAACCTAAAAGTACAATTAGACAAATCCCATTTTCTACGAAAAGAAGTATTGTATCTAGGTCACACGATAACTAATGAAGGGTTAAAGCCAAATAACGATAAAATTGACGCAATTCTTAAATATCCTATACCTAAAACTACCACCGAGATAAAGAGCTTTTTAGGTCTGTTAGGTTACTATAGAAAGTTTATCAAAGATTTCGCTAAAATAACAAAGCCATTTACAACATGTCTTAAGAAAGGTAAAAAGATAACATTAGATGAAGAATATATTAATAGCTTTGAAACTTGCAAGAAAATTTTAACAAACGCTCCAGTATTACAATTCCCCGATTTTAAAAAACCTTTTATCCTAACGACGGATGCATCAAACCATGCAATCGGCGCTGTCTTATCACAAGGAACTATTGGGTCTGATAAGCCAATAGCCTATGCTAGCCGCACATTAAGCGATACAGAGACTAGGTACAGTACCATCGAAAAGGAGTTATTGGCAGTAATTTGGGCAGTTAAGCATTTTAGGCCTTATTTGTGGGGCAACAAATTTTATATCTATACAGACCACCGACCTCTCGCATGGCTATACTCACTCAACGAGCCAAATAGTAAGCTTACAAGATGGCGGCTTAGGTTAGAAGAATTTGATTTTGAAATATATTATAAAAAAGGAGCTCAGAATACAAATGCAGATGCATTGTCAAGAATTAAGATCAATAGCATAGATGAAAGTAATAAGTCAATTTTAGTTAAATCAAAAGGAGAAATTAGAAGAATGATCAGGATTAACGCTTTAGACAACGATGATGAATCAATGATAGTCAATGTAGATAAAAGTAGAGAGGATGATTTAGATGAATTTGTTAGAAACGTAGCTGAAGAAATGTTAGGAGAAAGAAATGGTAATACACCCGTAGAAGATGAAGATAACATTGAAGTTATTGAGTTGTCAGATTCCGACTCATCAACAGACACAGTAAAATTAGCACAAGAAGATGTTTCGCCAGAACCAGTAGAAATTTCAGACTCAGATGATGGAGCTACGGCCCATTCCATATCAAATAGAGAACATGAGGGAATTCCAATATTAAATGAGGCTGTGGATACCAAACCAAAACAAATACTCGTCCACACCTGGTTTAAAAATGAGATTTCTGTCAAAGACATATCTAATAATAAACAAAGAATTTTAGAAGTTCACATGCCAGCTATAAATAACGAACATTTAGTTAAGAAATTCTTAAAAGAATACGTAGATTTCAAACACAAATACTTCATTTATTTCGAATCCCCAACCTTTAGGAAATCATTTAGTAAAGTAGTGACAGAATTATATAAAAAGGGTACGCAGAACCTGATAGAATGTACAGAAAGGGTAGTCAATGTGACAGATGAGAACGATCAGAGGGATGCAGTAATGAAATACCATGAGGGAAAAACATGCCACAGAGGCATCAGAGAGACACTTACAAGGCTCCGTAGAGATTACTGGTGGCCAAATATGAAAGAAACAGTTTCAGCCATGATTAATGGATGTGAACCATGCAAAAAGATGAAGTATGAAAGGAAACCCATCAAGCCTTGCATACAACTCACCCAGACACAGTTCAGACCATTTGAAGAAGTTTTCATGGATTTATTGTACATTGAAAATAACTATTACTTGACTATAGTAGATGCATTCAGCAAACTAGGACAAGCTTTGTACATACCAAACAGAAGTACACCAGAAGTAGTACAAGCTTTGATAAAATATTTTAGTATGTACGGGTTACCAAAGAAAATTAACAGTGACCCTGGTACCGAATTCAACAATAAATTAATAAAAGAATTATTAGAATTATATAAAATTGAGATGCACATAGGTACACCTAATAATCCTAGTTCAATGGGCATAGTCGAGAGATTCCACTCAACCATAATCGAAGTCTACAGGTTAGCAAAATATGAGAAAAACGATCTAGACGCAGCATCCGTAATGACATATTCTATAATGGCATATAACAATACGATACATAGTGCAACAAATTTTACACCATTTGAAATAGTATTCGGAAACACAGACTCAGGAAACGTATTTAATATCGATAGAGATAAAAACTTTCTGCAAAAACTTGTTCAAGATCATAGAAAACGACTTAAGGTTTTATATGAATACATAGCTGAAAAATTAGAAGAGGATAAGATCAAAGTTAGGACAAAGAAAGGTGGAGAAGAACCCCCAATAATAAAAGAAGGGGATGACATTTACATGAAAACTACCAGGACTAGAAAAGCTAAAGAGTTACCAAGATACGAAAAAGCTAAAGTGAGAGGAGATATTGTTAGGAATATAGTACCAGTAGATTTAAAGAGAAGAAAAACTAAGGTAGCTATAAAGAACGTTAAACGACCTTCACAGGTGGCGGTCAGCAGTCGGAATACTTGCGGGACTAGCGGCACTAACAGGAAGAACATGCAGTCTAAGCCTGCAAAATCTCAGCAACAACCCAGGGATTGCACCGATTCGGATGGGTGCAGCAGTGATTCAGAGTAGTCACTGGACTATAATTAAGACTTTAGAATTAGATAGCATAGTTAATCATTTGAGAAATAACAGTAAAGAATATTTTAGACTTAAAGAAATAATTAACGCGGATAAATCTATACGAGATGAATTTGCTGGCTTAGAAATACAAATAGAATCTTTCATGGAATTAACTAGGGATAGACTAGAACAATTAATACCAAACAGACGAGTAAAAAGAGGCCTACTGAACCCATTAGGTTCCCTTATAAAAACAATTTCTGGTAACCTAGACAATGAAGACGCCATTAGATACAATTCAGAAATAAATAACCTTAAAAATAGAGAACATTCAATGGAAAGAAAAGTATCATTAATGCAAAAAGCGTTTGATAAGTTAGTAAATATTTCAGACGATTTGAACTTTAACCTCATCCATTTAAATTATAAAACTTCGCAATTGGAAACAATAGAATCTAGAACAAACAAGGTCATAAGTCAAATGAACACACTGTACCAAATTCTTAATAACTTTCGAACCATTTATAATGTTATACAAGAATTAGAAACAGCAATAGCTTTTAGCAAGATTCATACACTACACTCATCAATAATTAATTCAACAGAGCTAGTTAATATTCTTGCAGAGGTAGAAAAGCAGCAGCGTTTAATTTACCCAGTTAGTAGAGATAATTTAGTTAAACTAGAAAGAAACATAATATTAAAATCATACTTAGATAATAATAGATTAGTATTCATATTAGAAGTCCCCTTAATAGATGCGGACACATATATATATTACAAAGTAATCCCTATACCTATTCAAGATCCTATTAACCTAAAAACATATACTATTATCCCTAAATACCCATACCTTATAGTGAATGGATTGAAATACATACCTGTAGACGACTCCTGCGAAGAAATTGAAGACAGCAAATTCCTCTGCAAAGAAAACAGCATAGTTCCCTACTCTCCTACAACTTGCATCGAGCAAATAATGGTCATGAAGGAAGAATACTCAGCATGCTACAAGAAACCAATTATACTGGAAGAGACAAAGATCCAGAGAGTAGCTGAAGAAAGCTGGTTGTTGTACACTAGAATTGACACCCCTTTGACAGAGACCTGCGGAGCAGAAATCCAAAGACATTATCTGAAAGGATCTTTCATGATAATACCAAGTCAAAATTGTACCACTCGCATAGGAGAAGTAATCATCAAACCATTGAAAAATAAAATATCATCACCAACAATCCTAAAGATGACAGCAGTACAAATTCCTGAAAGCCATCGTAAAATCAAGAAAGAAGAAAAACAAGCAGATTTGCGGAACATAGACTTGACCGACATTAAAAGCTTACTCAATAGTGCCAAATACAATAGTGAAAGTGATAGTGGAATAATAAGAGTAACCACAAGTATAAGTGTATGGACTATTAGTATAATTGTTGTAATTACTATAGGGGGAATCATCTTCAGTATCAAAATTCTCAATAACTTTGTTAGTTTAAAACGAAATCATCAGGAAATATCAAAGACATCTCCAGATGATTTCTCTCTTAAGGGGGGAGGAGTTAAGGATAGTAAACCTTGTCAAATTAGATTAATCGACAGAAAAGAAGGAAACAGATCAGCAATTACGCAACATTCGTGAACGTCATTGCTGATCAGCATAAATTTAATATATAAGTTAGTTTTAAGTTTTATTTGTTGAATATTGTACTTTAATAAACCAGAGCCGAATCTCTGCCGATTTTACTTCAAAAAGTTTGTTTTTTTTAAAACAAACCACCGGCCATCACTTGACTAGCGCGGGAGGTTCGTAGTGGTGAGTGCGCGGATAGAGCGCGGTACGCGCAGCGAACATCCACTGAAAGGCAGAATGTTACATTTCAAACATGAAACGTAACAACATTACAGCAGTCTGTACTCGCCTCAAGATAAGGAACAAAAAAATAAAATTACAAAAAACTTTATATACATAATACTTTATTTGGACTATTGTCGAATAGTATTTTTATAGTATTTGGACTATTTAAGAAAATTATTTTATAACATTTTGGTGATATATATGGAAATAGCATGCTCGTGACGTCATCCATAATCTAAAATACAGACATCATTTTGTAGCATATAAAAATGTATATGGAAGCAAAAAAAAGGTTTTGATGTGATCAAGGAAAACTAACGTTTTGTTCCTGCACTTCTTTGAATTTCCATTAACGTTTAGTCGATCAAAAGCACCATGCCGGAAATTCGTATTTTACCGTAGAGTAGGATTCTTGGAAAATAAAATCGGTGTCATGAAACGTGCTGTAAAATTGCGCATTGGAACGTATAATTGCGCACTGGAAAAAAAAAGGATATTCTGGATATAACATTACCAATATAGGCAAGTCCCGTGGCTTAGTCCAGTGTGGATTTCTTATATTATTCTCTACATAGCACAAATTTTATGGCAAACTCTTTTATCCTACAAGCTTCACGGCTCTGGAATGCTTTACTCGTTTACATCAAGGAAATTTCAACTTAATTTTCTTTTAAAATAAAAGTACACTCTCATCTTCTAAAATAGTGAATATTTCATTTTCACTATCATCATTCATTATTTATATATTGTATGTATGTGTATGTATGTATATACGTATAATAAATGTAGGGATATGTAGGTATATTTATTTAAATTTATTTTGTAATTATTTTGCGCCGCAACTAGATCTCTGTTTATCCTTATGGGTGACTGGGAGAGAACGCTTTTAGCGTTAAGTCCGCCAATTGTAAACAATGTATATTGTGGATTAAAGTTTTTATAAATAAAATTAGTATCAAAATGTATGAATGCTTTTATTATTCGTCGAGAATCCATTTTCGGGTAAAAGGTAGTTTACTATTCTGAATAAAATGTTTTTCAGCTGAAACCCATCTGAAACCCTGATGTTTCATTAACCGCCGGACCTGGGTAAGTGCGACACATCTGCCTTTTTTCTTTGATCTGAGATAAAGCTTAGACGCCATTAACATGGACCCTCATCAAAAGTTTCTTTGATGTTCACCCTTGTTGGTAGGTTGGATTAATTTTCTGCTTTCCGCAAATGTAAATTATACATATTTGGCTTGTATAAAGCGAGATTTATACGCATTACACGCTTAAGAACACCTGTGTGCTTGTTGGCTACAATAAGGCTGGGGTACACGGTCACTCAAATGGGAATCAGTGAACCCTAAGTAGGCATTTGCTACCGAGCAACATTATCCCGATTAATAATAAGGAACATAGATGACTCAACCTCTTACAATATGCTGATCGTGTTTCTTTTCATTTGAAAAGGGTCATAGATAACAAACGAATGATTCTCAATTGGCATTTGGTAATGGGAATTATATTTCTATTTGATATCCTAAAATAACAAAGTGGATATGTACCAATAACTTTCGACAAAGTTAGGAGTTATTTTATTTTTATTGTATGTAATGGTATAGTATATTATATTTAGTGAGTATTTGAACATAAAATTACAAACGATAAAAGTTTTTTTTTGTTTTTAGAAAAAAATACAACTAGATAGCTTAACTTGTCAATTATTTAAGTAACTAACATTTTTATTGTAGCACAAATCAAGTTTTGAAATACATTTTATTTTAAAACGAAAAAAAAGAAAATTGAATGAATGACAAGGTGAGCGGGATAAGCGGTGGCGTTACCACTTTATGTTTCATTGACACGATTATATTGCTAGTCTAACTTTAAACATGTATCATAATCATCATAACATCCGCCACAGGAAGTCCACAGCTAAGCATAAGCCTCTCTCTCCCATGGTTCTTCTAATCAGTTCTCAGTGTTGTCCAGCAACTTTGCTAAGGTCGTCCGACTACTTAGTAAGTAGGTATCCTACGCTGCCTATGATTACTAATTACTAGTACCAGAACCCAAGAGCAGTGGAAATACCGCTTACATTTATTGCTGACTTGCGACTTTGTAACCAGAATACGGGTTTATTTTTCGTAGCCATAGTAGTAACTAGAAAACCGTTGTGAGTTAACGTCTGCGAACGCGGCTCTTGTAGCAACGACTACGAGCCTGAGCTCGTAGCACTCATCGTAGACTTTGTAGCAACGTCTACAAGAACAGGGCGCTTGTCATTGATTTCACAGCAGCGTCTACGAACTCGGATTGTTCGTCGTAGACCTTGTAGCAAGGTCTACGAGCCTAGTTGCTTGTCATAGACCTTGTAGCAGAGTCTACGAGCGCGGTTCGCTTGTCGTAGACTTTGTGGCAACGTCTACAAGAGCAGCGCGCTTGTCTTTGATTTTGTAGCAGCTTCTACGAGCCCGGTTGGCTAGTCGCACAGGCACTTTAGCAGTCATCTTTGACAAGGCACGTAGACTCTGCTAAAGAGCCCGGCTCACAGGTCGTAGACCTTGTAGCAGTATCTCCGAGCCCGGCTCGCTTGTCTTAGACCTTGTAGCAACGTCTACGAGTCTAACTTGCTTGTTGTTAACATTGTAGCAGCTTCTACGAACCAGTCACGCCTGTCGTAGATCTTGTAGCAGCGTCTTCAAACCTGGCACGCCTGTCGTAGTTATAGTAGCATTGTTTACGATACCTTTTTATAAATGTCGTAAATTTCACATATTTAATACGTAGTTCCACTGAATACCAACTCTTTGCATGGATCTAAATACGGAATTAAAGACAGCGTTATGCCATTTTCTAGTCTGGTCGTTTTATATTTCTTATGTATGACAACAATGTTGATGTTGAAATGATGTTGAATGACGAAAATTGATACTTGATTTTCTAATCAGCTCGTATATCAATACTCGTACTTCCATGCTGGTCGGAAAATAATCCTTGAATGTACCGGCTGCTTCTCTTTTCGTGCTAATCGTAAAAGCTGACCAAGGGAATGAGCAGGAATCTGAATGTTAATAGGCGATGGAACAAGCAACTTATCACAATTTTTATTCACTTATTTCCAACTTCAGGCTGCTATAAATGATAAAAGATACGTACTTCAAAAGCATGGAAGAATACGTGAATTTTTTATGCCACTTGTGGTCATGCAGCCAAGTGCGGACCACACACAATGCCACTTTACTTGAAAAATCGCTAATAATGTGCATCTCTACCGATCCGACGACCTCCTAGAACTGCTGTACCGTAAAAACAAATATAAGCCTTTAAAACTCCAGATTAGCAGTGTATTCTTGTCCTAAAACTTGATTAAGTTTGTTTCAGTGAGTTATGGCGCAAATCAGGTGTTTAAAATTCTGGTGAGCGCTCGATCCGTTATAACGCTGTGTGGCAAGCAGCTGTAAATCAGCTTTGAAGAATGTGGCTAATTGAAAACCATCTGGTGGAAAGGTGTTTGCTGTACAACATATTTATCAGATACGGAACGTAGGCTAAGAGTGCAAAAAATTCATTTCAAAAGAGTCATTATGAATGACTTAACGCTAGCTATGTATGTGCTAAGATTATTCTTCCGTGCTGGTCTAGGAGAAAAAGAAATTAACAATGTACCAAGTGCTTCTCTTTCTGCGCATTCATTGAGGAAATCCGAATCAGGTAATGACATCATTATTTTGATTTACATAACCTTTTTCAATCTTAAGCCCACAGTAATGCTAAATGTTTGAAGAACTCGGTGGCTCCGCGGGAGTGCGCATTACCACAGAATAAGTACTAGTTGAGTACTAGTACTTATTCTGTGGTAATGCGCACTCCCGCGTACAGGAGTCTTACTCAAAAAAGAAATTCAAAGTAATGTCTACTTAATGTGGTTAGCGCTATGTTAGACATCCATTGCAAGCCAATTTCATTCGTATTACTTTGGACAAAGGATTAATGTAACTGAATTCTCCCCTTCGAAGTGGTCGCCGTGCGCATAGTAATAATGTAGGTATATTTTCGATACCTAATCGGGAAGTGATACAGGTCTGGCATTACTAGCGCTCTCGCAAGTAAAGCGACACCGGGCGTAGTCCGCACTTGGATGGGTGACAAGTGGCATAAAAAGCTCCTCCGTGCTTTGGAAGGCACGTATAAGCCGTTAGCCCGGCTGTGATCATTGTATGGCAGTCGTCAAGATATGTCAGATGCCTTTAGGCAGCTTGAAAAATCTGACACCAGTGTTGGCCACTTGCACACACGAAAAGCAAGCAAAGCACGCTAAGAGTGTCTGTTTAGAGCCGATAGAACCAAAACGCTCGGACTACCCAATTACGGATAAAGAAGTGACAGCTAGATAACTGCTATCTATCAATCTTTTGATACACAACACTATTGATAATAACAGTAACAATTAACTAGTTAACTTTACCTTTGTACCTGCTATATTTCAAATCTACTTTTGAGTATTGTCATATTTAGTTAGTGCGATAAAAAAAAATAGGCGTGACGAATGGAAAAATATTTTAAGCCCATCGGTTAGATTATAAAAAAATATTGTACACTTATTTTTTCTTTTCTCTGAGAAACAAAAAATTACACATCTCATAGAGATAGAGATAGACTCATTTTACATAGTGGTGACGTCACAAGCCCCCACTCAGGAACTTTGGTGCTTCGTATCTTTGTAAATTTTTACGTTTTCGGCAATCAAAATATGGGTCCATTATTTTTGGGTAATCTAAAAGACGGACTAATTACAATCATACTTACCCTGTCGTCACTCCTATTATCTTATTTTATCTAACCGTAATGTTGTAGTATTCGATGATGATCACAGAATTAAGTGTATTTTTTTCTTTTACCTTTAAACCAGCATTTTTTAGAAAAACAGCCATTTTAGTTAATCAGTCTATAAAACTAGGTACCTACCTATGTTAGTTGCTATAAATCAAGTTTGAACAATGTTGGTAATTTCATTGCAAACAATTTGTTGTTTAAGGTGTTTGCCGTGAAAGAAATTTATGGCGACTAAGCGCTCAAGAGCGACAGTAAGCCCGCGACACCTGTCGGCGACTATCAGCGACTGCCGCGATGGTTGCGCGGCATTTTTGACAGATAGACATGTGTCACGCGACCGCTTACGACAGTCGACGACGGTCGTCGATAATCTGCGTGGCTGACGGTCGCCGACCGTCGCCGAAATACTGTCGCTCGTCTGTAAGAACCCCAAACGGTTTATAAAATATGCGATCGTTTTTGAAATGTTTACTATTTTTTATACACTTTTATACTGGTAGATCAATATTTTTTAACTTCTTTCTTATCGAGTAGCTAACGCTACGGTCAAATTTTTGAAATTTCAGACGTAGCTACGTCCTGTAGTAGTACTGTCATGTAGTAGTAATTATTAAACACTGGTAAAGTAGTGTGTTGGTTTTCTTACTATGTTTTTTGACTTAACGACTTATCTCTGGCTACTTGGTAACAGCTGGAGGATAAAGATATATATTTAATTGCAAAGACATTGTTATATACATTCATAAATGCAGTTGGTACTTATTTAATATCGTGCAACATGTTTTACCTTTATGTTAGGACTGAACGTATGTTTATAAAATAAGAAATACTTATTTATTTTAGTCAAAAAAATATTAAATATTCATTCCACCAAAATAGGTATGAAATTTCTTTTTATACAGGAGCAAGGCAGAAAAGTCACCGGTGCAAAAGATTACATTATTAGGGGTGAATCGGGGAATAATTCACCCAAGGAGGGGTTCCGGTGCCAGTCCGCCCTTTGAGATAAGCTCTACCTGTCAGATGGACCCAGCTTATTACGTCACTTGCAGTTTAATTACTATATTCAGTAATATACAACTTTTGTGAAAAAGGAAGCTAGAAGAGAGTTAATGTATGTGTCTGCAATGATAATAATGTGACTTAGAGCATCTTTAAATTGTGAGGAGTGGATTGTATAAGTAGGTATGGTAGACAAAATAAAAAAATAAGAGGAAATAAAAAGGAAGAAAAACAACTTTGATTTTATTTTAAAAACATATATTAGGTTGGGGAAAAAGTCTTTTCGCATGTAATATGTATGAACTTGTAATAAAGCCACTTTGGCTATACTATTTGTACCTGGCTGGTTTTGGTATCATTTAAAAGTTTAAATTTTAAAGAAGATAATTCCAAATTCAAATTAGGAAAATGCGTGAAATTCATTTGTTTTTCTTACCGTCAAGATGAGTAAATCTAATGAAGAAATTTTACTACCAAAAAGGTAAAAACGCAACGCAAACCGCGAAAAAAATTTGCTATGATTATGGACCTAGTGCAGTGTCTGTGAGAGTAGCACAAATTTGGTTTAAGCGTTTTCAATCCGGAAATTTTGATGTCAAAGATGCACGTCGCTCTGGTCGCCCTGTTACGGATAAAATGGATGCTATTTTTGAAAAAATGGAGCAAGATCGGCATATCAGTAGTTACGACGTAGCTGAAGAACTGGGAAATTGACCAGAAAACAGTTTTGGCGCATTTGAAAAAAAATGGGTACACAAAATAGCTCGATATTTGGGTACCTCACGAGCTCTCTGAAAGAAACCTAATGAACCGTATACTAATATGTGATTCTTTATTGCGACGTAATGAAACCGAACCATTTTTGAAGAAATTGATAACTGGTGATGAAAAGTGGATCACGTACGACAAGAACGTGTGAAAAAGGTCATGGCCAAAGATCGATCAGGTTTCACAGACTGTGGCGAAACCCGGGTTAACTCGCAACAAGGTGTGTGGTAGGATTGGAAGGGCATTATTCATTATGGGCTGTTACCACCAGGCAGGACTATCGATTCAGAACTTTACTGCGAACAACCGATAAGATTAAAGCAAGAAGTTGAGAGAAAGCGGCCGAAATTAATCAACAGAAGGGGTGTGGTTTTTC
Source organism: Acrobasis suavella (assembly GCA_943193695.1). NCBI lineage: Eukaryota > Metazoa > Arthropoda > Insecta > Lepidoptera > Pyralidae > Acrobasis > Acrobasis suavella. The sequence goes on from OW971942.1 coordinate 13,459,977, forward strand.
ATCATGATAACGCTAGACCTCACACATCTTTAACCACTAAGCAAAAATTAAGAGAGTTTGGCTGAGAGGAGTTAATGCATCCGCCGTATAGTCCTGACCTGGCACCTTCAGATTTCCACCTGTTTCTGTCTCTTCAGAATTCTTTAGGCAGTGTCAGGTTAACATCACGAGAGGACTGCCAAAACTACTTGACGCAGTTTTTTCATCAGAAGCCCCAAAATTTCTATAGCAATGGGATCATGTCCCTACCTATAAGATGGCAAAAAGTTATCGAACAAAATGGTACCTACATACTTTAGTTAAATGTAAATAATAATTAATTCAAACGTTTGTGGCGAACGTGTGTTTATTTTTATCTAATTTTAAATGAAAATGTTTTTACTTATAAAAGAACGTGTCACATTTATTTTTGAAACAAAGATTAACATTCATATAATGGTTCGAAAATCGATAATAAAATAAAAGATTGCCAGGGTTTTTTTTTTATTTATAAGTAATTTAAGTTATTAGTTTAGTTTCAGTTAGTTTTCTTGTTTATTTTATAAATTTATTTGTTGAAAATAAAAGTTATAGTTCAAATGAATTAGTTCCTCCAAATCCAGATCGGTTTTTCATTCAATGAACAATTGAGTAAGACAGCATCCCGAACTAATCTAATTCTCCTTTCTTAGTCGAACACAATCGTTCATCGGAGCGACACGTCTTACAAGCTGCCACTTACACCAAATAATTATTTTTACTCAGGCATTTGTAGGTACCAATACGATGTTTTCAAGGTACCATAAAATAATTTGTGAAGCGATAGTGTGCACTATACATTATTTAGGGTCCAAAAAAATATGTACACCCACATGTGCGTGCATGATACTGAACAACTTTCGCTTAGGAAAATTATGGACAAATGTGCTTTTTTTTGCTGTCGATAGAAAGAGAAGCTGATTCGTACTTACATACAGTAAGCCGTAAAATGTATTTTTACCCCCTTCAAAAAAGAAGGGTGTTATAAGATTGACGCTAATGTCTGTTTGTCGTTCTGTCTATCTGTCTGTCCGTCTGTCTATCTGTCTGTCCGTCTGAATTTTCTGTCTGTTTAAAATCGGTCCATCCATTCGAGAGCTACGATGCTACAGATAGCATCGTAGCTCTCGAACTAACGGACTTCAATACAGTGTTTTTAACGGGAAATCATATTCCTAATGGTTTTAGCTATGTTTGATGAACATTGGTTCAGCCGATGAGAAGTTATTCGGGCTTAACGCTTAAAAGCCGGTGTTTTTTAATTTACCTAGCAAATCAACTTGTATATAAAACGAAAGTATGTTTTTAAAGAGGATAAAGTCATATAATTATTCTTCTTCTTATTTAAGAGCTCTGGTCGGTGGAGTATGTTCTAAACTTCTCGATATTAGTCTTACTCTTTAGCGCATACATTCATTAAATACGACATGACCCTTTTTTTTTCAAAGAATAAAGAAACATCTCTAAAAATAGATAATGCGAGAGTAGTACAAATCCAGATCAGTTTTACTTCCAATTAATAATTAAGTAGGACGCAGTAACACGTCTGCCAAGCTGCCACTTACACCAATTAGTTATTTTAATTCAGGCATTTCTAGAGCGTTTTTAAGGTATCCCTACATAGTTTGTGAATTATTGGGGCGTGTTCGGACGACACGCACACGCCTCCGTTCCCCGTCCTCGCAACTTTCCCTCGTTCCCTCCGTCTAGGGGGTGTTGAGCGGGCGCCTGCAACCGCCTCGATAAGGCGAGAACGGGGGAGAGGTTTGAATACGGGGAACGGTGAATTATATTAAATCAGTGCCTACGCACAGCGCATTTTTTAAATTTCTTGCATGTAATTTGAGTCCTAATCATACATCAATAAAACTCAAATTGCATTTACTGAAGTCACCCGCGCACGTCTCTCCTACGCCACGCGCTCGCCTTACCTCCGCCTTGCCTCCGTCTTGCGCCCCCCTGGCGCTCGCCCTGACTGGACTTCGGTAAATGCAATTTGAATTGTATTGGTTTGTGATGGAATGTCACTCAAATTATATGCAACAAACAAAGCGCGCTAGGCGGTGGCTAGGAGTGCTTGGCGTGCAATTAGCGTGCGCTTGTCGTCTAAACGCGCCCTAAAATGTTAATATAAACGATCTGACAATATATAACAACTAAAACTATTTAAAAAGAGATCATTATTCTGCTTAAGAGAGCGACTCAGTCCAATAATATTGTAAAACTTTTCCTTTATAATACAAAAACCAATTATTTACTTTTCATTAAACTCAGCTCCGGTCAAACAGTACGATTTTAAGGATAATGACAGACGAAGTGAAAGAATAGCTTTGAAAGCGAATTAGTACGAGTACAAACCTTTATGATCACAGACGTTACATTAATCTGTGTGGCTTCCTACCTTGATTATAAACACCTTCCTTCTGTGGATGTCTTAAGAGGACTTAAAGGACTAACCACAAACGTCTGGTACTACAACTGAATTCTCAAAGAGGGTTAACATCAGGCAGGCAGCAGGTCGTAAAACTATAATCTAAAGTATACGGACAAATCACATACATTGCGCTAGCCCCAAAGTAAGTTCGAGACTTGTGTTATAGGATACTAACTCAACGATACTATATTTTATGATAAATACAAACATACATACATACATACATTACATCCAAGACCCAGGCAATCTGAAAAAAACCTCTTTTTTATCTTGACCTGACCGGGGATCAAACCCGTGACCTCCGATGTGACAGCGGCGTGGCATGATGACCACGGAGGTTGTCAAATCAAAATTATTTAACCTGTTCAGGCTATTTCTGCATAGATTCAACTTTATCTCAGCATAGGTGATCATTGTTATTAGTATAACGGGACTTACCGCGGTTCATTAAAGTTATCTGCAAAAATCCATCGCAGTTCCTCGGTCTGCCAGCCACCATGGCGACCGAAGGGTCATGGAAATATCGGCCTAAAACTGATATTAATCGCGGTAAGTCTCGTGATACTAATAACAGTCATTGGGACCGCAAAACTAAAATCATATATAGGTGATCATTGACATGCATATGATAATTGGAGAAGAAAACGCGGGAAAGCGCACCCGGGCCCAAGCAACATAGCTGAAGATGCAACTGAGAAAATGCTTGGCAAAAGGAAACAATATAAAAACAATCATTTTGTACCCTACCAAACGTAGATAATCGTAATCCAGACTGTATTTTCAACAAAATTATTTAATGAAGCTTTAATCTCGAGCTATTTATTGCTAATGTAATCTTCTATCTCAGTCGCGTCTAACACAACTGCTACATCCGAGGCGACGTACTACAAGCCACCACTTAACTTCAGTTACTCGTACTGAGAACCAGGCCTGTATGTACACCTTGCTGTTGAAATTTCGTAGAACGTTCTATATTGAGGGTGAAATCCTTTAACAAAACTTCTAAGCTTGTTACTTGTACAACAAAAATTTACAGCGCCATGTGTATAATCATATTCGATACACCATAATACACAGCTCTTGTCGGTGGCACTGTATGGAAAAAGACGCACACAATGACGATTTTCAGCAGAGATAATGGAGTGGTTCGCCATTGTCTTCTCCATTTCACACATTATTTAACTTAATAGTCACTGCAGTGTACTACTTGCTTCATGTAAAGGAAAATATCGTTGCAAATGAATACATTTACCTGAATAAAACCGACTTATAAGCTCCGAAACGTGGTCCTTTACTATGGGTCTCACAAGAAGGCTCAAGGTTGCTCAGCGCGCTATGAAGAGGGCTATGCTCGGTGTTTCTCTACGCGATCAAATCAGAAATGAAGAAATTCGTAGAACCAAAGTCACTGAAATAGCCCAGCGGATTGGCTCGTTGAAGTGGCTGTGGGCGGGACACATAGCGCGATGAACAGATGGCCGCCGATAGGGCAAAAAAATTTCTCGAATGGCGACCGCATACTGGCAAGCGAAGCGTAGAATCACAAGGTGGTCAGACGACCCGACCAAGGTCACTGGAAAAAGCTGGATGCAGGCCGCCCTTGACCAGTAATTTTGGAAATCCTTGTGTCATGATTTCGTAGTATTTTTAAAATAAATCATGGCAACACTTTCAATATTATAACATCCGTAACTTTTCTTTTAATGAAATGGCAAAAATATTTGCTGTTTTCCTGGCGTAACGAATAAGTAGTGGGGTGGGGCATCTGGTTCAGCCCCGGCTGATGGTGGTCTTGATCATTCGTTGGCTATCCTCCGTGGCGTTAGCACGTTGTCTACTCTGTGTCAATGCTAATACACTGTTAAAATTTCAAGTGTTCTAATTAAATTATTTAATAAGTGAAGTGGTGGTCTGAAAATTAAGTGAATATATAAACGTATAATTTTATACAGAAAAGGTGGTTTTATTACACTTGGAAGAGGCCTATGTTCAGCAGTAGGCGTTATGCGGCTTAAATGATGATGATGACCTGAATCCAAACTTAGGGGTACATGTTGCCACCACCTCTGATTTACGATAATATATTATAAGGGTGGCTTATTCCGACTTAGGATTTTTCAAGTTGCTTAAAGGCCTCTCTCACTCTTATTATGATATCATAAAGACAAAAGCTGAACACAAGAAATGAAACCTAGTTGGTTAACTATGTGAGTAACCCAAAATATACATCTTCCTCTTCTTCTTTTCCTTATCCCATTTAAGCTAGGGTCGGCACAACATATAACCTAAATATATATACCTAATTTAACGAAATTTAAAGAATGATAAAAATATTTCATGCCTATAATTCTCATAATTTTATTACAACAATATCGTAGTTTCCACACCTAAATATAGTGAATATTCCAGTAATCGAAAAGTTTGACAATCACGTTGCGAAAGTGCCACCAATAAATAATAAAGCTTCTGTTATTTAAATGTAAATTGAACGTTTAAAATCAATTTACGACCGAAACGTGATCAATTTTCAAACTTTAAATTGCTGCCCTATTGAGTTGTGCCCATCTTTGTGACACAGCGATTTAACGAATGACGGATCGCCGGTTTACCTTTTCTAAAAAAGGATATTTGGATAATCGCTCTTGTTTGATAATAATGATCATTTATTATAAAGATTGAGATGGCGAAGTAAGGCTGTTATTTAAAGCTCGTAGACTTACATGTAATTTATGTATCCCACCAAAAACATAGCTGTTAAAAAGGGGGCCAAGTTCCTATCGGCTAATTGTTCGCCTAAAAAAGGGTTGAAATCCAATCCAATGCCAAGTTTAGATGCACTTTAAAATCGATCATAATCATCTTCATCACCAGCCTGATCCACTGGTAAACATTTGTCATTCCCAAGACTCGTCACCACACCCAGTCCTCCGCCTTCCGCATCCAGCCACTGCCCGCCACCTTATTCACGTCAACGGTCCGTCTAGCCGAAATTCACTTTACCATGCACCCAACTTAAAATATGGTATAGTTGTGAAAATACGTAGGTACTTGGTTGAAAATATCTAAAATTATAATACTTCTAAATTTTAACTTGGCAGGTTAATTTAATCATACAATTAATCAAGTGTTAAGTACAGCACGAAAACCTGCCAAGTTCAAATTTAGACAATAGCGCTTTCTTGCGATTTGATTTGATTAGGGTCAAATCGATATTCGATTGAGCCAACTCACGCTTGACCGATTTCTTAAATTTCTTAATTTTTTGTTGATCTATATATAAAACACGACCTGCGTGCCAAATTTCATAACGCTAGACAACGCTGACAATTGGAAGTGGCCTAGAGGTTTTGATTACCGGTCAGTAAGTCAGTCAGTCAGTGCCAAAATTAGCTATTTTCACAGGGTCATATTTCAGGATCTATTGAAGCTACATCTATGAAATTTGGCACACTGCTTTAGTAGTAGTATATAATTACGTAGGTACAATTTTATTTCTGTACTTACAATAGGCGCTGAGCTACAGGGGGGTCAAAAGTGGGTCGAAACGGTTCGTGTAAATAGTGCACGGCATGCGCGCGGCCTGTTGCTGGAACTTGACCTGCGCACTACCGTGCGCTTAGATTTGAAGGATTTGTTTTCTAAGGTTTTTGAATGTAACCTACATTTAAATAAACTTGTAAGCTATAGGTAGGTAATAAAAAATATTACAACACAATACAAATACTCTTTATTGCACCATAAACAAAAGGTAAAACATATAACATAAATAAAAAATAGAAGTATGATACAAAGGCGAACTTATCGCATAGCAATCTATTCCAGTCAACCTTTGGTTAGAGTCAGAGATATTTAAAAATAAGCGGTGCAGTAAGTCAAATTTACTGTAAGTTCGTGTGTTGTTTGAATAATTTTTAAGCATTAATAAATCTAAATAAAAATAGTTGCTTTTATCACTGATTGAAACGGAACTACAACGTATTATCTCACCATTAGGCTGAGAAAATACGTTGAACGAAACCAATTTCGATATGGATAATTTGATCAAACCTCTATTCGCAGCGCTTCACAAAACCGTAAACTGAAAATGCCACTATACGCGGATAGATCAAACAAATAGTCAATCGTGTTTGTTTGTTTCCATTAATTGACCGGGCGCAAACAACCACGATTTGTTTTCGCGAGTCGGTCGCGTCACGTCTGAAACCGCAGCGCTGGTAGAAAAGTATCTCTTCGCGGGATGATTGCATCGATATTTTACAGTTTGATAAAAAATTAAAATCTTTTTCGTCATGTTGATAATAACGTGATTAAAATTAAATGTTTACCGCTCACCGTATAAAGAATATTGCTTTGAACTTATAATACATTGTGTCTTGTAAAAATCTAGGGATTTTGAAAGCAATTCAGTGCTTTTAGAGCAATATTCATACATGGAAGGACCGTGTCCTATTTTCCATACTGAATTTATCTCATCTAGTATTCATATCATTGTTTGTCTATTTATAGTTCTACTAAGTAGGTATAGGATGAGATGGAAAAAACCAACGTCCTTTCCCGACCCAACCAAACAGTGATATAAGGATAAGGCACAAAAGAAATGTTTTACCAAGTATTTCTAACCTAGTAGCAGTTCAGATCCAAATCTCAATCGCTAACCAAAACACACATTCAAATTTCAATTTCAGAGATTATACTCGACCCTCGACGTCACGCTCTCAAGTAGTAACGACCTCCCAACGTATCCTATAAAGGTATTAATACACGGGTATTATCTTCAGGTCGTCAACACGTCCCCGGCAATAAATGGGGCTATATTTCTCGGTGCCGGCAATGAATCCAATTATCGACTCCTGAGAGGAGACATGTTAAATGTCCCAGCTTCCCTGTTCTATCTTTAAGACCTTGTATACAATGAACTATAATGGCTCGCTACAGCACATCGTGTTTATTTTTTTATGTTAAGTACATAAGCTAACTCTTTATAATTGTTTTAAATGTGTTGACTTGAGCCTTATGTCAAGCGTAAATAGTATTTTATCAAAACTATATTCAGGTTGGGCATAACCATATGTGGGTCACATTTGTTCACATATATTCATCGTGGAATCGTAATAAATCAAATCACGGGCTATACTAGGTCACTATAGTATAATGAAATGAAATTACCAGTCAAACAAAAAAATATTTCGGAATTTCCATACAAAACTGACCAGCCGCCCGGGAAATTGGTAAGGAATGTAATTTAGTTTTTGTTTTTTAAATGTTATTTTAATTTTATTATACATTACAGTATAATAAAATAACATTTAAAAAACATATCTTTTATAGCCCGTGGTTTGATTTATACGGGTATGTCCCTTCCACGTTGTATAGGTTATGCTCATTGGTTCAATAAAAATACTTTGGGTGTCTTAGGGCTAGGCAAATGAAGGAAGTTTTAAAGCTAAAAGACTAAAAAATAGTTGCGTTATATCTGCTGAATTCCGTTTCATACGTTATAATCCTGTGGGTGCCACAGTGACAGAAAATAAGTTGTAAATTATATCTCAAAAAACCACGCTCATTTGCCTGGGCCTGACGGTTCACTAGATAATTTTTCAAAACTAAAAACCGACTGCACCCCCAAACTACCCAACCGATTTTGATAAAATTTCCATGGTACCACCTGGAAAGTATACCCTTTCAAACAAAAAAAGATTTTTTAAAGCGGTCCAGGCGTCTTTGAATAATCGGTAAACATACATAAAAAAAATAAAGGATCGCGACGAATTGATAACCTCCTCCTTTTTAGGAAGTCGGTTAAAAATAAAAAAATTACTTGATATGCATGGCTCGATAAGGTTTTTTTTCTTAAGAAATATTTAGATACAAATTACGAAGATTGAGCTAACCCCTAAGCAAGCTTAAGCTTGTCTATATGGGATACTAACCCAACGATACTATATTTTATCATAAATACATATAAAGATTAACATCCAAGACCCAGTACAATTTGAAAATGGTCATTTTCCAACTTGCCCTGGCCGGGGATCGAATCCAGAACTTCCGGATTGGCTGACTAGCGTGTTGACCATTACACCACGAAGGTCGTCAATGGTTAGTAGATAAGTATGTCAAAAGTAGGTACTACACTTGTACACTTGCTTCTAAAATGTATTATATGCGAGCCGGTTCCATTCAATTGTTTTGAATATCCTAGGGACAGGTCTATGTCCAGCAGTGGATTTCCGCTGGCTGATATGATGATGATAATTAAAATATATAGGTCTTTCCATATGACATGCAAAGATTAGTGCTATTCATAATTCTAAAAAAGCATTGCTCTGTCATCACGATTTTGTATTTAACATCCAGAAAATCCCTCTTTGACTCTAATAATCCCTTACCTGTTACTGGGAGGAATTCCTCCCAGGTCAATTGTTAATCTATTGTTTTATTTGTAGGGACAGATATGTTTACTTTTAAAAAATCCTTTTTATAAGTCATCGGAGGTTTGGAGATAAGTTCTTAAGATTCTTACGTATTCATCGTTAAGTTATCTGAAGAAAGTTTTTATCCGGAACAAATTGCCTAACGAAATTAATGAATACTAATGGAAGATTCAAACTTTTGACTTGTTTTATAAGTTTGTCGACATTAAATTCACAGGTAGGCCGAAGACAAGAAAATCTTTTATAATTTTGGAAACGTCAGAGTTGGAGACTTGTTTGTCGTGAGTTAGTTGGGAGATAAGCGTGTAATTTGCGTAAAATATTTCGCTGAAATGTTTGATCATTTTTGGCTTTGTACGTTTTATTTATGGTTGAATTTGTTTTGTTCTTTCTCGTTATTCTTGTTTGTAGTCCTTAGAAACTGCCTTAAAGCTTCACTAACAGCAACCTATGCTCATTAGAAATGTTGTCAACGACCTTGTCTTAGACGTAATAAATGAAAAATATATTTTTTGTTTTAATCATTGGGTCTTCGGCTTGAGTTGCCTGCTTTCTTTTATGATTATCGATTGGGACCTGCAATATTCTTGATATAAATATCACTTCCAGTCATTTAAGCCAACAAAAAGCTCTGAATGATATGGAATAAGCTGGATATTTGTAAACACCTTTATTTAGTATGTGCATGCAAAAAATCAAGGCAGTCGGTTTGCTTTGACCGTAAGAATGGACAAACTATTATAAATACTAATAATACTATAATAAAACTTTCTAGTCCAGTCACACAATTATTATACTAGAGTGGATTAAGTTCGGGTTTATATATACAGTGTGTTTCAGAAATATGAAATAATTTTAAATTATAGTCTGTCTTATGAACCGGTTGGCCCAGAACTGCAAACTGGTCAATTTCTTATGTTTTATTAGGCTTACAAATAGAGATATTAACTTATATTTTATTTTGAGAATCTTTTTTTGTACATCAAGTGAATAATATACAACAATAAGCAGGAAAACTTCGCTAAATGTAACTTTGTGAATGATACAAAGAAGCGAAAGACAATAAAAGAACAACTTGGAGCATCGTACACATTTACGAATATTTATTATTGTTATTTTGATAATAAGTTAGGGAGATGGCCTTCTCTCTATTAAAATATTGTATAAATATCAACTAGATACCTATAATAACTATGGTTAGTATTTCTCGCATGAAGCTTTAAATGTGATAGGTATTTGCCAGGTGAAAGAATAAACAATTATATTATACGATGAAATTATTTATATTGATGATTTTTTTAAATGTCTTAGATAAACAGGGGCTAGATGAATAGATGCAGATATCTCTCAAGTAGTACTCAGAACAGGAATTTTGAGTACTCCTTCTTTTTTTTCAAGTTTTTTTTTACTATTTAGTTTCACCTGTCCCGTTGCCTGTCTCTCTGTCTGTCTGTAATCAAATCTTGCAAGTGACCCACTTCGCGGTTTTCGATTGAGCTGAAATTTTGCACGCATACGTATATTGTGTGACTATGCAATATTATGATGGCACGCAGCTGATCTGATGATGGAGCTGGAAGGAGAGTTGCTATGGCCACCTTCCAGCTCCACTCACCAGATCAGCAAAACAGAGTTGTAATTAAACGACGCAACCACAACGAATTTAGACTGATAACATTTATCTACAAGTAAGACAAATAAATAAAAAACAGGACGAAAAAAAAATTCCAAAAACTTGTTTTACTCCATACATTGTCAAAACAGCCGTCCGGCAATGTCATCCTATTTCAATGTCAAAGTAAATAATACTATATCAATATTCTGCTTGATACGAGTATTACTGCTACGTCGATATGTCGCTTTAGGAGTTAGTTCCTGGTCACAGTCCGTTCGTCTTTGAAGATATCAAACTCTTATTTGAAGAATGTTTGAATCTTAAAATTTTCGCCAAGTTCTGTCTGTCTATCTGCCTTTTTGTCAGCCTGTATGTCTCAAACGGATAAACCTATTTTGATGCGGTTTGTTTTTCGTGAAAGCAAATTTCCTTGCGGTGGTTCATAGAGAGCTAGGTAGTTGAGTAAAGATATGGTTTTTTTAATTTGCCTGGAAAATAAACTGGTAATAATAGCTATGATAAGTTTTTATAATACATAGCTTTATAAATTATAATAATTTTTGATGTCCAATAAAGCTTTTATTTCATTCTTTCTATTTACTTTTAAACTTTTAGGAAATCTCTCCTTACCATTGACATTGATTAACATCTATGTAGGCTTAGTACTTTATGCTAGTGAGTGAATAAGCCTGAAATGGCTCGCTGCAGCCCTCCAAGTAATCCCTTAAGTGTGTTTAGATTGCGGCACAGCTCCAATTAGATGCCGCCTTACAGCCTTACGCTTAGGACGCGTTCACGCGCCCACGCATTGCGCGCGACTAGCGCACGAAAAGCGCGGTTTGAATTTGATGCATATAATTTGGTGAGGCATGCGCGTGTTGACTTTAAGTTAATGGCAATTTGAGTTTTATATCAATATCATATAATTTAAGGCCTAGCACACTGATAGGCCACAAATTAAATTTCAAAAATTTCAAAGCACGTTATGCTTTTGCTAGGCATGGGCTTGGCGAGCGCGTGTCTTCCAAACACGCCCTTACTTTGCGCAAATACGCGTACAACGTTACATCTGGGTAGCGAAAAATGTAAAATTTTAGGACTAAAACACAACCATGCGTTGCGATACCGCAACGCAAACATCGACGGCGCGCGTTGAGCCGCACCGCAGAACGCAGCATTGTGCGGCACACTTGCCGCACCGTAGATATGCGGCGCACATATACGAGTATATCTGCGTTTCGGTAAATTAAAAAGATATGTATACTACAGATGAAAATCAGACCTCGTAAACATACATTCCTATAAGCTAGCGACATTATCAAGCTCCAATTCTCCCGCCCACAGCACCTCACTGCACCTTTTCTCTACCCTAAGAATTATCCTTATATTTTAAAGTAATATTTAGGGAATATAACAAAATGGATGTAGCCAGTACAATTTGATTGTTTTTTTTTAAATATATAGTTGTCGTCTATCCATGTCGAAATTCTATACAGTACTATGCACGAATGGTCGCCCGCGCATCACTTGACACGTGATACGCCACCATTTGGCGGCGGTTTTTGCGGCGCGGCAACGGAGACATCTGAGATGCCGCAGAACGCAGCTATATACGTCACGGCTCCACAACGCCTGGATGTGTTGTCGCTCTTAGTCAGTACTACATAGGGTGACTTTTTCAGCACCGGAAACACTTTTGATGTAACTTCATTCCATGATACTAAACTATTGACTATAAACAAATATTTATTTAAAATAGATAAAAACAGTTCGTCTTCCCTTACAAAATCCATTCGGCTGGGCGCCAATTTGTATGGGAAGCAATTTTTTTTTCGTGTTTCCTTAATTGTATTTATGGAAAATAGTTAATTATCGTGGACTGAACTTGCTCCAAATATGTTGCCGGTCGGTGTTTAAAAGGTTGTCCTGTTATAAATGATTAAAATACTTAAGTCTTACTTGCTATTCTGAAAGCAAAGCGAAAAATGGAGTTTTTTGCTTTGCTTTGAAAGGAATGAAAAAAATTGTACACACTCTGCAATTTTTTTCATTCCTTTGCATTCATAATCACTACCTGCAAAGTGTCAAGGAAAAAGGATAACTGTTGACAAATACAGACAGTGAGACTTATCAAACTGTCAAGATTTGCTTTGAAATGTAAAGTGAGGTAGGTGATTTAACTTCAGGAAATATAAATATTATTAAATAATGACATATCATGCAATTTTAAGCTCTATTTTAAGTTATGTGTAATGACACATAACTTAAAATGGAGCTTAAAATTGCCCAAAAATAAATTAAAATACCTTCAAAATCCCTGTATAAACTGAGGAGAGACGCAAAAATGTCCGCAAAGGAAACAAAGGAATATGAATATTAGCGTGAACGTGCAGAAAACTAGTCGAGGGCCGTTACCCTGCCATCACAATCGCATTAACAGGCTTCCAAAGCCTCCTCAGCTTATTTTTAGAAGTTACTGGGTATGTATATTATTTTTAAGTACTTACCTAATCTCTATAGGATCAAGAAAGAACTCGTCTCTTTACGGTCCAACAAGTATTAATTGGCCGCAGATTTGTACGCAGATTTCTATTCATCAGCGGTTTGGTGATGACAGCATATTATAAAAAGACATTATTTGTATAACCGAACGAAAAAATACAATTTTCATTTATCAACGAATCTGCAAGCTTTCAGTTTATTCTTTGAACCGAGCACCAAAGGAAAATATACAAAGATAAATTAATGATTTTGAATTTGATATAGCATTACCTACCTATCAATTTATTAGGCTACGTGAAAGTGTATTCTAAATCTTTGACGTCAAAAGATTTGGGCAGTTCGAAAAATCTGACACTAGACACTTGATAAGAGAAAGAAAATTAAAAGTGGTTTATCGACTAAAAGCAAAATATTATGTATAGTTTTATAATATAATATGTACGATATAATTACTTATTAAAACTTATCGGATTCTTCGGCAAGCCAAAACATTATTCACCGCTACAGCCGAACGCGAGTGCAAGTTATTTATTGACTCTCAACGAATGAGGTTTAATGCGTTTCTTGCGGCAAAGTGCCGCGTTTCTAATGTCTTGGCAGGTTTTTCCTTGCATTCCTGCTATTTCTTGGCTTCACTGTGAGACATTAATGGAATATTAAAATTTATACTTAGTGATATACGGAATTATTTATACTCAGCATTGTGTGTAGTCACATCTGTACGATATATTTATAAACCAAAGATTTGTCCTCCAGGATTGGTTCTTAGGGCCTAGGATTCATTTAAGAAGTAGAGCCACCAAGATTTTTTATATCAATCTTTTGAGGTTCTTGGCGTCCTGCTCAATCTTGATAGATGCATCGGTTAAGCTATGTATGTATGGTATCGTATTCCTATGACTTAAAGATGCTAAATTCATATTTGGTTCACATTGCTCGATTCAGATGGTAAAATATGTAAATTAAAAAAAAATGAAATATTTGGTTGCTTACAAAAACAACCATATTTTTTTAAATTAATATTTAAAATCTAACACTAAAAAAGTTACAAATCTTCATTTTTTTCGTTCTCTCTTTTTTGTTTTTACTGTACATTGACCCAAATTTATTGATATTCAGACATTCAATAAATGCGAAAACGATACTTAACTTGGCTTAGTATTTAAACTTACGCAGTTATTAACCTCGGACTTCGTTTAGGCTGAATACTCCCCGCCACCTGAAAAATTCAGGTGGCTCTACTTCGAATACCCATCTTATGAACACAAAGATCAATCTGCGATCTGAGAAACCTTTGCTTCTGAAAAGGCTGTATTATTCACTTTTTTGTCCTGTACTGTTGTCATTAGTGATAATGGGCTGAAGAAGAAGAAGTAATGTACGGAAATATATACTCGGTTTCTGCCAGTAAGACTAGCTGTTAGGTATTCTTCTTGGCATCTTCTTTTTGGCTTTGCTGTTGTTAGAAGATTTATTTAGCTATAGATAAATATACCTACTAGCCTAATTGTCTGAGAGACTACGACTGTGGCCTAGTGCAAGGATGTCACACTGGAGGTTTCGGATTCGATCCGATCAATTTTATTTACCAATTTTTTTACACGAAACTTGAAGATAGTAGGTAGTACCATTGGTGAACGCGTCTGGCTGACAGCACGAGATATTCTTTTTTTATTATATAGAGACACATTATACTGATTGAGCTAGCCATAAAGTTCGAGACTTCTGTTATGGAATACTAACTTAACGATACTATATTTTATAACAATTACAAATATAGATAAACATCCAAGACCCAGGACAATTAGAAAAAGGCTATTTTCCAACTTGCCCTGACCGGAGATTGAACCCGGAACCTCTGGGTAATGAACTAGCATGGTGACCACTACATCACGGAGGTCTTTCGTTAGTGCGAACATTTAAAAATAAAATTCAACAATTGATTTGCAATTTAATCCCAAGCCAAAAGCACTAGAGCTATCCAGGTCAAAATGTTAATAAAGTCTTCTATTTGAGACTACAAATTCTAAATAACAAAATTACCTTGACTCCTAGCCCGCCATCACAACCTCTAAATTAACGGCATGAATATTAAAGCGATCTCACCAACTCGGCTAAATGTCTGATATATTCAGCAGGATATTATAGAACAAATTGAATAAAAAACTGGTAGCTACGGCGCCTTAATCTTGGCGGAAACGCGACATTGAACCCTAAAACAATGACGTTATATTTCTTGAAGATATCTCCTAAGAAAAGAAAAATTGCTAAGTCTCATCAATGTAATAATATATATTGTTTGTCTTGGATGTCTGTCTATATATAATTTTATTGTAAAATATAATATCGTTGAGTATCCCATTACACAAGTCTCGAACTTTCTTTGGGGCTAGCTCAATCTGTATGATTTATCTATATATATTTATTTTTTATTTATATTTATCAACTGACAATTATCAGCCACTTGTGCTTTGGAACGCACGTAGATTTTAGGAATTGGTCTCGGCTGTCAACATTGTATGGCAGTCATCCAGCTATGTCAGATGCTTTTATGCAGCTTGAAAAATTTAACACCAGTGTTGGCCACTTACACATACGAAAAACTAAACAATCAGCCACTTCAGTCCAATATTGGTCAAAGGCCTCTCCTATTTCTCTCCATCTCTGTCTGTGCTTTGCATTCCTTCTCCACAACTTGCCACTTTTCTTAAGCGTATATGTACGTATGTCAAAAAGTCGACTTATTACATAAAAATAAACGAGCTTCGAATGGAAGCGAAAGCCTAAATTCGCGTCGCATCATCTTCATCACTTCAACCGCAAGCCAATAGGCAATTAGACAGGGGACAAATGTAAAAGATCTTCCTACGCATAGCAAAAGCTACCACGTCCTTATGCTTTTTTGAGCGCTACTGGTGAATCTATAGCTTTCTGTATCAAAGTTCTGAAATAATCTTATTTATTTCCCCCTCGTCTAATGAGATTGCGTCCTGAGCCGTCATTCCCCTTTAACGGACACTTGAGAGGTCTTTATCAATAGTATTTTGAAGTTCAAATCATAATCCGTCTCGTTTTAATGATACAATGCTTATAAAACATTTTGATCGTTAAAAAAATCACATCATCTATCAGCAAATAAAAAAGGTTATTTATTGCGATAACACTACTACTACTAGGTTTCATTGAAACTTTAAACAAGTCATTATTAAAAAAATATATATGACAAGCTTTTATTTAAAGTGATCCTCAAGACGAATCAAACCAGCCCAAACTCGATGGAGTTGCGTCGTTTCATTACAGAGTTCCTATGACCACCGTCTAGCTCCATCATCAGATTACCTCCTATTGCAAGATTTGATTACAGACAGACAGACAGACCGACAGACAACGGGACAGGTAAAACTAAATAAAAGCTTGTAAAAAACGATATGATACCTTTAGTATAAATTTTACCATTGGCTCAGAAAACTTTATACTTTCAAACATTTTTTTACGGAACCATTATGTAGTATGCCTAAAAAAAAAAGTAGTTCCTCTCCTCGATATAGTATAGGTAGTAGTCGAGTGACTACTACCTATACTATATTGAGGAGAGGAACCGAATGCACCAAAAATGTACATCTAGGCTGAATTCTGAAAGCTTGCAAATGGGTTCGTTCGATTGGGAAGCTGCCTCGCTTTGACACCACAGTGAATAGGCAATATAAGCGTGCTTACCAGAAAATACCTAACCGTTACTGATATGTTATGTGTGTTCGTGTAAAGTAACGTAACACTCTAAACAAAGTAATGATGGAGTACAGACAAAACCAGCTCTGGCATTGAAATCTATTTATCGGTAGGAAAGTACTTCTAGTATAGAAGTGAAGTTCAAAGATAAGTGTTATTCGAGTGTTACTACTCACTTCAGTAAATTGTGATAAGTATCGAGTGACATTATGTCATACTAGCTTTTGCCCGCGGCTTCGCTCGCGTAGGGGTGTAATTTATCAAAATCCATTCTTAGGGGATGCCTACGTCATAGTAGCTTTATGCATGCAAAGTCTCAGCCCGATCGGTTTAAAATTGACAAAGTTTCATACAAACTTTCATCCCCTATTTTATCCCCTTGGGTGTAGAATTGATCAAAATCCTTTCTTAGCGGATGCCTACGTCATAACATCTACCTGCATGCCAAATTTCAGCCCGATCCGTCCAGTGGTTTGGGCTGTGCGTTGATAGATCACTAACTATGTCAGTCAGTCAGTCACCTTTGAGTTATATATATTTAGATACCTATATAATAAAAGTATATGATGTGTGAGTCAAATGACATCCACGAGGCGGTGTACGAGTATTTCAGACCAAAATATTGCTTCATTTACTCGTACCTAATTTGAGATTACAGAAGGATGCATTTACAGTAGTAACAATTCATTTCCTATGATGGAAATTTAACAGTAGTTCCATCATAGTTCGGTAAATATACTTGTACTAGTGCCAACGAACGACTCGACCTAAACCACCAAATGTAATAGCTGGGCGGCTTGGAAATGAATTTTTGAAAGGAAACCGACTGACATAAAGTGACAAGGAGCGGGAACACTTTCATCTCAGGTAACGTGTCACCCGCATCAGTAACTTGTAAGCAAATAGTGGCGTTTAATCGAGTGACATCTACTCTAAAAGGACAAAGAATCTATATTTACTTCTATTTTTATATTTGTTGTAATAAAGTTCTTACACATGACAAACTTATCAATAGTTTTATTTCAACTGTCAACAAACGAATCGTCATATCATAAACACCAGAAATTTTGCATTGCATTATCTTGATGATTTTCAAATAGATTTGTTCAATCGGAAGCCTGCTGCTTCACTGTGAGAGAAATTCTAAGTGAAATGTCAGCGTATTTTGAGGGTTAGCGGAGCTAAAACTATTCCTTGCAGAGCAACGTACAACTCGCATCAATAACTTGGGAACTAACAGTAGCATTTAATCGTGAGTCGAGTAGGTAACATTGAAAAGTACACAGAATCTTGTTTTAACTGGTCTTTGATAGAAACGTGCATTGCTGTTTGATAATAATACCATTTTTTACCTGTCTTATAATGGATTTTTACACCTGTATTCTTACATCTTATCACAGTTATTGTTACTAGAGTCACTGAACGCCTTGACCTAAACCGCCAAAAATTTTGCATATCAGCATGCCAATTGATTTTTACGAGCGGGGAAACCTCGCTGTGAGAAGACCGATGTAAAGTGACAATAAACACGGCGTGCTTCTAGAGTGAGGGACTCTCTCATTAGTAATTAAAAAGCAAACAGAGACAGTTCATCAAGAGTCGAGTAACATCTACTTAATAAGGACACAATATTCCTTTGCTTTATTTTGGTTGAACATCTTAAACGTATAAATGTTGTTAGATGATGAAGCTTTGTGATTCTTCTATCATGACATAGTTTATAGTCCAAGTGGCACTATAAGCCACAACGACCATTAGGTCGTTGTGGCTTATAGTGCCACTTGGACTAAAAATTTTGCATAGGAAAAGCATGACGGTTTACAAACGGATTTATTCGATCGGAATCCTGCTGCCTCACTATAAGAGAAAACCGACGTGAAGTGACAATATAAGCGGCGTGCTCCGTGAGTTAGGGAGCGATAACTATTCCATGCAGGGTTACGTGTCACTCGCATCAGTAACTGGATAGCAAATAGTGGCGTTTGATCGAGTTACTTTGTCATGAATCTGAAAATACAGCTATAGTTATTGTGAGCCGCCTTATTTACGCCTTTCCGTATCTGGACTTTTCTGGATTAATTTATTTTTGTAACTGTTTTCTTTATCCATATTTTTATGCAAAAGCTACACATAACTAGGGTTTACTACAGGACCGTTCATGTAGGTACATGTTCTTAATACTAATAAAGTTCTAGAAGATTTAATGTTATGTACCTACCTTTTACAGATGTTCAACGTTTTTTTTTCAAATAGCTTTCCATTTCAAATTAATTTCGAAAAAAAAAATTTTTTTTCAACCTCTCATTTATCTAGCCTATATAGATAATTATGTTCAGTGTGTATAAAGCTATGCCTAAAAAAATAAACAAAAAATGAAAAGTTAAACAAATTAAAACATTTTCAACCCTTTATATAAAGTAAATAACTAATTTAGTATTACACAACACAATACCACTTCTTAAATATTATTTTAATTAGACCTCTTTGTTTTGTATTACATGTAGTCCTCATATAATTTGGCCTACGTTAGCATTAAAAACAGTTTAGGTGTAGCACAAACTTGCGAAGGGTTAAGGAGTCATCCCATGTAAATAGAGGTTAGGCCAGAACTGTATTTATGTAGGTGGCACGAACTGCGTTAATAAGTTGCCGTGCTCGTAGGGATGTTCTTATATATGAATGAAGTTTAACAAATTATCGGGATTTAAATATTCTATTTAAATATTATCGTATTCCCGGTTTTTTATTACTAGCTAAGCCCCCGAAATTGCCCGCTGTTTAGCCGTTTTTGGCTGAGTTTAATACAAACCCCTTTTTACTGCATTAGGAAATATATTTTTTTAATAGCGATACAGAAAAATTTTGTTTTAAACAATAAGGTCATAAGTAATTTTTTTTACATTTCTGACTTTAAAATTGACCAAATTTCATTAAAACTTTTCTTCAACCTTAGGGGATGAATTTCGAAAAATCTCCTCTAGAATTTGTGCAAAATTTCATAGACCCAATGGTTTCAGCCACTACTTGTATATCCTATATCTTTGGTTTCAGCTGTGCGTTGATCGATCAGTCAATAACTTTATTATATGTCAGCCAGGTAAATCTTTTTTTGTAGAGTACCTACCTTTATTATATGTCAGCCAGGTAAATCTTTTTTTATAGAGTACCTAGTCCGGCCATAAGTTCTGTTACAAATGACAATGCAATTCGTTTTTATGAATTAGGTAGTCTATTCTTAATAAAACTCATGGGCGCCGGCAGAAATAATTTCCAGGTGGTGCAGATTTTAGTTTTCTTACAATCTTCGCCGTATATGATTGTTAATAAAAATTGAAATTTTAGCCCGGTTTATTTTATGTTCGAGACATTTACAAATTTCTGACTCTTCATTACGAATTTATTTTATATGTACCCAGTCGTCACGGCTCACACCTATTTGTTCGCGACGATTGAAATTGGTTTAAAAATTCTAAGTTGGTGGATATTAATCGATTTCCATTACTTCTCTGCACGCACCCTTTAAAGTACCGCTACTCCACACCAAAAAGCACCAGCATAAATGGGATGAACTTAACAGAGAAAGCGCAATACAGTTTCTAAGCAGTGCAAAAGAGACCGACTCTTGTCAAAGTCAATCGCGAATGAACTAGAAAGTTCATAAATATGAAAGAGACATAGATTATGGATGACAGGGACAGAGCTACGTTCGAGAACGTTCGGGAATCTGGAACTGGAACCTTCCTTACATTTTGATATATAAAGGGGGCTAGTTCGAGTTCCGAATCAGTCAGTTTTCGGTTGAAGTTCGAACAGTTCGTTCCGAGTGAACAAATCGCAAGTGACTAATAGTTATCTTTTATCTTCAGTGAGTGCACAGTGCGTCCGTTTGAAAAATTGAATGACCACATTTGCAAACTCATTAAAATAATAGAGGGTCACAGAAAAAACGCATCGCAGGAATTTACTGCTATATTTGGAGAAGCTAAACAAAGTTGCGAAGACCTTAATATTGAGATTAAATGCCAACGAGTTACGAAACGACAGGCTCATCGATCCAACCACCCATCCGAAAACGTTGAAGAATTTTACAGAAGAGCTTTATACAGTACCTTGATTCAATCATTTCTTCTTTTAAAGACAGATTTTCTGAAACACATAGAAAATCATTTTCTCTGTTACAACTATACCCAAAAATAATAAAAGGCCTCAGTAAAGAAGAATTTCGAATTTTTTTAGAGCTGCAAAAGACATAGAAAATTTGTCACATCACAATTTGGTTTGAAATGTGGAAATATCCACAGTCAGCGGTAAATAATATCAGTGGAGTTGATCGTTATGAAAAACATCTTATAGACTACATCGACGAGGCAAAAGATTTCTTTCCTTCGGTAGCAGAAGCGATCAAGATTGGCCTTAGTCTACCTGTCACAACGTGCACAGTAGAAAGATCTTTTAGCACACTGAGAAGAGTTAAAACTTGGAATAGGTCCACAACAGGTGACGAACGACTGTCTGGATTATGCTTGTTAAGTGTCCACCGAGGCAAGATAACCAAAGACAATAAAGATAACTTTATAGAAAACGTCATAAATAAAAAAAACCCGCCGGCTATTAATTATTGTGAATAATAAAATGATTTCCAACAGACGGCTTTTTAACCGACTTCCGACAAAGGAGGAGGTTATCAGTTCGACTTTATTTCTTTTATGTATGTTCACCGATTATTCAAAGACGCCTGGACCGATTTAAAAAATCTTTTTTTGTTTGAAAGGGTATACTTTCCAGGTGGTACCATGGAAATTTTATCAAAATTGGTTGTGTAGTTTGGGGGTGAAGTCGGTTTTTAGTTTTAAAATATTTTTATTTCAATAATTCCTCGAGATTCTCAAGGGGTGCAAGTGCTCCCCCTGGTACCCCCCTGCCGGCGCCCATGATAAAACTTATATGTAGGTACATATTTATTGAAATGCAAAGATTCGTGGCCAAACACACAAAGTCCTGTATCAAAGACAAAGGTGGTCATTTCGAAAATAATTATTGTTTTTCTTTTAGGTGAGACTTCAATAAATATACCTATAAGTTTTATTAATAACTAGCTGACCCGGCAAACGTTGTTTTGCCATAAAAAAATTTAGGGGTGGACTACCCCTAACATTTAGGGAGATGAAAAATAGATGTTGGCCGATTCTCATAGATACCGGATAAGCACAAAAAATTTCATCAAAATCGGTCAAGCCGTTTTGGAGGAGTATGGCAACGAAAACTGTGACACGAGAATTTTATATATTAGATACACTTCTTCATAAAAAAATAAATTTATGCATTGTAATTTTGTAACAAAACTTCTGACCGGACTAGTTAGATTGTATAGCCATTTAATACTGCTACATAGAGAGAGCAGTACTTAACCAGTAGCAGTTTTAGGATAGAGCGCAGTTGGGCAACCGCCCAGGGCGCCGAATATTAAGGGGCCCCTGTATATCCCCTCGCTCGTTGACCGAAGCCTACTCACTCGTAACTTCCTTCAAGTAAGCCAAAAAATCGTACTGTTCTTATTTTATTCATAAATGACTATTTCATTATATCCTTTGCCTTTTTTAACCCCCGACAAAAAAGAAAGAGTGTTATTAACCCCCGAAAAAAAAGGGGTGTTTTAAGTTTGACGCTAATGTCCGTCTGTCTGTCTGGGTCATCGTAGCTCTCGAACGGATACATCTAATTAATGCGGTTTTTTTTACCGTGAAAGCAAGTATCCTTGTGGTGGTTCTTAGCTATGTTTGATAAAATCGGTTCAGTCTGTAAAAAGGTTTTGGGGATGACTTTTGAAAGTCGGGGTAGTTTAAATTTGCCTAGCAAATAATAGATGTCGCTTCAGATATCAATTGGAACATAGTTCCGTTAATCATTACTAGATAGAGTTCTTGAAAGTCGGGGGATTTTTAATTTGCCTGGCTAATAAACTTGTTTCGAGTGGGTTGAATAGGCACGACGAATGGAAAAATATTTTTAGCCCATCGGTTAGATCATTAAAATATATTGTACTTACATGTATTCTTTTCTTTTTTCTGAGAAACAAAAAATGTCAAAGATACAGCGCATTGAAATTTAGCATGACGTAACGGCTACATACGTATTTTACACAGAGGTGACGTCGCAAGCCCCCACTCCGGTCCCCAACTTTGATGCTTCGTATCTTTGTGACTTTTTACTTTTTTGGAAAACTGAAAAATTAAGTCCATTATTTTTGGTTAATCTAAAAGAGGACTAATTAAAATTAAACTTATCTGACCCTGTCACCCCTATTGCAGTTAGGTAGGGGCCACCGTAAAAATCCTGCCTAGGGCGCTGATAGTGCTAAAATCGGTACTGTACCTAACTATGACAAGAAAAAAGGTTGCTGCAAAAATCTACAGTCCTCTTTTTTTTCTCTCTCTCATCTCAGCGTACTTATACCCAGTTTCATCCTCAGCTGTAATGCTGAGAAGCCCGGGGTCCGCTTTCCCACTTCTCCACTTCGCACGGTCTTGAGCATCCTCGGTTGTAAGAAGATTAGCACGCATATCATCGTTGATGGTGTCAAGCCAGCACTTCTTGGGTCTACCACGTTTGCCGGGCCCGGCGGAGGCGGCATGGCTATACATGACCGTACTAGCGTCAAACCTGTGTCACTTCCCGTTTAGGTATCAAAAATATACCCAAATTATTATCACAAAATACAATTGCAATGGGTGTCTTGGTATCTAAACGAAGAGGTAAGGAGTTCTGACGCGAGCTAAATTAAAGCATAGCGCCAACCACATTAAGTATATATTACTTTGAATTTATTTTCTTAGTAAGTCTTCTGGACGTGAGTACTAGTACTTATTCTGTGCCAGCGTAAGCGACTCTTTTGCGGTTTGTCTGCTATATCACAGACACCAAGGCTGCCCGGATGAGGGTGTTTGTCACACAATCTCTCCAAGATACCCCACATATCCAGCGCAACATTTGCATCTCCGTGACACGCAGTTCCTGCTTGAACGGACCAAAGGCCACGCTTCACTTCCATATAAAGGGCAGGTCTAATGATGAATTTTTATGACTGTCCCATTTTGGGGTCGCAAATGACACCAGCCACCCCCTGCCACTACCAATCACCTCCCGCCATTGCCAGTCACCTCCCGCCACTCAGTCTTTACTAAAGGTCGATCAACAACGGATGCAGGTGTTGCACTTTTACAAAACATCTATGATGCTTGGGAGTGTTGTCAGAATGCAATTGGTGTGTTTTTCGACCTCTCCAAGGCATTTGATTGTGTAGACCACGAAACCCTTCTATCCAAACTTGAGCACTATGAAATAAAAGGGAAAGCTCTCAAATTGATTAAATCTTATTTGAGCATCCGAATTTAAAAAAGTTAGTGTAAATCGAGTAAAATCTGACGGATCAACCATAGTGATGGGTGTGCCCCAAGGTTCTATCTTAGGTCCTCTGTTATTTCTAATATATATCAATGATTTACCATACCTGTACTTTTTGCTGATGATACTTCGCTTGTTTTTAGCGTAGATAGGAAAACTGACACCTCTGATGAGATTTATAATACTTTGTATACGGTAAATAATTTAGTATTAAATGCAAACAAACCGAAATGTGTAAAGTTCTGCTTACCGAATGTTACAAAAGTTCCAACACGATTACTTATTAATGAGGAAGCAGTAGATATGGTAGATAATACAACGTTTCTGGGAATAACGCTTGATTCCTGGTAGCAATGGGGTGCCCATATTAAAAAACTTGCTGGAAAACTTAGCTCTGCAGCCTACGCGGTTATAAGAATTAGTCAGATGACGGACGTTGATACAGCGCGTTTGTTATATTTTAGTTATTTCCATAGTGTTATGTCCTATGAAATATTGCTATGAGGTAATGCTGCACAAATAAATACCATATTTGTTTTACAAAAATGCGCTGTTAGGTCTATATATAAACTAGGTGCTAGAGAGTCTCTAAAGGAACTTTTTAAAGACATAAATATTTTGACTCTCCCTTCGCATTTCATCTATGCGAATATTATGTACGTGCGTCAGAATATACATACATATTAGAAAAATTACGATATTCATAGTATTAACACTAGAAATAAAAATAAATTAGCTATCTCAGCTTTTCGGTTAGAAAAAACAAAAAAAGTCTTTTGTGGGTCTCAGCTTGCGTCTCTATAATAAAATTCCAGATAATGTAGTAGCGTTACATTATCTAAGTTTAAGACTGCCGTTAAAAATCATATATTAAAAAATGCTTATTATCATGTAAATGATTATTTATCTGATCAAAATTCTTGGAAATGGTTGTCTGCAAATTTTAATTGTATTATTTACATGTATAATATAATGTATATTGAGGTTCAGTGTAAATCAGGTTGGGTAGGAACCAATACTGAACTGGGTTTCTTTCGGCGTAATCTTCCCGGCAGTGGTCGTTCCGAAACGCTAGTAGTTTTTAGCTTTTGCACTAAAATAACATTTAAAAAAATTACCTTCAATAAGAGATAAACGTATCCTACATTGATTAAAAAAGTTTTGACTTGACTTTTGACAGTCACCTCCCGTCACTAGTTACCTCCAGCCACTGCAAGAATCTACAGTCTATAATACAGTAATAAGTTCATACGCAAGGAATTAGTGCCAAAGTAGAGAAAAAGCCGAAAAGCGGACCCTGGGCTCATTAGCAATATACAGGGGACACGCTCAGACAATACAGCGATAAATATTTTACAAGGAACAAAATTGCTAATGGAAAATGTGCCATTTATTATTTTTAAATACATTTTCAAATAAATTAATAAACAATAGTATTTATCAAACACTAGGTTTAATTGTAGATATATATTTGAGCCAATTGTACCAAATATTATAGAGTTGAAGTTGTTCCGGGAAAACATCTTCTTATTCCTTATAAAACATAAGCTACAGTCTCTAATACGTAATTAAAACAACACTCCATAATGCAATATAACTTATTCATTTATGACGATTGAATTAAAGCAACGAAAAAGCATCAGAATAATTTCAAAGACAGACTTTAATTTATTTCAAAAATAATTAAATTAACAAGTCGAATCCACTGTCAACGCACATCACTAAGTGAAATGTAGATTGTCTCTAAGCAGCCGAAACGTCTGTGAATACTGAATATTCATAACTGTTAGAATATTTACTGGCTTTCCAGAAAGTTTCACGTACGCCTGCCCAATCCCTCGAAATTCGATTTAATTGCATTCAACCTCGATCGGCTTATGTCGATCAATTTGTTCGGAGAACCTTATCTATTGATTGAGAATTAACAAACGTTAGTTCTGGATATCTATTTGTTTTCTGCTGAAAAACACAACTTGTGTTTTGCGAAGATGAGAACACATATAGTGTATTTTTCAGCAGTCGAAGTGTAAAGCTGCTAGTCAAACTTGACGTACAAAAGTGCTAAGTAGATAGTGGCTATGGTCCGTACCTCGAAATAAATCTGATTGAGGGTTTCCGGCTTTGTTTTATTACTCATCGGGTCAGGTCAGTCAGGGAATAAAAATCAAACTAAGATTAGAGATAAGACCAGGAACAAAGAAAATAAAAGATGTATGTTAACAAGGTACTTATAACTTTTGTATAACTAATTATAATAAACATTCAACGAAAATCTTTAGGTTTTTTCGTATTGTATTAGGAAGGCAATGATCAACCGATTTTTAAATTACTAGTCATAAATATTTATCTCCATTTTCCCAAGTTGTTGAATTCAGTTTCCTTCGTTTTAACTACATACAGTGGACCCCCGGTAGTCCGACAAACATTTTGCAGGGCAGTGTCGAACTATCGAATTTGTCGGATTATAGAGTACTGCCTAAGACCCCCTATAGTCCGAATTTTTTTACAAAAGAGTACTTTGTAATCCGACAAATTACAGATCCAATGATAAGAGTTTTTATATTATGTATATACATATATGTACTCTGTTACAAATTTAGTAAATTAAACAACACAATAGAGAGCTTACGTTCTATTATAAAATTAACGTCATTAATGCTATAGAACTTACAAAAAATATGCAATAACTTTACACTAGGAAATAATTGTGTACAAACAAATGTACATACTAAAATAATCAAAAACTATGAATAAATCAATTTAAGAAGCATGAAAATATTCATCAATGTTTTTTTGTTTAACATTGTTGAAACGCGAGATTAAAGCTTTGTCCCTCAGTCTTCTCAAAAGTAGAAGTTCGTTGTAGGATGCACCATTTTCTTCAGCCTAAATAAAATTCAAACTAAGCAATCAGAATCAAAACAATACCCTACGCATCGAGCACAATAGTGATGGTGCGTACAAGTTGTAACTTGTTCAATCATACATTAGCGAATATTATCAAAAAATATTCAATAATAAATAATAGACCATGTTGGATTACAGGGGGTGCCGGATTAGACAGGGCCCGGATTACCGGGGGTCCACTGTATTATGATATCAAAGATAAATAAAAGATCTGTAGGGTAGTGTAGACAAAAAAACAAAGTTTTATTGATCCAGTCACTGAACTATTGAGAAAAGGCAAAATCTCGCTGAAGAAAAAGTGCTGCTTATGATTAGGCATAAAAAAACGTTGACTTCAAGTGTCTATCGGCACACTTAATAGATATAAGTCTAGTACATAAGATTTTAGTTTGCCAAATAAAGATTATCTTTCTTTCTTATTTTTCAACCGTTAATCGCTCAGCTATTTATAATGCTTTAAGACATTTAGAAAACTAATAAATCTAAGATTAATAGAAGCATAGCGGTCAATATGACTCCGCAGCGGCAACGGCACCGCCCGCCGTCGCTGCGGCGCTCTTAGATTTTGTATGGAGGTTTTACACACGGCGCCCTAGTGGCGGTGGTCGTGTGTCTCACGACATCTGAAGAAAACGACATTTTTAACCAAACATCTGTGTGTAACCAAAAACCTAAATGAGATGAAATAGTTAATTAACAATTTAACACTTACACTGCCAATAGCTTCAAATATCTAGCTCTTAAAACCCAAACGAAAAGTAAATCAACGCCTACACATAACTACTTATAGCACAGTTTAGATCAAATAAAAGTGAAATCGAGACTAACTTCACTATTAGCATATTTTAATTCAATAGAGAAGTTGGAGCTTCGCCTCGAGTTTTGTCCCCCATTCGTATGTAGGTAAGAGAAGACGGTGCGTTATAAAAAAGTTCCTTTGAAATATAAGATATTTATCAATAATAATTAGAACAAAAAGCTCAATGCTATAGAATTCTCTAACAGTCAACCATCGAACATAATAAATAATATATATAATAATAATAGATAGTATGTTATGATATGAAACTAGAGCACTTATTATATTTGCTCTTTCCGATGTCTTAAAATCTAAAATACTTACCAACACGAGGGGATCCTCGTGAGTAAGTATTTTTTAAAAAGCTAATCGTGGTATCGTGGGTATAACAACATACAAATTAGTTTAAAAACAGCAAGTATTATCCTTTCCCAATATCTTCCAGAGAAACTATACAACGTATCTACATAATCAGTTACTCCAAACAAAAATGACAGCGATTCAATACACTCACTATAAACCCTAATGAAAAATCACGATTTTTTAAAATGAAAATAGATTTCTCATTATTAAAAACGCCGTTTATTTGAACCTTTTCAGGTAATATATTCTGACGGCATATTACCTAGTGCCGAAAATAAGTAACTAACGCGTTTCTTTAGCCTGCTTGTTATTCTGAGCAAAAACGTCGGGTCTCAATGGTTCGAGATGAAATTTTTAATACATACCAATCTTTAGTCTAAGGGATTATTTCATTGTTTTATTAATATGAATTTTATTTATTATTTTATTTGATTATTTTGATATTATTTTGATTGATGAGGATTCAAAAAAAGGGAAACGAGTAAAGATGACGAACGGATGACCTATCTTCTTTTGACAAGAATTGGAAAGAAATTGCCGAAGAGCCAGATATGTAATGCTTCATAAAAATTATTTATCTTTCAATCAAATGATTAACTCCAAAAAAAAGAGTTCCAGGGTCAAAAATAACCTTATTTGTTCAGTACAAATAAGGTTATTTTTGACCCTGGAACTCTTTTTTTTGGAATAAAACGTCAAAAAATATTTACTTGATAATATCCATTTTCAACGTGATTTTAGAGTTATTAATGCAGAAAAATGTATAAAGAGATTGATGAGTGTAAATGAAGCGAAAGAAGTTTGTCAAGATCGTAACAAGTGCAAGTCC
Organism: Acrobasis suavella; assembly: GCA_943193695.1. Taxonomy (NCBI): domain Eukaryota; kingdom Metazoa; phylum Arthropoda; class Insecta; order Lepidoptera; family Pyralidae; genus Acrobasis; species Acrobasis suavella. Next base: position 13,489,005 of record OW971942.1, read on the forward strand.
ATAGTCTCTGCCTACCCCTGTGGGAAATAGGCGTGATATTATACATGTATGTAATGCAGATAAACTGATAATGGAAGCGTTATTTAACTAAAAGAAACTATGACGTCACCACGTGCTTTTAGAAAAAAGTATCAAATTTGACTGAATGGAAATCAGACATAGAATCCCAAACTTTTCTTATCTAACGATCATCACTAAAACGACAGGTCTCTACCTTTTTAGTGAATCAGATATTTTTTGTGAAATGAATCGAGTCTGATGCAGCAAGGCCTGAGTCTACAATGGGTCGGTATTCAAACCTTGATCGGGACCCCTTAAGTCGTTCAATACAAAATAATATCAAATAGGCGAAAAAGACAATATTGTACAGTTTTTACGGTCCGAGGATTGAAGAGGATTCTCGGTAATACTGGGGTTACGGATACAATGTTTACCGTCAATGGGTTATGAAACTTGTAAATATAGAATTACTAAAAACAAGTTTGTGTCTGCGATAGCTCGATATAATTCAAGGTAATTAAATAAGAATTTTTTAATTATTTAAATAGTCTCAGACTTGAATATTCTGGTGGTTTATCCATACGCACACAACATACAAACTAGGTATACATCTTAAAATATCATCATCATGGGAAATCCATGTACGTAAATTCAGCATAGTGGATTTCCAGTCAGGAGCCTCGATACAATTTGTTACGAGCCCCGCGCTTGCTTAATCCGACACTACTACTTCGGCACTACTTGAACGCCAAGCAACTCGTGCCTACAGAATATGGTTATATGTTGCGTTTTGTAATCGCTTTGCTCAAAATAATTAGTGAACACAACACCTGCTTAGTAACACCCTAAATCACACAACAAGTACCCAGTGCCGGATTATCCATTAGGCAAAGTCATCAACGACGGGCGAAGTTGAACTGCCTAGGGGCCTCGCAGAGGCTAGCGACCCCGAACGAGAAGGATCCCAAAATTTTTTTGCAAATAAATTCGTACCTGTATAGGTACATATATAATGCCCGCCCAAAACGTAGTGAATAAGAGCAAATTCTCTCTTTATTGGGAGAGGCCCTAAGTCTAGCTAACTTTATAGGTACTGAACTAGGCTATGAAGAAAGAAGAGAAGAAACCTGCATGCTTTTTGTAAAAACTGAAGAACTACAATTACAACACGAATTGCCAGACGAAGCGACATTTTCTGGACTTTGCCCTATTTGAAAAATTCTTAGCTGGGACAAGTGGCTAAAGTAGGCATAGTAAATCGGAGCCTAGAAGCAATCATATCAAATATATAAATTACATACGATGTACCTACTCGTAGTAAAGTTAATTCCGTAAATAATTTTGCACGACCCGTTTTACGCGACGTCGCCCGGCCAAATTGAAATTCGATCGCGATACCAGGCGATACATATTTGGGTTATTGCTTGATATTGTTTGAGCCATAATTAAATTCGTGGTTTGGAGTGTATCGAAACGTCGCATCCTGCTAATTAGATGTAGAAGTGGGCGTAATTTGCCTGGTTATTAATTGCAAGGTAATTAATTATCTACATACCTGTTGGTCACCGTGGTTCGCTGGCTAATAGTACCTACCGCCCCTTGACACGAGTATTTACAACAAAGAATTCGTATCGCCTTCGTCTACATTTTGTATGCAAAAATGAACAAAGCAGCCTCTATCGTCCGTAACGATGTTAATTGTATCTTCAGATTCCCTTTTCTACGGAGTTTTGTTTCATCGGAATCCCATTACTGATTTCCATTTCTACTGAATCCCGTTTTTTCGTGAGAGTAAGGTGCCTTATACCTACATGCTTTAATTTACAGGCCGTTAACATAGCAATTTTTTTCCCATTTGACCAGCAACATAAGAACTTGTAACAGAAAAACATTTCCATAACCTATTTTTTTAAGTTTATCGGACAAACATATACGAGTATAGTATGCTATAGATTTTAAGAAATTTCACGCTTGATTAACGCTGACATTAATAGTATATAAACTATTATGTTCTAATACACATTCTATTACATAAATGTCATTCGAGTAACACGCGCTTTCAAGCTAATAGTTCAGATGATGGTGTAGATTATTGAAGACACTCATGGTTTTGCTTTTATTTCTGTCACAAAACTTTGCAAGCAACGAGTTTTACAAGTCCTACAAAAAGTACATTCCTCTAAATGACCTAAAGGTACACCAGTGAAGGCCCGTGAATAAGTGTATAGACAAATATTATATTTTATTACAATTTTAAATTCACAAGCATGGTAAGGTAAGGTTGGTTATCTTAAAGTATTACTTACCTGCTCTTATTTTTCTCTTATATTCCCTTGTAGACCGAAAGTAGTAGTACTAATTACAAATTAAAGACCCCGGAAATCGACAGAATATCTAACAGAAATGTCAACGTCCTAAGCATCGAACCTAAAAGCTTTTTGCTAGCGCAGGGGTCTGTCAAAGGCCGCTCGGTAATTAGAAACCGAACACATACTACATACACTATGCTACCAGAAGTAAAAGCAAGGCTTTTCACTTTAGAACTATTTTCTTCAGTTTCATGGGAAAATTCAAATTATTTTTATTCCAAAAATCCAAAATCAAATATTTATTCAATAATTAAGCCTTTTATTACGTGTAATGTTTAGTTATATTTAAATTATTAATAACTATTTAAAAGAACAGCTAATTAAAATTCAAGCGTAACATCGTAATTTTCTTAGACTACCTGTGTCTCACAACTCCTCTCTTCTCAAATGAGAGCGACTAAGGGAGTTAAAGCATAGATAAGAATACGTATGTAAAGTTAAAGGGATAAAGGTTAGATAAAGAACGGGCAGCAGCGTCCTCTGTAGAAAGACTTTATGCCATCTACTGCGATCTCCAACCCGTCTGCCCCGTGCGCCGGGTAGTGATTCAGAAGACGGACAATAGAGTCTTCTGTGCAAGGACTTTATACCATCTACTCCGATCACCAACCTATTGGCTTAGTGTGGTAGTAAAGACAACGGGTAGCAGCGTCCTCCGTGCAAAGATTTGATACCATCTCCTGCGATCTCTAACTCGTCTACTCAGTGTGATGCTTCAAAAGACGGGCTGTAGCGTCTTCTGAGCAAGGACTTTATACCATACCTATACTGCAATCACCAATACATCTACCCAGTGAGGTCGCAAACTGCAAAGACTACAAGTTAAAGAAGTCGAAGTTCCTAAATAAACATATAAGAAGGTATACTAAGTATGTATAATGAGAGCCGAACTTACGAGGAGGTCGACGTTCTCAGCAAACTAGAGCGTCGAGCATTTGCTAGGTCAGAGAACTGTCAAAGGTCGCCCCACGGTAATTAGAAACTGAACATGTTACACATAAGAAGTAAGGGACAACTCTAACTATTGGATATAAGATTTCTCTTAAGATCTTGTATTTTTTTATTTTAACTAACATCAGCAAATTCATTATGAATATTTAACACGGTTTACTCAGTGCTTTGAGGTCAGCAAATCCATTAGGTCACCGCTCCTAACACTCGCCTTGATGAGTTGTCTAAACCGATCATGACAAAATCAAATATTTTAAATGTAAATGTTCATGATTCTTCTTTCTTTCTTTAATTTCTGATTTCAGGTCTTCGAATTAATTAATTTTTCCAACTCGATAGCCTAAAAAAATGTGTACGATGCCATAATGGCGTTTTTCCATTAATTTGACACGAAATATGAGGAAAATAGGAGAAATTTGGTATTTAAGCAATATAACAATTTATTGTCTCATTTCTATAGCAAATAAATCGCAGCTGGCTCACAAAGCATTCGGGGCAATATCATGTCGATATTGTCGGGGAAATATTTCATTTTGTTTGTTCGCGGCCCCGTCCGGACGACAAACGGGTCCTTTCTTACATTGCACTAAATAACTTTCATGTTTTTTGTACTCGTATACTTGTAACTAGGTACCTATTTACAGGTTGTTCTTGCCGATTGGCAGTTGTTTTTTTTTTCAGCGCAAGCCTGAACAGGTGGTTCTAGAGTTTTGACACCAGGCCGTATCGTATATTCTTCAGCCATGACATTTTGCGCTCTCTGGCATTTAGGTATAGATAGGGTACGCGACATTGTCAGCTTTTCATTTATATGATCATATAGACGAAAAGCTGACGATGCCGCGTCCATCTCATGGGTCAATTATGATGATCAACATCATTGCAGTCGTTTTCTTTTTCATTTTCCTATGTGTGAGGCATCCTTGGGTGTCTATGTGGCGAGCACTCTCATCAGAGTCCAAAACATCAAGGATGCAACCAAGAACGGGTTAAGATTAGAAGAAGAATAAACCGGTCAAGTGCGAGTAGTCAAATGTTTTTATTATATTAAAAATCCTCACAGTAAGATTAGAGTTAACTACTACAAGCGCTATCTAGTAATGTTTTAGAAACTATATTTCCGTAAGTGAACGTATTATACCAATAGAGTTTACCAATTTATTCTCAATTAATAGGATTCTATAATAGGTTTTCCTGTAATCTACAAGCTAGAACTACATTATGTATTTTTTTAGAACTTTTAGCTCAGTAGTTTCGGAGATCAACGGGGATCAATTTTTGTCTTCTTTCATGCGTAAAATCAAAACGTATTATTTTACAATAATAACAAAAATAAATTTGAGATCCTCATAACGAACTCATTTATTTGATACATGACACAGTAAGGTTTGCAAAATCTTTTTTGCTTATTTGTACCTTGAAAATTACCTTTATTTTAAAAAAAATTAATTACATTACACATATGTGTTTAGGTCATAGGATTACACCATCCTACCAAATTTCACCTGATTTGGTCCAGGAGATTCGAAGAAAATTGGATGTGAGTTGTGACAGACGGACGGACAGACAGACGCCCGAGTGATCCTATAAGAGGTTCCGTATTTTTTACATTTTTTGTACGGAACCCTAATAATGATGCTCTCAGCCGTAACTGGTAATTCTTATTACCTACTTATAATCCGTCAAGATTTTCCTCGTAACACATATTTTTCCTCATTTATCACACCACCAGTCCACCATAACCATATAATCTTAGCATAGACTAGGGAGCAGATACTATACTAGAATCTTAGTTGGAATGGGCCGTATGCTTGTTTGCCTACAAATCTGACAAAAGTATATATAGTTCCATCTACCGGATTTACGAAAAACTATTAATTTTCCTAAAAAGTATTGCCATATATAAAAAAAGTACCCAAATTCAATCTAAACTAATTTTATAAAGCGGAAAGATTTGATTGTTTGTATCGAATAGGCTCCGAAACTATAGGACCGATTTAAAAATTCTTTCACTGGTAAAGCTACACTATCCCTGGGTGACATAGGCTACATTATATTTTCTAAAAATTTATGGAATCCTACTAAAACTTCAGGTCAGGTAAGTCACTAATGTGACACAACTTGTAAAAAAATTACTTCAAAAATTCCTTTCATCGCGTGCGCTGCGGAAACTATTGATGATAGAACAAAATATTGAGTTACTACTTTGTAGAACAATTATTATCTACAAAAAGTCTCTCGTCAGCATATATCTAACTATTATAGTTATGTCACAACAAGTATTATTTTATTAAAACAAAAATATTTGATATGCTGCCGCTAGAAAAGGCTCTTTATTTGTTCCTTAGTATTAATCCTTATCAAAATAAATTACTTCATAATCATAACTGATTCAATACCTTTATATAACTTTTTGATTCATTTACTTCGGACATTCCATTCGGAAGATATCACGAGTTTAAAAATGTAAGTAAAAAAGGTCACGTGGTCGCAGTGTGCGATGCGATTTAAGCAGTAGGTGCAACACTGGGGTACGCGATACGAGTCATTATTTGATTTTTTTACTAAGCGTAAAGTGGCCCCGTGTGAAGCCGGGGCGAGCCGCTAGTCTTCTAAACAATACAAATGTTTATCATTGAAGTTCTCCTCGGATAAGATAGTATAGGAATTACTAGGATAGGGAGGGATGGGACCAAGTATCAATGGCATACTTGGTCCAGACCAGAGATAAAAAGAATGTGGTGTCGTGGGACACCAGGTAGGAACGAAGTTCCTTCGGCTAATGTAGAATCGACACAATGTGTATACGACTGTCGCGCCTGCGCACGTCTCATTTAACGAGGTCATCCTTACGGTTTTACTATCACATTTTTTTCAGTTCGGTCGCGCAGCAAAATCCCTATCTCCTCCAAGCCTGCCGTAAGGAACTTCGTTCCAAAAAGTTAAATAAGTCAACTTTTTATTTGTATAATTATTTGATTTGTCGCGGACGGCCGAGTAAAGATGGAGGTAGAGCAGGGCGAGATCGGCATCTGACATCCCTAGTGACGTGAACTACCCACTTGGTTACTTACAGTACGAGAACAGACTAAGGTCAGGATGAAAACTTACTTACAGTCACGTCACCTTACCGATGCCGCCACTTGAGAGACCTTACGTGGGCCTTATAAAAATGTGACGAAAGATCGCGCCCCACCTCGCGCTGATCCATGGATTACAACCACACATGTTTAATCCTCTGGAACCACAGAATTGAATACTGTGTATTACCTGGGCATTTCGTCTTGCTGAAATAAACTATCATTGTAATAAATCGGTTCACCGATCCACATCTATTACAATTATCACAATTAAATGAGCCATGGTCAAGCCACAGTAAATCGCACAAACGAGTTATGCACAGTACGGCCGCTCGAACAAGACTGCCCACCAAAGAGTAGAGTAACATAGAGCTGCCCACCGTCAAAGCGTTTCCCCTGACGTTTCGTTAGCACGTCACTGCGACACTAGCGCCAACCGCCGATGCCGAAAACTCGCGTAAAGTGTCTCGGCGTAGTCAAACCAGTGTCTAATATAAACCGCGCCGACAAATTAGATCTATTTTACATACAAACATACCTATTTTCACGCCTGTTTCCCATGGGGGTGGAAAGAGGAAATCTATATATATATATATATAGGATTATAGAGAAAATCTATAATCTCTTGCTACGATCCTTGCACACCTGTTTTAGTTTAGATATATGTTAGTTTATAGTTTTCTGTTTATTTTGTATCATTAATTATTGTTATTTAATTCACTTATAGTTTAATTCCTACCTTAAGTACATACTGGAAGGCTACCACCAACACTTATAAAACCATTCAGAAACAAGGCAGTTGAGGTGCAGTTCCTAAGGAGGTCAAAAGCAGGTCCACTTTAAATCCTACCATTATGTTCATAATGCTGAACGTTTTTTTAATGGTTATTCCTGAATGGTGAACTGTTTGTCGTCTCTGGCTTGTTTTGGTGATGAGACTGCGAAGACGTTCAAATCCTTGACAAAAAATTATTATTTTTACCGGTTTTTTATTTACGTTAAACAAAATTATTTCTATCATTTTAATTCAAATATCTGAAAGTTAGTGTTATTTACTTTGTTTTCATTTGATTATGTACATAAATTTAATTTAAAATTGACCATTAAAGATGCCTAAAATTTTAATGAGTGCGAAAAAAATTGTGAAAGAATGTTTTAAACGGATGTCTGCGTGAAATAATTTTGATAGTACCTAGTTAGCTGGTTTTAGAAATTATAAATAAATTGTAAATTCGTGAAAACATTAATGTTTTATTTTTTTAATGCTGAAAGCCGAGCAACTACCTGACAAAATATATCTATCACTTCATATTATCGTGCTTTTCCAAATTGCCATGATAAACAGTTATTGTACGATGGTAACGACTAATGTTTGGAAGTTAATTTTATTGTGGGCATCATCGAACGAAAGCACAGTTTCTTGTCAAAAATATATGATTATATTTTATCTATAACCATGTCGTAAGTAACATTTTAACTGCATACTTATTCAAAGTTTATATTTAGATTATTATACTGTTAAAACTTGCAGCTTCTTCACTAAGTGCTATTATAAATAAGATAAATATATACAAACAAAGTAAGTTCGAGACTAACTCACGAGATAAAGGCTAGGTTTTAGTAAGTACGCAGTGGTTGTAGTGCACAAAGGATTTTATTACAAAGTATGGGTAGGTATTTGATATTCGTAGATGGCGACATGAATCTAAACTATTATTTTCTTTCAGGTATTCTGGTGAAAAAGCGAACAAGCCTAGCAACAGATCTAACCTTGTCAAATGCTTGGAATTCAACATTCTGCCATTTCACTGGTTCAATCACAGGTTCCAAAGGAGATGTAATCCCCTGGCTCTCTCAGTCTTGTTTGTATTTAATAATAGGCTCCAGTGAATCCTGTCTTGTATTTTTTAATTGATGTCATCATGGTACTTCTCAGAGAGTAACTAAAGAATTCTGTAAGACAAAATGTATAAACGTATGTAGTTATAATTTTAATAACTTATACTTATAAATGTGTTGACATTTGTTATCGTGTGTGAATAAATATTTTATAAGGATTAGCATTGTTATTACTTACAAAAAAATATGTTACGTAAGTTGGAATACCTCACTAGTTTTGACTAATGTTGTACTAAAATAAAGAAGTAATATATCTTACTCTGTTTTTGAAATCCAAATTTTCAATAAAAGGTATTAGGTAGGATTAATTAAGGTCCCATGGTAGCTTTACTTCAATTATCTACTAACTGTTTTGTAAAAATCAAAAGTAAAGAAAAAACATATTCACATTCACAAGAAAACCAATTAAAATCCTCCATAAAAGTTATTAAAAAGTAAGTTTTTAATGATCGCTTTATTTGACACTTGAGACGAGCAATAATCGTTTTCGTGCTGTCAAAATAGACGTAATGGTAGGAATAGTCCATACAAAAAAAGGTGAATGGTTTTGTGACGTCAGCAAAAACTGTCCTGCTACAGGGCTGCTATAAAGGTTTCACGGTACCAATAAACAACGCAGTTCAGTTTAAGTGCTGCTATAAGAGATAATGGTAGGATTCCTGTAATATAATTTGAAATAAATGAGTAACTCTGAATAAGTAAGAAGGAATAATTTACACATTTATAATTAATAAGAAAGAGTTAAATACCTGCTACAAATTTAATCTTAACAATTGTGCCCTTGAGGCATAGTGCTAAGAACGCTGGCCGCATGTCCCATGTCATTTTGGAGCTACTAACAATGGCAACCCAATTCAATAACTGTCAAATTTATCAAATGTCAAAGTCAAACTGGCAAGTCAAAATCCCAAAATAAAAATGGCTTTGTAATTGTCGCGATGCTCGGCGGTAGGCGTTATATTATATTTTCTAATTTTATTTAAATGATTGCGTGATTGTTCAGGAATATATGCGTTAACATATTTTTTTAATTTTATAATGTATTTAGTGTGTCATTGTTAGCGTCCTAAAAGTGAAAGTCCTATGTAAAACAAAGATAAGATGGAGGGAAAGAAAATATCATTTGGTTTTATGAAGACTAAAAAGGTGGAAAAAGCACCAGTGGAAGAGAAAAAGGAATTTATAGAATGTGTCGAGGAGAAATCAATAAAAGTAGTTGGGTACGTATAGATAGAGCATTGTATTTAAGCAAAATACATTCCAAACATAACCTCTTACAATTTTATGGTCGCAGTGTAGCTAAGGGTGTGCAAGGTCCGAAGACTTGAAAAATTTGGGGCCCTAACCTAACCTAAATATACACAATAAAAAATAGGTCTTAATATAGACCCTTAATTTTTCATTAAAATTTGCTAAATGTGTTAATATTTAAGTACCTACCTATCTACTTTTGCTTATCGATAGTCTGCTACGAATGTAGTAGTGTAGACTCGTGAATACAAGTGCTGTCTTTTCTCGCTCGCTTTCTCTCATATCGACAACAGTATTATTGACCACCAACATATCCAAGAGAGCGAGAGTACTTTGCCATACAACATGATTGTAATGATGATTAATTTACATTAACCTTACGTTTTTCAGGGGAGAAGAAGTAAAAGAAGCAGCACCTTTAGTGATTCCAATGAAGCCAAACACTCTTATCTCAGCTGAGAGACTGAAAAAGATTGCTGAAGAAGTAGAAAGTGCTTTGGAAGAGCCTGACCCTGGTGAGAAACCACTTCAAGACGAGAAATCACAAGAGAAACCATCACAGGAGACCCTTGATCAGATGGCTGTGAGGGAATTGCTAGAAGATGCAAAGAAAGAAAAAAAAGATGAAGCACCTGAGTTGACAGTGCCCGTGCCATCCAAACCTGTAATGGATGGGCAGAAAGAGGTAATCTATTTGCATAAAGTTTTTTTTTTCTTGTTTGTATCTTCCATACTGGTCTGGGAGAAAAAAAAACTTGGATTGTACTAGCTGCTCTTCCCGCACAAATCTTGTAAGCTGATCGAGGGACCGGGTCAAAATTCGAATCATATTACTAGGCGAAGTGGCTAGCAACACTTTCTTGTCCACCACCATGCTAAAAGTGGCCTTTGAGTCTAGCAGCCCTGGGCTTTATCTGGTTCGAGCTGCAAGACTCAAAATTCTCTGTCCGCCCTGCCCCATTGGGGATAAAGATGTGTTTGTAAGTATGTTTTATGTTTTTCAAGCTGCCTTTAGTTTAGATTATATCTGACATAGCCTAACAGTTGTCGTTATGATAGTAGCCGGACCAAGTGCTTTAATGTACTAAATCCTGTTAAGCTATTTACTCATATAATATAGTTGATAAGGCTGACTGAGCAGACAGCAAAACCGTCGGGTCACTGCTCCTAACACTCCCCTGATAATGATCATCACAATCATAACCTAGTTGTCCCCTATCCCTTTATTTTGCATGAATGAATTTAATAGATCCATACCCTAACTCATAAAAAATTAAGTACCGTCTGCTAAACCTATTTTAGTTAAAACATGTTTTGTCTCTTTTCTTCTTTACAATATTTGACATTGAAAGAATGAGATTAAACATATTTTAACTGAAAGAGGTTAGCAAATGTTTGTATTTTTTTATGAATAAGGGGGTAAGTCTCTAAAAATATGTTCATAAAAAATGCATTTGGCCACATACATACATACATTGTTTTCTGAAACATAAAAGTTATATGTTTTATTGATGGAAAAGAGGACTTGTAAATTAATGACCACTAGGAACAGTAGATTTTTTAATAATGTGTGTGTAAACATTCCATGTCACTTAATTGGAGTTTCTTCCTTCTTTTCCTCTTGTGATAATATTCATATGTCTGTAATGAGATATTAAAGATAATAAAATTTACATTTAACATAGTGTACTGTATTTATCACTTCTTGAATTCCAGTCTACTTTGGATGACTATGAGGCAGTGCCTATTCAAGACTTTGGAATGGCGATGTTACGGGGCATGGGTTGGCAGCCGAATAAGGACCAGTGAGCAGTTAATTCATTTTATTTAGAATAGGTACTATTTGGCTGAAAGCAGACCCCAGGCTTTTTACCATTACAGTTGATGATGCAACTGAGAATATGCTGAGATGAGAGAGAATCAATTTGGGTGTTCTTGAACAACTAGCCTGTCAACTTTCTTCAGGTATGCATTTGCCTAAAAAACAATGGACCACCACTACTCTGAGTTCTTGAAAATGCAGTTATAACAAGAGAAATTAGTGCCTCATCATACGACATTCACAGGAAGACATGGTTTTGTAAACTTCAATGATATAAAAAATGCAAAATGTGCAAGAATTTTTGATGTATTAGTTTTTAAATTAAACATTCAATGTCTTTTAGAGCTAAGTACAAACAACCACAACTTCGGCCCAAGGGACTTGGCTTAGGAGCGGATAAAGTTGTAACAGAAAACCAGAAGAAGAAAACCACTAAAGACAACCAAGAAGAACTGGCTATTATTAAGAACTCATATGTGAAGATTACCACTGGTAAACATAGTGGGTATTATGGAAAGGTAAGAATTATTGAAAGTAATTATTTCAGTAAATGCTCAAAAATGGGAGGAATGTCAATAGATAATGCCTACTACATATTTTTTTCTAATGAGCCAACCAGCATTTTGGTCACGCGGTGCTAAGCGGATAGAACCTAGGGCCTCAAGACCCTAAAGCCACTGTTACCATGATAGTGATTGATTTGGTTATTTTAATAATTTTTTTATAAACAACCTAAACATGCTGAAGTTCAAACCTTACAGCCCCTTTAACGATACAGAGGCAAAAACAAAGCTGGGGATTTTTGCTTTTATCTTTATATTTAAGTATATTTGCCAGCAAATTTAAAAAAATAAACTGAATCGCCCTCTATTATTTTGCTAGAGAAAGCCCAGTTTTACAAGCATTAACATCAATAAATTTTTAACAGCTCAACCGATTTTAATCAAACATATCTATAGCAGACATACTATAGCAAACAGCTAAGAACCACCGCAAGGGAACTTGCTTTCATGTAAAAAAAAACGCATCAAATTCGGTCGACTGTTCCTATGCTACGATGCTACAGACAGACTGACCGTCAGACATTAGCGTCAAACTTATAACACCCCTCTTTTTTATCGGGGGATGAAAAACAATCCATCCAAATGTCACCATACAATGACTAGGTATTTTTTTTTTTTGCAAATTTATGTTAACCTGCATTTCCATTTTATTTTTCTAACTACACATGTATTTTCAAAGATATTTTTCTTTCCAGGTTGTGAGCCTTGATGAAGACAATGGCCGAGTGATGGTCGACATTCCAATCAAAAAGGAGACCATCAGTTTGAGTGAATTCATGATGCATCCCGTCACTAAGTCGGAGTTTGACAAGGAATCCAAAGTCATAAGTATGTAGTTTACTTTTCAATTATAACTTTTTGCTAAACGTCATAACAAACATTTTATATGGGATTTGTATGAAATACAGGCAGATGACGTCATACTTTCTTGGAGTCAAATAGTGCTCTTATTTTCAGATTTTTTGCAATAATAAATCTAAAATCATGTTAAAATGGATGTGTTCAAAGAAAAATGATATTATTTTGCGACGTTTTATTTTCTTATAAGTACAAAATGATTTATTTTTGGCCCAGGCAAATATCCTAAATCTTTGTTCTATAATTTTTAAAATTAAAAACCGACTTTGACACCAAACTTCAGATTTTGATAAAAATGGGAACACCTACCGAGAATGCCCTTTCAAACAGAATTTTCCAAATTGTTCCAGGAATCCTACTTAATTGAGGAACATTCGTAAAAAAAAAGATTCCAACTATAAATTATAACTTTCCCCTTTTCTGAGGGTAGTAGACAAGTTATAGTTAATATGACAATTTTTAAAAATCATTGTGAGGTATGCAGAAAAAGATGAGGAGCACTATTGATATGATTGTATAAGCTTAATGGTAAACGAAGTACATACAACACAGCAATTAAATACACACATAATAATCAGGGCCGAACCGGACTATGTCAAGGCTTCTAAGACAGTCGCCTACTCTGCCTTTTGGCCTGCATGTAACACCCTTGCAAAGCAGTAAATTTACAGTTAACAATAACTCAATAGCACAGAATTCATAACTTTTAAAATTAAATCTTTACTGTCAGTCCAAGTATTGCAACTTGTTTAATCACAAATTCTTGAATTTTTAGTAAATTTTATTGGTTTCTGTCCACAGATACCATTGAGGATCTGTCTCATGACATCCAGTCTTGTTTATTGTACTCCTCACGAAGGGGCTTATGATTCAAGGTACAACACTTGGACATAATAATAAATCTATAAAAAAATTTTTTTGAATACATTTTCATTTTATTATGACTTTTATAGATGCAGATACTTTCGAGGAGTATAAGAAAAACGAAAAAATATCCCAAAAATCTTCCAAAAATGATTCCCCAAAAACAGAACGGGAAGCAACGTCAAGCAAAAATGCAGAACGAAATAGAGACAGCAAAAAGGAATCGAAAAGAGAAGACAATCACAGAAGTAGGAGAGACAATGATAACTCAAATGGCAAAAGTAGAGACAAAGAAAGACCTAGAAGAAAGTCCTCTAGCAGTGAAGAAAGACCTCGTAGGAGAAAAAAAGAGAAGAAGAGATATAGTAGCAGTGACTCCTTGAACTCCCTTTCTGATAAAGACAAAAAACACAAGAAACGCTACAGCAGTAGTGACTCAGACTCTTGTCCGAAAAGGGACAGAAGAAAGAGAACTCCAGAAGGCAAAAGAGATATTGATAAGAAACGCAAGGGGAAGAAAAAGAAGAGGGATAGAGACCGCTCGCCTAATTATAAGAAGCATAGAAAATAAGTTTTAAATGGAAATACATCGCATTATGTAATATTTCTGTATTTTCTTTATTATGTAGAATAGAGTAGTAATAATACAAAAAACAAAAAAATACGTTAAGTAGTTTTTTCTACGTAGCAGTTGTGTAGCAACAGTCATGTCGAGTTTCAATAACGTGCTTTGACCTATATCCATACTGAACAAGTCGGGTATTGTCATCTTGTTCCCACATCATGTCATGAGGCATGGATCATCATCATCATTGGCAGTCTTCTTTATCCCACTGTTGGGAATGGGCCTGGAGGAGAGATGGAACTATATAAAAAAGACGAGTGACCAAGACCGATAAATGTAACTATCTGCGTGGCGCTGAACCAGTAACCTATTAGTATCTGTGCCTGAACGACGCATAAACAAATAGTCAAAACCAAAAAAACTGAAAAATTTATTGCGTATTGAGAAGTACACGTAACCGGCGGGCATGCATGAAGAGAGTGATGAGTGTAGATGAAGCGAAAGAGGTCTGTCAGGATCGTAGCAAGTAGAGGTCCATAGTTTCTGCCTACCCCTGTGGGAAACAGGCGTAATAATATGTATGTATTGATTTTTTTGACATTTCATAAAGCGCCATCTCTTTTTTTCTGTTAAAACTAAATACATAAATATCAGGGTATTTAGGGGTTTTAAGTTTTGGAATCTTCAGGGTATGAATTTCGCTGGTGTTATTACTTAGATGGCGCTATGGTATGTTCTAAATACTGTACAGTTAGAAATATTTAGAGTTGCGAATCCGTACAGTTAAGATTCTGCAGAAATGGGAATCTATAAAACTGGAAATCTATTGAATTGGGGACTTGTTAAAACCAATAGGGGTGACGACAGACAGGGGTCAGACCAGTATGATTGTAATTAGTCCGTCTTTTAGATGATCCAAAAATAATGGACCCTTATTTTTTAGTTTACCAAAAAAAGTCAAAATTCACAAAGATTCGGAGCATCAAAGTTGCGACGTCACCGCTAAGTTAAAATCGTACCTAACCGTGACGGCATGCGAAATTTCAATGCGCAGCCTGTTTCTTTGTCATTTTTTGTTTCTCAGAGAAAAGAAAAAATCCGTGTACAATATTTTTTAATAATCTAACCGATGGGCTAAAATTATTGATGGCATTCGCCATGCCTATTCTGTAGAATTAGAACTAGTTAATCCATTTTATCATCTCAGTCTTTTTCACGACCTCCATGGCGTAGTGGTCACCATGCTAGTCCGCCACCCAGAGGTCCCGGGTTCGATGCCCGGTCAGGGCAAGTTGGAAAATGGCCTTTTCAAATTGTCCTGGGTCTTAGATGTTTATCTATATATGTATTTGTTATAAAATATAGTATCGTAGAGTTAGTATCCCATAACACAAGGCTCGAACTTACGTTGGGGCTAGCTCAATTAGTGTTATTTGTCCCTATATATTTATTTATTTATAGTCTGGGACGTCGCGTCGTCGCCGTGAAAGCGGCTGTGGCCGCTTGGATTTTGTTAGCATTTGTTTTGTTACGCCACCAAAGAATAATACTTACCATTTGACTCATTGGCTCATGCTGTGATCCTAAATTGGTTTGTTATTGTTTCATTCCTTGATAGATGATAACAGTTACTTTTTGTATGATTCCCATCCAAAATGGAATGCCAGCTTCATAAACCATATTATTAGAAAAAATATCGTCAATCGTCTTATGCCACGTCTCCAGGTACACTGAGTAACTATTGGCCCTGGTTTTCATCTCTAGACTGTTTTACGTGGGTGTAAGTGGCCAACACATGTGTCAGATTTTTCAGGCTGCCTTAAGGCATCTGACTAGCTTGACGACTGCCATACAATGATGACAGCTGGAATCAATGGCTTATACGTGCCCTCTGAAGCACGCAGGAGCTTGAGAAATTTAAATACCACTTGTGGTCACCCATCCAAGTGCAGACCACCAGAGTGTCTCTACTTAGATATAATATGAACGTCCTTACCTCAGACTTTTCCATACAAACATACTCTTTTATTTTAAACTTTAAAGCGATTTGAAATTTCATAGAAATTGCATATACGTACTTATCTAGGATTTTGACTGACTTTCCATTTAACGACACATTATATTGTCTTACAAGTTCATATATTTACCGTGGAAAACAAGTTAACATTAAGATACCTATATGCAATTGCTTTAAAATTACACAATTTTGCCATAATGTAACGTATTGCTTCAAGAAAAATCTTTGTAACTATGTAAATTTTGTAGGGGAAAGCCCTTAGGTATCTTAAAAATATGTTTTTTTTTTTTGTTTCGCCTCTATCACGTTCTAGTGCGTCTCTAGGGCTCCAATATGTTTAAGTCATGAGCCACCTCGCTCAACCTCCAGTCTTTGATACCTTCTCTTTAAAATGAACTAAGTCACTATTATAATTTGCATTAAACTCCCCTCAACTACTGAGCGAAGTTAATGCAAGTAATAATTAAAACTGAGACCTTTATACAGCGCTCAGCAATTTGCTCGCCCACAGCAACTGTACCTGACAGCTCGATTAACGGGACCGTCACATGTGAACGACGTCATTACATTTACATATCATGTTATAGGTGAAGTTAGGTAAGGAATATTATGAGTAGGTATAGTATGTACATCTGTATAGGTACCTGCCTACCAACGATGTTACTGAAATGCCATTTACTGTACGTTAAGTAGATAAATATATGATAATGTGGAGACATTCACAGGCGCGTGAAGATCTTAAAACCCGGTCGAATTCTCGAGATTTTCTAAGTTGAATATCTCGAGAAATCATGACAATAGGCGAAGTAGCCGGAATTTTCTAGATTAAGAAGCTGGCGCGAACAGTAACCCCCGATCACATTCAACCTTCCGAGAAGCTACCGCCAGGTCATAAATTGCCATGGGCTACATGGAGGTGCTGGAATCGCCTCCAAACTAAGGAAGGCCTATGGGAACACAATCTGGCGCGCTAGCGCTTTATTGATCATGCGGAAGCTCAGCGCGAGTGTGGTCACGACTCACGAGTGTCACGACGACCAGACCATGCAGCACCTCTCATGCCCTTTGTACCCGACCAGCTGTACCTAGCTTGACCTATACTCTGCCTCAGAGAGGTCTAAAAGTGGCAACGTTCCGGAAAAATAAAATTGAGCTAACTACACGATAAGAAGAAGAAGCCCGATGTCTCATTTCCACCATTGGCCAGAACCATTGATGGTGCAAACGAAACTTCTTAGACCATTGAAATAACCACAAGTTGTTTCCCTCAACTTTATTTTCTTACTCTAAAAGTGGCCTTTATGGAGTTTCAGGCCTGATGGCTCTGGGCTCTACCTATCCGATTAAGATTGTGCACCTAGTCACACTTTACCTTTAGTTTTTCCTTGCTTTGAAAGCGCGTAAAATCCTTGCTTCCGATTTCTTATTACTTGATAGCAATGGCTTTATGCAACTTGAAAGATCTTCACGACACGAATATTCGAGAGTATTTTCAAACTAAAATCAGAGTTGACGCAAACCACTGCAGTTGCTGTCAAACACGGTGATTGAATTATAATTACAAACCGTGTTATAACCAGCTGACCCGACCTGACCTGGTACTGTATTTCCTGCTCTTCTAGGTACAGTAAGTATTATTTACTTCACAGCTGAGACCCTCAGACCTTTTACCTACTTATATTTTCTCACTAATCATTTGTGTGGGAATAATTAGTGTTAGTATGTACTTTTAGTGTACGCATACTCGCTCATAATATACATACAAAAATCATGATGATAGTAGATATAAGTGATGTATTGACCTTTAATCTCATCTTCAAAATACAAGTTCCAAGATATCCTATCTTGGAACTTATATTTTGAAGATTTCCGAGAACAGTTTCGCTACCAAACATTGGCAGAGAGAACCTAAGAGGATTTTTAAAAACTATTGCTTCTGAAATGTGAAACGAATTATTAATGACGCCTGGCCACAAGCCTGGCTAAGCAAGCTTCGATGGGTTGACCTATTTTCTACTCGTCTTGCAAACACGGCCCTTACCATTTTGTTCGTATAGGCTTGATTCATTGTATGATGTATAGGTACTTATACCTACCTACCTGGGCAAATGGGAGCTTTAATTTAGCTTTAACCTTTAGCCCATCAGTGGACTGTTATAGTTTGATTAAAGATACTTTCAATGCGACACAAATAAGTTGAACAAAAATGGCGGACTTCAAAGCATTTTTGTAAAAAATTACCAGCCCGTGTAGGTTGAACTAAAATGGCGGTTATCCCATAATATAATGGCCATTTTAGTTCAACCGGCACAAATAATGCGCCGACGACTGCCATTTTGGTTCCATTTACGTGTCGGGAAACTCGGGAATTTGTTCAAAAATGCTTTGAAGTCCGCCATTTTTGTTCAACTTATTTGTGTCGCATTGTACGTGCTTATATATGTACTTATTTACAATTTCTAAAAACTATTTTAAGAGCATACATGAATTTTTCGGGGTCCAGTGCTGCATCCATTAGAAATAAATTATTTGAAAGGAAACAGAGATAAATCGCGATTTGCAGATGCGCGAAGAAAAGCTTCACGTTCTTACTTTAAACTGTAAACTCATCATTAAATCATTAAATAGTTAGAAGGGTTATGTAGAACATGATAAGACCAAAATTTTAAATCATATCCAATTCTTGTATTTTATTCTAAATGCGGAGCTCTGAACCCCGAAAAATTCATGTACCCCCTTAAGAGTAAATGCAGTCCATGATACTGCACACCTTTACCCAACGAACATAACTGGCTGGCATTTTAACAAGCACCAGCCAATTTTTTTGAGTAAGTTTGGTCCAAGATTCCTACTGAACTAATTTCGATAAATAATAGTTGCAGAAAAATAAATAAAGATTTTATTCGGCTGAGTGCTGATTTGTATCTAAGAGGGAAAATTGATTTTTTTTTCCGTTTTCATATATATATTTATAATATTGGGCGGCAAACGAACAAGCGGGTCACCTGATAGAAACCTGATAGTAAGTGATCTGCACCGCTGCCTATGGACTGACTTTTTCTGGTGGTTACAAGTTACAAAAACATCCGATATAGGTACCGAAACATGGGATACCTACAGGTAGGTGGTAAATAAATATACCTACGCCCAGCAAAAACTGCTCTATCTATTTCTTTCCTGTCATTGAATTTAAATTCTAAAGTGTTACTTACAATTCATTTATTCATACTTGGTCGACTTGCTTTGATGTTCTTTCATTGAATAACAAATTTCTTTATCGGGATAAATTTTCATAAGGGAACGCCCATAAACATATTCCTCTTAACTTGGTTTGACTTCTACTTAGACAGCTGTTCACATACACATATAAAATTGTGTAAATTATGTACACCCTATTCCACTTGATTTAAAGCTGATTAAAACAAACCAAGAGAAGATTGGTATTATCAATGATAGGTACCTACCCTAAAAATAAATGTTACTTACCCCAAACTGATTCTGATAATGAAAAATAAAAAGAAATATTTTTATTTACAAAATGATTTTAATCTGAGAATATGAGAATCACACCGGAAGTGAAGGTTATAGGCAGGATATCACATTCAACATTAATGTAACACAGATATTTAACCATATTTATGTAGAAGAATTTGTTAGTATAAGGTATACTCACATTGAAAAATAATATTTATAATTTATTATCAATCCACATGTTAACAAATTTTTTTTCAAGCTCTTTGATATCATGTAAGTAGACATTTTTTCTCTCTTTACAGATATTTTAATATCTTCAAATCTTTCTACGTATAGGTTAGTAATAAATATACAAAATCTTAAATTAGAGTTTACACTGATACCTAGTTACTTTACTACGTTGTCCATATACATTTTTAATTCAAAAACTTAACTGCTTGCTGGAAACACTGCGTTTAAAAATTGAGCCAAGTACGATTGCCAACACGGTGCTTAAAAACATAAGTTTATGACATAAGTACCAATATTGTTTAAAAAAATACTACTTTAAAACATCATAAAAGTTATTCAAAATTACTGGATAAGTATATAGTTTGTATTTTAGAATTGTATTTTAAAGACTAGACAACTTGATAAAGTCTGAAAGGTTTTATGTAATATAGAAAAATATAACGCGGATCGGAAGGCATTGGACAGTCATTATATACAACGTAGGTATAGACAGCAAGTAGTTTCCTAAATATTGCTAAATACATAGTCTTACGTACTATAAGCGTCTTCACACCGATCACATTACACCATGTCACATTATTTTTAGGGAGACTACTATAGTATAGGAAGACACTATAAGGACAACTACGGGTAAAAAAGAGAAGAGGCGGCCCTAACCTTAGATTTTATTAAGGTTGTGTAAATGCAATAATAAAAAAGCCGCCATGAAAAGAAAAAATACAGAATAGATCCATATACAAAATATCAGTTTAAGACATTCTGGAATATGAAGTACTCGCAACAGGTAAATATTTTAAGTATATACTTGTATATTACATCTTTTCTTTATTTGGAGACTCTGCCTATCTTTCCATCAATGCACTTAAATACTTTCCTTCAATGCTATGGCTGATTTTAATGAGTAGGTACCAAGTTACAAGTAATGTAAACAACTTTTAAGTGTATAACGTCGCCCCTTTGGATACACAATGATTCAAAACTTGTCAGACTGAAACTGCGGTGCAGCGATGCAGCAAGGGTTTCTTCAACGATCGACTTGGTTCTTCACGTGTTATCGAATAGTGTAAACTTAACTTAGTGTTAAGGGGATACCTGAAGTTTCCGGGGTCCAGTGCTGCACCCATTTGAAATAAATCATTCGATAGGAAAGGGAGACATACTTTAAAATTCTGCCTTGACCAGACTCTAGATAACCCTTCAAACTATTTTATGAACTACTGTTTATAGTTTAAAGTGAGAACGTGAAGTTTTTCTACGCATATACGCCAAAAGTAGCCGTTTTTTCGCAATTGTGCGTAGAAAAGCTTCACGTTCTCGCTTTAATCTGTAAACAATAGTTCATAAAATAGTTTGGAGGGTTATCTAGGGTCTGATCAAGACAAAATTTTAAATGATGTCTCCGTTTTCTTTCAAATGATTTATTACAAATGGGGGCAGCACTGGACCCTGGAAAATTCAGGTAGCCCCTTAAGTGGGTAAGGTATGCCCCTATTAAACAATGATTTCAAAACTATGAAGCTGCGGTGCAGCTATGAAGCAAGGGGTTCTTCAACGATCAACTTGGTTCTTCACGTGCGTGTTAACAAGTAGTGTAAACGTTGAGTGGGTAAGGCCACCCCTATAGTACACAATAATTTCAAAACTTGTCAAACTATGAAGCTGCGGTGCAGCGATGAAGCAAAAGTTTCTTCAACGATCGACTTGGTTCTTCACGTGTTATAAAATTTAAATTTAATATCTTACTCAGATTTAAATTTAGTGTCTTTTATTTCTTCCTCATTTGAGAATTTATATTAAACATAATAAATCAATCGTCGTTGTATTATAAAAGTGACAAACATTTTTTTTTACACATTAAGTACTATCGTTAGTGTTATTTTTCGTCTGAATATATTATTTTAAAAATCCACATCTAAAAATGTATAGATTATTAATTATTAGGAATTTCATGATTTTTAAAGTGTGCGTTTTGTAGTTTGTTCTTCATAAAATTTTGTAAAAAAAAAAGATATCTTAATTTCAGTACTTTTATAAATTTTTAACATTCAGTGAACCGGTATTTTTTATAACAACAGCTTCTAATGTGTAGGTAATTCTCGTTCCTATTTATTATTCATCTCTCGTCCATTATCGCCTCTCGCTTTTTTCCTGTCTACTAAAAGTCGAGGCAGCTAGTCCAGTTACATCATATCTAATACTTATTAAATCTTTGGATTTAAAAAGGGCCTTCCAAATACTGGATTTTACTAAAATAGGTAATTTTGAAATAAATAGGTACATAATCATTTAAAATTTAGAATATTTTTCGCGGCACCGCTACCAATGTTTCTATTCTCGATTGGTTTCAGTGAGATGTGATCGGGTTAGCGCTTCGTGAATGGGTTGTTACGAGCAGTGGTCCGTGCTGCTGCAGCGGCAGTCTGCGTGCAATTACATAGCGCGTCGAACATGCGTAACACGAAGCCCCGTGCACGCCCCAAACGCCTCTTCAGATTACCTGGAACAAGTAGTAAGGTTTTATTATTTATAGGAATTTAGCATTGTGTTGCAAAACTTTTTTTTACAGTCAGTGTAAAAAAAAGGTAAGGTCCTTTGATTATAACCTAAAAAATCTGTGGCTATGGCCTATGGCCAAGTACTCTCTAAAATGAAAGAAACAAAGGAAACCTTATAACTTATGTCCCCTTTACGTTGCTTCTATACCTTGTAACTTTGCTACCCACAATTTTGAAATAATCCTGAACGAAATACGCGGCATCTGTAATGGCCTAAATTCTAATATAAAGTACATATTCCTATGCAAATGACCGTAAAATCGATGTTCCAAAAATACGAGTATGTTGTTTGTCGCTGTGTTGCTTCTAATACATTTTAGCTCGAAAACTTTATCGGACGAGTAAATGGGGCGGAAGTTAGTTATGTTGTTTTGCGTGGGAATGGAAACACCCGGTTTATTTTAAAAGTTCTGTTATCCGGAATTCCGGACAATAAGTACCTTTTGGAAAAAAATCTTAGTGACTAAGATTATCATAGTTTTAATGTAAAAAATTGTACAAAGGAATATTGCACTTATGTCCGTAGGCCATACTATCCTATGTAGAAAGTGGTAACATTGTATAATAATCTTATAAAACAAAGTAAAAAAAAAAACTTATAAGCTTATTTATATTTTACGAGGCCCCCAACCCAATTTAATCATTTAAGTACGAGGTACGCAAGGTAAGATGAGAGAATAAGCTCTTCAAACAAGTTCAAAGGAATATTTACTCAGAAGTCGAGAGGCTTGTTCTTAGGATGAGATTTCGCAAACTTCTGCCTTGATTATAATAGGTAGGTAATTTATTTATTTTTATTTGTAGTTAGTATAATATTCTTTTGATTTAAATATTTTTGTAAAAGAATGTGTTTTGTATGCGTATATCTTACCTAAAGATCCCTTGTCCAGATTTGATTGGCATTATGTGATCTTTATTATCTATATATTATATAAATAAGTATTTGTCAATAAAATAAAGTAAATATATAGGGACAAATAACACTGATTGCGCTAGTCCCAAAGTAAGTTCGAGACTTGTGTTATTGGATACTAACTGAATGATACCATATTTTATAACAAATACATTTAGATAAATTCAAGACCCAGGACAATTTCAATAAGGCCATTTTCCAACTTGCCCTGACCGTTTATTGCACCCGGAATCTCTAGATGGCGGACTAGAATGGTGACCACTACGCCACAGAGGTCGTACTTAAGTACAGTCAAAGCTACTCACAACTAAACTCACAGCTACCTATCTTTCACCTTTTAAATGCTGTAACTCGTATATTTCAATAATACAATCACAAAACGGACAGGCTTTCATGGAAGGGATTACCGAATTATGTCATATCATACATAATACCTACATTTATAAAGAAACAATACACAGCCATGTTCTTTCAACACGCACCTTAGGGCGAGGGTAGGGGTTTTTGTGTGAAAAGTTATTGCCGTGTCGCTTGGTAGGTAATAGAATGGGTAGGGTCTTCGTTCCATATAAATAACAGAAAAGCATAGAATAGATAACTACGGATAAACTATTATGTTGAGTTTGACAAAAATACTGAAAATTCACTAGCGATATTTTTATTAGCTTGTTCTAAGTCAATACTTATGTTAATACTCCTTACCAATATATAATGTACTCTGTGCTCCGTACCAAAAGAAATCCTTATTTCATTATAATAAATAAATATATAGGGACAAATTACACTGATTAAGCTAGCCCCAAAGTAAGTTCAAGACTTGTGTTATGGGATACTAACTCAAAAAGATCACTAGACAATTAAATATAAATAACAGCCAGAACACAAAAATAATAAATAGAAATAAAACATTGAAACAAGTCTTTCAATAAAGCTGTGATGCTAAGTTACAAGTACAAATACAAGTTGCGGCACGTAAGTTTAGCGCTGAACGAAATGTAGAGGAGACAGCGCACGGATTCTGTGCTAATTTTTGACTGCTACGAGGCCTGTGTCACTCCCCGTTTAGGTATCGAAAATATATCTACATTATTACAATGCGCGCGGCGAAAATGTCACAGGGGAAAATTTAGTCACATGAATCGTTTGTAGAGTAATAAGAATGAAATGCAATGGTTGCAATGAATGTCTAGGTAACTAAACGAAGAGGTAAGAAGTTGTGATCTGACGCGAGCTAAATTAAACCGTCGCGCTAACCACATTAAGGGGATACCGGAATTTTCCGGGGTCCAGTGCTGCCCCCATTTGAAATAAATCATTTGATATGAAACGGAGACATCATTTAAAATTTTGTCTTGATCAGACCCTAGATAACCCTTCAAACTATTTTGTGAACTACTGTTTACAGTGAGAACGTGAAGTTTTTCTACGCACATACGCCAAAAGTGGCCGTTTTTCGCAATTGTGCGTAGAAAAGCTTCACGTTCTCACTTTTAACTGTAAACAATAGTTCATAAAAAAGTTTGTAGGGTTATCTAGGATCTGATCAAGACAATATTTTAAATGTTATCTCCGTTTTCTTTCAAATGATTTATTACAAATGGGGGCAGCACTGGACACTGGAAAATTCAGGTATCCCCTTAAGTAGATATTCCTTTTAATATCTTTTTTGAGTAAGACTTCTGTACGTGAGTACTAATTCTTATTCTGTGCTCGCAGGGTCAACGCTAGTTTCGTGCCGCTAGTTGTATTGTAACTATATCTAAATCGTCTTGTTTGAAAGTAGGACCATGTTTATTGATCTTGGCACACCCAACCAACTTGGTGATTCGCTTACACCAAAGCCCATTTGCATTTAATATGGGTGACAGACAAGATTTTCCATGCAATAAGACAAAATTTTATTCATAGCGCTGTTTACCACCATATAGCTTTCTACATAAAATATGTTGCCAGTCACCTATTTGTGTGATATTTTTGTTTATGTATGTACTCGTATTATGACCAAGTATAAATTTGTTAACAAGTTTCATCGTGTCTAATAAAACTTCAAAATGTTATTCGTTATTAAATTATTCGGTAGATTAAATTTAACTAACGGGCCGCACTAACTATGCAAGTGGGTGTTTCTGCCATAGGCATATAAACGAGTTACCTTAGACCAAAAAAATTTTTGTCTATACAATATGTAACAAAAACCCTGTCCGATCCTTATAGCAGCAACTCAGACAGTCAATATGAACAACTTTTCCTATGGGACCAATGCTTGAAACTCGAAAAAAGAATCGACATTTTTATACAAAGGCCGACCGAGCACTTTTGTATGAAAATATCGATTTTTTTTCGGGTTTCAAGCATTGGTCCTATAGGAAAAGTTGCTGATATTGACGGCCTGAGTTGCCAGGGTTTTTGTTACATATTGTATACCTAGTAACATAGAATTTTATAATAATAAATCAATCCGGACTTCATTATTAAAAAATACTGTAGATAAAGCCAGCCAAAAGTGTATATTATAGAAAATAAAAATAATGTTTTGCTTAGGCAGAAAAAAAAACGGCAAACCAATCCTACCTGGTGGTGAATTCTATAAAATCGGAAATATTTAAATAAGTCATAATTAATTCTTTATAACATCATTCTTTTGCGTGTAATTCATATCGACAAGTTAAAAATCGATCCTTACCGATACGATGACAAAAAAGCATTTTCGAACTATAAGATCATCACTAGCGCACCGTGGTGTTGCGGATGTTATCAGCAAGCGCGCATTCCATGAAGTACTGTAAATTACAGTACTCTATGGACCGCGCGCTCGCCTCAGGCGCTCGCACACACAGTCTGTAATTGATGTACATCGAAACTATCGATTCTATCGATAGTCCTATCGATATTGTAAATGTATTTCAAGGCCACGATAGTATCGATAGACTATCGATATTTTATACTATGGCTTGCAACGCGGAAGACATTCTTGGTGACTGTCAAGGTGGTTTCAGAAAAAACCGTAGATCACATGTTTCTTCTAAAACAACTGATGGAGAAAAAATGGGAATACGCACAGAGTAAACAAAATCCAAAAAAAATTATATCCATATACTTTTTGTAGATTCCCAGCTTATGACAGATAGACAGAAAATCCATTTACACCATTCTGCGTTCCTCCGAATTCCCAAAACTTGATGGATATGATTATAGTGGCCACAGCAAAAAGGCAGAATGCGGGTGAAATCGGGTGGTACCAGTTCGGATGACTTTGCGGTAAATACCCTCTTGAAGCAAAGTGATACCCTGTCTCCGGTACTTTTCAACCTAGTGTTAGAATACGCAATCAGGAAACTGATCACACTAGATACAGGAGTGCAATTAGGTTAAAGGCACAAGGTTGTAGGGTACGCAGACCTGCTAGGGGAAAAGCGCGAAGATGACATAGAAGCTGCTAAAATCCTAAAGAAGGAAGCAGGAAAAGTCGGTCTTAGGATTAACCACGATAAAACTGAGTACCTTCACATGAAACGTTATAAAAATACACGCGCATGCCGTTCTGATCTAACTGTTGAAGGTATTAAGTACAAAGGGGTAGAAAAATTTAAATATCTTATGTGCACAGTAACAGATACAAATACCCGAAGTGAAGAAATGAGCGTAAGTGCCTCGTGAAGTCATTTATACTGTAAAATTTTTATTCCTTTGCTATACTTTGACTGAACAAAAAAGCAAACAGGCTTCACAACTTTGCACTGACAGGTGTCAGCCAAGCTAGTTTGTTGCTGTTTTGTTTACATTGGTGCCATTTTTGAAACGCGGAGTCACTTAGCGAATGGTTTTTGTATGGAAAACCCATTTGTTTAGGTGACTCCGCGTTTCAAAAATGGCACTGGTTATTTGATATTGACAGTGACACTGAAACAACTGGACATGACATATTCACGTTAGCAGTTTGTATCTCACTTCACTTAAGTACTTGGAGCTAACTTCTCTAACGTATAAATGACGTCACAGCACAATTTTTAGTATTTTTTTTCTTTAAGATCAAAATAAGCAGCAAAAGGGAAAGGAAAATAAAGAAGCGGTATTTTTTAATTTTGGGCCTTATAAAATACGGAATGTTGTCAATTGGTGTTA
Organism: Acrobasis suavella; assembly: GCA_943193695.1. NCBI lineage: Eukaryota > Metazoa > Arthropoda > Insecta > Lepidoptera > Pyralidae > Acrobasis > Acrobasis suavella. The sequence continues at coordinate 13,516,539 of OW971942.1, forward strand.
CTAAAGCGCTCCGCTTACAATGGCTTGGGCATCTGGAAAGAATGAATGAGGATCGTGGCGTCAAAGCAGCGTAATAGGGAAGGGTATTAGGCCGAAGACCAGTAGGTCGACCCAGGTATCGAATGGTTAGAGCGATACAGTGCAAGCTGATCTGCGGGAGATGGAAGTTGTTGGCTGGCAAGATATCGCTCAGAACAGAAAATTGTGGCGCTCTTTCGTCTCGGAGGCCAAGATCCACTTCGGGTCGCTCAGCCAGCGGAGTAAGTTAGTAGGTATTGCTTTCAACCATTGTTGCCAATTTAGCTCTTTTAGAGCCAAATTTAGCTCTAAATTCAATAAATCAACTCCAAAAAATCTTTTTTAACTCTTTAGCTCTTTTTTTAAATTTTAGCTCCTTCCTATTACATGAAAAAAACCTGTATGATTTTATACGTATTCTTATGAGAGGATAAGAATACGTATAAAATCATACAGGTTCAAAGAACTTTGTTTTTTTGCTCTCGCAATTTTTTTATTTGCCATGGTCAAATGGAGAAGAGTATTTAGCCAGCTTAATATCGACAAAAACAAATCTAGAAAGCGACTTAATAATGACACCACCAATGCAATTTTAACTGTCAGTTCTGGATTATAATTCTATGATTACGACGGACCAAAAAATGCTGCCACAACTATGTTATGCCAAAAGACGTCCAGAAAAACAAACTACCGTTGTGTCGTTTGTTTCATGTGGTTCCGTTATTCCATATACGAAAATCTTGCGAAAAAGATGCTCTACTTACACGAAAATTAAAACCGCATCAAATGCAAAAGCGATATAAAGAGTTTTACATATTTTATTCTTGTCAACTATTCATCACTAACCACCTTGTCGTCTAAGAAAATAGAACTAAGTAGGTACCTAATTGAATTATATATCTGTCCAAGTGAAGTTAACTTGTCGCCTATATCTAGAACGTTAACAAAGATTATTATCTCGCTATCCATATGCAAATGTCGTCATGATAAAGTAAGGTCGCAGAACAAAAGTACGTCAGAGACTATATCTGCTGAATATTTTGTATCACACAATATGTAAAGGAGAATTTCACAGCCCATAGAGCCCTCGCTGTTGAATACAATTGAATATAATACGGATGCTGACGTCTATACGACCGTCTACGTGTCTCCCGAGTTCCCGACCATAGGAGAAAAATTTTGAATAAATATTTGATAGAAGTTAGACAATTCACGAATTTTTCTACTTGAGGAAATTCATATGCTTGTTTGTTGGTTGTTGCAAACTAAAAAAACTTTAACATAATTGTAAAACTAGGTAGTTTCCGTCCTGATTAAGTACTGATAAACTCATAAACTGTGAGTCTGCTTACTGTGTTCTGATTTATATTGGTTTTCAACGAATTAGTCAGTAGGTACAATATAACAGAATGCTTACCTTTACCACTCATGTGTTAATTTTTGCATAGGGGAATTGACCCTTACCAAAACATACTGTGTTACAGTGGCATCATGGTCATTTAATTTTATACGTTATACAAAAATCTTTAATTCCCACAATACTTAAATAATTGTTATAAAGAAGGAAAGGAAGTATAGCACGCACTTCGTACGTACAAAAAAGCAGATATAGAAAATGTTTTTCTACTCCTAAATATTAGTCTTTTATTTTGTAACATACTGAAATCATTGACCTCAGATAACATTTAGGAGTGGGATAACATTTTCTCCTGTTGTATGGACAAGTGCGTGCTTCCTTCTGTGGTTAGATGATGAAAATAAATAATGACTAACATCCTAGGTACCTACTACATATACAAACATTCACGAGAGAGAACATTAAACAGTAACAGTGTTCGATTTTCTCGAACAAAAGCATTTTCCTGTAAGTGGTACCGCACAATCACACTTAATTGCTCTCATTGTAACCAACATAGATTGAACAGTGAGCGGACGTAAAAGCCTCTTTCATGTTTTCCCACTTCGAATACATAAGTTGTCTTAGACTAAGTACTGACTTAGTTTGCATTCATCGTTAAAGGTAAGTACCTAAGATACCTAAAGTAATCCATATAAATATTTCGAAACATTTTAATTTATTTATAAAACAAGATCATATTTTTCACGATTTTAGACATGAAACCCTCAAAAATTAATTAACAAAAAAAAAGACACTATATATTTCTTGTGTTTTCCCTAACTTTATATAATCTCTTCGCCACTTTGATTTTCTTTTCTTATCATTGCTTTTAAATTTAATATTCTCATTGTATTAAAAAACAATTACATATATTCAAGCTAACAATAGACGACGCCATTGTACGAGTACGTCAAGTCGTTAGCTGTTATTGTCATCTTTTTCATATCTGTCGGAACATTAATTTTACGGCCTGAACAATCGCAGTTTCCATTTTTACAGAGCGCAATGCACTGATTGCTTCCTTTGTTTCTGTTGACGCATTTTTCTGAAACTAACTATTATTAACTTTTGTATTCTGACGGTCTAATGTAAAGGTTTTATTTTGAATCCTTCCTCAAGGATTCAAAATAAAACCTTTTAACTTTTTTTAACACAATTATTTAAACAGCCCGACTTAAAGTACCTAAGTTGAACTGGTAGACAATGCTTAATTATTATTAAGTTTTACCTTTTGTACAATCTTTAGATTATCGTGCAATAAATGTTACATAAATAACAAGGTACATATCTTCTTTGAAAGTAAATAACAAAAGGTTAGGGTGTACTTTAAATTAAGATGAATCTGAAAATCGTAGCTTATAAATGGAATTGAAATAAAAAAGAACTATCAAAAAAGAAAATAAACTGTGAAGACACAAGCAGAATATCTTTAGGTATCCTACATCACCCTGACACTAAGTGCACCCATATTTCGTAGACTAGCCCTGGAAGTCTAGACAAGTGGCCTTCAGCACAAACGACAAAACTCAATTTGTTAAATTTATTATGCTAATAGATTGAATAATCCCCTTTTATTTATAATCCAAGGTTTGATCTCCAAGTAAGCCACGCAGAAGGCGTCATAATATAATGTTTTATTAATTAAGTGGAATGTTCTTTCAAATTAGTCCACATATAGGGTCTTAAAATATTAATTATTCGAGGGTGAATTCCTTGATACTGAACAACTTTCCTCAAGTAACATAATATCGTAATAGTAAAGTATTTTATGCAACAGAGAAGAGGGTTCAAAAATGCGAGTAGCGTAAGGAGACGCCAACGTTGCATACAATACTTTTTACCCGACTACGGCAAAGCAAAAGGAGGGTTATGATTTTGACAGGCTATGTATGTATGTATGTATGTATGTTCATCTGTTCCCTCGTAACTTCTAAACTACTTATCAGAATTCAACAAATGACATATCATTAGAAGCGTCTTAATTGTCCGCTGGTTATAGGCTATATGGAGTTTCACAAAATCTAATGTGGCGCCCTCTAGCGAACAAAACATACAGAGTAAAAAAATTAAGTTAAGATAAATATGCCGTGTTTGGTATCATTTGAAAGCGCTTGACTTGTACATTTTGGATATATATATATTACTAGCATTTGCTTGTGACTTTACCTGTATTCATGGGCTGATTGCATATAATGCACATCTTTTCGTTTATAGCTTCTTTACTACTTATCAGAATAAGACCACTGTAGTACCATTAGAAGGGCCTTGATATTCTGTTGGTTATGAGCTATAAAGCTTGTCACCAAATTTAGTATTGCGCCCTCTAGCGGACAAAAAGTTCTAGGTTAATATAAAATTAAAATAAATATACCGTGTTTGGTATCACTTGAAAGAGCTTCACGAGTACTTTATGCTTGTACATAATTACAAGAATGCTTTAATGATGTTAAATATGAGCGATAAGAGTAAAGCGCGGATCACGGGAACTGTGAATCGCTTTATGCAATGTAGAGCAGTTGTTGTGAAATTTTAAAACCATAGAGGGATTGTTTTTAAGTGCCTTGGATCATAATAAATTACTTAAAAATCCACATGACAGCCGATCGTTAGCAGAATTAGATAGATTAATTAAATATGATAAACAAGATTTTCAGAATACTGAACTGAACAAAGTTGCTAATGTAGTTGCAAGTAAATGGACACAGTAGACTCTACCAAGATGCATTCGTTGTAAATTGACAATAATGTCATACAATACTATTCTGAAGTATGCAATATTCACTATGTCATATATCATATAAATTTTCATGTTTGGAAAGGCGTAGTCACACGTTACATATACCTACCTACCGTAGCACTTTGACAACGTGTGACTACGCCTTTCCAAACATGAAAATTTATCTCTACATAGTGAATATTGCATACTTCAGAATAGTATTGTATGACATTATTGTCAATTTACAACGAATGCATCTTGGTAGAGTCTACTGTGTCCATTTACTTGCAACTACATTAGCAACTTTGTTCAGTTCAGTATTCTGAAAATCTTGTTTTATACTTTTTCAGCGTCGTTTTTTATCGTAGTTGGGTTTTAGTTTTTTTACTTTTTATTATTCTACGACTGCATTAACTAAACTAAATACAAAAATAAACAAAGAAAAGTATGAAAATGATTGAAATGAAAATATTTAGCAGGTACTAGAAGAGATTTCATGGCAAACTTTTTTTTATTTACGTTTACTTCCTTTAGTGACTATATCTGAGGACTATATTCAAAAAGTGTTTTTATCTTGTTTTAAGTTTTATTTTTGAAACAATAAGTTGGTAGTTGTGCTTTTTTTGTAAAGTTAGTGTTGATCTTTTGTTGAGTAAAACCTTAACCTAAGTGTAATCTACGTAACTACCTACGTAGATTACACTAAGGTTAAGGCACATAGATCTAAAGAAAAAAAAACTAGGTCTATGGCTAAGCGAAGCTTTTTGGCGAAATAACGATACATGTGCTATTAAGAAGAATAGAGTTTTTCTCTCTATTCCTCATAATAGCACGTAAACACACACACTGCACAACCTCTTTTCTTATATTCGTGTTCGGGACCATTTAAAAGACACAACTGTACGGGTGTAGAAAAAATATTTGTTGGCCTCCCATACAAGTTCACCGATCAGCTGAACCGCGTTTTTATGGAAAGCAATAAAACTGCTAAATGTCCCTTGGGAAAAGTTGTTCAGTATTATTATCATATCATAGACTATCTTCACCCAGGGCCGGCGCACATATGGCGAAGCGCAGCGCAGAGCATTCACTGCTCTCGCCATGTGCGCCGGCCCTTATTATGGTTTCAGTATGAATTGATACTAATAAATGCGTAATATACTAATGTACCTACCAGACGGTAGGTACATTAGTATATTACGCGTTTGTTTTTGGATAGGTACGTTATGCTCGTCCTAACCCATTTAATGAGTTTTATGGACACTTTGAATTACGGACGGGCCATCAAAGCTGTTACTGTGTTATAATGGCCAATAATATTTTCTTCGTACGGCTTCAGTTTACGACAGGTTCCTAACAGTTATTAATTCATCATCATAAAAGATAAGCAAGTTAAATGTAGTTACCTACTACAAGACAAGGTGTCTTTAATGTTATGGTTACTTTGATTACTATGCGACGGGTGCAAACTTTGATAGGAAATATACTTATCTATATTATTATAATAATAATGTGGTTATATAAAGAAGTAGATAGTAAAGAAATAACCGGCCAAATGCGAGTCGGACTCGCGCCCAAAGGGTTCTGTTGATTTATATTATATTATTTGCAAAAATCGATCTTTATTTTTGTACTATGGCTGGCAATACTTTTGGTGATTGGCAACCCCCACTTATGTCATCTATTCGCCCGCCTGATTGTGCTAGGTGTCAGACATATATACTTCCAAGTAAAAGTGAAAACAATATAATTTCAATCTTTACCACATAAATGGTATTTTAATTAAGCCCATACCGAGCAGATATTCTAGCATATTTATTTGATTCTGTTTTTAGTGTTTGCTGTCATAGCGGCAACAGAAATACATCATCTGTGAAAATTTCAACTGTCTAGCTATCACGGTTCATGAGATACAGCCTGGTGACAGACAGACAAACGGACGGACGGATAGCGGAGTCTTAGTAATAGGGTTCCGTTTTTACCCTTAGGGTACAAAACCCTAAAACCTAAAATAGAATTAAGATTCTCCTTATTTTTAAAACCGGTTAAGAAAATTGAAGTAAACATAGACTTACTCTAAATGATAATAAAATACCACAGAGAAATACTAATAAGGGTCAAAAACACGACTGAAGCAATACAATTTGAAATTGCATCGATTGGAGTTGAGACTCGGGGAGGCCACCCTTGACATTTTGATGAGGGTGGAAAGGTTGCTGAAAAGTCAGACGAAAATCGGAATAGACGTGAAAAGGACAGACGCACTCCGCCACAGAGAGGTACAAAAATATTATTTTGTCAGTCAGAAAGTAAAAATAATTGTGTTTAGGTTTTTTAGGGTTCCGTACCCAAAGGGTACAAACGGGAACCTATTACTAAGATTCCTCTGTCTGTCGCCAGGCTGTATCTCATGAACCGTGATAGTTAAGACGAAGTGGTAGCTAAAGTGGCGCCCTCATTTGAAATAAATTGTTCAAATTTTTAATTATCACCATATTTAGTTTTAAACAATTTATTTCAAATGAGGGCGCCACTTCAGCTACCACTTCGTCTTAAGCAGTTGAAATTTTCTCAAATGTTGTATTTATCACACACCAGTTACATAATGTTCGAGAATGTTGCATAACATTTGTTGTCTCTAACAATTTATAACTTTTGCTATAAAATGTCATAACAAAAGTTATAAATTGTTAGTAATCTTATATAACTTCATACAACAGAATTATGTTTCACAACGATTTCAACCAGTTTGGAAGCGTTTATAACATTTTATAACTCGTTGTAGCACAATGTTACACATTGTTATAGAATGTTATCGTGTTACACAATGTTTTATAACGTTATATAACTGCTGTGTACCTTAAGAACAAATACTAAAAACAGAATAAAGGAAATATTAAAGTGTGATCCCATACAACAAACGTGATTTTTATGGATTGGTAAGGACTTCGTGCGCGAGTCCGACTCGCACTTGGGCGGTTTTATTTATCGTCTTTCGAAGGAAGGATCAAAGCGTAGTTATGTGGAGGTAGGTATTTAGATATAATTATCTCTTTGCGTATTTAGTGCTTATTTGCGAAACGTTTTGTTTATTATTTTTAGGTAATCTAACAGACAGCCTAAAGAGAATAATGATTTTCTAAAACTAGTCATGTATAGTTTTAGAAAACCATCATTCTCTTTATGCTGTCAGTTAGATTAGGTACCTAAGAAAAATAGACATAATATAAAATTAATTAAAAAATCACTAAGATATAGAGAGCTTTCCGAAGGAGACTAAAACGATGACGTTACGGTACAGCTCTCGAAACATAAGCTACGCTTTGCATTTATGTGAGTGCACACAGATAGTGTAGGTAAGTGTTATTAGTGAAATTAAGTAACATTTATAATAAATCCTTAAACAAAATAAATTAACATAAGTGATATCGTAATTGTTTAACAATCAAAATGGTTCATTTCTTACTTATAAAACTTTGATTTTACTTTTATGTAAGTTTTTGACTGACTAATTTTGGCGCTCACTCACAATAATGCAATGCTGAGCTTACGCCTCGAGGACTGCTGTATCCTACTGTATCTGCGTGATTTTTAACCAGCTTACAAAAAGGAGGAGGTTATCAATTCGTCGCGAAATTTAGTTTTTTTTTTTTAATGTTTATTCACCGCTTATTCGAATATGCCTAGACAGATTTCGAATTTTTTTTTTGTTTGTAAATGTATACCGGATGGTCCCATAGAAATTTTATTAAAATCGTTTGTGTAGTTTGGGGGTGAAGTCGGTTTTTAGTTTTTTCAGAAAACATATATATATGTTAGTCAGACAAAAAAGATTCCTTTTACAAGATTTTATTTAGTTTCACCTGTCATGTTGTCTTTCGGTCTGTCTGTCTGTCTGTCTGTAATCAAATCTTGCAAATTAAATTTGACCCACCTCCCGGTTTTCGATTGAGCTGAAATTTTGCACGCATACCTTTATCGCGTGACAATGCAATATTATGATGAAATGGAGCTGATCCGATGATGAAGCTGGATGGTGGTGATAGGAACTCTGTAATGAAACGACGCATCCCCATCGAATTTGGGCTCGTTTGATTTGTCTTTAGGATCACTTTAGATAAAAGCTTATTCTAAAAATTTTTTTTTTAAATAATGACTTGTTTCCAGCCATCATGCCATTCATTCCTGGCACAAAGATAGTGACTACCTTATTAATGCATCACTCATCGATCGCTAACAACGTAACAACAAATTAAATATGCACAATTTTTTTTATTTAATTTAATTTTATGTTTTTATAAAGCACTGCGAGTAAAGTACAATATAATATTGATCGAAGACAAAGATACCTTTACCAATATTGAAATTATTAGACAGAATTAAGTATTATTAGTAACTTAGTTTATCCTTTATCATTGTTAATCATTTGACATGCACGATGTATCCAACAGTGACTATCATTATTACCTATATTCATGTAAATACGAAGCAATGAATGTTAAAACATTGGCATGCCGATGGCTGGTGCAACACGCTTGTACAATAGAATCAGGTATGAATGACCTGTAAAGTCAAATTTCGTACCGTGTATGCTTGCAAATAAATTTATTTCATTTCATCCGAATATTTCATTTGAATAAGTAGGTTCCTAAGTGCATGAGAATGACACGTGTCTTTTGCAAGCGACACTATTCCACATGAAAACAATTTGAATACGGGACTGAACACATTTCAACAAACTCAGGTAAAATAACAATTATGATAGCAGTTTTCTCATATATACATTATTAATAAATTTGTTTATGCTTTTCTTCATGAAAATCACAACTTCATAGATAGATGTCTAATTTGGTTTGTCACAGAAAAAGTTTTTTGTGAAAAATACAAGTTTTGTACATGCAAGGTCAAGGTACTTAAAGACAAATGAAATTAGCCTAAAATCGATAGGTTTGCGTCGTTTTTATTTCTGAGGTCCATCGACTATCGTTCGTCTCCGTGATAGTCCTCCGTCCCTAGACATCGTCTACCATAAAGTGCTCCTCAAGACAAATCAAACGAGTCACTCAATGAGGTGATGTTGTTTTTTGACTGAGTTCTGTCGAATATCTCCCTGCGCCATCATCAGAACAGCTCATATTGTATTGTCATCCGACTTACACTAGTATGCAAAATTTCAGCTCAATCGGTTGAAGCTGCTGGCTTGTAAGTTGAACTGGTTGTAAATTGAGTTGCAAGATTTGACCTAAACAAACATACTTACAAGATACATCGCAAATTAAATAAAAGCTTGTAAATAAAGGACGACACTTTCGCCAGTCATACCTTACACTGTTACAAATCTTGGTAGGAACCAAAGGAATAGGAAGACCTCCCTGGTGGCACCCGTTCACGAGTGGACGCCATAAAAATGTCTATATCTCTTTTTCTATTTTAATTATTTCTGCCTTATTATCTTCATCAGATGCGATCTGTTTGCAGTTAAACTATGAATGAAAGAGGTTAGGTACATTAACCTGAAGAGTTATAATGTTGGGAGGAAACAATTGTCGCTGGGTGCGGATATGAGAAGTTTCCGCTGAGACGTCGCGTAGGTTTATTCTTGACAATGTAAAATGAGTATGACAACATTCGTTTGAGGTAAACGACGAGTATCATGTAATATATGTATGCGGTTGGCTTATTTCAAGTCCGAATTTTGCTTGATCGACGTTTTGTTCCCTAGGCGACTTACAGCTTAGGTAAGTAATTTGCCTTAAAAAGTAGACATTCTTTGAGGCATTTGTCTTGGTAGTCGAATTAAAAGTTAATACCTACTCCGCTCAGAGAGGCGTAGAAATATCACCTGATTAAATACCTTCAGCGTTTGACAGAGTAAATCATCGCTTATTGACCTTCGTTGAGTAGAATCTTCGTCTCCAATCGCTGTCAGCTTGTAGCTGTAAACGGATTTTTGTCAACACCGGCACCTGTTTTATCTGGTGTACCCCAAGGTTCCCACCTTGGGCCACTTTTGTTCGCATATACATTAATGATTTGGTGCAAAATCTTAGGTGTAAGTGTCTGCTATATGCGGACGACTTAAAATTATTTACAGCGATTAATAACATACAAGATTGTATAAAATTTCAGCAAGATCTGTGTCACTGGTGTTCTGAGAACTACATGAGTCTCAATACTGAAAAATGCTTTGTTATTACCTTTATACGCAAAGTTAAACCCATTAAATTCGACTATAAATTGCATAATCAACCATTGAGTAGTAAATCAACCGTTCGCGATTTAGGTGTTACGCTTGACTCAAAGTTGACATTTTCTCACCATCTTGATAATGTAACATCTAAATGTAAACAGATGCTCGGATTCATATGTAGAATTTCCAAAGATTTAAAAAAAATCAAAACTCTTATAACTTTGTATAAAACATTCGTACTCCCCAAACTGGAATATGCCTCTATTATTTGGTCCCCTCATTATATAACGCATGTAGAGCAAATCGAGTCTATACAGAAATGCTTCTTGAGAATACTGGCTATACGACTGGGCCTTAGAAACAGCTTAGTCACGTATGAACAGCACCTGGAGCACTTTAATTTTTCATCTCTTGACTATAGACGCTCCCTGACTGACCTGACATACTTATACAAAATTATAAACTCAAAATTGCCAACTTGTACTTTAACCGAAATTAACTTTAAAGCACCTTCGCGCAGTCAAAGAATTCCTCAACTATTTTTCATACCTTCTAGTGCGAATAACATTGGCCACAACAATCCGATGTACCAAATGTGTCGACTTTATAATTGCCTAAGTTCATCACCTGAGTTTCCTGACATTTTTTGCACTTCGCTCGCGGCATTCAAAAGGAAATGCCTAATTATCATCACAGATTCATAGTTCATTCTTTCATTTATTTATTTTTTTACTTACTAGTTAATTTGTTTTATAACTTGACTTTTGCTATAACAGACATGTTATGTACTTATTGACCGAGCGAGCGAAGCGAGTGAGGTCTCCGTTTCAACTTGGCCAAAAATGCTTTGGTATGTCTGTGTGTTCTCCTCTAGAGGTCGCATTTCTTAACCGATTCCCGTGAAATTTTGGAAACAGGTTCGATAAACATATGAAAATCGATAGTCGAGCCATTTTTGGAAATTTTTAAAAATGACGGAGTTGGCACAATGGGCCTGAGCGCCTTTGGATTTAATGGCCTTTGGATTTTGTGTTTGTAGTGACAACGAATTAACAAAGGAATTTTATTTTCTATTATGACATACAATAGACGTATATTTTCACCAGCTGGAAGTTCCAGCTTCGATGAAGAAGTCTTTCGGCGAATCCGACTCGGCCGGGCAGCGTTCGGGAAATTACGCAGTGTTTTATCATCTAAAATACCTCAGTGCCTCAAGACGAAAGTGTTTAATCAATGTGTCTTACCAGTGATGACTTACTGGCTCTGAAACGTGGTCCCTTAATATGGGTCTCTTAAGAAGGCTCAAGGTCGCTCAACGGGCTATGGAGAGGACTATGCTCTGTGTTTCTCTACGCAATCGAATCAGAAATGAGGAGATTCGTAGGAGAACGAAGGTCACAGACATAGCCAAGCGGATTAGCTCATTGAAGTGGCAGTGGGCGGGGCACATAGCGCGAAGAACCGATGGCCGATGGGGCAGAAAGGTTCTCGAATGGCGGCCACGTACCGGCAAGCACAGCGTAGGACACCCACCTGCTAGATGGTCAGATGACCTCAGCAAGGTTGCAGGGAGGCGCTGGATGCAGGCCACTTCTGATCGGTCGTTTTGGAAATCCTTGGGGGAGGCCTATGTCCAGCAGTGGACTTCCTGTGGCTGATATGATGATGATGATGATATTTTCACCAGCATTGTCAAAAGATGAATAGTCCAGTTTATTTATAAAGAGATCTCTGATTGACTTAATAGTCTGGAGTCCGAATCTCACCGGAAGGTGTTTTTTTTTTTAGTTCAATGTATTTATTTTTATTTTGCGACCAGTATTTTGAAGTTTCTTTTAAAAGCTTTTTAAAAATACGAGTAAACTTATTTGTTTTCTTAACTTTTCTTGGGAATGATATAACTACATCTTACAATTTAGGTACATTTTTAGATAATAATCGTTTTAGAATTGCTGTTGGGTTCCGGCTGGGAACACCCGTTTGTACGCCTCATCGTTGCCCATGCGGCAGCGACGTAGATCAGTTTGGACTACACGGTCTCTACTGTCATCTCAGTGCTGGTAGAATTTCGCGCCACGGCTCTCTTAACGACATTATCCGAAGGGCTCTGGCCACCATTCACGTACCTTGTACCCTCGGACCTCGGGGTGTAATACGTGATGATGGCAAGAGACCTGATGGAATGTCACTGATCCCCTGGGAACGCGGCAGGGCGTTAGTGTGGGACGCCACATGCGTTGACACACTGGCACCCTCCCATCTCAGGGAATCAGTCTCAAAAGCTGGTTCGGCTGCTGAAAACGCTGAGATCGCCAAACGGCGCAAATATAGTTCGTTAAACGATGACTATATTTTTGTGCCGTTTGGCGTGGAGACTTTCGGACCATGGGGCCCCGGTGCTAGGGGTCTCCTTAAAGAGATCTCCCCAAGACTGATCTCCGCCGCTGGTAACAATAGAGCTGGCTGCTTTTTCGCCCAACGCATCAGTATTGCGATCCAACGGGGAAATGCGGCCAGCGTTCTTGGCACTATGCCGCATGAGCGCGATTTTTTAGATTAAATTTATAGTAGATACTTCACTTTTTCTTTTTATTTGTAAATATGTAAATAATCCTATCTTAGCTATTTAAATAAATCATAAAATCCGACAAAAAAAGGAAACATTAGTTTAGTCTACATTACAAAAATTACCAGTTTACCAAAATTTTATAAGAAATCATTTTCATAACTAAACCAAAAAGTTTTTTTTGACAATCTTTTATTGTGAAACCAAAGTAAACGAGCCTAAACTCGATGGGATTACACAGGGATAGACTTTACCCAGAGTAGTGGTCGACCTTGGGTCTAGAGAACTGGCTGTAGGTTGCTCTTACGTCGCACTTTCTCGGGCTCGAAGACTTACTGATGTAATCTTGGAGCCCTTCGATTTTGATCGTTTGACAAGAATCAGGTCTATGAAACTCCTTCTGTTAAGAACAGAGGAGGAAAAAAGACTAAAAAGATTAGCGGAACGAACATTATCAAGATTTTAATATTCAATGAAATACATATTGTGTGGAAAGTTCCTTCGATCTGCAATATATAAATTCCCGAGGTCTACAGCTCACAGAGCCACTAGTATAATTGGTTAGTTAGGCTATCTAGTTATATTTCTTATTCTTATAATTTATCATTTCATGTACCTAACTCACTGTATATGTACTAATAAATAAAATTAAAATTCTGCAGACGTGTATACTTGAGTGTAATGTTTAATAAGTTTCAGTATTATAGAGTATTTTTCAATAAGTACCTACGTAAGAGAAAAAAAAATGTCTCTCAAATTTACATAAACCGTGGCAAGTGCCGTCAATGTGACCGCGAAACTCAAAAATCATACAGAGAAAAAGGTTAGGACAGTGAAAAAATCGTTACTCAGTAGCATTTTTACCCTACATAATAAACGAACTTAAATAGTTTTAATCTATTTCGTCTCCCATGTCTATATTTCAAAATGTAGGAAAAATAATTAATTTGTTTTTAAAATGCTAGTAATGAATCGAACAAAGCCTCCTTACGTGGATTACAGAGTTTATGAAAACGCAAAATTGTTTGCGTAACTTATTAATATTCTGTGAAGATCACGGCCAGCCTAACGCCAAGGCTCCAGAGACTATTATGGAAAGTGCCTCCAACAAAATAGATTTACCTATACCTACGTCTCACAAGAAAAGCGAGGAGTGCCAACAAGAAAAGTCACTTGATACAAGTTTCTCCATTATGAAGTTCCCAAGTTTTGGGAAAAGTTAAGTTTTCGGACATTGAGGAATTTGAGAACATTTAACTCAAGAGTAAACTTTTATTATGAAGCTGGACTTGATGTCTATTTCGGTAAGTTTTAGATTCGGGTAAAGTTGGATAGAATTTCGAAGTTTTTTACATTTTTCCAAATAGGTATGTACCTATCTAGAATTTCGTTAGTCTGGAAGTTAAATGATGGCATAGATACTTCTAATTAATAAAAAGATCATTGCTGATCAGATAAAATGTTAATAGAATAATCAATTGTTTAAAAAATAGCTACGATTTATTTAATTGTAATTGAACTTCAATTGCACGTAATAGTTAAATCAACTGCAATTAAATTAAATTTAATTAAAATTTTAAAAAATCACGATACAACGAAATACTTTAGTTTTAATAAACTCATAGTTATATAATTAGCGTATAATAGTACTAATCCTGATAGCCTATACATTGCGTCAAAGGACTTGCAAGTAGTCAGTGGTTTTAGACCATTGTCGGATTTTTTTCTTTTGGCTATTATTTAAACTGTCAGTTTAATAGACAGGTTTTGGTCAGCTTTAAAATGTATTTTCTCTCAACAAATAAAATAAATTTTAATTGTTAAACTCGCAATAATTAATAATAAATTAAATTGTTAATATTCAGTATCGTTCAAGTAAACTGACTATAAATTAGTTGCAAAATTAACAAATTGTTAGTTCCGAGTTTTATAATTACAACTAATATATTGTTAAATCGTTCAAACAAATTATTTTTGCCCAACACTGATGCCTTTCAGGCTATCTGCTGATTTAATTTTTTTCATTTTATTTTTCCTCGTACCGAAGTAGCTAATAATTAATTTATTCTATTTTTTATTTCTTATTTCTACCTATTCAGAATATTTACCTTTATGACAGCTACACTTATAATATTCTCAAGTTAATAATTATGCAGTGTGCCTGTGTGCATATTGTTTATCCTAGCCATAATAACTTAATAATTATTAACGAATGTGGATTATATCATTATATAATGATGGATATGTATCTATTATGTAGTACCATTCAGATAGATTATAGCATATAGCTTATAGGCCGCCATGAAGGCAAAGCTGTTTATTTTAATTTACCCCAACTAGGGTACTAAACGGTAGATAACATGTGGGCGAGTTTGAACATAGTTGTTCGGTTTCATCAAAAGCTTATAGCGTTCCCAAACTTACCGGCAGCAGGGTCTTGAGGGTCCTGGAACAACGAGATAAAACAGATTAGCAACTACACTACACTTTCATACTAAATTCATGGAAACTTGCAGAAGCGCAATTTATAAACATAAAACTAAATGATCGTGGCGAGGTGAACAATTCGGAGGTAATTAACTGGGTATATTTTGAAGTTATGGTAAATAGCTTCTTTTCTTTTGACGATGCAAGGATTTTTTTTGTTTTTTCCTTACTAGTTCTTTCAACCATGGATGTACCTAATATTGTACTTTCACGTCAGAGATATAGGTACCTAAACCTTATACACCTTGATGAATTTCTGTCCGTTTTCTGAATAATTAATTCATTTTCAAACGTTACTTGTGTTTTAAGACTTGGAAGAGAATTATTTACATTGTACATAATGATAATCGTAGTTTACAGAGAAAATTGTGCAGATACAAAGGCAATTGCTGTAATAGGAAACAGTTAACCTCACGCTATCGTGGTAAGAGCAACTATGATATAATCTATGTAGAAACAACCGAGGATCAAAGAAATTACTTAGCAGAGGAAAATCTTCAGTCGTCTTTCTTGTGACTTCAGAGGGATCAATGTAACCCATTTTCTAGCAATTTGGCAATTATGAATGGATTCAACTTCACGATTCCGTAAACCCAAATTCAATTTCTTATCATCGCAACCCTATGAAAATGTATACATGGAGATGTTTTAATTAACCTTTAATTATAACTTTGCCTGTTACATTAGGTAACTGTTTGTTAATGTTTAATCGATGGGTTAATTTAGAAAGTGCTGGTGCTTTGCCAAATGCCCGACAATCGATCAAGCATCTCTTTTATCAGATAAATATAAACCATATTGTAAAAATAATCTCGTAAACATCAGTATAGGTTTACCAAAATATGTGGCTATCGCTTTATTGGCAAAGCAGATGATAGTATAGCCGAGATAATGATCTGATATCAGTTTATCCAGTGGAAACGTATGGGAGCACTCTTTATTTACGGCACTGTAATTTATGCCCCCAATGTTTAACGTGTCTCAGAGTTTAGTGCTGTATTAACCTCGCCCATAACAAAGAATGTGAGCGTATTGATTACTTTGGCTACTGAAAATGTAGATGAGTGAAAATAAAACCAAACTATTTGAAACTTAATGAAGAGCATGCAAACTACTATCGTGTTTCGAGTACTCATGATGAAAACAGCTTTGCTATTGAAGAAGCCGAGATTGCGGTCTAGCTGCTACGCCACTTTGAACACTTACCGCCCTATCAATCCCTCTTGCAAAAATATACATTAATACTTACGAATTTACTTCTGTCTTTCTCTTTTTGTTTAAGTTCAGCCTCTTTTTTAGCCTGTTGAATGAGTTCGTCTACAAATTCAGTGGCTTCGCGTAGTTTCTGTGGATCGCTCCTGAAGGCGGCTATCCGTTCAGCCAAAGCTGATGCATCGGAGTCTTGAATCATTTTGGTACGGCTGAAGTTAACACCACACAGTAAAATAGTTCACAACTCCAACAATTTAAAAGCACTGCGTTGCAATTAAAAACAGTGTGTTCTTGGCATAGTAGAGGGTAGGGTGGCGTCCCTTCACTTGATTTGTTGGGGTGTTAGGGTCTGAGGGGCGATGTCAGTCATTATTTTACTGGGCCCTTTGTGGGAGTGTGTGGTTGTGTAGGCGCGTGCCTGCGTTGGGAGCGGCGGAGGTACTGGCGGCCGGGCAACGCGGAGCGCCGATCATGCGCTGATGGATGGTGGTACCTGCGGTGTACTCTCTGTAGATTACACCTAATCGCTGTCTATGAACGATCGGGGAGATGCACTCGTCACGCAGTGTACGAGCTTGCATTGTCCATGCAGCAATTTTAGTTTCAGTATTCTGCACTGTGTGAATGCCTGAGTTACTTTTAGCATTCGCTTCGAGTGTAGGTACGAGTACATATATGGTAGATACAAATTACCTATGCTATTTATCTTGTCGAGAATTATTTGTAGGTAATTACTTGTCTTATGTTCAATAAAACAATTTAAACAAACAATTAAATTAGATACTATTATTGCAAAAGGAAAGAACACAGACAAAGTAGATATTAATTACTAATAATAATTACCTAGGCTGAAGTGGGACACATAGCATAAGATGGTCCTAGTTATATAAAGTACCTTAAAAGTTCCTACCTAAAGCAGAAACTCCAAAAGTAAATGGTAATACTTGAGCTCTCCCACTGCTAATTTAAATGCAAGAGATAGAATCATCACTGTTTATTTTGGGTCTCACCCAGCGTTCGCCTAGAATCATTAGATTTTTGGGGAAAATTGATCATTTCCATAAGAAATTTCCAGCCGCCCGGGCAATTTGTGTGGGATTATCGTTTATTTTTGTATTTTGACTGTTATTTTACTATCCTGTCCTGGGGTGGTTACTGCAAGTCCATCTTAATTAAACTCGAAAGAGCACAAAGAGCTCTTCTAAATGTCTGCACATTCAAGCCTTTTTGTACCTAACTTTTCAACTAAGTATACACTTTATGAGAAGTTTTATCGGTTCGTCAATTTTACATCCTATACATTATCGCTCAACGGCACAGCATCACTCCTTACAACCCAGACCTACCTACATACAAATATACTACTACCTACACATAAATACCTCGGTTATTATGCTTATAGGTCCTTTCTTGTATATTAATCTTCACTCTAAATTGTCCTTACTTTCTCTTCGTACCTTTTGTTGCAAAAAAACTATTTTCAAATATTTGCTCTCTCTCAATTATGATGAAACTGAAGCTTCTGCAACCTTTTGTTTGAACATTCCTTAAGACCTCGCTTACACTAGATTTATTTTACATTCTAATGTAACTATTTATCATACACAAATATAACACTCAATTCTTATCTTTCTTTAGAGCAATCCTACTCAAGTGAGTATGTTTTTTTCCTAACACTTTCTCTAGCACATCATAATAAACCCTTAGTTTGTAAGTTTAAAACTATTTCGTAGAATATAAGCATTTCTTATGACTTATGACACTTTAATATATTAGCAAAGAGTTAATAAAAGTTAAACCTACCTATATCCTAGTCGTAAGATTTACTTATAACCCGTAGTGAAAGCACTGGTGAACTTGATGCAGACCCAGCCTTTACCGTCACTATTCTCCATATAACAAATCAAACAAATCAAATGTACACCCATATGTTGTTCATGTAGATTTAAGCTTTATGGAGAAAAATAAATACGTAATTACTTTTTTTATCATTATACTTACTGCAGTATCTAGTATCTACAGCCTGTGGTTCGATTTATTAGGGCCGTAACAGACGCGGCGCAAGTTGCGCCGCGTAACAGCTAGTGAAGGGCGATGCATAAATACTCAATCAACCCATTTGAATTTTTACTCAGTAGATTGAGTAAATACCCGATAAATATCCTAATTTATCCATTTGGTGAGTAGATTGATTTATATGAGTTGCGTCTTATATTTATATTCATATTCATTATTTCATGTTTTCATGACAATTTTGAAACTTAAATCTAGTATACACTTGCAATTCTTGTCGAAAAGTGTGTGCATACGCCATAATATGCTTAAAATGTCGGTAAACGTTAAATGCGACGCTAAAATATATGAAAATACCATACTAATCATACACTGAAAGTAGGCTTCTTTGACTAATTACCATTTTTTGCTGGGAGGTGTGCAAAAACGTAATTATATGTTAAAATAAGTAAACAGACATCAAATGCGATGTCAATATATGAGCACGCTCTATTTACTCTATTTATTAAATCTAGTGAGTAAATACTCAAATGGGTAGACTGAGTACTATCCACTGCCCATCTGTAGCTGTTACGCGACGCAACTTGCGTCCCGTCTGTTGCGGCACTTACGGGTATGTTCCAGGGCCGGATTATCCATAAGGCGGATTAGGCAACTGCCTAGGGGCAACTGTCTGAGAGGACCCGCACACGCACAAAGAAAAACAAACATATCATCTATCGATTTTGTTTTATTTGTATGCTTCCTCATTAAGACAAAGTGGTAGCTAAAGTGGCGCCCTCATTTGAAATAAATTGTTTAAAACTAAATAAGGTGATCATTAAAAATTTGATTTGTATCAATGTCTAGAAAGACCTTTAAACTATTTATAAATAACATTTGAAAGTAATATTGGTAGTCCGTCAAGTTTTAAAACCAGAAGGACTATTAGTAATAATTTCAAAGGTTATTCATAAAATAGTTTAAATGTCTTTCTAGACATTTATACAAATAAAATTTTTTATTATCACCATATTTAGTTTTAAACAATTTATTTCAAATGAGGGCGCCACTTTAGCTACCACTTCGTCTTAATATTATTATTATTTTTTCTACGCATGTTGTCAGCTAATGAAATACATTATACATACATAGTAGTACTAAAACTAGTAAGTAGTTAAAAAAAGTCGATCCGATCGAGTTGACTTTTGAAAGAAAAAAAAGGTTTTTTAAAAAGTAAGAAAAGGGTAAAGGAAAGGTCCTCGAGAATTGCACTGCCTTGCGGCCTTGATAGGGTTAATCTGGTAATAATAGATATAATATTTAAACAATATGAACATAATCAAGGGTATACCTTTCATAGGTATGTTCAGCAATGGGTTTTGGCAGGAACGCAACATTACATCAACTTCTCCAAAGTGCCTCTACGACTTGGATCTGTATCCATCCACACGCAAACCTCCCAAAGAACCGGGGCGAAAAGACCCGTGAATTTCAAGGAGATAAATATAATTTTCTCAAACATGCTCGGAAATGTAGGCATTATTGTAGTAAAAAGAAGACACGAAGTTTGTAATTCTTGGCTCATGCATTACTTTGCTGGACTAGGCCAGGAAAGTAGTGTGAAAATTCATTCCTGGCCGCTGCTCAAAACAGAAAGATGAATAAAGTGTATTCAGATTGTCAAGACAGTGACATGCTAACTGCTATACCACATAATAAAAAATGCACTCTTCGAGCATTATTTATTGTTATTTATATTCTAATGACACAATTTTATTAAAATAATGTTGTTATAAAATCACACGAAAATATGCTCGCTATTCGTTGAGATAGAAAAAAATCTACGGTATTACATTTTTTGCGTAAATATATAACCGGGCTCTATGGCCTATGTTTCCTTTGCACTAGAAAACACGGGAAAGCATTTTCTTTTCTTTCAAAGTACGAAGAAACTCTTTGCAGTAGGTAAACATTAATTGCTTTCGGTAAATATTTGCATATTTCTTGTTATTTCTTTAATGATTTTCTCACATTTATTGAGAAAAGCACTATACATGCCTCGACGTGAAAGGCATTGCCGGACTCGTGATTATTGTCAAGGCCTCACTCACGCTCGGCCTTGAAAAGTACTCGTCCGTCAACGCCATATTTCCCGGCCTCTGCAGTTATGTACTAATAAGCTGAGGGTTAAAATAATGTAGACCAGCGAAAACTTTTCCTCAGAAGACAAACCCCATTGCAAAGGACCCAACACATTTATGAATATCATTGAAATGGTTGGCTGCCTACGTTTGATCTTTTCAAACACCGCACCGTAGAGCTCGCTCGACCCTTTCATACAATTGTGTGTAAGTACGTACTGTTACCATCTGACGATTATTTTTAGCTAGTAAAAACGTTCTTGAAGATAAGTACCTACATCGTTACGTAGACACTTCCACGCTCAAGCGTATAAATAAATATGAATGATGTACTCTTACATGTGTAGAAAGTAAGACGTGCGTAAAATTATCAAACATTTTATTTTGCATTTTAACAATGGCCTCGCTATAACGCTGTAGAAGCAGTATGTAGAATTTTATATAAAGCCTAACAAAATATACTGAAACTATTTAAGGGGAAATCAGCCATGATACTTAACTACATTAATTTTCCGAGGTCCAGTGCTGCCCCCATTTTAAATAAATCATTTGCAAGAGAACGGAGATATCATTTTAAATTTTGTCTTGATCAGACCCTAGATAACCCTTCAAACTATTTTATGAACTACTGTTTACAGTTTAAAGTGAAAATATGAAGCTTTTCTACGCACATACGCCAAAAGTGGCCGTTTTTGGCAATTGTGCGTAGAATGCGTGCCTGCGTGAAATATCTATCATGTGCATAAAATTCTACATATACCTATAAAAAAACTGAAAGGGGGTATCAACCCGAAAGGGAGTAAACATTCTAATCAATGTAAACAACTTTTACTATGGGACGATCCCTGAAATCCAAAAAAAAATCTTCACCTCCATACAAAGTTAAAAATCTATCGTGCCAATTTGTATGGAGATGCAGATTTTTTTCGGGTTGATACTCCCTTTCAGTTTTTTTATAGGTATATGTAGAATTTTATGCACATGATAGATATTTCACGCAGTAAAAAACATTCTAGGCCTATTTTACTTAGATAAGTCCAAAAAACTTAAGTACCTACTTACAAAAATAACTTTACAATCACATTATAGTGAGTAAAATGGGGAGCGCATCAATCCCAGTGGAAAGAAATGTTTAGAAAGACAAAAACAGTGGTGCAACTAACCCCATGCTATAACGTCTGTCGTCAGTACACAAAGCCAAGGGTTGCGATATGAAATTCAATGAAATGCTTCCATATAATTCGTTGTATCTAAGATGGTGGGTTAAGCTAGAAAACGGAATTCGAAGTTTGTATGGAAGATAAGGACGATATAATTATACATATAATAAGATCAATCATTTTGTCATGTCATGAGTAGGGACTGTACATAGGTTCATTCACAAAAATATTGCTTTATCAATCCTGATTCCTGATGCAGCCTTCCTTTGCTTCAATCAATAAAGATACCTAATTACTTTCAGCTCAAATATCAACCGGCAAGTTTGTTTGCAGTAATCTGAGAGAAGTGTCAATTTGACGCGTCACTGAAACCTCTTGAAACCGAAACGTCTGAAGCTCCGTATACAACAATGTTCATGATCATGACAAAAGGGCATTGAGTACGTTTTTACTAACTACTGACAGGAAAATCGCCACCTATTATCTTAAACAACACAAAAAACTTCTGGAAAGAAATCTCCTAAAACAATTATTTATTCAGGTGGTTGGAATGAAAATTTTGGAGTATTTCCCCTGGACGGTTACCCCTTAAAATGTGTGTTTCAACGACAAACTAAATATATTAATTGTCTCTTTCAGTCTTATTACAAGTTTATTTGCTAGGCAAATTAAAAAAACTCCCGACGAAACCATCTGGTAATGATTGGTAAAACTACATATTCGAACATTTCCAACCGAAATATCCGTAGCGCTGTCTTTTATTTGCCAGGTAAATAAAAAAACCCGACTTTCATGCGTTAACTCCCGAAAACTTTTAAGGCCTAAACCGATTTTCATCAAACACACATGGCAGAAAACGTAAGTGTAGAACACATTTTTGAAAATCGGCCGTTTTTCGATCCTCATGGCTAGGCAACGATTGGAGATATATAAAAAGCGAAAGCCAAAGTTGTAGAGAATTTAATCAGCTTTTATTTTGTAGTAGATACAACACAATTCGTATGATGCACCGTTTTCCAAAAAACCACAAACAGCGACCTTCTTTGGTCATTCTTGTTATATCAGAACATACAACTGACCACGCTGATTCATGAACTAATTTACAAACAAATAACAGCCTACGGTCAACTTTACCCAATATTTAGCGGCCAAGGACGAACAAGACGTTGGTCAGTTTAACAGGCATGGCAATATGTGAACAGGGCTGTTTGGTAAAGATAGTACGTAATTATGGCCTAGGTCAGCAGAGATAACGGTAATTAGGCGAACCTTATCACTTCGGTAAGTTGGGCAAGGTTGGAGTTTAGACAGCTAAATAATTAGTATATAAACAAGGACTAACTTCATTATTAGATTTAAACTATAGAAAACATAATAGTACAACACTCGAAACGTAAGCCCAGCTTTTCATTTGTGTGAGTGCGCACAGATAGCGTAGTAAATCGGCCTGAGCAAAAGTTTGTATGGAAAAAAAGATCAATTTGACCATTTTATTCGAAACTTCGCAAGAGTATTCCCGGCGGTAAATAAGTAAACACGTGTCACAGGATTTCTCAAAATTCATCCCCTAAGGGGTTGTAACGGGGGTCCAAAGTTTTTATGGAGAAACAAGATTAGTTTGACCATTTTATTCGAAACTTCGCAAGAGTACTCCCGGCGGTATATATTTGAATAGGTATTTTAGGATTTTTCAAAATTCATCCACTAAGGGGTGAAACGGTCCAAAGTTTGTATAGACAAACAAGATTAGTTTGACCATTTTGAAGCGTTATGTCGCTTTCTTTCGGTCTAGCTAATGACAGGAACGGGAAAAAAAATAATTTTGAAATAAAAGTTGAGAAATTAAATAGGATTACGTATAAGTACACACGTAATTTTATAAGTATATCGAGTCGGAACAAACTAATGTCAGGTTTTGCGATTTTTCATTAACACGTTGTATATGTAGACATGAGGCAATATTTCTGTTATTTGTTCCTAAAAAAATGTGATTTTTAGTTTTGGGTTATTTTCTAGTATATATGAACAACGTGTCTGTGCCCCATTAGTTAATTAAATGCTTTAAAATGAGTGTGAACAAGAATTTATTATTTTTATTTCATTTTGATATTTTAGTCTACAAATAAATATGACTTTAAAAGTTCAGTTCTTTGCTTTATTTCAAGCACCTACCTACCATCAAAAAGAAAAGATAATTCGAAATGCCTTAAGGGGCGCTAAAATTCTTTTTTGCACACAGGCGCCAGTAGCCCTTACGGGGGCATGTTAGATAATAAAAGTTACGAGGCAAAAACACGCATTTGTCGTGTTTTTAAATTTTAAGGATTTCTTTAAATATTGAACTTATGCATCGCGATAAGTTTAAGGTAAATAACCGGCCAAGTGCGAGTCGAACTCGCGCACGTAGGGTTCCGTATCATTATCTATAAAAAAAAACACGTTTTTTGTATGGGATTGGAAGCCCAACTTAAATATTTACTTTATTCTGTTTTTAGTAGTTGTTGTTATAGCGGCAACAAAAATACATCATCTGCGACAATTTCAACTGTCTATAAGTCCATTTGGTTATGTATTTAAAAGAATGTCAACAATCTTGACATGTCTTTTTATTGAAATATACACTTGGCCCAAGTGTATATTTCAATAAAAAGACATGTCAAGATTGTTGACATTCTTTTAAATACCTAACCAAATGGATAATAGCTATCACGGTTCACGAGATGGAGTCTGGTGACAGACAGATGGATGGACGGACAGCTTAGCCTTAGTGATAGGGTCCCGTTTTTACCCTTTAGGTACGGAACCGTAAAATGCACTACAATTTTGTAGTCAGCGTTTAAAAGAAACAAGCGAAAATTTAAAAATATCCGTCATTTTCGAGGTTTTTGCCCCCCTCCAAGGCTCCTCGAGGTCAAAAACTTAGGTTCCATTCCCCACACCGTCTTCAAACAATATCACAAAATTTTATTAAATTCGGAATTGATTCCAGGTAAACTCTCTATTTTTTTACTTCCTGTCTAGACTATTTTGGGAGTTAAACAATCCGGTGCCTATTTTTGAAATCTGGAGTCACTGAATTTTTTTTTCATGCTGAACTCTTCTCACTTAAAATATATAAAAAATCCCTTTCACTATCATGTGTAGACGTGTGTAGCAAACCTTAATTGATCTCCCAAAGGCTTTCATCGGGCAAGGGCGTGCCTAATGAGCTGTGTGCTCTGTGGATTGGCTTCTGGGGGTCACATCAATGTTGTCCGCGTACGAGTTCATTATTGCTTTATTTCCTTAGCTTATTTTGTAACATCAACTCGCATGAGCTTTGCATTTAGTTACCTTATTTTTATGTGTGTGTAGGTAACTTACGAAAATAGAAAAAGATGATTTAGATTCTATTCGATCGATCGGTTTTGACGATCTGCGCGGTAAGAGAAGCAGTAAGTTGGTATATATTTTTTTTGTTTTTAATCTTGGCATTATGTTATGTCTAAGTTTAGCTAAAGCCGAAGGCAAGGATGCCTTTAAAAAGTGACCTTGAGTTTTTACGGCTGAGGTGCACTTACTTAGATCTCACTGGCCAGGAAGTGGCATAAGTACATTTTATAAGTACCTACATAGGTATCTGTTGGGAATTTCGGTCGTCCCTATTCGAAACAATTGAAAGTACTCATTAAATACAAAACTCGTGTAACACAGAAATAGGTGGTTATTTCAGTTCACCAAGTTCAGTTTCAATAAACATTGCCGTCGGGGGCTTGTTATTGTAGGGCTGCCAGGTTCTCAAAGCTCAGAGATTCTTTATAAATTCAGGGTTAGAAATGTTGCCTTCAATTTTATATTCTATTTACTTGTGACTGTAATTTATTCCTCTCCGAAACCTTTTGTCAATTGGCTAGAAATGAGTTTGAAATAAAATAGATTTCCGTAAAAAATATTTTAAGTAAAAGTGGGCACTTTAAGATATTTCTTTAGCTGTCACTAACTTCTACACTTAATACAAGAGAGCAAACCCCCAATATGTGAGAACATTAATGTTATCGACGGAAACCAGTACCTACGGTATTTTCTCCTAGTTCCTTGCTCAGCTGCTTCGCACTGTGGACTGTATTTGCACAAATCACAATGACACTGAATTTACCTCACGCTTAGCACTATATACCTGTGCTAAACGCTACCTACCGGGAAAAATAATTATACACACAGTTCATAACTCATTCACTCACATATACATAGGTAACAGAAAGATAAACACCCTATTTACATCTGTCCTTTCATCATATTACTGTATTGAAACTTATACATTTTACATTAGGCTAAATGCCCTAACTTAATTATACTAAGGAAGTATATTTATCTATATATATAAAAGAAGAAACTGATTGATTGACTGACTGACTGACTGACATATCAACGCACAGCCTAAACCGCTGGGTCCAAAGACTCCGAATTTGGCACATAGGTTCCTTATGAGGTCTAGGGGTGCACTAAGAAAGGGTTTTTCAAAATTGACCCCCTAAAGGAGTGATACGGGGGTCCAAAGTTTGTATGGACAAACAGGATTAGTTTGACCATTTTTTTTTGAATCTTCGCGAAAAGTCTTCCGGCGGTACTTGTTTCAGGATTTTTCAAAATTCATCCCCTAACGGGGTGTAACGGGGGTCCAAAGTTTTTATGGAGAAACAAGATTAGTTAGACCATTTTATTCGAAACTTCGCAGGAGTACTCCTGACGGTAAATGAGTATGTATTTCAGGATTTTTCAAAATTCAACCTCTAAGGTGGTGAAATGGGGTTCCGCAGTTTGTATGGAAAAACAAGATTAGTTTTATCATTTTGAAGCGTTCTGTCGCTCTCTCTCGGTCTAGCAAATTACTGGAACGGGAACGGGAACGGGAGGTTCACGGGTCTGCTAGGCCTTTAAATCCCTACGTTATAATAAAAATGTTATATTCTATGAGTATTCAAACATTTTACCATAATAATTCATATGTTATCAATTCAATTCAATTTATTTATAAACAATAATACATTGCATTCGAATATTACAAAAATACAAAAAAAAAATTACAAAATTAAAATTCATTTTAAATGCATGCATATGTCCTATATTACTTAATTAGTACATTTCGATAATACATTTAAGTCTTTGCGAATAATATAATATCAGTTCCAAATTGCAATTTAATAACTAATGCGAAATTAAAAGTCATCAACACTATAGCAGCACTTCTTTAGAAGCAGAGTTCTCAATTCACTTTTAAATTTTGAAAGTTTTCGTACTACCTTTAGATGATTTGGCAATTTATTAAATAAGACTACTGTTTGATATCGCGGACTGTGTTATCACAACATTAATAACGTAAAAAAACAATTAAAAATCCAATAAGAACTGTTTTCGACCTCTACGCGGACAAAGTCGCGGGTTAAAGCTAGTTTATTATATTTACAAAATATACGATAGCTATTCTGTTCGCAACAATTAAAACATTAATAAAAAAATGATATATTGCATTGTACTTACTTACCTAAAAAAAATTACTTAAATAAAAAATGATATATTGCATTGTACTTACTTACCTATTAAATATTAATAAGTATAAAATAATAATGTGATGGGAAAATACGCCGCGGTGATTTGGAGTCATCAAGACGACGTAAATGCTTTATATCTAAGTGTATATTGTAAACTAATAGATTGTTGTATCCACGTAGGACATCGTGAGTTGAATCCAGTCATGGCAAATTTTACAAGTACTTTATATATTACCTCTTTATCTCTCATCATCATCATCCGAGCGTATTTTCCCGGTTGCATTCTCAGTAGTAACGCTTCAGAGCCCGGGGACCGCTTTGACGAGGTTACTGGTTTTTAATCCCTGACGTAAAAAGAGGGGTGGAATAATTTTGACGCATACGTCTGTCTGTCTGTCTGTGGCATCCTAGCATTCGAACGGATGCACCGATTTCCACGCTTTTTTTTACGTGAAAGCGGGTTACCTGGCGGTTGTCCTTAGCTTTGTTTGGTAAAAACCAATCCAGCAGTTTAGACAATACCAGCTCTTTATCACCATCTACACCATGGTTTACAACTAAATGGCGCTATCTAGCGCATTAAAGTGAAAGGCAATTTCAACTCGTCTAACTCGTCTTTAGCTCAGTTGATTTAACGTATGACTTGTATACTCGACGTTACCGGTGCGAGTCCCAGCATACGCATGTATTTTTTTTTAATTTCTATTGTTTACTTTATTATTATGTATATCCTTCATTTATTAATAAAAAAGTGTAAGATTTTTCCGTCACTTTTTTCCCTTAAAGTAAATGATTTTTGAAATTTTTGCCTGTTTGTCTGTGCATTTGTGCACGCTAAAATTAAGAATTTCGGTGGTTTTGGAGCATCATAAAAATTTGTTTTTTGGTCACCGATAGATAGTGCTGTTCAAAATTCGGACTCATTTGTAACCCCCGATAAAAAAAGTTATTATAGGTTTGACGCTAAAAATGTCCGTACTCCGTCTGTCTGTTTGTCTGTTCGGTTAAAATATTATGTAGTTCCGCCGCCTATCACTTGATGGTACCTTTTTTTATTTGCCTAGCAAATAAACTTGACAGAGCGACTGCCGTCAGGCCTCCACGTCCCGAAGGGTAAACCAGGACCAATCCTTGGATAGTTTTATGATCAGACGCTAGATGGCGTTCGGGACCCACAGTTTTACGTGCCTTCCGAAACACGGAATCATCTTTCTTTTCGGATAATCAAATGATTCAAGCCTGCAATATGCTAACCAGACTGGAGTCAACTTTTCACAAAGTATGCTTTCCAGTGGGATTCGAACCCATGACCTCCGGGTCACAAGGTGAACGCCTTGACCACTGGACCACGGAGGCAGTCAAACCTCTTTATCCCTTACGTTATGGGCGTGAAGATGAAGAGAATTAAAAATAGTGTTGGTTGCTATATACACATATGCCTATTTACATGATTGAAATTCTTTCGCCCACACCCTTAATCGGGAGAAAAAAAGCTGTACATTATATTCACTTTTCTTCCAGACTAGCATTGAGGGCTATCTTTTAATTTATTACTTACATATCTTAAATTTTAACAACATTTTGCTTTCATGATGATAATATTTATTCGACCGATGACCCTGGTTCGCTCATTTAATTAGCACGTGTAGCAGTTAACGAATTAACGTGTCCAAGCTGGGGACACAATTACGGAATACGTGACTGCCGGTGTGGACACTGAGATAATCCGGATAATAATGTTTGCTTTTATTCACGTGACGGCAATATTTTTTCGTCAGATTGGAAGAAAGAGTTCCACTAGTAGGCACTACGATTTTGTATCATAAGAGAGAAAAAAAAACCACATTCATCTTCTATCATGAAATTCATGAAACCTGTTCAAGACTCAAATGGAATTATATATATAACGTGTAACATAAAATACATTCTTGGGGTAGCCTCATTCCCTAGAGAACGCGTCCCCAGGTGGCGGATAGGGGAAAACCCGGCGGATTGTTTCTAATCCAATGGGTAGGGGGGAAATAAAATACCCCCCGCGGACCACAAGGCCGAAGAAGGATACTTCGTAAAAAAACATCACTAGCAGGCTGCTCTTACATACTTAGAGTTAAGGATTCTAGTGTACTGTGCTCCTAGGTTGGGGAGTCTCAGTAGGAATGGCGGCGGAGGAACCGATAAATAGTCAACGACGTCCAGGCTCTCCAGGAGGGTCACAACCTTGGTGTCAGGCGGCAACCGGCCGTAAAAACAAACAGCCAAAAATCAATCTCTTAGTTATGAATAAAGGCAAAAAGAATAAGGGTAGAAATGCTAGGGCGTCCCCCGGAAGCGACGGAACGATGGCGACCGATGCGAACAATGTTAGGGCGTCCTCCGCAAGCGACGGCTCTTCAGATGTTCGCTAAAACACATAAACATCAGAATGGCAACATGAAACCTAGGATCCCTCACTGGACGCAATCAAGAACTAGCGGAAACCCTGAAAAGGAGAGATATACAAATCTGCTGCGTGCAAGAGACGCGATGGAAGGGATCAAAATCTAAAGATCTAGGACTTGGTTACCAGCTGGTCCGATCGTCTGATAGCAGTGAAGCTAGCCATGGACAACCAGGCAATCATGAATATCATATGCGCTCACGCACCTCAAGTAGGGTGTACAATACAGGATAAGGAGGCTTTCTGGGAAGACCTGGACGAATTAGCAGTGAATATACCATTGGAAGAAACTAAATTTGTTATGGGTGATCTGAATGGACATGTAGGCGAAAAATAATAACATGCATAGAATTGCGCATGGAGGTTATGGATATGGCACCCATAATGACCAGACTAGACAAAATCCGTAATACCTACGTACGTGGCCGTTTTAAAGTCGCCTCCATTAGGGAAAAGGTTAAAGAAAGTAGACTCCGATGGTATGGACATGTCATGCGGAGAAACGAACAACATGTAGTTAAGAAAGCTCTGTGCCTGCCTAAACGTAAGAGAGGCCCAGGTCACCCACCTGCTACCTGGTGGACCAGTATGACGAAGCTATTAAAAGTGGAGAAACTACCCGACCCGACAACCCAGGACAGACTGACTTGGCGCCGAGTAACTAAGAGAGCCGACCCCGCATAAAACGGGATAGTGCTAGGAAAAAGAAGTAACATAATATACATACTGAAAATATTTTAAAACTTGATTCATTCTTTGATTCTAAATACGTTCCCCGAGAAACATCAAAAAAAAGAAAAAAAATGGACTGTCCATAGAATAGAAACTCATCAGAGCGGTCAACTAGGAGTAATATTGTTCTGTGGGTGTACTTGTATGGGAATAGAGTTATAGGGCTAGGTACTAGGTACTCCGCGCTCTGTTACTTACTATAATGGGTACCTATATGTCTGTATACATATACAGCGGGGAAGAGACATACCCGTAATAAATCACACCACGGGCTATACTAGATCACTTTAGTACAATGAAATTAAAATAACAGTCAATAAACCAAAAAAAGTGTGCAGACTTCCGGGCAATTTGTATGGGAATGTCGATTTGTTTTTTGACTGTTATTTTAATTTCATTGTGATATTGTGACCTAGTATAGCTCTTGCTTTGATTTATTAAAGGTATACGTCCCTTCACGTTGTACATATAAGAGGTAAGTTAAATATAGAAAAAATAAAAACAAATTATTGCCGTAAAATATATTTTACTAAGTAATTAAATACCCTTTGATAAATGTCCCAACTTCGTGACATTTTATCACAATTAGTTTTAACAATATTATCCCAACATTGCTCAGTAGCCCAACCAACTGCGTCTGAAGCCAATACCAATACGTGAGTACTAGTACTTACCTATTCTGTGCCAATACGTAGTAGGTACTTAGGTAGTCTGTCATGTAAATGTTTCTACTTTGGTACTAGGTATTAAAAATCGGATTGCCAAACTCACCCCGGGACCATATTTTGAAGACGCAACGAGTGATCAAGACCTACTTAGGGTTGGATCTCATTTGTCAGCACGGAGCAGCACTTTTTTAAGCTGCTATCCTTTTCTGTCGCTCAGAACCGTCATTTGCCAGAGCGAGAGAGAGCGACGGATTGCTATCGCACTGGTCGTGCGATAGCATGCTATAGCATTCTGCGCTCTCTCTCCCTCAGAACAGTTATTTGCCAGCGCAAGAGAGAGCGACGGAACGCCATCGTGCCGGCCGTGCGATAGCATTCTGCGCTCTCTCTCTCGCTCTGGCAAATGACGGTTCTGAGTGACAGAAAAGGATAGCAACGTAGAAAAGTGCTGCTCCGTGCTGACAAATGAGATCCAATCTGAATTTTTCGGGGTCCAGTGCTGCCCCAATTTAAAATAAATTATTTGGAAGGAAACGGTGATATCATTTAAAATTTCGTCTTTACCAGGCCCTAGATTATGATAACCCTTCAAACTCTTTAGTTAATTACTGTTTACAGTTTAAGTAAGGAAGCTTTTCTACGTGCGTAGAAAAGCTGGTCGTTGCAATTCCTTTGACAAGCGAGGGTAGATGTGGATGTATGACTACAAAAATATGGCACCAGCAGTGTCGGGTTAACCAATTAGCAAGAGTAATAGAGATTGCTAAGGGCCATGCGCCAAAAAGGGGCCCCGCCCCGCGCTGCATATCCAAAAATCCGAAACCGTCCACCTTTAGACCGTACTTTTATAAACGGGACCCTAAACTCCACTGTCCGTCTGTCTGCCTGTCTGTCACCAGGATGTATCTTATGAACCGTGATAGTTAGACAGTTAAAATTTTTACAGATGATGTGTTTGTGTTGCCGCTATAACGATAAATACAAATTAAACAGAATAAAATAAATATTTATGTGGGGCTCCCATACAACAAACATGATTTTTTATAGGTATGGAACCCTTGGTGCGCGAGTTCGACTCGCACTTGACCGGTTTTATTTTTTGATTTCATAATAGCCAATACTGTTGTCAGCGTCAAGTTGCCTTAAGGCATTTTGAGTAGCTACCTAACATCTTCACTAATCCTTTGAAAGTGCTTGTATTGCTTTAGCTAGGATACCGAGTTCTCCATAGCATGAATCCCTTAATAGAACTTTCTACGCACCCCGCGCTTGCTTAATCCGACACTACCGGCACAGATTAATAAATAGTTACTACGTAACAGATACATCACTCCCATACAAAAGCGAAAATACCTACGCTATAATAGCCTACAAGTTAATAATAATACCTGCTTCTCAGAACGAGAAGAAATGTACCATAAATACGCGTACAAAGAGTCGAGATTGCGTTGCCCGCCGTGCGAGTCACGTGACAACGCGTCATCGTAAGATTGCGCTAGGGTTGTCCTATGATGATTATTGTAACAAATGTTGCGAAAAAAACGTCAATTTTTATTTATTTTTGACTTTGACACCCACTGCACTGCACAATAATTACGTGGTTTCGGCATTTCGAAGCGTAAGCGCGGGAAACGTGCGGTGCAGTGCGGTGCGGTGCGAGTGCTCAGGCGGGCATTTAGCGGTTTTCGGCCCTTGTCGGTTGTATCGTCCACGATACGCCGAGCGGTAGGCATTTAGCGCGTGGCCTTGAGCGAGTGATGTAGGCCTGCTACCGGGCAATAAGTATATGGTGTATATGTTTTCGAGCACATTAGCATTTCGGCCATGGCATCTTGTCTGGAGGGAGAGGACAGGGTGGGCACGGGGTGCAAGGGTCACACGTTGCCTCCTTTTGGCTGGCGGACTTCCCCGCCGGCGGCGGGGGCGGGCGTTCCGGGCAGTACGGCTTGGGGTCAGGCACTATCTCGTAGAAGCAGTGGCCGTCCCACCACCAAGCGTCGCCAGGAGTCGGTGCGAAGTTGAAGGAGACCTAAGGCAGATGACAATTGGGTATTTTCCTGGGTCACAAATAAATTATTTTTTACTGTTAAGAAAATAAAGCGTCGCAAAATAATGCCACTTGCCTTTGAACATATCCATTTTAACGTGATTTTAGATTTATTATTGCAGAAAAACTGATAAATTAGAGCGCTATTTGACTCCAAGAAACTATGACGTCATCTGCTTGTATTTCATACAAGTTCCATAGATAATGTTTGTTTTGACGTTTAGAAAAATGTATCTCATTTGACTTGTTGGAAAATAGCGGATTATAGCACGCACTTGTCCATACAAACGCGAATAGGCAACGTGGAAGGGACATACCCGTAAAAAATCGAACCACGGGCTACTAGATCACTATAGTATAATGTTATTCAAATAAACGTCACAAAACTAAAAAAAAATTGGCATTTTCATACTAAAGTGTGCCCCGGAAATTTGTATGGGAATGCCAACATTTGGGCAATTTGTTTTTTGACTGTTATTTTAATTTCATTATTCCATTACGATCTCGTATAGTTCGTGGTTCGATTTATTACGGGTATGTCCCTTCCACGTTATATAATATAAAAAATAAAATAAAAAATATACACAAAGTGTAACGGAAAGGGGGTATCAACCCGAAAGGGAGTCAACATACTAATCAATGTAAACAGCTTTTACTACATATGGGACCATCCCTGAAATCGTAAAAAAAATCTTCACCTTAATTTTTTATCGTATCAGTAACATATATACCTAGATACTACCTACTCGTATAAAATCATAGATCAGATAACATTTAGGTAGAAGTGGAAGAAAATTTTTTTCGCGTTTATTTGTATTATTAGGTGGAATGCGTGCTACACGCTGCTGTTTGTGCTCTGTATGGAAGAAGGTATTTTCAGCTAGACTCGCAGATACTCCTACTTAAGTAGGTACCTACTAATTGGAACTTTCCTAACGGCGTGATTATGGCATTTATGGCTTTGGCTGTAGCCCTCTTTGCTGCCTACAAGTTCAGGTATATCAAAAACATTACAGTGTGCCAAACAGTCGTTTACAAAGTTTGTCGATGGCCCATCAGTCAGCTGGCTTGGGAGACAAGGGATCAAGTGAAATACAGATCCATGATCTTAATCTGTATAATTATAAGATATACTAACCGAATCAGGTGGAACTCCGCCAGCCTGAACTTTCTGAAATGGAATAGGTTCCAACGGCGGACCTTCAGCCACCGGCGCCACCACCGGAGGCTTCACAGAGTCGTAAGCATTTCTATTAAAGTAATATTGGTTTGCAAGATTGTATACGGGGCCACGAGGAATATCTGGTGGTGGGATCGACCTTGGTGACACCAGAGGAGGAAATCGACAATGCAGGTTATGTTTACGACCTAATAAAAAGTTTCGTAAAATCCGTAGAGCCATGGATACATCTCTAAAATCAAATTTCATCTTGGTCATTGCTAAAAATAAGATGAATTACAAAACTATGAAATGAAATTACGAAAATACTACGAGAAAATTAATAATATGACTGTATTGAAATAAGAACCAACGTAAAGTTGACATCAATTTTGTTTACGGTTTTTGTCATAAAATTACAAAATAAAAAATGGTTTTGTTGGTAACCAGGTACAAGGCATAGACCTAGACTTTTTTTTACTGTAAAAAGGGCAGAGATCTATAATCATAGATCTGTGAAAAAGGGGGTTATCTTTATGGTTATCTCTCTTGCATAAACTCATTCATATACTTCTTTGTCTTCGCCTAGAGGCAGGTGGCGGGATAAGAATAAGAAATGGAAGCGCAAATAGCATCTGTGGTATCACATAAAAACAACAAGTTTATATGTAGATACGGGATACCACAGACTACTTAATATAATACTCGTATGTAGCAGCGTCTACACACAGCGGTCGCACATGCTTGACACAGAGATACCTTTTGAACTAAAAGCAATAACTCTGGTTTGACAAGACAAGGTACATTAGGCCGATATTACATTATCAAAGAAATATAATCATATTTGTGGGACTTATAGAATTATGAAGAACCTATGACAGTATTTCTATGAGTCTAACAAATATGATTATATTTCTTTGATAGGTAATGTAATATCAACCTTGACATTTGAAAAACATTCACCTCTTTCTGCAGTTGGATAAATTATACACGTGATAAAGGCTGCATGGTTCGTATGTTTTTGAATACGTCAAAGTCAAATACAAACAATAACAAAACTCCCGCGTTTTCCGGTACTGTCAAAAGTTCACAGTGCTCGGTTGTGTGGAATTGTGTTTTTATTTTAATTTTTATTTTGTTGAAACTGAGACTTTATTTAGGTTTTGCATGTTAAACTGATTTACAAGTATGAAAACCAGCAAGTCACCGGAAAACAAGGAGGTGACGCCATCAAAGAAGAAATTAACTCAAGCTCGTCTTCCTTTCAAGATCATCAGCGATGCATCGCCTAAATCAGTCCCTCAACAGCCTAGAAAGAGGAAGTTATCCACGCCTAACCCTGAGCCGGTCACTAAAATCGGTAAAATCAGCAAAGAAAATGGAATAGTGGATGACCCGGTTGTCATAAGTGACGATGAGTGCAAGGAGCAAGATCCACAAAAAGATGAAAAGCTTATGCTGAATCCCTTCGTGAAATTGGTAGATACGGCCTTTAAAAAAAAACAGCAGAAGTCTAAGAAAAAGAAAAATGAAAAGAAGAAGAAGGGATCAGTGAATAGAGATTCTTCAGCCAATGTCGAGAGTAGTGAATGTGAGGAAGCAATGGAGGTAGACGACCCTTCAGAAAGTTTAGCAAATGGAAACAATGTCGTTCTAAACGGCGATGTTACTAAAGACTGTTCACCTACACATAAAGTTGTAAAATCTTTAGAAACTGATGAAAAACTTAATAATTACTCTATATCACCTAAAAAAATTTTTGATTCCTTCAGTAATAAAACTGAAATTATTGCGTTACAGGAATCAAATGACTCTGATACTAATATAGTGAACAAAAAATCTACTGCTGATGAGACTGATGAAAATCTTCCTGGTAATGACAACAAAAGTAACTCTACATCTAATAATAATAAAGTGCAAGCAAATGATAAATCTGAAGAAAATAATCACACCAATGCTCATAAACCTGAACAATCTGGAGATGCTAAGAATAAATCAAAAATAAATGTGTTAACACCAAAGCGAAGTTCTAGGAGCAAAACAAAGCAGGATGCAAAGAGTTTGGATTCTTCAAAACTGAATGAGTCTGTGAGCTCAGCCCCTAGTACTCCGAAGACGAGCAGAAGCTCGTCAGTCTCAAATAGCATCGGGAACGAGTCTATGAATGACTCTACTGCAAGTCTTACTCCTAAACAGGTTAGTATTACTGCATACTGCTGCTTATACAATTTTTCTATAATACTGCTGCTAATCTTCCATGCTGGTTTGGAAGAAAAGAAAAATCTTAGAATGGACCAGCTGCTTTTCTTCCTGGGCAAATTGTTAAAGCCGATTGGGGGAAATGGGTGAGATTTGAATCATGTTAAAAGACAATTAAGCACTAGCAACCCATCACTATTTTGATTTATTTTTTCATCCTAACGCCCACTATTACGCCAAGTGTGGCCTTTGAGTCTTACAGCCCTAGGCTCCGTCTACCCCATCAGGAATAAAATCAGGACTAAGTATCTGTATCTGTATTAGACATAGAAAGCAGCAATCTTGTTTGTTCTAATTTACTGAAAACATTACATTTTAGGGTTTTGTAGCCAATTGGCAAAAAATGGAACCCTTATTGATTTGTCATGTCTGTCTGTCTGTCCGTCCATATTTCACAGCCAATTTTTTCCAAACTATAAGAACTATACTGTTGAAACTTGGTAAGTAGATGTATTCTGTGTACCGCATTAATATTTTCACACAAAAATAGAAAAAAACATAATAAATTTTGGGGGTTCCCCATACTTAGAACTGAAACTTTCATCAAACCCATACATGTGGGGGTATGTATGGATATAGATCTTCAAAAATAATATTGAGGTTTCTAATCTAATTTGCACGGGAGACATTTCCAAAAAGGTTAAATGTGTCCCCCCCTGTATTTTCTAAAATAAGAGAATGATAAATAAATATATAAGGACAGATTACACTGATTGAGCTAGCCCCAAAGTAAGTTCGAGACTTGTGTTATGGGATACTAACTCAACGATACTATATTTTATAACAAATACATGTGTAGATAAACATCCAAGACCCAGGACAATTTGAAAAAGGCCATTTTCCAACTTGCCCTGACCGGGAATCGAACCCGGGACCTCTGGGTGGTGGACTAGCATGATGACCACTACGCCACGGAGGTCGTACGTCGTCGATAAAACTAAGAAATATATATTATGATGTACATTACCATGCAAACTTCACCGAAAATTGGTTTGAACGAGATTTAGTAAGTAGTGTTTATTAAAACATCGATCAATGTTACAACTAAATACAAGAAGTTTTATATTATGTTATATGCTGCTACGGAACCCTTCATGGGCGAGTCCGACTCGCACTTGGACGCTTTTTACTACTTACATACTGTGAAGGCTTATTTTCTTGTTAAATATAAGTTTTTAATTTTAGTTTTAAATCGGGACCCTATTACTAAGACTTCGCTGACACCTTCCTACTAATACCTACAAATTTAAGAAGTAACTATGTTGTATAGTAATATATATGTACAATGTGAAAAGCAATACATAAATTGAAATTGTATGCCCTACCTCTATTACCAATACCTCCCTTATTAGCCTCTTAGGCACCCTTGAGAAAGTATAAAGGGGTGATGAGACATTGTTTTCTACTTTACCACATGGCTTTATATGTATAGAAAATTATTAACATTTGATAACATCACTTTCAGCAACAAAAGAGAATGGAATCTGCAAAGAAAAAAGAAGAGCGGGAAAAGGAAAAGCAGGAGCGTGAGAAAAAGAAACAGCAAGAGAAAGAGGAGAGGGCGAAACTAAAACAAGAGAAAGAAGATCAGAAGAAACGCGAGCGGGAGGAGAAAGAGGAAGCAAAGCGGAAAGAAAAAGAGGAAAAAGAAGAGCAAAAGAAAAAAGAAAGGGAGGAAAAAGAAAAGCAAAAGGAGTTGGAAAGAAGTAGGTTTTTTCTTTTGGGTGTGTGTGTTTGTATTTGCAAATTATTAACGTGCATTGCAAGTTATTGTTTCATCTTAGCACATTGTTGGTTGCATCCTTAACCTTGCTATAGATTCTAGCATCCGCCAATGTCAGTTTGGCCTCTAACCTCTAATGTAGCAGACCTATCTTGCCCTACTTTTTGTAAGTCTCATGCAAGACTTAAATGGCATGTCCTAATGCCATCCTGTTTTGAAGAGGTTAAGAATAAATAATACAACTTTTAGCTTTAATCAATGGATAATAGCCTTATTCACTGTAAAGGATGGAAATCCATGATATTGAGTTAACAACTTAAGGTTTAATATAAACAGTAAATGTGAAATGTTATGTTTACAGAACTAAAAGAAGAAAAAGAAGACCAGAAGCGCAAAGAAAAAGAAGAAAAAGAGGAACAGAGAAGGAAAGAGAAGGAAGCCAGAGAAGAAGAGAAAAGGAAAAGACAAGAGGCTTTAGAACTAGAAAAACAGGAACAAGAACTCAAGAAAAAGAAAGCTGCCGAAGCATTTGTAAATTTCTTTGTCCCCAAACAGAAATCCGAAAAAGATCAAGCTACAATTGGTCCTGTTAGTAAAAATAATATGCTATCAAGTTTCACGATAAAGTCAGATATGAGACTAGCACCCACGGTCCGGACAGATTTGACTGAGGATAAAAGGCAGAATTTGGACGGTCTTATGGAGAAACAGAGTGAAGAAATGCTGTATTTGAAAAGTTTGAAAGAGGGTGTTGTGAAACCTCTTTCGAGTGGGAAAACGTGGCCTATGGAGGATAAAGATGATGATGTTATGATTATTGGTAAGTAATGGTCATTTCATTATTACTATATTCAATGAAATACATTTATATAACTCGTCACTTTTAGGCTCATTATAGCATTATCATAGCCAAAAGTAGACAAATATATTATGTTAGTTAATAGATTCAGGTGTTACTTTGCGGAAGTCAAAGTTACATACTACATGATTTGAATTACTTTGTGCAATTCCACCACCAGTTAGTTCATGCAAACTATTGCCGGCTGGCGCTCACCCACTACTGTTAGTCCCAGCATACCTGCCACCAACAGCCCGTGTGCACCCGCCACCAACAGCTGATGCATGCTCCCTCCGATACTGCTGCATCCGCTGCGGCTGCAGAGTAGAGTGAGGAAACTGTGAATGTTATGTTATCAGGGTGGATGAAACATTTTTAAATAACTTCCTTTAAGGATCTTATAGGACGGAGTCATAGACAAGACGTGGTGTTGAAAAAAATATTTGAATTGCCTCATCTACTTTGTTTCATTTTCTTCTACATCTTTAGTTTCTTTTTGTTGAATTGAAAGGGGATGAAGCCTATCAAATTTAGTTCTAAATCGTCGGTTATTTAACAATTCTGCAGTGTTTCACTAGTGACAGAATTGGGTGTAGTTCGCAAGCCAAACAATATCTTCTGAAGTCTTGATCATGGACGATGTGCCATCTTCTTTAACTTCAATTTTATGGTTTGGACCGTTCTTCTGCTTGTCCATTCGATGCGGGATGGTAAGGAGGTACCAGGATGTCTTTAATCCCATTTTGTTTAAAGAATTGACATATTTCTTTTGATATGAAAGCTCTCCCGTTGTCACTCACTATGGTATCCGGCAGTCCCTGTTCTGAAAATGTCTCTTCAAGTTTGTTTATCACCATACTGGAACTCTGTTCACTATCTTTACCTCAGGCCATTTGGAGGAAGCTTCAATTAATATTAAGAAAACCTTGCCCATAAAAGGACCTGCGAAATCGATATGCAGCCTAGACCAATCCTTTGGTGGAGAGATCCATCTGTGAGTAACCTTGGCTGGCATATTTCTTACTTCCCTACAGACATGGCAATTTTGTATGATGCTCTCTATATCCCTATCAAGTCCAGGCCACCAGAAATAACTCCTTGCCTTAGTAATGACTATGCCATCATGATTGTTGTGAAGTTAAGTTAAAATATAAAAATGTAAGTTAAGTTACTCAACACAGTGCTAGTTTCTTGCCGTTTGGGGCTAGCTCAATCAGTGTTATTTGTCCCTATATATTTATTTAATTAAATTGTATGCAAATTGTTGCAAACAATTTAATCAGATCAATAGATAACTGGGATGGTCTAAACAAAACGTCATCCATACAAATCATTGTTGCTTCAATTAAATTGTATGCAAGAAATTTGCAAGAAACTTGCCCTTTTAAATGGATTTTAGACACAATACATAGTAGTAGTACAAAGGCTTTAGATCATATTTTACTAACAAGCTTTCTAAGAAATAATAGACCTTAATTATATCTTTATTTTATGAATTCCAGAAGATGAGTTGCCTCCAATCGATGGTGCAGGCGAGATCATGACCTGCGACTCAGCTGTTCGCGAGAATCTTCGACCTAAGTTGCTGAGCTTCCATGAAAACAGACGTCCTCCGTACTGGGGCACCTGGCGGAAGAAGAGTGCGTTTGTTAAGCCGAGGAGACCATTTGGACAAGACGAGGTAGAAACCGCAATCTTATTTAAACATCTGATTCATTTTCCTTAAAAAAAACATGTCAGGGCTAAAACTGCCCCAGCGGACCACGCGACGTGTTGAGTCAGTCTATCTCTGTCATCACGCAACGTATTCTGTTTTTATCATACCATACTTGAGTTTGATAAAAATTGTCTTTAGTAGTACATTACGATATAAGTCCGTTATGGTGGTTATGTACTCGGCTCTATTATTAAATAATAAATAAAATAAAATAAATATATAGGGACAAATTACACTGATTGAGCTAGCCCCAAAGTAAGTTCGAGACTTGTGTTATGGGATACTAACTCAACGATACTATATTTTATAACAGATACATATATAGATAAACATCCAAGACCCAGGACAATTTGAAAAAGGCCATTTTCCAACTTGCCCTGACCGGGGATCGAACCCGGGACCTCTGGGTGGCGGACTAGCATGGTGACCACTACGCCACGGAGGTCGTCAAACCTATTACACCCTCGCCTGCGGCTCGGACTTAAATTCCGCCTCGTGTGTTTAACC
The DNA here is from genome assembly GCA_943193695.1 of Acrobasis suavella. Lineage (NCBI taxonomy): Eukaryota > Metazoa > Arthropoda > Insecta > Lepidoptera > Pyralidae > Acrobasis > Acrobasis suavella. The sequence goes on from OW971942.1 coordinate 13,558,038, forward strand.
AATATGTTATACGATGTTTTTAAACACATTTGCGAGAGAAAATACCTAATAAAATAAAGTCTTTGATTTTAAATAAACCCGGCCACTGTAATGCTCACTGTTGCTTCCCTCCAGTTTTAATTTTTAAAATCTTTAAAATATGTAGTGTGTTAAAAAAACATTTTTGTGTCACATTTTCAGAAGCAACTAGACTATGAGGTAGACAGTGACGAAGAATGGGAAGAGGAACAAGAAGGTGAAAGCATCGACGGCAGCGCTGCTGGCAGCGATGACGAACAAGATGCTGACGAGTACGAAGTGGACAACGAAGTGTTTGTCCCACATGGATATCTCAGTGACGAGGTAATAGCACAGAATAAGTACTCAGATATTCACGTACAGAAGTCTTACTCAGAAAAGAAATTCAAAGAATTATCTACTGAATGTAGTAAGCGCTATGGTTTAATTTAGTTCGCGGCAGAAATTCTCACCTCTTGGTTTAGATACCTACCGAGACATCCATTGCAAGCCAATTTCATTCTTATTACTTTGGACAAACGATTCATGTAACTGAATTTTCCCCTTCGAAGTAGTCGCCGCGCCGGGCGCATAATAGTAATGTAGGCATATAAAAATATTTTTAGCTGGACCGTTTGATTATTAAAAAATATGTACACGTATTTCTTTTCTCTGAGAAAATGACAAAGATACAGTGCATTGAAATTTCGCATGACGTCACGGCTTCGTACGATTTTTACATAGAGGTGACGTCGCAAGCCTCCCTCGATGAAACTTTGATGCTTGGTATCTTTATGAATTTTTACTTTCTTGGCAAACTGAAAAATATAGGCGCATTATTATTGGATAATCTTAAAGATGGATTAATTACAACTATAATTTTCTAACTCTGTCGTCACCACAAACATTTATTGAGTTTTTATTAGAATAAGAAGATAAAATACCTGTGGTGAATCTTCACTAAATTATTATAAATTTTTTCAGGAAGCTACAATGGATGAGGATGATAATGATAATGTGCTGTCACTGTCACCTGAAACCCAACAAGCGAGATTGAAACATCTAGAAGACGAATTCGAGTCTGAAATGAAGAAACCAACAGAGAAATTAAAACCAAGACTATATGGTTTATTATGGGAGACCGTTGATGGTGGAAAACCAGAGCATTGCGTGGATGCGTTATGGAATTATTTCGGCAAGCTATCCATGGTCATGGGTGACCCCACAATGTTACTTAAACCGAGCAAAGAACCAGAAGAAGGAGAAAAGAAAAAGGTCAAAAAAAGGAAAACCGAAGACAAAGAAAGTCCAAAAGTTGAAAAAAAGAAAAAGACTAAAACAGAAAGTAAAGATAAACCTAATCTAGAGGTTAAGAAAGCAAGTGATAGTAAGAAAAATCAGCCTGGGATCAACTCATTTTTAACTAAAGTTAAATCATCGTAAGTCTTAAGGTAGTTTTAATATGCATACTACAAAACACAACTTACTAAAGAAATTATATACAATCTAGAATGCCTACTAAGTGGCAAAGCCGTTCCTGATAAAGTTATAGGTGTCCCTTTCTACTTTATTTCACTGGCAGTTTGCGGTAAAGCGATGCCTCTAACTTTTAGTACGTTTTTGGAAACAATAGGTATTTAAACATAATAGTAATATAAACTTTAAGTAAGTGGCTTTAAGTTTAATTTTCAATCTTCTAATATATAAAATTCTCGTGTCACAGTTTTTGTTGCCATACTCCTCCGAAACGGCTTGACCGATTTTGATGAAATTTTTTGTGCTTATCCGGTATCTATGAGAATCGGCCAACATCTATTTTTCATCCCCCTAAATGTTAGGGGTAGTCCACCCCTAAATTTATTTTTTTATTTTTTAGACAAAATTTTTAATTTCTATTTTTTTATGATACAACATACAAAAATACATACAAGCCTCAATTTTGGCAAAACAACGTTTGCCGGGTCAGCTAGTGATTTATATTATTACTTGTAGTCATTCTAGATTGTACTATAATTTCTTTGGAACTTACTTCATTACTAGATTTAAAATATATCTAGTTGACATCTCTTCAGAATATTAGAAGGGAGATGAGGAAGGGGAAGAACAAGGATGAAGTTTTTCCAACAAATTAATGAAAAGTTAGGAGTTGGGTCCTACCAGGGGGTTATGCAGTAACGTCTGTCTTGCGTACCGCTTTTGAAGTAACCCCAGGACAGAGAGAAGCAAGGAATGGAGGCAACTCCATCGACAGGTGCAAGCTCTTAATTACAAGAATTTAGTATATAGGTGTAATAATACTAGATGTCAACTTGTTTAAGGTAAATAATGGTTTAAAGTTTTAAACCTAGTAATAAAGTTAGTTTGTGTCCAAATTAGGTTCTGGGTAACAGTATGTAGATATGCCTTGTCAAAATTATGACTTAGGGTCAGTTAAGACAAGAGGGGAGCGCAGTGGAGAGGAATTTTTTATGACACTAGAAAATAAACTTTAAAGATCCGCGAGCATTCTAGCGTCTCGCAGTTTTTGCTTATAAAAACTGCGAGACGCTAGAATGCTCGCGGATCTCGAGACCGTGCGAGCATTTTGTCATATTTAAACTTTTATAAACTTTAGGCTATGGTAATAATGTCTTATTTTCAATTGAGATAGTAAATTGCTCGGGCATTATTCTTCTCTGTCTGAACTGACCCTAATTGATTCATTATATACAGGTAAATACGGTTCACTCACGTAAAACAATCTGAAAGGCCGACAGTTTAGATGATCATCTTCAGGATCATCAGGGCGAGTGTTAGCAACGAAACGACGGTATCGCCGCCTCCTTTATCTAAAATCTAAATCGATGTAACTGCATTTACTAGTATATAATGTAATTAGTCTATCTCACATTAGTTAAAAAAGTAAAAAAATAACTGAATTATTCTTTGTCGAACAACTACAACTTTGCTCAACAAAGTTGTAGTTAATCGCCAAACAATAAGTCAATTCAATAAGTCCAAATAATTGACTTATGGTTTGTCAAATAACTTTGTTTAGGACCTAAAATTTTATATAAAATATAATATTTACTTGAAATATTTTTGAACACTGTTGTTAAATCAATTTGCCGACTGAACAAAAAATTTTATCAACATTGGTAAATATAAACCGAAGAGGTAATAAATGATAACATTTTAATTTTCTATCAACTTTACTCAAACACACTTCCACTAGCATCAAACCAGAGACTATGCATGAAACATAAGGGAGTAAACCAGTAAGTGAAATCGATAAAATAAAATTACAAACCTAGAAGCATTCTAAAAAGAGTTCACGTCTTTTCTTTCTTTGTCCTTCATAAAAATATGTTTATATTTAAAATAACATTTGTTTCTATTAAAGTTTCAAAATTATTGTGTGACTGTCAGATCAGTTGATCATTTTAATATTCCGATTGTCAAAATCAGAACAAAATATAATTATTTACTACATAGTCCTGTGAACTTATTTCTATAGAATTGTATTTTTTTACGTGTGTCTGTAGCCAACACTGTCAGATTTTTCAAGCTGGCGCTATATGTTGGGTCAATTTTTAAAAATGATGAGGTCAGGATAGCTTATATTATATTGAGTCTATCTCAATCGTTTGAGAATATCCTTTAGATTTCCAGGACTTCAAACACTTGTGATAACAATCGCATTCTGTAAATATCAGATTTTCCTTTCGCTAAGTTATATTGTATTCATTAATAATTTTATTATTCAATAAAGAGTATTACACAAATTGGTGATCTTTTACTTTCTATGCTACAGTTACCACAACTCGAGATCTATCTAACAAACGCACTAACAGACAAACAGTGTGATTATGAATCTCCTAGCTAAAAACTTTTAGCTTTAGCGTTTTTATTTAAGAATCCCCTTACCCTAGACTTACCATATACCATACAGACGTAGTCTACGTTTTATTTAAAACGACGTGTTAGGCTTCGGTGAAAAAAAATAATTTTAAAGAAATTGCAATTATCTAGGGTTATAAGTCAAAGATTCAAATGTTTATTCAGTAATTAGACCTTCACAGGCACTTTTACACGTCAATAAGTATAATTTATGTTACGTGTAAAGTACATATATTAAAATTTTATTTATTTTTAAAGAAAAGCTACCCATACCAGCGCTTCGTAACGACCACTGCTGAGAAGAAACGCCGAAAGAAACTCATTTTCACAGTATTGGTCGCCTACTCGCCAGAAGGGCTTTGTCATATTATTATAATTGTCTTTTAATTAATAAATACTTATAATATAATACAATGTTGACACATTATAACATGTAATGCTTGCGAACAAGTAAACAAACATAAATTGCGTAATAAAAAATATTAAGTAGTCAAAAAAGCGAAGCCGAGCTGACCAGTCCCTCCCTAATTGGTTTCCAACTGTAAAATTATGAACTGGAAAGAAAATATAAGGGTGTAGAAGTTTTCCATACTGATGGTCAAATATGATATAATACACTATATTCTCAAGTTCATAATTTACTGTCGGAAACCAATTATAACCCTAGATAGTTGCAATTTTTAAAAATTACATATTTTTGCCATATCCGACATGTCGTTTCAAAATAAAACGTAGACCACGTTTGTATGGGAAAGTCTAATTCTGTCCAGGGTAAGGGGACTCATAAGGAAATGAAAGATACATGTTATATTATAAGTGCACACCTACCTTGTTTTATAATAAAAACCAAAGATCAATGAGCCAAAAAAGTATACCAAAAATCACCCATTTAAATGTCACCGCCCTCTACCGGGTGAGAAGCAGACGGCGCGTGGGGAGGACAATGGTGGTGCTTATATTAAAATAAGTTACGGTTTTGTATTATTTATGTGATTTTAATTTTAAGTGCCAAATTTTTTGTCTCTTCTGGTACCCTAATGTTTTCTCCATATTTATACAAGATTCCTATTTCGATTTTCAATCTTCCTCACATTATCTAGCACATTCACAAGCTCGTATAATACATATCTCGGAAACTCCAATAACTAAATGTGGTATCAATATAATCAATACCTATAATAAAACAGTAAATAAAAAAATGTGTCTGCACATGGATATTGAATATATTAAAAAAAATCTTTAGGGGCGATGGAGACATACTAATAGCGAAAGAGTTTAAAAACAATGTCTGTTATTCTGTTTGAACACGGTCATCATCATCCGAGCGTATTCCCGGTTGCATCCTCAGCAGTAACGCTTCAGAGCCCGGGGTCCGCTACCTAACCAAGGAGATTTGACGAGGTTACAGGTTTTTACACAGAGCGACTGCCGTCTGACCTCCACAACCCAAAGGGTAAACCAGAAACAAATCCTTGGATAGTTTGATGTTCAAACGCTAGGTGGCGTTTGGGACCCACAGTTTTACGTGCCTTCCGAAACACGGAATCATCTTTCTTTTCGGATAATCAGGTGATTCAAACCTGCAATATCCTATCCAGACTGGAAACAACTTTTCACAAAGTATGCTTCCCAGTGGGAATCGAACCCATGACCTCCGTCTGACAAGGCGAACGCCTTGACCACTGGACCACAGAGGCAGTCTGTTTGAACACGGTATTTGTACACAATAAACGGATTCAAATTAATCCTTTTGTTATACAGCTGTTAAGTCTTGGTACTTTTAATTTATTTTGGAAAATGGAACACCTAATGCAGAACCATAATGGTCCACTAAACTATATGAAATATGAATATGACGCTTTCGCAAAAGTTGTTCAGCCTGATGAGAATTTTTATTGCTAACAACTTTTTTATTTTTGTTTTAACAAGCGAAGATCTGGAACATCTGTTATAGAACCACGTTAATATGAAATAAATAATTTATTGCTACAAGTATTTTCTTGTGTCAACGTATATTCGTATATATATTAATACATATAATTCGCTGAAGTCTAGCTTGTCCAACATTGACTCCTACAAAATTTCATGAAGCTCCGATCGATTATAGACACTCGAGTGTCGAACTTGTATGTAATACGAACACCGGACGGGATTTAACGAGTGTATCTATCTAGAATTTCTGGTAAACTTTGCTCGCATCGCTCGTAAAGTAGATACCTAATTTTAAGAAGTCTGTAAAAAAAAAAAAGTTTTAATACCGGCTGTATAATTATTTACATTATGGTCTCCTAAATTTAACAAAAAAATAAATGTCTATGGTCCATTGCTTTAGGGTTGCCAGAAAAATGAATTTACCCCAACCAACATAGGCTGGGATTGCTGGGAATCCACTATGCGGAATTTAAGATGCTGATTCTATTTATGTTGCAGTTGGATTGTATAATCTGCTGTTTAACAAAATCTCTAGCTGTTTGGCATTACAGCCTGGTTTTGTAAAACCGCTGAAAATCGTTCAGCTGGAATGTCAATGTGTTAAGACTCTCCTTACCGTAGACTTTTCCATACGTAGTAACGTAGTCTAGTTTTCATTTTAAAATGACACGTAAGATTTAGGCAGTATTTTGTAATTTTAAAGAAATTGCATATATCTAGGGATTTAACTATTTTCGACAAACAAATATGAACTTGAAAAAAAATATGAGAGTGTAAAAATTTTCAATGCTAAGGGTCAAATATGAATTTATACACTATATTCTGTTTTAAGGTGAATGCACAGTTATCAGAGCCAAACGAAACGAATTATCAAATTCTTTGTATGAAACTCTATGAAACCTCGCACACCTGACCGCGTCGAATCGTCCGAATCTGAAAGTAACACAGAAATCCTAGACGAATTTGGATGACTGATCTTCAGATTCCGCGAGGGTGATGCGATCGAATCAATCGTATCGCCTGCATTTCGACAATGAAAAGTGTGTGCGAAAGAGCAACGAGAGTTATGCGATCGAGTAACTACTTCAGTTTATTTTGAATGTTACAAAAATGAGTGATTCTAACATAATTGATTAATAAAGCACGGACAGTAAAAATCTCGTCAAGATTCATCACAATTCACATGTAATTACAGTGTGACAGGTGTAAAGGAAATAGAAACTATTCTTTCGGCGCGCTCGATTCTTTCAGCGCGGTCGTTTCTTTCGGTGCGGATAGATATGCGAAGCCTTAAAACTTCGATCGATTCAACGCGTTCGGCTCGAATAAATGTGCTTTCACCATTAAGTTCATATTTTGACTGTGAAAACTAGTTACACTCCTAATTTTTTTAAATTACATAATTTCGCCAATGTCTGACATGCCGTTTTAAAATAAAAGCTAGACTACGTTTGTGTCGGAAAGTGTAATTCAGTCTAGGATCCGTCAGAATATATTCTGTCTAATTTGTGGTTTATGGTAAGGGGACTCATAATACAAACACAGACGAAGTAGTGATCAGGATAATACAAAACAGCTAACGTTTAGATCACGTGTAGGGTTACCATGATTCAATAAACTTGTGTTATCTTACCAAACAAAATGTCGGGGCAATAGTTGTTCTTTATTTTTATAAATCACGCGTGGCATTGAAATAAAACTACCAGGCCACTCAAAAAAGTTTTTATGTATGTGAGACTGGCCAGTTACAATCTATTATGAAAATATAATTATTTATTAGTATAAATAGGTACGTTCCAATTTTAAAATTTTCCTCCAAATTTTTTGCGGGCTAATTAAAATAATCGTGTCTCATAGAAAAATGGATCTGAGCCGAGAACATTTTCGCGCTATGATTATTAACGATTTTAAGTGTCGTCTGAAACCCGATGAATCGTACGATAGGTTTCAAATGACATTTATGGATGAAGGCCCTTTAAAGGCAACCGTGTATCGTTGGTGTAACGAATTTTAGCGCGGTTGACTAATTTTGGGGATGAGGAAAGAAGTGGTCGCCCTTTGACGGCTGTTATGAAAGAAAACGTGCTAACAGTAAAAAAATTAATCCACGAAAATAGACGAGTTACGTATCAGGAAATTCAGCACATCCTGCAGATTGGATCAGGAAGCGTTTACGAGATTCTACACGTGCATCTTCGCGTGAGAAGGATACTTTCACGATGGGTGCCACACAACCTTACAGATGCTCAGAAGCAAGCCCGAGTGGAATGGTGCCGCGATATGATAAACAAATTCAGGCTCCTCTCGGCGTGTTTACGACATCACTACCCAGAAACGAAGCACTAATCAACGGTTTGGGTGTTTCAAAATGAATCATCGCCTACAAAAGTGAAGTGATCTAGAAGAGGAGGGAAGATTTTTGTCAGTTCCTTTCCGGAATCAAAGAAGCATCAACGCCGAATGGTATACTACCAAATGCTTGCCAGAAGTTTTCTCTGTTGTGATGACAGGGCTCCGCGGGCTACTGCTCAACCACGACAACGCGCCTGCCCACACCGCGTTCAAAACGAGGGACTTCCGGATAACACGTCGGTCCAACTCCTGAGTCACCCTCCTTACAGCCCTGACCTAGCACCATATGACTTTTTTTATTCCCGAAAATAAAAAATCTGCTCAAAGGGATACAATTTTTGGTCACCGGAAGATTCGCTGTCTGACAGGACATGTTTGAGCAGGCTATAAACGAGGTGCGCATGAAACTTTGCATAGAGGCTGGTGGAAAGTACTTTGAAAAGATTTAATAAATAACATTACCATTAGAACACTTTTTATTTTCGCAAAACTTACTGAGTGTCTCACGTATGAGTTAAACTCTATACAGTATAATTCAGTCTGAAACATCATAGGACACAAATAAGGAATGATAATCAGCTCAATGCGATTGGATATCGAAATGTTGTTAACCCAACATCAAAATGGCGGTTTCTCACCACCTTAAATTTGATGATAAAAGCAAATAGGTAAATTACTAGAATCGGCGGTGGATACGTAACTACCCAAACTACTCTTATGAGTATTTACAAGCTAGATCAGGGAAATTCACGATAAATAAATATATCTACCCATTGGTGGGTAGACTGTATTGAATTAAATGATTTATGAATTAGCATTTCCTTGTCGAAAAGTGTGTGCAAGACAAACACTATCTGTCTGTCGAGTCGTCTGACAATGTGGCAAGTCCGTTTCATGTTGTGCTTTATTAAAATTTTAACGAAATTACAAACAATCTGGAATAAGTGCGTATGGTCAAAAAAATCTTATAAACTACATTGAAAATTAAACCCGATTCCACCACCTACAGTTTATATTTCCATAATAATGCTTATTTTAAATTCCTAATTATTCCAAAAAATATACTTAAAGTTATTTGCACCTAGAGATAGGCATCTACCCGGGTATATACCCACGCTTGGGTATTTACCCAATATACAGAGAGTAAACACCCGTATTATTATCTTTGCCCATATCTACCCGCTGGGTGATTATGTGTAAAAATGTACAAAATGGTTATGTTTTGTATAAATAAAAGAATAAATCTAATAAATGAATAACAAAAATTAAAATCACTAATGCTATCCATATAAAATATACAGATTTCATCTTATTTGATGTCTGTCCGCTTATTTTAACATGTTATTAGATCTACAAACATTTGCCAGCCAAAAATGTAAACTGAGACCTGTCACTTCGTATGTTCTCATACAAGGGGTAGATTGGGGTAAATACCCAGCATGCTATTTCGTGGGAAATTTTATAACAAGTTGATGGGGGACCAGTACGTTTGGTACTTGGATAAGCACAAAAAAAATTTCTGTCCCTATATGTATGAGGATGCACATATATTGAAATCGCATCTGATGTATGTTTGCCTTTTTCACTTATAATTAGGTCCTACAAACATTTTCCAGCAAAAGATGTAAAACATAGGCCTGCCATTTCGTATGTTTCCATACAACGGGTAGATTGGGGTAAATACCCGGCATGCTATTTTGAGGGAAATGCTCTAACAAGTTGATAGAGGATCAAAGAATTTATCAATACGGATATCTTTTGTTCCGGGACTAACCTCGAAATCAGTGGTTTTGGCTCTAGGATGAGCAGTCAAAAAAATCTTATCTTTCTATATGTATGAGGATACGCTTGTATTGACATTGCATTTGATGTTTGTTCGCTTGTTTTAACATGATTAGGTCAACAAACATTTTCCAGCAAAAAAGTAAGCTTAGACCTGTCAATTCGTATGTCCCCATACAACGGGTAGATGTTGATGAATACCCGGCCTACTTTTTTGTGGGAAATGTTATAACAAGTTAATGGGGGAACAAGGAAATCGTCGATAGGAATATCTTTTGATCCAGGACCAACCCTGAAATAAGTAGCCTTGTCTTTTTAATGAGCAGTCAAAAATACTTTTTCTATTTTGTATGAAGGTAAGGCTCATAAAAGTATGTTGACTTCTTCGTCTTTTTACTTATTTTATCATATAAGTAATATGAAAATAAGTCAATATCGCCTACTTTCAATTTATGATTAGTATGGTGGTTACACATATTTTAATATCGCATTTGACGTATGATTGTGTTATAAGCTTATTACAGCGTTTGCACACACTTTCCAACACGGTTTGTGAAGTAATTACTCTTATAATTCAATATAACAACTAAATTTACCCAATCTACCGTGTATATACCCAAATGGGTAGATTGGGTATTTACCCACTGTCCATCTCTATCTGCACCCTTTTCTCTCAAACTACCAGTGTAATAATTTTTATAGGAACAGTGATTTATAACTTTAGGTAGGTATCTTTTCGGGGTCGGCTTCATTCTAGGCGTAAAACACATAGAAAAGGCATATGGTGAAGGCGCGGTGCAGATACGGCGCAGGCATTATGCCGCTTCACTACGTTTTGATACAAAATGTATGAAGGCGACGCGACGTAAATTATACTGAAGCGGCGCGGTGCAGGCACGCTTCGTCGCCTGTCCCGTGCCGTAAGCAGCACAACTGGAGCGGCGCACAACACGCTCGCCGGTTATTATACAGGATGAGCAGTATTTATGAATAAAAAAAAATGCATTACGATATAAAATTTAATGTTCAGTTCTACGATATAGATGAACAATATCCTATACATCATTGTACGACTATACCGAGCTGGAGTATAGTAATAGAAGTTGTTCAGGATTAAATATGGAGGGAAATATAAAATATAGGCTAACAGTCTATCACTATTTTAATTCAATTTTTACGGTTCCGTTGTAAACAAGGAGCCCTTATAATTTCGCCATGTCTGTCTGTCCGTTTGCGGTTTTACTCAGAGACTATTGAACTAGAAAGCTGTAATTTGGCATGAGTGTGTGTATAAATCATACCGAAAAAGTGGTACTTAAAATAAAATTTTGAAAAAAAAAACTTTTTTTTTTACTTACCCATCGTTTGGTGAATTTGGGGTATCGTTTAATAGGTCTTTCAAAAATATTGTGATTTCGCAAACATCATTCTTTGATTTAGGGATCCGTTACCGAAAAAATGGTTCTGCATATATTAGTCTGAGTCAAGTGTTGCAGCAAAGTAACCGCATCGTCGTCTTCTGAAGAAGAAGACATCCTATCGAAACATAATTAATCTGTATAATGAACCATCGTGTCGTCTCATCGCCTCTTCTGTATAATTTAAATCGCATCTGCGCCGTATCTGTCCTACGCCTGCGCCGCGCCTTCACCTTACGTCTTTTCTATGTGCGCCCTAGATTGTGTAATTTCTATGGTAAATTCCAAGAATAATATGGCAACACTGTAAACCAGAGATAACTTTCAATTCGCAGTCATATCAATGTAATCTTGAAAATTAAAATGACTTGCTTGCTTATGCTTTGCGGTGTTTTATAGAAACTGAATGAGATATTTCTTCTCTTGTTTATTTATTATTCCAGATAAACAAGTGAATTTTTGTTCTTGCGAGTGAGGAAACGAAGTTTCATTACATAAATGCCGTGACTAAAGCAGCTAAGATGAGCAAAATGTCCAAGAACAAGCTGAACCTGACCCTCCCTCCAGGGTCTATTGACACGGCTCCAGCGGTTACTCCGTCGAATATGACTCCTCAGCTAAAGTCTGCCACTGCCTCTGAGTAAGTGACTTCTACATAAACCTGATTTTTTATCACGACGCAGTTGTCTGGCATTCTATTGAATTTATTGAAATAAGATGAATCACACACTCTTTCAAAGGAATCAGATGTGTTGTTTTGATATAATTAGATAACAGGATGCTACGCAACGGGGACTACATAAAAATTGTAAAGAGCGAAAGGGGTTTATTTATGGTCAATTATTGAATATAGAAAAAATGCCTGGCAAACCTCTTATCAGTAACACTGATGGAGCCCTGATGATAGATGAATGCCATGCTTATAAGTTAGATACCTAAGTTCTCAATTATTTCTCTATTTATTTAAGTTCTGTATTTCTTTTTATTTATTCAATCATCATCTTTGTCTGATAGGTGATTTCTTTATAGAGATTGTTCATAATCAATACTTACTCTGGCAGTACTAACTGGTATTTTTATTTTCATCCTGAAAAATTTGTTCCAGTAGACTTGCATAGAATATACAGAATGTCTTTTTAAATTACCATCAGTTTCCAGACGGTCGGATCCGACCGAGAAAACAATTGATAACAATGGGTTTGCAAAATTGCGGTTGTTGAAGGGCTAAAACATGCACACTGAGACTTCACACCAGAATGGCAGTGGTTGGCTGGAATCGCCGTGCTTCAGGTAGTCCTGAGGCTTTTCTTTTGTTCAAGCTATACTGTGCATTTCATTGACAGAAATAAAGATTATGGTTTGAAAATAAAAGTGTGCTGCCAGCAACTGCTATTCTGGTGTGAGTTAAACCTTAGGCACGAAACATGACAAGCGGAATGTTTAGTTACATATAATTACAAATTAACTGAATGTGCTGGGCGCCCGTTCTGGGCGGTGGCTATGTTTTGTTCTACCGTCACATACTGAGCAGTTGCATGAAACCAAGACCCATTTTAAAACTATTGTTATAAAAATGGCAGTGTTTGACAGGTTTTTTAAGTTACAGAAAAAGTGTAAACGATGGACAGTTATCAATTTACCTAGTTGGGCTTTTATATTTTTTTGAATTGTAGGCGACAGGGCCTTGCTGGTAAGTCAAAAACCAGTATTGAAGCCCTGACTGAAAGGCTGGAGCAGATTGAGATGGACGACACACAGAGAAGACGGATCGAGGTGTTTCTCTGCCAGAAAGAAAAGATTGGAGAGCTCAGTGATGACGATTTTGAGAAACTAGGGGAACTTGGTAAGACTTGTATTTATCCATGAATAAATGATACTTATAGTAAACAGTTCACATCTATTAGTAGAAAGTGGAAAAAAACTCCAGTCCTTCAACAAGGACAATTTGTGGCTTTAGTGAATACCTAATAAAAATAGTAATTAATTCATTTGTAAAGTTAGAAAATTTTACATCATTATTTATCTAGTCATATCTTTTTAAGTCTACTGTCTCTGTACTAGAGCCATACTTGGCCAGAGCAGCGAGAGGATTTTTTTTGATTTGTATTTCCTAAGTCGCCTTTTATGGCATTCACAGGAAGTCTTGGAGTGATCCTATTCTACTCTCGGAAATCACACAGCACATAACATCTAAAACATTTCTACAGGGCAAGGAAATGGAGGAGTGGTGATGAAAGTTCGTCACAAGTCCACTGGCCTCATCATGGCTAGGAAGCTGATCCACCTGGAAGTAAAGCCAGCAATTAAAAAACAGATCATCAGGGAACTGAAGGTCCTTCATGAATGCAACTTTGCACATATTGTGGGCTTCTACGGGGCCTTTTATAGTGATGGAGAGATTTCAATTTGCATGGAGTATATGGATGGAGGTTCGCTTGACTTAATATTGAAGAAGGCGGGCAGGATTCCTGAATCTATTCTAGGTAAAATCTTTTTCTCTAGTTGAAAAATTTTTTTTTTGCCTCATTACAAACAATGCAGTTGTACCAGTAATATTGACAGTCTGTCTGATGTGTTCTGTGCTTGTATTGGTAATCACAATTGTTTTAAGATATCGGTAGCTCCCGCCTGTTTGGGAAGGTATATAAAAGTTTTTGTTTGAGCATACATTAGATACCTCGGTTACCTGAAAGGGATTGCAGTTCTGATAAGGCCGCCTTTTGACATCTGTTTTATGTAATCTATCATTCTATTTCATTATGTTTTGATGCAATAATTTTAGCTAACAAATATTGAACCACTTCCACACACTAGAACTAAAACTGTAAAAGGCAGGCTACTCAAGAAAATTACAAGAGTTCCCTATATGTGAAGTTTTTATATCTGAATAAATTTTGTTTAATTTTAAATTCATAATGAGCAGGCCTGTGTCACTCCCAAGTCTTGTCCAGAGTAATAGGAGTGAAATTGGCTTGCAATTGAGTTATAGGCATCTAAACAAATAGGTGCTGAGTTTAGAAGTGAGCTGAGCTAAATTAAACTGTACTGTTAACCACATTGAGTAGATATTTCTTTGAATTTCTTTGCTGCGTAATTAGTCTTCTGTATGTGAGTACTACGTGAGTACTAGTACTTATTCCGTGACATAAGACTATTTTCCAATTCCAGGAACAATAACATCAGCAGTCCTGAAAGGCCTGAGCTATCTCCGTGACAAGCACGCCATCATGCACCGCGACGTCAAACCGTCCAACATCCTTGTCAACAGCAACGGAGAGATCAAGATCTGCGACTTCGGCGTCTCCGGCCAACTTATCGACTCTATGGCCAACTCGTTTGTGGGCACTAGGAGTTACATGTCTGTGAGTAGTAGAGTAGTCTTTTGCTTCTGGATTGTTTTTATCTCCTGAGGTTTCTCAGAAAAACTCTCCCATTGGTGGTAAAACATTAACTAGCTCTATTTCAATACTTCAAAATGATTTAAGACATATTTTTTCTTTCAGCCTGAACGTCTCCAAGGTACCCATTATTCAGTGCAATCAGATATATGGTCACTGGGTCTTTCGCTTGTGGAGATGGCCATAGGAATGTATCCTATACCACCTCCTGATGCGAAGACTCTAGCAGCTATATTTGGTGGACAGAATGAGGACCATTCACCAGGGCAGGTAAAGCATAAATCTCTCAATCTTAATTTTAAATTTCTTAAGGCTATGTATCAGATAATAATGTGTATAATTCGTGTTTCTTATAAAAAAACTATGAAAGGAATTGGGTGCAAAGTACAATAATTTTCTTGATTTCACTCCCAAAGATTCCATAGTTTCAAAGATGATGGTATGACACCAAGTTTGTCTGGAGGGGCCCGCATACTCTTGCCTTGTGGGATCCAATCAAGAATTTTACGTGAAATATGGTTGCGATGGCCATCACAGCATGTGACCGATCTTATAGAAAAAGAAACATGTAATTTTTCGTCTTAGCGACGTAAATATAAATTAAAACGCTAAATGTATTTGCCAAATGTAAAAACAGAACGTCAATGTCACTTGTCTTTTAGTTCTGAACACACTTATCTTCTTGTTTGGAGCAGCGGCCAAAAATGAATTTTCATACTACTTTCCTGTTTTAGGCCGGTAAAGTAATGCATGACCGAAGCATTACAAACTTCGTGTCTTCTTTTTACTACAATAATGCCCACATTTCTGAGCATGTTTGTGAAAATTAAATTGATATATGTTTGTGGACCAATGCGTGGCAACACCTACTCCTAATGACAGAGGTGTGTGTGTTTTTGTAAACAAATTATTTACAAACATCTCATTGCAGGCGCCGAACTCCCCGCGTCCCATGGCGATATTCGAGCTCCTAGACTATATAGTCAACGAGCCGCCGCCTAAGCTGCCGTCAGGGATCTTCTCGGACGAGTTCAAGGACTTTGTTGACCGCTGCCTGAAGAAGAACCCTGACGAACGGGCCGACTTGAAGACTCTCATGGTGAGTCATGTATCAATTTTATGTTATAGAAGTAGTATAAAAAAGATGTACCTAGTGGTGAAGGTGAAAATATTGGTGCTGGCTCTTAAAAAAATGTTTACAAACATTAGTAAACATGTTAGAAAATTGTTTCATGTTAGGTTAGAAAACATTTCAAACAAAATTGGTGAGAGCACTCAAAACATCTCACAATTCATAATATAATGTTACAATTAAAATTGACAACATTTCAAAAATTTTATATTCATATTTTATATTTTTTCCTTAAAGAACTTCAAAAAAAAGGACATACGTATTTTTTCTTTTTCATTTCTTTTCATTATTTCTCCTAAAATTAAATTGTTTAAAATCTCTCCATTCTAAAAGAGCGTAAGTACAAGAGTTAGGATGTAACGAGTTTACATCTTTGCCATACATTATAATTAAAAAATAAAACTTTTACTGACGTCTATAGAGTTGTGTTTTGTAGCAGTAAGATATCGATATCGATACAAAAACTTACGTATCGTAAAATAGGGTTACTTTGATTAATTTCAAAATTCAAACGCTCCTATCTCAGCTATTTTTGGCATAAAAATATTATATTGACGACTTGGTATGTGGAAAACAAATGGCATAAAAAAATTACGCTTGTAATACTCGACAAAAAAAATTTGCCCTATCATCTCTATACTTGAAATGGGGTTTTTGGGTAACCCACGTTTTTTAACGGATTCTGATAGTCGCCCCTTACAGGAATTAAGAACACAAAGAAAAAAATGTTTCACTTTTTACTTTTTAAGTTACAGCGTTTTAAAGTTGATTGGGGTGAATTTGACTGAAAATAAAAACAAGGGCTCCGGCGTACACGCGTTGTGAAAAGATGGCGGACGTACCAGGATTTCTATTTTAAAAATATAAATAAATATGCGTTCAGAAATTTGGAAGATGTAATTAAAAAAACCAAAAAAAAGCTATCATAAATATCACCTTGTGTTTTGAAAGTCGCCCCATTTTAGGGTAGCATTTTTCCTTACTTTATTTTTTTTTAGTTTTAAGACCTGGATGTCAATATTATTTTTATTTGACCTGAAATATCAATCATATAAAGGAAATATTAGCATTTCGTCACCAAACTATGTGAACATTTTAATGCATGTGTATTTTTTCGAATCCTGATTCTACTTTACTGAAAGAACTATCGATATTAGATGGTCTTCCTATCGAACTGATACTTCTATAGACAACACTACTATTATCTCTCTCTCTCACTCGTGATGTCAGTTGTCAGATTGACGCACGTGTCAATTGACAGCTGACAGCTTGACATAATTTTTTCACTTTTAGATGTTCAAGTAAAGGCGTAACCTGTTAAATGCCTATATCCTTGTACTTTTGAGTTTTTTTCATTTATCTCTAAAAATATAACTCAAAAAAATCTGAAAAAATATTTTACGTGTTCAGAATTGCTAAATCTCGAAATGATTCTCGAATTTTCATACCTTTTAGAAAATGAAATGTTGTCAATTGTGTATAAGTGTTAGAAAACTGCTAGCTTCCAACAAGTCAAATCAGATACTGTTTTCTTAACGTCAAAACAAACATTATTTGTGGGATTTGTATGAAAAAGCACGTCGTAACTTTATAGTTTTTTGGAGTTAAAAAGCGTTTATATCAGTTTTCCTGCAAAATTACATTATTTTTTTCTCTCATAAGTACAAAATAATTCATATGGGAACACTGCTGTTATCTTTTTTATATAAGGGTGGTGTAGTGTCCATGATGAAATATAAATTATTTTGTACTAAAAAAGAATAAATAATGTCACTTGTCATTGATTATACAAATTTTCAACGTAAAGGTCTGACATACGAGGGGTGATCCAAAAGTAATGATAATGAGAATAATACAAGTTCATTATAGTAAAAAATACATTTTATTTTTTAACATAGTCTCCTAACAAGTTAATACACTTGGTCCATCGCTTTTCTAAACCCATTATTCCCTTTGAAAAAAAATCTTTTTCTTGACCCTCCAAAAACGCCTCAACAGCAGCCATCACTGCGCTATCATCTTCAAATTTTTCGCCTCGGAGGTGTTCTTTGAGCCGGGGAAAGAGGTAGAAGTCACTGGGAGCTAGATCGGGCGAATAGGGTGGGTGTTCCAGCAGTTCGAATCCCGTTTCTTGAATGGCAGCCATCGCAACTGCGGCTTTGTGAGCCGGTGCATTGTCTTGGTGAAACAGCACTCCAGCTCGCAGTTTGCCGCGTCTTTTCTCCTTAATTGCCTCCCGCAGTCTTCTTATTTGGTCTGCATAGTAAGACCCCGTAATAGTGGCTCCCTTCTCCAAGTATTCAATCATAATGATTCCTTCGGCATCCCAGAAAACAGACGCCATAACCTTCCCTGCCGAACTGGACACTTTCTTAGGCGTCGGTGAAGAGGTTCTCTTCCAAGCTTTCGACTGTTGCTTAGTCTCAGGATCAAAATGGTGGATCCAAGTCTCGTCCATGGTCACAAAACAACTCAAAAAATTTTCTTGATCCGCTTGGAACTTTTCGAGATTGGCCCTCGAAATATCGACTCGTTTTTTCTTTTGCTCGTCGGTTAACATTCTTGTTACCCAACGCGCAGAGACCTTCTTCATGTGCAATTCGGTGGTAAGGATTCTTTGAATGCTGCCATATGAGATTCCTGTGATCTCAGCTACATGCCTGATGGTCACTCTTCGATCCGCCAATACGATATTTTCAACTTCCTTCACGTTATCTTCGGTTAGGGAAGTGGATGGCCGTCCTTCACGGTGTTCGTCTTCAGTGGATGTTCTGCCCAGCTTAAACTCCTTGGCCCAGCGTGCAACTGTAGAATATGGAGGAGCAGAGTCTCCCAATGTTTCCACTAAGTCACTGTGTATGTCTTTGGTAGAGATTTTTTTCAGACAGAGGTACTTGATCACAGCTCTAATTTCGTTTTTTTCCATTTTGATGTTATCACTTCGACAGTTCGTATTCGATATGCCGAGAATCGCAGCCTTTTTATATGATTTTTTATGGTGGCTTAGTAACTATATGAGCATACAGGAAAAATATATTTCGGATTTTTATGCGGACTATTAATAACCGATTATCATTACTTTTGGATCACCCCTCGTACGTCTCCATGTATTCTCTAAGCATTGTGTATAATTACATTTAAAAAAAAATGTTTGTATTTGACGTGAACAGAATCACGAGTGGATCCGCAAGGCAGACGCCGAGAAGGCGGACATAGCGGGCTGGGTGTGCAAGACGATGGACCTGATGCCCTCCACGCCAAACTCCAACGTGTCTCCTTTTTCTTCATAAGCTGCAAGAAGTGCATACTTTCATCAGCGAAAAAGGGTGAGTTCTCACTAATCTTATGTGATTTAGCATGCGAGGTGGTGCGAGGTAGAATGCAGCCGTATTATACAGGGTGATTTTGAATCTCCTAGCTATATTCAAGGAAAGTACTCTAAGCAAAATAAAAAATACATATGTCATTTATAGATATATGTATCATAATAACAAGTTTATTTGATATTTGAAAAATCAAATAAGAAAACCCCTGACCAAAAATGTCAAGAACGCCATCTAGTGATGAATAGCGGAACTACTAACGAGTTCCGGTATTATAGCGCCATCTATAATTTTTTAGGAAAAGCCCTGACTTTCAAGCTGGTAACCCTCAACAACTTTTAAGCGGCTAAACTAATTTTCCTGAAACATAGCTTAGAACCACCGTTCGAGCGCCACGATGCCACAGACACACACATAGACAGGCAGATAGACATTAGTGTCAATCTTATTACACTCATTATATTATTGACCGAGCGAGCGAAGCGAGCGAGGTCTCTAAATCGAGTTGGGGGCAAAAACACATTGTATGTATGTATGTATGTATGTTTGTACCGCGATAACTGCCGATTTAATGGTTCGATTTTGATGAAATTTGGTAGGCATGTAGAAAATATTAATAGATTTTTTTAAATTCGTTGGACATCAAAATCGGTTCGGTAGTTTTTAAAATATTAATAAAAATGTCCGCGATTATGTAGCAAACAAAACCATAGCGCGTTCTAACTTTGGACAGCGCCATCTAGTAGTTCGCCCCCGAACTGTGAACTCGCGAACCACATATCTCGGGAACCCCTTGACCGATTTGGCTCATGTTCGATCTTAAAAATTCTATTGGCCATATCTACCAAATTTCATGAAGCTCCGATCAAAATTACTCGAGTAATCGTCTAACAAACAAACATACATACGAAAGTCGGATTCTTCAAGTAGACTCGGAGAACTTCGCTAGCTCGTTCAATAAAAAAACAAACCGGCCAAGTCTCTAATATTACATGGACTAAAATCGACTAGCATACATATCGTTAGAAGTAACGATAACCTTGTGTAACTATTTCTGAAACAGATATTACTGTTAGGGCAGAAAATAGGTAAGTTAAGGTAATTTTTTTATGACCTCCCGGAAAAACTGTTAGGGTAGAAAAATACGTAGGTTATGGTTATTTTTTTTTATAATCATCCGAATACACTGTTAGGGCATACAAATAGGTACCTAGGTTAAGGTTATTTTTTTATGACCACCCGAAAAGACTGTTAGGGCAGACAAATAGGTAGGTTAATGTAATTTTTTTTACGACCACCCAAAAAGATATTTAGGGCAGACAAATAGGTAGGTTAAGGTTATTTTTTTATGACCGGAACTGAAACGGTTTATCAACATTCGATTGGTCGATGAACGTTGGTCAACCAAATTTTTAACCAATTAACTTTTCATCTAAAGAACTTTTCACCTACAAACGTTTCACCAACATAACTTTACGACAGTGAATGCTTAACCATATTCATTGACGTAAAGTTATGTTGGTGAAATGTTCGTGGGTGAAAAGTTCTTTGAATAAAAACTTAATTGGTTAAAAATTCTGTTAACTAACGGTTTTTGGACCAATCGAATGTTGGTAAACGGTTTCTGTTTCTTTATGACCACCCGGGAAAACTGTTAAGGCAGAAAAGTGATTAGGCGTAACAGTTTGGTGCGTTTTCGTTTTTTGCGAAATATAAATTATTCATTGAGAAAATTAGAAGTTATTAAGTATTAGACGTAATGAATATTTTGGAAAATGAATAAACAACGTAAAAAAATTAAGCGAAAAGTAATTAGACTATACTAAATTAGGATTAATGAAAATGTGCTAAAAAATTTTGTACGAAAAGTTTGTGTGCCAATCTATATTAGAGATATAAAAAATTAGGGGAACCAATAAAGACCCTTGGGAGATACACAATTTTTTTTTAATTTCATTCTTCCACTTTTTTGGCATGGTTAGTATACGGACGGACGGACAGACAGACATGGCGAAACTATAAGGGTTACTTGTACGTACTACACCCTAAAATTTAAATAATCATTATTAAAAAAAAAAAACCAGTGTCACTCTCAGAATTAAGACGAATCTAATGACAACTCTCAAGCTTAAATCCATTAAGCCGTTCAGGCCACAGAACATACCAAACAATTATACATACTACATACATACATACATACTCTCGAAATACATAACCCTTTTTCTGGCGCTGTTGGGTAACAAGTAATTATTACAAAAACAAAAACCCGACTGCCTTTTTATTTAGTTTTTTTTTGCTTTTGTTTTGATAAACCCAGTGTCACTCTCACTGTAAATACGAATCTAACGAAACCTCTCAAGCTAAAATCTATCGAGCCATTTAGGCTGCAAAGCATGCCAAACATTTGTATTTGGCGCCAAAAATGCGCCATTTAGTTTTTTTTTTATTTACTTTGGTATACCCAGTTTCACTCTTATATTAAATACAAATCTAACAACACCTCTCAAGCTAAAATCCTTCCGGGTGTACTTATTTAGCTCTTTCCCGTTCAAAACGCCCGGAAGACATTATGTTGATCCCGGCTAAGATTTTGTTAGACTGGATAAGATATAAAAGATGAAACTATTGCAATCACGAATTGAAGAAGAGAGGAGATTAGAGTGTCTTTTTTCTCAGCATTAACCTACACAACCTAAAACTAGACTTTAAGAGTCCACTTACCCTAGACAGAATCAAAGTTTCCCATACAAACGTAGTCTACGTTTAATTTTGAAACGACACGTCGGATATAGGCAAAATTATGTAATTTTGAAGAAATTGCAATTATCTAGGGTTATAATTGGTTTCCTACAGTAAATTATGAACTTAAAAGAGAATATAGTGTATTATATCATATTTGACCATTTGTATGGAAAACTTTTACACCCTTTTATTTTCTTTCCAGTTCATAATTTTATTGTAGAAACCAATTATAACCCTAGATAATTGGAATTTCTTTCAAATTACAAATTTTTACCAAAATCTGACTTATCGTTTCAAAATAAAACGTAGACTACGTTTGTATGGAAAAGCCTAGGGTAAGGGAATTCTTAAGTAAAAGTAAAAAAATCTACTAAACAATTTTTCCTTAAAACTTGAAATATTCCTCCAATTACTGTACTACCCATATCCCAAAGCTCCATTCACTTACCCTTTCTCCACCAGCTCTGGCACCTGCTAAGTAAATTATTACTTACTAGCTTATGTCCGCGTCATTGCACGCGCAATCCATTTTTACCCGTTCCCATAGGAATTTCTGGAAATCTTCTCTTAATGCTCTTCCACACCCCCTAAAGAATATACATACCAAATGTCAGCTTCGTACGCCCAGTAGTTTCGGCTGTGCATTGTCTGTCAGTCAGTCAGTAACGCAAGATTTTATATATATATTGATGATTGATTGATCATCTATTTTAGCTATTTCTTTAATTGTGATCTTACCCTGCTCATCAGCACTCTACAATCATCACTGGACATACGAGTATATCAATAAAAACGCGAATAATAATCGCGAGGTCTAAGTTCGTGGCGAACTACTAGTATTATATATAATAAATAATGTATAGATTTAATTGCAATATATATATAGATTTAACTTAACATTCCTATGCCTACTAGGCAGAGTATGTCGCACTTGTACCTGATAACACCATTGTATTACCATATTCTAAGGAATAAATGACATCTACATATCTATTTATATTCTATCACCCCTCTTTTTTGTCGGGGGCTAAAAAGCAAACGTATCAGCCGACCAATGCAAACTAAAATCTTCCATTTGAATGTCACCGCCCGAGCCCGGTCGGCCAAAGGGGAGACGTTTTAATGAGTCATGCGCTGACTTATGGTGACTGAGAGGACCGAGGTGGTGCGGGATACGGCCGTGAAAAGTCTTGCCCCCGCGGCCCTGTGCCGCGCAGGCGAAGACTCATTAAAGCGGTTGGTCCTGTAGATGACATGACACCTGTGCGATCTTACTGTTGGCAGATCAATTTGGGACGAATTACTAGTTAAGTTATCATTGGCAGAACTTTCTGCACTGTAATCTGAATATAAATACACACTAACACGTGTTTATCCCTAATAGTGCAGACAGAGCATTTTGTGCCTTGTCGACGAGAACCTAGGGCCGCAAGACCCAAGGCCCTTTTAGTCTGATAGTGGCGTGAATGAAGCAAAAGGAATCAAAATAGTGAGGGGTTGCTAGCCGTATCGCCTATTAACATGATTTGCTTTTCGTCCATTCCCTTGATCCGCTTTTACGAACCGAAAAATAAATGAACCGACACTATTTGTTATCTGTTCTAGGTCAAAACATTTCCCAAGAGAGAACGGGCGACACAATCAGTGAAGACGCTGGCGCAGAGGAATAGAATCCTTGACACCACGCGATGACAGTTCACAGTATGTCAACTCTAGATACCATTGTCCAAAGGCAGGCAACACATCTCATGAACATCGGCGTGATTTTCACGTCACACTATTTGTGATCGAGTGATTTGATACGTAATTTTATTCATCGTCAATAACTTTTGGTTTCATTTCATTCGCAAAATGAGTCACCTTGAGACTTCAAGCTAAATTGAGCTTTATCTGCATGTTATACTGTCCAATTTAGATTGACACTGCAATACGAACTACGAGTTATTTGATACACTAAATTATAAGTTTTACTTGGTCATTGCGAATTGCTACTGGTTTAATTTGGTACGCGATCGGACACGTTACTTTGCGACTTCAAGATGTTGGGCTTTATGTCCATTTTATACAGTTGAATTTGGCTTGACATTGCGATACGAACATTTTTTTTTGTAGGTATCTTGTAGCAAAGTATACATTTATTCAATGCTAGCAGGCTGCCCCGGCATCGTCCGTGGTACATACATAGCCTATGTTACTCAGGGATAACATATATTTCCAACGGTGAAAGAATTTTTGAGATTGGTCCAGTATTTTCGCAGCCTATTCAATTTAAACAAACAAACAAATTTTTCCTCTTTATAATATTAATATGATTTGATTTAAGGTTATCGCGGTTAATGACTATTATCATGCTCAATTCGAAATTATTCGCGGTAAGACTCAACGTATTTTTTTTTAAGTTTTAACATTGATGTATCACTCTATCACAGATACAGTGACACAGGAATCACGTCACTATTTCAATCGAAACATATCACATGAACAATTAGCATTCTTCGGGAGATACCTGTCATCGAAATGAACTCAAAATTAAATGTTTAATTTATAGAATTGGCTAAAGTTAAGGTAAATTTTTGTAGGGGTTATTGAAAACTGTTGCGGTACACTTTGATGTCGATTTGACGCTGTTCAGTGCGGTAGCCAGAGGATTGCCGAGACTAGATTTTTTTTAAACATGCTTTTTTTTTAATCTTCCACTGGTGATTAAAAAAAAGATGTATACACATGTTCATGAATCTAAATTGAAAATATTATGTAATTAAAAAATATGCTACAAGTTTTCTATCTCTCAAAACTGGACGGTATGTGCTATAAATGCGTGCGGTAATCGGTAATTTTGATGGGGAAATTTGACATAGTGATTCAAAGTCTCTATAGATTATTTGGTTAGGAGCACTCGCATTCCAGACGTGAGAGGTTGTGTGCAAATCCAACTTTTGGCAATTTTTTTTTAATACTTTTGTTGGAAACAAGGCAAATATAAAATGAAATGAATCCACTTTGTTATGTTAATGTTATATCAATGGTGAGTTCTCAATTTCTGACTTGAAATAAAAATATATTTCATTATCAATTTTAATTATAGTTTGCTGACAGTCGGCGAAACTCTTGGCAATCGTACAAAAGACGAATAGGAACTTTCCTTCTCATATACAGGCTATATGATTACGAGAAAGCTAGTAGGTGTGAGTAACCGATACCAAGGTGTCTGAAGATAGATAGGGGTATAATACTAAAACATAGTGCATTCGTGGACGAACTAACGAGGTTTTATAACGAAAAAAAAAACAACTAATCGATACATGGTCAAGTAGAGTTGATTTCACTAGTCGCAAGTCGAAAAAATGTTAGTAGTGTTTTGACATATTTTTCTTTGCTGAAAGTGCGTAATTCATGTCAGCTGGTACTTGTTATTTAAATATCGAACGCTCTGTGGCTTGACCGCAGGCGTTCGAAGTGCTGGAATACTCCAACGGCCGTTTTCGAATGTCGAATCGGGCGTGAGAGCGTTCCAGAACTGGCCAAAAACATCTTTGTAATCTGTAAAATAGAATGCATTTTTTAGACAACAAAAATGGAAAAAAATATAAAAATAAAAAATGATAAAAAATTGTAGGTACATTTTTTATATTATTGACGTGATGCACTTTTTTCGTTTGGTTTGTTGTGTTGATGGCTTTGTTTTAGTAAGTCCGCCTTCATTTACCCTGTCCCAAGCACCTAGTGTAGTTACCACATGAGGCTGTTTTTACTGCTTCGATGTGTTTGCGCGTATGAATGACGTCATTATTTTTGTAATTACGAGCAAAGTTCCGATTCCCAGCGCTTCCATTTTCCCGTCGCTGTTTTTTGGCAATATGACATGAAAAGAGATGCAATTATACCAGGGTTATTTCAGATTTGAGTCGAGGTAGACACTTTCAACAATTCCATTTGTTTGCGGATGATACGTTACAGTAGTCGAGCCATAACAACTCGATATCGCCGTCTTTGTAATTTTTAATAAAGTGGCAAAAGAAAGCGATAATAAAATATTAGTTTGATAATCACTTCGTATAACAAAATCAACATTTACATGCTCGTATTGAGCATATGATTTTTGACTTTACGGCTCAAATGCTTATAGCAGTTTAATAAATTCTCTTCCTCGTGTCACCTTGCCTCTTACATTTTTAAAAGCACTTTTAATTAAATTCTCGCATGTAACCCCGCCTCACCCGCTTGACGAACAACCCCAGGTCTTCCTTTTAGTCATTAATATCATTATAATAAAATTATTTACGACGTGTGTCTCGGAAGTTTGCAATGTTTCGCCTTGTTTGTTAAGCATTTATTTTTGTATTAAGTAGACGCTTTTATTATTAGGAATTTACTTAAAACCCACTCGTAGACTACAGACTATGACAGCCGGTAGTTGAGATTCAGAATTATTTAAATGACGTGAGGCATGGCGTGCCCAATCGCAGTTATATTAAAGAAAGAAGTAATAATTTATTGATGATTACTTAATACTCGTTATTATCAAGATTCTTTTTACTTTAAAGTGGCATATGGTAGATGGCAGTGCAGTGAAGTCAGGTCCAATAAGCTACTGCTATTGAATATACGTATTTGACGGAACAAAAGAAGCTGTCAACTGTCGATTAAACTTGACGTCACATATTTTAGCAAACCCTCAGTATCAAGATTACCCGTAATAATGTTGTCAACTCACTACACTAGCTGAACTATCACATCAAGCACTTGCTCTCGCCTCTCCGGTTCCAAAAACGCTGACAAATGGCGTTCAGTTTCCACTGGTGTGAGTGATACAGCATTGTGTATTTATTTATAGCTACAAACTAACTTCATATTGAAAAACTATTGGCTGATTCAAAAGTTTGTAGTCTATGACGTGTTTAAGAGGTGCTTTTACGTTACTGTTATAAATGTATTTATTTAAAAGCGTAACGAGACAGAACTAAAATGAGTTTTCTGTATATTGGTCTACTTGTTTAGTAGATAGGTGTTTTATTTCTATTCTAAAGATATTGATAATTGTGTAATCATTGTGATAGTTTTAAGTTAACGAATATGTATTATTAGAGAATGTATCTCCATCGGGTTTGCGAGTCAGTTTGGAAAGTCTGTAAGGTGTGACAGGTTACTTTTATTTAACTGAACATTTTGGCTACTTATTCTGTATATGAATGACCGATTACGTATTTTAATTTTATCGATATGTCTCTTATTTGCCTTTGCAGCATGGCATCGCAGAGAAGCCATAGACAAAGTTCGCATAGTGAATTGCACTATAACCATCTCACTCATTTTTACTTAAAGTGATATGGTGGCAGTTAAAAGAGCTGGGGACACTTAAATGTTATCGTGGATGCCATGCTGTTGGTAATATACAAAATTTTCTTTTGAAGCATTAAGTGCCTGGACTCCTAACAATGTTATGGGACCAGACAGCAAATGAAATAAACTTATAGTTGTAATCGACTATCAAACAAAAAAATTATTAAAAGAGGCTATTGTATCCTATTACTAGAATTTATTACTTATTTAATTTTTTATTCATATTTTGATAGCATTGCCCGATAATACATAAATTTAACTGGCTTCCTTTTACTTGACTTTTTGTAATAGGAGGATCATAAATATACGTAATAAGCGCACTGTAAAATATACATTTCTGTTTTATTGCTCATACTGAATGTATTTTTGTACATTATGTATAACTAATCGAGAATACTATAAAGATTCAGTAAAGTTTCCTAAGCAATGCAATGACATTATTTTAGGCTCATAAATAGATTATGATTTTATGTGCTAATTTTCTTTTCGTATCTTTATTACTATCCCAAAATATGATATATTATTCTATACTTCGGGATTATAATGATTTCGTTTTCGCAATATGTAAATAGATGCATACGTCTGAAATGGAAAGTAAAGGAATGTCAAGGCGAATGTTTGATTAATATAATTCCTAATATGTTACTGAAGTAGAATATATGAGTTCACACGGAACTCGCGATATAAAACACCAATATTGTAATTTTTATATAGTGATGATATTTTTTTAAGACGACAAATTATGTTTCGATATATTTTCGTTTATTTTCTTACATTATATTCATGGCTGTTTATATTATTTTTGTGTATTTATTGTATCATAAATATTTCTAATGATTAAAATGGTCAATGTAATGTCGCGTCCGATCTCTTATCGCCAGGCATATAATTGGCGTAACTTTTTATCGTCATGTAGTTGGCGTAACTTTTTATCGTTTGAAATCATTGTCAATTAAGAACTTGTTTTGGTTACTTTCAAATTCAACCTGACTACGAAGAGAAAATATTAAAATTCTTATTAAAGTATGCGTAATACGTGCCTGGCACATTTTCGAATTTTCATTACATACATCTAAGTGTAACTACATAGAATAATAATGGTATTATTTTATAGATAGCTTCTTTGTAGGTAGAAACTTATGTACAAATAAATGTTAATTAAAACGACTAAACCTCTTTTTTATTAGTTATATACATATCTCATTTAATATTAGAAAGCTACCCTAAATTATTGCAGATAATCTAATTAGGCCCAGTTAATACTACCAAATAGTTAAAATACATGCGACCTTGAACACCCGCTGTTATTTAACAACTAAACTACTTAACCGATTATGCTTAAAATCTGAGGGAAACTACCTAACTACATCGGTCTATTTTAATGATGGAGATCAGAGGTAAAAAAAATGAAAACCCTTTTTTTACATAAAGCAACCTATACGATAATAGTACCTACGCTACAAGTATTACACCACATTGTACGCTCGATTCACAACAGCAGCGATTTCCATCTGAATTTCTGTAGACAGGGATTTCGCGCATAAAGCAGTGTTTTAGACTCCGCCGTGATTTGTTGAGCCCTTACGGCGTACATTAAAATGAAATATGGCATGAATCGTAAGGGTGAGAGCCTTCCTCATTATAAATCTGCGTAAATATTGTTTCTGAGAGCCTTTTGTTTGGCCTCATTAAGAAGCCATTACGGGGTGTAATCCCTCGCGACTTTTACCAAAATGTCGGAAAAACGTGCGCGCGGTTTTCATACTTTTGTTATAAATGAGTACCTACTTAAATAGGGATGTGGACCGGATAAAAAAAATATTGTTTAATTTAGTCCGTCAACTTGATTATCCAAAAATATTAGACCCATATTTTTTCGTTTGCAAAATAGTAAAAATTCACAAAGATAGCGCATTGAAATTTCGGAGTGGGGCGATTTACGTTACCTGGTGAAAATCGTAGGGGAGACCTAGGAGGGTTGTGACACTTATTGCTTTAAAGAACATATCTCGATGCAGAATTGTATCACAATTATCAAACCTACACCTAATTATAGTTAATCCTTACTCTTTCAAAAACAGATATATAAATTAATGAAATATATAAAATTTCTATGTATTTCCACAAAAAACGGAAGCTACTCCTTTTGTCACAACTCTCCTAACACCTAGGTAAGTTGTGACAGGTACCAAGGTATTTTGTGACAACCGTATTTCTTGACTATAATTAATAAATAAACACACACTTTTCTATGAATTATAAACAAAACACACATTGTTTTCCATAAAAGTATTTTAATTTTAATTTTTGGCATAAATTGTAGGAACTACAATAATATTAAATGTTAACATAACATTAATTAAATCTTTTGAAGTAAGTAATAGCATTACAATCTTTGATGTAAAAATTTGGTTTTATGAATTTACTAAAACAACCTAACATCATACATACACAAAAAACAATGCAAAAACGATTTCAAAATAAACTCGTCAAAATATATACTAAACTAAAATAGGAGAGTTGGGACAGCGTGTCACAACTCTCCTAGGAGAGAAAAATTGTATAGCCACGTTAGGTTAATAGGTCACGATATAAATACAATCAAAATATTGATAATAAACTAACTTTTCGTTTTTTTTCCTGCAGACGTATTAACGCAACCGCTTGCCATGCACCTCCCGCGCGGACTGCTTCAAATTGCGCGTCTCTAAAGAGACAATTGTGCATTTTTGCTATCTAGCTAACGGTTATAAATTCCGAGAAATCGTCTTTGTCACAAGTGTCACAACTCTCCTCTGTCACAACTCTCCTAGGTCTCCCCTACCTGATTGTGATGTCATGCAAATTTAAATGCGCTGTATTATTTGCTAATCAGAGAAATTAATTAAGACAATAATAATATGACAAAGCCTTCTGGCAAGGCGACCAATTCTGTGAAAATGTGTTTCTTTCGGCGTTTCTGTTCAGAGAGTGGTACTTAGTTACGAAGCGCTGGTATCGGTAGCTTTTATTTTAAAATAAAATAAATTACATTTCAATATACACTACATTTAAGTGCCTGTAAAGGTCTAATTACTGAATAAACATTAGAAATTTGAATTTTGAAAAGAAAAAACACGTATACAAAATGAATTATTATTATTATTATTATATTTTTAAAAAATCAACCAAATTAGCAAAAAAAATATTTCTCATCCGTATGACCCGGGTTATTATAAAAATCAACATTAATGTTAGTAGTAGGTATTTAAAAATACATTACAAATCTACTAGTAGTGGCTCTGTGAGCTGTAGACCTCGTAGAGATTGCAGATTTAGTTATGAAAATGAAGTCTTATAAAATTTTGGTAAACTGGTGATTTTGGTAAAGTTGACTAAACGAATGTTTTCTGTAATTACATAATTCCCAAGAAAACAAATAAATATACCCCCACTTTTAAATTTTTTTAAAAAATAAACTTCAAATACCGGTCGCAAAATAAAAATATTTTGAACTAAAAAGAGAACACCTTCCGGTAAGATTTGAACTCTAGACGCATAAGTCGATCAGATCTCTTTATAAATAAACCGGACTATTCATCTTTTGACAATGCTGGTGAAAATATACTTAAGAATGTCATAATAGAAAATAAAATTCCTTTGTTATTTCGTTGTCACTATAAACAAAATGGTCGTAAGAGCCATAAAATTCAAAGGCGCTTAGGCCCATTGTGCCAACTCCGTCATTATCAAAAATTTCCAAAAAGTCGCTCGTCTGTCGATTTTCATATGTTTATCGAACCTGCTCCCAAAATTTCACGGCAATCGGTTGAGAAATGCGACCTCTAGAAGAGAACACACAGACATACCAAAGCATTTTTGGCCAAGTTGAAACGGAGACCTCTCTCGCTTCGCTCGCTCGGTCAATAAAGGCTAGCAAACTAAATATAGGCCCATCAACTAAGCTACTATAAGCGTGGCCTCTTGGTCTCGCAACCCTTGGGCCACAATAGGCCATTTGATAGGAACATCATTTGGATCTGTATAACAAATAAAATCATTTGGTAAACATAGGTAACATAAAATCTAAATACGTACCTGCCTACTTGGGTTTTACAAGTACCTACCTAGACGCTGCGGAAGCTGCAATCATAAATCAACATAAAACAGCACTTTCTGCCGAATTTAACGTGAAGGGAAATATAATTTACTTTCGTCCTGCATGTTTTCATATTTTTATAAAGGAAACAACAGGGTTACCACTTGTGAAGTTTTCCTCTCACAATGCACATTGTTACGAGGCAGGGTTGTGTAAACCGGGTCATTCTTGTGGTTGAGAATAGTTCAATGTGTGTTAGGCTAAAATGTTTTAAGGATTCTCTTTTGAAGTTTTCGCACTTGAACTTTGGCATTAGGCAGTCTTAAGGTTTCATAACCTACAGCTTTAGTTGAAAATTCTACTTTTTAAGAAAATTTTAATGATATGAGAACTTCTATTTTCATTAGGTTGCTTAGAAGTTTGGGCAACTTATAAGAAATGAAAGAAATAAAGTGCTAAGTATCTTTTGATGAAAGTACTTAGTAACTAAAGTAAAAGATTTGTGTAAGTATTTTTTTCACCTCAACTATTATAATATTATCTCTTCAAAATAACACTTCATGAGACAATCGGAAGAAATCCAAAGAGATATTGGTTAGACCTAAAAACCTAATACAATCTGTGCAATTGTGATTTAATACTAAGCTGGCATACGTTTGTCTTCGAATCTGGACCTTTACTCCAAAAGAGGCACTTCATGCTTGCGTGCTACGTGCAAGGAAGTGATGATGATGATGAGTAAGGAAATGATGCCAAAGCATTCTGTGCTAAGGTGTTTGCGTTTGGTGGGACATACGGCCGAGTGAGGGTCTACACGAATTTCAAAATTACGAGTAGACCCTCACTAGGCCGCAGTAAAATGCCACTCGGCCGAGACAGTGGTCTCGGCCGATTGGCACTGGCATTACTGTCTAGCCACTCTATTTGGTGCCTACCAAATAGAGTGGCACCTTGATCACACCTACCTAGGTGTGATCAAGGCATTGAGATTCCGTTCTGTATATTTATATATGATATATTTATTTAAATGTCATATTTTTTCTGTGGCCAAAGTCTAATTGGTTCGACATTGAAATAGGACGACTCTATCGTACGACTGTCATGTTATTTTATGGAGTAGGTTCTTAAAGTCATGTTTACTTGAGAAGGAGAAATAAGTAGGTAGTTGATTATTTGATTTGGTTTTATTTCAACTCTCGCTTATTATATTTTCAAAATCGCTCCTCATGACCTATATCCACTTGTAACAGGTGATATTTTGATTATGCACCTAACCATATACCTATATTTTAATCTTAGGTACTACGTCGCCATAAAACATGCAAATTGAATCTTTTTTCACAAAAATACAAACGCATTGCATATATCTATAGTTTACCCAACTACACATTGTCGAGAAATGCAACATACCATACCACAGACCTAATTTAAATAGGCAATGCAAATCTTATCATGATTGTGCATCCTCAGTTTTTGTTATCCACATTTTAAAATGTATTATCATATGCATAAATTCCTAGGTACACATACAGGCAAAGCAAGACGTAGAGCGCAGAGGTTTTAAAACAGTTCATTACCTATCTGTTTAGGAGAATAAGTAAGTAGGTATATTATTATTCCCTTTCCTTTTCATATATACGTGTGAAACGCAGCCACTAGTGTTAGATTTATAAACTGCATAAGACATGCATCTGACATAGCTTGACGTTTGCCACAATTGCCACTTAATGATGACAGTCTGGACTCTGGATCAAGGGCTTAACGTGCCTTTTGCCGAGGAGCCTCAATATTAACGACCTGCACGGAATAAAATTGATGTGCTGTCTATTTATTTAACTTGTCGGTGAGACGGACTACTCCGCGCTATATGCACTTAAGTTTGATACAATGTAAAGTGGGTGCCGTTTCAGGTGCCCATGTTTCATTTTAGAGATAAAAGTGTCTGTTGTTTATTTTTCAATCTAAAGCGCTAGTGTGTTCTAGAGACATTTATCTAGTCTGTAGCAAAGGATATGGGGACAACTATTTCGCTTGAGATAAAAGATTAAGTACCTTTTTAAATCCAAAATCTAACAGGCGAGAAATGTGTCTACGTGTCGTCTGTGTTTGAAATTTGAATTGATCTGGAGTGGTTTTAGCTACTCGTATAATCAAGATTTTTAGGTCAGGGTTTTTTTTTGTTTTTATTGCAGTGTAAAAAAATACTTACCCAAATATCCCATATCCAATATTTCTTTCATCCCCCAACCAAGGCTGGATTTTTATGAAGCTTGCATACAACAATACTATAATATTTTTATTATATAGGGTTTTACGCATTCAAGATTCATTCGCTGGGTTCAATCCAGCTCACGTGGTATTTTTTTACCTTTTCTTATTTTACTTTTTAGTTTGAATACCTACGTCAAAATAGCTTTTATACCATCTTTTGCACAGTTAAAAAAAACCTTGTGAATAGAGATGGGCGCCGTCTCGGGAAAAACCCCGATCGTGGTAATATTTCCATTTTAGCCAATTTTTTCCCACCAAGTTTAAATTTTTAGGGAAAAAATTGAGAGCTTTTTATTTAGTCCCAAAAATTAAAAATATAATTTTATTTAATTTTGGTATTAAATATTACACGAAATAAAACAAAGAGCAACGCTCGCGCACGTCAGCGCGCGTACGCTACCCACACGTACGCCCCCCGTGTTAGTCGATGGAATAAAAGTATACTTTTATATTTCTACTAGCTTTAACTCGCAACTTCGTCTGCGTTGAAGTCGGAAATGGTCCTTACAGGATTTTTTACTTGATCATTTAAAAATAAAATTATAAAGCTAGTTATTTGACTAACATCTCATTTCGCAAACTTATTACTTTCAGTAAGTAATCATTTGATAAAATACAGGTGTCTCAAATATTTTACTTTGCAAATAATTCAAATTCAAAATATATTAATTAGACCAAGTACCTACTTCGTTAGTAAAATTTCTAAATAAAAACATCAAAAACATTTCCTTAAAATTGGATAAGTAGGTACGTAATCAAAAATCGTAAACCAAATTGGTAATTTGCGTCGCTTGGTCGACGCTCGCTCGCTCCTGTGATGATCAGTGCACAAATCAGTGTAACATGATAGAATGATAAATAAATAACCTAACCTACCTTAATTGACTAATTCGGGGTATCCGAATTGGTTACTTCCGTCACTTGGTTAACGCTCGCTTTCTCCTGTCACTGCACGTGCACAACTATTACCTTTTTTTTTTTACGGAGGAAAGATCCCTGTTACGGATACCCGTCAGCCTGCGGGGGAGGCTGTCGGGTTATGTGGGACTCCACGCCAGAGCGACGTGCCTACCCACTAAAAAACCTCCGGAGTTCCATCTCAACCGCTTTTGCCGGAGACACGGGAACGGAAATACATCCGCGAACCCCGGCGCGGCTGGCCGCCAAAGCAGCCCTTCCTCGGGCTTCTCTCTCCCCCGCCGCCCCATTGGGCGCATCCCTACAGGCTCAAGGCCGAAGCCGAGCCCGCGGGAGCGCCCCTCCTCGGGTGGGGGGAGAACTTCCCACTCCCCCGCCGCCCCAATGTGAGCGCTCTCTGCTAGTGGACAACAGCAGGAGCGCCCCCTCGCGGGTTCCTCTTAGCTTCCCCGTGGCCACCGACTACCACGGGTACTGAGCCCCCCCGGTACGACAAACCGGGAACCCATTGGGGGGGGGGGGCACAACTATTACCTAACCTAACCTGCTTTCTGTGACTATTTTGGGGTAACCAAATTGGTCGCTCTTTGCGTCTGTTCAATATCAGTTATATATCTACTCACAGGTACATATTGCACCACTGAACTATAAAATTAGACAGTTACGATAAGGTTGTGTCAGGGGTTGTGAGTGCTCTATTCTTTAACGACCTCCGTGGCGTAATGGTCAACATGCTAGTCCGTCAATCCGAAGGTTCTGGGTTCGATCCCCAGCCAGGGCAAGTTGAAAAATTGCCTTTTTCAAATTGTCCTGTGTCTTGGGTGTTTATCTATATACATATTTATTTATCATAAAATATAGTATCGTTGGGTTAGTATCCCATAACACAAGCTTAAGCTTACTTTGGGGCTAGCTCAATCTGTGTGATTTGTCCCTATATATTTATTATTTTATTCTTACAAATTATAAATAATTCAGGAATTAACTAAGTGAACTTAGTAGATAGCTACTAAGTTCACTTCGTTATTTCCTGAATTATTTAAAGTAGCTATAGAGCTACTTATATAATTTATTACCTATGTACTT
This sequence comes from Acrobasis suavella, assembly GCA_943193695.1. Lineage (NCBI taxonomy): Eukaryota > Metazoa > Arthropoda > Insecta > Lepidoptera > Pyralidae > Acrobasis > Acrobasis suavella. The sequence continues at coordinate 13,593,686 of OW971942.1, forward strand.
TTCCACATATTTACAAGGTGAATACGTTAGCAAATCGACATACTGGTAAGAAGCAGGGAGGTGTGCCTAGTCAAAAATTCTCTGTGCTATTAATATTTTTAAAACCATAAGGGAATAAAACAAAAATACTTTAAAAATTCGTAGCAAACCCAATTCGTTTCGCAAAAATACTTTTTCATTGTTGCTAACACGATTCTAGTTTGCAACAAGGTAAATAATAGTTGTAAAGAATGGACTACGATTCCAGTTCGCTTTATATGCACTTTGGGAACGCAATACAAAGTGTTCTGAATGTATGGCTTTCATGTCTGGAGCTAACTGCTTAATCTTTGCATCTTTATTGGCCGCATGCTGTATAACACTTGTGTTAACACAATTGGTTTCTTTTATAGTAGTTTATACTCGGAGCAGTTCATTTAAAATATTACTTCAACTTGGTTTGTCTTTATTAGATATCTACTTCTTTATGTAGGCACATTATTATCATAAACAGATATTAATTTGAAACATAGTAATTGTACGCCTCAAGCTGTAAACCCGGCAACCTTGCTCTATTCTCTCAAATTTCAAAAAGTTCCGAATAAAGATACTTGAGTTAGCGTCGAACTACCCACGTTATAAAAGTACCTATATCTTGTATTTGATTTTTGTTGTGCAAGTCCCTTGTTGTTAAAATATGTGATGAGAAATAGTAAGTTCCTACCTAATATAGTTATCGCTAGCATAATAAAAAATAACTACGTCTTACATAATAGGTAAATATATTAAAATTCAAACTGGAATTGCAAGGAATATAAGTACCTTTATAATAACTCCCAAGACGACGTCCTAGAAAATGGTGAAAGGAACGGAGACGTCATATCCTGTTACGAAATACTTACAAATAAAGCTATATTTCTTTTCCATAGACGGTATTTATCATCATCATCATTTTAGCCATATTTTAGCCAAAGGCCTTCCAAAATGGATTTCCAAAATGACCGATCTAGAGCGGCCTGCATCCATGCTGTTTTAAAATGAATATTCTACTTGCAAAGATGGCCAGGGTTTTGTTGCATAGATAGATTTTAGAAATTGTATGGCTCGATAGAAAAACGCTCAAAGGAAAAATGTAGAAGCAATACTGCGGTTTTAACGGAATTGCAGAGGAAAACCTTTAGCAATTTTCTTCTCCATTTAAATATTTTAAAGGTAGGTCGGTTAGGTAACTAACTATATACATTTATTTGTAAAAAATAAACTTACATATTAGACTAATTTAATGAAACGAGGTCAAACAATTTTTAAAATAGCATAAATTGCACCTCCTTCTAAAGACTTCTCGGCATCACCAGTGGGTTGAGTGGTAGATTAAGCCTATGGCTTGAAACATTAAATTATAATTCAATGGCTTTAAGTCCGCCTATTACATTTGTAATAAAGTTAAATAAATAAAAAACTACATCTGGAAGCAACGTTCATCAACGTTGCCAGTTCTTGCTCAGTCACAGACTAGTTCTACCCACATTTTACCTATATCTATTTATTCCCTTGTTATTAATCAATCATATATGATGTTATGGAGGCAGAGATATATGTAAGAAATGGGTTATAATTCTATGTATGGAGGACGGAGCATAGAGCAGAAAGGAGAATAAAATAGTCATAGAATTATAACCCATAGACAATAGATGTGTAATAAAAATTCTAGGTCTATGGTATCTACCAATACAATGTTAGTAAAATACAAAGATTTAAGTCAAACTGCGGAGCGTATCTGAGAGGAGATGTGTATTTGTTTATGTCAGTTGTTGACAGTAACACATTCTTCCCCTGCCGCGGATAGTGAAAGCCTGGCATCTCGAGACAGAACCGAGGCTTGATTTATGATCAAACGTGGAAGAATAAAATATGTCGGTACAGAAACGTCACATCGAATCTATTGAAAACTTTTGCTTACCTAATATTATACGATTGTAATTGAAACTGACAAAAACTGAGATGAAATAGTTCGATGATAAAATTTTTACCGCAAATCCATCCACCGCTTCATTTTCATGAACGAAAACGAAAAAAATAATTGAATGATATAAACCCCGTTATCTAACGCTCAATTTGGGGGCAAGTGATGGGATAATTTGGTAATCTGAATCGATACAAAATGAAGTTGATTCACTCACTGACTAACATATCAAAAAAAATTTATTCATACTTAACACAGCTCTGCTATAGTGATTTTTATAAATAATTATAAAATTAAAGAAAAAAAAATATTTATATAATTAGATAACGGGGTTACAGGGTCTACTCTGTAACCCCGTTATCTAACGATCAATTTGGGAGCACGTCAAAATAGTAGTGAAACAACATCATGTTTCGCTACTATTTTGATGTACGATCGACATCTTGACGATTGCGAACTGAAAAAATTTAGTATGGGTGGTCGAAATTTTATACCTATATATTGTGGAGAAATATAAAATAAAATACTTATCGACGTGTAAAAGATCCTGTTTAGGTGTAATTACTGAATAAACATTTAAATTTTGAATTTTAGGACGTTTTTTATACGACTGTCGTGTCAGTAGATTAATACCTAATATAGGAGCACTAAGACCTTCGTGTCAGTAGACTTATGGGTCAAGCCATGAGTATAACGGAGGTTGTTCAATTTCAGTTGAATCAAACTTTTTCTCTCAAAATGACTTTAAATGTAATTTGTTTATATTGAAAGGAATTCTGCTACCTATTATGGAAGCAGAATTCCTTTCATGCCTCCTTATTACCTATTGTTGCGCTCTTTGGGTTCTGCCCCACCCCTTTATCAAATAACAAATAAGTTCAGATGGTCCAACGTGGTACAGGATATTTTATTCAATTCCCTAATATTGACAATAAAGAGTGTTATTTTTATTTATCTACACCCATGCTATAAATCCTCTATAAAAGTTTCTGAAACAATTAGCTTATTGCCAACATTAAAACACCCAGTGTCATAGTAACCATTATATCACCTAAACTAGTGTTATAATGTTGTACTAAATTTCATTATGCAACGTAAACTCAATCCGTTTAAATAGCCACATATTATGAATTTCTAAAAAAGAACATTGTCATGTACGCGAACATTCGATTTCACGTCGTATTCCGCCATTTTTTTTATTCCAATAATTGTACGATCCAAAATTTAATTTATTATAACAATAAATAATTTCATTATTACCTATGCGTTTATAGTAAGTTTGTATTAGATATTCAGCAATAAACTTACATGGAATTTACATAGAGTTCTTACAACACTGTTATACAGTGTTGTAAGAACTCTATGTAAATTCCATGGATGATGTAAACCCTATGGATTTAGAACATTTTATAGAGGATTCATATCATGGGTGTAGATAAAGTTTTGTATGCTACTGTAATAATTAGGTATTAAAACACTCATGTATGTACTATTATCACACTCGGTTTCGCCTCGTGTGATAAACCCACAGTCCTGTTTTAATACCCCTTATTATACTACAGTTGCATAAATAACTATTAATGCTTGCGAACAAGTTAACAAACATAAATCACGTAATAAGAAAAACTAAGTAGGTAGTCAAAAAAGCGAAGCCAAGTTCCTCCCGGTAGCACCTATCAGGGATTAAGAAATGGCTATAGGAAAAATCATTTTTCAAGCATCTAAAATAATGAATAGCTGTGAAAACTGTTCAGGCTCTGGTAATAATTTCAGGAGTCCTTATAGCTACCTAATTTAATTAGGTAGCTATAAGGACTCCTGAAATTATATTTTTCTTTGTGAGGTACCTAAGTTAAGTATTGCTGTAAAACTGACTGAACACACTAATTTTAATTATTTTATGAATTCTCGAGAGTTTAGCGCGAAAGTTAACTCGTTAAACAACGAAATTTTATACGGCCAATACACATTTTGCATTCTAAACTATGATCATAAAACTGAAGTGGATCGAACTTGCGCGTCGCACTTAAATATAAAAATAAATTAAATGATACTAAATTATTTCATTCTACATTTAAAAGACAATGAGTACCCACTTACTTTTTTAAAACATGAGGTCTTAGGCCATTAGCTAAGAAAAAAACGTCATTTTTCAAAACTTAAATTAGAACCGACTTCAACACCAAACTTTATAACGGATTTTAAAAAAATCTGCACGGGAACATCAGACAAGTATGCTCTTTAACAAAAAAAAAAGAAGAGAATTTTCCAAATTGATCCTGGCGTCTTTGAGTAATCGGGGAACATATATACATTATAATTGATAATTTCCTCTTTTTTGAAGTCAATACCCTTAACAAAATACCTGCAGAGGTATTTATTATGGTTCACTTTTTTATTTTATCTCATCTTTATTAGTAATAACTAATTAAATCTATGGCTTTTTATTCAAATGTAAAGGGGCATACATTCGCGGGCTCCTGGTGGGAACAGAAACTTGGACCCTAAATAGCTTTGTTTGGAGTTTCTCACAATATTACTCTAACTTCACTGGGTTTTCGATATTGCTTTTGTTGTGAAGTGAAATAATAAGAGATGGGGTATGTGAATGTAACCTGTATCTCAAGGTAACAACATTGTTTAGGCGTATGTAGACGGTACTTAAGCCTATCGAATAATATATTATGTACTTAAATATCTGTTTGAGTAAGAGGTTTGTTTCAAAGATCAGATGAGCTGTAATGCGATTAGGTATATTCTTCTTTTTAGCGAGCCAAACGGCTTTTTTATAGGGTTGTGGACTAGTGTGTGGCCCACAACCCTATTTGTTATATATACCCACAACCCTTACTCCCTTGTCATTAGTCGAGTTTAAAATTTCTAATGTACAAGAGGTTGGATAATTGGGGCATGACATAGCTGGCGTGCCATGGTTTGGAGAGCTCCACAGAAAGTAAGTAAGAGTCTACATAGTCTTCTAGACTTGAAAAGAAATGGGTATTTTTTAACCGACTTCCAAAAAAAGGAGGAGGTTATCAATTCGTCGCGATCCTTTATTTTTTTATGTATGTTCACTGATTATTCAAAGACGCCTGAACCGATTTAAAAAATTCTGTTTTTTAAAAAAAATTTGTATGAAAGCGTATACATTCCAGGTGGTACCATGGAAATTTTATCAAAATCGGTTATGTAGTTTGGGGGTGAAGTCGGTACTTAGTTTTAAAAAATTTTCGTTTTATTCTGAGAATAGACCATATCCATACTTTTCTCTTCATAATATTAGTACCTACTTAAAGATATAGGAGTATAGATTTGTAAAGATAAATCACCGTTAGCACCGTTTCGTTAGTGATTTGTGATTTGATTTTTCAGAAGCTAATAAATCAATATAAATGGACAAATCACACAGATTGAGTTAGCCCCAAAGTAAGCTTAAGCTTGTGTTATGGGATACTAACCCAACGATACTATATTTTATGATAAATACATATATAGATAAACACCCAAAACCCAGGACCATTTGAAATGGTCCTGGGTTTTCTAACTTGCCCTGGCTGGAGATCGAACCCAGAACCTCCGGATTGGCGGATTAGCGTATTGACCATTACGCCTCGGAGGTCGTCAAAAAGAAGCTATTCAACAAACATTTTAAAATTTGATATTAATAATAACTTACCTGTTATTCATATTGGAATCGTTAATAGCAAAAATTAATTAAGATCCCATAAAAGTGCACGTCGACCGGGATCCAATGATGTGTCACGGGACTCACGGGACATAACTAGGTCAATCGATACGTCCGTGTTTATTTTATAACATATTCGCTGTTTTACTATTTTTCTTTCAATAAGAATTTGATAGCAAAGTTCGCACTTTCATGAATTTTTAAGGAGTTAAATAAAACAAGTTTATTTGCCAGGTAAATTTAAAAAATACCCCCGACATTCTAGCGTTCACCCTCTTAAGGGTTTGTATTCTCAGAAATGGTCTAAAATATTAATTTCATTGTGAGTTGACGTTATTGGAGAAAATGCTGCAGTGCAGTTTGTTACCGCTTCTTCTGCACTAGCGCTTTTAGGCGGCAGTAAACTTGGCTCTAAGTAACTTTTTGACGTCAACAATTATTGTGCAACAAAACAAAGTGACGATTATAAGGAGATATTATAAATATCCTATGATAATAAAGATATATTTGAATTGAATTGAATTGAATCACCCCCAATAACGTTTGAACTGCGAAACCGTTTTCCATCAAACAGCTACTCGTAAGAACCATCTCGATCAAGTCAATTTTAATTTCTTTATTTAAACCAGTCTTTCCCAAAGTGGGCGATAACGCCCCCTTGTGGGCGCTGGAGGCTTTAAGGGGGGCGGTAACGGGCCCAGAATAAAGTTTGGGGGCGCTGATGTGATTTAAGCAATGAGTGATTTATAACTTCAGCTATTTCATATTTTAAATTTCACTGAAATTAAAATCCTCTTACTACACAACATCCATTTATTAGTTCATATTTATATCCTTTTTTATTGTACAAATATAAGCTAAAAATGTAATTAATATTTATTATTTTAATGCGTTCACAACGCTATTTATATCGTTAAAGGAATCAAACACTGAAAAAATTTCGTGTTTTAAAGTTTCGCAGGTGAGGTCCCCACTTCCGATACTCTTTATTATTGTAAAATTGTATTATTATTGCTATTTTTTTATTTAAATTTAACTATGCTGATTATTGTTATTTTTTTATAAAAGATACTCTAATGTACTGGTGTATGTATTATTATTGCTCTCTCTTGTAAAAAAGTCTAGTTTAGAATATAGGTTGAATTAAACTACAGGCAAGACAATTATGTGATTCAGGTTTTTATGGTGAAAAAAATGGGGGGCGCTACAAAATAACTGATTTTTTAAAGTGGGCGTCTGACAAAATAAGTTTGGGATCCTCTGATTTAAACAATGTACATTGTGTTAGAAAATAATAAAAAATATATAAAAATAAAAAAAATTAAAATAGTTTAAAATCGAATGTTAATAATACATAAGGAATTAAATCAGAATAAGAAAATAAATTAATAAAAATAAAAATAATAAGAATGTCTTAAAAGTCTAGAATTCGTCAATAGAGTAGCAGCACTTTTTCAAAAGAAGATCACGCAGCTTAGATTTGAACAATTGATTGCGAATATTCTTTGGTCAGACCTCGAACAAAAAAAAAACATCAAAATCGGCCCATTCGTTTAGGCGCTACGATGCCACAGGCAGACACACAGATACGTCAAATTTATAACACCCCTCTTTTTTGTCAGGGGTAAAATATATACAATAAGCTTAGCTCAGGAATTTCATGTTTTTTTTTTCAATATTTTTCACCATATTATCTCTATTGGCTTCGTGTCAAAACATTCCATGCCAAAGTTGCGTGACCAATATTTGGGGAATTAACGCCTGTAAGCTATTTGAATTATTAACAACACTCTACGCCGAATTTACGTCACGTTTTTACAAAAAAACCGGTCATGTGCGAGTCGGACTCGCGCACGAAGTGTTCCTTACCACATTATCTATAAAAAAATCATGTTTGTTGTATGGGAGCCCCCGTTAAATATTTATTTTATTTTAATTCCATTATTTATTTTTAATGAGAAAAAATTAAAATATTGATTTTTTAAGAGAGTGAAGTTTTTAAAATGTTGTCTTGATCAGATTTCTCAGAGTCTGTCGAGATCAGATAATTACTGTTTACAGTTTAAAGTGAGAACGCGAAGCTTTTCTATGCACATTAGCGAAAAACAGACACTTTTGGTCAATGTGCGTAGAAAAGCTTCATGATCTCACTTTAAACTGTAAACAGTAGTTCATAAAAGTGTTATCTAAAAACTGATCAAGACAAAATTTTAAATGATATATTTTTAGGGTTCCGTAGTAAACAAGGAACCCTTATAGTTTCGCCATGTCTGTCCGTCCGCGGTTTTACTCAACGACTATAAGTACTAGAAAGCTGTGATTTGGCAAGAATATGTATATTAATTAGGCGGAAAAAACGGTAAAATAAAATAATGAATTTTTTTTTATTTAGGATAGCTCCCATACAAGTAAAGTGAAAAGTAATTTTTTTTTTCTGGACTAACCAATCATTTTGGGTATTGTTGAATAGGTCTTTTAAAAATATTGTGAGTTTGTGAACACCGTTTTTTGATTTTACAAATTAAAAAGTTATAGGCGATTAACTTATAAAATGTACACGGAAAAGGAAAATTTCATACAAATTCAATAGAAAATTAGTTTTTAGACGTTAGTAGTTAGTGGCATGAACTTTAAAGTTGGCGTTCGTAACTTCGGAACCCTACTGCGCGTGGCCCGACTTTATTTATAAACTATTGTTTACAGTTCAAAGTGAGAACGGTTTTCACTTTTTCTTTCCTTTCAAATGATTTATTACAAATGGGGGCAGCACGGAACCCCGAAAAATTCTGGTAGCCCCTTAAAAGCGATAGATATGTAGGTAATAATTTATCTGCTGATAAACTTAATATATAGAATAGGTACTAATATTCTAGTTTTCTTCTTTTCAATGAGGATTTCCTTGACAAGTTTAATGTAAAAGTAAACAAACACGGCGGTCGACCCTTTTAAAAAGTTTTTACCTCATAGGCCGTCACAGGCCCATGTTTCGAACTTTCGTTTGTAAATGGTAAGCTCTGAATTGAAAATACCTGTGATAAAAAATCGTACTAATTGGAAATAAGAAGTTTCTTCTACATAAAATTCGATAAAGAAATATAAATTTTACAAGCTTTTATTTTGTTTTACCTGCCCCGTTGTCTGTCGGTCTGTCTGTCTGTAATCAAATCTTGCAAGTTAAATATGATCCACTTCACGGTTTCCGATTGAGCTGAAATTTTGCACGCATACGTATATCGTGTGACAATGCAATATTATAATGACATGGAGCTGATCTGATGATGGAGCTGGACGGTGGCCATAGGAGCTTTGTAATGAAACGACGGAACACCATCGAGTTTGGGCTCGTTTGATTCGTCTTGGGGGTTATCCCCAAGACGAATCAAACGAGCCCAAACTCGATTAGATAAAAGCTTGTTTTAAAAAATATATTTTATAAATAATGACTTCTTAATCAATTTAACAGAAAATATAATTGATTGCATGAACACAGAAAAAATACGACTCGCGCACGAAAGGTTTCCGTATCATTATCTATAAAAAGTCACGTTTAAGTACTTGTTCTTATAGCGGCAACAGGAATATACATTATCTGTGAAAATTTAAACTGTCTAGCTATCACGGTTCATGAGATACAGCCTGGTGACAGACAGACAAACGGACAGACAGACGGACAGACAGACGGACAGACAGACGGACAGACAGACGAACAGACAGACGGACAGACAGACGGACAGACAGATGGACAGACAGACGGACAGACAGACAGAAAGACAGACAGACAGACAGCAGACGGACATACAGACGGACAGACAGACGGACAGACAGATGGATAGACAGACGGACATACAGACAGAAAGACAGACAGAAAGACAGACAGAAAGACGGACAGACAGACGGACAGACGGGCAGACGGACAGCGGAGTCTTATAATAGGGACCCGTTTTTACCCTTTGGGTACGAAACCCTAAAAATTAAACTAATTGCCTAAATTGAAAATCTTGTAACCTAATCAAAATTAAAAATATACACCTAATAAAAATTACAAATCAAGACACGTTTGATAGCTTTAAACCGACTTCAAAACAAGGAGGAAGAAACTTGCGAGTTGGTCGTTGGTTGAAAAGCTACTAGATACTTAGGTACCTCATTTTTTCCGGAATACAAAGTATCCTTTGAGTAATTCAAGTAAGTAACTAGTCAACTCGTGAACGGGTCCTGCCGGGAGGGACTGGTCAGCTCGGATTCGCTTTTCTGACTACTTAGAATTTGTTATCTTTTATTACGTAATTTATTTTTGTTTACTTGTTCGCAAGCATTACATGTTATAATGTATCAACATTCTATTATATTATAAGTATTTATAAATTAAAATACAATAAATCTACAATATAACAATAATCCCCTTACGTCGTAACGCTAAAATACTCTCTATGCTTTTTTCTATCTTGAATAACCCGCACTCCCCTAACTATCTTAAATCTAAATTTAACCTTTTCAGTTCCACCCACTCTCGCATACTTCGCTCCTCAAGCATTTTCATCCTTAATATCCCTCCTCATCGTACTTCCTTCATGGGCAAGTCTTTCCAAGTCCAGGCTATCCTGCTATAGAATGCCCTTCCGGAGTCTATAAAAAGAGCTCCTAGTCGTTTGGCTTTCAAACAAGCAGTACATAAATTGTTTCTACAGCAGTCCTAGCCTCAATCATCCTGATACATATGTATTCATTTGTATGTATATTACATATATATTTATTAATATGTATATATATATATGTATTTATATTGTATTTTATGTATGTTGATATATATTACATGTTTAATGGTTTATTCTTCTATATGTACTTATGTAGATATTTATACTTTGTTTACTAAATCATGAGTTTCTTTCGGCGTTTCTTCTCAGCAGTGGTCGTTGGGAAGCGCTGGTATCGGTAGCTTTTCTTAAAATTTTTTAAATGTTAATATACTTTACACGTAACGTAAATTATACCTATTGACATGTAAAAGTACCTGTAAAGGTCTAATTGCTGAATAAACATTTGAATCTTTGAATTAATGAATTAAAATCCGTGTAATTAAGCTCTTGCAATGTATCTTGTATGTATGTACGTAAGTTATGTAGGTTTAGGTCAAATATTGCAACTCAATTTTCAACCAGTTATCCTCAACCGATTTAGCTGAAAATTCGCATACTTGTGTCAGTCGTGTTATGACAATACAATATTAGGGTCAATGAGCAATTCTGATGGTGGGTTTGGGAGATATTTGAACTCAGTAATAAAACAAAATAACCGCATTGAGTAGGACTCGTTTGAGGAGCACTTTATAATAGACAATGTCTAGGGTCTGATTACGGAGGCGAAAGGTGGTCGATGGAACAACGCAACTTTATCGAATTTAGGCTTATTTCATTTCTCTTAATAAGTACTTTGGCCTCGCAATCAAAGCTTGTACAAAAAATGTAATTTTTTCAAAAACTTGTTTGCTGTTTCACATTCAAGCATCTACACTTTTGCATTTACATGTAATGAAAGAGGATAATTCCTGGACAAACTTTACATTAAATTCTGGCCCTGGATTTCATAGATGAACACTGAGCAGACTGTACAAAACGAAGCAAAAATATTTAATGTAAGTACGTTCTTACTAAAACCCTTTCAGACTTTCGTGCATTAGACCTTTTAGCTCATTATTATTGTACTAGCTAGAACCTAGCCAACTGGCTAGTGGTTAGATATATACTTATATGTAATGTTTGTTTGTTTTTCGTTTGTGTAAGTGGCCAACACTAGTGTCAGATGCTAAGCTACATGTTATTTATAAGTATATTAAATATTATTTACCTTCATTTCAAATTCGTCTGTTTAAAGTAATTCAAAGTAACATATTTTAGGGATGATGGTGGACTAAATTCTGTCATCTAAGTCACCAAAAAAAGCCAAATTTTTCGGCGAAAATATAGGCACGAGGCAGATAATAATATTACCTACATAGGCTTTTAAAATGTCGCGTTTTGAACACATTATTAATGTACGAGTATATATATTGGAAGGATGTAACTCTTGTTCGAAACGTTATATATACAATAATTATTAATTATTGCTTTTATTGTAACATAATTAGGGAGGATAAGCAGGTGTATCAGACTAGTTTTGTAAACTTTGGCTCTGTTCACCCTTTAAGGGACTACCTGAATTTTCCGTGGTCCAGTGCTGCCCCCATTTGAAATAAATCATTTGATAAAAAAAGTATAAGGAATAAAGACGTGAAAGTGTAAACTTCTACTTTGTGTCTATCATATCAAAAATTTATATTATTTTTCACTGTTTTAATAATAATGTAATTTGTTTTGTTTAAGAATCTAATGTATTACAGCTTTTTGATTAAAAAAATTAAAGATTAAATAAACGATTCAATTGTTTTATTAAGAATGTATTATAGTTTGTTCAGATATTACTTTTTTTTTAATTACTGGGATTAGTAATGCTTCAGTGTCGTAGCTAAGCTTCTGTAACCATTCCATAAAAGTGACCTTAAGCTTGTAGTGAGTTTTGGTAAGTATATATTTCAAGCTTTTGATTTATTCTATTATATTTAAAATAATAAATCAAGCATCAGGATTGAATTGTGAATCTAATTTTGTCGTCTACTTTAGTCTGTGCTGTACTACGAGTATATCTTTGAATACCCAAACTAGGAGATAAAATTAGAATTTCAAATTATTTCTGATGATTTATCTTTGAATAACAGTGTCCGCACACTGCCTCAATTATTATTATAAAAAGGAAACCCAATAAAACATGCTTTTGTATGTATTAATGACTTTCCAGTGATAGTCAACACATGATATAGTTCATCAATCTTAATCCTAACTTATCTTATATTATCCTAGTCCTAGCTTCTTAGCTAATATTATCAATGCGAAAGTAAGTTTGTATATTTGTTTGTTTGTTACCACTTCCACGCTTCCACCATTGAACCAATTTAGATGAAACTTGGTATGGATATAGTTTATATAGTATAGAAGGACATAAGATAGTTTTTCCGATCTCGAAATTCCCACGGGGAGCAACAAATAAATAAATAAATATATAGAGACAAATTACACTGATTAAGCTGGCCCTAAAGTAAGTTAGAGACTTGTGTTATGGGATACTAACTCGACGATACTATATTTTATAACAAATACATATATAGATAAACACCCAAGACCCAGGACAATTTGAAAAAGGCCATTTTCCAACTTGCCCTGACCGGGGATCGAACCCGGAACCTCTGGGTGGCGGACTAGCATGGTGACTACTGCGCCACGAGCACAGCTATTCATTAAATAAAAACAGTGTGTGGAAACTGTTATTCAAAGATACTACTTAATTGACACATAGCGCGAAGAACCGATGGCCGATGGGGCAAAAAAGTTCTCGAATGGCGACCACGTACTGGCAAGGGAAGCGTAGGATACCCACCCACAAGGTGGTCCAACGACCTGACCAAGGTCGCTGGAAAGCGCTGGATGCAGGCTGCTCTTGATCGGTCGTTTTGGTAATCTTTGGGAGAGGCCTATGTCCAGCAGTGAACGTTATGCGGCTGAAATGATGATGATGATGACTTAATTGATACAGCACAGACTAGTAGACGATAAAATTAAATTTTCAATTAATTCTGTTGATTTTCGTGATCGTTGCATGGAGGGAATAATTTATTCGCAAGTGAAGGCATAGGTATGTTCGTTAAATCCTACCAGTTTATACTTTGGTTTATCCCTGTGATAGTTTTAGTTCAATGATTTATTTAAATAGTATCGGTCGCAGCTCACATATTTTTAACTTGGTAACATAGGTTTTTTACATTTCTTTTTTTCTTCTTCAACAGTAGTAAATTAAAATGCATGTGTTAATACGAATATGAAATTAATAATTTTATTATTGTAACATTGACATATTTATGCACTTCTACTTATTAACCATAATTATTAAATATATTATAATTGTACCTAAAACATGCCAGACTCTGGTGAAAAGAGGTTGTATTTACATATATTTTAATTGAGTACCCTTGTTACCACTTTTCTGGCAAATAAACTTTAATTTGATTTGATTTAAATTTCAGGGTTTTCGCCGCAAGTCATCCTGCTTCCCGCCATCCAATATGACTAAGGAAAAAAAGGCTAAACAAAGCTAAACATCTATGAGACCTCGAACCCGTCTGGCCAGCGTGGAGGGTATAGGCCAAATCCTCTGGCTACTCTGGCCAAGTATGGCTCTAGTAGTACAGAGAGGGCAGAAGTGCTCCTGCAGTGGAGATTAAAAAAGACCTGACGATGATGACGATAAAGTGTTTGCCAGGTCATCAATTGACTTATTGAATAAAGTAAAACTCCTACTTAAGAGCCCCCTTACCCTAGACAGAATCAGACTTTCCCATACAAACGTAGTCTAGCTTTTATATTGAAACGGCATGTCAGATATTGGCGAAATTGTGTAGTTTATAGTCGATCATATCATATTTGACCATCAGTATGGAAAACTTCTACACTCTCATATTTTCTTTTAAGTTCATATTTGATTGTCGAAAACTAGTTAAATACCTACATACGAGTATTTGCAATTTCTTTTAAATTACAAAATACTGCCGGAATTTCACATGTCATTTCAAAATAACAGCTAGACCATGTCTGTATGAAAAAGTCTAGGGTAAGGGGATTCTTAAGTAATCCAACTATCCAATTACACAGTTAAGATAACCCAGAAGAGAGATAGTTTATGTTCATTGTTATGGTTGTATAAATGAATCATACTTTGTGATGAAATCTTTCATTTAAAAACGGTCTTAGATTATACGTGCGATGGAACGAGCTTCGGATTTCAAAGATCAGATCTAATCCAAGCTAATTCACTTTTAAGGTGTTCCTCGAACGCCGATATCTTATTCAGGATTACCTTCAGAAGGAAATGAATCTACCGAAGGCCGCATGTATAAATATTCCGCTTCGTTAAATATTTTGCTTTGTGGTTTGAAATATACAAGGAATTGCCGTAGTGTAAAAGATTTATTTAAATTACCTAATTTGTAAGTTTAGACCTATTTCTAATTTTAAAAGTGCGCTTCCGGCGTACCTTTTCATTTATTCCTTCAATGAATGGAAAGTCTGAACTGATATTTGAGAGAACGTGAAGCTTTTCTTGCACATACGCCAAAATTGATCGTTTTTCGCCATTGTAATATCAAATGTCAAATGATCTATCCACCTATCAAATGATTTATTTCAAACGGGGGCAGCACTGGTCCCCGGAAAATTCAGGTGGAGATACCTGAATTTTCCGGGGTCTAGTGCTGCCAGTGCTAGGTCCTGATTATCCAGGTACTCGTAATATGTTATTTGCATGTCTTTTATTCCAATCTGTTTAGACGTAACAAACATACATTTACTCGCATGTATACAGATCTGTGATCAATACCATACTTTCCTTAAAAACTTACTAAGCATAACATTATTTTACATTATCTATTTCATTGAAGAGCTAGTTTTTACGTTCTATCCTATCATAGATGAAGTCTGACACTTGAAAAGTGCAAAGAAGACTTAACGTGGAAAGTCTAGAATCACTCTGTATGTTAAGATTTTCAAATTCCTTGATATACGAGAAAGGATTTGTGGAAAAAGCTACTTCGGGTTTGAGAATAAGCTATACCAAAATAACCTATGGCCATGACATATCAGCCCCTTGTGTCTTGTGATTTGGGCTCTATTACAGGATTAGATGTGAAAAGGTAGGTATCTAAAAATACCCCTGGTTTTCGAAGAATCCACAAATTAGAAGAAAATTAATATTTTACATTAACTACATACAATACAAATTAAATCCTTATTCACGAAAATATCGTTAATTTTCCTTTTCGTAGAACATATTAAATATCAAGTAAATTGGTTTTCTGATAAATAAGAATTTAAAGGTCTTCTTTAAAAATGTACATTACACGGCTCGAGGAAAATGCTGCAAAACTCATAAAAAGGGGAAATTGTGGAGAGAATAATAAGAGACCGTAACTTGAGAAAATTTGATAAGTTTTTGTTATTTCTGGAAAGTTTCCTACTTCACGGCAATACGTCAATGTAGGCAAGTACCTGGGGATTGCGAATGTCTTGTTTACTTTTATGATTACGGGCTTGTGCGCCTCAAGGTATTAAAGTACTCGACAAAGTTTACATTGCGAGGTTACAGCCACAGTTAGGTACCTAATGTCTGCTACTAAGGAGCTAAATTACACTAAGTACTCGTAATCATATCTTCTTCTTGGTCCTAGCGCTTTCCCGTTTTATACGAGGTGCTCTCTTAGTAACTCGGCGCTAGGATAATCTACCGTGGGTTGTCGGGTCGGGTAGGTTTAATAGCTTCGTCACACTTGTCCATCAGGTAGCAGGTGGGTGACCTGGGCCTCTTGTATGTTTAGTCACGCACAGACTTTCTTAACCACACACGGATAGTACTGCCATGTAATAACAAGTTTATTTGCTAGGCAAACTATAAAAAACCCGACTGCCAAAAACGCCATCTAGTGATGAGTAGCGGAACTGCATATTATAATTGATATCCGTGCCATCTTTATTTGCTAGGGAAAACCCTGACTTTCAAGCGTTAACCCTCAATAACTTTTAAATGGCAGAACTGATTTTCACCAAACAGTTAAGAACCACAGCAAGGGAACTTGCTTTCACGTAAAAAAGCCCGCATCGAAATAGGTCCATCCGTTCGAGCGCTACTATGCCACAGACACACACAGACAGACAGACCGACAGACATTAGCGTCAAAACTTATAACACCCCCTTTTTGGTCGCGTGTTTTAAAAGCAACAGCCCGCCCGTCTGTTCGCATTACTACGTAGTTATACTATCCTAGCGTAATTATAAGTAGGTATATTTAATTAAATGTACACACCTATATTTCAAATCGACTGCAAATAACATAAACTATTATGAACTTCTTTAAAAACTAAGTATTTTCCATTTCAGCTGACAATTTTTGGCAGTACGAGTAGAAATCATTAGATACCTAGGTATAGGTATTAAAAATTGCAATGGCTTACCGTTTAGTAGAAGAAACATAACAAAAATATGAAAAAAAAAGATAATAGAAAAAAGTACAAACATCGAAATTCGTTTAATTTTAGCGGATTAAATTATTATACGTCCCGAAAAAGTCAACTGGGACGTTTCGATGACTTTTATTTTGTAACAAGCATTTTTGATTTTACTCTTGACGATACGATTTCGATCTGATTGCACAAGACAATTAGATACCTAAACAGGAATAGGTACCAGAGTAGAAACGACATACAAATCTATGCCAAGAAGTGTAACTACCCGCTTATAATATAAGATCACCAAGTAACTAAGTCTTTATTTAACCCTTTCATCGCGAACGTCGGATTTATCCGACAAACATTGTCGTGCTCATTCCGCGAGTATCGGATATTCACATAACTTAAGTAACCACAATCCTTTTTAGTTATGGGAATTCATTTTAGATTTACTACCCCTCGCGCGGGGGGCATGACAACTGATTAAAGTCTCGCGGTGAAAGGGTTAAAGTAAAAATGTTATTTAAATAACTCAAATTTTCAATCCTTTAATTTTAATTTGAGACGCCGGAATATTACCAAAACACCAACAGTTTCATATATATGGTCACAGTATTTCATTTTGTATTCAAAAACTGTTTTTTTATCGTTACCTCATTGTTATCTCATAGTTAAAGCTATTCATAATTATGGACTGAGAAGGTGTTCAACCTTCTTGTATAAGTAAGGTCAGCTTAGCTATACTCAGTCAAAAATGGATGCAGCCTCAGTCAAAGTGGGGTCTTTTTCAGGATTTTTGTTCAAATCGTATCGCATCGTGCCATGTAAGTTAGACAGATACGCGCTTTATTGTTATTTCCCGGGCGAACGAATATTGCTCCCTGGATCCATAAGATTGTGCGACACTAGCGACACAGTGGGTTTGCTGTGATTCTTGGCATTATTGACAATAAAGATCAGAAATGCCATTTTTCAAACGCGGAGTCACCTAAACGAATGGTTTACAGGCACCACAGTTTACAGTCGCCTTTCCAAAGTCTGCCTTAAATAAATGATCAGCTGATCGAGTTCTTATGTTTTTTTTTAATATACATACATTATTTATGAAAGAATAAACATTGATGTTACAAAAAAAATACGTAACATATTTCTTTATAAATAGAGTGACTTTGCCAATTACTTTTTAAACGAATATCATCGGAATAACTTGTACAAGAATTTCTTATTTTCAATTTCAAACGAAAATTGCCGTTTCTAGTCACTTGTAAAATAACTTTATTTGAGCTGACATATTTCAGAAGGAACTTATGAAAGAGCCACTTTAAAAAAGCTTAGCAT
Organism: Acrobasis suavella; assembly: GCA_943193695.1. Classification (NCBI taxonomy): domain Eukaryota; kingdom Metazoa; phylum Arthropoda; class Insecta; order Lepidoptera; family Pyralidae; genus Acrobasis; species Acrobasis suavella. Next base: position 13,611,732 of record OW971942.1, read on the forward strand.
AAAGCTTGTCGCACACAGCTGAGTTCTTGCCATCGAACCTTATTATTCTTTTTTTAGGGTTCCGTACCGAAAGGGTAAAAACGGAAGAAAGACTCCACTGTCCGTCTGGCTGTCCGTGATAGCGAGAAAGTTGAAATTTTAACAGATGATGTATTTCTATTACCGATAAAATAAGATTTATGTGGGGCTACCATACAACAAACGTCTTTTTTATAGATAATTGTACGGAACCCTTCGTGCGTGAGTCTGACTCGCAATTGGCCGGTATAATTTTTCTATTCATCTTCATCACCATCATCATCATATCAGCCACAGGAAGTCCACTGCTGGACATAGGCCTCCCCAAGGATTTCCAAAATGACCGATCGGAAGCGGCCTGCATCTAGCGCTTTACTGCACCCTTGCTCAGGTCATCTGACCTCTGTGGCCTGGTGGCCAGGCTGTCACACCGGAGGTACCGTGTTCGATCCCCGGTTTGATCAAGATGGAAAATTATGTTTTTCAGATTGACCTGGGTCTTGGATGTTTGTCTATACATATATTTGTTATTAATAATAAAGTATCGATGAGTTAGTATCCTATAAGACAAGTCTCAAACTTACTTTGGGGCTAGCTCAATCTGTGTTATTCGTCTTTATACATTATTTATTTATTTGTACCCACTTATAAATCTGGCACGAACAGATTTAGAGTTTGGCCCCAAAATTAGCGAAGTGTTTTGTAAACTCAGGGTAAATTTTTAATTTTTTAAACGGCACACAAGAAAAATCGTACAGCCCGCCAGCGAAATCTCGATGAAATTTTAATTTGATTGTGAGGGCGACGCCGGCATGATTTAAAAATGTTACTGGAATCTAAATCAAAAATTCTGTTCGTACAAGATTTCAGTTGCGGTGGCTTCGATGGTTTGGATATTTGATTATTTACGTGCAATGGAAACTTTTTTATTGCATAATCCACATCTAGTTTTGTGACAGATTTATTGTAAGTTGAGGTTGTTGGAGAAAACTTTTCAGTTTGTTGCAGCACTAAATCTGCTATGTTGTAGTAAACGATATGACGTCAACAATCGTTACTCGACGGCTAAGTGCATGTACACCTATCCGACAATAGTTCATAAAATATTCTAAACAGTCACTTACGGTTTTTATACAAAGAAAATAGGGGCTGTGCGTGCTGTCGTTCGTGCACAGGTCAGTTCTTACCCAGGGCAAGTTGGAAACGGCCGTTTTCAAATTGTCCTCGGTCTTGAGTGTTAATTTATAGTTATATTATGTGTATCTAGTTAATTTAGAGTATTTATATCTAGTTTAGTTTTTTTTTTATCATTACTTAGTTAGGTATACTTTGTTTAATAGTAATATAGAATAGTTTACTTATGTTATTTAAGTTTATGAAAAATAAATATAGATTATCATATTAATATTTATTACCAAATATAGTATCATTGTGTTATCCCATAACACAAGTTTAAAACTTACTTTGGGGCAAGCTCAATCTGTGAGATTTCTTCCTACATGTTTTTATTAATTTATGATGTTAGAGTTTCGCAGTCACAATGACTGTTATAAGTGTTACGGGACATATCTGCTTACTTGGCAGCGGAACTTCCATCGCAGTTCCTCAGTCTGCCAGTGACCATGACGGCAGAAGGGTCGTCGAATTCTCTGGTTAAAAATTATATCAATCGCGGTAAGTCCCATAATACAAAAATAACAGAAATTATTATCACACAAATATTTAGTAGTATACAGCGCAAACCTTACTTGCGCTGTAATAACTACGAAGCGTACGCTAACTAGGGATGGAACGGAGTAAACAAATTTTCAACGGCAGCTGCGAATTTGTGACTGCAAGCTAGATATTACAATCATATTTTCACTCCACTCGCAAATTATATTCCATTTTATTTATTTGCGATGAATATTCATTTCTGTCTATTAGGAATTCATTGAAGGGATCTGGACTTAATTAGATTTAAATGTGTAATTAAATACAAATTTTATAATTTTGAAAAAGTTGTTTATTCTAAAATTATTAACTTCTATATATGTCAAATGGAGAATCACAAATTATGCTTAGTGGGTGCAATATAAACAACATTATATTGAAATTATACCATTTGACCATATTATATTGAAACTTTTTAACGTCATATCTAATAAAAACGTTATTTAATTGCAATCATCTGGTGCTTTTGCTATGTAATATAAAAGTAAACAATTTTTTAATTTCAAGAAAAGGTATGTCGTTACTTATCTAGTGACAAAAGTAGCACAATCGGCATCTGTATTTCGTGATAGTATGTACGTGATATATGTATAGGCATCTGTAGCTTGTACATACAATTTTATCACGTTTTTATCCCTAATGTGGTAGACAGAGCATTCTGGGTGTTGCGGCTCTCATTATATATAGGGATAGAGCCCACGGTCGCTAGACTCAAAAGTCACTTATAACGTGATGGCGGGCGGAAGGACGGAAAAGAAATCTAAATAGTGATGGGTTGCTAGCCGCATCGCCAATAAACATGATTTGCATTTTAGCATATTCCCTCGATCAGCTTATAGATCTTGTAAAATAATATTTTTTCAAAACTAAAAACCGATTTCACCCAAAACTACATTATATGGGATTTTGATAACATTTCTATGGGATCACCTGACAAGTATACTCGTCTCAAAAAAAAAAAATATAAATATAAAACTCAGTCCAGGCGTTTTCGAATAATCGGTGAACATACTTAAAAATAAAAGATCGTAACGAATTGATAACGTTCTCCTTTTTGGATGTCGGCTAAAAATGAAAATAAACCATGACTTATAATAGGTAACCAGAATTTGATTAAATTTTCAATTACCTATCTGACGCGACGATCTATGCGGTCTAGGGAATGAAATTAGGGGATGGCATTCCGAAAATTCTCAGTGGGTCGTATCCTTCGCCCTGGGTCTATATTTTACTGCCGTACCTGGGGCTGTCGTAAGGAGAATTAATGAAATCTGCCCCACACTCAAAAGGGTCTGATGGGATGGCGTCTTTGGGAGCTAATCAATTTTAGGGCATTTTGGGTTTGCCTTACGAAGTACGAAAGCCTTAAAACCAAAGTTATTACGTTACTTTCAAACGCAGAATTGTTATTCTATGAGTATGAAGGCTTAGTAATTATACAGGCTAACTGGTAATATTCTTAGGGTAATAAGAAAGTAAGAAGTAGTGGAAAGTTGAAGAGTGGGTCAGAGCCATCCTCGACGAACGTTCTTAAAAAAGGAGAGGTCAAAATTACCCGTAACCGGCGGGCATTCATGGAGAGAGTGATGAGTGTAGATGAAGCGAAAGAGGTCTGTCAGGATTGTAGCAAGTAGAGGTCCATAGTTTCTGCCTACCCCTGTGGGGAACAGGCGTGATAATATGTACGTATGTAAGTAAAAAATATTTCTTACGAGATGCTTCATCCTAAAATAACAACTATCAACAAAATATCTTAAAGTACGTACATTATTTGTTTTCATTATTTTTCTTCATAATACTGTTTTGTTACTAAATTACGCAAAAATTTAGAATCGATACATTTTAAACTAGCGGCACGGGTATTTAATAAACATTTACACCTCTCTCTTAAATCATTACATGTATTGATGAAAACAACAATATTATCCGATGCTAAGTTTCGAAAATTAAAGGATGGAAACATATATATAGAAGGGCACACGGCGGGAAGCGTCTTCGTTTATACATACTCACTTTGCATACACTATACATATTTATATTTATTGATACAACGTACGTAACAATCCACCTATCTCTCAAATATTCACTTCTCCCTCTACCCAAAGGTTGACTGGAAGAGATTGCTTTGCGATAAGTCCGCCTGTGTATCATAATTCTTATTCTTTGTTTTCAGTTTTTTTGTATTTCCTTTTGTTTATGGTGCAATAAAGAGTATTTTTATCCAACTGCGCCAGAAGGACGGTTATATGTTTCAAGAGTATGTATGTATGTATAATTGTTCGCACTGCGGCCTGAACGGCTGGTTTCATTAGATTTGTCTTAATCTTACGTGAGTAAGTGACACTGAGTATATAAGAAGGCAGTCTTTTTTTTACATGTTTTGTTATATTTAAAAATTTGTAGTATTGTATTGTAGCTAAGATAATAGCTCTTGTTTGCTTACTTTATTTCTGCTCTATACATTACAATACAATACTCTATCTGGGGGCAACTAGAAGTGGATTGATCCTTGATCTCTGAGACTAGAAAGCGCAACAGCTTCCTTATCATACAGAGCAGCAGGCTGCATTATATTAATTAGAGTAATCTTCAGCCTTTTCAGCTTTCGGTTCTTTTTAGGGTTCCGTACACAAAGGGTGCAAAATGAACCCTATTACTGACACTGAGACTCCGCTGTCTGTCCATCTATCTTTCTGTCCGTCTGTCTGTCTGTATGTACGTCTGACACAGGGCTCTATCTCTTGAATCGTAGTAGCTAGACTCTAGAAACTTGAAATTTTCACTGCTTATGTATTACTGTGTGCTGCTAACAAATACTTACAATAAAATAAAGTTAAAAATTAAAAGGGGTCGTCACGCAAGAAATGTGTTTTTCCTCAGTCTAACTCTATAATGGTTAATACCATAGTATCTAGTTCATACTAGATACTTGAAATTTTTACCTGAAGCTCTACAACAAATAATAAAAATAAAATAAAATTTAAAATTAAAAGGGGTCTTCATACAAGAAAAGTGTTTCTTTTTCAGCTTTTTAACTCGATTTTCATGTACGAGTCCGACTCAAACTTGACCGGTTTTAAGTCTTATTTAGTAGCTCATGAGAGCAGTTATTTTATTCACGCCGCTCGTTCTTTACACGTATTTCCCCTAACACTCTACGAATAAACTTGTACATTTTTACACTTTTACTCTACAAGCACATTGAATCTACGAGTAAAGAGCAAAATTACAAAATACTACCTCGCGTTATCTCAAAAGCTAATTATGAAGTAACCCGTATCAAAATAATAAATAAAACCTTATAACTTGGCAGGGACTAAGTTTTTGTGACGTCATTTGCTTCATGCAAGGCAAGTAAATAAGGATTATTCATTTTATTTACGCCGCCCGCCCTGGTGAGACTTTAGCCATGTTTCCTGTTATTACTCCTCTAAGTAAGCTTTCCACAAAATTATACAGTAATGACGAAGATAATTTGTTGCTGATGATTGTGGTAAATTATTGTATGTACCTAAAGATACCGCGATTAATGGGCGCAATTTAATATAAATAAAAATAAACTAAGTTATTAACAAGTTACAATTATAATATTTGGTCCTGATAGCTATGAGAATAATTATTTTGTTCATGACACTCGCGCTAGACCACTTATTTTCTGTAACATTCACTAATTATGCAACACTGCACAGAATTACATGCACATTATCTCAAAAGCTTGTTAGGAGGGTTACTTCCTTTATTAAAATAATAAAAAAGAACCTCATAACTTGGCGGGGCAAAATTTTTGTGTCGTCATTTGCTTCACGCAAATTAATGAGGATTATTTATTATATTTACGCCGCCCGCCCTGGCGGGACTTAAGGCATGTTTCCTGTTATTACGCCTCTTAGTAATCTATCCACAAAATTATACAGTAGTTACCAAGATAATTTCTTGCTTCCGAGTATTATTACATATGGTAAATGAGATTCTGTGTGCAGATTTCTAGAGTTAAAAAATTTATAAAATAGACTTTACGGTACAAAAATTTTTGTTGTGCGATTAAAAATTAATGAAATTTTGATCAAATTACTGGCGACTGGCCAGCGTGGTTTTTGCGACGTCAGCAGGCCGGTTGCATCTAATATAAAACTACAATTATAATTTTCGGTCTTTATAAATAAATAAATATGTAGAAACAAAGTACACTGATTGAGCCAGTCCCAAAGTAAGTTTGAAACTTGTGTTATGGGATACTAACTCAACGATACTATATTTTTATAACAAATACATATATAGATAAACACCTAAGACTCAGGACAATTTGAATAAGGCAATTTTCTAAATTGCCCTGACCGGGGATCGAACCCGGAACCTCTAGGTGGATATAGTATTTTATGCAACAGTTGTATAAAAAAGTTTAAAAAATGCGAGCGCAGGTTCGACGAACCTATACAACATTGCATACAATACTTTTTCTACCACTATATTTTTTACTAAGTAAAACATAAAAATAAGGAAAAACATGAAAATGTTTAACATACGCTTGGTAGATACTAGGTATCTATAGTAATTTTTTATTTTATTTTATTTTACGTCTTTTTAGTGACTTTGTTAAAAAAGAGTTATATTACTGTTTGTGACTATTTAAAAGACACTACAGGAGTAGAAAAAAGCATTTTATTCATGACACCCGCGCTAGACCACTTCCTTATTTCCTGTAACACTGTTACTAATCTAGCAACACTACACAAAATTACATCCACATTATCTCAATACCTAATTAGGAAGTAACTCGTATGAAAATAATAAAAAAGAACCACATAACTTGGGCGGACCGGGAGCTTAGTTTTTGTGTCATCATTTGCTTTACGCGGGTAAATGAGGATTATTTATTTTCTTTACGCCGCCCGCCCTGGCGGGACTTTGGCGATGTTTCCTGTTATTACGGTAAGTAATCTGTCCGCTGCGTTCTTGAATAGAAATATACAGTAGCTACGGAGATAATTTGCTGCCATGATGTATTATTATAGTTGGCAATTAAGAGCGGCCAACCCGTCTTACTTTTCATACAAACGCTCATATGTGATTATGGCGTTGTAAAATATCTTTCTTAAAAACTTTTGAACTAACGGGTATTTTGTGCGCTATTTCTAGGTTTCTATCGAAATAAAAAAATTAAATTTGGAAATCAAATTCAGTATAAACCTCAAAAAAAATCTGCTCTTTTGCACAAGTTTTATCTGAACTTCGACCGTTTATATAGTGCTCATAAAATGTAAAGGAAAAACAAATATTTCGATATAAACCTCGCAAATGTAATGAAAATTTTAAATAAAAAACATTAATACACTTGTAAGGCTTACTGAAAAATACGTATTACCAGAAACAAGTTTTATGAAATTTCCGCACCCTATGAATAATAATTATTCGTTCAATTAATAGGTAATAATAATACTAATTTCAATCAATATAATGCAAACTGACCCCTCAGGTGCTATCTCTTTCTTTTTACTTTGCCTCTTTTTCTAGCATTACCCTGGATGAAACAATAAGCTTTTCAAACCATGCTCGCGTTGACGATAGAACGGCCGGCAAGGGCCGCCTTAAGAAAGGTGTTAGAAGCGCTGTTAGGTGGGTGGTTTAGGCATTGCCTGTGCGTCTGTCATACTTCCATGCTGGTCTAGGTGATAATAAAAAACCAGCTGCTTCTTTTCCCGTGTAGGTCGTAAAAGCCGATCGAGGGAATGGGCGAGATTTGAATCATGTCAATAGGCGATGCGGTAAGTAAACCATCATTACTTTGATTCATTTTTCCATCTTAACGCCCATCAACACGCTAAGCATGGCCCTTGGGTACTTCGGCCCTGAGCTCTACCCCGTCAGAGATAAAGACGTAAAAATGTATGTGTATCTGTAAGTCTAATGAGGCAATAGTGCGATCCTCACTAGGCGCGACTTGTACTTCTGAGTTTTTATTCATATACGGACAATTTCAAAAACACCACTTGTTTCTGTTGAAGGAAATCATCGTGCAGAAACCTGCTAGTGTATAATAATGACTATTATTACAAGTGTACAGTCATTCAACTACGTAAGATGAGAAAAAGCAGCTCGGAAAATGTGACACTATAGTGTAACACACTCTCGATAAGAGGAAAAGAGGCTTTATTTATTAATCGAAGAAACTGTTAACATGTATCAATTTATGTAAAAAAAGTAGGTATTACAATACAATACAATACAATACCCTTTATTGCACAAAATAAATAAATACAGGACATAATTATCTTAAAAACTAGAAAATGCGCAAAAGGCGGATATTAAATTCACAAAAGCAACTCTTCGCCAATTATATAAAAGGTTTTACAGCCTTTTAATTTTTTTTTAATTTGTACGTACCTACATTAATAACGATATTATTACGAATTCGATACGAACAATTTGACATTGAAATTTAGTTGTAAAACTATGACGATAAAAAATCTGAAAAAAAAATGTTGTGCTCGTCATCATCATTATTTCAGACGCATAACGTCCATCACTGCAAGACAGGCCTCTCCCAAGGATTTCTAAAATGACCTATCTATAGAGCGGCCTGCATCCGTCGCTTTCCAGCGATCTTGGTCAGGTCGTCTGATCACCTTGTGGGTGGTGTCCTACGCTTCGCTTGCCTGTACGTGGTCGCCATTCGAGGACCTTTTATTTTGTACTGATAAAAGCGAATTGATTTATGAAGGAGCTAATAAGAATAAAAAACCTTAAGAGAGTTTTTTATATTGAGTCAAAAACCCATAAAATATTTAAAATAATTAAGAAACAAATTGATTTGGAGTTATCTGTGTGATTTATCCTTTTTGTATATATCTAATAATATATATGTTTATTAAGTTCCTTGGTACCTATCCAATAGGTACAGCGATCGTAAAATCATTGAGCGTGAATTGCACTCAAGGACTAAGTGAGATCTACGAGCATTAAGTCCACTAGTGGGATAAAAAACAAACGCGCACGAGCCACGCAGTAAATATCCGCTAACATTCCATCGACCTATTAATATGCTGGATTAAATACAGCTTTTATATATTTTTATTTACTATAAAATAATATTTTGAGTTTGACACCTATGCCCGTCTATTTATTTGTTATCTACACGGATAAATAGACTGAAGGAATCATTGTTTTTGATTGATTGGGACTGATTTGAAAGTGGTGACAGCATGAGGTGATTTTGAGAGAGCCAATCTGAACAGCCAGGATCGAATAAGATCCCATCGTTCACATGATAAATTATGTCTGAAAATAAAGTGAGATTAATAAAGTTGTCTCAACTAGAAGATTTCATATTTGATGTTCAGTGATCGTTCAATCTTCGATTAGAGCAGTTGTGTCACAATCACATATGACGCGCATTAATACAGTGCAGTGAAAGTACTTACGCATCAAACCAAAGTCTATCAATGTCACGTATCTTCGGCCGGCCGCGATGACCTACATTGGTGAGTCATAGCACCTTGCTATGTTTACGTACGATAGTTGTTAAGGTGACACTCTCCCCGCCTTCAAAATGAGTACGACGCCATCTAAATCCATTCAGATCAAAACTGAAACGGAACGCTATCTTTACGACTGTTATAGAAGTGAAAAGAATGAAAGGCTAAAACAACAGAGCCTTATCGAAGAATTACAGAGCCAAATTGCGGTTCTTCAAAAACAGTTGCAATGCGCTGTTGAATCAAAAGCTACAGCCCAAGCAACCACTAGCACGGAAACATCAGCGCCTCACGCTGAGTATACTACTGACGAAGACGAGTTGGCTAAAGAGACAGAGTGGATTAGAACAAAGTCCAGGAAAAAGAGGAAGTTGAACACGTCTCCCACACTCTCGCCTCAGGCAAAAGAATGCCAAATATCTGAAAAAGCAAAAAAAGTTCTCCCACCTCCTCCTATCGTGGTGGATGGTGTGGAGAACTACCAAAACTTTTATGACTTTTTGACACGAGATCAACCCGCTAGCACCTTCACAGTTAAGATGTTGCATGGCGCTAGCGTTAAGATAAATGCTTGCGACGTAGAAACATATAGAGCTATTACGAAGCTACTCACAGACAACAACTGCCTTTAGCATTCATATGAGAACAAACAGGACAGGCCAATCAGGGTGATGGCCAAAAAATTGCCTTCTACGTGTAAACCGGACAGGATTATTGAAGACCTCAAAGCAAAGGGTCTCCAAATTGAAGACGCTGTGAATAAATTAAGTTGGAAAACTAAAGAGCCCTTAAATATGTTCATGCTGACATTCAAAAACCAGGAAGAAATTGGCAAAATTTATCAGATTAAATCTATCTTGGGGTGCGTGGTTGATATACAACCTCTCAAATCTTCCAAACTTATCCCGCAATGCAAGAGATGTCAGGCTTATGGCCATACACAAATGTATTGTGCCAAAGAGCCAAGATGCGTAAAGTGCACTGGAAAACATCTGACCGTGGACTGTAAAAAACCAAGTACAGAAAAACCGAAGTGTGTGCACTGCGGAGAAAGTCATCCTGCGAACTATAGAGGTTGCATGATAGCTAAAGAGATGCAGAAGATAAGAAACAAGTCTGCTAAAAAAAATGTAGTCAGTCATGAAAATACTGCTCAGAGCAAACTGCAGAAACCTACCAATAAGCCCGTATCAAAAGTAACCACAAATATCTCTTACGCTCAGACGGTTGCGAAAAATTCTATAAGCCAACCCCAACGCAAAGATGAAAGCACTCAAAACCCACAAGAGAAAAAGTTAGATGAAATACTAAAGCTTATGTCATCATTAGACGAGCGCTTGAAAAAACTAGAAAATAGCACCAAACCCGCTATTACTACCAAGAATAAAAAATGATGAAACAACTGAAGATCATGGCATGGAACTGCAATGGGCTACTTAACCACAAAAATGAGTTACAAGTAATCCTAGATATAGAAAATATTGATGTGTGCCTGGTATCTGAAACACACTTTACAAAACAATCTTACATAAAATTAAAAGGTTACAAAGTATATAATGCATTGCACCCAGCAAACAAAGGTAGAGGTGGCAGTGCTGTTATCATCAAAGAAACTATTCAACATCAAGAACATGTTAAACATGAAATTCCTCAGGTGCAATGTGCTGCAGTCAGATTGAATACAAAAAGTTGTCCTCTTACTGTGGCTGCCATATACTGCCCACCAAGACATAAAATACAGAAAGACTTGTGGAAGAACGTACTTTACACACTTGGTGATAAATTTGTATTGGGAGGTGACTTCAATGCTAAGAACACGTATTGGGGTTCCCGACTTACGAACACAAAAGGAAGAAAACTTATGTGCGCCATCACAGAAATGAAATGTGGTGTTGCATCAACAGGTTCACCTACATACTGGCCAACGGACCCATCAAAAACCCCTGATCTCATTGACTTTTTTATTTATAAAAACATGTCGTCTAACTACATGCAAACTAATCAAAGTTATGATATGAACTCCGATCACTCAGCCATTTATTTAGAAATAAACGAAAAAGTAATATTTAAGGAAGATAATTTAACTCTAGTCAATAAATATACAGACTGGGATAGTTTTAAAATAGAATTAGACAGTCATGTAGACCTTAGAGTACCACTAAAGACTCCAGAGCAACTAAATATAGATTTAGAAAAATTTGTCAGCTTAATACAACATACTGCTTGGAATAATACACCTAAGAGTAAGAAAAGGACAGTGAAAAACACATACCCATTAGAGATAAAAGACCTGGTAAAAGAAAAAAGAAGACAAAGAAAACTATGGCACCAAACTAGGTCGCCAGACGATAAAAAAAAGTTAAATAACCTCACAAAAAAGCTTAAAAGGGCAATCCAAAAACATAACGATGAGTGCACAAATACGTATCTCCAAAAACTGTCCAGTGACCGTAGTACAGATTATTCTCTCTGGAAAGCTACGAAGAACATGAAACGGCCAATAAACCAAATTCCTCCCTTGAAACTTGGATTTGGAAAGTGAGAGGTTAGCAACGAACAAAAAGCTGCTTTGTTTGCCGAACACCTCGAAGGGATCTTCAAACCAAATGACAGATCAGAAGGCATCGTTGAAGATATCACTGAGGAACTCGAAAATTATGATGAAGAAATAAATATAAAGCTTGTAACTCCAAAAGAAGTTATGAGGGAAATAAAACAGCATATCAACCCCAGGAAATCTCCTGGCTTTGATCTTATACCAGGAGAACTGCTACACAATCTCCCGAGAAAGGCTTTAGTCAAATTAACTAATCTCATAAACGCTGCTTTGAGACTTAAATACGTGCCCGATTTATGGAAAGTAGCTGAAGTAATAATGATTCCAAAACCGGGAAAACCGCCAAATGAGACGACGTCGTACAGGCCAATTTCATTGTTACCCGTTATGTCAAAGTTATTTGAAAAAATATTACTAAAAAGACTAAAACCTATCATCGAAACCAAAAACCTTATTCCACCACATCAGTTCGGCTTCAGAGAAAAGCATTCAACTATAGATCAAGTTCACAGAATAACAAATATAATTGAAAATACCCTCGAAAATGAAAAAGTCTGTTCTACTATCTTTCTAGATGTAGCGCAAGCTTTCGATAAAGTGTGGCATGAAGGACTCATCATAAAACTTAGAAACATGTTACCCACTAACTACGTAGATATAATTACATCATATATAACCAATAGAGCTTTTAGAGTGCGACAAGAAAATGCGTATTCTAAAATTAAAGAAATAAAAGCTGGAGTGCCTCAGGGAAGTGTTTTAGGTCCGGTCCTGTACCTACTATACACCTCGGACATTCCTGATATAGATGACAATACTATGGCGACCTTTGCTGACGACACTGCTATAATGGCTGTCGGAAGTACTCATGAAGAAGCAGCAGAAAAGGTTCAAATAGCAATTAATAAAATTATTGAATGGACAAAGAAGTGGCGAATCAAGCTAAATGAATCAAAGTCAACTCATGTTAACTTTACGAATAAGCAAGAACAATTATGTCCCATGTATATAAATGGAAAGCAAATTCCATTTGAAAATACAGCCAAATACTTAGGTATGACTCTGGATGCAAAGCTGCGCTGGAAAGCGCACGTCAAAAAGAAAAGAGAAGAGCTCGAAATACGGTTTCAAAAGATGCACTGGCTGCTTGGGAGAAACTCTGCCTTGTCAGTGCACAACAAAATACTTTTGTATAAACAAGTCCTGATGCCAGTATGGACTTATGGTATACAGCTGTGGGCCAAACAGAGCAATATCAGTATGATCCAAACATTCCAGAACAAAGTACTCAGGAGCATTGTCAATGCAGGGTGCATTGACAATGCTCCTAAACAGAACAGTACATCAGAAATGCTGACCTGCACCGGGACCTTAACATGCAGTTCGTCGATAAAGTTATTAAAAAATATGCAGAAGCACACGAGTATCGATTGCTTCATCATGTGAACGTTGAGGCAATCCAGCTCCTCGACAACACGGACACAGTGAGAAGAATTAAACGAACTAAACCGTTCGAATTAGTGTAGTGTAGTGACAATAAAAAAAAAAAAATAATACTTAGTGCGGTCATAGTGCAATAATTAAAGACACACGAACAAAGTGCCTTCCCCTTAATAGAGACACATTCTTATACTATTGCTTATAAAACTAGGTCAATGTAAAATTACTAATTAGTCTTAGATTAATAGGCTAGATTGTAATAATATTAGCGTACTTATTGAACAGTATATAGGTACGTTAAGAAAGTGAAAAAAAAAAAAAAAATATATATTTGATGTTCAAGTGAATTTAAAGACTATATTGTAAACGCAACGGAAACACAAAATATAAGAGTAAAAAAGGGAGGTAAAGTTCATTATTATTATCTATATGGTGTGGTTGTCGTCTATAAAAGGAGATCTAACTATGTACCAAGTTCTGTTGACAATGCTGTTTATTTATAATATAACTTCCGCCTTTGTGAAATAGATTTTGAGTTTTGAAGGGGTCAAAAGTAGCTCTAAATGGTTCGTGTAATATACACACAGCCTTTTCTTGGCTTGAGTGTACTATATTATTTTAAAATACTGGATAAAGCCCCCGTGCATTGCCAACACGCATATCTCATTGGCACTAAAATGCTTTTAATAATTAGATAATTATTTATTTTATAAATAGTTTAGGGTAATAGAGGTCAGTAACATTCTCTATTTATTTTATTTTCCCTATTGACACTATTATGGGTGCTTCGTTTCCTTTATTGCGCTGGACTCGCTATTTGGCGACACTGGACATCATTACAATGACTAATGGTTACCTTTAAAGCTTGTATAGTGAAAGAAACCGTGTTATAGACAACACTAAAAATATTACAGTACCTATTTACAAGCTCTTAGGTATTGTGAATGTATTAGATTAAAAGAAAGAAAGTAAAAGGAAAAATACTTTATTTGGTGCATTTGCAAATTACAATTTAGATTGCTGACTTTCATTTGTCTTCATACAATCTTTCGGCTTCATCAGCAAATCAAATTGATGGTACTAAAATATCAATCATAATAAGTTGGCAAAATAATGTTCGTAAATATTTTAGGCTGGTAAACTTATTCAGATCTTTAAGATTTTTTTTTAATTCCGTTTTTTGGAATTGTTACAATACAATACAATACAATACAAAAAAACTTTATTGCACCAAAAAACATTCACATATTCGAAATACTTACAAAATAAGGGTAACAATATAATGAGGTACAAGAGGCGGCCTTATCGCCGAAGCAATCTCTTACAGGCAACCAAAAAGAAAAGGAGTGCGAACTATATAATAAGATAACAGGTGGCGCAGTTAGAATTTTATAAATTAATATAGTAATAAATACAATAACCAGTTAACATTTTAATTATACATAATATACAACATAATAAATAACTTAATATACATATAACTATATAAATTTACATACCATGACACAATATAAATAAATATAATTTCATTATATACATACAAATAAATAAATAAATATATATCACAATGATTCAGAATAAACCAGTACACGATGCTTAGACAGAAAGAGGGAGAATACTGTAGGGGAAAGAAATTAGTTACACAAGACTAAGAAAGTGATTTTTAGTTAGAGCTTTAAAGTTGTTCAATGTTTTAGCGTATCGAATGGATAGAGGTAAGGCGTTCCAGAGTCGAGCAGCATAGACAGTGAAAGAGTATTTATAGAAAGTGGTCGAGTGAACTGGAGCATCGAGAAGAAGTTTATCTGCACTACGCAGATTTCTAGAAAGCGTTTTAAAGAAAAAACGTTCCTTGAGGTACCCAGGATATGTAGGATTAAAAAGGGTGGAGTATAGTATAGAAAGGATATGCCAATCACGACGAAGACGGATAGGGAGCCACTTGAGTTGAATCCGAAATTGCGAAATGTGGTCATATTTACGAAGCCCAAATATGAACCGTATACATAAATTCTGGAGGCGTTCAAGCTTGTCTAATTGCTCCTCAGTAATGTCAAGATAACAAGTGTCAGCATAGTCAAGGATAGGGAGCAATAAGGAGTGAGCAAGCGCAATCTTGGTATCCATCGGCAGAAATTTGTTTAATTTTCTTAAGGAGCTTGCAGCTGCAATCATCTTCCTGCTGACTTCGGAGATCTGAGTGCGCCAAGAGAGAGTGTTATCGAAGTACACTCCGAGATTTTTTACGGATTTACTGTAATCAATTGTAACCCCGTTATCAGGTGAATACTATTAAATTAAGTAATACTGCATCCAATGCTGAATTTTTTATGGTCTATCTACAAATCTGAATACTATGCAGACTTTGTAGCCATGACCATTTTAATCTCAATATAAACGTATATTTCCTACCCATTTGTAAAAATGGTAGCAATAAAATTGAAAATCTGTTGAGAAACTCAATTCCAAAGTGCTTACCAGTAAAAAATTAGGGACTCATAACTCGAGTTCGAGTGGCACGTCTCAATTTGCAGAAGTTGAGTTTCCAAGTGAGAGTGATTTAAGGTCCATTCACATAGATTTGCTGGAAAACATTTCAAAAATGCAACGTTTTAAACGACTTCAAAAAAAGGAAGAGGTTATCAATACGAATGTATATATTTTTTATGTATGTTCCTTCTTCTTTTGTTTGTTTGTAAGAGCATACTTACAAGGTGGTCCTATAGAAATTTTATCAAAATCGGTTGTGTAGTTTGATGTTGAAGTCGGTTTTAGCTTCGAAAAATTATTAGTTTACGAACCTGGATTTAAACTTGTCAAGGTCTGCGTCTTAGTTTGGTCCTTTGGCTGAATCATGCACCTATAAAAAAATAATTGTTTCCTTTTTTTAATTTACAGTTTTATAGCAGCAAATGGATTATAAGGAAAAGCTAAGCCCTAATCATATTCCTCAAGCGTCCGGTTGTCTATTTTACCATCTCTTTTTCCTGAATCTTCCGGACGGCGTCGGACGGAAACAGTTGATTTCACATTTGTTTCTTACAGATCAGTAAAAGAAAGGGAGTGCCGAATATTTTAGGTTAGATCAAATTTGGCACCGATCGAATCGAGTTGGTTCCGACCCGACTACATATTGTAATGTCTAGAAACTTAGAAACTCAAAATACAAAAATTCCATGAGAACTTTAAATCTTTACTTAGGTACACATTATTTGTTTAAAAGCCGCGGTGCGCTAGGTTCGCTTTATCCGGTTATTTCACAACAAAATATTACTTGATTCACGCCGGTATATATATGAAGGGACCTCAAATGAGAGTGGCTTACACGCTTGTTCACATAAAAGCGGATTTGCGTACAAATTAAAGTTTGTAAATATGTTAATGCATTCGTCGGGTGCGGCCCGCGAGACCTACTTCTGGGATCGCGCATTTTGTTTATAGCTCTGTACACGATCGTACTTAATTGACATTTAAATTAGGACCCTGGTGTAGGCCTACGGGAACTTCTAAAATAAATTAAAAATGAAATTGCCTTTTAGAGTTCCGTACCCAAAGGGTAAAAACGGGATCATATTACTAAGACTTCGCTGTTTATTTGTCCGTCCGTTTGTTGGTCTGTCTGTCAACAGGTATCTCAGGTGGTAGCTCGACAGTTGAAATTTTTACAGATGACGTATTTCTGTTGCGGCTATAACAACAAATACAAAAACAGAAAAAAAAAAAGGTTTGAAGTGATGTTAAAAAGTTTAGGTGTGGCTTTCATGATTTTTATGGTTCCGTACAAATAAATGAAAAAACGGAACCCTTAAAGGGTCACTCATGCGTCTGTTTGTCCGTCCATCTGCCACAGCCAATTTGCTCCGAATCAACTGGACCAAATCAGTTGAAATTTGGTAAGATGGTGTAATCCTATGACCCAAAACAGATGTGCAAAGTAAATATATTTATTTTCAATAAAGGATCATTTTCGGGGGACTAATTAGTGTGTCATATATCATATATGAAAGGGCTTGTTATGAGGATCTTAAATATATTATTATTGTAAGTATAATAAATAATTTAGATTTTATTCATGAAAGAAGACGAATATTGGCTATTCCCCCTGATCACCGAAACTACTGAGCCTAAAATTAAAAAAAAATACAAAATATCATTCATTGCTTGTAGATTGTACAGGAAAACCTATAAGAATTCTATTAATTGAAAATAAAGTGGTAAACTCAATATAATACGTTCACTTTCGGAAAATCTTTGGCATTGTACGGAACCCTTTTCACGCGAGTTCAACTCGCGTTTGGCTGGTTATTTTATAGATAATGGTGCGGAACCCTCCGTGCGCGAGACGGCTTCCACTTGGCCGGTTATTTCAAGAAACTCTGACGTCCCATCAACGTCGGTGACTTTGATGTCCTTTTTTAACCGACTTCCAAAAAGAAGAAGGTTATCAATTCGTCTCGAGCTTTTATGTTTTTTTTTTTTAATGTATGTTCACCGTTCTTAATATGATTAGGGCTTTAGCTTTTCCTTATAATCCATATAATAATGTATTCGAAGACGCCTGGACCGATTTGGAAAATTCTTTTTTTGTTTGAAAGGGTATACTTTCTAGGTAGATCCATAATTTTTATCAAAATCGATTGTGTAGTTTGGAGGTGAAGTCGGTTTTTAGTTTTAAAAAATTATGTAGTCGCGGTATACTGAAACAAAATTAAAACCTTGTTGAAATCTCAGTTGGAGAATATCTTGGTTGATTGCATAGTAGAGGAGAATGCGGGTATTAATTCTATGCCTATAGTGAAAGTTATGACGACTTGTGGTGACTCAGCAGAGTAGAATACAATTTATCACCACCAGTTTTCATTCCCACGGCTGTCGTAAGAGGCGACTAAAGGTCCCACGGTGCAAGTTTCTTGCCTGTTGCCTACAATTTAAATGATGAAATGCATAACCTGAACGGTCTAAACGTTAACTATACAAAAATTTATTGCTTCAAAAAGATGATATGCGGCCGGCACGAAACTTGCACCTAAATAGGTCACAGGGGGGTTACTCCAAAAGCGGTTCGCAAGACGGACGTTACTGCGTATCCGCGTTTCAATGTCAAGTAACATTGAGCACTAATGTACAATAATAAAGTCTAATTTGGTTTGACATAGAATGACGTCATTATCTTACGTCTAGCTTCTATGACACTTCATAGAAGCGGAGTGTCATTTATGCCTACTACTACTACAACCGAAACTATACATCCGTGCACAAGTCAATGTGTGTGTGTTCGCCCCCAACATACGCGACAAAGTGAGAACGGGAAAGAGGTGCCCTCGGAGCTTTCGTTCCGTATGTCATACTTATATTTATTCTGTGGAGAGGTATAGGTACGTGAGAACTAGTACTTATATTCTGTGGTATAGACAGGTGTGTGTTACTCCCCGTTTAAGTATCGAAAATATACCTACGATATTACTATGCGCGCGGCAACCACGACGAAGAGGAAAATTCAGTTACATGAATCGTTCCAGAGTAATAAGAACGAAATTGTTTATATCTTTATTGTACATCTCTCGATTCTATAAAAGCTGCAACTGTACGGTACTTCAGTTCAGAAAAATGGTTTGCAGATTCTGTTATGAATAAGACAATTTAACTATTAAATACGCCGCGCAATGAATGCATTATGAGGCCGTC
This sequence comes from Acrobasis suavella, assembly GCA_943193695.1. NCBI lineage: Eukaryota > Metazoa > Arthropoda > Insecta > Lepidoptera > Pyralidae > Acrobasis > Acrobasis suavella. Next base: position 13,630,617 of record OW971942.1, read on the forward strand.
GAAAATGCGGCTCAAGTTGCGCGTGAGACGAGCGAGATAGCAGCGAGAACGCAGCGCTCTAAGTTACGGTTTGAACGGTGGGCCGTGGGTAGAAATGCTGTAACAATAACTAAGAGCGAATCGGACTCGCGCACGAAGGGTTCCGTTCCAAAATCTATAAAAAAATAACCTTTATTGTATGAGAGCCCAACTTAAATATTTATTTTATTCCGTTTTTAGGGTACCCTAGTACCTACAAGGAACCATTACAGTTTCACCATATCTTTCTGTCTGTCTGTCTGTCCGTCCGCGGTTTTACTCAGAGACTATAAATACTAGAAAGCTGTAATTTGGTATGGGTATATATTTTAATCAAGCCAAAAAAGATATAAAATAAAATATTGAAAAAAAAAACCCATAAAGCTCCCATACAAGTAAAGTAGGAGTCAATTTTTTTTTTCTTGACTGACCCATCGTGTGGGGTATTTTTGAATAGGTCTTTCAAAAATAAAGTTAAATTGTGAAAATCATTTTTTGATTTGGGGATCCGTTTCTGAAATATTTTGTTTTATATTGCAAATATTTGTTAGAGTCAAGTGTCCCCTCTCCTTCTATCTATAAAACGGTTATACATGGACATGGGAAAAAATTCACAGCAGTAGTAAATTTAACGAAGTTTAAAGGAAAACTATCAGAGCTAATAATATCTGATAGTGCTTATAATATAACTTTGCGGATAAACATATAACGCATTCACATTTTTGGTTAGCGATCTAGACTAGTATCTACCTATACATTTTGTAAAATTTGTAACGAAACTGTATGTGATTATTAATTGTACTGTTTGCTTAAAAATACATAAAAAATAAACAATAATATAAGTAATTATAGCTAGCAGGTAGATGCATGAGATTTAAACTATTTCGTCTACTGTATACTCACGTCGAGCGACAATTTTATGTGTGCTAATGACGCCAAAACACAACATTTGCATACTTTTGGGTTACGGTTACCTGTTTCGCGCAGTTTACTTAAGGTGTGAATAATGTAAACTTCGGATTTGCATGAACAAACATCACAATACTTGGACTTTACCGCTGAAATTGCTTTTTACAAGCCTTATTTAGAAATGAAATAATTACTACCGTAACAGATACTCATCACCTTAGAAACGATTGGAGGGCCCGAAAGTAGGCAAAACTAGAGTTGCCGGTAGGCACACAAAGATGGCAGCCACACGACTAGCAAAAAAGTGACAAAGAATGTGTTGAATATGCTTTAAAAATATTTATTGCATTTATGAATTAATAATAGTACTAGTTTATTTAAATAACAATAATAAAAGATTTTAATGTTTTAATAAATAGCTATAACGCCATCTAGTGAAAAGGAAGAGAAATAATAATGTTTATAAGGCAATGGATAGCCATGCCTTATGCAGCCTTTCTTTGTAAGTATGAGCTATCCGCTTCAAAATTTTAAAACAAATTTTCACACTTGCTGCATTGGGGTGCTTGGCATCGTATGTAAATTCGGTGGACACAGAACCTTACCGTACTATCTTTGATCATAAAACTGGTAGGTAAATAGAAATCAATACAATTTGTAACATCTAAAAAAATTAAAATTTGCTCCAATAATCGGCCTTTTTGCACAAATTTTACCGTTCATAAAGTAGTCATAAATTGTAAAGGTGAAGAAAATATTTCGATACAAACCTCGAAAATGTAATGAAAATTTAAAACAAAATACATTTATTTCACACACTTGCAAGGCTTACTAAAAACACGTATAACCTGTAACAAGTTTTATGAAATTTCCGTACCCTATGAATAGTTAATATAAGTTTAATGGATAGTATGGCAGCATCCTTATAGTAGTACGTGATGCGAACTAGGATATATATTTAATTAATAAGCAAATTATTTATTTTGTTAATTTAGCACATCACGTACTAACTGGACGTGTACATTCAACATAACACTGTACAATGTTTTTGTATAAATACTCTTCCTAATTCAAATAAATTATCCATTATTCCGTTGCCACTCCTGGCCTATAGACGGTGATGGATCGAATCAGATCCCATGGGTTTTATTAGTACCTTACTGGTCGCTATATACCCCGACGTGATGGACACGCGCCTCAAGTTTGGAGCAAGCCAAAGACTCAAGCCTGAAGAAATGGAAAGACGATCAACGTGCACATTTCCACTGGCCTCCCACAAGCGGGTCCCACCAGTGGAAATTCAAAAGGCACAAGAATCACCAGGCAACCACAATGGACAACCTCGAGGCAACGATGGATCATACCAAGGAAAATCTGCGCATCCCCGACAGCTATCACCGTAAACTCCGCTAAGATGTAAAATAGCGATCACACCCACACATGAAGAAAATACCGTCTACATTATCGCTCATTCGCAACGTCAAAATGATAAAGAAATAGATATGACGTCACAAATTGCATCATTCCACATAGAATCGCTGCATTACGGACGACGAATAAAAAATGCAGATGCAACAAAATTGATCGAGGTCAAGATCGCAAGGCCGCCGATGGCCGTATGTTGTTCAGAAAGGCGTATTTTAGAAGAATTTATATATAAAGAGGAAAATTGCACAGCATTCCGTTAATTCAATAAGTTCCAAATGCCGAACTACTACCGACTTACACAGTGGTATAGATTTTTTGGTAAATCAAGGAGCAAATATTTTGATGACTATGAAGCCTGCAAGAGAAGGAGCGAACAAGTTCATGGAACAGCGATCGTAATTTTGATGAGAAAAGATTTATAAATGCCGATCACAGAAGCCGATTTTTAAAGCAGTAATTCCACTGAAAATAACCTCTCTCAAGATGCATCAAATGGTTAGCAGCAAGCAATCTCAAGAGCAAGCCAGCAAACGGGTTATATCCAGGTCCACAGCAGCCGACGCACCGGTCCTGAGATCAAGTACCTGCATCGACTTTTATAGCGTCCGGCACATCCGCCGAGCTCACGTTTTGGATGATGAATTATGTCTGGCCATACTCTCCAGCGGGGCACTACGGCAGGACTTCCACCGGCGTTCGTCGACATTGCTCTTTACAGTCTCGACTCACTGCGGACTGCGAGCACGCTCACATCGGTCTCATGAAAGACTACGAGCAGAATTTATCTCCCGACTCACAGGGAAGTGGCAATTGAAAGCTCATTAGAGACACAAAGATTGCATATCAAAACCATATTTAAGTACCAAGAGGAACTTAAAGTTTGAATATCAATGATGATTCCGGAATTAATAAGGAAGATATTATATAAATAAATGTGACTCACAATGTCAAGGTACTCCAAAATGCATAGACGCACAGTTTTGCCGCGCAGAAATTATTTGCCTACACAGCGTTTTTCAGCACGTGCAATGTGCATATCGTAAACAAAGGAGAAAATGAGAGATTTTAAGTCAGTGAAGACAAACTTGGCAGTAACAAGCTGGAATAAAGTTTAACCCTCAGTTATACAAGGACACTGCTTCAGTTATCGACAAGATACGGGTTGCTGCGCTGCCGAACTTATACATGGGATAAAAGTCAACGTTCAAGCTATGCGGAAATGAAGAAATTAAGATTTTTATTTAAAGGAAGAAAACATTTTGTTATTGTTATTTAGTACGTACAATTTTTTTTTACCGGTAATAATAGATAGTTAGAAATAGGTATCTTAGTAACATTTTTATTTTTCATATGTTTAGTTTAAGATTTAATGTTTTTGATTTTTCTTTTTCAAAACAAAAGGGGGAGTATTATGGCAGCATCCTTATAGTAGTACGTGATGCGAACTAGGATATATATTTAATTAATAAGCAAATTATTTATTTTGTTAATTTAGCACATCACGTACTAACTGGACGTGTACATTCAACATAACACTGTACAATGTTTTTGTATAAATACTCTTCCTAATTCAAATAAATTATCCATTATTCCGTTGCCACTCCTGGCCTATAGACGGTGATGGATCGAATCAGATCCCATGGGTTTTATTAGTACCTTTGTGATCGTTATAGATAGTTAATAATAATACTAGTTTCGTTCAATAGAATACAAACTGAGCGCTCAGGCGCTATATCTCTCTTTTTACTTTGCCTCTTTCTCTTGCATTGCCCTGGATGAAACAACAAGCTTTTCGAACTTCGCTCGCGATGACGATTGAGCGTCCGGGATGAGATATCGGGTTGTAAAAATATCATAGGTTTAAAGTTTGGGGCGAACTAGTAAGTCTACCTATAATAGTAGTTCCGTACTCGTTGGTACTAAAACTGTCTCGTCTACTATAACATCATCATCATCATCAACAGCTCTCAGGTACCCCACTGCTGGGCATAAGCCTCCTTTAGTCTGCGCCATCCTGCTAATAGTATATGCGTCTACTTTATACTCTATCCAAACAACCATTTTATGTGTGGTAATAATGCCAAAACACAACATTTACATACTTTTGGGTTGTTTTTCTCTTCAACGAAAACAAACTAAGGTGTAAAAAACACAAACTAGGATTTACATGAACATAAACTTTATTACTGAAATTGTTTTTTCTTAAAACATTTTTATTTAATTATGTTTTTTTTTTACAAATCTCTTATACTTATTAATTATGTAGCTGAACTCTATCAAAAGCATTATTTTTTTTCGTATACCGAAATTTCCTAAGCAACTAGTGCATGCTTCTCAGGGATCACATAAGAATATATTTCGTACTTCTGTTACACCATGTGAATAGTAGTGCCACTAAAAATCTTCCGGATAACACGTAAAAATGTGTTTTTTATGTCAATTCCCTCGACGACGATCGTTTTTAAGGCAAATTCCGGAACCCTCACCTCCCGTAAGATATACCGTGCGAGCGTGAGCCAGCAAATCGAATATTTATTACTCATATGTCGGAATATTTCAATTTCATTACTACAGACCATGGATGCCATCCCAGAACGAATAACTAGGATAATATTTATCTTCCTTATTTTTTTGTCTAAGTATTTACCGAATGGTCGATTGTTTTGAAAATTGGTAAAATTTTAGTATTTTTGAAATAAAAGAACATCGGCCATGATCTTAATGGTTAATGGCGTATAACGCAAGAAAATGGAAGGCAAGAGTCATCCCAGGATGTTACCAGTTGGCACGTTATCACGACTTGTTACCATCGAGGCTAGAGTTCGACTGATAGCGACTTGGTGATTGTTAAGTTGTCAAGAAACCCAATGTTTCTTTAGGAACAACCAAAAGCTTCGATGTTCCTTTTAACGTCACAAATTCACAATATACCGCAAACCACGGCTTCTCCGTATTTTTATTTACCGAAAAGGATTTTTTATTTGTATAATTAGTATTTTATTTCTTCATGAATAAATCCAGTTTACAATTGATTTGATACATTTTAAGGTAAATATCATTAAACTACTTTTACCATAGGACTGGCCATTAAAAAGTTAAAAGATAGGTAACAGTCTTGTTAATATTCTTTAAAATTCTATCGTAGAATACATAAATATTATGTAGTACCTAGTGAATAACTAGTTCTTCAATTCAGCTAAGTTCTGAAGATAAATTTATTTTTAATTCAGACAATTTCTAAAAAAGAAGTCCTAAATGGCATTTAAAAGAGACCTCATGAAGTAATTATGAATTTGTTTGTGAGATTTTAATTTAAATATTTTTAATGATTGCTTACATATTGGACATTATATATGTCTTATTAAGTCCCAAACTTAACTTCGACAAACCGTATTAGATAGATAGATAAAACATTTATTCGGAGACAAAAATCCACAATAATAACATAAACAAATTAAAATTATAAAAAGTACAAATAGAAATAAAAGTGTGATTTATCTCCCCAAAAATAGTCTCCAACTCAGCATTTGCTAGTTTTTGCGTAAGCGAAACTGCTGGTTGCTGGTAGTTCCATTTAGACATCCTAAGTACCTAAGTAAAAAACTAGTAATTACAAAAATTGGATAAAAAAGAAACTTACCTGTCCGCTGTCTCTCAAACCGTTTTCCAAGACGACCTAGCTGAGCGGAAATAGGGGTGGCGCAGTGCGTTTCCGCCCGATTTCCTATCTATAGACATCGATATACTAAGTCTGCGGATAGCCTTCGGTTCGCCCGACTTCATCTTTAATTCCGTAGCAGTTGGTGACGTGAATAGTCCTGTTCCAACTTTATAGTTGCTATTTCTATGGTCGGATATTGGGGTCTTCGAATAAATTTTGCACCTTTTGTATAGTTTCTTAAAATAAATTTGAGCACGGTTCCCGTTTGCCATCCTCTATTTAAGAAGTAGGAGTAGGTATTCTCGTGTTCATGTGTGTGACTAGTGATGCTGGTTTGGGAGGAAATAAAAAAGGTACTTACCAGCTGCCAAAGTAAAGCCAATCAAGGCAACGGGCGAATATCAATGCGACTAGCAATCCATCACTATTTTGATTCCCTTTTCTAGCCACTAAAAGTGGCCTTTGAGTTACCCAGCAAGGGACAATCTGTAACATAACAAAATTCGGATATCAATAGCAGAATTCCACCAATCTACAGTTTACTATTTGGCGCTGAAATTAGCAAACCGGAGGAGGGTTACAATGGTTCCAGAATGGCATTAATTGCCGCAGGCCGTAGTAGCAGGCCAGCTCGAATTATGCATAGAGTGAATTACGTGTCCTATTGCTAATAATTCTAAACACGGGGCACACATACGTTAGTGACCATGTGCGGGATGCCTTTGTATAAAGCTAATAATGGACGCACCTACAACGTTATAAACGTTATAATACACATATTTACAATACCAGAAGGGACTGGTTAGTTCAGATCCGTATAGCTCGTATGTTTTACTTATTCTATTAATTGGATTTGGCCACTAGTTGCTAAGATTGTTCTTAAACAATAGAAGTGAGAAATATGATATTTTAATAATTTTTAGCTAGGTATAGTTTGTTGTCTCGGTTATAAAAAGTTAGGCTTCTAGCTTCTCCCTCATGTAACTAACATGTAAAAGAAGCTCTAAATGGGTATTAAAATGCCTGCGAATGGCTTCAAAAAAGTAAGGTACGGCTGAGCCTTTTGTTTTTTGATTTGTTAAAAACTCTCTCCAGTAACTTAAAACTCAAATAGAGTTTAATGTAACTGGTTTTATTTTATTATGTTTCTTATAAATTTTTATTTATAACAGTAACAAAAAAAAAAAACCAAATATTATGTCCCATAATACTTTCGTCATAATTGGTACCATTAAAACGCTAATTAAAAAAAAATAATTTAAATATGGCAGCTAGCGCATACATCGTCCAGATTAAATCGGATTTTTGTTGGGTATTCATGCCAAACGAAATCCTTTTTACAAAGCAAAGGCTCTGTCATTTCCCTATGACTGGATAAATATGAACAGATGGACGGCGATTAGTACTACGAGTATTACGTATTCTGTAACGGCGGTCAGATGACGTCATTAGTAACTAGAGCTTATCTTGACTCTGTTTTGAGTCTAGATTGTGGTCACAAAATCAGCGGGCGACTACACCTTTGTGTTAGTATTTACAATTGGGTACTTCCTGGATCAAAAATAAATTATTTGTTACTTTTAAGAAAATAAAACGTCAAAAAATAATATCACTTGTCACGATCATATACATTTTCAATGTGATTTTAGATTTATTATTGCAGAAAAACTAATATTAGGATCGCTATTTGACTCCAAGAAACTATGACGTCATCAGTTTATATTTCATACAAATCCTATAGAAAATGTTTGTTTTGACGTTTAGAAAAAAGTATGTTATTTGACTTGTTGGAAAATAGCGAATTTCGTAGTATTTTTAATCGATGGAATGTCTATACACTAGATAGTGTATAGACATTCCATAGATTAAAAAGACTTTTACGTGTAATAGAAGCCTTACACTTGTAAAATAGTTTCTGCTTAGCAATGTCGTCGCATGAGCCGTCACGCTGTAGTTTCGTAGAAGCTATTTCAATAAAACTAAAACATTTCAAAAACACTGACATAACAAGTCAATACCTCATCTTCTCCGTTGTCCCTCATGCCCTTGATTGACTTGATGGAGTACACAGTTAATGCTGTTGATATGGCCAGGAGGAGTAGGAACTGGTCGAGAGTAATTTGAGTTAGCACGTTTCAGTTCAGTCATAGAAACCACGGAAAAGAAGAACAAGTCAATACCAATATATATATATATATCATATATTTATTGATAAACCACTAAGGTTTCTAGTTTTTTCAAAATTTGCTCTTCTTGTAGTCCCATGACCGACCGATATACCTACAACTCATATTAGAAGCTAATTTATTAATGTAACATATCTAATATGTTATGTCTACAAAGCGGCTCAAATTAGTGCCCTGAGGCACCGACTACGTGTTTACTATTATTACGCCCCGGCATCGTTTTGATATCAGATTTAGCCTTTGGCAGTTCTAAGATCAGATTATCTTTGTACTTAGTTAAAATCATTATGGTAATTAAGAAGACCTTATTGGGAATATGAAAAGGCTGTGGTCTGTAGTGTAGTTTTAAAAACAACGGTTTAAAAAGAAATCTTAGTCGAAATTAAGTTTATATGAGTCATGTCATACCACACCACAAAAAAACTCAGACCCTAACTTGACTAAACTGAAATCTTAAACCTTAGAGGCTTAGACCATATTTATCAAGACAGTTTTATAAGTAAATAAGACGAAGAAATGGGTTGTAAATGAGAGAATTAAAAATTATGACGGATTGCTAACACATCGTCTTCTGAGAAGAACAAAAATACCGACTGCTTGTGAGAAAGGATGTAGGAAGGTATATAAAGTATACTTTTTTCATAACTCTAACGGCAATCACACCAACAGCGCACGTTAGATGCCTGCAACAACCGTTTCAGCAACTTCGTTTCCGCCGCGCCAGTGCGCCAGATTTTATTATTTACTCGTTGATCTATTTCAATTTTCTCACTTGCAGCGCCGAGTGACAACATGCAATATTTGTATTAAGTTTATCGTGTCTTTTTAACTATTGTGTCTAGAATCCGTGTTGGTGAAAGGGTTAACATTATTGCAGAACTCGATCGTAGCACGAAACACACGACGGTCACGCTAACCGCAGTGTGACTTCATTTCCTCGCTGATGACATTTCCGTCATAGCTACAATCAACAGGTTGTGGTTTAGAATATGCAAAAGCAACATGTTAGCTTTAGTTTATCATGTAATGTATACACTATTTTGCAAAGTTACACAATAATGATTTATTATTGTGAAAAGTTTTATTCGGAATTTGATTAGAAATTATAAAAACTAAAGGTGAACGCACACTTATCCGAGTCGAAAGCGTCGAATCGATCGAAGTTTTTAAAGCCGCGCATATCTATCCGCACCGCAAGAAACGACCGCGCCGGTAGAATCGTTTCAATTTTCTTTACACCTGTCGCACTATAATTACATGTGAATAGTGATGAATCTTAACGAGATTTTCATTATCAGTGCTTTATTAATCAATTTTGTTAGAATCACTCATTTTTGTAACATGTAAAATAAATAGAAGTAGTCACTTGATCGCATAACTATCCTTGCTCTTACGCACACCTTGTCATTGTCAGAATGCAGACGATTCGAGCGCATCACACGCACCCAATTTGATGACGTCAGGAATTCTGTGTTTGTTCCAGATTCGGACGTTTGGACGCGGTCAAGTGTGCGAGGTTTCATAAGATTTTATATAAAGAATTCTGAAATTCGTTTCGTTCGGCTCGTTCGACGCGTTCGGATAAGTGTGCGTTCACCTTAAATTATGCTCGAAGGCGACAGTGGCTAACACGCGGCGGTCACGTCAACCGATTCCAGCGTGACTTCATTTCCTCACGTCAACTCACGCCGGCAACATTTCCGTCATGGCATATATTAATATTAGCTTGTAAGTAATATGAAATAAATTATTTTTTCTAATGTATAAACATCTGTTTTAATCTGCTTGAAATTAACTGTATTGATTATAAATTTTAATATAGCCTAGCTAAACATTATGTTATGCTGGATCACAGCCAGTGGCTAACAGGAGACGTACTATCATCGACAACTTTTGCGTCATTTAACTACGTGTACGTCTTTTGAAACCATTTTCACACGTATTTCACCTTTTATCTGAGCAACATTCTGACGTGATTATTTGTTCGCTTCGACCTTTTATAACAAGGTGCATTATAAGATCTGTATTATTGTTAATTTAACTATTTGATACACGGCAAAACATAGGTCATTTTATATACAGACCATTGTCTATGCACGATGGACAAGATCACTTTTTATGATATAAGCAGTATATTGTTACTCTGTGATATTAGTGAATGGACTGAGCAAAGTAATATTATAAATATATTAAAGCCGCACTCGATCGCCGGTGGTCACGGAAACCGACTTTGGAGTGACATCATTTCCTTGCGTCAATGCTCGGGTTAACATCTAGTTCAGAATACAGCTATGATAGGAATATATTCTAAAAATGAAGGATTATTTATTCACAGATTATAAAAGTAGATCTTAGTATCTAAAATAATTTATGGGGAATATGACCAATTTAAAAGCTTAAAATAATTAGTAAACAAAAAGATATGAAATGTAAAATAAGTATACTAGTTTTATAGGTGTATTATTTATACAATTACCTATAGAAATATGTTTCATAGTTTCAATTAATTAACAAGTTGATTTGCAGGCACATTGAAAACCCCCGACACCATCTAGTGATAAGTGGTGGCAGAACTAGTCCGTAGCGCCACCTATTATTTTCCAGGCAAATTACAAATCCCAGCTCTCAAGCGTTAAAAACTAATATTTTTTAAATAACTAAACTTTCATCAAACAAGGTCCACCGCAAGGGAAGGTGTTTTCATGTTAAAAAAAACTGCATTGAAATCGGTACATCCATTCGAGCGTTACGATGACAAAGACAGACACGCAGACAGACAGACGTTAGTATCAAACTTATAACACCCCACTTTTTTGTCGGGGGTTAAAAATAACATATATCGCAATCGAAAATGGTTTTTGCAAGTCAGTTTCTCATAATTATCATTGTATTTTCAAAATACTTTAAAAAGTCAAACATCTATTCACTATTTACTTTGTTTATACAAAAAACATGAACATCACAATGTCATGAAGCAAATGTTTTATATTAGAAGTTACGGGTGTAATATATAAATAAACATTCTGTGTCAATTTAAGGCAATAATTTGGTTTCATTCAACAATAGACATGACGAATGGAAAAATATTTTTAGCCTATCGGTTAGTTTATTATAAAATATTGTACACGTATTTTTTATTTTCTCTGAAAAACAAAAAATGACAAAGATACAGCGAATTGAAATTTCGCATGACGTCACGACTACGTACAATTTTAATATAGACGTGACGTCGGAAGCCCCCACTTTGAAAATTTGATGCATCGTATCTTTGTGAATTTTTACTTTTTTGCCAAACTGAAAAATATGAGTCCATTATTTTTGGATAATCTAAAAGACGGACTCATTACAATTATACATTTCTAACCCTGTCGTCACCCCTATTGTATTGTATCAAATGCGATTAGCTTTGGCAGCTACATATGTTAACAAATCGCCAGGTGAAAAATAGGATAAAAATAGTATCTGCTTTTTCATCTATTTTTCGTCCATGCTGGTCTGGTACTAAACAAAATGCTTACCTAGAGTGTCCCAGCTTCTTATGTTCCCATGCAGTAGATCGTAAAAGTCAATCGGGGGAAAGGGCAAGAAGCTGAATCATATCAATAGCATCACCAATCCATCGCTATTCTGATTCTTTTTTTCACTCAAACATAAACTTTTACCCTACCATGTACGCTGAAAGTTTGAGTTTTAATGACCTAGACTCAGTCTAATATAAAACATTTGCCGTTACAGGATTGACCGTTACTCGTTGGAGGATTATTAGGATGTGAATGTGTATCTGTCTATCCCATTTTTAACCAGGTAATGTCACCAAAATTATTGTATTCACATCCGTATGTGTGCACAATATTAAAATTTTGTTTAAAAAAATACGGCTATATAATGACGATTGTTGTCAGCTTAGTCTGATTTCTTGCAGCTGTCACGTCTTCCGGACGACGTGATGTAATTTCGCGTGACGCTATTTGCTTGGGAGTAAGAAAAAAATTGTAATTTTACTTTATTTTAATTTTACTTAAGACGAAGTGGTAGCTAAAGTGGCGCCCCCATTTGAAATAAATTGTTTAAAACTAAATATGGTGATAATTAAAAATTTGATTTGTATGAATGTCTAGAAAGACCTTTAAACTATTTAATGAATAACCTTTAAAAGTAATATTGGTAGTCCGTCTAGTTTTAAAACTGTTTTTCGCCAAAAGTGGCCACTTTTTGCGAAAAACAGTTTTAAAACTAGACGGACTGTTAGTAATAATTTCAAAGGTTATTCATAAAATAGTTTGAAGGTCATGCTAGACATTCATACAAATGAAATTTTTAATTATCACCATGTTTAGTTTTAAACAATTTATTTCAAATGAGGGCGCCACTTTAGCTACCACTTCGTCTTAAACATTGAAACTTGGTGTAATTTGATGAAAAATGCACGATTATTGTAATAGAAGTCTTACCAACCATAACCTAAACCACATGGAAATTAGACATTTTGGTTTAAAATAATATTTCAATGAACAATATTAAATCAATTTTTGAATACTTATATACGAGTACTTACGGTTGTTAGTGTTTTAATAAATGAAAGAATGTTAATTTTACCACTTTAATAATAGTTATAGATTTAAAAGAATGGCAATTTCGCTGTTTTATTATAGAAACTATCTAAACGTGTTTTCATCCTGCCTGCACTCTCGTTAAGGGATAACTATTTTAATGGCGTTGAGTGCGGTGGGCGCTGAATACTTGCGGCGGTCACGTCCGCCGGCGTGACGCTATTTCCGCGTGTCACCCGCCGTCATGGAATTTCCGACGGCTGACTAAAACACCCTTGAACAATACAGGATAGGCTGTGGAATATTGGAGTAGATAACTTAAGAGTTTTTGCTACGACGACTAGTGTAAGAGATGCAGATTTAGCTTATCGAGTCTATCGTACCGGCTCACTTTCAACATCAAACTATATACACGTCTATTTCTACATACGAAATGCATAGCTTATAGCTTGAAAAGTACTTGACTTTGTCAAGCTATACTATGCATTAGATAGAAATAAAGGTGATAACGGTTTGACACTAACCCCCGTATTCATAAAAGTTAACAAGTGTTTGCTAAAGCTCTATTAGTTAAAATGTGTTTTGTCTCGTTTTACTATGTCGAATATTGAAAAGAGGAAAAGGGACAAAAGATGTTTTAGCTAAAACCGGTTTAGCAAAAGGCTGTTATTTTTTATGAATACGAGGGTTAATAAATAAATAAATAAATATATATAGACAAAAAACATTGATTGAGCTAGCCCCAAAGTAAGTTCGAGACTTGTGTTATGGGATACTAACTCAACAATAACATAATTTATAACAAATACGAGTACATATATAGATAAACATCCAAGAGCCAGGAAAATTTGAGTTTCCCTGACCGGGGATCGAACCCGGGACCTTTGAGTGGCGGACTAGCATGGTGAAAACTACGCCACGGAGGTCGTAGTGAAGTGCGTTGCCATCTGCTGCCTTTCCAGTGTGAATCGACGGTAAGACTCGCAATCATGCAATGGTTGGCGTAGTGGTAAATACATATTAAAATACTACATTGTTTACATGCTAGACGTTATCCATACCTATATTATGTTCTGTGGAAAAAAGACGATGTCATGTATAACAAAACTGCAATGAAAACTTCACATCGGCACCAATTTATTAGAAACACATTTTATTCTCATTTAATATTTTATATTCTCACGAGTGACATGATATTTGAAAACAAACCGTAGTCAAGGGAACACACGCAACGTCCGTCCGTCATAGACAAGTAGTCTTTGATAAAGACTTATTAGAAGTATATATTATTCACATGAAGATATTGGCAATACTAAAATACTTAAGTTCCAATCTTCTGTAACTGCCTGCACACTAGGTGTTCTTCCAATCGAGCGCTTTTCGTAGGTTTCGAGCAAAGTTTCAAATTTCCAAGCGCGGCGCGTTCGCAACTCGGGGGAAAGTAACTTGGAAACCATACGACCAATATTCAATGAAACAGTTTCGTACCAGCGCGTCTGCTGAAATATAAAAAATTATATCTTAATTGGAGCTTAATGGGTAAGATTTAATTTTTCAGTAAAATTATAATAAACAAAACGTTTTGTAGGTACATAACCTGTTGTCTGCAAATGAAATGTTCGCGGCAAGTTCAGTCCATGGTTATATTTATCACGAATATGAAACATGCAAAAAATGTCCTCCCATAATAGGCATGACGAATGGAAAAAATATTTTTAGCCCATCGGTTAGATCAGAGGTTCCCAAACTTATTTTGTCAGACGCCCACTTTAAAAAATCAGTTATTTTGTAGCGCCCCTCATTTTTTTCACCATAAAAACCTGAAATCACATATTTGTCTTGCCTGTAGTTTAATTCAACCTATATTCTAAACGAGAGAGCAATAATAATACATACACCAGTACATTAGAGTATCTTTTATAAAAAATAACAATAATCAAAATTGTTAATTTTAAATAAAAAAATAGCAATAATAATACAATTTTACAATAATAAAGAGTATTGGAAGTGGGGACCTCACCTGCGAAACTTTAAAATACGAATTTTTTTCAGTGTTTGATTCCTTTAACGATATAAATAGCGTTGTGAACGCATTAAAATAATAAATATTAATTACATTTTTAGTTTATATTTGTACAATAACAAAGGATATAAATATGAACTAATAAATGGATGTTGTGTAGTAAGAGGATTTTAATTTCAGTGAAATTTAAAATATGAAATAGCTGAAGTTATAAATCACTCATTGCTTAAATCACATCAGCGCCCCCCAACTTTATTCTGGGCCCGTTACCGCCCCCCTTAAAGCCTCCAGCGCCCACAAGGGGGCGTTATCGCCCACTTTGAGAAAGACTGGGTTAGATTATTAAAATACATTGTACACGTGTTTTTTCTTTTCTCTGAGAAACAAAAAATGACAAAGATACAACGCATTTAAATTTCACATGACGTCACGGTTACGTACCATTTTTACATAGAGGTGACGTCGCAAGCCCCCACTCCGGAACTTTGATTTAATAAATCAGCTTATCGTACTTTTTCATGTACTTAGGAAGTAATTAAGAAATAACAACGATAGACTGAACTTGTTGTTTAAATTTGTTCTTTAAAAATAACATCTTCCTGTTTGTTATTTTATCGTATCGTGCAGCGTAGGGATTAATGATTACTTATTGGCAAATCGTCCTTTTATTCTGCAATGGTATGATATTTAATAAGCTGGTAAAAATAAAACCATTTTAAGATCAATAAATAAATAAAAAGTTACATATTTATTTGGTGATTCCATAAAATGCGTGCCATTACTCTCATTTCACGCTACATACAAGCGCGCGGTATCATTTGCCATGTCACGCAGTGTACAAACAACGAATTGAACGCACGTGATCGCTTTGCAACATGACTAGGATGTTGAAGATAACGAAAGCCTAATAACAAGTTCGCATAAAACGTTACATATTCGAGCCATTTCAAAAACAAATGGAGAGTAACACCTATTTGGTAATGCGGTAAAGTGCGTCGCATTACTTTTGGTTCACGCTACATATGGCGTACGGCGAATTGAACTGCCGGCCATTTGCCGCATCACGCTGCGTACGAAAACTAAATTCACGACACGTTATGGAGGTACAAGGATACAGAAAACCTAAGCAGGGGCAGTTGAAGGTTGACTCGTAAAATACATTCATACATATCACGTCTTTATCCCTTATTGGGCAGACAGAGTATTTGGGGTCTTGCGACTCTAAGTAGACAGTGTCCAAGTTGGCAGACCACTTATAGCGTGATGTAATCGAGAAGGTGGAAAAATTAATCAATCAGTGATGGATTGCTAGCCTCATCGCCTATTAACATGATTTGCATTTTTGCTTAGTTCCTCAATCGGCTTTTACGATCTGCGCGGGAAGAGAAGCAACTGGTACATTCTAAGTTTTTCTTTTCTCCCAGACCAGCATAGAGGAAACTTTAAATGGCTTGTAACATATAGGTATGAAAGAAACGACTTGTAAAATATAAGTAGTATTTTACGGTATATCTACGCGATCAGTCGAAATTTGGTGACTGCGGTCGCATTGAAAATCTCTTTTAAAGCAGAAGCCGCATTTAGGGTAAACAATGTGGAAGGGACATACCCGTAATAAATTTAAAAATGGGCTATACTAGATCACTATAGTATAATAAAATTTAAATAACAGCTAAAAACAAAAAAGAAATTCGACATTCCCATACAAATTGCCCGAGCGGCTGCAATTGTATTTTAATGTAATTTTTTTTGTTTACCTTATATTTTAATTTTATTATACTATAGTGATCGGGAATAGTCCGTGGTTCAATTTATTACACTTATGTCTCTTCCACGTTGTATATAGGTGAATAACTAAGTTATTTTATCTGAAATGTTTTTTAATTTGTGTTGTGTGCAGAGCTTCTTCTTGTTGAGTGTGGATTTTACCACTGCCTAAAGACTTCTGATGTAGTTCAACGACTGTTATCGGGCCGGCGCACATATGATGAAGAGCAGCGCAAAGCATTTTTTATTGTCAAACTATTATCGACATTGTCCTTCCTGAAATAATATCCAAAATCGATTAACACAATACTTATAGCCTAGTCGAAATCGCCATATGTGCGTAAGTATTCTGTTAATTGATTTTGGATATTATTTCAAAGAGGACAATGTCGATAATAGTTTGACGGTGAAAAATGCTCTGCGCTGCCCTTCGCCATATGTGCGCCGGCTCTAGTTACAACAGTAATTATTACACGCCAGTGAACTATAGTGTGCAGATTTTCTCACGATGTTTTCCTTCATGAGTGGCAAGTGGTGGTAGTTGAAAATTAGTATACATGAATATACAAACTCAGAGATACAAATCGCGCCTAGTGAGGATCGAACTCGTGAATCACAGACGCAAATCTTGAGCCATTTTAAATTTAGTTCCAGATTTTTTCCGCAATATGGCGTGGTCCACTTAAATTATTTTATAAACCTTTATACAATATGTAAAAAAGAACCCTGTTAGGGTTTGGATACCTTGTTATGTAGGTTCTACTTATCAGTTTCACCCGCTCCTAACATCCCAAAGAAATCTGCATCTCCATTAAATACCTACCGTTCAAAATGTTTAGAGCTACAGATTTTTAAGGGATTTCAGGCAGAAACTGATAAATAGAACCTACACAAGCTACCCAATATAACCTTCACGGATCGGAGAGCGTTTTTTTTATATTTTACGTATATATTCACATTCAGATGTGACAAAAATGCGTATTTTCTTCCCAACAAACATTACTGTTCCAAATTCAAAATTAAGTCATTTGAAATGAACGAACGTATAACTGAAGCGTGGGGATGTAAAGATAAATAATGGAAAATGTTCCAATAACATTTGAGCTGGAATATTTGCATTAAGCATTAACGAGTTACCGCAAATGCTTCTGAATAAATATAATCGTAATGTGGAGCTTGTGT
This sequence comes from Acrobasis suavella, assembly GCA_943193695.1. NCBI lineage: Eukaryota > Metazoa > Arthropoda > Insecta > Lepidoptera > Pyralidae > Acrobasis > Acrobasis suavella. The sequence goes on from OW971942.1 coordinate 13,648,341, forward strand.
CTTCAGATAATTCGCTTATAATTTAGGGTTGAGTACAAAACAGTTTATTTTATTCATTTATTTTTTAATCATTGATTACAATTATTAAATGACAATGCTCGGAACACTATCTTCATTATAAATGTGTAATGAAAAATCTGATCCGTGGCGAAATTTTTCGTCACATATTTTTTATTTAAATAAATTTTACAGGTACATTAAATTAAATTAAAATTATAATTAGTAAAATTTAAATTAAAACTAAATAAGTACTAAAACAACTTAAAACCAAAAATAATAAATTAAAAAAATATTACAAATTATGTAGTCCCACTAAAATATCACCCCTCGGCAGCATGGCCAAAAGGCTGGCAGCATTGCCACGTTGTATGGCAATGCTGATTCTTTGAGCCAGGTAGTTACCAGCCTTTTGGTCACGGGATACCTCGAACAAACGTTTTGATATAAATTTGATTATATTATGGACTGAAGGACCAAAAGTTTCTACCCCAAAAGGCTCAAATATGTAGTTTTCTCCAATATCTACATACTTGCAACTTTTGAGGCTCTCTGCTGCAGCTGCTGCTGCGTCAGCCTTTGACTTGGTGACTTGAAGATGGGACAGTGCAAGGGTATCCACACAAGTAGCATCCCACACTAAGGGCCGTCCCAATCTCCAAGGCACAAGGTCATCCCGTCCGGCCGCTTGCCATCATCTCTAGCCAGACCATTGGGTTCTAGGGCCGCGGGATATTGATGGTGGCTAGAGAACGGTGGATAATATTATTGATTGCTGAATGACGTCCTAACCGGCACTCCTGACGCAAGAAAGTCCGTGGAGTCCAAGGCCATCGACGGTAACTCCGCAGGGGCAGGGATGTGGGACTACACATGTAGCGCCTACCCGCAGCGCAGTTGCCACGCGGAACGCATCGTTAAGCAACAAAATTTTTTTTTTTTTTTCATTTTGTTTACCCTAGGTTTCAATAGCGCTTATTACAAATTATTGCAAATGCAAGGTACTTCTTACCTAGTGAAAATTAGAGTTAGCGTTTACAGTTAGCGTGTACTTCTTCAGTCAGTGTTGATAACTGACATAGCATGACAACTGTCATCTAATGTTATATAAACACCGGAATCAACATTCAACCAGCCAAAGCACGAAGAAGGAATACATGATGAAAAACATAACTTAGCTAAACCTGGATTATAAAAATATAATAAAATTTATATTAAATTAATTCTAAGATAAAAACAGAAAATCAGATCAGATTTCTCATAATTTTGTAATTCCTAATAATATCAAAATCCCGTCTACCGCAACACATACTAGATTGTTATTTCCCGCCGTCATTCCAAGCACGTAGCTGTTCCTTCGAAGACGGACGTGGCAATACTAGGCTCGAGGGTCCGACCTACTGAAAATTTAACTCGTAATAAAACACGATAAGAAAACGTTGACGGCTCCCTAAGTACTAAATAAAATATGTGAATTTATTCTGATGTACCACCAACAGATGTTAGGGGGGTATGTGTTCACGAGGGAGCGACAATATGAGGAACGACCTAGCGAATTTTTAACTATAAGTATATGTACTCACGAAGCTTCTGGAATGAGAAGGATTTGGCATCAACATTCCGCCGACACACCTTCGCCGACGATATCGTTGTCATGACAGAATCGATGGAAGACTTAAGTACTGTGCTCGGAGACCTAAATCGAGTTTCCCAACAGACCGGCCTTAAAATGAACATGGACAAAACAAAAGTAATGTCGAATGTCCATGTCGCGCCCCGACCTGTATGTGTTGGGAGCTCCACACTCGAAGTTATCCAGTATATCTATCTGGGTCAATTGATTCAGGCAGGAAGTTCCAGCTTCGGGAAGAGGTCTTTCGACGAATCCGACTCGGCTGGGCAGCGTCTGGGAAGCTACGCAGTTTCTTCTTGTCCAAAATACCTCAGTGCCTCAAGACGAAAGTGTTTAATCAATGTGTGTTACCAGTGATGACTTATGGCTCTGAAACATGGTCTCTTACTATAGGTCTCATAAGAAGGCTCAAGGTCACTCAACGCGCTATGGAGAGGGCTATGCTCGGTGTTTCCCTAAGTGATCGAATCAGAAATGAGGAAATTCGTAGGAGAACAATAGTCACTGATATTGCCCAGCGGATTAGTTCATTGAAGTGGCAGTGAGCAGGACACATAGCGCGACGAACCGATGGCCGATGGGACAATAAGGTTCTCGAATGGCGACCACGTACTGGCAAGCGAAGCGTAGGACACCCACAAGGTGGTCTGACGACCTGAATAAGGTCGCGCTGGATGCAGGCCGCTCTAGATCGGTCGTTTTGGAAATCGTTGGGAGAGCCTATGTCCTGCAGTGGACGTTATGCGGCTGAAATGATGATGATATGTACTCACCGATCTTTTTCAGGGTTCCGTACCCAAAGGGTAAAAGCGGAACCCTATTACTAAGACTCCGCTGTCCGTCTGTCACCAGGCTGTATCTCATGAATCGTGATAGCTAGACAGTTGAAATTTTCATAGGTAATGTATTTTCTGTTGCCGCTATAACAACACATACTAAAAACTCATACAACAAATGCTTGATAATAATAACGGCAACAGGTAGACGCATGAAATATTCACAGAATATAAAGATGTATATTTACTTTAAAAATCAATACTAAAATGAAAATAAAATATTTATTTAAGGGGGGCTCCCATACACTAAACGTGAGTTTTTATAGATAATGGTACGGGACCCTTCGTGCGCGAGTCTAACTCGCATTTGGCCGGTTATTTAAATATTCTTCTTCTTATCATCGTCACATTATTTCAGCCGCATTCCTACTGTCCAAAACTGGACATAGGCCTCTCCCAAGGATTTTCAAAAACACCGCTGGCCGCTCTTGATGGTTATTCTTCTTCTAAAACGCTTTAATTGTTGAGAGTGTTTTTTTTTTCAAACCCATCCCCATAGTTACCCCGGAAGCCTATGATGGTTACAAGCTTGGGCTTATGAAATTTAATAGATAAGTAACGATAGAAGTATCTAAATAAGAAACGGTATATTTCAATTAAATAATAAATTATCAGATTTTTTGAACGAAGTTCTTTATGGCTCTTATGAGGGGGAGAGACCCAATATGAACTTGGCGTTACATCGTTAAACGAATTGACATTCCGTGAAATGATGATTGACAAAGCATTAAAAGTCAAAGATAATTTCGCCTCCTAGCGATAGTGAGCGCTGGTCCAGTGGCAAACTTCGTTCTCACCGGGTGTACCACGACATCCATCTCCTTCTTTTATCATATCATCCGTATAGCATAGCTTTCAGTACTGAAACGGTGCAGCAAACGTGCGCAAACATTACATTCTCACGTTTTCGCCCGAGGGAGCGGGGCGGCAAATTTCGGATTCACCTCATAACGGATTGGAGACCTCTAAAATGCCTGCTTTAGTTGTTTATACAGAGCTCGTACGTAATCCTTTATAGACTTAAGCTGTCAGAGGAAATACGTGCTATTTTTCGTGAATCTGAAAAGTCAGCGCATTTTGATAAGTGTTTTTTGACTTATTCAGGTAGGTATATTTATTTATAGAACTATATTATACTATAGAAAATTAACTTCAAACATTCATCATCATCATTTCAGCCGCATAACGTACACTGCTGGACATAGGCCTGTCCCAAGGCTTTCCAAATAAAATTTCATTAAGACGAAGTGGTAGCTGAAGTGGCGCCCTCATTTGAAATAAATTCTTTAAAATTAAATATGGTGATAATTAAAAATTTGATTTGTATCAATGTCTAGAAAGACCTTTAAACTATTTTATGAATAACCTTTGAAAGTAATATTGGTAGTCCGTCTAGTTTTAAAACTGTTTTCCGCCAAAAGTGTCCAAAATTAGTAATCATTTCAAAAGTTATTCATAAAATAGTTTAAAGGTCTTCAAATCAAATTTTTAATTATCACCATATTTAGTTTTAAACAATTTATTTCAAATGAGTGCGCCACTTTAGCTACCACTTCGTCTTAAATACTTCAAACATTAATATCCCAAAAAGGAGCCCACGAAATTTAAAATGATTATCGAGTGTCTGCTGATTACCCAGCTATGCGTCGTACAGCAGCAGGCCTATGCCACTCCCCGTTTAGGTATCGAAAATATACCAACACTATTACTATGCGCGCGGCGACCACTTCGAAGGGGAAAATTCAGTTATATGTCTTGTTTATTCAGAGTAATAATAATGAAATTGGATGTCTAGGTATATGCTATCCGTTGCAATGGATGTCTAGGTATCTAAACGAAGAGGTGAGGAGTTCTGACGCAAGCTAAATTAAACCATAGCAATTACCACATTAAGTAGATATTCCCTTAAATTTTTTTTCTGAGTAAGACTTCTGTACGTGAGTACTAGAACGTGTTTGCTAGTGCTTATCGTGTGACGGTTGTCTGCACTGATTCGTCTAGCAATTGGTAACCCCAGTTCCGCAACTGAGGTTACGGAAAACGCGATGTAGTTTTTTATGCCGATTTTAAATAAAATCGTTTTTAGGGGACTCGGGTACGCCATCTTGTACTAAAACAATTTTATTGTTTAAAATGTGGTTGTTGCATATTATTAAACTTATTGCATTCCATATCATTTATTTTATATTTTTAATGCTTTGTAAAACATTTCGCTAAAACCTTTTAGCAGTCACGCACAGTGGCCGCATACCTGCATACTCGTCTGTATAGTTTTCTAAAAGATCTTCTAGATCGTATTAAAATTTCATTTACCAGACCGAACTGAACCAGGCGACATTCCTACGTATTTTCACGTATTTCATCTTGTGGAAAATATTTATGAAAATGCTAGTGATTTACACATACAACTTACCTAGAGCTTTACCATTTTCTAACTTGCTCTAGTAAAAAATACCGGCCAATTGCGAGTCGGACTCGCGCACGAAGGGTTCTGTACCATTATCTATTAGCAATCACGTTTGTTGTATGGGAGCCCCACTTAAATATTTATTTAATTCTGTTTTTAGTTTTTTGTCATAGCGGCAACAGAAATAAATTATCTGTGAAAACTTTAAATATCTAACTATCATGGATCATGAGATACAGACAGCCTGGTGATAGACGGACGGACGGACAGATGAACAGTGGAGTCATAGTAATAGAGTCACGTTTTTACATCCTTTGGGTACGGAGCCCTCGAAAAAGTTTTTATTGAGACTTGATCTTGGGTCAAAAACTTAAAGAACCAAGAGAAATAATAATAAGGCTGGCTATCTCCTATGGCTGGCTATCTCCTGGCTATTTCCTAAACTTGTTCCTGTAAAAAACTATAGAAGAAAATAATAATAATTGTACAAAAACCATTACGTAAGAGATCTTAGCAATGAGGTTAGACCCATGTCAAAGTGCGGGTAGTGCTTGAAAGCTTACTATGGAGAGCTTACGAGCAGTGGTTACTATTAATCAAGGATCCGTTAAGCGTGGCCCTGGCACTAATAGCGACAAATTAGGCATTTAAATACTGTTAAAACTTGTTTATTTACTACCTATTATTTTAATTAATCCACTTGGTAATGGATAGAGAGAAGTTGAGGAAGCCGGCATAGCTGCCGGCTGAATACTAGCGTATTCAGTAATAGATCGACACACGCATACAGATGTAGACGACAACGGTTTTAGCCACTCACATATACAAAAAAAAATCAACGATCTCTAATTTTTTTTCAGAGTCGGCAAAGAGAGTGTGACACTCTTAATGTTGCAAAGCATGGCCCACCTTATGTCATGCCCCAAATGCCCAAACTCTTGTACATAAGATAGATGATTTAAACTCGGCCAATGACACGGGAGTAAGTGTGGCCACACACTGATTCACAACCTTATAAAAAAGCTATTCTCGCTTCTCTCTTCCATGCTAGTCTGGGAAAACTAGACAACAGTACAAAGGTCTGGTTAGAACTAGAGAACAGTACAAAGGCGGACTTATCCTAGATAGGGATCTCTTCCAGTCAACCTTGATTATGGGGACAATTTGTGCCACCATCGTTTGCCTACAGGTGACTTATTAATCACCAGTCATATAATGAAAAAAAAAACTCCGGGAGTGCCGGCAGAAGTGAAAACTTGAATATTAACGTTATGCATTTGTGATATTTTGGAATGGTTAGGGAATAATTTAGCACGAATTGCTTTAAGTATCAGTATAAAAGTACTATTATTTATGTGGTAGAATACAATATTTATTTATTGCGCTATCGTACACAAACATGTCAATTTATATTACATTAATTAAACACTTTATATACACGAATTTTACGATTACACAGCAGTGTGGCCACTACACAGACGGTCGAGCCATCAGTTGTCACTGTCACCATCCATGGATGCGCGTGGCACGCTGTAACATAAACACACACGAACATTCTCGCAAGGCATACATTTTCGCCGCACCGTAGAAAGAGAGGAGGATACTTCCTCTCCTACGCCGCGCCGGCGTCAACACTCCATCCGTCTTACGAATTCCGATCAGGATCACGTGTCCTGACGCCCTGACACGAGTTTAACATTTTTTATCCATTACAAAAAAGTGTACAACGCCGCTAAAGATGTTTTCACTTCAAAAACAATTTAAATTCTATAAAAATACTTGAGGAAAAGCAAAAAAAAGGCTTCTCATACAAATCAGCTCAGAGCCAAACGGATTTTTTATGGGAGGAATTTTTTTTAACGATTTTGACTAACTTTTTTCATAGAAAGTAGAAGTCGGTATCATGAAATGAAGTGGCGCCCAAAAATTTGGCTCAAAAGAAGTCAAAAATCATATATTTATCTATGGATATTTGTATCACTTGATAATTGTATTTTTTTTTCGGTTTCATAATAGGTAGTTGTTGACGTCAGATAATTTACTGCCGCTTCCTAAGCGCAAGTACAGAAGAAGCGACAACCAACTGTACTGCAGCTGCGTGGCATGCGCTTTAATTTGCTAGTGGGAAGGTCACCCTGTATAAAAAAATACTTGTCTAGAAAAGCAGTAATATTATGATATCAAAATAAACATGTTCCAGGCATTATGCAACGTGTCTCTTCTTCTTCAGCCTTTATTCACCTATTGTTGTATATAGGTATTTTCATGGAGTTTCCCTTCGACCCGGTCTTCTGCAGTCCGCATACAGGTTTTGCCCAATATTTTATAGATGTTATTGGCCCAGCGCACAGGTGGCCTCCCAACATTTTTCCGCTTTCTGCAACGTGAAAACTTTATCAAAAATATATAAACTGTCATATCATATAACCACCTCCTTGTTTACTAATTAAGGCATAAATTGGCATGTAGCGAGTCAATATATTACTACTCCCGTGATTGGATATTAATAATTACGTTCACTGCTCTGTAATTACTAGTTGTTGGTACATACTGGCAATTGCTGATTTAGTAAAATCAATATTAGCAAATTATAGTAGGAAGTAGTAAGTAGCGTAGGTTGTAACAAAATACTATGTCTGGAACAAAGTATAATTTAAATAATATCTATTTGTTCAAGTCTAAAGGTAGTAAAACTTATCAATTTGTTCAGCTTTTACTATGGTCCATATTTTACAAGTTTTTATTTAAATTGTTAAAGTAATTGTTTCTTTCATGCAAAAAAGTTTTCTTTACTTACGTAGTGAAAGGCGATGTGGCTGAAATTTTGCATACTTATATAGGTACCTACGTATATTCAAATATAAGCCGCAAGGTGCACATGGGAACCCAGTAACAAAACATTATATGAAATCGAATTTATGCGTTTAGTCGCCTCTTGCTGCACTCGTAGAAAAGGACAGGATGTTTTAATTGCAAATCCATATGTTGGATGAGAAATTCTCATTTTATAGACCGAGCGAGCGAAGCGTCTCAGTTTTGAGATAAAAATGATTTTGTCTGTGTGTCTGTCAGTCAGTCTGTCCGTCTGTTTTCGCCCACAGGTCGCATTTCTTAACTGATTCTCGTGAAATCGTATGAGCAGGTTCGAAAATTATTAACAAAAAGTTGACGATTCAATTTTTTTGGAATTTTTCAAAATGGCGGAAGTATGGGGTTTTAAATCTTAAAAAAATATTATATATCAGCCATTCATAAAAAATTTCAATACTGTCATTTAGTTTTTTTGTTAAGTACCCTTATTAAGACGCCGATCTATAGCTGACAGATCTACTAGTGTACGTAGATAGATTAATGGGCTTTAAGATGAGTCAATGGCATCCACTTCTGAGGAAGTAGTTTGCTGTTCGGAAATAGTATTGAGCGTGATGTCAGCAGTAACAATAGGTACATTGAGAGCCTCAGTCTACATTGCCGGTACTAAATCATATGCAAACACACCCGGGTTTGTCTTCATTGTTGATACTGTTACAAATTGAACAAAGTAACAATATAGCTCTACTCATCGTACAATCTTATTAAGTATAATAGGCAAGACGAATGGAAAAATATTTTGAGCCCATTGGTGAGATTATTAAAAAATATTGTAGTCGTGTTTTTTCTTTTCTCTGAGAGACAAAAAATAACAAAGATATGTTTTTGTGACGTCGCAATAAGCCAATAATAACTTTGATGCTCCGTAAAGAGAAGCTTACAAATAATACAAGCTGAATAAATCTGAAGATTTTTTAAAAATTAACAAAGGCCTTTTAATATGGTTTGAGTAGAGAAAAGCTCGATAAAATAGTGTTATGCAATCATCGTAAACCCGTGGCTGGATAGGATTTTTAGCAATGATTTGTACTCGTACTACACCGCATCTTCTAATATTTGCATACCGTAGTGGCTGTACAAAAATTTATTACGCTTAAACTACGTAAAATACCCACACTTTCACCGCAGATTGCGAATGAAAGTAACTCGTTGATTTTAATATTAATAGTGCTGGTTCTTTACTAATAAATCTGATAGATTTAAGACACGGCAGGTTGTCCTTTTTGTCTATTTTACAAAATAAAATTTTATCATAAAGTGAAGATAGTAAGTACATATGTACGATCGCTACTAAAAGTCCATTCATAGCTTAAAGATTTTAATCGCTTCTTTTTACCCGACTACGGCAGAGCTAAGAGGAAGGGTAGTAATTTTGGCAGTCTATGTATGTTGTAAGTATGTATGTATGTACATGTGGATATCTATGTGTGTTCCACCGTAGCATCGGGTTTATTCAATTTTGACAAATGGGATGTCTATCGATTCGTCATTATTCTCTGGGTGACATAGGCTACAATTTATATGAAGTAAATGTATTATAACGAATGTAACACACAAAAAAGAGAGTTTTTTAAATATCTTGTTATGTGAATTACGAGGAAGCAAAATCTAAGCTCTTGATTGCACATACACAATTTTCCCTTCTACACTTTCTTTATTTTGTGACTGCGCTTCTGGTGCACCAATAACTTGACATGCATATGCATGTAGATAATTTAGTGCTTACGTTGATCAAACAAATGATAAGTCTTGAGATGGACGGAATGGCTGACCAAATGTTGGGGTTGGATTCGTGATTATTCTTAAGTAGATTGACAGCATTACATATTTACCCAAATCTGCTTCTTTTATCTTCCATATGTTTTATTTTGCTGAGCGATATTATATTCAAATTGGCAATCAAAGTTTTAGTGTGTTTAGATTTGTTATCTAAACAAACGAGTAATCTAAGGGTTACGTTTTTCAGGTTTTGAGGTACGGCACTAAAAAGCACCCTAAGAAAAACGCGGTTTAGGTCCTGTTGTAGTAATGGATTTTTCTTGCTCGCCCTTAATATTGACGTAGGACTTGTGCAAGTGTAAGAAAGTGACGTAAAAGCTGAAGATAATGGGTATAAAATGCAGGCCGCTTCCAATCGGTCGTTTTGGAAATCCTTGGTGATCATTCTAGCAGTGGACTGGGGCAGAAATGATGACGATGATGATGACGTATATGAGAAAAAAAATACTGAAGTATGAATATCGCACACAGTAGCTCTCTGTAATACCTTGTAGCAAACTAGTGGATGTCTGTAGCAGAGTTTTGGAGCACATGCTACGAGCTACGAGTACTGTTTCGTAGCACTCTTTCCAAGACACATACGCCTACAAACTTTAACGTCTTTTATAATTTTTCTGTGTATACTTCCCATGGTGGAATAATTTCTTTTTCCACATTCTTAGCGTACATACTAAAAATAATATATTTATACGTACGTTAATAGTATTACAATCTTGCCTAAACTTAGACTAAGTACTTAATAATTTTCATTGATCAATTTATATAAGTTATAGTATGAAACATGACCATCAACTCTTTTCTTAGTGTATCTATTAAAGGGAAGGCATTTTGTATGTCTGTATTGTATGTATTTTTAATAAAATTAATTTAGGTGGTCAAATAAAATTTTCTTTTAACAAATCCGCATCCTACAAAAAATATTGAATTTCATATACCTTTTCATTTCATTAATTTAAGACAAGGGTTGTTTATTTCAAAAGAGGCGTTCTTTTAATCCTTTTTACGAGTACGTCTTTGACGTCGTGTACAAATGTGCAAATATAATTACGAAGTTTCCTAAGCTAATATTTGAAAAGGCAAGAGGTCTGTCATAATTTCTTGGCTTAATCAACTTTGAATCTTCTAAGTAAAGCTGGTATACAAACGTACATACATATAATACTATCACATCTTTATCCCTTACAGAGCAGACAGAGTATTTTAAGTCTTGCTGCTCTAAACAGCTACACATGCGAAGGGCAATTTTTAACTGAGTGTTAATAACTTTTTTATAAAAAGTAGCACAGCATCTGACCTTGCTCCAAAAATTTGGATGGCGGTTAAACAGTCATCCTGAATAAGGTCTGTGTCATCTAGTTCGCTCACCACTAAGTCGGTAGTGCCCTTACAAGCCCCACACTTGGCTGCCACCCAAAAAGGTCAGAACAAAAAAGATTTCACTCAGACCCACTTAAATAAAGTGATACTTATATTTCTCTGCATGACGCAAAACTTTAAACTAGATTGTTGACATTTCTAGTTTGTAACTTTGATAAATTACTACCACGTTCGTCTCGTCGCACTCTCAGATGGATGAGGCGACCTAAATAAGATGCAACTTTCTTGGGAAAACACGGAACGTCTAAAAATTGACGTCTGTGAGTCTTATTGGTATTGTGCTAAAGGGTAGTAGTGTTTAATATAAAGCTTACATATTTTGTCATAAACTGGTTTTGTTGACAACTTCGCTGCACCGAACTAGCTCAAATTTAGTCAATGGCGATTCTACAAAAAATAATTTACTTTTGCTTGACTAAAATCGTAACATGTATAGTTTTTATTTTTAATAAGATAGATAGCATCTTTCGTACTCTCACTTTTTCGTATGTAACATTCGTTATACAATATGTAACAAAAACCCTATCCGACCCTTGTAGGAGCAAATCAGACCGTTAATATGAAAAATTTTTCCTATGGGACTAATGCTTGAAACTAAAAAAAATTATCCACATTTTCATATAAATTGCTTTGCAATTTTGTATTAAAATGTCGATTTTTTTCAAGTTTAAAGAATTAGTCCCAAAGGAAAAGTGGTTCATATTGACGGTCTGAGTTGCTCCTACAAGGATCTGACAGGGTTTTTGTAACATATTGTATTCATTTTTTGGATACAAATTGTAGCCTTTTTCACCCGGACAATAATGTTTAATCGATAGACATATAATTTGTGAAAAATTTTGTCCAATATCTCTAAGAAATTGGATAAGCGATTCGGATTCTACAGTGGAACACACATAGATATCCACATACATATTTACATAGAAACTACATACATATTCACATACATATTTACATACTGCCAAAATCATTACCCTTCCTCTTTGATTTGCCGTAGTCAGGAAAAAAGTGAATAACGACTAGTTTTCTGTTTCACGTACGTGATATAAATTGTACATTGTAAACCAGAAAGGTGCACGTTTTCGAATCACGATGGACCGAGAATTAGGTTAGCAGTGAATATTTAAATAGCTTACCTGCACAGAGCAGAGATTCAACTTTTATGAAGATCCAAAAATGTTTTCGAACGATACAGTTTTGTGGTTTGTAAATTGGAAGGAAATAATTTACGAGTATGGCACCGTACTATTTTGTAATCTCTGTTGTAAAAATTATTATGTAGAATGAACAAAAATCAAATGTTTATTCTACATAATATTTTTTTTAACTCCCGTCGAATAAGAGGATTGTTAAAAAATTTACGTGTCTGTAGATTGATGCATTTTTTTGTTTGAAAGCTAAATTAATCGAGATGGTTCTTAGGTATGTTTAATGAAAGTCGGTTAAGCGGTTCAAAAGTTATTAGAGGTGACGGAGAACGACTGAAAGTGTGGATATAGGCCACAAAAGATATATTATAAACTATCACGTCTTTATTCCTAACGGGACAGACAGAGCTCAGGGATGTAACACCCAAAGGCCACGTTTAGCGCATTGGTGAGCGTAAAGATGGAAAAAAGAAATCAAATTAGTGACTGACTACATCGCCTGCTGATATAATTCATACTTTCACTCATTCCTTTGCGAAGAGAAGTAAAAGCTGAATTATTTCTTTAAAGTAGCAGTGGGCAGGACACACCTGGGCTATTTTAGTAATTTTCGTTTACATCAACGTATCTTCAGAGTTATGGTTGGATCACGTAGAGAAACATCGAGCATAGCTTTTTTAACCCGTTGAGCTAGCTCGAGCATACTTATATTTTTTTATTAGTCACATGTTACGCTCGGCTAATAAATAAACTGCTGGGCAAAGGTCTTCCCTTCTTTTCTCTACCTATCTCTTTCTCTAGCATTCTATTGCCATTCAACCATGAAACCTTCGATGTTATCGTGCTATTTCTAATCTTCCTGGGTTTATCTCGTATATCTTTACCTACTTGGTCCCATATGGTGAATTTTATACTGCAATCAAATGTTAAATATTTTGATAAATACTCTTTGTTAAAGTTTTCACGAAGAATGTTAGATATAACAATACCAAATAGGAGAACGTCACGTTTTCTCATAAAAACAATTGGAAGAAAAGTCCAAGAAAACAATCCGACAGTACTATCAGGTTGAATTGTCTCGTCTTACAAAATGCAATAAACCACGTGATATTGCGTTCTGGGCGCAGTCGTTAGGATACGTGTAGATATTGCAGATACAACTGAATTAGTTTTTTGTAAGTTATTTTATGCTGGCCTGGAACAAAAGGAAAACGTAGAATGTGCCACCGGCTTCTTATACAACACTAATCGTAAAAGAAGATTAAGGAAATGAACGATACCTGTGCCAGTATGAGATGAAGACATGATTAAAACCAACAAAAAAAAAAAACATTAAAACTATGCACATTTGACATATGATTACGTGTGTGATCTAAAAATCCACTTTTCTATAGTTTATTTATTTTCATAAAATAAATTTTTTGTGCAATCCAAAAACCACGACGGTTTGTGCAGAGAGCCACCATCTACGTTCAATCTTATACTACGTTGGTACTTATATTAGTTATATGCTTATAGCTAAAGTAGTTATTAGTTAATAATAAAATAATAACAAACTTTTCTACAAGATGACTCCATTACCTACTCGCTCTGGCGGATAACACCGCAGCGAACACTGCAGGACCGGTTTTGAATGCATCATCTAAAGGCTGTTAAAAGTGAGATTTCAGTTTATTCTTTATATTTTTTGTACGTAGTACTTTCTTTGAAAAATAATTCTAAATTATCAAAGAAGCTTGAACTTACAATAATTATATAACAAAAAAGTCAAAAATTTATATTTCCTATAAATATAATTTTTTGGTAAGGTGAATCTTTTGAAGCACTTTTAGAAGTAGGCTTTCTTTTGTCGTTTGAGGAAAGTTTGAATGTGAATATTATGATAAAAAGTAGGCAAATGGCTTTAGTCTGAAACTCTCTTTAAGTTGTCACTGATGTCAGTAGTTAGAATATTCAAATGTTTTTAAAAGAATAAACCTATATTTTTATGGTTTTACATGTCACTAAAAAAACTTATCACACTATTATTATAAAGGCGAAAGTTTGTGAATGTGCATGCGTGTGTATGTTTGTTACTTTTTCACACGCAAACGGCAGGAACAATTTTGATAAAATTTGGTTTGCAGTTAGCTGACACCCTGGATTAACATATAGGCTACTTTTTTCGCGGGTAACACCGCGGGTCGTAGCTAGTTATTTATAAAACTGGATGAATTTCGATATTAAAAACTGTGTACTGTGTTATTAAAAACATTCATACATTGTATACATTTATTTATTTAACTTTACGTACGCCTAGTTTTTGCCGGCTAGAACTAGGTGCAACCGGTCTCAGATGGTTACATTTAAATTTAACCTGCTTATATTCGGCTAGAACTAGTTGCAGCACTTGCAGCCGGTCACAGATGGTTAAACTTTGGTGTAAGATTAGGTAAGTTTGGTTTAGCCGTAACATATCGATTATTTGGTAGCCTATTGTATAAAAAAATAATTTTCCACCTTATAGAAAATTTTAAGTAATTTTTTACCTACCTTAAAACAAATTTTCTTTCCTAAAGGGTAAATTTCAAACATTTGAATACTACGAGGCACAAGCAGCTTTCTCATTTCTGCTACTTTTAATCTGCAGACGCCGTGGTCCGCGCCATTCCTCGGAATCTAATTTACTTTTCGGCTTTTACACCGCCGAGCCAAATAAACCAGACCGAAATAACAAGATGAGACGGCCGCCACTGAGATAATGTGATTATAGAGGTGGCAAAATGGTAAGTGTCTAAATACACTGTGCCGAAGTTGCACGGCTGAAGTTACTTCTTCATGAATAACGCGAGTAAGTTTGGCATAGTGGGTTGCAAGTAATTCATATAGCATTGCAGGAGTGATTTCACCGAAGTTAGGTTACGCAACTTTGAAAAAGTATATATTTTGACACTCAACATTACATATGTCTTAATCAGTGACAGCCTGCCCTTGAGGCGGCCTTTCATTTGAACGGCCTAAACATGAAAATAAATCTTTTTTTTTTATATTATTTTTTGAAATAAAAGAGGGAAATTTTTTAAAAATGTTTGACTCTGAGCTCTGTCTTATTGTTCTTTGGTTTGAGTAGTCTAGTCTATGTTAAGTTTAAGTTTAATTATGCACTTGTTTATTGATAAGATTTTTTTTCACAAATAATGTATTTGTGTAATAAAATACTAAATAAACCGAACCTTTTTATAATTTTGCCAAAAACTTTAAAAATGAAGTAATAATAAATTTTAATTTGACGACCTCTGTTGTGGCCTAGTGGTCATCATGCTACGCTGTCACACCGGAGGTCCCGGGTTTTACCCCGGTCAGGTCAAGATGGAAAATTAACTCTTTCAGATGGACCTGGGTCTTGGATGTTTATCTATATATGTATTTGTTATAAAATATAGTATCGTTGAGTTAGTATCCCATAACATAACTCTCGAACATACTTTGGGGCTAACTGATTCTATGAGAAAAAAAGAACTCCATCTGATGCTTTAAATACAATTTTTATTTCTTGTCCTTTCTTGCATTTTCTTTCAATGTCCTTAGTAATACGTAAATGGATATATTTTCATGCCAAACGCTCGGATGTTACGTACAGTATCAATGGGCATCTCCCGCAGATATTAATCGGATGACAGGAACATTTACTGAGCTCCTTTGTTGGCGCTGCTTGTTCATGTGCCGAGAGCTTGTTCAGCTCCATGCTAACAATCACCTGTCGAAGGGATAAGTAATGTTATGTGAAATTGGTTCTTATTTGTAAAGAAAATAACGACAACGACAAAAAACAAGTCATAACTTCACTTTTAACGCCCATCTAAATGGGATTCATGAAAAATCACTGTTCTCAACAGCGCTATCGTTGTTTTTTTGATCACATCAAGCAATCGTTTGATGACCTCCGTGGCGTAGTGGTCACCATGCTAGTCCGCCACCCAGAGGTTCCGGGTTCGATCCCCGGTCAGGGCAAGTTGGAAAAAGGACTTTCTCAAATTGTCTTGGGTGTCGGGAGTTTATCTATATGTGTATTTGTTATAAAATATAGTATAATAGTATCCTATAACACAAGTCTCGGACTTATTTTGCGGATAGTTCAATCAGGGTAATTGGTCCCTATATATTTATTTTATTTATTTATTTAATCATCGTTCAGTTGGTATTTATTTTTGTAACAACTTTTGCTTCAAACTGGATTAAGTACTTAATACTGAATAAAAAAAATGTTATGATGGATAGTTCGGTCTCTATATGAGCAAATCTATAAAATGAAATAATATTCTAATGGTAAATTGGTTGCGTGTACAAAAAATATTTCCATAGATAAAACAACTAAATGTATGTACCCTTTCCGTCTAACGTTACGTTTAATAATTTAAATAAATTCTCTTCAAAGTTTTTGTGAAACGTCTACAGCCTAAAGGAGGTGCCGTTAAATAAATCATAACTGGGATAAAAAGTTTGGCAAAAATCAAGGCAAGAAGCGTGGTCCATCAGTCATGGCGTCAGTGGCCAGGACGCGTCATTTATCATGCGTCATGACGCTGACGCAGAAATCTGTTGACCCTGAACTACGCGACAAGTCTGTTGAGCAATTTCGTTAGAAAGGTATAGATTAAAAAAAGTATTTACTTTGCAAAAATCAAATATGGTTCAAACTTGTGAAAATTTAATGTAGTTAAGGTTTCACAGAAAAAATATAGGTGTTAAAGTACCTTTACTTGCGTCTTTTAGTTAGCTAGTTAGTTAAAATATCTATTGCACTAAAACTTAACATACAGAAATAGATAACAAAAAAAAATAGATTTAAAAAGGCGGCCTCAGTTTAAATTATAATATATAATTTTTTTTATCATTTTGGAAGCATCATGTCTCACTTAACAAAATCCTTTATTTATTATAAAGTAAGTAATTATAACTGACATTACTTAAGACGAAAGCTACCACAGCTTAAGTGGCGTCCTCATTTGAAATAAATTGTTTAAAACTAAATATGGTGATAATTCAAAATTTGATTTGTATTAATGTCTAGAAAGACCTTTAAACTATTTTATGAACAACCTTTGAAAGTAATATTGGTAGTCCGTCTAGTTTTAAAACTGTTTTTCGCCAAAAGTGGCCAATTTGTGGCGAAAAACAGTTTTAAAAGTAGATGGACTATTAGTACTAATTTCAAAGGTTATTCATAAAATAGTTTAAAGGTCTTTCTAGACATTGATACAAAACAAATTTTTAATTACGAGTATCACCATATTTAATTTTAAACAATTTATTTCAAATGAGGGCACCACTTTAGCTACCACTTCGTCTTAAGAAGTACTAATCTTTACTCATTATAACGAATTTCTGATTGTTTTCACATTCTTTCGACAGAAGGATGTCGGCCTTTGAAAGATTTTTGTGATACTTGAAAAAAAGATTAACGGAGAAAAAAATGTGAATATAATGATTTTAATCTACCTACTCAACTTTTTAAAATAAAGACACGACAATAATTTTCAATTCTAAAGCAATTTCTTTTTTTTTTATTACACGATTCTCATACAAAACTTTTCTCGGAAAGTTATCGCGCTTTAAAATCTTTAAGCGTCAACACCTTTAATGAAAGTTAAGGGAAGTTACGAGTCGTCGGCTTTTTACAAAAGTATTCAATATTCATAAAACTTTGCCCTCCCGGCACTTGACTTTAGAAACAATATTTTAATAGCCGAGAGCTCCTGATTACATCTCTGCATAAGTAAGTAATAAATTATAACATTTGGCGTGAAACAAGAATTTTTTTTCTTGCGGTTCCTTTTGTTATGAAACAATCTGCTACTTTATAAAATTCTGATATATAATTGACAAACATTTATATTGTTTTTAGATTAATTTTACTTTAATTGGAATTTATTATTGTTTTAATTCAAAATGAAGTACTCTATTGAGAAAAAATTTCAAAACATGTCATTATTTTAAAAATATTTTAAAAACAAGCTTTTATGTAAAGTGAAACGAGCCCAAACTTCTTATATACGTGCGCGATATACGTATGTATAATTTCAGCTCAATCGGACACCGAGAAGTGGGTCAAATTTAATTTGCAAGATTTGATTACAGTCTGGCAGACACACCGACAGACAACGTGACAGGTGTAACTAAATAGAAGCTTGTAAAAAGAACGATTTCCTCTGTCTTTATAGAAAGATGTTAGAAAACAGACATGTCGGGCATTAAAGTATAGCAGAGAGAATAAAGGAATAGAGGTATCTTCACTTAACTCCATCCACAAGAGCAAGCTCTAAAATGTCAAGAAGGATGTGTTGATGATACTTTAGTCCTAAATGGTAATACAAAGTTTTATGTAACCTTACCGTCCACGGTAAATTTTAGATATTTTTGCAGATGGTGCCTTAATATTTAAGTCCTCAGAAGTTTGTTATAACGTATATCTATACATAGAATAAAACAGTAAAAAATGTGTCTGTGTACTGAATATTCTTCCAAAAAAATATTTGAGGCGATGGAGACAAAGAATTGATTACTCTATTAATATGTCTCCATTGTCGAATTAAAAAAAGTCTGTTTGTCTGTTTGTACACGTTAATCTCCGAAAATACTAAACGGAATCTTTTTTTTGATATACTTAGCTGTTAAACTTGGGCAACATATAGGGTATAAATGGAACACCTGATGCAGAACGATAATGGTCTAGCTAAACTATAAGAGATATAATAACCGGCCAAGTGTGTGTCGGGCCACGCGCAGTGTAGGGTTCCGTAGTTGCGAATGCCCACTTTGAGTTCCCGCCACTAAAAACGTTTAAAAACTAATTTTCTATTGAATTTGTATGAGTTTTCCCTTTCCTGGGTACATTTCATAAGTTGGTCGTTTATAACTTTTTAATTTGTAAACCCAACTTAGCTCTGATAGTTTTCTAAAGGAAAACTATTACTATGCTAAGTTGGGTTTCTACCCTATACATCTACTGCTGCAACTTCGTTATATTACTACTGCTGTGATTTTTTTTATATAACCGTTTAATAGATAGCGGACTCTTGACTGTAATAAAAATCTGCAATATAAAACCAAATATTTCAGAAATGGATCCCTAAGTCAAAAAATGATGTTTACAAGCAGCTCACAATACTTTTAAAAGACCTATTCAACGATACCCCACACGATGAGTTAGTTAAGAAAAAAAGACTGACTCTTACTTTACTTCTATGGTATCCAATGGTAGTATAAATGTACAATTGTACATTGTACATTGTCAAAGTCGTCAGAACGACGAAGTGCTAAGTACGATCAAAGTTTTATTATTACCTTAAAATATTAACACCAATAATTATATTTTATTAAAATATGTGTTTACCATTCATTGTGTTACATGTAAAACTAACTGCGGTCCGCAGTGTTACCCGCGGAAAAAGCCTATGTGTTAATCCAGGGTGTCAGCTACCTGCATACCAAATTTTATCAAAATTGGTCCGGCCGTTTGCGCGTGAAGTTTTCACGCGCAAACATTCACACACACACACAAATACTTTCGCCTTTATAATATTAGTGTGATAGGTTATATAATCACGTGTTCTTGGTTACTTTCTTCATTTTTATCCTTATAAGCCATACAAATATAACATATTCGCCCGGAATTCTAAACCTGTGTACGTTACGAATACATACTATCGACAAATACAAAATTCAATTCGATTTAAATAATATATTAGATGATTCAGTCAACTGGAAGAATTAACGCAAATATTGACACCCTAAATAAATCGAAATATTTGTTACTCTGTGCCTGCAATAAACAAGGCTCATGTTGTCCCCGACTTTGGAAAAAATATTACACATACAATAACAAACGACAAATTCAGGGAGACCTCCACTTATATGGGAAAGAATGAAATGTAGTGTCTAGATATAGTGGCTATGTAACGACCGCGTATGCCAAATATTTACACAAATGTAATACCATTCTAAGGAACGGTATAACGTTATGTCAATTTATGCTAATACAGAAGCAAAGAGCTTAGAACGACATGAAGTTTTGCATTATAAAAAGCCTATATCGGTAACGTAAGGTAACGTAATAAGTTCTTTTATCCGCAAATATATGGTTTATTTGTTTTTTGAGTAGACTGTTATATCTAAGAATTTTATTGTGTATCTATCTGAGGAGTGGCCTTAGGTGTACCATGGTAAGGAGTGGCCTTTGGGCCTGGTACCCCTAGGCTCTGTTTGCTTAGAGCAGCAAGACACAAATACTCGCGATAATGAATCAACATTCTAGACAAGAAGTCTACTGCTGGTCATAGGTCTTCGCTTCCATTTGGAAGTGGTTTGTATCCGGAATTTTTCTGCAACCTTACTCAAATCACTTAACCACATAGATAGGTTGTTCGAGTAAGTGGTCACCATTCTAAGCATTTCTACTCCAGCGACTAATAATTCACCTAAAGCAAAAGCACGCTAAATACTCTAGTCTGAAACCAGCTTATATTTTTGTACCTGTAGCCTTTGAAACCATAGGTAGATACTTGGGGTAAAGAAGCAAGGGCTTTTATTAGAGAATTGGGCCGACGTATCTCTGATCGTACATATGACTTTCGTTACGTATCTTATCTGGCTCAAAGACTTTCCATAGCAATTCAACGTGGGAATGCAGCAAGTGTTATGGGAACCTTTGGGCCGGAAACGATGCGGAGCGGTTTCTTAGATAAAAAATTTTGACGAAGCATGTTGCGGATATTTTTCTGTTTACATTTTTGACGAAGCATGTTGCGGATATTTTTCTGTTTACCTATTTATTAGTTGATTAAAATAAAAAATATATGTGGATTTATTTGCATACTTCACCCACCGCACTTTTACCACGAAAAAAACTAATTTTACATCTAAAGCGACTTTCAATAAAGGAAGGTAATCTTTATTAAATTCGGAGCTTCTTGTACCTGAGAAAGATGTATTGTGCAGACTTTATGAGTGAGAGAATTGGCAGCCATCGTTTCATAAGCCGAGAGAGGATCGTATATTTGAGGACTTCCGTTCCCCGAGCTACTCATTCAGCTTGTTAATGAAGTTTTATGGATCTGGGAAGACGCATGATTACAAGGGTTGGCTTTTGGGAGAATTAGCATATTATTTATATTACATCGTATTTTTTTTTATTTCCAGCTTTTTGCCTCACATTGTCTCTACAAAAGATGGTTGGATAAAAAAAGGCTTCCAATATCGTATATAGGTGACTGCGTATTTATGGAAAATTTTATCTTGAATTTCGTTATTATATTCAGCAGTTATTAGTAAGTTCATATCTATCCTCATGGGAAAGGAATGAAGTTGCTCTAAAACTCTTGCACTGGAAAATATAACATTTAATGATTTTTTGTATTCGTGCTTTAAAAATACATTCAGGGGTATATGTACCACTGAAATTTCACTTTTTCTAAGAAACCACAGCTAGTTAGAAAAATATTGGTACTAAGGTAGCTGGATCTAGTTTCCATTACAAAATAGACTCTACATGCAACTTCAAAATCCGAATGTTGGCACGATCACAAAGGTTAATTTTCAATATAACTGATGGGATCCTAGGTCGTTATTCTAGCAGCCTAACAGCAAAATTGTGGGCGCTATTATTTAATGTTGATGTTGTCCGTTCGTTGATAATGGTGTTGCGAAATTTGTGGTTATCTGTGAAATTCCCTTCTAATTAATGAGGAACGTTATTAAATATAATGTAATTGTTGTGTTATCTGGGGAAAGGTAGTGCCCTCCCGCGAAGGCAAAACAAAGGATGCACACTGCACTATACCTACCTTTTCTCGAAGCGTTTCCTTGTATTTTTTTAACCTTATAGTTTCGGTTTTGTACTGCCACTGCATACTGCTAAAAAGTCCAGATTCTCAAGATATGACGCCAATAGGATAGCTATTAAACATGGCAAATGTACTGCTATTTTTATACCATTTTATACGATTCATACATCTCCCGTTTAAAATTTAACAACCATAAAGTAGTTGAGAAAATCTGCTATTATTTATACAAAAGCGCCGAAAACCTGTTTCCACTAATTGGTGATAATCAATATCTAACTTAGAACAAAGTTACACATAAATTACAATTCTCTGCGTTAGAACAGGTTTGTTTAAACTCTATAATTAAAAATTAAGACTCAAGGTTTTTAATCTACATAAATAATTATCTTCCTTGTCTAATTAATCATTCAGGAATGGGAGTTTAGCCTCTGTAAAAAGGCGTCTTGTTCGTAAAGTATTATTTATTCATTATAGAACTATATGTATTTTATGTGAGCATCGTTAATAATTATATTAAGAAAAATCGCAGGAGGTAGAATCTAGCTTTCCATTATTTATTTATTGAACCATAATTTGTGTTACTGAATGATAATCACAAGTAGACTGGACACATGTAAACCATTGAAGCGCCAAGTTTAGGAGCTGGTGCAGGAATATTTTTTCTAACGTTTTTAAAACTGTTTTTGTTATTAAGTATCTAAATACAGCACGCTAATGCATTTACAAAACACGCTTATTCCTATCAATTTTATGAACGTAAAATAAATCTTATTTCATTACAGTAAGCTTTAGTTTCCCTATTCCCTGTTCTAACGTCACGTCACTTGACCTATTTCACACCCCCCTTACGCACAACCCTTTGACCGACGACGACCGCTGACTATTGGAAACAGTTCGAGTGTCTGCTAAAATCATGACCCTTTTGTGTATGTATATTCAGTTAGGCGTACATAGTAAGTGAATCTCGCAGAATAAGATAACTATGAAATTAAAATATTTTACTGCCTAACATGATGACTTGGCCTTATAATTATAAAATAGCTCTGATGGTTAACCCAATCTCTGCCCATAAAAAATGTGCTAAAATAATTGATTAGTTAATATACGAGTATATGATTCTTGGGACAGGACAGGAACCTTTAAATATGCATTTAATCCCTTAAAATACTTGTACAATACAAAACATGAAAAGAGTACGGGTACAAAGTGTTACTTTAAGGGGCTACCTAAATTTTTCGGGGTCCAGTACTGCCCCCATTTGAATTCAATCATTTAAAAGGAAACGGAGATATAATTTAAAATTTTGTCTTGACCAGGCTCTAGATAACCATTCAAACTATTTTATGAACTACTGCTTACGGTGTAAACTGCACGTACGCACAATTGCGTAGAAAAGCTTCACGTTCTCACTTTAAACTGTAAACAGTAGTTTATAAAATAGTTTGAAAGGTTATCTAGAGCCTGGTCAAGACAAAACCGCATTGAAATCGGTCAGACGTTAGCGTCAGATGTATAACACTCCTCTCTTTTATCGGGGGTTTAAAATAGAGTTTCGCGAGCTAGAATGACCAAAGGACACATGGATATTCATAAATGCGAAACTTATGCAAAACCTCTAGTTTAAGTAAAGTCACTTTAGAAAATTCTCATTTTTATCTGCCTTTTTGAGAAAATAATTTCACAGCATATTTGGCCGTGAGGCTTAAAACAGATTCTCATTTCAGACTTTCTGATCAGCTTTACAAAACATATTGTTCCTATTTAGAAACACTGTCAAGTTACAAGCTTCATTTGCAGATCATCAGTTCATTTGTAGATTAATTAAATTAATTAATGGAAATTTCAGTATCGTAATTGTAATCTATTTTAATACCATTCCGAATATAAAACATCAAGGAAGTCTTTGATAATGTTGTGTTTCAAAAGTAAACTAGTTGATGATTTATTTTTTAAATGAGTATTTCAATCTCTATAAAAGTTGGTTTCAAAAATGAATTTGATTAAAATATTTACTAAAGATATTCTTACCAAACACTTCTTTTTTAATTACATATTTAGGGACAAATTGCACTGATTGAGCTAGCTCCAAATACTTTATAACAAATAAATATACAGATAAACACCCAATTCCCAGGACAATTAAAAAAGGCCATTTTCCAAATTGCCCTGACCGGGAATCGAACCCGGAACCTCTAAGTGGCGGACTAGCATGGTGACCACTACGCCACGGAGGTCGTCGAAACACTGCAAAGAATCATAGTATAGTAGTGCAACATTAACAACAAAGTGATAAACTGTATTTATGATACTGATACTATGCATCCTTCTTTATTTCTGATGGGGTAGATAGAGCCAAAGGCCGTAAGACCCAAAGGCCACGCCACGCTTAGCGCTTATATGAATCAAAATAGTCATAGGTTGCTAGCAGCATTGCCTATTATCATGACTAAAATCTCGCTCATTCCCTAGACCATCATCATCATATCAGCCACAGAAAGCCCACTGCTGGACATAGGCCTCCCCCAAGGATTTCCAAAACGACCGATCGGAAGCGGCCTGCATCCAGCGCCACCCTGCAACCTTGCTCAGGTCATCTGACCATCTAGCAGGTGGTCCTACGCTGCGCTTGCCGGTACGTGGCCGCCATTCGAGAACCTTTCTGCCCCATCGGCCATCGGTTCTTCGCGCTATGTGCCCCGCCCACTGTCACTTCAATGAGCTAATTCGC
The DNA here is from genome assembly GCA_943193695.1 of Acrobasis suavella. Taxonomy (NCBI): domain Eukaryota; kingdom Metazoa; phylum Arthropoda; class Insecta; order Lepidoptera; family Pyralidae; genus Acrobasis; species Acrobasis suavella. The sequence continues at coordinate 13,672,938 of OW971942.1, forward strand.
TTGGCTATGTCGGTGACCTTCGTTCTCCTACGAATCTCCTCATTTCTGATTCGATCGCGTAGAGAAACACCCAGCATAGTCCTCTCCATAGCCCGTTGAGCGACCTTGAGCCTTCTTATGAGACCCATAGTAAGGGACCACGTTTCAGAGCCATAAGTCATCACTGGTAACACACATTGATTAAACACTTTCGTCTTGAGGCACTGAGGTGTTTTAGGCGATAAAACACTGCGTAATTTCCCGAACGCTGCCCAGCCGAGTCGGATTCGCTGAAAGACTTCTTCCTCGAAGCTGGAACTTCCTGCCTGGACCAATTGACCCAGGTAGACATACTGGTCTACAACTTCCAAGGGTGGAGCTCCCAATAGAAACAGGTAAAGGCGCAACGTGCATATTTGACATGACCTTCGTCTTGTCAATATTCATTTTTAGGCCGACCTGTTGGGAGACTCGATTTAGGTCTTCAAGCATCGTACTTAAGTCCTCCATCGATTCTGCCATGATAACGATATCGTCGGCAAATCGAAGGTGAGTAATATACTCGCCATTGATGTTGATGCCCAGTTCTTCTCATTCCAGGAGCTTAAAGGCATCTTCCAGAGCGGCGGTGAACAGTTTTGGAGATATGACATCTCCCTGTCTCACGCCTCTATTCAATGGAATATCCTTCGTACTGTGCTCCTGTACTCGGACCGACATAGTGGCTTTGTTATATAGACACTTTAACACCTCGATATACCGACAGTCAATGCGGCACCGCTGGAGAGACTGAAGCACGGCCCATGTTTCGATCGAATCGAAGGCTTTTTCGTAGTCCATAAACCCCAAGCACAGCCGCCGGTCGTCTTTTCTATAACCTGCCGCAAAGTATGGATGTGGTCCATGGTATTGTAGCCTTTTCGGAATCCAGCTTGTTCGAGAGGTTGGAAGGCATCAAATCTGTTAGCAAGACGATTCGTGATGACCCTTGAAAACAATTTATAGACGTGACTCAGGAGCGTGATGGGATGTTGTTTTTGAGCTGTTTGAGAGCCATCCTAATCTCGTACAGACTGATGTCCGGGATATCTTCGGTATAGTGTCGGGTTAGCTTGGCTCTTGGATCTGCAGCCATATCCACGCTAGGTTTTGCAACGGATGTATATAACTGCCCATAAAACCTCTCGATCTCTGCCAGCACCCCATCTTTGGTCGATACCATGTTACCGCCTTCCGTCTTCAGCTTAGTCAGTCGGCTTTGCCCAGTAGACATAGTCCTTGCAAACACTTTGGAACCTTTGCTCCGTTCTATCGTCTCCTCAATACAATTCGTATTAAAGGAGCGAATGTCGTGTCACAAGGTCTTTTGAAATCTTCTGTTGAGCCGCCGATATGACTCAGCGTCTTCGGAGGTTTGCAGCGTCATGGATCGTCGTTTTGCCATCAAGTCTAGGGTCTGAGCAGAGATTATTTGAGGTTTCTTTTTAGGGCGGGATTTAAAAACTTGGATCCCACGGCTTGGACAGTTTCTACAAACCCGTTGTTTGACTCGTCCACTGAAACGCAATCCTGGAGGTCTTCGAAGCGATTGGAGAGCTCGACTTGAAAGCTCTCGGGGTTTTGGATCTGGCTCTGCGATGGTCGGAGCGTAGACTTCATCAGTTTTGACCTTTCGAGTCGGAGACTGATATTCATGATGCCTCTTAAAATTCGGTGATCGTTGCCGGTTTTAATCCTGTTGATCACGGAGACATCATTGAATATAAATAAATAAATATATAGGGACAAATTACACTGATTGAGCTAGCCCCAAAGTAAGTTCGAGACTTGTGTTATGGGATACTAACTCAACGATACTATATTTTATAACAAATACATATGTAGATAAACATATATATCTGCTTCTTCGTCGTCAGGAAGAAGTCTCATTCTTGACTGGAGGTTGGTCGTTTTTACTAGGACCCATTCAGGTCCACTTCCTGTGTCGTGGCTTTTTGAAGAAAGAGTTCATCGCAAAGAGTCCCTCTTCCTCCAGAAAATCAGCCAACCTATGCCCCCTGTCCTCACCTCAGCCAGTTTTTTGTCCAACCTCAAAGTGCGGACGTTGTGTGTTACCAGGGCCAGTTTCCGCCGAGGGTGGTAGCCCTAGATCGGATTTTATGATCTGCACAATATTAGAAGCAAGAAGCTTTAATCATGTATTTTTTTCTTACATGTCTGGAAGAAACGAAAACATTTTGAATGTATCAGCTGTTTCCCGCTCAGATTGCAAAAGCCGATCGAGGGGATGGGTGAAATTGTTCTGAAAGTTAGACTTTAATGCCGAAATAGAACTTCGACAGCGTATACCTAACACTAGAGATACGTGCTATATCTCGGTGAGCATCGGATCAAGGCAGCTAAGCCGATCGTTCCGCTTAGCGAAATCGGTTAGCTCAGTCTATGAATACTTGGAATACTGTTATAAGTTTAGTCTACAAAAAGAAGGATAAATTAACAATATACCTATCAGCTTAAGCTGCAATAGGCGTTATTGTACAACATATGCATATTCCCAACACTACAGAAACGTGTTCTATCTCTGCGGCCATCGGAACACAGTCAGCAACTGTGCTTAGGTACTATAACATATTCTGTAGCTAAGCCGGTCGCCCTATTAACCTAATAATACTTAGCACACTTCAATGAAGTTGTGTGTGACGAAAGAAGATATAATTTTCCATAAATTTTCCTACTGTAGAGGATGTAACTGTAAGCACTGTAATAGTAATCTGACAAAAGATAATATATATCTTTCAAAATATTCTAGACGTAAGATTGTTACGTTAGTAGCAAATAATATTAATTTTTGGGCGAGTTTACATTGTAAACAAAAACCTAGGGATAAGATGCCTACAGAATTGCCAGTAATATGTAATGGTAATTCTGTAGACTTGACGGCAGATTTAAACTGAACATTAAGACAACGGGAAGGCCTCATGAGCTAAGATTAATTCATCAAAATTTAGAAGGTCTTTCTGGCAAAGAATTATAAGTAGAATTAGTTTAAGAAGAAATGGATGTGGACATTTTATGTTTGACTGAACATTGGCTGTATGAGAGTCAGATGATGTTCAGCCTAAACAACTATAATATTGTAAGCTGCTTTAATAGGAAGTCTGCTCAGCGAGGGGGTTTCATAATTTTTGTTAAAGATTCTTTCCGCAGCAAAGAACGTAAGGATATTGTCAGACTTTCTGTTGAGCGCTGTTGTGAGGTGACCTGTGCCGAGCTAGATCATCATATAATTATATGTGTATACAGTCCCCCTAACAGTGATTTTAAAAGTTTCCTAAAAGCAATGGACCAGGTGTTTAAGTCCTGTTCAACTAGTAAAAAGAATATTATTGTTTGTGGAGATTTTAATGTTAATATCTTAGTAGATAATCCAAAAAGTACGCAATTCGTAAATCTTTTTAAGTGTTATGATGTAGTAAACCTATTCTTTGAGCCAACCCGAATCACTGCTACATCTGCCACATGTCTAGACATTTTTTTTAGTAATATTCAATATTCTGACAAATCTGTTATTAATAAATTGCCTTCTGATCATTCGGGTGTATACGTAACTTATGTCAATGAGTCTAAAGGCAAGTTCAGCCACTTGAACAAAGATAAGACCTTCTGTAGGCCAATTACTTCAAAAAATATAAGAAAGCTTAAAAATAATTTAGACAACAAACTGTTATCTAAATTATTTTTATTTATATATAAAAATCCGGACGACCATTACAATAAACTTTTTAATTGTATTTCTTCGGAATATTCTAAAACATTGAAACAAAAAAAAGTTGCTGTGCATAGTAAATCACAATTTAGTGAGTGAGCTACTACCGGCATCTACATAAGTAGGAACAAGCTTTATGACTTATATGCCCCTTACAAAATAAAAGAAACTTGGAATGTTATTAATAAAGAAACTGGTAAAAATAAAGCAAAAGAAAATATTTGTCAAATCAAAGCTAGCGGTAAGATTATTACTAAACCTGATTAAATTGTTAATATTTTTGATAATTTTTTTACTAACATACCTTTGGAACTTACTTCCAATGTGGATTCTAGCCCCCAGCGTACTGAAGCCTTGCTTTAGAATAATGTTAGGCCTTGTGATTCTAAATTTAAATTTAAGCATGTTGGCCCTAGTAATATAGTAGAAGCATTTAAACAGTTAAATTTAAAAAATCAGAAGATCATTGGGGCATGTCGGTTGCTGTAGTAAGCCATATTATAAATGCCATAGCTGGTGATTTATCTTTTATATTAACGGATGTATTGATGAAGGCATATTTCCTAACCTAATGAAATGTAGTAAACTAATCCCCTTATTCAAAAAAGGAGAAAAAACAGACCCTGGCGACTACAGACCTATATCTATCTTGCCAGTTTTGAGTAAGGTGTTCGAAAAGATAATGCTCAATCAAATGCTACTTCACTTCAAGACCTACAACCTTTTCCATAGCCAACAGTTCGGCTTTACTGGCGGAAAATCAACCACCGATGCAGGAGTGGCACTCATCACTCATATTTACGACGCATGGGAGAGCAAAAATGATGGGATTGGATCCTTTTGCGATCTCTCTAAAGCATTTGATTGCGTAGATCATACGTCACTTTTGCTTAAATTTAGTCAATATGGTTTTGATAAAAATTAAATTAAATTAATAGAATCTTATTTAACAGATAGGCTTCAGACTGTTGATTTAAACGGCATAAAATCGCACGGATCTAATGTTAAAATCGGTGTACCACAAGGTTCTGTTCTAGGACCTTTCCTTTTCTTAGTTTAAGTAAATGACTTGCCTTACATGGTTGAGAAACAGGCAGGCATAGTGCTGTTTGCTGATGACACCTCGCTAATATTCAAAATTGACCGTCATAGCACAGATGCTAGCGCGGTGAACAGCACATTGTCTTCCATTTCTGATCAGTTTACTGCCAATAACCTCATGTTAAATGCGAAAAAGACCCAATGCATTCGATTTTCTCTTCCCAATGTGAGGCAAGCTTGCGTCGACATACTGATAGATAGCGAAAAACTCGGAATTACGATCGACTCGAAACGTCAGCGGGGTGCTCATATATCTAAACTTTCAAATAAGCTTAGCTCTGCGGCTTATGCTGTTAGGAGAATAAGACAATTGACCGATGTAGCAACTGCTAGACTAGTGTACTTTAGTTACTTTCATAGTTTAATGTCATACGGCATACTGCTATGGGGGAGTGCAGCCGATATTCAGACTATTTTCATTTTACAAAAAAGGGCAATTCGTGCTATCTACGGCTTAGGATCTAGAGACTCACTCAGAGAATTATTCAAGGAAATAAGTATACTAACCTTACCATCACAGTATATATTTGAAAACATACTGTATGTAAGGAAAAATATTTCCTCATACAATAGAGTAAGCGATTTTACCGTTAGAAACTTACGCAATAAGAGTGACTTAGTTGCCCCGTATTATAGGCTCAAAACAGTTAGTAAAACGTTTATGGGGAACGGTATACTTTTTCTACTACCACAATCGGTCCTTGATATGCCTGACAAAAAGTTTAAAGCTTATGTAAAGAAGGTACTCTGTGAGAAGGCTTATTATAGGACCGATGACTATCTTAAAGACAACAATGTCTGGCTTGAGCTTGGCGCGGGTTCCTCTTAAAGATTTGTATACTCAGAAATGGTCATAATCTGGTACATTAAGTACATACTGAATTTACAACTTGTATTGACATTATTTCAAAATTTCGACATTAAAAAAAAATATTTAAATTATGACAACAAACAATGTATACTCTGCCCACATATCAACTATAAATATTAATTTCATTATGAGTTGACGTTCTTGGAGAAAATGCTGCAGTGCAGTTTGTTACCGCTTCTTCTGCACTAGCGCTTTGGAGGCGGCAGTAAACTTAGCTCTAAGTAACTTTTTGACGTCAACAATTATTGTGCAATAAAACAAAGTGACGATTATTAAGAGATATTATAAATATCCTATGATAATAAAGATATATTTGAATTGAATTGAATTGCACAAAATTCAAACTAGAGATATTGAATTTTGTTTGACCACAATTGAAAATTAATAAAACCGCATTTTGTTCGATTACAAATTTCAAATTAAGTATGCTTTAATTAACTAAATTAAGTGCTACTGATTATCTCCTAAATAAATGTATGCGATACTAATTTCTATAATGTTATTCACATTATGAAAATAAGTGTCGAATAAATATAGTTAAGTATTCAGACCATTTTATAGTTGGTGCTTTCCCGCATTCCAACCAATATTACCAAAATATTTGGGAACTAGTCGCCATTATTTTTCCCAGGTGCGTCTACACCATGCGATTCTAAAAAGGATCTTTTTTAAAAAGGTTGAACTGTAATCGTTACAGGCTTTTTTATCAAATATTTTCTTGAGTCTTTAGTAACATTCAGTTATAGGTCTATTCGAACAACTAAACTGAGTTTCTATTCTGTGTTATGAGCGGTCCCATGTTCAATTTAGTTTCAATTTTTCCCGCAATATGACGTAGCCCACTAACTTATTTGTTAATCGTTATCAGTCTTATTATAAAACAAGGTTAAGTTTAGAGATAGATCGGGTTTTAAAGTCGATCTAAACTAAGTAACAAGGAAAATCTTATTATAAAACATGGTTTATGTTTTGTTCTGAGGACAATCATCGGTCTAAAGATAAACCAGCTAGGACTATAGTTTAAGCTACGATTAACCTCAAAACCGTGACAGAAATCAAAACAAAACATAAAAATGATTGTAAAATCTTAGTAAATCCGAAATTTTACCTGATGGCTAAATAAATGATTATTATATCCAGGAATGTGTTAAAACTGCTATGATTATGACATAAAAGTATTTTTATTGTTTTACAAGTTTCCATTACAAACACGATTTCAACACTTTTGTTCGTTTATTTCCATTCACAACATTAAAAATGATTTTATATTTATAACACAATACAACATACATATAAAAACAATATTTGTTAAGATTATTTACTATTTACAAACTTAAACAAAATCATAGGTTAGGCTCCATGACAGTTTATTATGACGAGTGCCCACAGATTAAATATAGAATTACGTTGTCAAAGTTGTCAACTTAGCTTTGTTTCGTTTTTTTTTGATACTTTAATTACTTTATTATTGTATAATAAATGTTATTTAGTAATCAGATCAATAAATAAGAGGTTATTGGTAAAATTATAAACGTTGCACAGTTTCGCGAAACTTATTTCGCTTTTCATTAAAATCTTTTCGACGAAAAGATATTATTATGAAAAACGGAACGAATTTTCTACTTCCGGTCAGACTATGTTGGATCTATCTTATTGCGTCTTTGGTTTTATAATAAAAGAAAGTGTAAAGTAGATTTATCGCTTGTTACCGTACTAAACCCCGACTTAGATAATACGGGACTAAACCACGATTATGGCCTTTTTTATAATAAGACTGTATATGTCCACTAGAATCGCAAAAGGTGATTTTAAAACAAATTTACCCTGAATGGTTTTACGTTTGTTAGTTGTTTGTATAGTTTAAACCATTCTCGTCTATAGCTTGTAGACATTAACGCGAAAAACGGCCTTATTTAATACAATGATGTGATTAATTTTGTGATGATACAGTCTTCGTTCTACTTAATAGTACCTTAACAAGTAATTTGAAAAAAACTTGTTATAGTTGAAATGTTTTCTAAATAAATCGAAACATCGTATTGTATAAAACGGTCTTAGCTACGAGTGTTCCATTAGTTGAATGCAATGTTTGTTCATTCCTACCCCTATAACAGTTATCGCTTTGCCGATTCTGATGATTTTAACGCTTTAATAGAACGACCATGTCCGTGATAGGTTTGCAAATACATTTTTCAATCGTGATTTGCTGAAAGGCTTTATTGATTTTTAATCTGGGCGCATTTGAGAGGATTTCGGAATTATTTTCAAACTGTATGCATTGATTGACTACATGCCGTATTACATGGCTTTTGAAATTGAAATTTTAAATGCAACAGAGTTTTGTTTCATTTGAGTACATTTATTATGTACCTATTATAGTATTTTATGCAACAGTTGTATAAGAAGGTTCATAAAATGCGAGTGGTGCAAGTTACGATGCGAGCGTTGGCGAGCATCGTAAGGAGACGCCATCGAGCATTTTTGACATACTTATACAACGTTGCACACAATACTTTTTCTACGACTACATTTACTAAAATAAATCCAAAAATAAACAAAGAAAAGTATGAAATACTACCATATGTTTGCTAGATACTAGGTATCTATGGAAGACTTATTTTTTTTTTATTGACGTCTTCCTAGTGACCAAAAGTGCCATTTTTTAAACATGGAGTCACTTAAACAAATATTTTTTCATACAAAATACCGTTTGTTCAGTGACTCCACGTTTGAAAAATGGCACCATATGGCAAAATAACGATTTTATTATGTTGGCAGTATGGTAGATCTAAAGAAAAAAAGTTATAGGTCCATGGCTAGGAGTATCGTTTTGGCGAAATAACGACACATGTGTATTATATTAGGAATAGACTATAAACTTTTCTGAAATCATATAATCTATGTTCTTATATTAGTGTTCGGGACCATTTAAAAGACAGATAACAGTACAGGAGTACAAAAAGTTATGAACAATACTCAATAAAAGTATTATATTTTAATTTTTGTACCTTTGCAAGACGTTTTGACTGAAGTATCATTATATTTTCATTAAATAATTTTTGAACTAATAAATAATTATAGTTAGGTAACATCATCGTTTATTGACCGAAATTTAAAGAGAAAAGTCGTGACGAACGACTTCCTAAAGGTAGGTACCTACCGCGTCGAAATGTTGTATGGTTAAAATGTAACAGTCCCCATCTATTATTATTTATCTACTAGCTGCGCCCCGCGGTGTAACCCGCGGAAAAAGTAGCTTATGTGTTAATCCAGGGTGTCAGCTTCCTGCATACCAAATTTTATCAAAATTGGTTCAGCCGTTTGCGCGTGAAGAAGAAACAAACATACACACACACTCACAAACTTTCGCCTTTATAATATTATTGAGATTGAGATGAGATAGAAAGATGAGATTAAAATGTGGTCTATAAACAGTTGATGATAAAAAACCGCTTGTACGGCGAAACTGTCATGGGCCATCTTAACACCCGAGTCACGTCAGCGCGCGAGAGCTTTCGGTCGATTAGACCCAATGGCACGTTCGCCAGTTTGTCTTGCTGTAGTGTTGTGTCGTTGTATACCAATCCCAGGCATAAACTACGAAGTAAATTGCATGTTATTATTACAAGTTTAGATATGTACGGCTGAAATTTATACAAAATTATGTAAGTTTAGATATTTTAACCTGTCAGCTTCCAGACGGTCGGATCCGACCGAGAGATCAATTGATAACAATGGGTTTGCAAAATTGCGGTTGTTGAAGAGAAGCCATAGATATTAACAGTAGGTATGTCAGTATACTGATTATATATACATAAGCAAAATTATAGCTTTCTAGTACTAACAATCTCTGAGCTAAGTCGCGAATGCACAGACAGACATAAAGAAGCCATAAGAGGTCCATCTAGTAACTTCGAAACTCTAAAAAGAATTAAAATAGTGATGGGTTGCTTACCGCATCGTCTATGAAAAAATAATTAGCATTTTTTACCCATTCTGTGTAGTATATTCAGTTAAAATTAATTCAATGAAAATAACATGGCCAACCTAGGAATAATTTTACTTAGGTATGATGCCAGTGAATTTTCTTAAAAGTTATACTTACAAAATAGTTTTTAAATAAGTGAAAAGTTAGAATTTTAAACCAAAGTTAGTATAATTAAAGAACGATTACATATAATTTTATAATTACAAAGAACATACATGCGGTCATATCAAAAATTCTCTTACAGAAACAAAGTTTTTTGGCAGTCAGAACTGAGGTCTAAAGTTATATTTGTGATTATTATACATACATACCCGTAATAAATCAAACCACGGGCTGTACTAGATCACTATAGTATAATGAAATTAATATAATGAGGAGCTCAGTGGCCAGGCGGGAGTGCGCATTACTAGCGCTGTCGCAAGTTAAGCGACACCGGGCGTTGTCCGCAATTGGATGGGTGACCACAAGTGGCACTAACATTTTTCTAGCTCCTCCGTGCTTCGGAAGGCACGTATAAGCCGTTGCTCCCGGCTGTCATCATTGTATGGCAGTCGTCAAGCTATGTTAGATGCTTTTAGGCAGCCTGAAAAATCTGACACCAGTGTTGGCCACTTACATACACGAAAAATAAACAAACAAATATAACAGGCAAAAGGCAAAATTATTTTTTTGCTTTTTGACTGTTATTTTAATTTTATTATACTATAGTGATCTAGTATAGTCCGTGGTTCGATCTATTACGTGTATGTCCCCTCCAGGTTGTGTATCTTTTAGAATTCATGTGACCGAAATAACCCTAGACACCACCGATTCCATTTGAATTGAGCCGCATTAACTTCTACATTCTATTTTGCATACTTTTCACAATTTTACGGCACCAAAGCATAATCCAACTCCATAACAATTTTTGCGGGGGCGTAGTTAAAACAGCAGCTACGGCAGATTCACAGCTCAAATTGCGGAGTGTAGAGAAAACTACCATAAAATTTTATTTACTGACTTTTCGGCTTCTTATTTATTTATTATAATCAACAATTGTTTACAATTAGTGGACTTACATTTAAATCTATACTATAATAAAAGAGTAAAAAAAATGTGTCTGTACACTGAAAATTTTTCAAAAAAAAATATTTGCGGCGATGGAGATATAGTAATAGAGTAAGAAAATAAAAAAAAATGTCTGTCTGTTTGTCTGTTTGTACACGCTAATCTCCGGAAATACTGGACGGATTCGAATGAAACTTTTTTTGTTATATAGCTGTGAAGCCTGGGCAACATATAGGCTATAATTGATTTTGGAAAATGGAACACATGATGCAGAACTATAATGGTCCAGCTAAACTATAAGAAATATTAAAATGCCGCCTTAGCAAAAGTTGTTAAGTCTGATGAGAACTTTTTGTTGAGTTATAATACAACTGGCCAAGCGCGAGTCGGACGCGCGCGAAGGGTTCCGTACCATAATCTATGAAAAATCACGTTTGTAGTATGGGAGCCCCCCATCAATACTTATTTTATTCGATTTTTAGGGTTCCATAGGGTAGGGTAGAAACGGGACCCTATTACTTAGACCGTCCGACTGTTTGTCTGTCTGTCTGTCACCAGGCTGTATCTCATGAACCATTATAGTTAGACATTTGAAATTTTTATAGATGCTGTTTTTTGTTGCCGCTGATCAAAAACATACTAAATCTATACTATAAAAAAAGAGTAAAAAAAAAATGTGTCTGTACATTGAAAATTTTTCCAAAAAAAAAGTTGTTTCGTCCTAAGAAGAACTTATAAGTTCAGTATTTGCGGACCTTCAGAGCATAACACACCAAAAATTCTTGGTTATGTGAACGCGCCATATTGACACCAAAAAATTAAAAATCAATTAATAAAGAACTTATGACGCAAATTATTGTTAACTAGCTTGTGCCCGCGGCTTCGCTCGCGTAGGGGTGTAATTTATCAAAATCCTTTCTTAGGGGATGCCTACGTCATAGTAGCTTTATGCATGCAAAGTCTCAGCCCGATCGGTTTAAAATTGACAAAGTTTCATACAAACTTTCATCCCCTATTTTATCCCCTTGGGGGTAGAATTGATCAAAATCCTTTCTTAGCGGATGCCTTCGTCATAACATCTACCTGCATGCCAAATTTCAGCCCGATCCGTCCAGTGGTTTGGGCTGTGCGTTGATAGATCACTATGTCAGTCAGTCAGTCACCTTTGAGTTATATATATTTAGATTTCTTGGATAGTGTTGTTGACGACGCCACCAATTATCCAGTTGTGTTTCTTAATTCACTTGCAGCAAATGGACTCACGGCTCACAAAATAAGTCTTAATGTCGGAGGGCCAATAATGCTGATGCGAAATTTGACTTCGCCGAAACTGTGTAACGGAACCCAACTTAATGTCTCAGCACTATATGCCGAAGTTCAGCGGATGAATTTCAGCCAATGCATGCCTGCAATGTTAATTGCATTACTAGCAACACATAACGCCGAACTTCCGATGCTTTTGCCTGAATCGGACCCGTACCCGTACCCGTACCCGTACCCGTACCCGTACCCGTACCCGTACCCGTACCCGTACCCGTACCCGTACCCGTAACCGTACCCGTACCCGTACCCGTACCCGTACCCGTACCCGTACCCGTACCCGTACCCGTACCCGTACCTGTACCCGTACCCGTACCCGTTCCGCTCCCGCTCCCACTTCCGCTCTCACTCCTGCTCGCGCTCCCACTCCCTCTCCCGTCCCGCCGCCGCCGCCGCCGACGCCGCCGCCACCGCTTCCGCCGACGCCGCCGCCGCACCCGCCGCCGCCGCCGCTGCCGCCGCCGCCGCCGACGCCGCCGCCGCCGCCGCCGCCGCCGGCGCCGCCTCCGCCGCCGCCGCCGCCGCCGCCGCCGCCGCCGCCTCCGCCGCCGCCGCCGCCGCCGCCGCCGCCGCCGCCGCCGCCGCCACCGCTTCCGCCGACGTCGCCGCCGCCGCTTCCGCCGCCGCCGCCGCCGCCGCCTCTGCCACCGCCGACGCCGCCGCCGCCGCTGCTGCCGCCACCGCTGTCGCTTCCGCTCCCGCTCCCGCTCCCGCTTCCGCTTCCGCTCCCGTTCCCGTTCCCGTTCCCTCTTCCACTTCCGTTCCCTCTTCCGCTCCCGTTTCCGTTCGCCGCAGACGCGCCAAAGACGGAAGATTAAATTCTCATATCGGCACATCACTACTGTCCGGCGTTTCCACCGAACTTCAGCAGCTGAACTTCAGCTTATTTAGTGTGTCATCCCCACCGAACTTTATTTAGACACTGAACTTTAGCCACTAAACTTCGGCATAGTCTGACTGAGACACTTAAAGCTCACAGTAAGTGAGTGATGCCAGTGAAACTGTATTTATTCCGCGTATGCCACTCATCCCCAACAATTTTCCTTTTGAAAATACACAGTTCCATATGTTAACTTGCTTTGCTATGAAATTATGTCACAGTTTTAGAGGCTTAAAGCTGCTGATGTCGATCTAAGGACTGGTTTTTCGCATGGCCTACTTATTGTGGCTTTCTCCAGGGTTAGTAACACTTCAGCTCTTTTCATATTGGCTCCCGAAGGAAAGAATTAAAATAATATTGACTTTTAACTCCTAACACTGTTACAAGTACTTTCTCCCTCTGTCTCTCTCTCTCTCTCTCTCTCTCTCTCATTAGTTTTTATTTATATTTATACGCCGGAGTCATAAAGTCCACGCGAACGAAGTCGCGGGCATCAGCTAGTATATAATATTATATAATATTATATTTCTTCTTCTCGAATCTGATTTCGTGGTGAAAGAATTAGACAATCTGCGTTAGCGAATAGACTGTCCTTGCAGTTTGCCCAAAGTTCGGCGGACGAACAGGGGGGCTTATTTTTAGGGTTAAGTTTTAAGAGAAAGATAAAGTGCCACTAGCTGGCGCGCTTCTCTACATTCAGCCCATAATAATGCTTTATCTTTTATATTCAACATTTATACTACAAAAACTCCACTGCTGGATGTACAACTCCCCCAAGGATTTCCTAAATGATTGCTTGGAAGAAAACTACTTCGTGTAGTAATGTAGCGTTCGAATAGTTGCATAATTTGAGGTATGCTTCTGTACTATCATTATTTGACTTCATGTAGAGTTGAAAATTAAATTTCTAAAATGTCAAACATACGACTGACATAAATTGAAATACTTCATGTCTATTTTGTCGCTTTTTATACACTTCAATGTTGTTTACATTTCTGAAGTTGGAGAAAAGTTAGAAATTGTAGGTGAATTAGTACGAGTATGGTATTAAGCTATTGCATAGATTTTATAGCGGGCCTTGGCGCGGCGACCGGATCTACAAATTCCGTAATGGAAATAAAACCTAACACTCGTCTAACATCGTTTCAGTTCGGCAGACCTTCGGCACGGTGTTTGTGTGCGTGCGCGTATGCGTGTAGACACAGAGCACTATATATACTAGCCATTTGGTACCCGGCTAAAGTATACAGCGCCAGCACTAACAAGAGGAACCAATTTGTCAGCTGGCTTGAAGTTGTGTGTCTTTTACAAGTTTTACGACAGTGGGCGCAATTATCACTGTGCCTCGTGCGTATATGTTATTACTGACTTGCAATAGATGGCGATATTAACAATCAATCATCTTGAGGTCATGGAGTCAATGCACCAGTAGCGAGCGGGCGGCTTTTTATTCCTTTCAAACACCTACTTATCGGTCGGATCCGGACGAAAGTACTAAATCTCGCGGTTACGTAACGTCAAAAACACCAGTCGGTCGGATCCGGCGGCGTTCCCCCGTCGTCGCGTCGCGCTTATTTCATAACTTTGCATTTCAGAGGCAACTTTTTGTACAAACAAGTTTAGTCATAGACTTAGTCTTAAACTATACTTTTGCTACATAATGGAACGGAACAATATTACGTCATCGGTGTTATTAACAACTTTTTTTCTCAAAAAATTATGTAAATATTTTAATCATAACAAATAAATGTAAACCATGTTTCTAAACTAAAATATGGCAAAATCTGACACATTACTTTTATATATTAAATTCTAATTGAGTCCGCGGAGACTTCTGCAAGGTTTTAAGAGTGATTATTGGTGCCAACATTCTCATGTAATTTTCAGTACTATCATCTGCTCCTTTAACTTTTTTTCCGCTACTTTCCAACAACTCCAATCAGACTCTTTTTTCTGAATGTCTAATCGATCATTTTCTATGGGATTTGTCTATTGTTAAATTAAAGAATTTAAATAAAAATACCTATTTTAATTTGTTTATTTATTTGATTAGATGCTTATAAAAAATCTAATTTGCCCGCCTCCCTCCCCTTGACCCATAGCCCGGGTACGCCTATGTACACATGCACAAGTCTCGCAAGTCGCACGGACCGGAATTACTTTGTCATAAATTGATACCTTGTTGTTAGTGAGCACGTTATTACATTTACATTATTAGCCCGCCGCGTGGTTTCCGGCCTTGAATAGAACCACTCTTTTTTGTCCTGTGGATGTCGTAAAAGATGAACAGACTTTCGATGGGCAGCAGCGTCGGAAGTACGATAGTGACTCCACTGCGCTCGCCAACCCGCCTGCCAAGCATGGCGAGTATGGCAATATCTATCATCATCTCATGAATAGAAACCAAACGATTTCGTTTGGTTTCTATACAACCACATAACGTTATGCGGCTGAAATGATGATGATGATTTACATTATACATTATACTTTCGTTTGATAGTAACTATAATATCAATATTCGACTCGCACTTGGCTGTTTTTTTTTTAAATAAATAGTGTGACTTGGCAATTGCACAAGGCAAAAGAATGTGCATCAAACAAAATCCATCTATGCCTACGCTCTGTGCTTTTATTTGTTTGAAAGTATCTATTAGTTAGACTATTTTAATTACTTAGTAGATTCTGTTGGAGAAGAGTATGTATGAAGGAGCTCGGTGGCCCGCTGGGAGTGCGCTCTCGCAAGTGAAGCGGCAACGGGCTTGTTTCGCACTTGGATGGGTGACCACAAGTGGCATATAAAATTCTCGAGCTCCTCCGTGCTTTGGAAGGCACGCATAAGTCGTTGGTCCTGGCTGTCATCATTGTATGACAGTCGTCAAGCTATGTCAGAAGCCAGTGAAAATTCTGACACTAGTTTTGGCCACTTACACATACGAAAAGCAAGAAGCAAGCTGAAGATTATTTTGCTGCGTGCGATTACCAAGTCACTTTATTAATTTAAAAAAATTGTAATATTGATATTATATCAACTATAAAATATTAGCTAACTAACAAGGTATCACTTTATGAAAAATTGATTCGATAGCTGCTCCTACAGGGTAGGTTTGGTTTACATTCGATTTTAAAACTTTTTACGGCAGAAGAACTGCGTTACGTCTTGCAAGACTTGTGCATTTTTGTACATGTTAATTGTTTATTATGGCATACACAACAGGTAACAATCACTTTTGATCAAATCTAAGAATTTACAGACACTTTGCTCTAGACTGAGACCCAAAAAACGTGTACACACAGCATGACAGGCAATGTAAACATTGTTAAGCTCAAGATACTGACTTAAATTGACAGCTTATTAAAAAGTTACATTATATACGTTACAGCACTGAAAAAAATAAATAGCAAAACTATTTCGGTTATTGCCTTTTTAACCATAATTTAGTTAATTATCAACAAACTTAATTTGAAATAATGAAAGTGCTTTATTTACTAGTCACAAAACTGGTTTCGTTATTTTCAGTTCGGTTATTTAAAAACTAAGTTTTAGTTATGAATAACCTAAATAAGAACAACAAATCAGAACGGTGGCGTCTTACGGAAGTAGTTAACTTAATTTATGCTAATTCTTTGACTATTTGTCACTATACTATCAAACAATTTTTATTGTTAAACACTACAGAAACATATTGCTACTAGTATGTGAATAAAGTTGATTATTTTAACACAAATGATTGAAACAAATAGCCTATTTATGCATTTACTTACAACAAAACTGCGATTCAACAAAACATATGTAATAAACAGCAAAGTAATATTTTAAACTAGACATGACGTTATCTTGTGACAGCCTTATTTTGATTATAGGTAACCAAACTATTTAGTTTACGCGATGTCGAACTAGGAGGCGTGCGATGGACGACGACGCGTGCAAGTTCATTTCATTTTGCCGCTTCCGCAGTCCGCTTACCGGCGCACACTGTCTCCGATTTGTTTGTTTAGTATTTTTCCAAAAGAAAAGATACTAAGGTACCTATTCAATCATTTCATTAATGTGTCGTGAGTGTTTTTATGTATGTAAAACTATTAGTGAACTCGCGAGAGAGAACCATGGCCGAGCAGAACCCAGATCCTCTTGAAGATTACCTGCGGCAATGGGGGCTTGAAATGTACATTGCACCTTTCAAAGGTAGGTATTTCCCTAATAATTTTATTTCATTGTTTTATGGTAAGCCACAGACGAATTCCATGCCAAGTAAAAGCAAAATAATATGAAAGCTAGCGCATGGGGTAGGTACCTACCCACCTGCCGGACACGGTCGAGCATGGTGCCAACGCTAATACCAAAAACTAATTCCTATTAAGTTAGGATGCAGGCGCAGCTATTTACTTACCTACCTATCCATTTTGAATCCGAGCTTGCTAATACTTAATTAATATTTAAGCTCGCTTGCATGTGGCTAACCTACTGATATTTTTCCAGATCAAGCCATAGATTTAGAGACACTACAAATGCTTTCTGAAAATGACTTAAAGAAGCTTGTTCCCATAATTGGCCACAGAGCAAAACTTCACACACAAGTAAAATTGTTACAATTTTTAACAGCACCCAGGGAGGAAAATATGACTTTTCAAATAGTAAGTATAACCTACCTACTTATATTATATTATATTATATATTAACAATGAACAGTCATTGGGTACTTGACTACATTCAAATTATATATTTTTATGCTATCAAGGAAATAAAGTAGCCACAATTACACTTAACTTACTACACTATGTATATGCACCTATAACATTTCAATTCACTAAGTACCAAGCTAACAAACAGTAAAGGAGCAGAAGTGACACCTTGTAAAATGGTTACACAAATTATGTTCACTACACCAAAATACTGTGTTCACGTAATAAAAAAAAGTTATTTGAAATAATGTGTTTATAACCATCAAATATTTTGAACCTAGTTATCATTGCATTAACAAAATAATGTTAAATGTATATCAGAAGTACCACATTTTATTTTATTTTTTTCTGTTATGTTCTTTGTTTTTTAGTATATACGTATATGTCACAATTTAATGTTAATATTGTAATACTGACTACATTGCAATAGTGCAAGTGTGGTTCTCCTGTACTCTCGTTATTTGTGTGTATTTTGCTGCTCGAACATTGAATGACTATTTGAGTACCCACATGTTTTAATATGAGTTATGGGTATCTATTCTGTACTAACCTGTTAATTAATAACAAACGTGATTTATTTTACATCTTACTTCATATAAATATGCTCGCCGAAGGATACTTATAATTTAATTTGACTTATTTATCTGTTAGTGATTATCTTTGTATTCTTTTAAGAAATAAAATCCTTTAGACACATTTATTTCACAATTTTTTATGTGTTTCAAAATGATAAAAAGTGTGAAAATGTCAAAAGTGAAATATGATGTCACACTTTAATTACCCAATTGAACACTTGCCTACCTTCATGTATATCAGGCAACCTATTTCCTTACCACTTCATCGGTACCTAAAGACATTAAACTAGACTAACGAACATGTTTTCTTTTTTTTAGATATCTGAAGATCAGTACCAAACTGAGCCGAATACGTCACAATCACAAGATATTAACCTACAGTCAGTGGACGAAAGTTTAGATGATGTAAACCCTGGCTCGTCATGTGTGAGTTTTATTTTGTATTTTACTAACAGGAAACCAAAGCTATTAGGATATTTATAGCAGATATTTATGAGTGAGTAATATAAAAGGGGTTCCCATTAAAAAAATAGTACCTTGACATCCAATCTTACCAAGGTACTATTTCGTTGTTTTGTTGACAGTTGAGTCACTTGACGGCGGTATATTTATTTCTTTATTTCTTTTATAACCATGATGTCAAATTATAGGTTATTAAAAAAGATTAGATTGTTATATAAACTCTCACCCTGTCTCATTCTTTAACTAATGAAACGTCACAGATTCTACTGGAACCTAAACGAATATTATCTTTACAAATAATATTTTTAATTTATAAAATAATATTTTTATTTCAGGAATTATTCAAAATTCTTAATTCATGTAATGAGGGTAAATCTCTCTTACTGAGACACAAAGACAACGGCCTCTTAAATAACGCCGACCGAAGACGACCTTGTAATATAATTATTAGCAACGAGTTGCAAGGCGACCCCCAAAAAAGAATCACCAGTGCGCGGCTGTATCTCCTTGCTTATGAAATACGCAAAGTATTCAAAAAGGAATACTTTATACCTTACATGAGCATCAGTCCTTTGCAAAAGGCTACTGCAAAAGGAAAGTTACTCGACTGTTACCGTCAACGCAGGAGGGAGTACATCAAGTCTGGAGTTATTGCAGAATACTCCAAACGACGTCCATCATCAGCAACTAGCAGTGGTACAGAGTCTACTGAGAGACCTGACCCGTCCTGCAGCAATATTCAAGACGCTATTAACCAATGGTATATAATAAACTTGTGGTAACCTAGACACGCGAGAGCGTGGCAATCCAATTTTTGCAGAAAGTGGCGAGCAGTGCGCTGTACACATTATTTATTATTCGACTGTCTAAATGTAAGAAGTTATTTTTTGAAACCTTTGTATGTCTCACCACTCTCGGATAAGTCTTTGGCAGCTTATCTCTCAGATATTCTAATAGATTGACTTGATAATTTGAGGGTCAGAGACATCAGACTGTGGTGAAACAGGTTCAAAAGTATAAAATGTATGGCTGTTGATTGATTTTCCTGATAAAATTTAAGTTTTGTAGCTTACATTTCTATAAGACTGTTAATATTATTATGTTTATTAATATGACTTTACAGTTGTAAGAATAAATCCAGGGACAATAAATCAATAACATTTTAAAACAACTGCATTTTATTGATCTACCATTTAATAAGCTACCACATTTACAGTCTGAGCGTTTTACAATACGATACGATATATACTTTATTTGCACACAAGGAAACAAAAACAAGACATAATAAAGAATTTAGTCTACAACAAGGCGGGCTTATTGCTAGAGAACAATTGCTTCCAAGCAACCTTAGAGAAGGAAATTCAGAACAAATCCCCCAAACCTTAGGGTAGTTTTAGCATGGCAATTAGCGGTCGTTTCCCTTTGTGGACGTTTCAGAGAAATATTTACAAAAGGACAATGACGCCAATGTCATATTAATCGCCGGTTGCAGAAAGCACCATTGTTTTTGTTTTTTGTGTGTGTAAGTAGCAAAGCAGTTGACTAATTAACAACAAAACTTATTGCTTGTTTTAGCCGTATTTGTTTGAGTGTTTTACCTCCAGGTGCAGAAAGCTCCATTAAAGTTAAAGCTCCTTTGAATCTATTGTTGACTCTCGCAACAAAGCAGAACAGCAATAGATATAAAGAACCTTTAACTTCAATGGAGCTTTCTGCAACTGGAAGTAAAACACTCAAACAACTTCGGCTAAAACAAGCAATTAGTTTTGTTGTTAATAGTGAAACTGTTTTGTTAAAACTAACAAATCAAATTATCTAAATTAACTTATTTAAAAGGCTAAAACAAGCAATTAGTTTTGTTGTAAATAGTTAAACGGTTTTGTAAAAATCAACAAATCAAATGATCTAAATTAAATTATTTATAAGGTTATAAGTAAAGTAACAATCTTGTTACATAATACCGAACTAACCAAGTTAATAGCAGCAAACGAATTGGCTAAAATGAACAAAAAGCTGGCTTACTAGCTGCATATAAATAGGCCTACATATTACTAAAAGTTTAGCACAAAGTAACAAAAAAATTGGTAAAGCTGAAATAAACACCTTTGTAAGACTCAAACAGAGTAGTGTTAACATTATAACAATACAGTTTAGTTAAAACAATAACCCAACTTGATTTGGTTAGGTACTACTTTAGTTTTGTAGTCACTTTTTCTATGTTATACGTAGACAAAAGTTAAGCTATGTATAATAAAAGTTTTTTTTCAGTGAGCAAGTATTTAACAATTGGTGTTACTTAAATTGTTTAGAGTTATGATAACAGAAATTGATCCTTATCTATGTACAATTTACCATTAAATAATAATTGGCCAAGTGCGTGTCGGACCACGCGCAGTAGGGTTCCGTAGTTACGAACGCCAACTTTGAGTTCATGCCACTAAAAACGTCTAAAAACTAATTTTCTATGGATTTTTTATGAAATTTTCCTTTTCAGAGTAAATTTTATAAGTTAAGCGCCTATAACTTTTTAATTTGTAAACCCTACTTAGCTCTGATAGTTTTCCTTTAAATTTCGTTATATACCCTATAGCTGTGAATTTTTTCACGTGTCCATATATAAACGTTTGGCAGATAGAGGGGGGGGGGGGGGGGGGGACACTTGATTCTAACAAATTTTTTCACTTTAAAAGCAAATATTTCATATATGAATCCCAAAATCAAAAAACGGTGTTGACAAACTCACAATATTTTTAAAAGACCTATTCAACGATACCCAACAGGATTGGTTAGACAAGAAAAAAAAATGACTTTTCACTTTACTTGTATGAGAGTTACCATATAATTTTTTTTTAAATATTTTATTTACCGTTTTTTCCGCCTAATTTATTTATATACATATTCTTTCCAAATTACAGCTTTCCAGTACTTATAGTCGCTGAGTAAAACCGCGGACGGACAGACAGACAGACAGACAGACATGGCGAAACTATAAGGGTTCCTTGTTTACTACGGAACCCTAAAAAGGTCAAAAAGGTCAGTGGAGGGTACGCTTGATCTGATTTTTAAAAGTATTAGTGGGGGTAACCGCATAAATGTCAACTGAATCATTAGCCAAACAAAGCTCGTTATACAAACGACACATGTTAATGTTTTTGTTGGGATCACGTTTACAAAAATATCGTTAGTCAATATCAAATAATTTTTGGACCAATCCCTGGAACAAATTCTTAGAAAGTAAAAATAAAAAAGATGAGCGCCATCTGTCTTGAGTAGGAAGTACTATGGGACGACGTGATTACTAGAAGTTCCGATTGAATTTGACCGAATCTTGTTGCAAAATTTGGAGAGATGGCGCTTTTCATTTGGAAGAAATAAAAAATCTGATTTCAATGACTACATGTCAATAATTAGTAAAGTAGTAATAACTGGATGATGCTACAAAGATTTAAACTCATAAAAACTGCTTTAAATCTTAGAATAAAACCAAAAAGTTGGAACTTATTTTGAAATGAGGTAAGTAGTGCCATCTTGTAACATTTTTATGTAACTAAAAGTAAAATGTATGAGACTGACAGGACATGGTATAGACTAGCTGCTAACTGCTCATAATAAAAATTCCTGAATAACCTACATGAATTGTAAGATAATAAAAATATTTAAAACGATATTAACTTCTCATTTATTCAATAAAAGAAAAAAATTGTTTTCTTATCAGTCACCACGCTCAAAAAGAGTAACTTGAATTAATATCAAAGAAAAAAAAAGTGCATAAATAAAAAAAATAAATAAATAGGTAATTATGATTGCAAAAGCTGATAAAAAATGCTATGCAATAGCTTTACCGCGGCAGTCCCCGAGCGCCACACGGTTTTTTTAATGTTTTGTTTAAATTTACGTACACCCAATCGCACTTTATATCTATGTAGAGCTCAGTGGCTCGGAGGAAAGGCAGCGAAAGCATTACTAGCGCCATCAAATGCTAAGCAACGCCAGATATGGTCGCTAAATAGGTGGCTGACCACAAGAGCCATAAAATGTATGAAGTGATGACCAGAAGTCATCAAGTCACGCCAGATGCCTTAAGGCAGCTTAAAAATCTGGCACCAGTGTTGGGCACTTACACACACGAAAAACCAATAACGTACTTATGTGATATTATTAATTGTACGCCTAGACTTGACGAAGCCCTATTTTGAAAGTGAGGAGTCATCAACAAAAACGTGCTACTTCTACAATCACGCTCTCATTCCCAGTTACGAAATTCCAGTCCGCTTTATTTTGAAATTGTCACTAGAGGTGTTAGAGCAGCCAACTTTCAACAACGTATGGTTTGCAACTAATTTTAACTTGACAGTAAAGAGGCATGTAACGGACATGCCTTTGATATTAAGGGGGGAATTTTTAGGGGTCCAGTGCTGCCCCCATTTGAATTTAATCATTTAAAAGGAAACGGAGATATAATTTTAAATTTTGTCTTGACCAGGCTCTAGACAACCCTTCAAACTATTTTATGAACTACTATTTACAGTTTAAAGTGAGAACGTGAAACTTTTCTATGCATATGCGCCAAAAGTGGCTGTTTTTCGCAATTGTGCGTAGAAAAACTTCACGTTCTCACTTTAAATTGTAAACAGTAGTTTACAAAATAGTTTGAAGGATTATCTAGAGCCTGGTCATGACAAAATTTTAAATAATGTCTCCGTTTCTTATCAAATGATTTATTTCAAATGGGGGCAGCACTGGTCCCCGGAAAATTCAGGTATCCCCTTAATAGTAACAACTAATGACCAGAACCTACCTGAAATACTTTAGTTTAGGTCTTGACTTTTCGCTGCTACCTATTTTTAACTGACTTCAAATAAGAAGGAGGTGATCAGTTAGTCGGAATCTTTTATGTTTTTTTTAAATGTCTGTTAAAACGAAAACTCGAAGACGTCTGGACTAATTTAGTAAAATTTTATATTTGAAAGAGCAGGTTTGTTATGTGATCCCATAGAAATTTTTACAAAATTGGTTTTTAGTTAGGCGTTGAAGACAGTTTTAAGATTTTAAAAATTATTGGTTTTGACAGGTCGGCTGTCTGTTCAGCTGTTCAAATTAAAGAAGCTCAAGTTTTCATCAAAAAAATATGCAAACACTGAACTTTCCAATAGAGGAACTTTCCTACTCGACTGTTAGTCGCTTGTCCAACAAATTGACTATGGACTACATATCGTAGTCAACTTGTGACATGTATAATGTCGCCATTTGTATGTGTCGGCTTTGAGGGATCGGTCTCGACAATGCTTTACTGCAATTGACGTCTAGGTCCATCCATTACGAACCTGCAGGTTCGCAGCGTCTAGATGTGTGTTTATGTCGGTTATGTGTGGTTATGCTTTAGTGCCGGAACAAACGGGACGCAAGTTGCGTCGCGTAACAGCTAGAGATGGGCAGTGGATAGTACTCAATCTACCCATTTAAGTATTTACTCACTAGATTTAATAAATAGAGTAAATAGAGCGTGCTCATATATTGACATCGCATTTGATGTCTGTTTACTTATTTTAACTTATAATTACGTCTTTGCACACCTCGCAGGAAAAAATGATAATAAGTCAAAGAAGCCTACTTTCAGTGTATGATTAGTATGGTATTTTCATTTATTTTAGTGCCGCATTTGACGTTTAACTACATTTTAAGCATATTATTGCGTATGCACACACTTTCCGACAAGAATTGCTAGTGTAAACTAGATTTAAGTTTAAAAATTATCATGAAAACATGAAATAATGAATATAAATATAAATATGAGTTGCAACTCATATAAATCAGTCTAGTCACCAAATGGATAAATACGGATATTTACTCAATCTACTGAGTAAATATTCAAATGGGTTGATTTAGTAGTTATGGGTTAATACACCACCCATCACTAGCTGTTACGCGGCGCAACTTGCGCCCCGTCTGTTCTGGCCCTTAGGGCCGTAACAGACGCGGCGCAAGTTGCGCCGCGTAACAGCTAGTGATGGGCGATGCATAAATACTCAATCAACCAATTGGAGTATTTACTCAGTAGATTGAGTAAATACCCGATAAATATCCTTATTTATCCATTTGGTAAGTAGATTGATTTATATGAATTGTGACTCATATTTATATTCATATTCATTATTTCATGTTTTCATGACAATTTTGAAACTTAAATTTAGTATACACTTGCAATTCTTGTCGGAAAGTGTGTGCATACGCCATAATATGCTTAAAATGTAGGTAAACGTCATATGTGACGCTAAATTATATGAAAATACCATACTAATCATACACTGAAAGTAGGCTTCTTTGACTAATTATCATTTTTTGGTAAGAGGTGTGCATAGACGTCATTTTACGTTAAAATAAGTAAACAGACATCAAATGCGATATCAATATATAACGCTCTATTTACTCTATTTATTAAATATAGTGAGTAAATACTCAAATGGGTAGATTGAGTACTATCCACTGCCCATCTCTAGCTGTTACGCGACGCAACTTGCGCCCCGTCTGTTGCGGCACTTAGATCCATATTCATCGTCTAACTTCAGCCGCATGACGTCAGAGGTTTTTCCCAAGGATTAAAGCCAAAGTCAAAGTCAAAAATCATTTATTTATCTTAGGATATTTGTATCACTTGATAATTGTCATAATTTTCTTTCTTTCTATTTCTGAATAGCTAGTTGTTGACGTCAGAGCATTTACTTACAACTAAGTTTACTGCCGCCTCCTAAGGGCAAGTACAGAAGAAGCGGTAACAAACTGTACTGCAGCATTTTCTCCAAAAACGTCAACCTTACAATTATACTGATATTAACGTTTAGATATGTGGACTGAGAATAGATTGTTATGCCATAATTATTAATTAAGAATGATGTCAAAATTGAAATGATAAATGATGATTTCCAAAATGACCGATCTAAACCGGCTCGCATCCAGCACGTTCCAGCAACCTTGGTCATGTCGTCTGATCAAGGTAGCTGGAAAGATCCACAATGATTATGGGAAAATCTGCTGAAACGTTGCTTCCTGAACAAAACAAAAACAAAATTGGTCAAGTGCGTGTCGGGCCACGCGCAGTGTAGGGTCTGTTACGAACGCCAACTTTAAGTTCATGCCACTAAAAACGTCTAAAAACTATTTTTTTATTGAATTTGTTCCGAGTACATTTCATAAGTTGATCGCCTAACTTTTTGATTTGTAAACCGTACTTAGCTCTGATTGTTTTCCTTTAAATTTCGGTATATATTATACTATAGCTGTGAATTTTTTTACGTGTCCATATATAATCGTTCAGTCGATAGAGGGGGAGAACACTTGACTCTAATAAAAAAAATTACTTTTATACCAAATATTTCAGTAACGAATTCCTAAATCGAAAAACGGTGTTCACAATCTTATGATATTTTTGAAAGACCTATTCAACGATAACCCACATGATTTGTTAGTCAAGAAAACAAATTGACATTTCACTTATTTTGTATGGGTGCTAATCTAAAAAAATTTTTTTACAGTATTTTATTGTACCACTTTTTCCGCATAATAAATATACATATCTATGCCAAAAAGTACTTATAGTCGCTGAGTAAAACCGCATGCGGACAGACAGACAGACAGACATGGCGAAACTATAAGGGTTCCTTGTTTACGACGGAACCCTAAAAAGATGGATTCCATTCACAAAACACTATTGCACTTAGTTGAGTAGAATGTAAAGTACTAAAACATTAGTTTCATTAAGGCTTTTAAAGCCACATGTGGGAAACATTGTTAAAAGCGCAATAAATAATATGTAATAGGTAGGTACCGTTTTATTTATACGACGCGTGATAGTCCGACTGAAATAAAAAATACTTAAATACTGTGAGGAGTGACGAAGGAGCTTGGAGGCCTGTTGGGATTACAATTTACGCTTCAGCAAGTTAAGTGACTATGACATCGACTTCACTTACGAATATATATTCCGGCAGCACGGCATCGAATCAGTATTTTTTTTTACTAGTACGATTTGTACGTAGATGCACATAGAGAATTTGCCTCTTTTTGAGGTATTTCTCATTTCTTTACTACATACTTGTATTAAGGGGCTACCTGAATTTTCCGGGGTCCAGTGCTGCCCCCATTTAAAATAAATCATTTGAAAGGAAACGTAGATAATTATCATTTAAATTTTTGTCTTGATCAGACCCTAAATAAATTCTTCAAACTATTTCATGAACTACTGTTTACAGTTTAAAGTGAGAACATGAAGCTTTTTTACACACATTAGCGAAAAACAGCCACTTTTGGCTAATGTGCGTCTGTCTGTATTTATAACTGTTAGTCTTCCTTAAATGTAATAAATAAATAAAATAAAAAATAAGCAACCCCAGACATGGACCGCGCTTGCATGGGTGACCACAAGTAGCAAAGAATTCTTCAAGCCGTTGGTCCAGTCGTCAAGCTATGTCAGATGCCACCAGTGTTGGCCACTTACACACACGAAAAACAAAATCCTAAGTACTGGCTATACGAGTAGTTGGCTACTAGTAAAAGTGGATAAAAGAAATTCAATTGAGAAAACCAAGCGTATAGATCATTTGTAATTCCCGTTTCCATTTGCTGATGAGTGATGATTGATGAAGCAAAAAATGTCTTTGGATATCTTATAGTCAGATTTAAATAGCAATTAGTGAAAGTTGGTTGGTAAGCTATACAGAATGATTGTTTTAGCGGTTACGTACATTTATTACAGCAAGTTCCGTCCATGAATCTGATTGTGGTATTCTAAAAACATGGCGAAATATTAAAAAAAATCGGCTTCCTATACAAACGCGCGCTGATAGAATTTATTACGTGAGGTCGAAAATTTCATGTAGGTAGCATTGTGTGTAATCGGCAGAGATCGGAATCACGGGTGCTAATGCTATTAAAAGTATGGATGTGACTATATAATCTATAAATAAAATAATCATAATCATGTGATTTCAGGATATATTTTTATCGAAAAAAATTTACTAGTCACATAATTATGATTGTTTTATTTACTTACTACCCAATTAGAGTCTCGAGAAATCCCGGAACTTTTAGTCACTTTTGATAGCAATAGCACGCGTGATTCTGATCTCTAGTAAGCAGTAGGCTGTATGAGGTATCGTAGATTGAGCTTCAGATATGTAAAAGTTGACGCACTGCAATAAAAAATATATATTGATGCATCTAAAAAACGTATATTGTTATACTAAATAAATAAATAGCTACGAATAGTGACATCATCGGTACATAGCGGATCGGTTGGTTTCAACCTGGTGAATGTTTTCATTAATCGATAGCAGATATCGGATCAAACGAGTTACGAGTCGAGTGATTTCGGCAAAACTATCATAGGCAATGAGAAGCTGTAAACTAAATAGAGTTTGCATCAAAAATAACTAACCAAGTTTTGGATGCTGTAACGTTCCAGAATCCAAACTCATCTAGTGACAGCAGAGTATATTTTATGTTTGATTTTAGATTAAGCATTTGCGAAGTCAATTACTTGGATTTGTAGCGAAGTACATTGTGTTAATTGGTTCTCTGAAATAGTTCTTTGAAAAGCATATGAAAGGAAAGTAACTACTTTAATTAAAGTTTAATATTTGAGAACTAAAAGATTTCTGAGAAAATACTTTTCTTTTCTTTGTGAATACAAGGTCTAACAAAATATACTGAAACTATGATATAATATTTTAAGGCTGAATAAGGTCCATGATACTGAACTGAACAACTTTCCCTAAGAAACATTACATATGTATTTTAGGGATATATTCGCCTTGTATAGGAAGCCAAATATTTTTTGGCTTCCTATACAAGGTGACTGATCAGCTGATCCGAGTTTGTATGGAAAGTCTAAAATTATTTTTCATATTTCAATAAATGTTACTTGGGAAAATTTGTTCAGTACCATAGACTGAATTCGCCCTTAAAATAGTTTTAGTATAATTTGTTAACGTTATATATCCTAAAGCTTGCACAAAATGGTGTATGGTCTGAAAAAATCATCGGTTCCAGAGATTTTTTTCCTCTAAGACACGTTTAAATTGCGCGATGAGCGCCAATATTTTTACATATGTTCTTCTATAAAGGACGTTATAAGTTTAGGGACCGCAAAGCGTATTTGATAAGTACCATTGCTAATGTTGCAGTCGTCCTTTACCATTACTACGCTATTAGGTGGACATTACGTTTTGCCTACTAAGCTGTATAAAAATATCTACCTATTCTGTAAAATATTCAATGTGTAATTTCCATTTGATTTCAAACTCATAAATGAGCTACGTCCTTAGATATGGCGTGTTTCCGAACATTTGTCTAGGAAACACGAATTATTCGGCTGGGATTGCATAGCCCCGAGGTGGATTGCGAAATTAATAGAGTTCTACTGGGATGAAATTTAATGCGTGATTACCATTTGGTTCTTATCTCTTCAATACACTACGATATGCCGCGATTCCGAACATTTGTCTGTGAAACGTGAAGTTTCCGTCTGAGCTTGATTGCATAGCGCCGAGGTCGATTGGGAAATAATCGGGTTCTATTTGTATGCATGTGCGGGATTTAAGTAGATATTGCTTTTCTATTTTCGCAACCAGCCAGGTAGTTGTTCGTCTATTTTTTATGCGACTGCGCCAGAAGGAGGGTAATGTTTTTCGAGAGTATGTATGTATAATTGTTTGGCACGCTCTGCGGCCTGAACGGCTCGATGGATTTAAGCTTGAGAGGTGTCATTAGATTCGTCTTAATTCTGAGAGTGACATATAGCTAAAAATAGTTAATAGCTAGAGTGGTATATAACTAAAAATGACGTCCTCCGCGGCGTAGTGGTCACCATGCTAGTCCGCCACTCAGAGGTCCCGGGTTCGATCCCCGTTCAAGGCAAGTTGGAAAATAGCCTTTTTCAAATTGTTCTGGGTGTAGGATGTTTATCTTTATATGTATTTGGTATAAAATACTGTATCGTTGAGTTAGGATTCCATAACACAAGTCTCGAACTTACTTTGGGGCTAACTCGATCAGTGTACTTTGTCCCTATATATTTATTATTTTATTATATAAAAAGTCGCCCAGCTCGTTTGTATAAAACCATGAACTGCTTAATAAATGGACTGGACATGACGAAAACTCGAGGCACTGTCCTTTGTTCTGTAAAATTGACATTCTGACATGTAAAATGTGTATTACAGAAATGAGCGCGCGACCGCAGCGCCACAGATGCGTTTTGTTTGCATTACAAATGGCGCTGTATAAAACGAGGCGTAATATCGCTGACCGCACTGTGACGGCCGGGAACGTTGCGTTGGTTTGGTGATCATTGACAATGTTATTTTACGTTTTATTAGGCCTATCTTTCCGTGCTGGTCATAAAACGATCGAAGGAATATAGGAGGAGGTACAAGTCCGCCTAGTAAAGATCTAACTTTTCCGTCACAGACACGCAATGTGTCGTAGAGCCAGTGTACTTCATTACACACTATATAAATAAATAAATAAATAGAGACAAATAAATATATACAGATTGGCACTGAGAAAAACGGGTACAAATGTTTCTGTATATCTCCTTTCAAGAAACATGAATAATTTGGGATCCAGTGCTGCCCCCCAGGGTCGGATGCCCCGAGGCCTCCAGACCTCTAAGGTCTGGAGGCCTCAGGGCAACAAGGAGTAGAGGCCCCCCGGTTTAGGGCCAGGGCCTGATATATTTTACTGATTGTCTGATTGGAGTGGACAATATAGATCAATGATTGTTGTTAATAGTTAAGAACAACATAATCATGTTTATAAAAAGTACTATAGGTAGAGGTAAAACAGCAAAAAAATCAAAGGAAAGTTGTTTAATAGTGTTAACTAGTCGGAATCTGAAAGATTTTTTCGAAGTCTATTGTGGAGTCCCCGGGCTGTAGCCCCAGTTGCCTTCCCCTAAATCTGGCCCTGCTGCCCCCATTTAAAATAAATTGTTTGGAAGGAAACCGAAATATCAGTTAAATGTCTTGATCAAGCCCTAGATAAACCCTCATACTATTTTATGAACTACTATTTATAGTTTTAAGTCAGCGTGAACGTGAGCTTTTCGTCACAAATTTGCCAAAAGTTGCCGTTTTTCGCAAATGTGAGAAGAAAAGCTTGAATGATATCTTTGTTTCCATTCAAATGATTTATTTCAAACCGGGGCAGCACAGGACCTCGAAAAATTAATGTATTCTCTTAAATAAATAAATGATTACGGTCAAAACACACAGATTGAGCTAGCCCCAAAGTCGGTTCGCGACTTATATTTTGGGAAACCATAACGATACTATATTTTGTAACAAATAAATATAAAGATAAACATCCAAGACTTAGGTCAATCTGAAAAAGATCGTTTTCCATTTTGACCTGACCGGGGATCGAACCCGCCACCACCAGTGTGACAGCCTGGCATGATGACCACTAGGCCAAATTAATTAATTAGGTAAATCGATTAATTTCGATTTAGGAAATGGATTCAAATCAAAACATATTGTACTTACTAAATATCTTTTTCTAAGTAGGTAGGTACAATATGTTTTGTGTTGAATTCTGCAATCTGCGCAGGAAAAGAAACAGCTTTTGCATTATATTGTACTTAAGGTATTTTCCTTACTTCCAGAAATTATAAAAATAATTTGTTACCTACCATGTATTCTTTATCATATCATGGAACGTAATGTTTATTTGTAGTTTGTGTAGTTTTATGTCATTTTAATTTTCTTCCTCCTTTATTTTATGTACAAACACGCCTGAATGCCTCACTTATATCAACAACTCCTCTCACAGGCCTACTCAAAGAGATCTCTTTTGAGATTAGTAGTGCCTTTGTACAACTTTTATTTGATATATTCTCTGTATAAATTTTTCGTATACATAAATTGGTAAATAAATAAAAATCTAAATCCGCTACGCTACGACGTCATATCGATGTCAAATTTATAAAACCACAAATATTCGTGAAGCTCCACGGGTGAGTGCTTCATAAAATGGATAGCGTTTCAATACTTTTCGACGAAATACAATAAATATCTGTGTCACACAAATATTAAACCAGAATTTTTATTCATTACTTTAGACTGATTGGAATTTTAAGTTACGTTTGCTTATTGGTTAAACAATTTGTTGTTTATTAAAAAAGTACTTAACCCGTCAACAATTGATAAAAAATGGGTTTGCAAAATTGCAGTTGTTGAAAGATTCATGCTTTTACGAAATATATGGTATATGGAGGATGAACGTAGATTTATTTTGCTATTCATTAAATGTAAATCTCGTTGACTATTACTTATTATTCAGTAGGTGCTTAGTACGATTCTAAACAAGTCTAAAAGAAAATCAAAATAATGTAGGTAATCTTTGAAGGAGGGATGGAATAATTGAGTTTCGTGAGATAACCAATGTAAGCATAACGACGTACTGAAGAAACTAGTCTATAGATAAATGTTTGATAAACACTTTGCACTTGGTGATGAAGACTAAAAAACAATGACACACGCAGTATATCAGTGGGTTACAGAAAATGAATCCGCAACACGCTTCCTCAAAAAGTCACGAAAAGAATGTGCAACATGCTTCGGCACGCCAAAAGGTAATAAAATATATTTATTCTATTTGATATACTTACAACGTTTTATTTCTTTTTTTTTTAGTTCAAGTCTCAAATCAAGAAGTTCAAGATCCATTAAAAACTTTACTATCAGATCCAATCGATCCAAATGAATGCTCTAAGTTAAATGTAAACAAAAAAAATATTTATTAATTATAAGGACTCAAATAGGCGGGAATTGTGCAAGGTCACAACTTCACTACTTTACACAGCGTGTTCTGTGAACTTCTGTGACGTCACGTCGATAGCGTTCGGCAAACCGAAAACATTATGTATATTATGTTTGAACCCTTTTTGGTGGCGGACCCATTTGCACTTGACGTGGACCCGTGGAGTTTTACATTGCTTACGTGTTTGCTTTACCTCCTTCTATAATATTTTATGTATTAGGAAAAGTAGGCGTACTGTCTGTGACAAGGAAAACATTGAGAAAAAACAATAGAAGAAAAAGAGTCTGGTATTCGACTTAAAAAAGACGTGTGGCACTCGGGGACTGCCGCGGTAAAGCTATTGCATAGCATTTTTTATCAACTTTTATTTATGCAGTATGTTTTTCTTTAATATTAATTCAAGTTTTTTCTTTGATATTAATTCAAGTTACTCATTTTGAGCGTGGTGACCGATAATAATTTTTTTTTGTCTTTTATTGAATAAATGAGAAATTAATATCTATCGTTTAAATATTTTTATTATCTAACAATACATGTAGATTATTCAGGAATTTTATTATTAGCAATTAGTCTCAGAGTTGGGAAAAATTGGCCATTTTTTTCGAGCATAGATTCTTTGTAAGAGACCACAGGGATCCCCAGATATCGATTTTGAAGGCACTCGGTCTAGAAACGAAAAAGTTCAAAATAGCGGCTACCTTTTTCAAATTTGAGCATAGATTCATTATAAGAGACCTCAAGGACCTCTAGATATCGATTTTGAAGGCAATCGGTCCAGAAACGAAAAAGTTCAAAATGGCGGCTTTTTTTTTCAAATTCGAGCACAGATTTATTATAAAAGACCACAGGGACCCCCGGATATCGATTTTGAAGGTAATCGGTCCAGAAACAAAAAAGTTCAAAATGGCGGCTATCTTTTTCAAACTCGAGCATAGATTCATGATAAGAGACCTCAAGGACCTCCAGATATCGATTTTGAAGGCAATCGGTCCAGAAACAAAAAAGTTCAAAATGGTGGCTATCTTTTTCAAATTCGAGCACAGATTTATTATAAGAGACCACAGTGACCCCCAGATATCGATTTTGTGGGCAATCGGTCCAGAAACGAAAAAGTTCAAAATGGCGGCTACCTTTTTCACATTCGAGCATAGATTCATTATAAGAGACCTCAAGGACCACCAGATATCGATATTGAAGGCAATCGGTCCAGTGAAAAAAAATATTCAAAATGGCGACCAAATTTTTTCGATGCAATCGGTTTAAAAGAAAACACTCGTACACTCTAAAATGTAACTCTTCCCGACGCAATCGGTTAAAAAGAGAAGGGTAAGTTTAAAAAAAACTTATGCAATTATAATTATTTATTTATTTTATTTATTGTGCTTATGTATTCGTCCAATTTCGGAGCAGCTCGTCTCGATTCGTGCGAGTTTCGTAGAGTCGTACAATACGTCTAATCGCACGCACACAACGCCGTGTCGAAGACAGCCGAACTGAAACGACGTAAGACGATGCACGGCCTTCAAGCCACACCTCCGTGCCCGTCGGAGTGGGGAGCGTGAGGTTTTTTCGTTACGGAATTTCTGGATTCGGTCCCCGCGATCAAGGCCCGCGATAAAAGCTATGCAATAACTTAAAAAAGATAATTTTTTTATTGTCTGTTCTTTTTCTCATTTTTTTTATATGTAACATGTTCTCGCTCACTTTCCTGTGTTGTTGGCGAAAAAAGTAATTGATAATTTTTCAGACTTTATACGTATTTATTTTACTTTTCAACCTTAACGTTCATTAATATGCAACATTAACTTTGGGATTTTATATCGCTAAAGTATCTTAGTCGAGGGTAGATAAATATAATAATTCGTCTCCGACTAGCGAATGTCACTTCATAAATTATCGCAAACTGTATATCGACCGTCGCTTGTTTCCCGCTTTTCCCGTTTGCGTGGTTCTAAGCACGCAGTTGATGTCAACCACGGTCATAACGAGCGAGCAGACGCGGTGGCCATATATTGCCATTCTCTTCTGGAATGCGCTTCGAATGAGTCGTTTGGGTGTTTGCGTGATGTTTTCTGATTTAGACATTTAATAATTGTTTGAAACTGTAAAAATTAAATTGTATAAGTTTCTAATTAATTAGCCCAATTTGTAATGAGATGAGTTAAGAAGCCTTGAGTTTATCAACTCTCCGCGAAATGACTTTAGGCCCTGTTTACCCTTTTAGGAATACAGACATGATAATGTTTAACGATAAATATTAAAATCTTCACGGAGTGTCGTAAAGACGCGAATTTCGTGCAAATATTAAAATTGACAAGAGCACAAGTTTACGCAGCGTGTTTGCATGACCGCGTCATTTTGATAGCTTTCGGCAGATCCATTTGCACTTGACGAGAGCCCCGAGACTTTTACATTGCTAATGTGTTTGCTTTGCCTACTTCTATCATTTGTATAGGCACAAGATAGAAGTACAGACAGACTGTCAGTTTCTATTCAATTCTAAGAGGTTGCAACAAGATATTTCAAAAAGAACTTGATTAACTTTTCGTCACCGCGTATATCACCCATGCTGTTGTAGGCATCAATAGGCAATAGTAATCGCATAAAATTATGTTAAAAGTACTTTGAATTTCATTAGGCTTGATGCCATCGACAGCTTTCCTGGATTCCCTCTAATATGGGGAATTTAACGGTCCGTGCATCAACTCCTGCTGCCGAGAGGGACTGGTCTGCTCGGATTCACTTCTTCTTTTGACTACCTACTTAGTATTTCTTATCACGTAATTTATGTTTGTTAACTCGTTCGCAAGCGTGTTATAATGTGTCAAAATTGTATTATATCATAAGTATTTATTAATTAAAAGACATAATATTACAAAGCCCTTCTGTTGAGTAGGTGACCAATACTGTGAAAATGAGTTTTTTTGGCGTTTCTTCTCTGCAGTGGTCGTTGCGAAGAGCAGGTATCGGTATTTTTTTTTATGTACGTGTAAAAATGCCTGCAAAGGTTATATCACTGAATAAACGTTTGAATTTTGAACCCACTGTTGTGTTGGGTTGGGCATAAGCCTCCCTCTGTCTGCGCTGTCTTGTTCTATACCTGTTCATCGTACTCTAGATCTTTCTTGCATCTTGCTAAGCAACGTCAACATAATTCGAATAAATGTGGTGAGATCGATCCACCACATATAATTAGCCACCGGAAGGTAAAGTTTGACTTCCATGCCTTGTGGCTGCTGCATTAGTACGGGAAGTAGTGTCATAAGGTGCAAATTTTGGTATCGGATGAATTTACTTGGCACAGATGTAATATACGTAAAACTAAGCTAATTTAGCACGGTAGCCATTTGCCACACCCTGGTGGGTAGGCAAGGGGGGCGTTCAAAGGTACACGCCGCCGCGCTTCAGAAAAAAAATCACAATAGCTTTTAACTACCTAAAACCTTGAGTGTGGTGTCATTTTCTGATAAATACGTACAGTTTAATAAAAAAAAAGGAAAAAATTGGCAAAAATATCACAACCAGTTATCTATTTTTTATTTAACTATCACAAATCCTAAATTTTGGACAGAACAAAATATACTACCTTAAAGAATATTTATCTAGCTTTTAAAAAATATATACTTTATTATATATAGTTATCATACATCTTTCTAAAAAAAATCGGATATGGTACGCGGCGGCGTGCGACGGAGTTCCAATCGTACTAGTCTCACTAATTTGTAGCAAGTATTAAGTTGGGTTTT
This sequence comes from Acrobasis suavella, assembly GCA_943193695.1. Lineage (NCBI taxonomy): Eukaryota > Metazoa > Arthropoda > Insecta > Lepidoptera > Pyralidae > Acrobasis > Acrobasis suavella. Next base: position 13,709,168 of record OW971942.1, read on the forward strand.
TATGCAAAATATATAGAATACATACTGAACTTAGTTATTGACTAAGCTTATGGTAAGAAGCATCAATAATAATACTTTTTTATATTTATATTTCTTAATTTTTTACACAGTGGCATAATGCGGTACATTTTAATTGTTTTTTTAGACACTTGCACCGAATACTCATTCGGTCGTAAACTGTCTCGACACGCGGTAGAAGCAACTGGTGCAGTAGACCACTTTGGTTTCCAATTATTTCATTCCATTTTCAATGGTGCCGATAAAAAGCGCATGGAGATACGTGCACACCCTTGTAAACAGCTCTTTCTAGAAAACAGCTCCCTCCTGCATTCGTTTAAAGATGTGTTATGACACTTATGACTGACTGGATCTGAAATAAAAATCAGGTTAGAAGCTACCTATTCCAGTAATATTTTGTATAAAATAAAATACAGCTATTATTTGTAATCACGTAGATAGATACAAGTTATTTATCATACATAGTTATGACAAATTTTTGAATAATTTGGTTAGTTTTCTACGTTTCCATCGGCGAGCATATTAAATCCATTAGTTGCTTTGTAAAAGTTCTGATGGTATCATGGTCCGTTTAAATCCTTGAGCCTCAGCGTCAGCAAGATGCAGCATTATTATCCTTGTATAAGCTTCTTCGTGGTTACAGGGTTCGATGCTGTATTTACAACGATCGCTGCTGTTGAAAACAGTCACACGCCGTAATATTCAGTTCTTTTCCATCTGGCACCACCGTAAAGTGACAGGCAAAGGATAACATATGGAATCGTTCTTTCTTCTTCTAATTATAACGCAGGAAATTAATTCACCCTATAGGTATTGGTGGTATAGCTGACTCTTTACGTGAGTAACCCGTGCTTTATTAATAACTAGCTGATGCCCGCGACTTCGTTCGCGTAGACTTTATGACTCCGGCGTATTAATATAAATAACAACTAATGAGAGAGAAAGATAGAGAGAGATAAGAAAGTACTTGTAACAGTGTTAGGAGTTAAAAGTCAATATTATTTTAATTCTTTCCTTCGGGAGCCAATATGAAAAGAGCTGAAGTGTTACTAACCCTGGAGAAAGCCACATTAAGTTGGCCATGCGAAAAAGCAGTCCTTAGATCGACATCAGCAGCTTTAAGCCTCTAAAACTGTGACTTATTTTCATAGGAAAGCAAGTAAACTTGTGTATTTGTAAAACTGTGTATTTTCAAAAGGAAAATTGTTATACACGGAATAAATACAGTTTCACTGGCACCACTCACAGTAAACTTTAAGTGTCTCAGCAGACTATGCCGAAGTTAAGCGGCTAAAGTTCAGTGTCTAAAGTTCGGTGGGGATGACACACTAAATAAGCTGAAGTTCAGCCGCTGAAGTTCGGTGGAAACGCCGGACTGTAGTGATGTGCCGATATGAGAATTTAATCTTCCGTCTTTGGCGCGTCTGCGGCGAACGGACACGGGAGCGGAAGAGGGAACGGAAGTGGAATAGGGAACGGAAGCGGAAGCGGGAGCGGGAGCGGGAGCGGAAGTGGCAGCGGCGGCGGCGGTGGCGGCGGCGGCGGAGGCGTCGGGGGCGGCGGCGGCGGAGGCGTCGGAGGCGGCGGCGGCGGAGGCGTCGGAGGCGGCGGCGGCAGAGGCGGCGGCGGCGGCAGCGGCGGTGGCGGCGGCGGCGAGAGCGGGAGCGGCGGCGGCAGTGGCGGCGGCAGTGGCGGCAGCGGCGGCAGCGGCGGTGAAGGCGGCGGCGGGAGCGGCGGCAGCAGCAGCGGCGGCGTCGGCGGCGGCAGTGGTGGGAGCGGCGGCGGGAGCGGGAGTGGGAGCGGGAACGGGAGCGGGAGCAGGAGTGGGAGCGAGAGCGGAACGGGTACGGGAACAGGTACGTGGAAGAGGGAATGGGAGCGGAAGCGGGAGCGGGAGCATAAACGGCAGCGGCGGTGGCAGCGGCGGTGGCGGCGGAAGCGGCGGTGGCAGTGGCGGCGGCGGTGGCAGCGGCGGTAGCGGCGGCGGCGAGAGCGGGAGCAGCGGTGGCAGTGGCGGCGGCGGCGGCGGCGGCGGCGGCGGCGGCGGCGGCGGCGGCGGCGGCGGCGGCGGGAGCGGCGGCGGCGGCGGCAGCGGCGGGAGCGGCGGCGGGAGCGGCGGCGGGAGCGGCGGCGGGAGCGGCGGCGGGAGCGGCGGCGGGAGCGGCGGCGGGAGCGGTGGCGGGAGCGGAAGAGGGAGTACGGGTACGGGTACGGGTACGGGTAATGCAAATAACATTGCAGGCATGCATTGGCTGAAATTCAGCCGCTGAACTTCGGCATACAGTGCTGAGACACTAAGTTGGGTTCCGTTACACAGTTTCGGCGGAGTCAAATTGCGCATTCGCATTATTGGCCCTCCGACATTAAGTGTGAGTGAACTTGCCTCCGGCAAGTGAATTAAGAAACTCAATAATTTGCGTCATAAGTTCTATAATAATTGATTTTTAATTTTTTGGTGTCAATATGGCGCGTTCACATATCCAAGAATTTTTTTGGTGTGTTATGCTCTGAAGGTCCGCAAATTCTGAACTTATAAGTTCTTCTTCGGACGAAACAACTTTTTTTTGGAAAAATTTTCAATGTACAGTCACATTTTTTTACTCTTTTATTTGTAGTATAGATTTAGTATGTTTTTGTTCAACGACAACAAAAAAACATCATCTATTTCTGGGAATTCAACATTTTAGGAATTCAACTTTTTGTTCCTAAAGGAAAAATTTCAACTGTCTAGCTATAATGGTTCATGAGATACAGCCTGGTGACAGACAGACAGACTGACAGTCGGACGGTCTAAGTAATAGGGTCCCGTTTTTACCCATTTGGGTAAGAAACCCTAAAAATCGAATAAAATAAGTATTTATGGGGGGCTCCCTTACTACAAACGTGATTTTTCATAGATTATGGTACGGAACCCTTCGCGCGCGTCCGACTCGCGCCTGGTCAGTTGTATTATAACTCAACAAAAGTTCTCATCAGACTTAACAACTTTTGCTAAGGCGGCATTTTAATATTTTTTATAGTTTAGCTGGACCATTATAGTTCTGCATCATGTGTTTCATTTTCCAAAATCAATTATAGCCTATATGTTGCCCAGGCTTCACAGCTATATAACAAAAAAAGTTTCATTCGAATTCGTCCAGTATTTCCGGAGATTAGCGTGTACAAACAGACAAACAGACAAACAGACAAACAGACAAACAGACAGACATTTTTTTTTATTTTCTTACTCTATTACTATATCTCCATCGCCACAAATATTTTTTTTTGAAAAATTTTCAATGTTCAGACACATTTTTTTTACTCTTTTATTATAGTATAGATGGTGGTATACCCTTTAGTGTTTAGGCAAACTCATGTACTTGAGCCAATACCTCGCTTCTCCCTGGAACCGTTTTATTTCAATCCTGTTTTCATCATATCTCAATATTACGGACGGTATGACTGTTCTTAGTAGCAGCGATATTTGTAAAAGCGACATCAACCCCTATAACCACGAAGAAGCTTATACGAGGATACCTAATGGTGCATGTTGCTGACGTTGTGGCTCAAGGATTTAAACGTACCATGATACCATCAGAACTTTTACAACAGCAACCAATAGACTTAATATCCTAGCTGATGGAAACAAAGAAAACTTTAACCAAATTATTCCAAAAATATCATAACCATATGTATGATAAGTAAGTGTAAAAAACTTGTGTAAATAACTACGTGATCACAAATAATAGCTGTATTTTATTTTAACGAAAGTAATACTGCAATACCTTCCTACTGCTAAAAAGACTAAAACCTACAATCGAAGCCAAAAATCTTATCCCACCACATCAGTTCGGCTTCAGGGAAAAGCATTCAACTATAGATCAAGTTCACAGAATAACAAATATAATTGAAAACACCCTCGAAAATGAAAAAGTCTGTTCTACTATCTTTCTAGATGTAGCACAAGCTTTCGATAAAGTGTGGCATGAAGGCCTCATCATAAAACTTAGAAAAATATTACCCACTAACCACGTAGATATAATTACATCATATATAACCAATAGAGCTTTTAGAGTGCGACAAGAAAATGCGTATTCTGAAATTAAAGAAATAAAAGCTGGAGTACCTTAGAGAAGTGTACTAGGTCCGGTTCTGTACCTATTATATACCTCGGACATTCCTGATATAGACGATAATACTATGGCGACCTTTGCTGACGACACTGCTATAATGGCTGTTGGAAGAACTCATGAAGAGGCAGCAGAAAAGGTTCAAATAGCAGTTAATAAAGTTATTGAATGGACAAATAAATGGCGAATCAAGCTAAATGAATCAAAGTCAACTCATGTTAACTTTACGAATAAGCAAGAACAATTTTGTCCCGTATATATAAATGGAAAGCAAGCTCCATATGAAAATACAGCCAAATACTTAGGTATGACTCTGGACGCGAAGCTGCGTTGGAAAGCGCACGTCAAAAAGAAAAGAGAAGAGCTCGAAATACGGTTTCAAAAGATGCACTGGCTGCTTGGGAGAAACTCTGCCTTGTCAGTGCACAACAAAATACTTCTGTATAAACAAGTCCTGATGCCAGTATGGACTTATGGTATACAGCTGTGGGGCATTACCAAACAGAGCAATATCAATATGATCCAAACATTCCAAAATAAAGTACTCACGAGCATTGTCAATGCACCCTGGTACATTAGAAATGCTGACCTGCACCGGGACCTTAACATGCAGTTCGTCGATAAAGTTATTAAAAATATGCAGAAGCACACGAGTATCGATTGCTTCATCATGTGAACGTTGAGGCAATCCAGCTCCTCGACAACACGGACACAGTGAGAAGACTTAAACGAACTAAACCGTTCGAACTAGTGTAGTGTAGTGACAATAAAAAATAATACTTAGTGCGGTCATAGTGCAATAATTAAAGACACACGAACAAAGTGCCTTCCCCTTAATAGAGACAGTAAGAAAAGTGCCGATGGACACATTCTTATACTATTGCTTATAAAACTAGGTCAATGTAAAATTACTAATTAGTCTTAGATTAATAGGCTAGATTGTAATAATATTAGCGTACTTATTCAACAGCATGTAGGTACGTTAAGAAAGTTAAAAAAAAAAATACCTTCCTACCTGATTTTCATTTCACATTCAGTCAGTGCAAATATCGCTAAACGAATGCAGGAGGGAGCTGTTTTCTAAAAAGACTGACAGCTAGAGAATATTCCGCAGATGGAGCCCAGTTTTCGGCAGCATCTCCTAAGAGCTGTTTACAAGGGTGTGCACGTATCTCGATGCGCTTTTTATCGGCACCATTGGCCCCCAGTCCGGGCGATTGGGGATGGAAAATGGAATGAAATAATTGGAAACCAAAGTGGTCTACTGCACCAGTTACTTCTACCGCTTGTCGTGACAGTTCACGACCGAATCAGTATTCGGTGCAAGTGTCTAAAAAAACAATTAAAATGTACCGAATTTTGCCACTGTGTGAAAAATTAAGAGATATAAATTAAAAAAAGTATTATTATTGATGCTTCAGACCATAAGCTTTAGTCAATAACTAAGTTCAGAATATATTATATATTGCATAAAAAACAACTTAATACTTGCTACAAATTAGTGAGACTAGTACAATTGGAACTCCGTCGCACGCCAAGTACCATGTTCGATGTTTTTAGATAGATGTATGATAACTATATATGTGTAATAGAGTATATATTTTTTAAAAGCTAGATAAATATTCTTTAAGAAAGTATATTTTGTTTTGCCCAAAATTCAGGATTTGTGATGGTTAAATAAAAAACGTGTGGCACTCGGGGACTGCCGCGGTAATAATAGCATTTTTTATCAACTTATGCAATATATTTATTTATTATTTTTTTATTTATGCAGTATTTTTTTATCTTTGATATTAGTTAAAGATTTTTCTTTGATATTAATTCAAGTTACACTTTTTGAGCGTGGTAAAATAAATAATAAATAAAATCTTTATTCAAATAATTAGGAGCTAGACATTTTATAAGGAACACATTATTGATATTAAGGATATATTATAATCTAACGGTACCTGAGCTTTGATGAAAATCATCCTGTATTTCAGGCGTTACACAAGACATACGTATTATATACTCATAATAAACTTAATAAACAATTACATTTAGAATGATATTATAATCGTTAGGAAAAAATTAAAAGAAAATAAAAAATATAAAAAATAATATATTATAAACAAATGAAACGCTTATTATTTTAAAACTATTAGCAATTCCTCTGTTTCTTCGTAGGACATATTTAGTAGGGCTTCTTGAAGAATTTTCTTAGTTGTACTATAAGTGAGGGGATAAAAACCTAGTTTTTTATTAAGTCTATTGCATGGGCGTAGCCACGGTGGGGCACGGTCGGGCGCTTGCCCCACCTTGGCCCAGACCTTTAAGTTACCGAACCAAACCTAAAAATTCAATTACCTAGGTACTTACTATAATACTTAATATTCGTAAGAAAGTTCACACTCGACATTTTATATGTAAAAATTAACTGGGGTAAGCGGCGGACTGTGTAGTTTGCTAGTTACATATTATTTCAGATTGCTGCCCCACCCTGAGCACATGGCTGGCTACGCTTATGGTCTGTTGTAGAGAAGTGGGCCAAGGAATAAAAAAAATCGAGAGGAGAAGGCGTGCTTTGTTTGAACATTATTTGTGCAAACAAAATCTTTGTCTTTTGTTCGTCAGTTGAGTGCTGAATGGCAGTGCAGCGTGCTGTTTGAGGATTGTGCTTAATATAAATAATTGTCTAACTGTTAATACCTTACAGGATTGATAGAGCAGGTCTGTGAAAAAGGAAAGGGCGGAAAGTAGACACCTTAAGAATGGCTCGCTGAGCTCTCTCAATAGTTAATAGGGATGTTTTAGCTGTGCCACCTCATGACGTAATACAATAAGTTAATACTGACTGACATAAGGCAAGATAAACTTGTCTGATAGTTTTTGAGTCCGCAATAGAGCGTAATTTTTTGAAGACAAATATTAACTTACGGATTCTGCCATTTAATAATTCAATGTAATGCTTGAAAGAAAGTGTTTTGTCAAGTACAATACGCAAATATTTTGTTTTGTCGGTGCTAGAAATAACTGGGTACTGGCACGTGTTAGTTGCAGGGTTTGTGCAATGATGTGCATTCATTTTTGTGTTAGAATGAGACGAGTGCAAATGGCGCATGGGAAACTGAACAAAGTTAGTCTTTTCAGTGAACTGAACTGAACAAAGTTAGTAGGTGCAGCTGAAGCCAATTATTTACAACATTAAAACCTTGTTGCGCAAATTTAAAGACTTCATCAACAGAGTTAGCAGAAAATAAAAGAGCTGTCATCGGCATACGAAATTATTTTCCCCTCTTGTAGATTCAAATTACATAGGTCATTGATGTAAATTAAAAACAAGGTAGGGCGTAAGATACTTCCCTGGGGAATTCCAAAACAGCTATATAACTAATATATTGCCTATTTTGACGCACTGAGTACGTTTGTCCAAATAATTTGCAAAAAGTTTAAGCTCATTTCCTCTTATCCCTATGTTTTCAAGCTTGTGCAATAAAATGGGAATTGTGTCGAATGCTTCTGCAAGGTGGTGACCGATAAAAAACTTTTGTTTTTCTTTTATTGAATAAATGAGAAATTAATATCGTTTAAAATATTTTTATTATCTTACATTACATGTAGGTTATTCAGGAATTTTTATTATGAGCAGTTAGCAGCTAGTCTCAGAATTGGGCAAAATTGGCCATTTTTTTCAATTTCGAGCATAGATTCTTTATAAGAGACCACAGGGACCCCCAGATATCGATTTTGAAGTCTATCGGTCCAGAAACAAAAAAGTTCAAAATGGTGGCTATCTTTTTCAAATTCGCGCATAGATTCATTATAAAAGCCCACAGGGATCCCCAGATATCGATTTTGAAGGCAATCGGTCCAGAAACAAAAGAGTCCAAAATGGCGGCTACCTTTTTCAAATTCGAGTATAGATTTATTATAAGGGACCACAAGGACCCCCAAATATCGATTTTGAAGGCAATCGGTCCAGAAACAAAAAAGTTCAAAATGGCGGCTACCTTTTCCAAATTCGAGCATAGGTTCATTATAAAAGACCGCAGGGATAGATATCGATTTTGAAGGCAATCAGTCCAGAAACAAAAGAGTCCAAAATGGCGACTACCTTTTTAAAATTTGAGCATTAATTCATTATAAGAGACCACAAGGACCCCCCCCCCCAGATATCGATTTTGAAGGCAATCGGTCCAGAAACAAAAAAGTTCAAAATGGCGGCTATCTTTTCCAAATTCGAGCATAGATTCATTATAAAAGACCACAGGGACTCGCAGATATCGATTTTGAAGGATATCGGCGCAGTAACAAAAGAGTTAAAAATGGCGGCTAGTTTTTTCTACATTTTGAGCATAGATTCAATATGAGGGAGACGTCCAGTTATCAATTTTGAAGGCAATCGATCCAGTAACAAAAAAGTTAAAAATGGAGGTCAGTTTTTTTACATTTTGAGCATAGATTCAATATGAGGGACCACAGGGCCGTCCAGATATAAATTTTGAAGGCAATCGGTCCAGTTAAAAAAAAAAATTCAAAATGGCGAGCAAATTTTTCGATCCAATCGGTTAAAAAGAGAAGGGTAAGTTTAAAAAAAATTATTCGCGAAAAAGTTATTCGCGAATGATATATTCGTGAATAATTTTCTACGAATAATTTTTTATTCGAATAATTATCTAGATTAATTTTTATTTGAATAATGTTCAACTCTCTACACGCATACGTCTAGTCGCACGCACACAAACACCGTGCCGAAGTCTTCCGAACTGAAACGATGTTAGACGAGTGTAAGGTATAATTTTCGTTACGAAATTCCTTGATTCGGTTGCCGCGCCAGAGGCCCGCGATAAAAGCTATGCAATAGCTTAAAAAATAGATAACTGGTTGTGATATTTTTGGCAATTTTTCCTTTTTTTTCTATTAAACTGTACGTTAAATGTAAAATTTTAAATCAGAAATGAATTCCATTCAATTTCAAAATGACACCACACTCAAGGTTTTAGGTAGTTAGAAGCTGTTGTGATTTTTTTTCAGGAAGCGCGGCGGCGTGTAACTTTGAACGCCCCCCTCCCCCCTGCCTACCCCTCAGGCGGTGGCGGATGGCTACTGGGCTAAATTAATTTAGTTTTACGTATATTACATCTGTGTTAAGTGAATTCATCCGATACCAAAATTTGCACCTCCCATACATTGGGTGACACTACTTCCCGTACTACATCTGTTGCAAGCAGCTGTGACTATTGCGGTTATTGTGGCCCTAGTCACATTATGAAAATGTATGGAGCCACTACCGTTTCGCACGCGGCTGCACATTAGCGAGTCAGGGTTGGTAGATTGACACTTGATAAATGTACTTTCAAAAGAATACAACTATTACAAGAAAAGAAAAGACCTATAAGAAAACATAAAAGGCATATCAGGTATGTACTTACAAGCCAACTAACCGTGCGAGCATTCCAGTTAAACACCTCGATTTATCCTCACCGGCTATAGTTGGTGAAACTCGATTTTTCACAGTCACTGCTTGAATTATACGTGTTGGGAACTCGGACCGACGATATTGCATTCTACTGGAACTCGTGCGATAAATATCGTAGCCGGATCGAGTAGCTTTTTAGGCTTGTTTTGTTTTTATTTTACCTGGCTGGTCTCTCTTCCATGCTGGTCGGGGAGAAAATAAAAAATTTAGAAGTACCAGTTACTTCTTTCCCTATAGATGGGATGGGCGAAAATGCAATTCATATTATGAATAGAGATGGGCATCTACCCGGTAAAAACCCGAAACTTGGGTAAATACCCATTAATACCTATTATTTTTGAATTTATACCGGGTATAAATTAAAATCAGTAAAATTTGAAAAAAAAAAATGGGATTAAAGCAGATAATTTGGTATTTCTGTTATCGAATTGGGTTTCCTATCAAGTAAATAACCATAATTGATATATATATATATATATATATACATGTACATACAAACCACAGCTTTCAAAAGAGTATTTATTATAAACATATCGATGGAAGTTTTTTTTGACATGCTTTTATTCGTTTCCATGGAAAATGAACAGAGCTTAGACCCGTTTGATTAAACGTCCGTAAATCACATTCCCGGGTAAAAAACTTTATGGTGTGGTCATGGTATGGGAACGTACAAATTGACAGGTCTAAGTTTAAATTTTTGCCGACAAATGTTGGTATGAGAGATCTAATCATATGTTGAAATAAGCAAATGCGCTGTCAATATATGAGCACTCTCATACATATAAGGTAAGAAGATGTTTTTAACTGCTCATTCAAGAGCCAAAACTACTGATTTCGGGGTGGAAAAGATATTCGTGTTGACGAGTTGTGCGATTCCCCATCAACTTGTAATAACATTTCTAAAAAATAGTATGCCAGGTATTTACCCGAATCTACCCGTTGTATGGGAATATATATATTGACAGTTCTAAGTTAACTTTATTTGCTGGCAAATGTTTGTGGACCTAATTATATGTTAAAATAAGTAAATACAGATCAAATACGATGTCAATATACTCGTATGAGCCTTACCTTTATACAAAATATAGAGAAGTTTATTTTGACTGTTAATTCAAGAGCCAAAACTACTGATTTCGAGGTTCGTCTCGAAACAAAGATATTTGTATTGACAAGTTCTTCGATCACCCATCAATTCATTGTAACGTTTCCAACAAAATAGTATTCCGGGTATTTATCTGAATCTTCCCTTTATATGGGAACATACGTATTGACAGGTCTAAGCTTATATTTTTTGCTGACAAGTATCTGTGATCAAGGGTGAGAAGATGTTTTTGACTGCTTATCCAAGAGCCAAAACTACTGATTTCGGGGTTGAATTTGAATTGCGACTTTAGCCTATTTTCGGGCCCTCCTATAGTTTCTATGGCGTTGGGTATCTGTTAGGTTAGTAAATATATATTATCTTTGCCTTTGCCTGCAATCCTCAGTAGGTATATCCGCCATTTTGGTATGTCACCCGTAGTCCAACCAAAGTGAACTCCCCCTGGCTCGGTCTGCCCTGTAAAGGATACAAGAGATAGTAATGTATTTAAATGTTGGTGTAGCAACAGCAAATATCATAACAACAACCATATGTTCGAATAATCCTTGCTGGATTATTTTACCTCGTTTACTTAGACACTCATGCAATTAACTCAAAGCTCGCATTTAGTAGGTGCTAATATTTTCCAACGAAATACGTTCTAGTTTATTGCACACATCAGCCAGATTAGGGCAGTATTTTATGCTAATTTTGGGTCTGAAATATAGGCCTTTCGTTCTAGGCGTAATCTAGTAACTTATGTGTAAATACCTAATCTTTGACACAACCTTGGCTGAAAGGCAAAGCTCATTTAAGATTAGGTTCTTTTCAGGAAAACTTAAGATTTTTACTTAACACCATACGAGATTCCCTGGTGCTTATAGTATCCTGCAAACAAAACAGAGTATACTGACGAGTTTACAAGTAATATTCGCGGTCTAGGCAAAGTAAGTAGCTAGTATTCTGGGCACGTTGCCTCGATGTAAAGCGTTAGAAGAATTTTTTATATAAAATTTTAACGAAACAAGAAAACAAAACTTTGAGACTTTAATCAGTGTAATTTGTCCCTATACAATATGTAACAAATACCCTGTCCGATCCTATACATACATCAAATGTGATTGTTTATAGACAATCGTACGGAACCCGTGCGCGAGTATCACATTTGGCATTTTATTTTAGATTTTCATTTCTCTGCGGTATAAATGCATTTAAATTTTAGTAGATTCGGTGATATAATACTGGTAGCACTCAATAATCACTGTTTTTTGACAACTACAATTTTTACTTTTTTGCATATGGCTGCCGTTTCTTCCGAAGACACGTTTTTTGTGGTTTTTGGAAACTGTGCATTAGTTATTGGAATCGCTTTAACGTCGATTTAATTGTGAGAGTTTCCTCCGTATCTGTGTTGATCTAAAAGTAGTGTCGCAACAAAAATGGCGGCGTTAAGCTGTATGGTGTATGAAATTGCAACTTAAATTTTATATTTTATAACTAATTAATTGAGCTGAGAAATCTGATACTATTTATTTATGATAAAAAGGAGTGTTATTCCTAAAAAGCAAAAAAGTTTCAGGTGTTTTTAAAATTATGATCCCTTCCCCATTCGGCTGTTTTGATTTAGGTACAAGCTCTTCTTAATTTCATCGTAATAATGCAAGAAAACACAAACGGTTACTTTAACAGCGTAATGACTATTGTAAACTTGGAGCAGTTAAGTGGTTGCAATGGCAATGCATAATGCCCACCGCGTCCGTGCTGAAACACCGCAACGCAGCGCTATTATTTCAGTTCTGCAGAATTTCGCGTCGATGAGAACAAACCAATTTCAGATACGAGAGCGCTAACGCTATTTACATTTCAGCGCAATAAACGATTACTTTCGCAATGGGTGCTTTACAATACCGCATGGCAAAAAAATCGCCTGAATACGTTTAAAATGCTGAGTATTTTTTATTGGTGGGACAAAGGGTGTCAGATTTGTGATGGGTTGCTAACTGATTGTTGTGATCATAAATGGGTAGGACTCTTAGCAATACTATTTTCTTTATCATGTGGCATTTATAGCCGCTGGTGTTTATATTTAATTTTGTTAAACTTTTCTTTATATACCAGCATGGAGTAAAAGTCTAAATAAGGGCCTCAAATGTTAAATAACAGATTTTTTTAAATAGTCGCGGCTATCGCGCCTTTCAGTTTGTCTTTAATGCAAAAATACCTCGCCATAATTTCAGTTTCTCAGAATTTCATGTCGAATTTCTGATATGAGACCCTTACTCTATACGAGTTGTCCACGCTACATATTCAAACTCATTCCGTGCACGACGCTTCGTTCACGGAATGGGTTTGAATGCGTTGATATGGGATTTAAACAGTATCTGTTATATTTGTGTATTATGCCTATTTTTTTACTGTGATATGTGGGTACACTTGTAATTTACCTAGCTTTTAGATTAGAGAGACAAAACTGTACTGTAGTTATAAGAATATGCGGGTACCGATATAGCAAGGATATGGATTTATGATTTGATGTGAACCTAATTAAGAGATGAAGTATATTGTTGCAAGTATACAATTACATCTACTATAATCGATTTAGACGATTATCATAAGCCTTTATAACTAAAGTCGAGTGTAAGGAGTGGCGACTGAACGACTGTGTTATGAATTTTCCAGCAAAACACCAAATCTTATTCTACCACATACGCATTCCAGCGAAGTATCTCTGATCCAATTTGTTCATTAGCATAACATCATCAGCAGCAATTCCCGGCTCCAGTGTAGCTGTTAACCGAATTGATCCATTATGATTACGAAGTGTGCACCTGAGACGCGCAAAGTCGAGGTTCACATTATATCAGTTGGCGAGTTGACTAGGCAAGTAACTTTACACATCGACTACATACGAGATTTAGGTACCTCATTAAATTAAATCATAATGTAAGGGGACACAAAGAACTGCTCGACGTGTGTAGAATGCCCGTCATGATTACTCCCATTTAATTGGGTTCTAAAGACTACTCGTATCTTAGCGATAACGATATTTTTGTTCATTAAAACATAAAATGGTTAGAAGAATTTACCGGTTTCAGTAAAGATAGCTGTAATTAAATTGATCCATTGTGTTATAATACGAGAGTTTGCACCTGCTTCAATGTGTATAGAATGCATGTCCCTGTTTTAGCTGCACAATTTCTCGATGCTCGTCTATTATGGATGATATAGACAATTTTTACGTTTTAATCCGTAGAATTCGATTTCAAGCATAAACTTTCGCTTCTTCAATATGTTCACCAGTGATATACCAAGTGATAAACTTCAAGTAACTAGTTCTCATGTATTCGAACTTGGTTAATTGAGTTTAGTTTAAAACGACACGGAAGTAATAAAACTAACAAACAACTAATTAAGTCTATTTATCTCTCTTCCGAACAAATGGTTGAGTTTCTAACTTACCTGTTCATTTCGGCTAATGTGAACTGTTCCTAACCGCTAAGAAACTTTTATACTACTTGTGACAGATAACGACGTCCCACAATGATAAATTGTTCCCTATATTGTGTACTGGGATTGTATGACGGAAATAAAACGGACAAATCGGTGTGTTTCGTCATTGTCTCTCAGTAAAAGGAAACACTCATGAAAAACAACAAAAGACCACGTACACGTAATCTTAATGTGAAAATTCCAGTTGTAAGACCCAGTTTAGTGATGTATGTTTTAAATTATCTTAATAATTCAATTCATATCAGCTTTAATCGACCCATTGCTAAATACAACTACTATTATAACCTAGGTTCTTATATATTAATGATTTTGAAAAATAATTTTTTTTTTACAAACTTTTATTATGAGGCCAAAGTACTTATTTAAGACCTATGAATAAGTCCAAACTCTATGGAGTTGCGTCGTTTTATTACTGAGTTCCATCTACCAACTTCCGTCTCCGTGATCAGACCCTAGACATCGTCTACCACAAAGTGCTCGTCAAGACAAATCAAAAAACGAGTCCTATTCGATGAGGTTATGTTGTTTTATAACTGAGTTCCTTCGAATATCTCCCGGCTCCATTATCGGAACAGCTCATTGACTAGAATATTGTATTGTCATTCGAATTACAAAAGTATGCAAAATTTCAGCTCAATCGGTTGAGGATATTACTGGTTGAAAATTGAGTTGCAAGATTTGACCTAAACAATCATACATACATATGTACAAGATACATTGCAAGTTAAACAAAAGCTTGTAAAACAGACTATTGAGTGCCCAAAGTATATAGCGTAATAATTAATAAATCAGAAAAGAAGGATGGAAAAGTTACTAATGCGAGTGACGTTTAGCTAGCCGTATGCCAGTAAGGGCTCATACAAACGAATGGCACTTTGTCGACGGCAGTTGTCGCCACCTGTCGACTGCAGCCGTCGACAGGTGGCGACGTTTGCAGTTGTTGCGTGTTTCGTCCGCTTTTGTCAGTCGACGGCAAATAGACCAAGAGTGCGCAAGCGTCGCGCGTCCATAAAATGAGCTCCGGAGACGAAATTGATGTCGAATTGTTAATTAAAGCAGTAAAAAAATGGCTCTGTCTTTGGAATTATAAGCTACAAGACTACAGTAACAAGACAATAAAAAACAGAGCATGGGTAGCAGTGTGTCAGGAAATCATAAGCGTTGTCGCCTGTCAACGGCAGCCGTTGCCGCCTCTCGGCGGCAGCCGTCGACGTATTGACTGCTGCCGCCGACGCGTCGACGGCTGCCGTCGAGAGGTGGCAACGGCTGTAGTAGCCTCTACCGTTCACAACTTGCAGTTCGTCTGTAAGAACCCTAAATGGGTGGGTACTATTCGGGAATATTTATTTATGCCTTACCCTTTATCCTATTGTTTGTATCGTATATCAATCTTCGTAAACACATACACACTTATTCGATTTCTTTCTTTGTGCGATCACGTTCTCCATTAAATTATATTAAAATATATAACCTACAATTACATGTGCGTACAAAAAGCTCGACAAACAAGTTTTGCCAATTCACACACGCCGGATAAAAGCTGAAAGCCTGTCCGCGCCCATTATTACGAGTGATGAAGCAAATTGTTGAAAACTAAAGAGTTAAAGCGTTTCAGGCTGGATGTGACAGACTTTGATAAAGTATGGAGTAAATAAAGGGAATATCTGACAGAACATTATAAAAATAAGTGTCGAATTATGTGGCACGAGTATTTATAACACAACCTTTAGGATGAATCGAAAGAGACTTGATGGAAGAAGTAAGAAAGAATTCTTGCCGACATTTTTTATAACTATGCATGGAGATGTTTGCTCAACCGATAATATTAAAAGAACACAGACCCAGAAACAGGTTGGAAATTCATATGAACGATTAAATCAGATGGGAAAATTTGCAAATTTTTGAAGCAGGTCTAAGTCGCGTTTACTTGGCACGAATTGTAACCCGCGGTGGCCGCGAAGTCACCGAGAGGTCGCCGCATTCAGGCGTTTAGTGATTTTAATTGTGAACCTTATTAACGTCCCGTTTGACTGAGACCCAAGAATACAGGCTGCTTTTGACCGGTAATTTTAAAATACAAGTCCTGATAAATGAGAAATGAAGTTCCACTACATATGTTTCTTGACACTGTTCATCCAGCAAATACGTATCTGTGTGAAACTCAAGGATTCCAGAAAGTGGTTTATAACTCAACGTACAAGGCACAGGGGGAGGACCACCCCCTCAAAGCAATATTAGTTATGAGCCGTTAAACGAGCCCAAATCTTTTGTTGACCGATTTTTTTTGTGTAGCCATTTGCTAAAATCAATGTGCTGAAAAGTTTTGAGCAATCGTAATAAAAACCTTTATATCAGCGACATATTTTTTATATTATAACATTACAAACTAAGAACTTTTCTTTAGGTCTGTATATTGCAGTACAGTACAGTACAATAAAAACTAGTGGTTTTGTGAGAACAGTAGACCTCGCGAGCTTTTACGACCACAAAATAACCGATATTTACCTTATCTCTGGTTTAGCAAAGCTATTTAAGAGTTTTGAAATCAACCTACCAGTGAAAACACTGAATAAACTTAGAAGCCTGAGATAAACGAGATTCGAAGTATCATGACTTATTAAAAAAGCCAAAAATTATTTTTGATATTTCGATATATGTTCCTTGGGGAAAATTGTTCAATTTCACTCCCTGTCCCACTTCACGTACTTCAACTTCTTTTATTTCAATTTATATTTATTTAACTTTTGTACAACATATAGTCTGAGGGTATGACCAATGTACCGAACCTGCTCACAAAATTTCATGACAATTAGAAATGCGAACTGTAGGCGAGAACAGACAGACAGACGCTCAATTAATTCCTGCTTTTTTTCTCCTTGCACATCACTTTTTTATAATTCTAAAGTTAATAAACTTACTGTATAAAGAAAACTTTCGAACATTACTTTTTGTTTACACAGTATACCCGTATGTTTTGTTAGCAAAAATATTGGGCTAAATGTGTTCCGCAAATTTTCCCGAAGCAAACATTTACAAAACATGCTACTTAATTCATAGGGGTAAAAGAAAGAAATTAGTTTCCATTCCGTTTTGCAGTGCATTTAAAATTTAAATGTGGTTTTTTTCAGTCTTTGTTTTAAGTATTTTGTTTTTACAAACAAGAAAAATACAGTGTGTATACGGCAGGCACAGTGTAGGTTTTGCTAGGTGGTCGAGCGACCTTAGCAAGTTTGCAGGAAAACGCTGGATGCAGGCCGCTACTTATTGGTCGTTTTAGAAATCTTTGGACAAGATTTATTTGCTGCAATGGACTTCCTATGGTTAATATGATGATACTAAAGTAACGTCAGTATAGTTGACTGAAAAGGTGAATAGTCACATTAAGGTCACAAGTTGGAGGATGAGGAAGGAAAGTTGTTACTAGAAGGTCCTTAAAACGACCTTAAAACTCTTTTGCTGTCAATTCTCATGTATGAAGGTACTTTTATTTCCATTTAAATATCCTTTTAAATTGATCTTACAATTGTACATGTTTTTCCCTCGGGTTGGCATTATTTCTTAAAGTTTGTGAAAAAAGTACCTTCACTACGTAGACTTGGAAACATAAACAATTCCCAATATACAGGTACCTACTTTGTGCCGGAAATATGCCTTGTACTCAGTATTCCATTTTCTTGACATTGTTGGTATTGCGTAAAAGAATATTTTCCTTCTCCCGATAAACGGGCCTGACCTTACCCAAATCTATATTCATTTTGGGACCAAACATCAAAATATCAACCGGGCTAAAAACTGTTTTTGATTGTATTTTTCGCTGAGGGGTTATAAAATAGGAAAAGTGAAGTTAGCTATGAAGTTCAATGATGTTACGAGCAATAATTTTAAAATAGATTATCTTATTTACATTAAACAAACAAATAATAAATGTAAGTAACCTGTACGAAAAATAACACAAATAATAATAGCCCCAGAGTAAGTTCGAGACTTGTGTTAAGGGATACTAATTTAACGATACTATTATTTTATAACAAACACAAATATATATATATATAAATCCAAGACCAAGTTTAATGTTGATAAAACTTTGTAAGATAATACTTTCTTCTGAAAAATAAATTATTGGTCGTAATTTCCTATAGTTAGTGAAGGCGTTTTGTTGCCAACATATTTAAAGTAAAGCATCTTATGAAGTACGAGATGAACAAGGAGAGGTTCACCAGCTGTAAAATATTATCTTGAGATCCTCTGCGCTTTGGAAGGCACATAAAGCTGTTGGTCTCTAATATAATTACTACCTGGCTTGTATCCTCTTTAAGCAGTTTGTAAAACTATACCTGAGTGCTTCCCGCACGGATACTAAAAAAGAAGTGAAAATTTCCACTTAAATTGGTTGTTCGGATAAATATGTGTATATGTAATCAAATATGCTATTCCACCGATTACCCAGTGTGCTCGCAGCTTAACAAGGCAAACAGTCAGGAGCCAGGTGTTCATGTGACGCTTTCAATAAACAGACATCCGAAAATTTTCCTATTTATATACGTACGGAACTGCGAAGCGGGAAATATGACATAGTTTCGAGAGAAATATTCGGATGACATTTATTTCTTACATGATTGATATTACGTATAGGACTACATCCGTCTTATTATAAAACCCAGACTAACTTTGTTACTAGGTTTATACCATTATACGCCCAAAATGAATTTGACATTGACAGTGACAGACATTAAGATAGCGTGATATTACTACATGTCAATCTTAGTCTTAATTTGGTTGGATAATGGTTTAAAGCTAGTAACAAAGTTAGTCTGGGTTTTATAATAAGACGGTATAGGTACAATGCGACACAAATATTGTACTGTGCATGTAGCCGCACATTTTATTTGCATTATTTGCTAACTATGTAATTTGCAAGAAGAATAGTTAACCCCGTAGCCCTTGAAATGACTCCACTGCCAAGAAACTTAGTTCGGCAGCATATGCTGTGAGGAGGGTCAGACGGTGTACTAACGTTGAAACTGCTAGGCTAGTATACTTTAGTTATTTTCACAGCATAATGTCATATGGCTTGCTCTTATGGGGTAAAGCGGCTAACATACATGCTATCTCTGTGCTACAAAAGAGAGCAATTCGGTCGATCTACGGACTAAAATCACGCGATTCCTTAAGAGAGTTATTTAAATCTATAAATATTCTTACTGTGACATCTCAATTTATTTACGAAAATCTTCTATTTGTTAAATCTAGGTTAAATAATTTCAAGAAAAATAGTGATGTTCACAGTTATAATACTCGCAACAAAAATCAGCTTCATACGCCTAAATTTCGACTTGCTAAAACTAGAAAGTCACTCTTAGGTCTAGGTATAACATTATTTAATAAACTTCCCGAAGCGATCGTTAACCTACCAATGGCAAAATTGAAAACACATGTTAAAAAAGTTTTATTGAACAATGCATACTATACTATCAATGATTATTTAAGAGATAAAAACGCGTGGATACTTCCTAAACATTTTCCATTACACTCCACACATGAAACATAAATAGCTGCATTTTCTGTTACCATAATAAGCTTACTGTAAAAACATGTAAATGCTCTGCGATCAATAAGTGACCAACATATAATTAATATTTTCTCTTGACAAGGTCTGCGAGTTCGGGTTTTTCATGCTCACTAAAATGTCCAATCCGGTGGTGGCGTCGCTGGTCGGGTCGTTGGATTCCCTCTAATATGGTTGAGTTTAACGATGGCTGATCCGTGCGTCAACTCGTGAACGGGTGCTGCCGGGAGGGACTGGTCAGCTCGGCTTCGCTTTTTTTGACTACTTAATATTTTTTATTACGCAATTTATGTTAGTTTACTTGTTCGCAAGCATAACATGTTATAATGTGTCAACATTGTATTATATTATAAGTATTTATTAATTAAAAGACAATTATAATAATATGACAAAGCCCTTCTGGCGAGTAGGCGACCAATACTGTGAAAATGAGTTTCTTTCGGCGTTTCTTCTCAGCAGTGGTCGTTACGAAGCGCTGGTATCGGTAGCTTTTCTTTAAAAAATAAATTAAATTTTAATATACTTTACACGTAACATAAATTATACTTATTGACGTGTAAAAGTGCCTGTAAAGGTCTAATTACTGAATAAACATTTGAATCATTTGAATCTTTGAATCTTTGACTCGTTTTACGACGTGACCAACTCCAAATTTCAAATTAGTTGCGTCTATGTTTCACGTTGAGTTTGTGACAGAGATAGACTTAACAAGTCGCGTGGTCCCGCTTGACGCAACATTACCCAGCGATCGTCGGAAACATTAATAATAAATAATAAATACCAGGCCACTCGGAAAGAATTGCGGAAAAAGGTTTTTATGTATGTGAGACTGGCCAGTTAGAATCTATTTTGAAAATATAATTATTTATAAGTAAAAAAATAGGAAAGTTCCAATTTTAAAATTTCTCTCCTATTTTTTTACGGACTAATTCAAATTATCGTGTCTCATTAAAAAATGGATATGACCCGAAAACATTTTCGCGCTTAATTTTTTACGATTTCAAGCGTCGTCTGAAACCCGATGAATCGTACAATATAGGCTTCAAATGGCATTTATGAGTGAAGGCCCTTCCAAGGCAACCGTGTATCATTGGTATAATGAATGCAAGCGCGGTCGACTAACTTTGGGGGATGAGGAAAGAAGTGGTCACCCTTTGACGGCTGTTACGGAAGAAACAGTGCTAGCAGTGAAAAATTTTATCCACGACAATAGACGAATTACGTATCAGGAGATTCCGCACATCCTGCAGATTGGATCAGGAAGCGTTCACGAGATTCTACACGTGCATCTTCGCGTGAGGAGGATAGTTTCACGATGGGTGCCACACAACCTCACAGATGCTCAGAAGCAAGCTTGGGTGGAATGGTGCCGCGATATGATAAACAAATTTGGATTTATCAATATGATCCAGGAACAAAGCGCCAGTCAACGGTTTGGATGTTTCAAAACTAATCAACGCCTACCAAAGTGAAGCAATCTAGAAGGGGGGGGGAAGATTTTGATAGCGAGCTTTTTCAATTTGACTGGCTATTTGGTGTCAATTCCTTTACGGAATTAAAGATGCATCAACGCCGAATGGTATTACCAAATGTTTGCCAGAAGTTTTTTTCTGTTGTGAGCAACAAGCTACCAAACACAGGGATTCGCGGGCTACTGCTCCACCATGACAACGTGCCCGCCCACACCGTGCACAAAACGAGGGACGTCCTGGATAGCACGCCGATCAAATTCCTGGTTCGCCCTCCTTACAGCCCTAACCTAGCACCACGTGACTTCTTTTTATTCCCGAAAATAAAAAAATCTGCTCAAAGGGATACAATTTTCGTCGCGCCGGAAGATGCGCTGCCAACGTTTGAGCAGGCTATAAAAGAGGTGCCTGCACCGGACTGGAAAAAGTGTTTCTAAAATTGGTTCAGACGCATGAAGCTTTGAATAGAGGCTGGTGGAGCGTACTTTGAAAAGATTTAATAAAAAAAAATATCATTAGAACCTTATTTTTTATTTTCGCTAAACTTTTTGAGTGTCCGTAGTTCCTCCAATAATTTGACATATGCAGTGTAATATCAAGATTTTGAAAAATACTCAATGAATACTATTTGTGTATACTATTAGAGTTTTTAATAATTAGAGATATGCAGTGTAATGTAATGATTTTGAAAAAAAAATCAGTGCTTAAATTCCGCATAACTGTATTGATATAAAGAGTGTAGTTTTTATTAAATAGCTGATTGTGTTTCAGAATTGTGACATAAAATGATAGATGGAGACAGGTACCACACAGAAAATAAATAATGCACACCATAGAGTTTAAAGCTACCCACAGCTGTTTATCTTGTTCACGGCTGACTTGCCTCCGTCTGTTGCGAGCTTTATGCACGAGAGTTACAAATCGAGTGTTATCAGTTGTGACGTCAACCATAATCGAACGTATTTTGAAAGTTTGTATTCTACTATGATTGATTACTTGTATCAGGAAATGGCTTCGAAAGTGAAACTTATATTCTTTGAAAATGAATTAACAGCTTGACTGCCCATAGAAAGATAAGAAATCAGCTGGAGGCCCCAACGGGCCTCCAGCTGATTTCGCCAGTCCAGTTTCTGTTATTTAGCTTTAAATATATACTTATACCAAAAAAATACACAATCTTTCGTAAATCAAGAGTATGTATGTATGTATAATTGTTTGGCACGCTCTGCAGCCTGAACGGCTCGATGGATTTTAAGCCTGAGAGGTCAGGTTAGATTCGTATTTACGGTGAAAGTGACACTGGGTATATCAAAATAAAAAAGAAAAAGGCTTTCGGGTTTTAGTTTTTGTAATAATTACTTATTAAAAATATGAAATTAGTGTTAAAATAGGTGAAAAAAATTAACACTTAGAGGCGTGGCACTGAGCAAGGGATTTCAATCTTGGGTGTCCGTAACGCTCGAGGACGTTAGCCAAATTTTGGGTAATTAAGCAGCTCATTATTATGAGAAACCTATTTCTAAATATTTGCTCGTTGTAAATCAGTATGGAGAAAAAAATACGCCTAGAGACGTAACAGATACAGAGGAATAGGAATTTCCGTCTTAGATACCCATCACGCCTTAGGGTGTTAGCCAAATTTTGGGTAATAAAGCATTCCATTATCATGAAAAATCTATTTGTACTCATTTGCTCACCAAAAACCGGTATAGAGTCCTGTATTTCTGTGTCCTATAGTTGATTATAATAAGCCAGCTGAACTCTTAATTATTTCAGTAAAAATAATAATAGGTTGGGGAAAAAGTCTTTTCGCATTTTATATGAAAATTCAAAACATTTTAATATAGTTTATTTACATTTAACTAAAGTATGTAGGTACCATTTTGTTCGATAACTTTTTGGCATCTTATAGGTAGGGACATGATCCCATTGCTATAGAAATTTTGGGGCTTCTGATCAAAAAACTGCGTTAAGTAGTTTTGGCAGTCCTCTCGTGATGTTAACCTGACACAGCCTAAAGAATTCTGAAGAGACTGAAACAGGTGGAAATCTGAAGGTGCCAGGTCAGTACTATACGGCGGATGCATTAACAACTCCCAGCCAAACTCTCTTAATTTTTGCTGAGTGGTTAAAGATGTGTGAGGTCTAGCGTTATCATGATGAAAAACCACACCCCTTCTGTTGATTAATTCCGGCCGCTTTCTCTCAACTTCTTGCTTTAATCTTATCAGTTGTTCGCAGTAGAGTTCTGAATCGATGGTCCTGCCTGGTGGTAACAGCTCATAATGAATAATGCCCTTCCAATCCCACAACACACACAGCATCACCTTGTTGCGAGTTAACCCGGGTTTCGCCACAGTCTGTGAAGCCTGACCGGCCTTTAACCATGACCTTTTTCGCACGTTCTTGTCGTACGTGATCCATTTTTCATCACCAGTTATCAATTTCTTCAAAAATAGTTCGGTCTCATTACGTCGTAATAAAGAATCACAAATGAGTACACGGTTCATTAGGTTTCTTTCAGAGAGCTCGTGAGGTACCCAAATATCGAGCTTTTTTGTGTACCCATTTTTTTTAAAATGCGCCAAAACTGTTTTGTGGTCAATTCCCAGTTCTTCAGCTACGTCGTAACTACTGATATGCCAATCTTGCTTCACTTTTTCAAAAATAGCATCCATTTTATCCGTAACAGGGCGACCAGAGCGACGTGCATCTTTGACATCAAAATTTCCGGATTGAAAACGCTTAAACCAAACTTGTGCTACTCTCACAGACACTGCACTAGGTCCATAAACATCGCAAATTTTTTTCGCGGCTTTTTACTATTTTGGTAGTAAAATTTGAAAATGTATATAATTTCTTCATTAGATTCACTCATCTTGACGGTAAGAAAAACAAATGAAAATCATGCATTTTCCTAATTTGAATTTGGAATTATCTTCTTTAAAATTTAAACTTTTAAATGATACCAAAACCAGCCAGGTACAAATAGTATAGCCAAAGTGGTTTTATTACAAGTTCATACATACTATATGCGAAAAGACTTTTTCCCCAACCTAATATATATCTCTGGAAACCATGACTTCGTACGAATTCGTTAATGTGTTGCTCGCGACGTCTGTACACCACGACGCTTACGGATGGACGCCTGCGGTGCAATGACTCATAGAACTATGTATGAACCGATCACGCGCTACGGCGTGACGGGATTCCAGCCCGCGTCCCGTTCACGCCCCTCGGCGTAACGGGCAGACAAGTTATTGGTCATTTATATTAACTAGATAACCTACTCGTGTCATAATTACTCAGTCTTAGCTAATATTAAATAATAATCTTTTACACTCTTTTAATTAAATAGTCTCTTCTCTTCTTCTCCGCAGTAGTCGCTGGTATCGGTAACTTTTATTTAAAATAATTTTGAAAATCATTATTTGTAATTTGAAGTTTACTTTTTGACGTGTAAAAGTGCCTGTGGAGTTCTAATTACTGAATAAACATTTGAATTTTTGATTTCTTATATATATTTTTAATAAAAGCTATTGCTATAAATGAAAACCTAAAAAATATTAACCTGCAAATGAATGTTTATACTAATATTCCAAAATATTACGAAGTAACCATGTCCTTTTCGAAAATTAAGGTTACCTAAATCTAATTTATGTCTCGTCTCGTCTGCTTGCGCAGACATTATTATTCAATAATACACTCAAATTGATACAAAGTATCTTTCAAATTTAGATTTCAACTAGCAATATTGCTGCCATGTCTATTTCCCTAATTAACCGACTTCCAAAAAGGAGAAGGTTATCATTTATATGTATGTTCACCGATAATTTGAAGACACTTTGACCGATTTCAAAAAAACTTTTTTTTTTCTTTGAAAGTGCGTCGTACTTGTCAAGTGGTCCCATAGAATTTTTATCAAAATCGGTTGTTTATTTGGGGGTTAAGTCACTATTTACTTTTGAACAACTATTTACCCTACAAAGCTCTCATTTTCCGTAATTTATTTATTTTAATTCAAAAACCAAAGTTTCGTATTTATTTGTATGTAAAGAAAGTCAATCGAGCGAGTGGGCGTACGCTGGAGATCCATCCATATAGACCATCCAATCTTTTACTAAAAATATTTCTGCCCGTTTTCCATGTTTAGCTGAACGTCCCATCATCTTGCTAAACGTGACTCGAAGGGTCTTGCCAAAGCTCTGTATATCCCGTCAAGAAGAAAAGCGTGACAAGTCATTGTAATATATTTTAAAAAATCTACACTACCTTTTTTTAATTTATACCAGAGATATAAAAAGGTACCTAAATATTTAGTCATTTTAAGTAATAACTCACACGGCGAAAATAATTTTTGCTATGAGCGACTGAAACAAGTAATCATAATACTTTCTTGATTTTATCCTGGTTTCACTTGCCTCAATGGGTTATAATTCTATGATTTATACCAACGAACCTCCTTATTGACTCAGTGAGCGTGAAGAGTCTCGGTTTCGGGGAGGTTACTGCATAAAATAAATCAAAAGTCAAAGTCAAAAGTCAAAAATTATTTAATTATCTTTGGACATTTTTATCACTTAATAATTGTAATTTTTTTTAGTATATGTAATAATACGCGATGTGGCTGGCCAGCAACACATTACTATTTTAGTTCCCTTTTTAGGGTTCCATACCTAAATGGTATAACGGGACCCTATTACTAAGACTCCAATGTCGTCGTCCACGTCCGTCCGTCTGTATGTCTGTCACCATGCTGTATCTCATGAACCGTTGCAGCTATAACAACCTAAAAACAGAATAAAATTAATATTTAAGTGTGGCTCCCATACACCAAAAATGATTTTTTATAGATTAGATCAGAGTTCGACTCCACTTGGCCGGTTATTCAATCTTCACGTTCACCGTCACGCTTCGTCTCCTTTCGTCTTTGGGTCTTACGGAACCGAGCTCTGCCCCGTTAAAGGTAAAGACGTGGTAATGTGTAAGAAATTGAATATAATAATATGAAAGATTATTAGTTATTAAAATCTAGGCCAATAGCTATTAATCATTCTAAAGGTATTTGTCTCAAAAGAGTAATTTGACATGTTTCAGAACTTTTAAAAGTCTACCTTCGTTGCTAATAGAGCCCTACAATTTCTTCCAAAGAGGGCATTTCATACAAATCCCTTTTACTTTGCGGAGAGATGTGCCCATTCAAGGCTTACATAATTACGGTTTCGTGAATTTGTTACGAGTTATGCTATCAAAATTAGTTTTATATGCAGTTTATGGCACAAGCGATCTTGCAGTTTTGTGTGTTTCTTGAAGATATTTTCTTATAGTTCCTAATTGTGAGAAAATATCTCGTAAAAAATGGTGTTCGTGGCGTAATGGTGATTATGTTATTCTGTCACTCCGCAGATTCTTGGTTCAATTTTTAGTTAGAGCAAGTTGGAAAATTGCCAAGATTCAAACTATCCTGGGTTAACATTCGATATGTTAATCTATCTATGAATGTTTGTATGTTACGTTAGCATCCCTTAATACAAGTTTCAAATTATTTTGGTGTTAGCTTAATCTGTGTTCTATCAATATTATTTATCTTGTCTATCTTGCCATATTTTATTTTGGAATGGAATTTTTCTGTATTAGTAAAGTCGAAGGAACAAAATAGTATTTAAAAAACGTACGGGGTTATCGGTGTTTAAGTAAAAACAAATTCATACCTATTGATTTACTTTTTTGCAGCAATTCTTTACTGGACTAGTAAATAAATTTTCTCAAACATGCTCGGAAATGTAGGTATTATTGTAGTAAAAACAAGACACGAAGTTTGTAATTTTTGGCTCGTGCATTACTTTGCTGGACTAGGCCAGGAAAGTAGTATGAAAATTAATTCCTGGCCGCTGCTCAAAACAAAAAGACAAATAAAGTGTATTCAGAATGACAAGACAGTGACATTGACGTTTCAGATGACAATTCTGTTTTTACATTTAGCAAAGACATTAAGCGTTTAATTCCACAACTTGTAATACAGCCAATTGCTCCCACAATAAAAAATGCACTCTTCGAGCACTATTTACTGTTATTTATATTCTAATGACCACAATTTTATTAATGTTGTTATAAAATCACCCGAAAATATTCTTAATTTTCGTTGCGATAGAAAAAAAATCGACGGTATTACATTTTAGGCGTAAAATATGACCGGGCTGTATGGGCTATGTTTCCTTTGCACTGAAAAACGCGCGTTTCTTTTTTTTTCACAGCACGAAGATAATCTTTGTAGTAAACAATAATTGCTTTCGGTAAATATTTGTATATTTCTGGTTATTTCTTTAATGATTTCCTCACATGTATTGAGAAAAGCACTATACATGCCTCGGCGGGAATGGCATTGCCGGACTCATAATTATTGTCAAGCCTCGCTAACGTTCGGCCTTGAAAACTATTCGTCCGTCAACGCCATGTTTCCCGGCCTCTGCAGTAATGTACTAATATTTTTGCAAAATCAATGTTAGATACCAATAATTTTCAGGTATAGGCCTTCCTTTTATACATTTCTTCAATCCATTTCATTTCCATGTCGTGCCGACTGTTACACCGTACAGTTCCCCACACAAAGAGTGTCACCATCGATTGTAGTGTCAAAACCAGGCTGTGTCGAGTGTCGGGACACTCCAGGAAAATTCCCTTGACATGATGTCACCGATGGGTTCGTAATATAATTGAATAACTGTCAACGCATTCATTGCTATAGTGAAGGTTTTGCTAAAGGAAATAGTAATAAATATAAAGGCGACTGTAGAATAGTGGGAATAATTTTTTTTTCTTTTCTTTTCTTCACTGCAGAAAGAAAGGCTCTTCGTAGGTAAGAGGGGGTTTTATACCTCTGGGAAGGCAGGTGATTGTATTTTTTTTTTACTTTTTGTTACCAATGAATATACTTTATTAGCAATTCGTCCCGAAATGTAAAGTAACAATGCATTGCTTTTATGAATAACCCCAAAATTCGGCAAGCGCTGCACAGAGTAAAAAAGTATTTTTGCCTTACTTATCTACTGTCGAATTTCATGATGTTCGTCGGCAACCGGATACTAGCGAGTGAATGCAAAAAGGTTATTTAAGGTAAATTTTATAAAAGTTTGCTTGCAAAAATCATCCCTTTTATCAATATTTCAGGCTATAAAAACCAAATTTATCACGCGACAGGCAAGTACATAAAAAGTTAAAGAAAACTTTACAAAGACCCATTACATAAAGCACGAAATTTATCGCAGAATTAAAGAGTTCTGGAATGCGGTCATAATCGCAAGTTTTTTAATAAAAAATATTCACCGAGAGTTTTTCTCATTATTTAAAATTAAGGACATTCCGAAAGTTGTCCGAGTGATAAAATATATTCTCTGCGGATGTTTTTCCAGACGATTATTGAATTAAAAAGTAATAAACTTAGAATTATTTTTTCTTCCCGTTTATTTTGTCAATTTTCATTTATTTACACTTTCATTTACCTGAGCCACACTTATCTAACATTTTATGCCCAATACGCGCATGAAAAAGCCTCTTTCTTGCCAGGGAAAGGTTCAAAATTGCATATTTGGTATTACATACCTCGGGTGGTGATAAAGGAAGATAAAGTTATTATTAATTCTTTCGATTTTCCACCCTAGATTTTTTTTTATAATTCAACGAAATGATTTTCTTAGAAACAATAACAATACGTTGTAGACGTGTTATTGAAAATTTTTGGTACAAGGTTATTGAAAAGGTCGAAATATTAAAAGTTATTTTTAAGTGGGAAAAAAAATGATTTTCATTTTGACGGAAATATTTACTCGTGCGTAGGTTTCTTTTCTAAGAATGGCAGGCGTTCTTTTTATTTTTACTCGTTGGTTATCCAGCAGACAGCAGCGTAAAGCACTTGTCATGATGATTCGATGAGAGCCGGATTAGGGAACAATAGGTATTTATGAGCTGCTTCAAAGGGTTCTTCAGTTTCCTTTATAGTCTGAACTGCTTTAAGTTCCGAAACTTACAAAGATTCAAACTGCACGTTATGGGATTATTTATGGGTTTGTTTTAAGTTGTTTTGTTATACTAATGACCATTTTTATGTGGCGAAGAGATTGGCCATAAAGTTTCATTACCTACTTAGTTCATACTTATAGGATCACAGTAAAGTCATAAAAATATCAGAAATTTAATATCATAAAGCAATCGAAAAACGTGTGATACTTAAAAAGTAGGGCACTAAAACATTATAAGTAAAGTTGTATTTCAAACTACAATCGGAAGTTTCCACAAGCAGTTTGTATTGGTCCAATACTTATTTCCTGCTTGTGAAGAGCGATTAATCGTGGTAGGCACGGGTTGCAGGGCTGTTCAGGAAAATGGCGTGTATTTTGTGGCCTCGGCGACAAATTGAATCAAATACTTCGGGTCAGTATAGGGATGGTCCAGTGTCATGGAATGGCCGATCAAGCGGAAAATCAAAGCATCTAACTATACATGTACTAAGTATTTTATATGCTAGTATCTTATTTGGTTCGAACTAGAAAACATTACAGAAATTTCCACTTTATTTTCTTTATAAAAAGAATTACATTCTCATCTAATAAATAAGTTATTTTTCAACAGGTTCTATCATCGTCGTCATCGTGTTGGTATTTCTCTTCATTTCCTATGTCCCCCTGTCGGGGAAAAGGGCAGACACAACCCGTCGCCAATTCGATCTGTCAACCGATGCGCTCTTGATTTCGCTCCAGGATAATCCAAGCTGCTAAGCTTCCGAGATGACGGTACGGCGCCAAGTTTGTTTGGGGCGGCCACACTTACGCCTACCCTGTGGATTCCAATCAAAAGCTCTACGGGGAATATGGTCGTGAGGCCGACGCAACGTATGACCGATCCAGCTCCACTGTTGTTGGTATTCAGTGTATGTATATGTGTATGTAATTGTATCTGTAATATTGTAGTCTAAGGTTTATATTATAAGACATACTATATGGTATATACATATTATACTAGCTTTTCGGGCGCTGCGCGGGCTGCAAGCACCCCTAAATGACTAAATGACGTTTCTAGTTGAGAAAATGGGTAAAAACTGCATTCAGTAAGGGGAACATGAAAAACAAGTTTGGATTCGGATTCCGCGACCCAAAAACCTCGTATTGAATTTCAGTTAAATCGCGTGCAGTTGAGAATTGGCGGCCATCTTGGATTTAAAAAAAACTGCCCAGCGCTTGGTGGCTTGGCCTACGGCCTTGCCACACAGCTCGGCCTACGGCCTTGCGGAAGAGCTTAGCTTTTGGCCTTCGGCCTCAGGCTTCGCTTGGTTACTTGGGGAGTGGGAGGGTTTTGCGGAGAGGGGGTAGGGGGGACGGGCTCGCGAGCCCGTCCCCCCTTTCTTATATATATAAAAAACTATTATCCAATCGAGCCAAGATTAAAAGTTAATTTTTTTTATAAAAAAATATCATTTTATTTTTAACTATAATGACTTTATTCTGCGTTTTGTAATACGAGTAAAAAAATTGCATCGTATAATTTTCAAGTCTGTCCGGATTGTAGCAAGTGGAGTTCTGTCTTTGCTTACTCTCTATGGGAAACAGGCGTGATAATGATATCCTATGTGTATAACATTCGTATTTCGCACAGGAAAAAATACTGTGGAAATTATGCAAACGTCTATTATACATTTAAATAATACATAATGGGAAATGCGAGCAAAGTTAAGATTAGAGCCATATTGCATATGTATGTCGAACAAGACGGAGTTTTACTTCCAAGTTGTTCCGAATTGTTCCTAACTGGAGCTTTGGAACTTTCTTGTTGTCTATTTAATCGACAGGTCATAATTTGACTTGAAATGTGTTTTAATTTGATAACTTTGATAATATACCATAATTCTTGAAAGTCATGTTGATATATTTATATTATAGTATAATAAAAATTATGATATAAGTTTTTGTACAGTTTGGGCATAAAGAGAAATTTGGTACACTAAACATTTTATTACAAGCGTCTACGCTAGGTACGAGTATGGAATATGATACATAAACCGGCCAAGTGCGAGACTTGCGCACTAAGGGTTCCGTAACATTATCTTTAAAAAATCACGTTTGTTTTATGAGAGCTCCACTTAAATACTTATTTTATTCTATTTTTAGTATTTGTTGTTATGGTGTCAACAGAAATACATCAGCTGTGTAAATTTCAATGGTCTAGCTATCACGGTTCATGAGATACAGCTTGGTGACAGACGGATGGACGGACGGACATTCAGTGGAGTCTTAGTAATAGGGTCCCGTTTTTACCCTTTTTAAAACATATACAAATATACATTATCACGTCTTATTCCCTAACGGGGCAGACAAAGCATTTGTTGTCGCGAGACTCGGCCACTTTTAGCGTGATGGTGGGTGGACGGAAAGGTAAAAACTAATCAAAATAGTGAAGGGTTGCTTTTATATAGCCTCATTACTTTTTAACATCATACGCATTTTCGCCTATTCCCTCGATCAGCTTACCCAATTGACACTGATTGAGCTATCAATTGAAAATGTTTTAGATTCTCACCTATTTCATTCATTTTCGTCTAGGTAGGTAACCTTCCCGGCCACTCAGAACTAATCTAGAATGTCTGTCTGGCCACCCAGAGAGGAGTTTAATTGATTGTCAAATGGGCCGGTCCCATAAAATATGGGGACAGGACGGCTCCGACCGCAGGTCATTTATTTGAATAGACAGTTAAAATATATTCATTACTGTGTTTATATAAAACACACAAACTTTATTTTCAGTTTTAAAATATTAGCCGCCCAAATCAAGTTGACTTTGGCATAAGATAGTGTTATTTTTTAATAATGACCTCGTTATAAAGTTTGTCCGATTTCTACTCAATCTCTCTCGAAGTATCAATGACGAAATGTGATTGATCTAAAACGATCATGACATTCTAACTCATCCTGAATGGAGTCTCAGCCTTATCTTGGGCCTCTTTCTTTCAAGACTCTTGTTATCAGTCAGTCAGTGCTTTTGTTGTTGGCACCTTCGCCAATCTTTTGAGGTAATTGTAATTTATTAGAAACACTTAAGTTATTTGATCTACTTTCCTTACAAATGCAAAATTAGTTGATTAAAAGTTTTTCTTTCCATTAATTTCAAGCATTCTTCCCGTACTAAGATACGGTGCTCAAACATACTATTTGACGGACATCCAGAAGCGTAAACTAAAGGTTTTCCAGCACGACATGAAGCGAAGAACGCTCGGAATTAATCTGATAAATCGAGTACAGAACACCACCATGCACTCTCAGACTCGTGTTGTCAACGGAGCCATTAAGGCAGCTGCCCTAGTACTAATCGTGACCAGCCCAATCCCACTTTAAGCTAGCTTGCTTTAAGTGGAACTGGGCTAGTCAAGTCACCTGAATGTCTGAAGATCACTGAGCAAAGATATTCACTGATTGGATGCTCAATGGCAAACGACCCAGATCCTGGCTGACCCTGGCTAGACCAGATGTGGTGATGCACTTAAGACCTAAAATTGTAAATGTAGATTAAAAGCAAAAGACCTAATGGAATGGAAACGAGAGAGAGAGGCATTTGCCCAGCATTGGGACATTAATGGCTTGTAAAAAATATGAATAAATGAAAAATATACATAGAGGGCTGGTGATAGTATTGTGTGCACTATAAGTTTTCTGGGGCAGTTGGTCAATTCAATTCAAATATGGACGAGAATCTAAAACATCAAGAGGCACATGCGGTTTTCACCTCATCACCATTCAAATTCCCTTTTGCCACCCTTACACCCACAAGCACGCTAAACGTACGTATTCTCTGTATACATCTTTCGTGTACTTAATTTGGTAAATAAATAAACGAGACATTTTGGTCCAACGGCTCTAGACTCTGTCTACCCCGTCAGGATAAAGATGAGATAGTATATGTGTATCTACTTAAGCCAACTAAAGGAAGCATAACAAGTACTTAGTTAAATTCCCACCAAACGCACGCAACTACCACTTTAGGGCTGTCAATCACAATATAAGCCCTTGATCCACAACTTTGTCTCTAAATCCATGTTTGTTCGTATTAGCATTAACTATAGGCAGAGACGCCGTATTGCGGATTCCTGGGACACAAATTTGTCTGTACGAGGACTGTAGCTATACCTACTATACGTACTATATAATCCTTACTAGGGTTGTACCGTATAATCCTTAGATGAGTGGCGTTGGTATCCGAACGTCACTAATTTTATACGGTGGCAACACTGATTTTCATTATGACATTAGTAAGAGAGCGAGACTTTTGCCACCAAATTTTTTATGTTACAATTTTAACTTAGAAAGTGAATAAAAAGTGTATTTGAACTTTCAATGGAATTTTCCTTGACAGCAGTAACTATCACAAGGACAAGTGAGACAAACATAAAGTTCTCGTGATATCTCCATATGTCGATTTTTTTTACGAGAATCGTAATACATTTGATATAGGTAGGTATGCAGTCGATTTTTCTCTTTAAGATACTCGTAGGTATCTAAGGCAATGAATGATGCAACCGGGAATGCTTGAAATAAGACAGACCCAAGCCCTGACGACTGTATACTTTTTCCTTACAACCTCCGTGGCTTATTTGTAACCACGCTAGTTTGCCACTTCGAGGTTCTGGGTTCGTTGCTCAGCCAGGGCAAGTTGGAAAATTAAATTTACTTTATTAAATCCTTGGTCTTGTGTGGGAGAGAAAAATGTACCGAGATGTCCAGTATCAGGGATTCAACCTTAAAAAATTTCAGTTTATTTTTAACATCATTAATATAAGCTTTTAGAGTTACGCAAACACTTCCTGCTTCTTCAACTATAATAAATTTCTCTTTACATCATCCCATTACCAGCACTGTTGAACTACAAGCTAATATATTAAAGCGAGGTAAATTCAGCGGTGAATAATAACTGACTTACTTAGTGGCTTACAAATAGAACGCTGTTCTATGCAAGAGTGTTTTATACAAGGTCAATTTTAATAAAAAAAAATATCGTATTTGGAACACATTTGCGGTCCATTTGTCCCAAATACAATTTAATAAACTATTTTGTATACCCATTGCGGTACATTAACTGTGAATCTATATATATAAAAGAAGAAACTGAATGACTGACTGACTGACATATCAACGCACAGCCCATACCGCTGGGTGTAAAGACTCCAAATTTGGCACATAGGTTCCTTATGGGGTCTAGGGGTGCACTAAGAAAGGATTTTTCAAAATTCTACCCCTAAAGGGGTGATACCTGGAGGGGTGAAAGGGGAACAGGTAAACAGGGTCCAAAGTTTGTATGGAGTGACAAGATTAGTTAGACTATTTTATTCGAAACTTCGCAGGAGTACTCCTGACGGTAAATGAGTAAGTATGTATTTCAGGATTTTTTAAATTCAACCTCAAGGGGGATGAAATGGGGGTCCGTAGTTTGTATGGAGAAACAAGACTAGTTTAACCATTTTGAAGCATTCCATCGCTCTCTCTCGGTCTAGCAAATGACGAGAACGGGAAAGAAACGAGAGAGGGAGCGGGAGAGGGAGGTTCGTCGGGTCTGCTAGGCCTTTAAATCTCTAAGTTATAGTAAAAAATGTTATATTTTATAAGTATTCAAAGATTTTAACATAATAATTCATATGTTATCACAACATTAATAACGTAAAAAACCAATTAAAAATCTTGTTAGAACTATTTTTGACTTCTACGCGGACAAAGTCGCGGGTTAAAGCTAGTATGGTATAAGAGCCTCGATAAAATCTGATCTTATTAAATCCAAATTACTTTGTGTCCTTCCGGTATCAGAACTAACACTAGCACCGGAAATAATTTTGATGTACTAACAAGTGGCAGAAGCACATAAATTAATTTAGGTAGAAGCTGTATCTTTGACATCCGCAAAGTAGCAACTAAACAGACAAACTGATGAATTAATTGCTTCACTTGGCAGTTGATTTACAAAATCTAACCCATAAGTTAGGCTGTGTGGATAACGAATTATAAAGGATTCTCTGATAGCCCGACTATAATATGAAGCATCGGTTGTTCGGTATCGGGCTGGTAAACGGCGAAAACCACTGCTTCGCAAAGATGTGGTTTCCGCCGCCCTGTCGCCAACCGGATTCCTACGTTTTTGTAACAGCAAATCAAAAACTAACAAAATATTTTTTGTTAGATCAGAGGCGCGCGTCGCAGCGGCGAAAACGCTGCCGTGTAGGCACCGTTCTATGATCTTTGACTATGACGAGGATTGTAAAAGTAACAAACTTGATATTTTATTTTCCGTCTATACGGAAACTGAAACGGTATACCAACATTCCATTGGTCCATGAACCGTTAGTCAACAGAATCTTTAAAACATTAAATTTCAAAAAGTTCATTGTTTAAAGATGCTGTTCACTCTATACGTTAATTTGATATTCTGTTATTCTGTGATACACAATGCTTTTACATAGTCAAGACTCAGGCATTCCACCGGGGCCTCTGCTATATGCAAATATTGGGTAATTAATTAACCAAAATGTTCCACCCATTTTGCATGTGCCACAATACGTGAATTATTTAATTGGTTCATTCGCATGAGTATGAAATAGATGTTGATTTATCGAAATTTCATCGTTGTTAATATCTAAAACTAGAATTAGTGAGCTTGCTGGAAGCAGGTAAGAATACTATAAATTTACGAAATATTATCATTATCATACTAACTGAATGTTTTTAACAGTAGCTCAACAAATGGATCTTATCAATAAGGAAAGTATTTTTTTTTAATAATAACTTATTTTGGAAACTGATCAGTGACACCATTACCCATCAACATTTTACAGGCTTTTTAAAGTTTCAACAGAGCGGGTGTCTGTCTGTAGGTAACCAACTTTTAATTCCCAGTTTTTGATTAAGCTAATTATTGAAATAAATAAGCAAATCGGTGTAAAACTAATTTTAGTTATTTAGTAATCCTACTGATGTATATTAATTTGCACTTAAATAATTTTCTTTCTTTCTTTCTTTCTTTCAAATGTTTAAATGAAAAAAGGTATTGAAATTTTAATTAAATGACACATGAAATGTTATTCTGTCCTGATAATGGAACATTAAGGTATGCCCAGTGACACTTAACTTGCGAAAGTGCTAGTAATGCGTACTCCCACTGGACCACCGAGCTCCTCAATCGTTAATCGTTCTGACTTCTGACTAGTTACTCTTATCAGATCACGTTCAGAATATAACTCACAGCGATACGTCATATCTCCTCATAAATTATATTCGATGAGTCACGGCCCTCAAGTTCGCAAAGAGCCGAAGTTTGGTCAAAACGTGCTATTAGTAATTACTGTTGGATCTTTTAAGTATCATTTAAGCTCAAAGTTTTACAAGACTTCTTTTTAGGGTTCCGTACCCAAAGGGTAAAAACGGGACCCTATTAAAACCCCGCTGACCGATCGTCCGTCCGTCCGTCCGTCTGTCTCTCACCAGGCTGTATCTTATGAATCGTGATAGCTAGACAGTTAAAATTTTCATAAATGATGTATTTCTGTTGCCGCTAAAACAAGAATAAAAACAAAATAAAATAAACTCCCATACAACAAACGTGTTTTTATAGATAACCCTTCGGCTGGTTTACTTATTCCATAGCTTAAAAATACCTATACATTATTATAATCATATAACGAGCCATTTCTATCCCAACGCTGGGCAAATGCCTCTTTCTCTCGCTTCCATTTCTGTCTGTTCGTCGCTTTTGACCTCCACTCACCGTCATAAAAGTTAAGGTCTTCGCACCATCTTTGTTCTTGGGCGGCCAGATCGTCTGTTGGGCCTCAAGTCGGTAATTATACTTGCCCAGCGATCGTCGGGTATTCGAATGACCTGTGACATGTTTTTGTCAGTACTCAAGTACTGACAAAAACATGTCACAGGTCATTCATCAAGCATTTGTATTCAGAAACTGAGATTTGTTGAGGTTGAAATGATAGAGAAGACAAGAAATAGACGTTGCTATTATTATTGTTTAACCCCATTAGCAAAATTTTTCATACATGAGAAGCTTCAAAGCCTATAGAGGTTTCATGCTATAATATCAAATGCTTACCATTGGTAGTACATAGAATTCTTAGCCGCCTGATAGCTGGAACTTTGACTTTGGGCCCAATTTGGATTTTCTCCTTTTATGTTCTCTTTCAAGTGTATAGTACGGGGACACTGGCCAACTCAGGACAAGATGATATTACAAACATAATAAATACAACCGCAAATAGAGAATATAAGATGTAGATAAATATGTATGGAGAAGATTTGAACATACACTGAGAAAAAGAAATAGCTAAACCAGTTTTGCTATTTGCGGTTTGATTAGTAGATACCAAACTTTTGTTTTTATTAGCAGAACCATATAGTCACAAGTCCAAAACTACAACTATTAATAAAAACACAGTTTTACTTCTAGTAGTCCTGAGTTTAGCTGTCACTCGAGTTTGATAACGTGTAGCAAAAATTTTTGCTACTAACAACCATTCTTTTTTCTCAGTGATTGGGACAAAAATGCCTCGTAATAATATAAAATCAATTATCACAACCAAAATGCTTTGTAAGTTTCTTCGTATACTCGTATCAACGACAAATAATTGCTACTTAGACTCTTAAGATTAAACATGTAACTAGATTTTAATGACTATTATAAATCTACGACTTTTCCCTGAACACATTTATCATTTACAAATTAATGACGCGATCCCATCCGTAATATTAATTACTTTCTCATTATGTCTGACCAGACGTTCATAAATTAAAACTTTCTGAAATAACTTTATACTGTCTGTTTGTGTAAGCATCATATAAAAAACTTAAAACTTAATTCCTATAGGTATTTTCTTATTTGAGCTTTTTGTAGCTCATTGATAGACCTTAGGAAACTGTTAATTACTATAAGGAGCAAAATGTACTCGGTGACGAGATGCGAGATCGCATTACTAGCGCTTTCGCAGGTTAAGTTAAACTGGGCTTGTTCCCACTTAGATGGGTGCAAAGTCCACTTGGATATACTTACCAGTCCCATAAAAATTTCTTGAGCTCCTCCATCATTCGGTTGTTGGTCGTACCTGTTATCATTGTATGGCAGTCGTCAAGCTTTGTTAGATGCCTTGCGGCAGCTTGAACAGTGCCACCTACAATAGCTACTCACACCCGAAAAATCTGATATTATAAATAAGTAATATGATAACATGTTTTATGTACTAGTTAACTACGAGTAGTATCTATTAAATGAATTAAATAGAGATATAAGATATAACATTAACTAATTAACTATGATAAAATACACTGGGAGACACTGCTGCATTATTTGCAGCGTTTTTTATCGTCGGTGAATGTCACAAAAATATAAAATAGGCTTCAAAGCCACTTAAGAGTACCTTTGTCAAAGCTATTTTCAGAAATTCTGCATCAATGTCATCCTGACGTAATCCCAATTTTTCCCCAAATTGTTATTGACGTTGGCTTTCTAAAACCTTTTCGAATGGGATTTTATAGAAATCTCGCTTGAATGAAAATTTAAATTAGATAAATACGTCAAGTATCTTTGCAATGTCAAGTAGATACAAAATACAAGCGTATTGTCCAAAAGCGAAACATTGCTTCTACCTTTATAAGAATAAAATATCTTTTGATAATTTCTAACCTACCAACAAATAACCGGCCAAGTGCCTGTCGGGCCACGCGCTGTGTAGGGTTCCGTAGTTGCGAATGCTAACTTCGACTTTACGGGACTAAAACGTCTAAAAAACGAATTTTCTGACCAACTTATAAAATCGTAAAATGTACTCGAAAAAATTTTATTTTATTGAGTATATTTTATAAGTTGGTCGTTAAATGCTTAAAGTGGCTTTTGGGTCTTACATACAGCCTTAAGCTCTGTCTAGTCTACCCCGTTAAGAGTTATATACGTAATAAATTACTAGTAAGTATCAGTACAAAGAATAGGTTATTACTGTTTACATACATTAAAAATAAATTGATTACAAATCTAACTTACAAAAGAGCCTATGTTACTGAATAACTTTCCACAGGTATAAATTATACGGGGATTTGTTTCTAAACTGAAATTGATTCCTATTTACGAAGATTGAATAAAATAATATAATAGCTCGGTGAATTAAAATCGTCTGCCAAGAATTTGCAAGATTCATTTATCATTTGTTGAATAAACATTTAATAAATTATCATTCCTTTGTGCGTCATTCTATTATTGAAAAGTTAAATGTATTTTACCCATTTTACGTCTGCATAACTAAGGACTTGATCACACAAAACTGGCTAAAAACCATTGCAGTTTTTGCCCTCCGTGACGGATTTATATGATACGTATAAGTGACATATGCGTAAAAAATCGAACCACGAGCTATACTAGAACACTATAGTATAATTAATTAAAAATAAAAGTCAAAAAGCAAAAAAAAAATCGTTAAGTAATAGATTCAGGTGTTACTTTGCGGTAGTCAAAGTTACATACTATATGATTTAAATTACTTTGTGCGATTTCGCAACCAGTTTGTTCATGTAAACTATTGCCGGCCGGCGCCCACCCACTACTGTTAGTCTCAGCTTACCTTAGTTAGTTGGTGGAGGGGGTTACCAACTAACTAAGGTATGGTGGTACGGTGACAGGTATGCTAGGACTAACAGCAGTGGATGGGCGCCGGCGGGTAATAGTTTGCATGAACTAAATGGTGGCGGAATAGCACAAAGTAATTCAAATCATATAGTATGAAAAAAAATTGGCATTTTCATACAAAAGTTGCAGCCGCCCGGGCAATTTTGTATGGCAACATCGATTTTATTGGTATTTTTACTGTTATTATAATAAAATTGTACTATGATGTGATCTAATTTAGTGTTGTATACCTATTTGGAACCGACTGTACGCATAGATGGATACGAAGACGGTCGTACAGTCCGTGGCATTTAAACCAAGTTAATCACGGACAATTCTTATCCTTATTTAATATTTAAATGCGAAAGTAACTCTGTGTGTTTGTTAACCCTTTTTAGGGTTCCGTAGTAAACAAGGAACTCTTATAGTTTCGCCATATTTGTCTGTCTGTCTGTCCGTCCACGGTTTTACTCAGAGACTATAACTACTAGAAAGCTGTAATTTGGTATAGTTATGTATATTAATCATGCCAAAAAAAGTGGTAAGATAAAATATTTATGAACAATTTTTTTTTATATCTACCATGCAAGTAAAGTTGGAGTATTTTTTTTTCTCGACTGACCCATCGTGTGGGGTGTCGTTGAATAAAAGAACAAAGACTTGTGAAAAAATTCACAGCAGTATATAACAAAATTTAAAGAAAAACTATCAGCGCTAAGTTTTACAAAAATAAAAGTTATTAGCGACCAACTTATAAAATGTACTCGGATTATTAAGTTCATACAAATTCAATAGAAAATTAGTTTTTTAGACGTTTTTAGTGGCGTAAACTCAAAGTGGACATTCGCAACTACGGAACCCTACACTGCGCGTGGCCCGACACGCACTTGACTTGATTAATTTTGAAACTGAATCCCGTAAGTTGAGGCTCGAGTCGAACTTTTAAAGCAAGTTTAGTCTATGATCACAGGATCTTATGTAAGTATGTAAGTATATATTACACATTACTCATTTATTGATCGCTAACATGTTGCGTAAGGTGACAAAATATTGGTGCAGTATTACATGTACCCAGTTTGGGTGTGGCGATGCAAACATCAAATAAAATTTACAATATCAGTAAATTTAAACTTAAAGTAAATATACATTAATATAAGTTATTGTTGAATAAGTTATAAATTTTATGAGATTATAATATACTTAGTTTAAACGTTTAATAAAATTGTCCATAAAAAAAGAATGTATGTCAAGGGCTATCGTGCAGGTAAAAATAAGTATGTAAGCACGCTTAGTCCAAATTCTAAAGTTCTAAAACGTCCAAGGTTGTCAAACAATAGGTAGCTACTTATCTATGTAGCCACATTTTAAGGATTATATAAGTCACATATATAACGAGAGATTGAAAACAAGTCACTGTCAATGCTAAGTATAAATAAGATGGTTACACGAATGTACCAAAAATATATATATTACACAAAAATATATAGATATTTCAATACACGAAAAAGCCTTTACGCCAAAAATATTTTATTTATGAAAATATAAAATAAGTAGATATAAAATATGGAAAATATTAATATTTATGTATGTGAAAAGTCCTTCCTGCGTGGACGGTCCCTAAGGCTATTCAGCGACCAAACTCCCGTCCACTTTAGAATGGTGTCACTTACAAATTCCGAAGTAACGTCGTTATAACAAAGGGACGTAAACAAAGTAAACTCGTAATGACTGTTTCGCGTGGAAAATGGCCAATTTTGAAAAAAATGTTTATGTCAGCATGTTTTTGTTATTTCAAGAGAAGCTGCTTAAGTAACCTTTTTTAGCTGACGGAAGACTTTAAAATTATATTCACATTACTTGATGCGACAAAAAGTAGCGCAAAATAAGACATTTATTGCCCTCGCCCTTATCTCTCGACTCATCACCAGAGGTCAGAATTAGGTAGAGTTATTTATGTATTTACACTGTTTTCATACAGCGAAAGAATAAAGTGGATATGCCTCAAATACCGGGATTAATTTTAAAGAGCAAAAAATCCCATGATTTCTTAAATAAAAAGTTATTAACTTCTACACAATTTAGACCACTGCACGCGTGACGTTGCCAATATGTTAAAACTAATAAAAATACTAATGAAAATACAAATAAAAATTGTATGTTGTGTAAAATTGTTTTATTTGTCTTATCTATCTCTGAGTTTTTTATGATTATTTATTTGTGATATTGTTGGCAACATGGGATTGTCCATTAGAAATCCCGGGAAGATCCATATTAATATCGACATTTTGATGCAAGTACAAAAATAACTCTACCTAATCCCGACCTCTGCTCATCACTATTTTGAATCCATTTTTTTTCATTTTCACGTCACACCAACAAGGCGTTCAGGTCTCAGGCTCTGTCTGTTCCGTTAAAGATAAAGACGTGAAAATGTTTTTGTTTTTTTTTAATTTCGTTTTAGGCATCAGAAACTTCCTGTAAGCATACATAGGGCGCACTATAAGTTTCCGGAACTGGTCACTTACATAAACAATATTTAAAAATTTATTGCTACATTTGAAAATAGAACTCTTTGGCTGTAGAATGCAGTTTGTTTCATCTGACTGTCTTTTGTTTTTACCTTGTGGCGCCATTTAAAAAATTGTGTGTCTGCATCAACATGGATTTAACTCGGGAAAATTTTCTTAGTATGATTTTCTACGATTTTAAGTGTAATTTGACAGCTCAACAGAGCATCGCTCGGCTTGAAACAGCTTTTGGCAATGAAGCACCATGCAAGACAACTGTTTATAGCTGGTTTGCAGAATTCAAGCGTGGTCGTATCAATCTCAGTGACGAATCTCGCGATGGTCGGCCGTCCACCGCTGTGACCAACAAAAACATCGATGCTGTGCGCCGTATGATTGAAACAGACAGGCATGTGACCTACCATGAAATTCGCGCATCCTTAGAAATAGGCATGAGTCAAATACAATTAATCCTACACAAACATTTGGGTGTGAGAAAGCTGTGCTCGCGGTGGATCCCACACAACTTGACCGAGGCTCAAAAAACGGACCGCGTCACTTGGTGCAGTGCCATACATACCAGATTCAACGAAGGTGCGTCAAATTTGGTGTGGGACATAGTAACAGGTGACGAAACATGGATTTATTGCTACGATCCCAAAACAAAGCAGCAATCGAGCGTATGGGTCTTTCAAGATGAGCCGAAACCAACCAAAGTGGCGCGCGTGAAAAGTGCATCTAAGCGGATGATTGCTTCTTTTTTTAATAAAACTGGACACGTGGCTACTGTTGCTTTAGAGAATCGTCGTACAGTGAATAGTGACTGGTACACGACCATTTGTTTGCCGGAAGTTATTGACGAACTCCGTAAAAATAACCGTAAACGCCGTATCATCCTGCACCACGACAATGCTAGTTCTCACACGGCCAGACAGACAAACGACTTTTTGAAGGCGAAAAATGTAGAACTCATGAGTCATCCTGCATACAGTCCCGACCTGGCACCTTGTGACTTTTTTCTGTTCCCAAAAATTAAGAACCAATTACGCGGTCAACGATTTTCATCACCAGAAGAGGCTGTCGAGGAGTATGAAAAACACGTTTCAGAGGTCACCACAGAGGAGTGGAACAAAAGTTAAAACTGGTTTCATCGAATGAAAAAGTGCATAGACGCCAAGGGAGATTATTTTGAAAAACAATAAATTAATTTTGTACCTTTAATAGTATTTTTTCATATTCATTCCGGAAACTTATAGTGCGCCCCACGTATAAATATTAAAACCTTATTTTTAAACATTACGGAAAGTTTAAGTCATAGATATTAATCTTATTTACTACATATATATTTTACTATTAATACATAGCTATTCTAAAAAAAATATTTTGTTAATGTGTCTAGTTTTATTTTATAAGTAAAAACATACTTTATTTTGGCACAGGAATTAATTAAGTACCTTAATAAAATGTACGTAACTTGGAATAATTATTTATCTATCTTTGAAGTCCGTTAAACAGACCTGTTGCAGGCTTTCCAATTAGCTAATGTAGCAACGAAGGAAGTAATTTTATTCGGAGCAAAAGTTATAGCGAGAACTCACGAATGAATGCTGAGTAACCAAAGCAACGATGTTATACTTTTGCAAGATATCGTATTACATACACAGTCTGTCGCTAAATGCTGATAAGTTGGTACTCATATTCGAAAGTTGACCTTGTCAATCATACATTATTGTATTGTTGGGAAGTCCATGTACCAACTGCTTCTCTTGACGAACTGGGCGAAAATACGAATCATGATAATAGGCGATGCGGTTAGAAACCATCACTATTTTGATTATTTTTTCCACCATCTCGCCCATTACGCTCTTCTCCTTTTCGTGTCGATTGGCTCTAGTTACACGATATTTTGCCCCGTCAGTAAGTTGCCACTCTTATGCCTCGTTCCGACGCCCAGTAAAGGTCGTATTTTGTACAGCTGGTTGGGCACGATGGGCATGAGAGAAGGTGATGCATAGGCCGATCGGCATGACCACATTGTCAGCGGGCCTCCGATTTTCAATATATCGCCACTTTGCAAGCTCGTGACCACATCTACCCTTCTCAGTCCGTAGTCGATTTAGGTACCCCCAAGGTAGGTTATGGCCCGGAGGCAGCTCTTCCGATAGAGGAACAAAGTTAAGAGGAGGGGCGTATTGCCTATTGCTCCATATTTAGAGCTCACAAAGAAGAATTAGGTCTCTGGGTAGCCTTCAAATGGTTTTGAACACTTTATAAAACGGTTACGGCTTTTGAAACAAGCTTGTGCCTAGAGTCAGAAAATATTTCGCTATAACAGGGACTATTACGC
This sequence comes from Acrobasis suavella, assembly GCA_943193695.1. Classification (NCBI taxonomy): domain Eukaryota; kingdom Metazoa; phylum Arthropoda; class Insecta; order Lepidoptera; family Pyralidae; genus Acrobasis; species Acrobasis suavella. The sequence goes on from OW971942.1 coordinate 13,753,911, forward strand.
TAAAAGTGGCCTTTGATTCTTGTGGCCCTGGGCTCTGAGTCTCTGTCTGCCCCATTAGGGATAAAAACGTGATTGTATTTATAATGTACTTATGTATGTATGGAAAGTGTATGCTGGTCTGGGACATAAGTTAAAACGTTAAATGTACAAATTAAAATAAAAATCTAAGCGTAAGTACCTCCATGAAAAGGGACAGACGGCGGGAAATCACATTGTTTTATATGTACTATTAGTCATTGTTTTAAATGTACTATTATTGTTTTATATGTGGTTATATAATGATTGATAGGTTAAGATCTAGCTACCCCTCTAAATATTTTTTTAATCTTTATGGGTTGTACTGGATCATAATAATAGTCGCTTGTACACTCTTTCCTTCCGACATTGTAGTGCGAGTATGGAAATAGTAAATCAACTTTTTTGTTGAGAGGTCTTTTGGGCTGCGGTGCTACATCTAGAATTTTTCTATTCAAAGATACGAGGTGCGATAGGTTCGATGAACTGAATGATTTGCATTTGATCTACACTGCCTTTGAGTTATTGGGGGTGGACACGCACAAACTGTCTTTTATTAGGAATACCTATTATTTCCCATATGTTCTTTTATATAGGTAGAAGGTATAGCCCAAACGCAGTTCAATTTCTGTGAAAATTATTGGATTGAATTGAAGTTTTTCATAACAATTCAATTAAAAACTAACAAGTATTTCCTATCATATATGTATAACAATACATATTATATACTTACCTAGATACTCGCATCTCATTATACCCCATTTCTTTTGGCACTTAATTATAGGAATATACAATCTTGACACGTATTTTTATTAAAATATACACTATACAAATCAATAAGTAGGGACCTTTGCAAATAATTACTTTGCTATATATTACGTAATTTATTACTTGTAAAGATAATTATTTGAAAAGTGTATACTTAATGTGTTTTTGGAAATCCTTGGGGGAGGCCTATGTCCAGCAGTGGACTTCCTGTGGCTGATATGATGATGATGATGAATGTGTTTTAATAAAAAGACATGTCAAGATTGTTTACATTTATTTAAATACCTAACCAATTGGGGTGCAACAGTAGATCGGAAAAATATTTCGGCATCATATAAGTAATAATTTACGTAACTCACAATATTCGAGGAAACCAACCCGTAAAACGACTTACCGCGAACATCGAATATAATGTTCCCAAAAACATCTTCAATAAGACCCTTTATGGGTTTCCCAGATACACGCGTATTTTTTTATTTGGTTTTGGCCCATTATGGGGGAGTGCCATTTGTCCCATAACCAATACTCGTTTAGAGGCCAATGATGTTAGAAATGGTTTAGAAAATCTCTATGCCATACAATTTTCCTGTTTACTGACAATATTTGATTGAATTGTAGTAAGAAACAAAGACGCCGACGATTTTTAAACGTTATGCACATATATAGGTATCTACTTTTTGGCTGGTTTTCTACGGTTACCCTCTTAAGCTTTCTCGTTGCTATATTGACCACACACGATAACAAAAAAATAAAATTACTTTTTACCTGGACTGATTTCAACTTGGCAAAAGTTCAGCCATATTTTGCCTTGATATGAAAGTACATTCTTTGTACTTTAAGCTTAATGATGTTCATTAATTTACTTTCAATAAGATATACTTACACAGGTATACATTATTTACATTTATTTAACTAGGGACACATAGCAGCAAGAACTGATGGCCGATGGGACGTAGAAGGGTTTTTGAATGGCGGCCACGTACGTACCGGCAAGTGCAGCGTAGGACACCACTAATTAGGTCGTCAGACGACTTTAGCAATTGGTCATTTTGGAAAATCTTGGGGGAGTCCTATGTCCAGTAATTAACTTCCTGTGCCTGATATGATGATGATTTGTATGTTTAGTATTTGCATTATCCATTTTGTTCTGTTTCTTTCGCCGCACTCATTCTTAACTTTATACCCAGGTCCATGGTTTTGGTTTATCAAGATTCCGACCCGAGATTCACATTTTACGACCACTTTCGCGTATGCGGTGACTATTCGCGTCACATTGTTGTATAATTTCCGTATTTTCATGCTGTTTTTATTCGAGTCCAGATATGAAAGGGTTTATGGAAATGTTTCATTACGTTCTATCGGGGGACATATTGTTGATAAAACAACTACGTTTTATTTTTAACTTCATAAAAGTGCTTGATGAATCGTGACTACGCACATAGCACGTATGATTGTATTAAATGACTTGTAGCTATATATTTATTGTGATGGAAAAGTCAATGTAAAATCATATTGGTAGCTCAAAAAATTGGCATCATAATTTTGGTATATTAAAAAAGCTCTGTACTCGTGACGTCTCTTCTCAAACATTGATAAACCTGGCCGTCTCGAACAGAATTGGAATAATTAAAACTAAAGTTTAGTAGAAACTTGTGTTGGTAATTAAGTCGTTTCGGTGACGATTTGTGATGATACTACGAGCTTTTAAACTTAATGACGAGCTTTGTGTGGTAAGTGCATACATGGTATCTAGTAGTACCTACTGTAGGCAATGTGGTCTATTAGTAATTAAATCCGTCACAAAAATAATTAGATATTTCATCGTGAGCTGGAATTTCGAGAGTATGTAGCTTAATAGATAGATAGATCACTCTTATTGTACACCAAAAGAAAAATGTTACACAAATAAATAATTTTACATTAAATGAGTACAATGCTCGGTCTTATTGCTTAAAGTGTTCTCTTACAGACAACTAGTGGATGGAGAGGAATATGAGAAAGACAAAGACGGTGTTGCAACTGACTAAGAAGGAAAAATAATATTTAAATTAAAACAAATTTAACATTGACTTACACATATATACATAAAAATTATAAATTTTACTTACATAAAACAGGTAATGTACATACACATACATACGTGGGACACTCACAAAGTTTTGCGAAAATAAAAAATAGGGTACTAATGGTATTTTTTTTAATAAATCTTTTTGAAGTACTCTCCACCAGCCTCTATACAAAGTTTCATGAGTCTGAACCAATTTTCAAAACACTTTTTCCAGTCCGCTGCAGGTACCTCGTTTATTGTCTGATACTGACAGCGCATCTTCCGGCGACGAAAATTGTATCCCTTTGAGCAGATTTTTTATTTTCGCGAATAAAAAGAAGGTCACATGGTGCTAGGTCAGGACTTTAAGGGCCCCCTCCTGTTAGGGCTGTAAGGAGGTGACCCAGGCGTTTAACCGGCGTGCTGTCCAGGAAGTCCCTCGTTTTGAGCGCTGTGTGGGCGGGCGCGTTGTCGTGGTGAAGCAGTAGCCCGCGGATCCCTGTCGGTCGCTTTTTGCTCAAAACAGAGAAAGCTTCTGGCAAGCATAGGCGTTGATGCTTCTTTGATTCTATAAAAGAATTGACACCAAGTAGCCAGTCAAATAAAAGCTCGCTATCAAAATCTTCCCCCCGCTTCAAGATCGCTTTACTTTGGTAGGCGTTGATTCGTTTTGAAACACCCAAACCGTCGACTGGCGCTTCGTTTCTGGATCGTATTGATATATCCAGGACTCATCACCTGTAATGATGTTGTAAACACGCCGATACGAGCCTGCTTCAAATTTGTTTATCATATAGCTGTACCATTCCACCTGGGCTTACTTCTGAGCATCTGTAAGGTTGTGCGGCACCCATCGTGAAACTATTCTCCTCAGGCGAAATTGCACGTGTAGAATCTTTTGAACGCTTCCTGATCCAATCTGCAGGATGTGCTGAATCTCCTGATATGTAACTCGCCTATTGTCGTGGATTAAATTTTTCACTGCTAGCACGTTTTCTTCCGCAACAACCGTCAAAGGGTGACCACTTCTTTCCTCATCCCCAAAGTTAGTCGACCGTACTTGAATTCGTTATACCAACGATACACGGTTGCCTTGGAAGGGTCTTCACCCATAAATGCTATTTGAAGCCTATCGTACGATTCATCCGGTTTCAGGCCTTGAAATCGTAAAAAATCATAGCGCGAAAATGTTTTCGGTTTAGATCCATTTTTTAATGAGACACGATAAGAATTAGTCCGCAAAAAATTAGAAGGGAAATTTTAAAATTGGAACGTACTTTTTTATAGGTAGTAGTCTACACACTTGCCGTATTAAAACTGGCAGTTCATTCCACAGGCGCACTACTTGGACGAGCTTAATTAATCAGAGCTCATAATAATTAACGCATACATTGGATTCTGACAATGTGAAAGGACTGATTGGATTGTGTTCAAAGGTGCAGCACCAGCACAATGCTGGTTTTTTTGTTACTTCTTATATGATATCTATGAAATACTTGTTATTTAATCCACCAATGCAAAAATGTTTATTTACAATATAAATATTTATGTAGTGAAAATTTCACCATAATTATTTTATAATATATAAAGAGATAAGATAAATTTTTAAAAATTCTGGGGAAAAAGCTTTGAGCTTTCCACGCAATTTCTCATTTCGCCTTCCTCTGTCCACATCAGGCACTTACAACCCTTGATTTAAAAAATGTGCGGCGAAGAAAGTTATTCATTAACTTCGGCTCTTTGCGTGAATACAAAATGTTTTGTTTTTGTTTTTGGGTTGTAAAATCATGTGCCTTTTTTAAAGAAAATTACACGTTGAAAACATTATTTTCTTTTACAGTACATTACATAGATACTTACTTAAATAGTTATTAGGTAGGTACCAAGAGTTCTGGACTTTGTAGATAAAATAACCGGCCGAAATTTAAAATAACCGGCCAAGTGCGAGTCGGACTCGCGCATTAAGGGTTCCGTACCATAATCTGTAAAAAAACACGTTTGTGGTATTGAAGCCCCCCCCCCTCCCCCCCTAAATATCAACTTTATTCTGTTTTTAGTATTTGTTGTGCAACAGAAATCCATTATCTGTGAAAATTTCAACAATCTAGCTATCACGGTTTATTATATACAGCCTGGTGACAGACAGACAGACGGACGGACTGCGGAGTCGTAGTAATGGAATCCCGTTTTTACCCTGTGGGTACAGAACCCTAAAAATAACTATTTTAATGAAATATCAATTTTCAATCATACTTTTTGAGTTACGTGTAAAGAAATATAAATACGAGTCCGAATGATATCTGTTAATATACCGTAGAAATAGAAATTATTATTTTTTTTACCAGAAAAATACATACTCGTACACGAGCACAATTTTTCCTTATCTACAACATAACAATACAGAAATAAGTAGAATTGTGTACAATGAAAAATTTCTAGCCGTTCCCATACTAGAACAAACCTGCCAACTTTTTGTCGTTTCCAAACTTTGATTAACACGTTACAGTATCGCTACTTAATAAGTTTAGTTTAGCCAGAAAAATGTTTAACTGCTGAACAGATACTTGCCGTCATGTCAAAAAACCGCATCGAAATCGGCCCATCCATTCGAGAGCTACGATGCCACAGACAGACAGACATTATCCAGATGGACAGACAGACATTGGCGTCAAACTTATAACACCCCTCTTTTTGTTGGTGGATAAAAATAGCAAGCCTCTCGCCGCTTTCAAAAGCAGTAATAATGGCATAAAACATTCGCATAGCCTTATCTGCATTTGTGACATATTTGTCGCAGTCACACCTACACCTCACCTGCCATACACCAATTGTTACACTCAAACCAATCAATTATATTTTGAACTTGCAACAACAAGGTGAACTGAAACGTACAAACAAACAGTGTTTGTTAATCTGCTAATTGATATCGAAAGCCGATATGCTTTCAAATTTGGCAAAACATTATGTTGATCAAATGGATCGAGTTAATTGCTGATTGTTTTCATGGCTTAGGTTTCGATCGTATTGTTTTGTGTATGCGTATCAACTCGGTAGTTAATAGATTTAGGTGTTTCCGTGTTACTTTGTGGAATTCAAAGTTACATACTAGGTATATATCTGAACTTCTTGGTGTGATTCACCAACCAGTCATCATCATCATTCATCATTTCAGCCGCATAACGTCCACTGCAGGACATAGGCCTCTTCCAACGATTTCAAAATGATCAATCTAGAGCGGCCTGCATCCAGCGCTTTCCAGCGACCTTATTCAGGTCGTCAGACCACCTTGTAGGTGGGTGTCCTACGCTTCGCTTGCCAGTACGTGGTCGCCATTCCTTTTTGAACCTTTTTGCCCCATCGGCCATCGGTTCGTCGCGCTATGAGTCCCCGCCCACTGCCACTTCAACGAACTAATCCGCTGGGCTATGTCAGTGGCTTTATTTTTCCTACGAATTTCCTCATTTCTGATTCGATCACGTAGGGAAACACCGAGCATAGCCCTCTCCATAGCGCGTTGAGTGACCTTGAGCCTTCTTATAAGACCCATAGTAAGGGACCACGTTTCAGAGCCGTAAGTCATCACTGGTAACACACATTGATTAAACATTTTTGTCTTGAGGCACTGAGGTATTTTGGATGAGAAGACACTGCGTAGCTTCCCGAATGCTGCCCAGCCGAGTCAGATTCGTTGAAAGACTTCTTCCTCGAAGCTGCAACTTTCTGCCTGGATCAATTGACGCAGGTAGATATACTGGTCTACAACTTTGAGTGTGGAGCTCCTAACACATACAGGTAGGGGCGCGACATGGACATTCGACATTACTTTCGTTTTGTCCATGTTCATTTTTAGGCCCACCTGTTGGAAAACTCGATTTAGGTCTCCGAGCATAGTACTTAAGTTTTTCATCAATTCTGCCATGACAACAATATCGTCAGCAAATTGGAGGTGAGTGATCTGATGACTCACCATTGATGTTGATGCCAAATCCTTCCCATTCCAGAAGCTTGAAGGCATCTTCCAGTGCAACAGTGAACAGTTTTGGAGATATAACATCTCTTTGCAGTGGAATAGCCCTCGTGCACTGCTCCTGTACTCGGACTGACATAGTGGCGTTACTGTATAAGCACTTCAACACTTCGATATACCGATAGTCAATATCGCATCGGCATCGCTGGAGAGACTGAAGCACGGCCCATGTTTCGATCGAATCGAAGGCTTTTTCATAGACCACGAACCCCAATAACGGCCGGTTATACTCCCTCGTCTTCTCTATAACATGCCGCAACGTGTAAATGTGGTCCGTGGTGCTAAAGACTTTACGGAAACCGGCTTGTTCGGGAGGCTGGAACGCATCAAATCTGTTTGCGAGACGATTCGTGATGACCCTTGAAAACAACTTATATACGTGACTCAGAAGCGTGATAGGCCTATAGTTCTTCAATAGAGTGTTTAGCGACCACTGAGATATTAATAAAAGCAATTGGATCTGGTTCGATCCATCACCGTCTAAAGGCCAGGAGTGGCAACAGGATAATGGATAATTTATTTGAATTAGGAAGAGTATACAAAAACATTGTACAGTGTTATGTTGAATGTACACGTCCAGTTAGTACGTGATGTGCTAAATTAACAAAATAAATTATTTGCTTATTAATTAAATATATATCCTAGTTCGCATCACGTACTACTATAAGGATGCTGTCATAATACTCCCCCTTTTGTTTTAAAAAAGAAAAAAACAAAATCATATCAATGCAAAACTAAACATATGAAAAATACAAATGTTACAAAGATAATCTACCTATTTCTAACTATCTATTAGTCCCAGGGAAAAAAATGTACGTACTAAATAACAATAACAAAATATTTTCTTCCTTTAAATAAAAATCTTGATTTCTTCATTTCCGCGTAGCTTGAACGTCGACATTTATCCCATGTATAAGTTCGGCGGCGCAGCAACCAGTATCTTGTCGATGACTGGAGCAGTTTCCTTGTAGAACTGAGTGTTTATCTTTATCCTAATTTGTTTATTTTACTTATTACCAATGCTGTTTTTATTGACTTATAATCTCTCAGTTTCTCCTTTGTTTACGATATGCACATTGCACGTGCTGAAAAACGCTGTGTAGGCAAATAATTTCTGCGCGGCAAAACTGTGCGTCTATGCATTTTGGAGTACCTTGACATTGTGAGTCACACAATTTATTTATATAATGTCTTCCTTATTAATTCCGGAATCATCGTTGATATTAAAACTTTAAGTTTCTCTTGGTACTCAACTATGGTCTTGATATGCAGTCTTTGTGTCTCTTATGAGCTTTCAATTGCCACTTCCCTGTGAATCGGGAGACTTCTGCTCGTAGTCTTTCATGAGACCGATGTGAGCGTGCTCGCAGTCCGCAGTGAGTCGAGACTGTAAAGAGCGATGTCAACGAGCGCCGGTGGAAATCCTGCCGCAGTGCCCCGCTGGAGAGTATGGCAAGACATAATATATTTCTTCATCCAAAACGTGAGCTCGGCGGATGTGCCGGACGCTATAATAGTCGATGCAGGTACTTGATCTCAGGACCAGGAGCTCGGTGCGTCGGCTGCTATGGACCTGGATATGACCCATTAGCTGGCTTGCTCTTAAGATTGTTAGCTGCTAACCATTTGATACATCTTGAGAGAGGTTATTTTCAGTAGAAATATAGCTTTCAAAAATCGGCTTCTGTGATCGGCATTTATAAATGTTTTCTCGTCAAAATTACGATCGCTGTTCCATTAAGTTGTTCACTCTTTCTCTTGCAGGCTTCATAGTTATCAAAATATTTGCTCCTTTATTTGCCAAAAAACCTATATAAATTCTTCTAAAATACGCCTTTCTGAACAACATACGGCCATCGGCGGCCTTGCGATCTTGACCTCGATCAATTTTGTTGCATCTGCATTTTTGCTCGTCGTACGTAATGCAGTGATTCTATGTGGAATGCAATTTGTGACGTCATAATATCTATTTCTTTATCATTTTGACGTTGCGAATGAGCGATAATGTAGACGGTTTTTTCTTCATGTGTGGGTATGATCGCTATTTTTCACCTTAACAGAGTTTACGGTGACAGCTGTCGGGAATGCGCAGATTTTCCTTGGTATGATCCATCGTTGCCTCGACGTTGTCCATTGTGGTTGCCTGGTGATTCCTGTGCCTTTTGAATTTCCACTCGTGGGACCCGCTTGAGGGAGGCCAGTGGAAATGTGCACGTTGATCGTCTTTCCATTTCTTCAGGCTTGAGTCTTCGGCTTGCGTGTTGCTCCAAACTTGAGGCGCGTGTTCATCACGTCGGGGTATATAGCTACCACGAAGGTACTAATAAAAACCATTGGATCTGGTTCGATCAATCACCGTCTATAGGCCAGGAGTGGCAACAGGATAATGGATAATTTATTTGAATTAGGAAGAGTATTTATACAAAAAAATTGTACAGTGTTATGTTGAATGTACACGTCCAGTTAGTACGTGATGTGCTAAATTAACAAAATAAATTATTTGCTTATTAATTAAATATATATCCTAGTTCGCATCACGTACTACTATAAAGATACTGTCATAGAGTGTTATCTCCCTTTTTGAAAAACAAGACCACCATACCCATTTTCCACGCTTCTGGCGTTACGCCCTCGAGTAGAACAGAATTAAAGAGTATCTGAAGGACTTTCAGTACCGGCGTTTCGCCCGCTTTCAGAAGTTCTGCTGTAATTACATCCTCGCCCAGCGCCTTGTGTTTTTGAGCTTTTGAGGGCCATCCTAATCTCGTACAGGCTGATATCCGGGATATCTTCGGTGTAGTGTCGGGTCAGCTTAGCTCTTAGGTCTTTAGCCATTTGTCCGCTGGGTTGGAGAACGGAATTATACAATTGTTGATAAAACCTTTCGATCTCTGCTAGAACCCCTTGTTTAGTCGACACCACGTCGCCGTCCTCCGTCTTCAGCTTCATCAGTGACTTTGCCCAACCGACATAGCCCTTGCAAACACTTTGGAGCCTTTGTTCTGCTCGATCGTCTCCTTAATACATTTTGTATTAAATGAGCGGATATCGTTTCGCAAGGACTTTTGTATACGTCTTTTGAGCTGCCGATAACCAGTCATCATCATCAGTGAATGATCAGTCATGATCATTCGTCGTTTGACCGCCGATCAATTGACAACTTGTTTGGTGCCTGAAGATGCCTCGTGGAGAGGCGAACACGTGTTGCGTATACATTCCATATCACCGTAGCCACAGCACTCATAGCAATACAAATTACATAGAATTAACTCGGTACTTACCTACCGTACAAAACTGGAAGGTAAAAGTCACAGACATATAAAAAGATGAAAACCAAACATTATTGTATAATACCTCTACAAAGAATGCCGCGTGGCTTGAATTTACACTTTTAATTTTATTGTTTACATTAATTTTATTGTTTTTCTGTAACATAATTGGTAATATATGGAACAAAAATTTGTAAAGTACTATACTTATGAATGTGAAAGAGTGCTTAGTATACAAACACCTGCAATAACTATTTATAAATATATTATTAAGGTAATTAAAAAAAACTACGAGTGAAAAATTGCCACGCGTTGCTAGTATGTAATGTTTGGTCTGTTTCCCCCTTTTTGTAAGTATACTTAGTTTTTTTGTAATTAACCGGAAAGGGCGTGGGTTCAGCAAAGGAATCGTTTGACAGGTAGAGAAGACCAAGGCTTTTGCCGCCGTGAACAATGTTTGTAATAAAGTTAAACATAAAGAGGGATCCAGAAAGTCCCTGAAGGATAGAAATAAAACAGAGAAGAACAGTGAATTTTGAAAAGGATCAGCCAGTTTATTTTTATTTATTTATTAAGCAAACAAAACAGTTAACAATCACATACAGTTTTAAACAAATTTAATAGAAACGTAGTGTAGGATGTTCGATGTTGGGTTGATGACATCAGGCTGCTGGAAAGCACTGGGGGGTTACTCCATAAAATAATATGTTTGTAGCGGGAGCGAGGTGATATGCTCGACCGCCACAAAGGGAAGACCCGCCAGGCATGTTATTGCGCCTGGGGAACCGCGGCTCCAACGGTGTATCGTCGGAAGTTGTATATATGCAGCGAATCGGGCGAACTCTAAGATCGAGATGTAGGATACTGCTGGCGCCATCTCATATGCTTCTTGTGAACTATATCGTCCGTTGTCTCTTGATTGGTTTCTTATTGTAGTTCCTCGTAGTGGCCGTAGAGTTCGCCACATGTTTATAGTCGTACGATAGTAACGTCCTCTTTCTATGTCAAGCCAAATTAGACTTAGAGTTTAGACTTTATCATCATACGTTAGTGGTCAATGTTGCTAGACACTGAAACGCGGATACCCAGTGACGACCTCTTTGCGTATCGTTTTGGAGTAACCCCCCGGGATTGCGAATAACAGAGCGGGTTGGCGCAGACAAAAGGCGGCGTATGCCCAACGCGAACGGCAGAGGGTACCTGAAAGCTGTTGAAGATGATGATATTTTTAGGGAATAAAATACTATATTTATAGCTATAAACCGGTCACAACTCGATCCAACGATGATAAAATACATACTAGCCGGGGTCGCTGTGAAACGCCAGGTAGACTGGCCAGCTGCCAAATCTCGGTAGTGGAACGAACCGCCTAATTTACTTTGAATGACACTAACGTGCACCCAGCCTGACACTGATTGGCTTACTACGTTCATGTTTTAACTGATTTTAAAACAGCAGGAGATTTTCATTTCGGAGTGTTTCAAGTGTCATATGAGTGATCTTAGTTCTTCAAGTCTACTTGGAAAATTTGTATATGTTGCATATATTGCCAATAACATAAGTAATTACGTAACTTATAGAAAAAAATTATGCGCTTGATCTTCTTACCAATATAAAATTCGAATATAAGCAGAATCAGCTAAGTGTAATGTGTTGCCAAAATATATATGGGGCTGTAAATTCAACGCTCAGATACTCAGATACTCAGATACTCATTTATTCATAATTATTATTACACGTCACAATGTATATCAATATTATATAACTTAGTTAGTATACTTCTGTATACGAAACAATTATAATAATATTAAATGAATTTCTAGAAAAGAATTAGGTACATGTCAAATGTTTAAAAATAGAAATTAAAATGTCAAGAGACTACAACATATACTTAGTTACGGCCATGAATTCCTCGATACTATAAAAAAACTCATGGTGAACTACTAGTTTATAATCAGTTTATCACAAAATTTTAGGTTTACTGAATAACAGACAGACAAAATATTCTATCACCCAAAAAGCTATTACGTTCAAGATAATCCCCTATATAAATCTCCCAGACTTAAACAAGAGAAGATTTAATAGAAAATATAATTATGAGGGGGCTGAATCCCTTAAGCCATAAGAATTTTCTATAATAATAACCTTATATGTCGAAATCCAATCGTATTACACAATGATAAGGTTTAAATTTGTTTGAGCCGGGTTAACCCTCAATTCCAAAAAGCGATTTGGATGGCATCTACAGAAAAATGTGGTCATCAGTGTTATTGATCTCCGCAACTTGCAATTTTGTGCAAACTGCGGCCAAATGGACCATCTGTTACAAAAATGTGGGAAGTGTATTTGGAGGGTATTGGTGGTTGAAAAAGGTCTCCCCGAGGTATGTTCATTGTACTCATCGTAGTAGATTGAAGATAAGAAAATGTGTTTCATCATACTGTGTCGATAATATTTGTTTATTGACCGAGCGAGCGAAGCGTCTCAGTTTCGAGATTAGCCCAAAATTCTTTTGTCCGTCTGTCTGTATGTCTGTTCTCGCCTACAGGTCGCATTTCTTAATCGATTCTCATGAAATTTTGTAAGCAAGTTCAGCAACTAAATAGAATTTTTTTGTCGAGCCAGTTTTTCGATATTTTCCAAAATGGCGGAAATATGGAGGTTTAAAATTTTAAAACTTATATATCCGGCATTTCAAAATATTTTCATAAAGTCGTTAGACTTTTTTGTTGCCAATATAAAAACGTATTTTTTTTATTTGAACTACTTTTTTGTCTGAACAACTGTCTTAAAAATATATGTCTCCCGTGGGAATCAAGCCCGCGACTTATGAGTTACAAGGACAATGTCTTGATCACTATTTTTAAGAAAAGAAGAAAATTGTCAAACATTTGTGGCGTACATTCAATACCATATAGATCACAAAAAATCTATAGATTTTAGTTATTTTTTCATAAGTTTACAAGATTGACGTGATTTTTTTGGATCGTATGACTTTTTGTTGTCTTGCTTGTTTAAAATTTTGTTTAATTTATTTGTCCTCTCGTTCTCGCCGCTAAGCGGACATAAGCCTGGAGCTATTTAATTTAGACCGCCTCATCAGAATAGGTACAATGAAACTTCTTCTTTTAAGAAAAGAGGAGGAAAAGAAATAGAATAAGCTAGCAAATGTAAGGGGTGGGTAATGGGTTTAGTTAGTAAGGAGGGGTATACTTCAATGGGGCTTATACGTAAAGGATAGGCGGTAGGCCTGTCTACTTTCTTCCCAACAGTATAGTTTCAAAACCCTCAACGATTTAATATCGGTTATTCCATGGTTGTAAAGTTATAAAGGCTCGCGAGGTCTACTTTTCTCACAGAACTACTAGTGATAAATTAATTACGTTATCATCTTATCAACCGCAGGAAGTCCATGACAACTCCGAAGAATTTTACTTTTAATTTTTAATATTAATCCCGCGAATATTATTTGAAATAAGATAAAACTTATATTTGCACTAACCGCATATGTATAACAAAGAAACATAAATAATTAACAAAACTTATAGATTTAAAGAGTGTGGTGTCTTACCACTCTTACCAAAATGTCAAAAGGCAGGCCCAGGACAGACAGAAATGGAAAGAGCTCCACCAACAAGAGCATCGCTCTTAAACATAAATGAAAAACAGAGTTAAAATATCCCGCTTTTCAAAAAATATCTCTAAATAAAAATAGCGGCTACTGATATAAAATTGATGGCCCTCAGGGATCGCATTGAACGAGAGGGGACAATTTCAATCATTCGATACATTAGCTTTATTGGCCGTACCTAGTAGAAGTGTTTGCTTTGTACTTCACAGTGTCTGCGCTTAAAAAATACACATTTTACTAAATATTTAAATAAATCGTGCATTTTAAGGCTAATTTAGTTCAAAGAGTGTTTAAATATAGACAGTAAAAATATTTATGTACTAGCTGCGCGCCGCGGTGTTACCCGCGTGAGTAGCCTATGAGTTAATCCAGGGTGTCAGCTTCCTCCCCCCCCAATGGGTTCCCGGTTTGTCGTACCGGGGGGGCTCAGTACCCGTGGTAGTCGGTGGCCACGGGGAAGCTAAGAGGAACCCGCGAGGGGGCGCTCCTGCTGGCGTCCACCAGCAGAGAGCGCCCACATTGGGGCGGCGGGGGAGTAGGAAGTTCTCCCCCCACCCGAGGAGGGGCGCTCCCGCGGGCTCGGTTTCGGCCTTGAGCCTGTAGGGATGCGCCCAATGGGGCGGCGGGGGAGTGGGAAGTTCTCCCCCCACCCAGGGTGGGGCCGCCGGGAGGGGAATGTTTCATTGCCCTCTCGGCGCTTCAGGCGGGGCCACACCGCCGTGGCTGTGGTAGGAGATCGGTCGCAGAGGAGGAGGAGTGTCGGTGTTACGTTGCCGCTCTCCCTATCCTCCGCGACCGAGCGGTGCCGCACCGCGTTTGCGGCGAGAGGCAAGCGGCGGAGCCTTTCATCTTCTCCGCCGCTGGGAGCCGGTTTATCTGGCTCCCATGAGTCCACAGGCGGTGGACTGCGTGGGAGTTTGCCGCCTCTCAATTAGGCCGAGGAGGTACGGCGCGTCCGTGAGTTCCGGACGCGCCGACTTGGTGAGTGGGGGGGCGCTGTGACGCCCCCGAGGAGGGGCCGCTTTGGCGGCCAGCCGCGCCGGGGTTCGCGGATGTATTTCCGTTCCCGTGTCCCCGGCAAAAGCGGTTGAGATGGAACTCCGGAGGTTTTTTAGTGGGTAGGCACGTCGCTCTGGCGTGGAGTCCTACATAACCCGACAGCCTCCCCCGCAGGCTGACGGGTATCCGTAACAGGGATCTTTCCTTGGTAAAAAAAAAAAAGGTGTCAGCTTCCTGAATACCCAATTTATCAAAATTGGTCTAGCCGTTTGCGCGTGAAGAAGTAACAAACACACTCACTGTCTGTGTCTTTATAATATTAGTGTGATGTGAAGTGTGATATACAGTACAATGTCTTCGAATTTAAATTTCTCGTTGAAATATATGACCTTGTTAGATTATTTTAAGTTATACTATTATTTTGATGTATGATTTGCCATTAGATGGTTTATGAGATTCAGTTTATTACTCTTAAGGAATATTATTTTTATTTTGTTGGTTTTGGTAGGAATATATTACATTTAAAAATGGTGGATCGAGTTGCTCCTAAAATATTTATAATATTAATTATACAATTGTGTGTATACTCACATTATATTTATAAACAGTCAATAATGGATTTGGAGAAAAATTATATTCATTCGTAGAATGACGTGTGAATGACAGTTCTTTAATAGTGTTTGGGTTTGTTGGTTTTTACTTTGCAAGGGAAAATACAATACTTTTACTTTTATATAGATAATAATAGCTTATTTAGCCGATATACGTTTTTAAGTAGAACAAGAAAAATGATAGTTCAGAGCTTTCAGTGCAAGTACTTGTATGAGGAAAAAGACCCCACCATCCAGCACAATTGTAATGGGATTTATAAATTAAAACTGCGTAAATATTTGCAGTCTTATAATTATTCCCTAAATAACATCATCATCCGAGCGTATTCCCGGTTGGCACTTCAGCAGCGGTAACGCTTCAGAGCCCGGGGTCCGTGATTTGACGAGGTTACTGGTTTTTACACAGAGCGACTGCTGTCTGACCTCTGCAACCTAAAGGGCAGACCAGAACCAATCTAAGGATAGGTTTGAAAAATTGCTAGATGACGTTCAGAACCCACAGTTTATACGTGCCTTACAAAACACGAAATCATCTTTCTTTTTGGATAATCAGTTGATTAAAGCCTGCAATATCATAACCAAACTGGAAACCACTTTTCACAAAGTATTGTTCCCAGTGGGATTCGAACCCACGACTTCCGATCACAAGGCGAACTCATTGAAATTCAGTCTAAATATATAAGTTTAAATAATTTAACTCCTAATCATAACTTTGTAATGCTAAGCATGACTAATTATAAAGAATTAATTATCGAAGAAAGCACCGTATAACAATTTACGAAATATTAAAGTTCGTTTTAATCTGTCTCAACTAGACATTCAGGAAAGAGTCAAAGTTTATCAGATTAAATTAATCTTGTTTGTTTTGAAAAGCTTACAACTTTAAGGAAGTTAAAATTATGTTAACTGAGATTTAATTAGGTAGCAATTTTAACAAAGTTATATCTATTCAATTTAAGACTTATAATATAAAGACAGCAACTCGTACCCATGTTGATTATTTCGCAAAGCGCTTTATTAGACACTTTCAAAAAAATTTCAAAACGCTCATTAACTTTTCTTCTTATTGTAATTAAAGAGATTGCCCTTGTGGATTATTTTTAATCGAATAGCCATAATTTTCCTAATTTTTCTGCCATCGACAATATAGTATCGTGAAATTAGTATCCCATAATTGTACAAGTTTAAACTTAGTTTGGGGGATCAATCTGTGTGATTTGTATATTTTTTTCTGTATTATTTTTATTTTTCAGTAGAACTTACACCTTCTTTTTCTTTTAATGCAAATTACTGAATAGTTTCATCTTGTAATATTCAATTTCACCAAAAACACAACAAAATACGGTTAAAAATTCTTTATTTCTCAAAAGAATTAACTTTCACTTACAGAGAAACTAAAATAACTTAATTACAAAAAATATATATATGACGGCGAGCGAAATCAAATCACACGTATTAATTGGATAGGTAGGGTAGATTGAAAACAAAAATCGTCTGCGCTTGCGGCGTCTCTTCATAGATAATGTTTATTTAGGCCCGTACTAAATAACTAAAATAATTGTGGAATCCTTAAATTTATGGATGAAATCTTAACACTGGATAACTACCTGTATGTGGATATACCTACTCTGCAATATAGGAGAATACTGATAAAGAAAAGTAGGGGAAATGTGCCTAAAGCGGGTAGGCTTCGTTTTTCACTAATATATTACAAGCCGATTGTGCAAAAGTGTGAGTGTGGCGGGAGCACCCGAACACGTAACGATAAGAATCAGTTTGAACGAGACAGCGGCATCACGTGGTTGAGTTGTACAAGTCGAATCTTTTTATTTGCTGATTTTACTAAAATATATCAAGGTATGTGAATATCGATTATTTCAATCCGTTTAAACTTATATTACTATAAGTATTTGCGTGTTAATAGATTAGAATTCCCATTGTTTAGCAACATTTCTTATTAAGATTTTTAAGTTATTGTACAAAACGTGTAAAAGTAGCTTTTTGGGACAAAGCGGGTCGGGTAAAATGGGTAGCCGTTTGTTCCTATTACCCGTTTTACCCAAGAGATTAATATTATCGTCGAATTATGTCATTTATTTAAGTTTATTATATATAAATACAAAAAATATAAATATATTTATAGATTTTGTGGTTTTTGGGGTACACTGTCTGTTAACGCCCCCTGTTAATGCTTTAAAGACCATACCCACTTTGGGCCCCCCCTCCAGACAAAGAGGGTAAAATGACAGACTGATTTGTTTTAGATTTTTCTTAGTAATTATTTAAAAGAGACGTGTTTTGTTGTTGTAAATACAAAGTATAATTAATATTTTTACCAAATATTAAAATGAAACCTATTCAAATTAACACAAACCATAGGGTACGCTTTGGGCCCCTTTCCCCTAGTTCAAATTGACAGACTAAGTCACTCCTTCAAGTATAATGTTGGCGGTATATTTACACCCGGTGACTAACTACATCCAAAAAATATATTTTTAATATATGATAATGATCACGATTAACGCATTATTTCAGTAAAGACAACTTGAGATAACCGAGGATATACATAACTATATTAAATATAGTTAAACCTTTCACCGCAGGACTTTATATCAGTTGACGTGCCCCCAGCGCAAAGGGTAGTAAATCTAAAATAAATACCCACAACTAAAAAGGGATGTTATGTGCAATACAAGCATTTCTTTTTTATCGGAAATATCAGATGCTCGCGGAATGGGCACGACAATGTTTGTCGGATAAATCCGACGTTCGCCGTGAAAGGGTTAGATTCAGTTGTTAGTTTGCGAAAGTCTAAGTTACATATTATATGATTTGAATTACTTTGTGAGGGAGCATGCATCTGCTGTTGGTGGCGGGTGCACACGGGCTGTTGGTGGCAGGTATGCTGGAACTAACAGTAGTGGGCAGGCGCTGGCCGGCAATAGTTTGCATGAACTAACTGGTGGCAGAATCGAACAAAGTAATTCAAATCATATAGTATATATTAAATTATTATATAAGTAAGTACATATTAAAGTAAGTAAATATAAAGTAGGGTCGGGTCTCATCCAAAGGTCAGACAGCATAACTTAAAGTCGAAAGGTTAATCCTGCCCGACTTATAGATTTGTTTGCAACTCTCAATATTGTTATAAACAATGACTATCATTCACTGTAGGGAAACATTTTCAAGTTATTAATATTACCACCAGTGTGATAAACGAAGTCAGCAATTAAAATATAATTGGGTTGATAAATCTTAATAAAATGTAGCCTGGAAGATGACTCTGCTGTGGATATTGAGATGAGATCTTAGTAAAAAGAACAACATTTTGAGAAGATGATGGTCTGGTGGGAGTACGCATTGTTAGCGCTTTCGCGAGTAAAGTACCGGTGAAGTTCGCACAAATATGGAAGACCACAACGATACAATAATTTCTTGAGCTCATTCTTGGTTTTTTCGCGGCTGTCGTCTGTCGACTGCATGGTATCCATTACCATCAAGCTACGGCAAATGCCTTTAGGCAGTTTGCAAGAGTACAAAGTTGCTCACATACACACACGAAAAACAAATAACTTTTTAGATTTTAATTCAAAATACAGCTCTGGAGATAAAATTTGGTGTGAAAAAAAAGGTCTTATGTTCTCTCTAATATTTGGAGAACTGGCTCTTGGAGACTAGAATTTAATCTAAAATGTCAAGATTGCTATTTCGATTAACGTTAAACATTTTATACGGGATCTTTTCAAAAGAAAATTTGAATGGCCTGCGCAAAAAAAAGATGATGACCTCCAACTATATTATTTTGAGAACTTAACGTCTTTCCAGGAGACTACTTTCAAAAAACGATGTTTTGGACAACAATTATTCTGTAGATATTTCATAAAAATAAGCGAAACACGATGAATGTTTTCATGAGTGCAGAAACATTGTCTATTTGAAACATTTCATCTGATTTAATATGCATCGCGAAATAGAGTTTTATGAATGTTGTACTGAATAAAGCATTTGTATTTAATTATTAAAACAAATTTATAAAATAACCTTTTAAATATGCTTTTTTAATGTGATACAAATTGAAGAAAAAAAAGAGTGACACCGGAAAGTGGGATTCGAAGCTGGTTTCAGCTTCGAATCCCACTCAGACAGAAATCTACCTCCTTTTCTTTTATTTATCGGTAAAGTAAAATAATTCTAGAAAGTACCTAAAACAAACAAAAAATATGTAAAAACACAAATATAAAAAATGTGTATAGGTAACTCACCATATAACGAATAATAATTAAAAAGTTACAAAAAGCCTGACACCTGATAAAAAGATTAAACGAACCATAATATGAGAGAATGTTAAAAATAGATTGGTTAAGTTCCAATTATCGCTTGATTTACGACCCCAATTCTGCAGACCGCTGCACGTGTTTTAATGGAACCGCTTTTAGTGAAAATGTGTCATTCGTCACTGTCGTATTTCTTGTGACTGAGTTTGATGGCCACACATTGGTCCACACTCATATTATAATATATTAAGTTAATACATATTATTATTGGCCACCAACCTTTGTGACAAGAAACACGACAGTTACGCATAACACATTTTCACTTATGTGCATTATGGGTTATAATGCTATGGTCCATTCCGACTCGCTAAGAAAAAGAAGGTTGTTTTAGACCAAAGAGCATAAAAAAAACTGTTTAGCCCATCACTGATGTCAATAGATAATAGCGTGCTTGCACTTTTTTATTCCTGCATTAATAATTATTGATATGTGCTGGAAAGCTAAGATGTCAGCAATATTCGTTCTTCCTACTTTTTGTCCTTTGTGGAAAAATATTCCGAAACTAAAAACACCAAACTATAACACCATTTTGAAAGTGACCAACAGACAAGTATACTCTCTACCAACAAACAAAAAAAAAATCTAATCCGTGGTCGAGGTGTTTTCGAATAATCGGTGAATCGGTGAACATACATAAAAAAATCGCGACGAATTGACAACCTCCTCCTTTTTAGGAAGTCTGTTAAAAAGAACCGAATTTTATGTGCCGTGTGGTTTCCGACCAAGAAAAGGACCACTCCGTCTTTTCCTGCGGATATCGTAAGAGGCGATTAAGGGACTAACCACAAACATCACGTACTACAACTGAATTCCCAAGGGAAGATTTCAGTCGAAGTCCGGTTGCCAAATTGCCAGCTAAATTGTTCCAGCTATTTCTTCTCCATTTTACATGGTCTTCGGCATTCTTGAGTGACCATTGCGACTAGATTTGGAGAAGAAAAAGCGGAAAAGCACACCCCGGGCTTTGGAGAAGCACAGCCGACGAAGCAAATGGAAGAAGAGTTGCCGCTCGATAGTCCACTATCAATAGTATTGGTTGGTAACCGATACGATCGATAGTATCGATAGTATTGTAGTAGTCAGGATCGATACTGTCAATAAGGTCGATACTATCGATAGGCCTATCGATAGTTTGGCATTTTTCGATTGAAACTATTGATTGTAAAACTATCGAATTTTCGGCAACACTAAACGAAAGCGCGCTAAGATGAAGAGAAGGTCTAAGTTCTATACACTAAAAATGTTTACAAGGCAAATGCTATATTGCCACCTTAGCCAAATTTTGACAGGGCTTTATCGAAACTTCTTGTTTTGTGGTGTTGATAAGAACTAAATTTTCGACTGATCCCTTTGCGTCTAAAACCAACAAGCCCTGGGCCTTACCCTGCATTACGTAGACGTACTGAAGATAAAATAAGAAGTCGAGAAAGTATTGTGAATAATCCACCCAAATTCTCGCTTATTTGCGTCACGGTAAGCCGGGTTTTGCTGGGTAGTAATTGTTATAACATAAAGATGCAGAAAATATACAGGTAAAAATGGAAAAGTAAAAGTTTGAGGTCTCTGTTAGCTATATTTTTCCAGACAGACTCACGAGGTCTACACCTACAGCTTCTAGGAAGAAAAACGATTGTCATAGTCGTCGATTATTTCTCACAAACCACTTGTTTTAAAACTTTATCACTGATACTGTTTTATTTATTTGTGTATGAGTTGACAAGAACTTTTTAATTTTATTTTGGACCCAACCAGGATAAGTTGGAAAATGGCCATTTTCAAATTAACTACAAAAGGTATCCTGTACAGCACACATTAGCCAGCGAAATGTGAAGCAGTTACACGTTAAATCCATTGTAAACCGTCACGCCTAGCGGTCCTCTTCGACCAAACAACTGGGACACAAACTCCTCTACTACGACTACAGATTTGGCAACATAATTCGCTACTTTCCAACAACTCAAATCAGATACTTTTTAGTAAAAGTCAAAATAAAAATAAAAACTATTGGATTTGTATGAAATATAGACAAATACCATAGTCATAGTTTTTTGGAGTCTAATAGCGCTCTTAATATCATTTCTGCAATAACAAATCTAAAATCACGTTGAAATTGATATGAGCATGACATGTGATATTATTTTGTGATATTTTATTTTCTTAACAGTACCAAATAACATTTGAAGCTAAAGTTACTGCTCATTCTCTCGGCACTAAAAAGTGAAAAAGAAAATCTCTAGGGATTAAAACCAATTTCAAAACTGAACACGAGTGTAATCTATGTAGAATCAAAAATAATGTTGGCATTCTAGCAAAAAGAAAAGAAGAATTTTATTTTGAAATAAAAAACACTGGCACAAACATCGTGATTTCTAAAATTTGGAATTCATATCGTCGGCAACATGGATGAGTTTAGATAAACATTTTTATGTTCTTTGCTTCGGTAAAAGAAATAAATATAATTAAAAAAGCGTAAGTTTTCTATTTTGCCTAAGTTTAAGTCGATAGTGAAAAGACATCATGTTTACTTATAAAAATAAAAAGATATGAAGGTCCACCCAAACAAAATTATGAGTGAACATTTTATCGTAAGTTGGTAGTCTACGAAAAAATATTTTTTAGTATTTATTGTATGAAAACGACACCAAACAAAAGTTAAGATAAAATTGTCGGTTGATGTCTGACTAAGTATTGTAGGTGTGCTATTTTTCTTTATTCTGTTCTGTATTTGCTACTTTTTCTCACAGATGGAGATGAAAAGTAGAGTGTGCTACTCGGGTACGGTAATATTTTTATCTCGGGCGATATTCAGCATTCTTCGTTTCGCTATGGATTCAAAATAGCGCCCTTGCCTTCAAAATTTTACTTTATCCCCTTGTAGCTCAATCTTCTATTATGACCCAGGAAAGTTTACGAATGCATTATTTGAATTAAATTTTGCTACACGGTGTGCCTTGTCTATGTAAAAAAAATATCATTTGTTTTTATTAAATGTAACTTCGTGCATATAACACAACACAATCATTCCCATTCCTTTCATTAAAAAAAAACTTACTATATTTTCTTCAAAATTAAATATGGCCGTCTGCGTGTAAATCCGTCATTACGGACTGAGTGATAATTTCTAAAAACTTTACTAGAAATCTAGAATCGTCAAAGAAAAGTGATGTGATCACGCCCCGAAGTATTAAATGAGCTCAGGAAATTAGTTTTGAAAGGAGTTGCTTTGCAGCAACGTTTGGCAACTAAGACTCCTTTCAATTTCCCGTCTAAGCACAGACCAAGTTGAGTACAAGTTTATGAACTTTTTGTGGTTTTTGCGTAGGTAAGTAGATTACAATCATGCATTAGGTGTTTGCCATCTATAAAACAAAGGCCATCGATTGAAAACGTAAGAAATGGGCATAAACTATGTCTTTTATAATTTCGAACATGATCGAAATCAGTTAATTAGTAGCTGAGATATGGAGCCACGATTTCACAGTTTGAGGCTACTAGCACAAAATTAATTTCAAGAGATATTGTACATAGACTGTCGGAGACGTACATATATAAGGTACTACAACATTACGGCCTGAGTAAGGTTACAGCACAGACATATAAAGGTAATACGAAGAACGCCGCGTGGCATGAATTGACACATAATATACATAAGTTTTATTATTTTTCTTAAATATAATTGTTAATATTTGGAACAAAACTATTAAAGTACAATACTTATGAATGTAAAAGAGTACTAAGTATACAAGCCCCGCAATAACTGTTAATAAAATATTTTATTAAGGCTATTTAAAAATAAGCTACGAGTGAAAACATGCCACGCGTTCTAAGTATGTAACGTTTGGTCTGCTTCCCTTTGTATGTCTGTGGGTTACAGGAAAACTTTTTACACGAGCCGCTTCCAGTCGGTTATTTAGAAAAAAATGGTTTTTACCCTATATTGGTTTATAGCTGTAAAATTCGTGCGGCTGAAATGACGCTATATTGTATGCTAGGATGAAAATATCTGCATTGTTTTTGGTTTGTGTCTAGCCTGGGATCAAACTCTGGCCAATGCGCCTTTGTGGAAACTTATACCAATTAGCATAGGGGGTGTCCCACAGGGGTGTCCGAACAACGCTTGCCGCTGCGGGATAGCGATGTTTGACTGCGGAACTTTTGTTAAATAGAGCTCGGAAGTCTATACATAGAGAACATACACAACCCGTACATGAGCGCCTCTTTGCATATATATGTATATCAACACTACAAATACAATTTGCATAGCTCAATCCGCTAGTTTTCAACAACTTAAATTAGACTTCTTTTTTAAATTTAAAACAGACGTTGTCCATGGAATCAGTATGACATAGCACGTCGTGACGTTATATAGTCACAGAACAAGTATTAGTACTCACGTACAGAAGTCCCCCAGCAAAAGTCTTCAAAAAATATCTACTTAATGGAGTTAGCAATATGATTTAATTTAGCTCGCGTCAGAATTCCGCACCTTTTCGGATACCTAGAAATCCATTACAAGCGAATTCCCTTCTTATTATTCTGGACAAACGATTCATAGGTATACCTGAATTCCCCACGCTGGAGTGGTTGCCGCTCGCATAGTAATAATGTAAGTACATTTTCGATACCTAAACAGGGAGTGACATAGGCCTGATATAATTTCTTGAAGCGCGCTTCGAATGATCAGTTTTTCTACATTAATAAATCTAAAATCACGGTGAAAATGGATATGATCAATGACAAAATAACATTATTTAATAACTTTTAATTATCTTATCATCATCATCAACAGCTCTAAGGTACCCACTGCTGGGCATAAGCCTCCTTTTGTCTGCGCCATCCTGCTCTGTTGTTGGTCATCGCAATCCAGTTCTTCCCAGCAAATTTAATTCATTTTCTTATCTTTACTAAATAATTTATTTGTGAACCTTTCTATTTAATATATAGTAGCTAACAAGCGTATTATATCTATCTTTGGATCTGCATATCATATTTTAAAGGACTTTAGAAAATACGCATCAAACAGGTGACATCAGTTCTCGATTCTTTACAGCCTATAGCAGTCTATAAAAGGAGGATTGGCCCAGAATCACCACGCTGGGCAGAAGGGTTGGTGATCGCAGTCGATGGTCTGTCTTTACACAGAAGATGCTGCTGCCCGTTGTCTGTTACCAATACCTACCTTATTCTCCTCTCATAATACCTGTGGGTACGAGTACGTACGATTTAAATAACCTAAAGGTAAGTTAATCTTTGTGTAACCCATTAGGCATAATAGATTCTGGTTTATTTATAAGCACACACATACCACTTGAGTTTCATCGCTTGGGTTTCACTTTGAATATTCTCTTTACGGTTGCATATTCCCAAAAGTACTCACGTATTCAGGAGAAGGCTTTAAAACACTACAAAATTCAGCTCCACGTTATTTGCCTTAATAGGTCCTCGAGGCAAGGTTTGCTTTAAGCTGAGAAAAATGTAAATTTGAATAGTCTGAGCGAGACCCTTGGACCAAGTTTTCGTTGTAAACAATCTATTAAAATTAGATGGATAACTTCTTGTATACATTGTTTTTAGTTATTTAGGTCCCATAGTTGAACAAAAGTCTTCTTCTTTTGTTCAGCTACTTAGATCTTTTGCTACTTTTCCCGACGACCTCTGTGGCGTAATGGTCATAGACCGTCAATCCGGAGGTGCTGGGTTCGATCTCCAGCCAGGGCATGTAAGGAAATTACCTTTTTCAAATCTTCCTGGATCTTGGGTGTTAATATTTACTCGTATATGTATTTATTATAAAATATAGTAACGATGAGCTAGTATCCCATAACACAATTTAGGAAACTTACTTTGGGGCTAGCTCAATCACTGTAATTTGTTTCATATTTATTTAGTATATATTTTCTAAAATCCTTGTCAAAAACAGGTCAGCTCTCCATCTCATCTTAGGTGTTCCCCTTAATCGTTTTCCGTCTCTTGCATGACATCTATGTGGTACCTAAGTATGATTATAGGGTGTAAATGGAATTTTGACATATATTTTCATCTATTTGATTGTAACCTGTTTTGTGTGCAATTAATAAATAAATAAAATCAATATATAAGAAGTTATTAAAAATCGGTCCATTCTTGCCTATTTGCCAGACCTTTCCATGATGATGATAATGAAGAATCGACATGAAAATTACGCAGCATCCTTGACGGAACCTGTTGTTATAATTTTGCATCTAATTTATAAAATCTTATGTACATATGCCATTACTTATAAACAGCTTGGCTTTTGTGCCAACTTACAATACGCTTCGTCTCGCTACCATTATCAAATGAACATGAGAAATCTATAGACACATTAGTCTACGAATTGAAACGCATTTGGCAATCGATACTCGCACTTAGCTCACTAATTAGTACTCCATTCAGCTGCCAATTAATATATACAGCCGACTGAAATGTTTGATTAGTACTGTTTTCTTTTTACATGTAAGTGGTTATCACGGGTGCCAGATTATTCAAGCTGCCTAAAAGCATCGCTCATAGCTTGACACTGCCATAAAGTGATGAGGGGAGGGACCCTCCCCTCCCCAACGCCACCTGGTGGAAGTTTCTCAGCAGGTGGAATTTGAGATGGTAAAGGAGGATATTTATTTTTCAACCATGCTAACTTAGTGTTTAAGGCTTCTCTGACTGGAATGCTTGGCTGTCTTAGATAGAAAACTTTTTCGGCTCTTTTAGCACGGGGGCAGAAAGCCCATTCCACAACTAAAGCGTACGTAGGAGAAAATTCATCTGAAACCATGCTTTTCGTCTTGCCTGTCGCTTTAATAAGTACTATTTATCGAAAAGATAAGAAAAATCTACGAATTGAAAAGCATTTGGCAATCGATACTCACTTTCAGCTCACTAATTAGTGCTCCACTCGGAGCCAATCAATCCAAAGAGCCAACTGAAATATTTCACTGGTGTCACTCCACGAGCAGACAAATATTACGCCGAACATTGATTTCGTTAGATCGGATCAGAATATAAGAGTGCTTTGACTATAAATCTATCACATTAATTTAAATTTTAATTACATAATTTCTTTATTATACATAGCCCTAATTGTAACTCTTAGACGACATTATAAATTTAGAGAATTCATTTTCTTAATTAAGAAATCACACCATATCTAATAACCGGACAAGTTCGGACTCGCGCACGTAGGTTTCCGTACCATTATCAATAAAAAAACTACAATTGTTGTATGGGCCCTCTTAAGGTCCTAAGGTCCCCATGTGCGGCAGAGGAGTTCAACAGTGCTTCGCCATCGCTACGCGCTTTCCTTTGGGCCAGGTTAGCCTGATTGTCTTCATCTCCGCCGCGACTGTGCGCAGCCAGGTTTGCTTTGGGCGGCAAAATTTTCGCTTGCCTTGGGGGCTCCACTCCAGGGCTTGCTTCAGGATGTGTGTGGGCTCCCTTCTCCCGTATGGCCTATCCACATCTATTTGCGGCGGTAAATCTGCTTATCGATTGGCATTTCCCGGCACGCCTCCTACAGGCGTTCATTGGAGATCTTCTCGGGCCAGAAAATGTCAAGAATTTGCTTCAGGCAGCGGTTGATGAAAACCTTGATCGGTTGCGAGATCTTTTTAGTCACTTTCCAAGTTTCGGACCCATATAGCAGGACTGAGTAGAGTTCTGACTGACAGATCCTCAGAGATAAGGCCATAGTAACATACTCTTTGCAGGAGTAGTCCTTGTATAAAGTCATAAGTTTTTCCAATCTTCGGGTAGCTCTTCCTCGATCCAAATTTATGTATGGGAGCCTTCGTTGAATAATTATTTTATTTTAATTTAAATATTTATTTTTAAATTGAATATAAAACGAAATACTGTGTTAATATTTCAAGTGTCTATGCCTGTTGCCGTTATTAATATCGAGCCAAAGACGGCTAAAAAATCACATTTGTTGTATGGGAGCCCCCCTTCTTTTTTTTTTAATTTTTAGTATTTGTTATAGTGGCAACAGAAATACATCGTCTGTGAAAATTTAAAATGTTTAGCTGTCACGGTTCGTTAGAGACAGCCTGGTGACAGACAGACGGACGGACGTACAGCCGAGTCTTTGTAATAGGGTACCGTTTTTACCCTTTGGGTACGGACCCCTAAAATTGATTTCTTATTATGGATCATGGACCTATGTTCATAATCCATAATTAGAAATCATCTTTCATTTTACATGTAAATATTCGAACTTTTCCATCTGAGCTTTCAATCCAATTAACTTATATCGATATTAAATAATTGGGAAAATTACCTCCGAATCCAAAAACGTTAATGGGTTACGACTTTTATAAATTGAATTAATTGAATAATTAAATTAGTATCTTAAAATAATATTTTGTTTTGGATAATTTACAAATTCATGGTATTAAAATATATATAATAAAACAGATCTCAATACATTTTGTGGAAAAATATGGAGTGCTAAATATCACATTGCGTCTTCGTATATTATTATCGACTGAAGTTATTAAAAATAAAATAGTATTAATGTCGCCACAGCAATAGCACAACAAAGCAAAAGTAAGGTCCGATTCAAATTCGATCCAATACCGGATAAATTAGTGCAGCTAGCACAATTTGATAATTGCATCGCTCCGATGCTCACTTTTATTAGCAACGGGCACATAATAATACTGATGATTAGTGATGCAATGTTAGTAAAAAGCAGTGAACTGTTACTAGAGAAGAAACTTTGTATTTGTAAACTAGCTGTTTCCCGCCGCGTTGCCCGCTTAGTCAAAGGGTCATCCCAAAGGAACCTTAAATTTTGTTGGGATAAAAATTTGCTAAAGTTCGGAAGTTTTATTAAATCTATGCAAAACAGTAAGCGAATATGTAATAATACCTTTCACACAAAATGTATTTTAGGTAGCTGCTTGTTACAGCAGAACTTACTTTTTCATAGGATAAGTTTAATCAGCTTCGCTGCACCTCGCTGCCGGGGCTGTACCAAAAGATTGCCAATCCTAAGTCAAATCCTTTTTTACCTCAGTAATTTTATTCAGTAGAGAATGAACCACGGCGGAGCGCGGCGGCTGAAAAGGAAATCTTATTAGACCCGATAAATGGGGACGAAAAGAATATTTTGTCACAGTTCCCCCATTGTATGTTGAAATTCGGATTTCGCGCACAATAATTGTCGGAATTCACGATGGATGAACCGATTCACATGTTAATCGAACTGTCAGAATCACAGAAGACATATTTCGACGAAGACATTTTGTTTTTGATGATTAAGAGATTTTCAGTTCGTATGTGTGTGTGTGTGTTTGTGTAAGGGGGGTGTGTGTTTGTAAGTTACTTCTTCACGCGCGAACAGCTGGACCAATTTTGATAAAATTATTATGTAGGTATCTGACACCCTGGATTAACACATAGGCTATTTTTCCGTGGGTAATACCGCGGGGCGCAGCTAGTTAAGTAATAAAAGAGAATATTTTTAAGCAACATTTTTATGAAATTTTCAACTGCTTACTTTGCAAAAATAACTGATTTCTGTATTATTATTAACTGAAATCTTATGTCATTACTTAATAATTCTAGCCTAAGAACAATAAGAATAAATTATATTTGATTTTTAGATGAGTGACTGTGAATAAAAATATCACGATGTGTTCGCCTCCTAAAAGAAATAACATATAGTTTCATTACATTAAAACGATCGCATCGATAGTTACTTTATTGAAAATTTTGCACACGGCATTAGTTGATGCCTATTTTTTTAAAACTGCAGCAGTTTAAAACTAATTAAAACTGAGATTTCGTTATTTTCAATTACAAATGGCCCTAATGTTATTAATACCCATCCTTAAAACAAACATGGTTTTATATGGAAAGGAAAGCTAATTTAGTTGGATTGTCGCTAAACGTCATTCTATACAGGTGTAAAAATTCCTCACAATCAATCGGAAAAAGTTTGGCGGAAGATTAATTACGAAACATGACGGAGACAAATGGCGGATCGGTCGAATGTCGCCTTTTCATTAAAAGTGGTTGATCAATTGAACGCGTGGCGCAGCCTGTGGGCAGCATGGACATCTTTTATCAAGCGGTAATTGCTACATGATCAATTTAATATATTAGTAACTGGGCGACCGAGCCTCGGTTGTAAAAATAACTAGAAAAAGAGGTTATCTAAAATTAAATCTTAACTAGATCGATTTTTCACCCCCAGTACTCCATTCATACTAAATATATTCGAAATCTTTGGGATTGTTTGCGAGATTGCGAGAAACAAAAATTGTTCGTTTAATAAAAAATATATAAAACTTTGGTCAAAAATGTATGAGTGTATCAGTTAAGAATACAAATAATTTATTATAAAATGTCGCTTTTTAATCAAAACTATTCGGTCAGTTAGACGCGATGGCGCAGCCGGTAGGCAAATAAAAAAATATCAAGCCATAATTTAAACTCGATCTAAATATAATTGTAGTATTTATGTCATAATAGCTCAGGAGTATAAGGAGCTATACTTTTTGACCTTGGTCCACTCCTTTGTGAGTGTATCTGTTTCTTCCATCTGGCTCAGTTACCCTCGATAGAGGCCTTTGTCCAAAAATTAACATCAAATAGCTTTTTACGCTGCATCTTCCTACTTCATCAGCTTCATGGTGTATTTTTTTGAATAGATCACGTACTATAAATATTATAAGTACTTAATTCATCATAAAATGCCTTATCCAAGCCATAAATACATCTTCACAAATTAATATATGTAAATTTAGGTATTTGAAATGGTATTGAAGTATACTCAAATTAATATTAAATAAGTAAAATTTTAGATATTGAAACGTTCTCGTAGTGAAGGTAGGTTAAGCACATTAGAGACTATGATAGTAGAGCTTTAGCAGAGGTAGAACTTGAGAGCTTCATGAATAGTAATGATTGCATGTATGCGATATGCTTCTGAGGATGTTGTGTATTTCAAAGATTTTATTTTTGTACCTAAGTATAACTTAGAACAAACTTTCTTGTGTATTTAAAAAAAAAAGAAAATTAAATTTTAACACCGGGTCAGGAGTTAAAATAACTCAGGCGCAGATACAGACGACGAACTTATACATTAATATGAAAAACATTTTAGTAACTACCCCTTCTTTGCCTTTTTCAAAAGGTTACAGCTTTTCATGCAATTGCAATTAAATTTAATACTCAATTTGGGTTTGACTTTCACGCTAACCAGCCATTCATCACTTCTGCTGTTCTAAATTTATAGAAAACTGTAAATTAGCCGTAAGTTTTCTATTTTAAGTTATTATAGTAGTTATATCAGTTTGTTGTCAATTTACCTGTATGTACGACTCCTAAAATAGAACGAATAGAGTGACCACCTAGGCTTCTACAAACACTGCTTCGATTAGACGTGGTAAGACTCACCTTGTATCCTCTTCAACCTTAGCGGTAGGATTGTTGTTCCAAAAGGAACATTTTCAACAGGCATCTAGAAATGTTGTCTAGAAATGGAACTGATTATTTTTATATGAGAGTATTTTCTTGGGATACTTATTTCTGGAAGCTTTAAATAAATATATAAAAATTTATTCACAGCGGCCCCATTTCCCTTTGGATTTGCTTACGTAAATAACATTTTTAATAAAAAACGTAGCCTCATTGCTTATTTATTGAAAATGTCGACTATTTTTCTAGTACTGCACATATTAATTTAAGAGAAATTTTACCTAATATAATCTTAACATGAAAGAATGAAGAAAAAAGCGCTATTCGCCATATTTTATTGAAAAAAAAGATTTACAAAGGGTATATAAAGTATACACAATTTATTTATACTGAATATAGGTACGGCCTAATACAAGAAGATAATTTTGTAAGTTTGCGTCAAGTTCAATGGTTTAAATTATTGTCAAAGAAAGGGAAAGTTGTTTATGTTGTTGGACTTTTGAGAATGCTACGTTTTGTTATAAATATAGTGTAAAAATGACTTGTTCAACGACCGTGTTTTCTTGAGTTATGCCAGTGATTAAAAATGCTCAACGTCTATCTAAATAACAATCTTGTTCTTTTACAATTCGAGCCTAGAAGTAATTATTTCACACCTCGGACGAAGGCCCTTAGAGAGCACGCCTGGAGAATATTTAGGAGCTTTTTAAATTAAAAACTGGAGTACTTTTCACGAGAGCTCTCGTCCTTTGTCTCGAAAATCTAATATCTGAACTAGTGTCATCGTCACGGACTGCTCAAGTTTATTATCGTTGGGGAAAATTGAAAAATCACACTCGACAAAGTTTGATTTGAATGAGGACCGCATAAACAATAAAAAAGTAACTTTTGGCTGTATACCTATATATGTTGTCCTTCGTAGTAGTGTATATTGTATTGGATCTTATTCTTACCTCAAAACTCCACCCCATATTAATAAATTAATAGTAAAACAATATAAGCCAAGGAATACTCTTCAAATCAAACTTTCCCAACTTCATCTAAGTACATAGACAGTTTGATGAGAAAATGGATCACTTTTAGCTGAAATTCTCAGACTAGGCGCTTCTAGTATTAGACAAGAGCTCATTAAGACAGCGTAAGTGGATCTTAACTGATCCTCATGTATCTATTTTAATAAAGCATATTCAAGTATCTATATGAAATTGTAATAGAAAACTGACATAAGGCATGTGCACTGTGCATAATAATTAAAGCTTTATTGACGTGCGAGGTGTCTTTATAGTTTCTATGATATGTAATAGATATGCCAGATATCTTTAGGGAGCCTGAAATACTGACACCAGTGTTGGCCAATTACACAAACGAGAAAACAAAAAATGTAATGTTACCTATCTATATATAATACTTAAATATTTTTAAACAACTTTTAAAATTTTTGAATTTCAAATAGACCCCTTATAAAGGTTCAAGGTCGCATGATTTTCAGGATCTATTTAAATATAAAGATATTCTTAGAAAAACAATGGTCGCCGAAGTAGCCTAGTAGATTATTTAAGAGCACTAGTAGAAGCTGCAAGCAGGGCATATAGCGTGCAAAACAGATATCGAAAGAGATAGGCCAACGTAAAGATATACGTTTACAAAACTAATACCCGACTATAGGAGCCATGCACGGCTAACAATTTATATATTTTTAAATGTGGTAATCAAGACCTTTCATTTGATACCCCATATAGAAACAAAAAGAAAAATATTGTCTCTCACTTTTTTGTATGTAACATTCGTTATATAATTCTGTTGTATACGAATTGCAGCCCGGACAATAATGACGAATCGATTGACGTATCATTTGTGAAAATTGGACAAGCGAGTCGGATGCTACGTTAGAACGATACATACCCACATACATACATACAGAGACTGCTAAAATCATTACCCTTCCCCTTGGCTTTGCCGTAGGCGGGTAAAAAGGTTCTCGATTTGAATTGAACTGCGAAGCGTAGACTATTAGGTGTCTATACTAATGTCTAATTAAAGCTGTGCAAATCCGTTGGAAGCAGGCTTGTAATTTTGGAAATACTTGGAAGATGTCAAAATTCAGCTTTGGCCTTCTTTCGTCTGAAAAATCCAGAGCAAAACCTGCAAAGCCTAACCACAGGAGGAGTATTAATGAAAAATCTCCGCTGATTTAAGGAGCTTTGTTTTTCTGTTAATTTTATAAAAAAGGTATTTCCTCCTTAAATTTGTAGCACTATATCATCAATATATGATATATGATTTGCTAATGCAGTTTTTTTAATGAATATAAATTATCTATGCCTCATCTTCATTCGCTCCAAGACCAAATAAGTTGACGTGGGGAGGAAAGAAGCCAAACTGAAGTACGATTTGGCCGACCATGTATACCATGCACTCGTATAGGTGGGCAAATATAATTGCGGAATGGAGCCTGCAGGCTGGCGGAGAAAAAGAGGCCTTGCAATACGATAGGCAGACGATCTATCTGCGTTGGATAAGAACTGGCAAAATGTTGCCACTGACAGAAATGATTGGAAGAATAAAGAGGAGGCCTTTGCTGAACATTGGGACAAAACTGGCTGATAAAAAAAGTATAGCTACGTCGGATAAAGCAAGTTTACCTCAAGCGCGCTTTTGTTCATCTCAGAACATTTATCCAAATAATTACAAGCCTCCTCAGGCGACAGTTGTTTTAAACCCCGTTTTATCCCCTTTCTGCAAAGGAGGGAGCGGCTGCAAAAAATGGACATGTAATAAATAGGGGCGTAATTTGTTTCATAACTGGAAAAGAGTGGGCGCAAGTCAGTTTATGTTGTTCCTTTTAAATAGATTTAGGTTTGAGAAGCTCAGTGACCCGGTTGGAGTGCACATTACTAGCGCTTTCACATGTAAAGCGACACCGGGCGCGGTCCGCACTTGGATGGGTAAGTACATCCCAAAAGCATAGCTTTAACAAATAGCCATCATTTATTTCGCTGCGAGAGTAAACGTAAAGGAATTTCGAGTTCATGTCATTTAATATGCAAATTATTGTTCACGGCGACAGATGCAACCGTTTAATTTGGAAGACGTCTGAGTTTAATTGCCAAAAATGAGAATTTATTTTTAAGCCCGTGACCAAGAATCGAAGGATTACCTGAAATTTAGTAATATAGAAAAGAGGTCTGCTATGGGAATGCTTCAAAATATATTTTTATTTCTTGTATTTCAACTACAGGCTTACAGATTTGCTAAGCCTGACCTTTGGGTTTTGTGAACTTTGGTTCCAATTCAATTCAAATATATCTTTATTATCATAGGATATTTATAATATCTCTTAATAATCGTCACTTTGTTTTATTGCACATTAATTGTTGACGTTACTTAGAGCTAAGTTTACTGCCGCCTCCAAAGCGCTAGTGCAGAAGAAGCGGTAACAAACTGCACTGCAGCATTTTCTCCAAGAACGTCAACTCACAATGAAATTAATATTTATAGTTGATATGTGGACAGAGTATACATTGTTTGTTGTCATAATTTAAATTAATTTTTTTAATGTCGAAATTTTGAAATAATGTCAAATCAAGTTGTAAATTCAGTATGTACTTAATGTACCAGATTATGACCATTTCTGAGTATACAAATCTTTAAGAGGGACCCGCGTCAAGCTCAAGCCAGATAGTTTCATTTTTGATACAGACGTGACAGTGTGTAATATGCATAGACCAAGATTTTATTACTGGGAACTAAATGTATGGGTACCTTTCTACTTCATTTTGTTATTTCTGCCTTTCCTCTCCACTCTGCATGATCTTCACCCTAATTGGGTCCGCCCCCAACGATACTATATTTTATAATAAATACATAGTTAAATAGATTAACACCCAAGAACCAGGACATTTTGAAAAAGGCCATTTTTCAACTTGCCCTGACCGGGCAAGTAAGGCATCGAACCCTAGACTTCCGAACGGCGGACTAGCGACCTATGCCAAGGAGGTCGTTATAAAGTTTGACTGAATTGTAAAATATTTTTATGGTTTAAAATTTTATAATTCACGAATTGGGTAGGTACTTACAACAACAACCAACTCGGGCCAACTTCTTTTAGTAAATAAAAGGTCTTCCTTCACCTAAGGTTCGTTTGAACCAAATAACAGAACAAAATAATTCTAGAATGAAACCTAAACTCTTAAAAAAGTTACGATTCTTTTTTTCACACATTCAAGTTTAGATATTGCAATGATTTTTTACGTGGAATTCAAATGCACATAACTACATTGTCAAATTCGGTCACAGGAAATTCATATTAAAGGTATTATGAACTAATAGTTGCAAACAAAGCATTTATAGCTTTACATTAAAATTAGAATCAAAAATAGGAGAACCAACAGGAATAAATAAGATAGCTTTCATAATTAATACAATTCTCATGTCGATTGATTCGGAAACGATATCTTAATCTATCTTCTAAGAGTATGTTACAAAAGTTCGGGGCGAATAAGGTTGCGGGGTCAAACGACGTTATGTCGGGGCGTATAGGATTCTAACGGGTCGGGAGTTGGACACTCTTCGCCACTGATGGAAACGGTTTTATTCCTCTTTTTATCTCAAGCTTCATCGATGCCAGTGGCTATTAAACTGGTACAATAAAAAATATATAATTTGGAAATGTATAGAAATGACATATATACAATACACATTCAAGAAAAGTTATACAATGTAAATTTATCCCATTGGACCCATATAAAAAATAATAAAAGTTAAAAATGTGCAAAAATGTTAACAAATTCTCGTCTAATCAAAGCGCGATCAAGTGTAAATGAATATAAAATGACTCCGCTACCCAATTTCGGAATACATGGGAAAATTTAAAGCCTAATAAATTAATTTACTGCAGTGAAGAGCATCTGACGTTTTCAAAAATTCCCGAATACGTCAGAATCGAAATATTTTTGTGACAATTTTCCCTAATCAAAAGGTTTTGAGCACCACAGTCATCCCGTTTCGGATGAGCTGTAAAAGCCATGAATTTTCCCTATTGGGTATCCACTCTTGGTACATTCCCTCTTTTTTTATTTCATCGGAAAAGCGATACTGTGAAATTACAGAAATGCCGTTGAAATTAAGGCTTCGCTATGAAACAATAAAAAGGAACGTGATTATGTTTCGAAACAAAAATGAAAATGTAAACTTTATTTAATGAATGTTCAGATAAATATTCAACATTTTTCTATAATTCATTGCATGAATGTTGTATATAGATATAGATGTAGCTTTAAGCTCAGCTTCAGCCAAAAGTGGCCTCTTTTAGTTAAAAGGATTTTTGAAGTTACACCACTTCATCATACATTTCACAAGGAAAATTTGTCGCACACACATACTTCGACATAATATGCTTCGACGGTTGGTAATTTTGTTTTAAATGTAACCTTTAACTTAATATATTTAAACCTTATCACAATTACCTACCTGTTTTGATGAGTTACCTGCACACTATCTTATCTTGTAAAAATTGTTGTAAAATCTTACTTGCTCTCATATATTTGGCCATGCTGTGTACACTATAGTGAGTTACTGACTAGTTTTGTTTTTTTATGCCTACAAAATTCTCTTGATCTGTATTGTCTGTAATCTGTTTGTGTGCCTTATAATAAAAACAAATAAAATACTGATATAAAGCTCTCTCTGTACAAAGAATTTCATTTGATCCCAACCGTACACTTGTTATCACTATTAGAATAAAAATAAAACTTAATAGGTACTTTGCATTATTAAGAGTATCAGCGACATCTGTAGCGGAAAGTAAAGAACAACAGTTTAGAATCAGGACACGGTTTGTTTGCATAATAAGGATTACGGCTCAAACAAAATATGGCGAATTAATGCAAATTGGCCATTTGTGTCGCACTGCTGACTCGATTTCGAGGATCGGTACAGGTGGAACTCTTTGGACACTAAATGGTACCATTTTCGTTGTACATGATCAGGATTTTCAGCGAAAATCTGAAATAGCACTGAAATAAAACTTACCAAAATTCAGAATGCAGTGACATACAGCTTTCGTAAACAAGACATTGCGAATTAATTCGAATTGGCCATTTGTGCCGCACTGCTGACTTAATTCTGAGGATCGGTAAAGGTGGAACCAGTAGATAAAACACTAAATGATACCATCTTCGTTGTATATAATCGTGACTTTTAAAAAATTATACTAAAATAAAGCTTAGAAGATTCAGTTTACTCTCAGCTTCTGTAAACAAAATATGGTGCAAATTGCTGATTAGATTTTCAGTGTACATAATTGTACTTTTAAGTGCAAAATCTGTGGCCTGCACTGCCACTCCTTTTATACTTGTATTTTGTATGTACATATATTTCGTATGAATAAGTTGTAAATATTGTAAATTTTCATGAATCGCAACATACAAGCGGACATACATTCTTTTACACGTATATAAATATATTGTCATTTATGAAAGACCGCTGCGCGCATGCGTGGCCATCAACCGTTCTTATGAAGACGGTGTCGCCACGCCTGACGTGCGGCGGCTAGTCGAGTAACTATTTTTTGCTCTCGCTTTTTGTTTTAAAATTTTCCTGTAATAAATAAATTTTAATAGGGAATTGTAAATACTTTTGGAGAGCATCATTTATCCATAACTCCGATAACATCATTCACCTTCTGTATATATAACATTTGTTTGTGCTAGTGTGAAGTGTACATAAATAAACTGTAAATAGTGATCTCCTTCTTTTCCTTCCTTCCTGTGTACATAGCTTACGCCTAGCCATAACATTTGATCCTGCGCTTGGCTTAATCTTTACCCAACGCGCTTCACTGGTGACCCACATTGAACACAGAAATGAGTGATTCGGAGAGCAGAGATAGCCAAAAAGGCAAAATGGCGCTGGAGACATTTCGAGTCGGCGTAAAGGTACCTCCTTTTTACGCCGAAAAACCGGCCCTTTGGTTCGCGCAGCTTGAAGGCCAATTTCAGCTAGCCAATATCACCGCAGACGGAACCAAATTTTTCTATGCTATTGGGCAACTGGCAGCACAGTACGCCGCTGAGGTTGAGGACGTCATCACCTCCCCACCGTTGACCAATAAATATGATAAACTGAAGACCGAGCTCATCAAGAGGTTGTCGGCATCTCGTGAGAAGAAATTGAAACAGCTTATGGACCATGAGCAGTTAGGAGATCGCAAACCATCAGCATTCCTGCGTTACCTACAGAACTTGGCTGGCCCTGGGGTTCCTGAGGGATTTTTTAGGACAATTTGGACGAGCCGACTGCCATCTGGGACCCAGACAATCATAGCTTCCCAGCAGCGAGCAAGCCTGGATGAGCTAGCTGAGTTAGCTGACCGTGTTCATGACGTTGTCTCACCGTGTCAGGTTGCTTCGACTTCGAGAGAAACCCCATCTAGTAAGAGCAGTGAGACAGTGGAAAACCGGATCGCTGAGCTCACTAAACAAGTCGCAGCCCTCACAACGAAAATTAATCAGATGCCGGGAAGAGACAGCCGTCGTCGATCAGTCAACCGCAACCAAAGCCGTTCCCGGTCTAGAGCGAGATCCCAGTCCAACTACAGGAAGTACCCAAATTGTTGGTATCATGCCAAGTTTGGTGATAAGGCGGATAAATGCATCAAGCCGTGTGACTTTGGTTCGGGAAACGCAACGTGCAATCGGTAATGGCGGCCGACGATTGCGTGAATAGTGGTCGCTTGTTTGTGACGGACAAAAAGACTAAATTGCAGTTTTTGGTAGACACGGGAAGTGATCTTTCTGTATTTCCCCGTATTTATTGTAAAGAGCGCCGGGCTCGTACTGATTATGATTTGTGTGCGGCTAACGGCACGACTATAGCAACTTACGGGCACGTAAACTTGGTATTAAACCTAGACTTGCGTCGTGACTTTGCTTGGTCATTTATTGTTGCCGATGTAACAAAGCCGATTTTAGGTGTTGATTTTTTGTCGTTTTATAATTTGATGGTAGATTGCAGGAACCAGCGACTAATCGACAATAGCACTAGTCTGTCGACTGTGGCTTCGCTTGCACGACCGTCGGATATCATTTCTTCGGTCAAATCCGTAACTGGTGAGTCCGATTACCTTGACATATTACGACAATTTCCTGACATCACACGCCCACACGGTACACACCACACACCTAAACACAATACAGTACATCACATACGCACTACACCCGGCCCGCCTGTTTATTGTACACCCCGAAGATTAGCCCCAGACAAATTAAAAATAGCTAAAGAGGAGTTTGCATCTATGCTGCAGAGTGGCATAGCCAGACCCTCAGAGTCTTCCTGGGCCTCTCCTCTTCATCTTGTTCCTAAAAAGAACAATGGTTGGCGTCCCTGCGGGGACTATAGACTGCTTAATGCGAGGACTGTTCCGGACAGGTATCCAATACGCCACATCCAGGACTTCTCTCACAGCCTTTCAGGATGCAAGATTTTCACCACTATCGACCTGACGAAGGCGTATCATCAAATCCCAGTTAACGCAGACGATATTCACAAAACAGCCATTTCAACGCCGTTTGGATTGTACGAATTTCCGTACATGACTTTTGGTTTACGTAACGCCGGTCAAACTTTTCAGCGTTTTGTGGATGAGATGGTGCGGGACCTGGACTTCTGTTTTCCCTATCTGGACGATTTTCTGGTCTTCTCCAGGACTCCAGAAGAGCACAAAGAACACCTTCGCACTCTGTTTTCCAGGCTGCAAGTGTATGGCATCGTAATAAACTTTTCGAAGAGCGTTTTTGGCACCTCGGAGGTAGTTTTCCTAGGATATCTCATTTCAGCTGAAGGTACAAAGCCCCTCCCTGCAAAGGTTGATGCTATAAAAGACTTTCCTGTGCCCAAAACAGTGCGCGAGCTTCGTCGGTTCCTAGGGATGATTAATTTCTACCGAAGATTCATTCCTGGTGCAGCTGTCCAACAAGCTCCCCTAAATGCACTTTTAGAAGGTTCTGTAAAAGGCTCGCATCCTGTGTATTTTTCATCAATAGAGAGCGAAGCCTTTGAAAACTGGAAGAAAGGTCTATGCCAGGCAGCCCTTCTTGCACACCCAGATTGCAACGCCAAACTTGCAGTCGTGACAGACGCGTCCGACAACGCTATTGGAGCAGCGCTGCAGCAATTCAAGGAGGACCAAGGATGGCAGCCTCTCGCTTTCTTCTCTAGAAAGCTGAGTCCAGCGCAGAAGAAGTATTCTCCCTATGATCGCGAATTACTAGCGATTTATGAAGCAATCAAATACTTCCGGCATATGGTCGAAGCTAGAGACTTCATAGTATATACCGACCATAAACCCCTATCATTCGCGTTCCATTCACGAAAAGAGAACTGCTCACCTCGCCAGTTTCGACACTTGGATTTTGTATCCCAATTTACGACTGACATCCGGCACATAGCAGGTAAGGACAACGTCGTGGCCGATACCCTTTCGAGGATTGAAGAGATCGTACAGCCTGTTGATCTGAATCAATTAGCGGACGCTCAAACTACAGATCCTGAACTGCGACTTCTCCTTGAAAACACCACGTCATTGCGTCTGAAGAAGATGAAGCTGCCAGATGTTCGGGTAGATTTATATTGTGAAGAAAGAGACGGGAACGTGAGACCTTACGTCCCAAAGATATATCGTCGGCAGGTATTTGACTGTCTGCATTCCCTTAGTCATCCAGGGGTGAATGCTTCTCTAAAATTAGTCACGGATCGATATGTGTGGCCAGAAATCAGAAAAGACTGCCGAGAATGGACCAAAAGTTGCCTTGCTTGTCAGCGATCAAAGGTCACTCGACACGTCTCATCTCCATTAGGTTCTTTCCATCTTCCGAGTGCAAGGTTTGCCCACATTCACATAGATCTGATTGGCCCACTTCCTTTATGCCAAGGTTATAGGTACTGCCTCACAGCTATTGACAGATTCACGCGATGGCCTGAGGTAATACCACTCCAAGAAATCACTGCTGAAGTCGTTGCTAAGGCCTTACTACATGGTTGGATTTCTAGGTTTGGCTGTCCTATTAGTATTGTCACCGATAGGGGTAGCCAATTTGAGTCTGCCTTATTCAAAAGTCTCTCTCATCTGGTAGGCTTTCAACACAAACGTACAACGGCCTACCATCCTTCTTGTAATGGCCTTATCGAGAGGTTCCATCGGCAGTTAAAAGCTGCGATTGTCTGTCATTCCAGCTCAAATTGGGTCGATTCACTTCCTCTAGTTTTACTAGGTATCAGGAGCTCTTTTAAGGAAGACCTTTCGTCTTCGACAGCTGAACTCACCTATGGCGAACCTTTGAGACTCCCTGGTGAATTTTTCCATCCTAGTAAAGAAGATTCCACTGACTTAACTGATTACTTGTCACGTCTTAGGTCGTTTGTAGGTAATATTAGACCTACACCAGCTTCTCGACACGGCAAGCAATCGGTTTTCATCTTCAAGGACCTTGCAACTGCTACACATGTATTTATACGTGATGACACTGTTCGTGGGTCTCTTACTCCTGCATATTCTGGACCTCACGAAGTGTTAGAGAGAGGGGACAAGAATTTCAAAATATTAATTCGTGGTAACTCGGTTACGGTATCGATAGACCGCATTAAGCCGGCCTACATACTTTGTGACACAAACACCACACATGCCACCCCATCACATTCTAACACACGTACACACACCCCAGTTATGCCGTCCTTACCTCACGATACACTCCCTGAACCCCAAAGAAATGATATCCTACGGACACGTTCAGGTCGTGTTGTACGGTTTCCTAGGCATCTATTATCGCCCTTGACGGTCTCTGGAGGGGGGTGATGTGGCCTGCACTGCCACTCCTTTTATACTTGTATTTTGTATGTACATATATTTCGTATGAATAAGTTGTAAATATTGTAAATTTTCATGAATCGCAACATACAAGCGGACATACATTCTTTTACACGTATATAAATATATTGTCATTTATGAAAGACCGCTGCGCGCATGCGTGGCCATCAACCGTTCTTATGAAGACGGTGTCGCCACGCCTGACGTGCGGCGGCTAGTCGAGTAACTATTTTTTGCTCTCGCTTTTTGTTTTAAAATTTTCCTGTAATAAATAAATTTTAATAGGGAATTGTAAATACTTTTGGAGAGCATCATTTATCCATAACTCCGATAACATCATTCACCTTCTGTATATATAACATTTGTTTGTGCTAGTGTGAAGTGTACATAAATAAACTGTAAATAGTGATCTCCTTCTTTTCCTTCCTTCCTGTGTACATAGCTTACGCCTAGCCATAACATTTGATCCTGCGCTTGGCTTAATCTTTACCCAACGCGCTTCAAATCTCAATACTTAATATTTTATTGCAAACCATAAAGTACATTAGATGTCACCAATACAATTGTAGATCATTTATGGACCCTGTCGGGCACATCAAATTGGTTAGATAAAAGGAGGTCGCTCTCAAACATTAAAAATAAGGTTAATACACGCATTTTTTTAATAATCTTAATATTTTAGTTATATTATTACATATTTTGAGCCCTTGATTCTCATTAAAAGTGTATTTAGAACGTACCTGAAATGAATGTTTGTTGTTATCAAACATTTTAGGTATTTAAATTTATGATAAAATCATGTAAATTGTCGTATGTTCTAAGTTTATTTTAATAAGGAATTATGTCATTCAGGTGTTTATAAAAAACACTCAAAATAAATTATTTGGATCTACTTAATTTGTTACCAATTTTAATAAAAAAAAATATTTAATTTTATTATTTATTTAATTATTCAATTTTATTATTAAGTTATAAAAAAAGGATTATATTTCTTTTCCAATTTTCAATTTTGTCGTTCCAGAATTCATTTATATTATAATAGGCTTTGTTTATAAGAAATGAGAGTTGGTATGTATCTTACCAATACATTTTTCGGAAATACACGCTTTATTAACGCCTGAACATGCTTGTTTCCTTTTAGTGCGTTACTGGTTCCATTCTTGACGTTGAATGCTGAATGCTGCTTTGAAACCTTTGGTTCGCTTTCCAGCTTTTTCTTATTGATTATATATCACACAGTTTTGGTCAATTTGCATTAATTACGAGAAGATTGAAGGCTTTAAAACAATAGATTCCGTAAATGGTTTTAAAACCTTCTAATATTTAACATGTCTTGGTCGATACGACACAAACAATCTCAAAACTATCATGTTATACCCATTCAATAAGACACGTGTAGAATCCAATATCTGACAACAAAAGGCAGCCAAGTTATTGTATCAAAAAGATATACATAATACAGTACAATAAATCACAATGAATACAGTGTCTTGGTGCGACGAGCGCTATCGAACGGTCTTTTCCTCGGGCGACTCGTAAACTCCTGCTACTGCCATAAAAGAGCACCCAATCGCTCGTCAGTAGACGTTGTGGAGGCTTCTACCGACGAGCGGTCGGGCCCTACTTTATTGCTAGGGCATTCGTCATTTCGACGCTATGATTGTTCTGGGGAGATGTTTATTTACTTAGTAATTTCTTATTTTTGATTGCTAGTGTGATTATTGTCATGGATGGAAGCAAACAAAGATTTTTAGCATGTGTAAAGTCATGTTTGCATAACATTTTCCATACAAATAAAAAAAAGAAATGGTTTTCAATATTAATATAATAGTTACAAGTATAGTTTAGTCAGCCTAAAAATGAACTGTCTTTGTTACATATTGTGTTATTATTTTCCGTCTTGTGGTCATATAAGTACATACGGCTGTTCAGCATTTAGACAAGTAATTAGTCAATGAATGCCCGCTTGTTATAATGCCGAACGGCTAGATCTGTTTACCTAGTTTGGTAATCAGATTCGGCATCGGTGACATGAACGAGCGACAGAGCAAGTTATTTTTAGGCTGGAAAATACAGTGATGTGAAAAACAATGAATGAAAACCATGTCTTGGTGCGACGGGATCTATAGAACGGTTGGTGCGACTGGTGCTATCGAATTGTCTATTTCCTCGACAGGAAAATACTCCTTCAAAAGTCGCATAAAAATAAGTAGTAAATACAAAAGCGCAATGTACATCGTACATCAAAAATGCAATGGAGTGAACTGT
Source organism: Acrobasis suavella (assembly GCA_943193695.1). Lineage (NCBI taxonomy): Eukaryota > Metazoa > Arthropoda > Insecta > Lepidoptera > Pyralidae > Acrobasis > Acrobasis suavella. Next base: position 13,798,183 of record OW971942.1, read on the forward strand.
CACTGACTTATGATAAGCAAACCCTTGTTTATATAAATAAGTAAAATAGAATAATATACATATTTACAAATAAAATGAAAAAGTAAAATACGTGCTAAAATAAATTTGCATCCTAAAAAATCGTGCCCATTTTGCATAGTGCCAAGAACGCTGGCCGCATTTCCCCGTTTGATCGCAATACTGATGCGTTGAGCGAAAAACAGCCAGCCCTTTTGTCACCAGCGGCGGAGATCGGTCTTAGAGAGATCATTTTAAGAAGAACCCTAGCACCGGGACCAAAAGGTCCGAAAAGTTAGTTGACAGTTAACTGTCATTTCTGACGACTGCATGTAACATCGACATTTTTAAAACGTTTTGTACTTACGTTGTAAAAAACATTTAGTTTAAGGTTTAAATTAAAATATCATTGACAAGTTATATTTAGATCAAACTTATTAGTTTTAAATATGTATCTTAAAATAATACGTAAAGTGTGCAAAATTCATTAAATAGCACTTAATACTTCCTCTAAGTGTGGATACTCATTCTCCTTTTTGCTACTGCTATAATAAAGCACCCGATCATAAGTGGAACCCGTGGAGGCTTCTACTGACGAGCGATCGGGCCTTACTTTATTGCTCGGGCACTCGTTATTTTGACTCCATTATTGTGTCGGGGATTCATTTACTTTACTAATTTCTTCTTCCTTATTGCTAGTGTGATAACTATTATGGATGGAAGCACTGCAAAGAAAGATTTTTTCACATGTAGAAATGAAGTTAACATAACTTTTTCCATTTAAAATGAGGAAACAATCTGATGCGATAAAAAGCTGCCAAATTATCTCTATAGTCATATAATTTTTTTTACAAGTATATATTTATAAGTAAGTAAATATAGTTTTTCCAGGCAAAAATTAACTTACTCTGTTGTCTCTCATTTATGTTGCTCGTTCCTGTCATGTCATTCGTTCCTATCAAATTACGCTGCCTAGAAACGTCTAGCACGTTCCTTGGCTGGCCGTATAGCCGTTCGGCATTTTGACAAGCAGGGAATGAATTACATTAAAAACACTATCTTGGTGCGACGGGCGCTATCGAATGGTCTATTTCCTTGAGAGCACCCGATTGCCAGTGGATTCTTTTTTCCTTTCATTTAAATTTCATATTGGTGTTTATTTCGCATAACGTTGTATTTCTAAATTTAATTTACCCTTTTTATTTGATTTCGATTCTATAACTGAATCCTAATCTAATACTAGTGCTGGCCACTTATATACAATAGTGACACACGAACAAAAAACAAACTGAATTCTAATTTTTTAAGCTAGTTTTTTTGTTAAAGACTAACACATATAGGATATAAAATGTGACTTTATAGAATAAAAAATTAGAAAATCAAATTTTTTTAGCACCCAATACTATAAAAGTTTTAAGACTAAAGATTGAGTAAAATAAAATTGCGGATATTCAAACATTGAGGCTACTGAAGTTCAGACTTAGCAAATGTGTTATGTATGGATGATGACATGCAGACAAAACATTTTACAAAAAGAAATAAAGTACCCGTACACACAATACAGTCATACTATACATCCCATACACGTACGTACATAAAACTCCTTCTGGTATAGTGGGGTAAATATAGCCTAAAATCTATTCTCCCCTAGTCCGTCTATTAGTACTGTCCATTAGATAACTCTGTGCATATTTTTTTTTATTTCAACTTCTACATTGTTAACTAAGTAAAATCTAGAATACATTTAAAAAATCAACAAAATAAAATTTATAAATTAATAAATAAGAAATTAAATCAAACAAAAAAACAAAATTAATAATTTCATTTAAACAAAATGATAACAGTTAACATAGCACTCTAAATAACTTAACGCCACGCACCTTCCGCGGGTTGCCCAAAATACAGCCATACATATATTTTTTTTTAAATATTAATCAATACCTAGGACCCACTTTTAATTTTTTTATATCGCTTTTTGTTTTCGAAATATAGACGATTTAATGAGAAAAAATCGAGTGTTTTCTCACTAAACACCCGCTTTCGGAGTTTAGTGAGACAACATCCGATTTTCATAAAAGTTTCCATCATCTTAAAGCCTTTGCTGCTACGCATCTTTTAAGACCTTAATCATTCACGTAGCCTTAATACTCCCGACACCAAGTCGATGTCTCACTCTGTGCGAAATTGAGAGGATATACTATACAGATGCGATAGAAAAAAACTTTTTGAAACGTTAGATATATATTTCCAAACGGATAAATACCTTCGAAGAAGCATTTAATAAAGCACTACTGGAAATAAAATAGAATATAAAGAACTTTTAATTTAAATAATGAGGGCAAATAAAATGTCTAAAATATCCCAATTAAAATCAGGCCTGAAATCAGTCCGTTGCACGTAAAACGTAATTGAACCAATAACTACCAATTAATTTTAATCAACTCGAAAATTTTGAGATGAAATTGATTACGCAGTTATCTGTGGAACTGTCATGTTAATTTAAACAACTTATAACAAACCTGTACCTTCTGAGAATTTGAATTATGAATGATTTCTGATATGGCAAATAGGAAGTTGAGGGTCAGATAACCTAATTCTGTGATTTTGAAATGTTAGCGAAATGTTTATCCATTGCGCAAAGTTTTACAGACAGCTCAGTTTATGATAGTGATACCATTCAATAATCATTACTTACAATACAACTTATCCACGCATAAAGTTGAATGCAGCAAAGCGAAATCCTGAAATATTTTGATGTTTTTTGGACAACATGGTCAGTAGAATAAACAACACTGGCTCTAATAAATTTACCAGGTGAAAAGCCTTCGTGTACATATAAAAAGCTTTTATATAATATATTTAATAGACGAGCAATTTATGAAAAAAAATAAGGTAGCTATAAAATCATAAAAACTTGGGAACATTTAGATAAGTTATAACACTGAACTTCTGAAACTTTCATGGTCAATGGCAATATAAGAGTAGTTCTGATTTTATTTTACCATTTTGCCGTATAAAGAATGAAAATATTGATATTTCTGGAAAATTGTACAAATATCAATTACATGGATACCTCATTCTCACGCAGCTGATAGGTAACTCAAATATTGATAAAATCCATAATGGATATAGAATAGACGTAAATAATATATTACACGTAGGTAAATGGACGTGTAGTCGAAACGGGGTCGATGTCTCTCAAATCTTTATCAATATGAGGAGTTGGAAATATTATAATTTAAAATTTTATTGTATAATATGATCGATCTGCAGGTTCACCATTTAAATTTAAGTTTGAGCTTTATCCATACTTATCTAATAATATTCAAAAGCCTCCTAAAATACTTAACTGTTTTTTTTTATACATAAAGCAGGCTCGGGACGCGTTTAAAAAGTATTTTCAACTGTTGACATTTACCTATCTTGGGACATTTTTTAACTTCAAAGTACGTAATGAGATATTTTAAAAATATACTTAACATCATGGCTCGCAAGGTGTTACCGTTACCAATAAAGTTCCGAAGGCCCTAAACACAATTTCACGAGCTGTAAAGAGGACGGAGGGCACTTTCCTCTCCTAATTTGTTTTCACTTTAAAGCAGTAAAATTTGGAGCAAGATGGCTTGACCGTTTTATATTAGGTCCATTTCTTTCCTTTATTAATTCCTGCAGCCGACATTAAGGATTTTAATTTACTTGTTTATTTGTCAAAGTTAAAGAATCATTAAAGAGAATTTATGTTATTAATCATTTTTCAGAATATGTAATTAGCTGAGACGGTTTTTATTAAAATTAGGAATATGTAGTGTAAATTACCAGTCGGTTTACAAAGACATTATAAATGAAAGGACGATCTAAACCAAAACGATGAGCCACTTCCTATGGGGTAAACTGTAACAATCTAGAAAAAAAATGTATTTGTGAGTTTTTTAATTCAAATGTTTTGCTTTTTGAAAGTAAGTATCTCGCTTAAGTATCCAACCAAAATATACCTACACTCTCGCTGAACCAACTCATATTGGTTTTAATATATTTCTTGATAAAAGACCTATCAAATCTAAGTATGCTATAGTCGAACATAGACTTATCGAGATAAAAGGAAAAAAAAAAACAGTCGTAAAATAAACCTAATCCTCATCCTCAGGTGTAGCACCTTTGATTTCAAAAGCGTAAAATGGGATCTCGAATTTCTCACGTGCAATAACTTGGGGCACGCTTTCTAAGCTCCAAATCACATAGCCACAATATCAACTGGTCCGGAAAGCTAACTTATGTCCAATACTAACATAACATCTTACTAATCTGACACATCTTTACTGCCATTATATGACAGAAAATACCGTAGAACTTGCGTTGCATAATCGATAGAATCGATTGTCGATAGTTTGCAATACTATTGATGAAAGGTAAAAATATCGATAGTATCGATACTGTTGAATTTAGAAACAATTGATATTATCGATAGTATCGATAGTTATTTATTAATACTATCGATACTATTGAAAGTATCGATACTGTAACTACTTTTTGTACGAAAAACTATCGATAGCTAAATCACTATCAATATTTATAATATCGATATTCGTCACAATACTATCGATAGTTTTTAATACAAATAGTACCTTTACTATCGATAGTCCTATCGATATTGTGACTGTTTTTCGAGGTCACGATAGTATCGATAGACTATCGATATTTTATACTTTTGCTTGCAACGCTAGTAGAGACATTGCTGATACCGACTTTAGTAATGTTAGCCGTTCGTCTAGATAAAAAAGGCACGTACATTACTTGTATCTGATAAGATGCCTCACTTGCAAATGTGCTGTAATTCTTTGCGAAATTACTTCCCTCTTTTACGAGCTTATATGAACTTATGAAAAATTTTAATACAATAAAATTTTAACGATTTATTTGAATAACCTGTACAATAATAATATAAGTTTAGCTACTGGATCAACGTATGTTGTGATATCTCGGTACTACATAGTTGTATTGATTTAGTTTCCCTAGTGGCCAAGGGAATTTCGAAGGGATTGGAACCCCTACCCTATTAGTGATTTTGTAAGACAGGTCACGAGGAGAGAAGTGCGGTCAGTAGAGAGCTCCAATACATCGTAAATTAAGAAAAAATGAGTTTTTAAGTTTCTTTATTATATAGATACCATTAGGGTAAGGATTCACCGAAGTTGGCGGAGCTGTGGTTTTTGCAAGCTTTTATTTAATTTCACTTCGGTTGTCTGTCTGTAATCAAATCTTGCAAGTTAAATTTATCCTACTTCTCGATATATGTACATCGCATGCCAATGCAATTGCTGGTCTGATGATGAAGCTGGAAGGTCATAGGAACTCTGTCATGAAACGACTCAACTGCATCGAGTTTGGGCTTATTACAATTGTCTTGATAAGCACTTAGGCCTCTCAATAAAAGCTTGCAAGAATTTTTTTACTTATTACCTAACAACCAATAAGATTTCGTTATTACTAGACAGATAGAAAGATGACCAATGGATGGATCAAAAAAAAATTTAACAGAATTGGTTCAGTACATTAGAAGGTTTGGAAAAATACATATCACGTCTTTATCCAAAATGGGGCAGACAGAGATAAGAAACAGCAAATAACATACATAACTAACTTTGCTTAGCTTTGGAACAAAGATAGCTACGAACAAATATACGGACTCAAGCGAAATAAAACCGTTGCTCGTTCAGGTACGGTACGCTTCAAAAATGGAGTCATAAAGAATTTCTTATACAACTAGTATGAGAAATTATGACTCCATTTTTGAAACCTACTGTACAGGCGATATGGGACAGGATATGGCAAAAGACACATTTACAAATATCTAGATTTCCACTGAAAACGGCATTAAACTTCACAGTTGCAGAAGGTAGTTGGAAATAGAATTGAGTTTCAACGAATTTAATATCCGTTTGAGTGTATTTGTACTCGTGAAATTCTATTTCCGCCTGAACATTTTGTATAAGTCGCAGACAAATAAGTACATATTCTTTAAAAATACTTTTGACATTTAGTAATGTCGATGTAGAAATTTTGCCTTTTCTGATATTTTCATAGTCTTTGGTGTCAAAACAAAACATGAAATTATTTAAACATTTCCAATCATAACAGGGCTGGTCCCAGTGGACCTACCAAACTAGTCCTACCAGTAGGTCTAACGGTAATACCTATTTGTTTCTGGTTTAAGGGTTTCGTAATAAACCAGGAACCCTTATAGTTTTGCTATGTCTGTCTGTCTGTCCGCAGAGACTATAAGTACTAGAAAGCTGTAATTTAGCATGAGTATGTATCATTAAACATGTCGAAAAAGTAAAATGAAAATCAAGTAAAAATTGTTTTTTGGTTTAGCTCCATAATTTTGGAGTAAATTCTTTTTCTTAATTTACCCATCGTGTTCTTTCAAAAATATTGTGAGCGGATTCCTAAATCAAAATATGGTGTCTCCAAGCACCATATTTCGATTTAAGGATCCGTTTCTGAAATATTTTGTTGTATAGTGCAAATTTATGTTTGAGTCAAGAGTCTCCACCCTCTATCTGCTAAACGGTTGTATTTATATATAGACACGTAAAAAATTCAGGGATGTAGTAGATATAATATATAACGAAATTTAAAGAAAAACTATTAGAGTTAAATAGGGTTTACAAATTGAATAGTCATAGCAGGCCAACTTATAAAATGTACTCGGAAAATCAATATTCATACAAATTCAGTAGAAAATTTGGTTTTTAGACGTTTTTAGTCCCGTGAACTCTAAGTCAGCATTCACAACACCAGCCAAGTGCATGCAAAAACCTTAGTTGCATGCACTTGGCTGGTTATTCTGTCTGTTGTGAGTTACATTAGGTAAAATTAATAAGTATACTTTTCCCAAATCTATCCTGACTGTATACTTTTTCCAAAAATAAGGCGAAACTTTTCCTCCGGCCGCTTCCGCTTCTCCTGTCTCGCGGCTCTTGTTAGCAAGTTGGAAGTTCTTGTCCCGACTGATCAGAAGCGGTGGATTGTTTGTTCCTAGTTGACAACTTGTCACAGACTGGATGGATATAGGGCCTCTAAAGCGAGTTTCATTCCATGAAAAAATATACTACTTAGTTATAAATAGAGGGGACGCATATAACTAACAATGGGATACCATACATGCATATAATCGCGTTTTTATCCCTAATGAGGTGTCTACCTCATTAGGGATAAAAACGCGATTATATGCATGTTTTTGGATCTTGCAGACTGAGCCTAGGGCCGCAAGAACCAAGGGCCTTTTAGCATGAAGGTGGGCGAGATGGTGGGGAAAGGAATTTATATTATGGGTTTATTAGGGAATAATTTATATTCGTATATTTCTGTGTAGGTTTATTATAGGTATATATTTATGCTTAAATTTTAAAAATATCATTCTTTTTTTGCTGCCTTACTTACCCCCTAAAGATTGCTTTCATAGCATCATCTGTTGACTGGTAGAAAAGGCCTTAAGTCCGCCATTGACATGTATTTTAATAAAGTAATACAAATAAAAAATAGGTTGCTAACCGCATCGATAATAACATGATTTAAGTTCTCGCCCATTCCTTCGATCGGCTTTTGCGACCTGTGTGGGAAGAGGAGCAGCTGGTATATTCTTAGTTCTTTCTTCCTGACCAGCTTGGAAATGCATGAGATGTTTGTGATTATAGTCCTTTAGGATTGGGACATGTCTGACAACATGGAACAGAAATTTCCAATGCCGCTATCATTTTCCGTCACTCAGAACCGGCATTTGCTAGAGGACGAGAAAGAGATGGTATTCCGCGGAAGCGACGGTTCCGCGTCGTCCCAATCCTATGACATCCACAGTTCCACAGACAGAGATAGAGTGGTCCTATTCTAGGCCGGAAACCACATGGCGGGGCTAGCAATACAGGATACATATTTTTCTCTTAGATGCTTCTAATTTTGATGACATATCTGTTTTAAGGTTTGTAAGGTTTATTTTACAATTGGATCTCTTACTTGAGCTATATAATTAAGATGAGCAGTCTATACTTGCATTTTCTCATCTTAGTGTTTCCACCTTTATATGTGCTATGTTTTGTATCTCCTTTGATTTTCACCCCGGTCCTTTGAGAGGCTTGCAGGGGGATACAGATCCAACACGTAGAGTTGGAGAAGTTGATGTTATGTGGCACTTGCCGGCGCACATATGGCGACGCGCAGCGCAGAGCATTTTCACTGTCAAACTATTATCGACATTGTACTCTTCGGAATAATATCTAAAAGCAATTAACACAATACTTATAGTCTAGTCGAAATTCTTCATATATGTGTAAGTATTGTGTTAATTGATTTTGGATATTATTTCAAAGAGGACAATGTCGATAATAGTTTGACAGTGAAAAATGCTCTGCGCTGCGCTTCGCCATACGAGTATGTGCGCCGGCCAGATTTGTATAAATGTCATAATTTGAGTAGGTACAATCGGTACATGTTTAAGTACTTTATTTACAAATTTACATGCATTTCAAATTTAACATCATTCTTAATTAATATTTATGACATTACAATGTAATTATCAGTCCACATATCGGATGTTAATATCAGAATAATTGTAAGTTGACATTTTTGGAGAAAATGGTGCAGTACTGTTTGTTACCGCTTCTTCTGTACTTGCGCTTAGGAAATGGCGGTAAACTTAATTGTAAGTAAATATTCTGACGTCAACTACTTACTACCTATTATGAAATCGAAAACACTTTTATATTAAAATATCGATTTTTTTCGAGTTTCAAACTCTGTCCCATAGGAAAACTTATTGATATTGACGGTCGGAGTTGCTCCTTCAAGGATCGGACAGGGTTTTTGTTACATATTGTATTCTTACCAAAGCATATTGAATGTCAATAAAAGGTGTTCTAACTGTAAAAGGTATGTGTGTAGTTCACTTTCTTTTAATGTGTAAGCTAAATTCACCAAAACTAATTACGATTCAAATAGACAATCCCTATTCAATGACGAGCTCAAGTGAACAGGGATTATATAAAGGTCTTAAGACGTGATACGACATACGAAACACTGCTCCATGGGTTCGAACTCGTTCGTCCAAGCTTTTGCCCTTTAAAAATACTGACCGTCTTCTCTTTGATTACAAGAAGGAATAGTTGATAAAATATGTCATTCACGACATGGCTTATTAAAGTTGTGGCATAAAAAAAAATGTGTGGCCTTGGTCAACCCCACTGAGTTAGGATAAAGAGAAAAGGATTTATTTTTATAGCCTATAAAAGTGGCGATTAGGTGGATATCAATAAAGTGACAATTTTTTTTGCATCAACAGCTTAAATTGACGAATTAGCAATCATTATCCGCCTAGGGGTGAATTTGATAAACAAAACTATTGATCTTAACTGAAATTATCTGTGAAAAGCAAAAATAAATACTTGTTTAAATTGTTGAATATTATATAGTACTCAGTTATAGTAGTTAATTTAGTTATAAATAGGGCATTTTATTTCCTGTAAACTAAGCTTCCGATGGAAAGAAGTTAACAATAGAGTAGTTCAAAAGAGATTGTCTATAAAAGCAAAACGGTCTGAGCTTTCTCCTCATTTGGTCGTCGAAGAATACAGATATTTGAAGTAATTCATTGTGTCTAATTTCATCAACCCCACAAAAAATAATTGGGGCTGCACGACTTAAAGAACTAAAATAGGGGGTGACCTGGTGTGATCCTTTCATTGGTTATCTACTTATGCAAGTTTATACATAATAAACGCTGTTACACAAGTTAGGCAGTGTTAACTTTTTAATTGACTTCGTACCTCAAGTTGCGACTTTTGACGCTGGAGCCACCACGGGGACCTTTATCGGTCTTTGTTTGAAAGTCCCACCCACTAGTTAGAACGGAGTTATGTTCTCGAAAAGGTATTAGGAATAAATTAAGCGACTGCTCTGAGGTAAATGACAGTTGCGGTAGTCAAATACGGTAAGTGATTCTAACTAGTTTCAATGTAGTCTGTATTAGTGGTGGGTGTATTACGTATATCTTCATTATATGCTGGTTACTTTATAAATAATTTAGATTTATGACATGCATCTACAAACTTCGGAAGGATGCTAAATGATCAAATATAAATTAGGAAACGAATGAATGATGGGGATATGAATTTTTATTATACTTACTAACCTTGGTTTTTTTTTTTTTTTTTTACAATTACTTTATTTTTATTTATTTATTGGTAATAATAACTGAAATCTATTGTTATTGTTATCGGTTTAGTTAAGATGAACCAATCTTATACATAGAGTCTATGTATTATTTTCCTTATCTTTTATTTATCTATTTAAAAATGATGCAAGGGCTTTACACACGAGCGACAGCATGCCCGCGACACAGGTCGGCGACCGTCACGCGTTGTCACGCGACGTAACTCGACGCAGGTCGGCGGCGGTCGCCGATATTCGGCGACGGACACCGACAGTTGTCGCGGTCATACTGGTCTGTAAGAGCACTAAGTAGGCGACTAAGAAATACAAATGTATCCTGCCTTGAGATTAAGCTTTAGGGCCAAAATTTCTTTGTAACTACGATAATTTCACCCACACAGCAACGCCGATTTCAATTGTCTAACAAAAAATGAACAAAATGTACGAGGAATTTGCGCGTCTAAATTATTCAAACAAGATGTCAATCGCATTTACATAATTCACACATCGTCGTGTCTATGGAATTGTTTCCGCTGAAAATGAAATCCCTTACTTTCCTACCAACTCATTTCTTTATCACATACCTATTTATCTACAGTTTTAGATCGAGTTATAACAAATCAAAAGATATAGATTATACTTGTAGGATACTTGTATCTGTTTAGTACAATCACGCAACGCCCTAATAAAATTTAATTCAATCTTTACAGGCTGACTACATATTGAAAGAGGGCACTCTACTTACTACTACGAGTACTAGATTCTCGTTTCAAATATATAAAGGTTAACCTAATTATCCAATAAAAACAAGAAGTGTGGCCACTCGAGAGGTTTCCAAACATTCCGAGACTTTGTACACTAACTTGATTAATTTTGTTATAATATAAGAGTACTTTTTTTAGTTTTATATGTTTTGAACTTAAGCTGTGATCATGAAATATTATATCAGCCTTCAGTATGACACGTGATTTATCAATCAGCCTGTATATTTATTCTCAAAGGATATATCAATATCTTTTATAATAGTCACTTTGTTATTGATCTTACAAAACTTTTGACTTCAAATCGTTATTTACAGCTAAGTTTAGTGGCGCTAGTCTTAGGCCTTAGTGCAGCAGAAAAAGCAGCAATACTCGTAAACTGCACTGCAGCATTGTCTTCAAGGATGTCAACTTATTTTTAAAATAGTATTAAAATGCTACAGCCCAATCAGTCGAGTCTGATCCAAAGATTAAAGAAAGCAGTATAAGATTTATACTCGTAGTGTTACTAAACACTATAAATCTTATGCTGCTTTCTTAGCGTTCAGTAATAACTTACATAAAACTGGTAGTAGGGGGTGTCACTACAAATGTGAATTATAACAAGACAGGCGTCTAACAATCTGAATTTCTTTTATATTATAATTGCACATTGAATGAACAGTATATTTTATCTTGGCAAAAACGATAGAATGAATATGAATTGATATTAAATAGATAGATAAATAAATAAGGATAAATTACACTGATTGAGCTAGCCCCGTAATAAACGTAAAGTTTTGTTATGGTATACTATGTCAACGTTGCTTTATTTTATAATTAAAATATACCTGACCCAGACAATTTTGAAAAGTCCATTTTCAACTTATCCTGGCCGGATATCAAACCCGGAACAGAACCTCCGAACGGCGTTTTAGCATGGTTACTACTACGCCGTGGAGGTAAATAGATAAAATCTATGTAATACGTACTCGTATGTTTTTCGTATAAGTACATAAAAATAGTCTTCTGTACGCTCAGATATCCGTGAAAGATTATCGTCCGTTCAGATTAACTGCGTGTTTTCCCTCTTTCAATGACCCGACCGGTTGTGTACGATGACGTCACAAATCCGGCAGGAGGATTCGATTGCGGCGATTGATGTTATTACTTGGATCTCGAATAGGGGTCGACACGAGATAGAGTTACAGAGCCAAAACAATGGTCTCATAGTAATAAGGTATCGCTTTTCATTTAAGAAACAGGTGAACACACACTTTCTTCATAAACTGTCAGAAAGATCATAGTGTATTTATGTAGTTTATGTAGGTATCGTTTATCATAGTATATACTTAATAGTGTGTATTATTGTTTCGATGATAATTTTTACATATAATCTTTTTGTCGCCACCTATTTCAAGTTTTGCACTACCCCTAACATTCTCCGCATCACCCGTTTGGTTGACTGGTAGATAAGGCCTTAGGCTTTAAGTCCGCCATTACACTTGTATTTGTGTATGAAGTTAAATAGATAATAATCTTATTGACATGTAAAAGAGCCTGTAAAGGCTTATTTATTACTGAATAAATATTTGATTCGTGATTGTATAATATAAAACACAAATTAAAAAAATATAAACATGCGGTACCTACATAGCAAAAAGGACGTCTACTTTGTATTTTATTGTCTCCATCTACGCATTTGCACTAATCTACCGTTTCTTCGTGACCTTTTTGGGGTTTCGTAGTAAACAAGGAACCCTTATTGTTTCGCCATGTCTGTCGGTCTGTCGGTCCGTCCGCTATAATGACTATAAATACTAGAAAGCTGTAATTTGTCATGAGTATTTATATCGACTAATCTCACAAAATCCATTTTCGTAACCCCGTAAATCAACATTAACATCCGCATCTGTTCACCTTAGCATATAGATAAAACATTTATTATGTACAACTGGCTCACACATTATACAATACAAAAGCATCATTATCATCACATCTTTTAACCGAATTCAAAACATGAGGTTATTAATTCAAACCCTTTGTTTTTTTTTGTATGTATGTTAAGCGACATCTTCGCCACTTGTAAACCGATTTTGATGATTCTCTTTTATTTGAAAGCCTTTGGTCCCATATTCATTTGGTGAAGATATGATGAAAATTTGGAGATATGGCAGAAACTTCTGAAAGAAGTTGGTTGTTCTTTATAACCGACTTCCAAAAATGGAGGAAGTTATCAATTCGTCGCGATCTTTATTAAGTACGTATGTTCACCGATTATTCAAAAAAACCTGGACCGATTTGAAAATTTTTTGTTTTTTTTTTTTTTCACTTTCTTAACGTACCTATATACTGTTCAAAAAGTACGCTAATATTATTACAATCTAGCCTATTAATCTAAGACTAATTAGTAATTTTACATTGACCTAGTTTTATAAGCAATAGTATAAGAATGTGTCCATCGGCACTTTTCTTACTGTCTCTATTAAGGGGAAGGCACTTTGTTCGTGTGTCTTTAATTATTGCACTATGACCGCACTAAGTATTATTTTTATTTTTTTATTGTCGCTACACTACACTAATTCGAACGGTTTAGTTCGTTTAAGTCTTCTCACTGTGTCCGTGTTGTCGAGGAGCTGGATTGCCTCAACGTTCACATGATGAAGCAATCGATACTCGTGTGCTTCTGCATATTTTTTAATAACTTTATCGACGAACTGCATGTTAAGGTCCCGGTGCAGGTCAGCATTTCTAATGTACCAGGGTGCATTGACAATGCTCCTGAGTACTTTGTTCTGGAATGTTTGGATCATACTGATATTGCTCTGTTTGGTACAGCCCCACAGCTGTATACCATAGGTCCATACTGGCATCAGGACTTGTTTATACAAAAGTATTTTGTTGTGCACTGACAAGGCAGAGTTTCTCCCAAGCAGCCAGTGCATCTTTTGAAACCGTATTTCGAGCTCTTCTCTTTTCTTTTTGACGTGCGCTTTCCAGCGCAGCTTTGTATCCAGAGTCATACCTAAGTATTTGGCTGTATTTTCAAATGGAACTTGCTTTCCATTTATATACACGGGACATAATTGTTCTTGCTTATTCGTAAAGTTAACATGAGTTGACTTTGATTCATTTAGCTTGATTCGCCACTTCTTTGTCCATTCAATAATTTTATTAATTGCTATTTGAACCTTTTCTGCTGCTTCTTCATGAGTACTTCCGACAGCCATTATAGCAGTGTCGTCAGCAAAGGTCGCCATAGTATTGTCATCTATATCAGGAATGTCCGAGGTGTATAGTAGGTACAGGACCGGACCTAAAACACTTCCCTGAGGCACTCCAGCTTTTATTTCTTTAATTTTAGAATACGCATTTTCTTGTCGCACTCTAAAAGCTCTATTGGTTATATATGATGTAATTATATCTACGTAGTTAGTGGGTAACATGTTTCTAAGTTTTATGATGAGTCCTTCATGCCACACTTTATCGAAAGCTTGCGCTACATCTAGAAAGATAGTAGAACAGACTTTTTCATTTTCGAGGGTATTTTCAATTATATTTGTTATTCTGTGAACTTGATCTATAGTTGAATGCTTTTCTCTGAAGCCGAACTGATGTGGTGGAATAAGGTTTTTGGTTTCGATGATAGGTTTTAGTCTTTTTAGTAATATTTTTTCAAATAACTTTGACATAACGGGTAACAATGAAATTGGCCTGTACGACGTCGTCTCATTTGGCGGTTTTCCCGGTTTTGGAATCATTATTACTTCAGCTACTTTCCATAAATCGGGCACGTATTTAAGTCTCAAAGCAGCGTTTATGAGATTAGTTAATTTGACTAAAGCCTTTCTCGGGAGATTGTGTAGCAGTTCTCCTGGTATAAGATCAAAGCCAGGAGATTTCCTGGGGTTGATATGCTGTTTTATTTCCCTCATAACTTCTTTTGGAGTTACAAGCTTTATATTTATTTCTTCATCATAATTTTCGCTGAGTTCCTCAGTGATATCTTCAACGATGCCTTCTGATCTGTCATTTGGTTTGAAGATCCCTTCGAGGTGTTCGGCAAACAAAGCAGCTTTTTGTTCGTTGCTAACCGCCCACTTTCCAAATCCAAGTTTCAAGAGAGGAATTTGGTTTATTGGCCGTTTCATGTTCTTCGTAGCTTTCCAGAGAGAATAATCTGTACTACGGTCACTGGACAGTTTTTGGAGATACGTATTTGTGCACTCATCGTTATGTTTTTGGATTGCCCTTTTAAGCTTTTTTGTGAGGTTATTTAACTTTTTTTTATCGTCTGGCGACCTAGTTTGGTGCCATAGTTTTCTTTGTCTTCTTTTTTCTTTTACCAGGTCTTTTATCTCTAATGGGTATGTGTTTTTCACTGTCCTTTTCTTACTCTTAGGTGTATTATTCCAAGCAGTATGTTGTATTAAGCTGACAAATTTTTCTAAATCTATATTTAGTTGCTCTGGAGTCTTTAGTGGTACTCTAAGGTCTACATGGCTGTCTAATTCTATTTTAAAACTATCCCAGTCTGTATATTTATTGACTAGAGTTAAATTATCTTCCTTAAATATAACTTTTTCGTTTATTTCTAAATAAATGGCTGAGTGATCGGAGTTCATATCATAACTTTGATTAGTTTGCATGTAGTTAGACGACATGTTTTTATAAATAAAAAAGTCTATGAGATCAGGGGTTTTTGATGGGTCCGTTGGCCAGTATGTAGGTGAACCTGTTGATGCAATACCACATTTCATTTCTGTGATGGCGCACATAAGTTTTCTTCCTTTTGTGTTCGTAAGTCGGGAACCCCAATACGTGTTCTTAGCATTGAAGTCACCTCCCAATACAAATTTATCACCAAGTGTGTAAAGTACGTTCTTCCACAAGTCTTTCTGTATTTTATGTCTTGGTGGGCAGTATATGGCAGCCACAGTAAGAGGACAACTTTTTGTATTCAATCTGACTGCAGCACATTGCACCTGAGGAATTTCATGTTTAACATGTTCTTGATGTTGAATAGTTTCTTTGATGATAACAGCACTGCCACCTCTACCTTTGTTTGCTGGGTGCAATGCATTATATACTTTGTAACCTTTTAATTTTATGTAAGATTGTTTTGTAAAGTGTGTTTCAGATACCAGGCACACATCAATATTTTCTATATCTAGGATTACTTGTAACTCATTTTTGTGGTTAAGTAGCCCATTGCAGTTCCATGCCATGATCTTCAGTTGTTTCATCATTTTTTATTCTTGGTAGTAATAGCGGGTTTGGTGCTATTTTCTAGTTTTTTCAAGCGCTCGTCTAATGATGACATAAGCTTTAGTATTTCATCTAACTTTTTCTCTTGTGGGTTTTGAGTGCTTTCATCTTTGCGTTGGGGTTGGCTTATAGAATTTTTCGCAACCGTCTGAGCGTAAGAGATATTTGTGGTTACTTTTGATACGGGCTTATTGGTAGGTTTCTGCAGTTTGCTTTGAGCAGTATTTTCATGACTGACTACATTTTTTTTAGCAGACTTGTTTCTTATCTTCTGCATCTCTTTAGCTATCATGCAACCTCTATAGTTCGCAGGATGACTTTCTCCGCAGTGCACACACTTCGGTTTTTCTGTACTTGGTTTTTTACAGTCCACAGTCAGATGTTTTCCAGTGCACTTTACGCATCTTGGCTCTTTGGCACAATACATTTGTGTATGGCCATAAGCCTGACATCTCTTGCATTGCGGGATGAGTTTGGAAGATTTGAGAGGTTGTATATCAACCACGCACCCCAAGATAGATTTAATCTCATAAATTTTGCCAATTTCTTCCTGGTTTTTGAATGTCAGCATGAACATATTTAAGGGCTCTTTAGTTTTCCAACTTAATTTATTCACAGCGTCTTCAATTTGGAGACCCTTTGCTTTGAGGTCTTCAATAATCCTGTCCGGTTTACACGTAGAAGGCAATTTTTTGGCCATCACCCTGATTGGCCTGTCCTGTTTGTTCTCATATGAATGCCAAAGGCAGTTGTTGTCTGTGAGTAGCTTCGTAATAGCTCTATATGTTTCTACGTCGCAAGCATTTATCTTAACGCTAGCGCCATGCAACATCTTAACTGTGAAGGTGCTAGCGGGTTGATCTCGTGTCAAAAAGTCATAAAAGTTTTGGTAGTTCTCCACACCATCCACCACGATAGGAGGAGGTGGGAGAACTTTTTTTGCTTTTTCAGATATTTGGCATTCTTTTGCCTGAGGCGAGAGTGTGGGAGACGTGTTCAACTTCCTCTTTTTCCTGGACTTTGTTCTAATCCACTCTGTCTCTTTAGCCAACTCGTCTTCGTCAGTAGTATACTCAGCGTGAGGCGCTGATGTTTCCGTGCTAGTGGTTGCTTGGGCTGTAGCTTTTGATTCAACAGCGCATTGCAACTGTTTTTGAAGAACCGCAATTTGGCTCTGTAATTCTTCGATAAGGCTCTGTTGTTTTAGCCTTTCATTCTTTTCACTTCTATAACAGTCGTAAAGATAGCGTTCCGTTTCAGTTTTGATCTGAATGGATTTAGATGGCGTCGTACTCATTTTGAAGGCGGGGAGAGTGTCACCTTAACAACTATCGTACGTAAACATAGCAAGGTGCTATGACTCACCAATGTAGGTCATCGCGGCCGGCCGAAGATACGTGACATTGATAGACTTTGGTTTGATGCGTTAGCACTTTCACTGCACTGTATTAATGCGCGTCATATGTGATTGTGACACAACTGCTCTAATCGAAGATTGAACGATCACTGATTTTTTGTTTGAAAATGTTTACTGGTCAATTTTTTTATCAAAATCGGTGGGGCTTAACCCCAAACTACACAACCGATTGATGAAGGTTTTTAGTTTTGAAATATTATTTATTAAAATATTAATTATGTTAATTTATACATATTGCAGGAGCACAACTCTTGCCAGATACATACTGTGCAGCGAGTCTACCCCTGAATTTCGACAGACGAAATCACGGTAAACGCTATACCGACAGTTCATTTTTCATGCACAAGACCGACAGAAGACGAAATCGAACTAGTTAACCCCGACTAAAGTCTATGCAGCCTCAATATTTTGCTCTGAGCCCGCCAAACAAGTACCGCTAATAGAGTGAACGGAACCGAAAGTTATTTACGGTACAAAGGCTATGGAGTTGTTAATTTTCATCCAACGCGGTACACCGTCAAAACTTTGAATTCAGTTTAAATTGCCTCTTTCTTTAGGGTTGTTTTATTTAAAGAAGAGGTACTTCAAGTTTGTTATTATGGTATAATTCAGTTTTTTTTATATAAATAGAATCTACACACTTCACAATAAAGTCATTAACTTTACTTATTTATTTATTGGACTGTATTACAAAAATGTGCCGTATGGTGACGGCTAAGTAAAATGAGATGTGTCACCACCCATTTTCTCTCCCAGGGGTATCGTAAGAGGGAATTAAAGGTGGTACATGTAACAGCAGCAGCGTTTCCTCTGAGCAATGACTTTATATCATCTTCAGCGATCCTTTCCCCGCGTGTTGTTTATGGGCATTTCTTCCCTTTTACAGAAGAGGCCTTTTTCAATGGGCTGGTATAGGCTGTAAAGAAGGTCACTAAAATAACGATAAACTCGTTATTTTTAGCCAGGCAAAATAAAAAAAACCTCCGTTTTTTAAGGTTCACCTCTATAACTTTTAAATCGCTGTACCGATTTCCATCAAACATAATAGAACCATCTCAGCCCATTCGTTGAGGTGCTACGATGCCACAGACAGTCACTCAGATACACCGACACGTCAAGCTTATAACACCTAACTTTTTTCGTGATGAATGACGAAATGACGAACGGCACATAATTTATTTTTTTTATAATTTATAACTGGTGTCCGCGGAAGACCAGTGTCGTAGCTCACGCTACGACATATGCCGAGCGGAGACCATGTTGGTGGATTATGATGTAACCATCTCGTAGTATCTGTTATGTGTTATTTTTATTTCTGCCAAATAAACATATTTTATTTCTTTCTTTTTCAAGTTTAGCATCTCCATTTGCCTTTGTTATTTATACATATAACGTTCAGTTTTATCCAGTCAATTAGCGTAACTTGTTTAGCGGAGTTTGGAGCAAAAAATATTGAGGATCAAATTCACGGAGGCTGGTGAACATATCGGGCTGAAAGTTGGGCGAACTCGCGCAATTAACCCAAACGTTGCTTCAAAAAGAACCGAATTCATATTAGGATAACCCTCCATTCACATTTTTTTTAAAGAGAAATCAGCGGCCTGGTTGGATTACGTTTATGTTACAGCTGAAAGCTGAAATGAGCGCGAAGGTGCTCAAAACGCTGGCAGCATTGCCAAACTGGATCGCAATGGCCAGCCTTTGCACGAGAAAGGAAAATTGCATGCATTTCTTCCATAAAAGTAATTTCTGCTCTATTGAATCTATTTCAAGCTTTTAAATCTCTACACTGGATGTAAATTATGATCGACTGTAGGAATTGAACGGTGAAAAGTGCCAAGTGCAGTATGCGCGGCGAAATCCTGGGAAATGTTTTCAATATCTCAATTCCAAGGAAATCTCATAAGTCAGATTTTATTTAAAACTTAAAAGAATTTCATATGCAGAACAATAATTGAAGTTGAAGCTACTCTAACATTTTACAGACATTGGAGAATTTTTTAGATTTAGTCAGAATAGTGTAAACAAAATATTTCTTTTTTTACCCTGGATTTACCAGGTTAAAAAAAGAAATATTTTGTGCTGATCTACTTTTAATCGAGTCGAAATGGTTTCAAAGTACCCTAAATTTCAAATCATTTTTGACCAGTACGTGGCCTCATCGATACCTCTGTCATTAGCCTCATTAAGGTCCTCCATGGTAAATGACGAAGGGCAGCTCGGACACGACAAAAGGTGGTCCATTGATTGAATGGCACCGCAATCGCAAAGGTCGTTATCAGCGTGACGCCACCTAACTCGGTTTTCTCGACTCCTCCCAACACCAGCCCGGAGTCTACTGAGAGACTTCTAGACTGACTTTGTGCTGATAAGAAAATAAAACATCACGAAATAATATCACTTGTCATTGATCGTATGCATTTCCAATGTTATTTGACGCTCGGTGGCCCGGCGGGAATGCGCATTACTAGCGCTTTCGCAAGGAAAGCGACAGCGGGCGTGGTCCGCACTTGGATGGATGACCACAAGTGGCATAAAAATTTCTCTTGTTACTCCGTGCTTCGGAAAGCACGTACAAGCGGGATCCCTTTTTTTGCATAATTTGTTTTGTCCTAATGTTCTTTGGCATACCGGTTTTGGCATAAAATATTGTGGCATAATTGCCACAGACAAATCCTCACCTACATGGGGCAAGATCAATCCATCACCATTAATAGAGAGTAAATTAGTGATTAGATTGACCACCCCATGTGATGAGGCCAAGAAAGCCGGGAGCGATATGTCTTCCAGGCGACGAATACCAAGACCTCCGTACCGCACTGGCAAAGAAGCCTGCTTCCACTGCACCTCATCAAGTTTGACGTTAAGTATGTCCTCCAGAATTAATTTTACCGCTTTGTCAAATTGTTTAATTTCGTGAGGGCACAGCCATGATGGACTCATGTCCATCATGTCCTAATAATGTAGGTCAACCGGGGAATAGCCAGGAAATTTTGAAGGAGCACCAGTGAGACGTGCGAAGATAAGTTTTTCAAACGATCGTGAGAGGCCGCCAAACTTGTCACCTTACTCATAATCGAGTTGGAAATCGCCTCCTTAAAAATAGGTGCACTTAAAAGGCTAAAATTGGTTTTGTCCAAGACCTTCACTCCTGGTAACAGAGTCTCGAAACGTGATATGGATGTCTGGGCTTCCTGACAACACAAAAATAGTTTACACTTGTTTGCGATGATCTCTAACCCGAGTTTTTTAAACTTAACAGACAAATTTTGTAAGTCCGTTGCCACGGTATCAGGAGGGCCACCCAATGTACCGTCATCTAGGTACCATACATTTAATGGAGACTTTAAACTCGTGAATGTTTTATGGATCGCCAGACTAAAAATGAGAGGTCCTCTAGTCTAGAGGATCTCCCATGCTGTGCACCCATTTGCGACGAGATGGGTTCTCCGTGAAAAAAACAGGTGACTAGTAGAAGCATAGCATTGATAAAGGAACGGATATTTAACTGGTGTGTGTTCAAGAACCTCTTTCAAAATTGAGTCTCGTTCTATGCTGTTAAAAGCATTAACCAAATCCACAATAACACTGTTAGTATTTTTATTGACTTCCGTAAAGTATCGAGTTGCGTGGATTGCTGCCTCAAATCCTCTTGCCGTGCCGAAACCCAACTGCTGTGGCTGTAAGTAAAGAGCTGTGCTCTGTCTCACAGCATTACAAGCGAGCTTGGAAACTAATCGTCTAAAAGTATTATCCACAGCAATTGGTCTAATACCACCCTCTCTCTTCTTCAGAGCACAAAGGGATCTGCCATACAAGTATGGACACACTTAAAGGTTAAGCAAACCTTTCAACAGAAAATTGCAAAGCTCTGTCAACGCTTCCAAAAGGCGAGTACCATTGTCCCCCGCAGAAGGAGAAAGGAGTTTTTTAAGGTGGTCTGGACGAATACCATCCAAACTGACGCCGAACCTGTCTGAAAAGAATTCAAGGCTATAAGAACTTCCTCTGATGTAACGGCTAGAAAGGAATTTCTGTTGTTTGGCTCCACAGGCAAATTTAAAGGATGAGAGGGCAACGGATGCTTTAAAATCAAGGCGGTGTGTGTTTCCACATCGTTAGGCGCTACAGAACAATCCGATAACAAAAGGCGAACCGCACCTCTCAGATCTCCATCAAAGACTTTTGATTCGATGGATCTATAATTGGAATTTGCCTTCTTTAGATCTCCATGAAAAGTAAAGGCTACATGATTCCCGCCATCAATGTTTTCCTTGACCTTTGACGTTAATGAAGAATGACTGACGCGACTAGGCACTCTCAAAGCTGTAAAAGAGAACGAAAGTAGCGCAAACCAGGCCTCCGAACTATGTTCTCTAATACATTCTCTATTAAGAGACGCTAGCTTGCCCGCCGCCAAATATCGCGCCCCTTTCGGGATATGTTTCAAACCCAGAATGTCCCTCTTTAAAGTAGACAAGGTATACAAAGGATTTTGGCCACTACAATCCAGAGATTGGGAAGGTGCAGAGTTCCCAGAGACCTCACTCCGGTGCAAGCATGCGGCTCATATGCACAGCCAACCCTCGAGGAACGACAAACTGACGTGATGTCCCAGGGCAGAGAGGGCATGTCCCATGACTCGAATTCTGTCATAATGAATAAAAATAAATTTGTAAACAAAGTATAAGTACAACGAAAAAAATAAATAAGCAATAATATCAAGAAAAAAAAACCAAATTATAAAATGTAAAATAATTTCATAAAAATTGTCACTATAAAATTCTATCAACCTAAATTCAATAATAATAATAATAATTTATTAGGAACAGTATACAGTAAATTTTTAAAACATCATGTACGATGACACCTGCAGTAGTTAATAAAAACTGTGTCGCAGGCATCAACGCCCACCTTAGAAATAAATACAATCACTATGTTCCTGTACATTAAAAATATATCAATTATAATTCCATTTATTATTTCCATATCCATATCCATTTCCATTATTATTATAAATTACGATTAAGTATAAAAAATATGTGTTACTTTTGAATTTAGATAACATGGTTTCGCAATATTAGGTACTATTTTTTAAATTATAATATAATGCCTAGGTATAACATAATAACAATAGGTAGCTTGCAAATAATTGTTTTGGAAATAAAAATAAAATAAATCTTGAATTGGAAGTAAGATTGAGGTGTGTGTGTATGTGTGTGTGTGTGTGTATGTGTTGAGTGTGTGTATGTGTGTGTGTTTAGATGTGTGTTATACATCACTCTTTTGTCTTTATAAGGGCTTCTAAATAAAAACTATCAAAACATTTAAAAAAAAACAGAATTATAAACATCAGAATAAAAACTGAATAATTAATTAATACATGAATTCAACGTATATATATTTTTAATACTGTCTAAATAAAAATTGATCAATTAATCTATTACTCGTCAAATAATATCACAAACATATGAGATTATAAATAGCTAATTCATATGCAAAAATTAAATGCAATAATAATTGTAATTATGAAAGATTCGCCGGGCCTTGTCCACGAGCTTTCTTCTACCTTCGTATTTTAGTCCTCTCAATAACGCCGACCAGGTAAGATTTATAACTTATCCTCGTAGCTTGTTAGGCCCGAAGAAGATAGGATCGGAGACTGTATAGGGGAATTAGAGGCTCCAGCTGGAGACTTGTTAGAAAGTTTATTTTCTTGTAGTTTATTCAAGCACCCGTGACACTTCCCATGTTTATTCCATTTGTTCTATTAAGCACACTCCAAGTCCATCCACCCGGTCATTTTGTTCTTTTTCCTTTTCTTCTAAATTTTCAGTTTCCAAAATAATAAAATGTCTGACTTGCACTGCTACCTTACTCAATCTTCGAACTATTGGTTTTATATTCAAAAGTCAAAAATCATTTATTTATCTTTGGAAATTTGTATCACTTGATAATTATCATTTTTTTCTTTCCTTTCAATTTCTAAATAGATAGTTGTTGACGTCAGATCCTTTACTTACAACTAAGTTTACAAAGTATATGTCGTTCAATGCGCTTATCCGATGGACTAAGCCTGTAAACTTCGATCTTATGTATAAAAGTTTAGAACAGTATTTTCCTCGAAGCATTTTCCATGTACGAGTAATATTGAAATACAAAACAGTCCTTGTACTATAAACATATCTTCACGGCTGCATATTGAAACTGCCAGCCGTATTGCAATTCTCTATTGCACCCATATTGCGGATAAACGCAGCAAGACTTTATTTATTTGTCGAAGATATATACTCGTAAATTGTACTTTATTGCTTGTTTATACGCTTTAGATGGCATCCGTCGTGAGTTCTAGGTTCCGTGTTCAATTCCAAGCGTTGACAGAGATTTTTCCTCTAAGCTTTTAAGATGACATAGGCTCTACCTAAAGGCAAAGTAGATTTCCACTTTGCCACAAGGTAGAGCATTCACTATGATAGATATGTAGTTTGTTTATTTTTTTGTGTGTATTTTTCATCATCATATCATCATATTATAATGTATTGTATTTAGTGCGTTTGAGGAGCTCGGTGGCCCGGCAGGAGTGCGCATTACTAGCGCTTTCGCAAGTAAAGCGACACCGGACGTGGTTCGCACTTGGATTGGTAACCATAAGTGGCATGAAATTTCTCGAGTTCATCCATGCTTCGTAAGGCTACTCCTTCTGCCAAGGAAATAAGCCGTTGGTCCCGGCTGTCATCATTGTATGGTAGTTGTTGAGCTATGTCAGATGCCTTTAGGCAGCTTGAAAAATCTGACACTAGTGTTGGCCACTTACACACACGAAAAACAAGCATTGTATTTAGTGATGTGCCGGCGAGAAATTTTAAGATCTTGGAAATTTCTTACCTTGAAAATTTCCGGAAATTATCAACTTTTTCGAGAATTTTAGTTGAAAATTTTCCTAAAGAAATTTCTTGCGGGAAATAACCAGAAATTTTCCAGGCCGTTTTGAAAATTTCTGGAAATTTTCAGGAAAGGCACATCACTAATTGTATTGGTTGGTAATGATTATTATTTTTTTACTTACCAATTTATGTACACGGAAAATTTGTACAAAGGCACTATACTTATCTCAAAAGAGATCTCTTTCAGTAGGCGATGTTTATGTAAGAGAGGTATATTATTATATTTCCATCATAGTTGTTTGTTTGGTTACAGATAAATTATTACATAGAAAGCCACAGGGTTAATCTTTAAAAGCTTGGGTATTCAATAATATAGAGGCTAAATTCTTGAAATAACAGGCTAAGTGCTAGTCGAACATGCGCACGAAGGGTTCCGTACCATAATTTATAAAAAATAAAGTCTGTTGTATAGGAACCCCGCAATTATATGCTGTTTCATTTTATTTCTTTTTTAGTATTTGTTGTTATAGTGGCAACCAAAATATATCATCGCTGAAAATTTCAATTGTCTGGCTATCACGGTTCATGAGACAGACAGGCAGATGATCAGACGGACAGTAGAGTCTTAGTAATAAGGGTCCCGTTTTTACCCTTTAGGTACGGAACCCTAAAAAGCATTTTCAGATCCTATCTAAGCATTGAGGTACGATGTAACGTCCTATATAACACTCTACGGAGATACTATAGGAATCACTGTGTGTAGATAGAAAGGGAAGCGGATGGACGGATGGTAATTCCTTTTAAGCACTCCGACTAAGCTATATGGTCCATCCGGGGTCGAAACGAAACAGACCGGGATTATGCAAGTTTCTAGGGCTGAGCTATAGGGATACCTTTAATGGTTCCACGGCTATCGTATCAAATGCAAGAGAATTCACGAACGGCTGGAATTGGACTGGAACCTAAGAGATGTGGTTGTAAGAGGAGTTGCGAGTTTACGTTTAAAAACTTTCAAAACATAATTAGTATCTACGTATTTGATATGTTGTACGGCTGCGATACGTGGACATTAACAGAGAAAGAATAAAGAGATTAGAAGCATTTGAGATGTAGTGCTGGATAAGGATGGAAAAAAAAATGCTGGCGGGACAGGATTACAAATGAAGAAGTTTTAAACAGAGTAGGCGAAAGCAGACAATTAATAAAAGCCATCGGAAATAGACGAGGACATATGTTGGGACGCTTGGTACGGCTAGGCGAATTTATGAAGACGATAATAGAAGGCAAAATAGAAGGAAGAACAGTTTTATAAAACAAATAAAGGAGACAGTAAGAGTGGTGTCGTACCAAGACGTCAAAATGCTGGCTGAGGACGGACAGGAATGGAAAAAACTCCACCGACAAGAGCGTCGCTCTAAAATTTGAATGAATGAATGGAAAACAATGGTGACTTTCGTATGCTAAGCGGAGACCATTTTGCTAGATTTACGTAATTTGTGTCTAGTGTGTACTAAGTGTTTACCAAATAAACAAATTTTCTTTCTTCCTTTCTGTTGCACTTAAAGAAAGGGACGAAATAACAGATTCATTTAAGTTATTCATTTTTTTTTATTAAGTGAATTTTTCCTATCAATAAAAACAAAATGTACATTATCTACATTCTCTTTTTTATAATATGACTACCTACGACTGAGTCCGCAACGAGGAGTGATATTGGTTTTTAAACTATCGCGCTCACTTCAAACACATATTTTAAGTATGTATTTAAATAGGACTTAGCACGAACCTCCAAAGAGAATATAACCATACGTCGAACCTCGTTTTACGTTAACCCTACAAAAGAGATTCGTCTTAAGTCGTTTTTATACATAAATCAGTAGTAAGTCAATTGTCTATTTAAATAAGTAAATTTACTTATCAAAAGAAAAAATGAGTAAGATTCATACAAGTATTACACACTTATATCGTTCCACATGATAAACTACAAGGCACCAACTGTACAGTTCCCCAGTCCAATACAACTTACAGATTGTGAACTTTGGCGGATAATTGCTGGAGAGTAAAAGTTAGCGAATGAATTGAAGTCGAGTTGGGCTAGATTGGTTTGAAACTATTAATTGATTGAAACAAAACCGTAAACAAATATAGATGCTATCACGTTTTTTCATCCGTAATGCCGCGTTTAGACGAAACGCGCACGCCAACGCACACCACGCGCGTCGTCACCCGCGTATAGCCCTCTTTATAAACTTGCATATAATTTGAGTTCTACTTTATTTTTATTTTATTTAAACATTATTGCACAATTAAAAAAAATGTACAAGAGGCGGACCTAATGCGATATGGCATTCTCTCCCGGTCAACCATTAGACCAAGCGGAAAATATGTGTGGCTGGCGTGATAAAATTTATGATATAAATATATAAGTACATGGCCCGATACGCACTTTGCCGGTTATTTTTTTTTCGATCTTAGCGGGTCCCAATAAAGTTGGTCAATGAACTATACAAAGGACCCGTTAACTATTAGATTTTTTTTACCACTTCTCTTGTTTAACTATTGTTTATCTGTAATAAGTGAAAAGTTTAACTCTATGTTCAAGCTAACTTTATTGCCCCAGTCGACGTCTCGATTTTACACCCGGCTTACTCTAATCGAGAGATCGGAATTCGATTACCTAGTTCCTACCCTTTGCTTAGCTCGATGAAGTTAACACAATATGCGGGACTAAATTAAATTGGCATTCAGCGTAAACTTTTCTATTTCTTGTTTAACAAATATTTCTTTGTAGTGGTGTAAAATTCTAATGAAACCAATATTTATGTAGAATCTAGGCCCTCGCATACATATTTTAACGCCAATACAATGATGAATCTAAGAAATGTGTTACGCCCCCGCATACACTTTTTAACGCCAATACAATGATGAACCTAAGAAATGTATTATGCCCCCGCATACACTTTTTAACGCCGAAACAATGATGAATCTAAAAAATGTGTTATCGAGTATATTTGAATCGGAAGTGATCTAAAACTGTATCCGTAGTGCTACATTCAGTCATTTTTATCGACCACTACCAGCCTCATTGAGAAAACATACAGTATAAAAATTTGGTGTATGGAAAACCTCGTGAGGAACCCTAAAAATTACTATTGTTACTAGATGACAGTCATTGTGCTTTAGGTAGCTAGAAAAAGCTGATACCAGTGTTAGTTATTAAATTAACGGTAACACATTTAATATGTACGGTATAATTGGATTATCAGTATTTCGATGTCCTTTAGGATTTTGGGTATTTTTATCCTGACCTTTTGGGAGCTGCGTGGGTACAGAATACATATCTAATACGTAGAGGCTTTGAAAAAGTTTGTGTAATGTGAAAATCCCGTCAAAGCCCATTCTCTAGTGATTATAATAATATAGTTGGCTAGGGATTATAATAATATACTTAATACATAGGGCGCACTATAAGTTTCCGGAACTGGCCACTTACATAAACAATATTTAAAAATTTATTGCAACATTTGAAAATAGAACTCTTTGGCTGTAGAATGCAGTTTGTTTCATCTGACTGTCTTGTGTTTTTACCTTGTGGCGCCATTTAAAAAATTGTGTGTCTGCATCAACATGGATTTAACTCGGGAAAATTTTCGTAGTATGATTTTCTACGATTTTAAGTGTAATTTGACAGCTCAACAGAGCATCGCTCGGCTTGAAACAGCTTTTGGCAATGAAGCACCATGCAAGACAACTGTTTATAGCTGGTTTGCAGAATTCAAGCGTGGTCGTATCAATCTCAGTGACGAATCTCGCGATGGTCGGCCGTCCACCGCTGTGACCAACAAAAACATCGATGCTGTGCGCCGTATGATTGAAACAGACAGGCATGTGACCTACCATGAAATTCGCGCATCCTTAGAAATAGGCATGAGTCAAATACAATTAATCCTACACAAACATTTGGGTGTGAGAAAGCTGTGCTCGCGGTGGATCCCAAACAACTTGACCGAGGCTCAAAAAACGGACCGCGTCACTTGATGCAGTGCCATGCTTACCAGATTCAACGAAGGTGCGTCAAATTTGGTGTGGGACGAAACATGGATTTATTACTACGATCCCAAAACAAAGCAGCAATTGAGCGTATGGGTCTTTCAAGATGAGCCGAAACCAACCAAAGTGGCGCGCGTGAAAAGTGCATCTAAGCGGATGATTGCTTCTTTTTTTAATAAAACTGGACACGTGGCTACTGTTGCTTTAGAGAATCGTCGTACAGTGAATAGTGACGGGTACACGACCATTTGTTTGCCGGAAGTTATTGACGAACTCCGTAAAAATAACCGTAAACGCCGTATCATCCTGCACCACGACAATGCTAGTTCTCACACGGCCAGACAGACAAACGACTTTTTGAAGGCGAAAAATGTAGAACTCATGAGTCATCCTGCATACAGTCCCGACCTGGCACCTTGTGACTTTTTTCTGTTCCCAAAAATTAAGAACCAATTACGCGGTCAACGATTTTCATCACCAGAAGAGGCTGTCGAGGAGTATGAAAAACACGTTTCAGAGGTCACCACAGAGGAGTGGCACAAAAGTTTTCAAAACTGGTTTCATCGAATGAAAAAGTGCATAGACGCCAAAGGAAATTATTTTGAAAAACAATAAATTAATTTTGTACCTTTAATAGTATTTTTTCATATTCATTCCGGAAACTTATAGTGCGCCCCACGTATTCACATACACATCCACCCAACTAATAGTAACTACTATTAGTTGAGTGGACCAGCGGCCCGCCTCGCGTCTGCACGCGTATTTTACCAACTTTCCTTTTGAATCACTCAATCCATTGATAAAAACCGCATTAAAATCTGTTGCGTATTTTAAAAGCCGATCTAAGGATAAATACAGTAGGACGGACGGCGGGAAGCGACTTTGTTTTCTACTATGTATTGACATGTCGGGACAGGCGGACATGTCGTCGACACTATAAATCGAACCCCTGTCACACATATATCAGTCGGACTTTATAAAGCCTTAGTTTGGACAGCGGATAATGAAATAAACTGCAAAAGTGGTCGGAATTACAGGAAGATTTTTTTTAATCTTATCTACCGAATCGTAAACCGAATAGTAGTAGTAATAGTAGTGACGTCACATGCCAGTACCTGCATACGTTTTCTGTTACTTGGCAGTTTTCCTTTGCTCCAAAAATATATATTGTTTCTGGTTTCAGATAATGTTTTCTTTTAGTTTTTATGAATAATTAAAAAAAAAACATTACTCAAATACAATACCTTTTCTCAATTCCGAATATTATTTAATTTAAAAATGTCTTTTTACCTGCACTTACACGTGATCTAACTAGGTAATCCACTAGCAAACGAAAGAACAAAAATTTAGCAATAAATAAACTACATATTCAGATCAAATTGCTAAGATACCATTAACATTGCAAGAAGTGCCATAAAAAACCCGATAGTAAGATTGTAACAGTGATTTATTTGGTTCTTTTATTGCTTTACGGAGCCCTAAACGGGTCAAGGCCGTATAGGATTGTTAGACGGTAGATAACTGAAATCTTCTGTTTGCATGGAAATATATATTTCATGTTACGAATAAGGGTGATAGCTGGAATAGTAATATTTACTGTCAGAAAAGTAATTGATAATCTATTTAGTTCGTCAGATTATTCAAAAATAATTTAACAATTTATTTATTTTCAGATTAGGTATGAAATCAGTAAAAATTTACAAAGATACAGAGTATCCAAGTCCCAGAGAGGATTATTGTGACATCACGGCCCTGTAAAAATTGTACAAAAGCGATATTTAAATGCTGTATCTTTGACGATCTCCGTGGTGTAATATTTACCATGCTAGTTCGCCACCCAGAGGTCCCGGGTTCGATCGTCGGTAAGGGCAAGTTGGAAAATGGCCTTTTTTAAATTGGCTAGGTTAATCAGTGTTATTTGTCCCTGTATATTCATTTATTTATGTATCCGTGTCATTTTTAGGGTTCCGTTTTAAAGGGTGCCAACGGAGTCTGTAACTGAGACTTCGCTATGGGACCTTTCCGTCTGTCACAGGGCTCTAGCGCGTGAACCGAAATAGTTAGATGCTTGATATTTTCACCGACTATATATTACTTCTGCAGCTGTAACAAGAGATACTAAAAAAATAAGATAAAGTTGAAAATTTACGTCGGTCGTCATATACAAAAACGAGTTTTTTTCAGCGTTTTTAACCCGAACTTTATGATGGCCTTAGCTAGATACTTGACATTTTCACTGGTTACGTATTACTGTGACAGCTCAAATAACACATACTTATTAAAAAGTAAATCATTGTAAGGAGGTACCTTAAAATTTCAAACAAAGAGAAGAAAAAATACGTGTGAAATATTTTTTGATAAACTGATGGGTCAAAAATATTTTTTCAGACGGATTCGTTTTGATTTTATATACCTATATATAGGACTTATTATTATGTAAGTTTAAACTTTGGTAGTTGTCAATTTTATTACACACACATTAAACTGGGTAACATCGGGTTTAACTTTGATAGAGAACATTTCTAATTTTCTACGCCGCTGGCTTTTTAGCTGTTTTCTTCGAGGCTATTATAATTGGGTTTGTAACGGGTGATCTCTGGGTATGAAAGGAAGGTAACGATTACAAAAGCATACTTAGAGTGAAATATTAATTATGTTATACATAAAAATGCTTAAAAACATAACCCTCGGTGCAGTTGGATAAGTAGCCCATAGCCTACACACATGCTTATCCAATCCCAAAGACATTAAATTTTCTTTTCATTTACTATTTTTATTCTAAAGCCTGTGTGAATAGTTATATTGCAGCCATTACATAATACTACTTCTTGTACACTATAGGTAAGTACAGAGTTACACAAATAAATTAAATAGCCCCACAGAGCCTAAACACACACTTGTTCAATCCCACCTCTATAAGTCCTTTCATAACACTCCATACTGTTTATTTCTCACAAAAGCCAAAGAAGATATTGCCAATACAATTACTTATATCGTTCGAGACAGCTTCATTGATATTATATTCTAATAAGATGTCGCATTACCTTAAATAACTAAGTCTAAATTGTCTGAAATTACAAAAAGACATCGTAATATTTGTACTCTAAGTAGTATCACTAAATAATAACTAGTCTAGTTCTCATGTACAGAAGTCTTACTCACAAAAGAAATTCAAAGAAATATCTACTTTATGTGGTTAGCGGTATGGTTTATGTATATTTTCGATACCTAAACCGGGAGTGACAAAGGCCTGAAAGACACAGAGTTACACAAATAAAAAAACCTAAAAAAGCCAAAACAGTTACTTGTTCAAAGCTATCGCTTTATTAAAACTCGTTACTGTTATAATTACACTAAAATTGTTTCACAAATGTTATTTAACCTTCGATTAGAGAAAAAGTCTGTGTAAAAGATAAATATAGTAAAGAAAGCCTATGGATGGCATTATTGTGTGACTAAAAAAAACGAAACCGTCTGAACTAAGGCTGCTATAATTGAATATGTCTATTTCATTCTTACAGTAGGTAGTTTTAATTGTGGTCTGGTACTGTCAGCAAAGAACAAACTATAGAATCGATAACTACATGCATTTCTTTTTAACTTTTGTGTGTATAGTATTGCATTAGTGTCAGACATTTCAAGGTACTTATCAACTTAAAGAATTATAGGTCAACATTACAAATAATTGTAATCTCTTGGTCCTTTATTACGACTACTTGTGTCATGGTCGAAAATATGTCTTTCTGCCTTTCATGTTACTAGAAGAAACAAACAAAGCAAAGGAATGTACCTACTCATTAGTCAGAAGAGATTAAGGCGCTATGCTATATCTACAGATTTTAGTATCAAAGCACAGCTTAGGCGTAACCGTTTTGTTATAGACAACTTTTGCTGAGACATGCAAAGCCTGAAAAGCTTTTCTTTTCGTAATCCAATATTTCTTCTTATAATGAGAATGAACTCGCTTTTTTTTTTCAAATTATTTCCAGCAGTTATTTTGTAAGATTTATTTCTGTATTAGTCTTAAACAATTTTTTTTATTAAAGTGTGTTTTTATGGCCTTGAAGTTTTTGTGAGTTCATAGATGTTTTTATTATTTTTAAACTAGGTTAGCTGCTTTTTTTACAATGTTTTAATCAAACAAAATTAAATTAGTTTTGTGAATAATTAATAAATAGCACTTTCCATTCCTGTAGGTGTGTGGTGTGGATTTGCCATTTGCCTATGTTAAGGTTATATTAAAAACTCTTGGAATGCAACTTCAGATGGCAACAAAACGTACTGACTTATAGCTGAGACTAAAAACTTTTATCCTTGCAATCCCCAAATTTTTAAATTTTTTGGGCGAGATTGATATATACTAGTTTTTGAAGAATCATTTTACATTCGCTTCGACTGCAAACTAAGCCTTTGATAGCCAACATGAGAATTCTTATTTTTAGAGCATCTTTAGTGTAAGTACTCATCATCCTACTCCCGTCTGATGGGTCTATAAAAGGCTCTTACTTCATAAAAAGGCTCGCGAGATAGGCTTATACGACTTGTTTTATACCCAAGCCGTTCTTAGGTGGACAGATATCTTTTACGGTCTGCTAAATCGGATCAGCGATAAAGTGATTTATGATTAGTGAGTCTCTTAAGAGCGTGAGTACCTACTGCGTGACGGATAAAGTGAGGAATGTGTGCCAACCGGATTTAAAAAAGTATTTTACAAGCGTATAATGCCATTCCATACTTACGTACAGGGAAAAGACCCTTTATAAGGAAATATGGATTTTAAAAAATCCTTGTTACCCTGAGCTAAGAGATATAGAGCGTGAATCCAAAATAGACATCCCTATCCTATTATAAGAACACTGCAGTATGCGGGTCTAGAAGACGTATGAGTAGGCTCTATTAGGTACAAGAGCTAGGCTTGTGGCGAGTAAAAACTATAGATCCTTCCCATTTTTTACTATCTAAATCTAGAAATTTTAGTATCAAGCAAATTTTCGAAACCTATATTATCAATAAAATTTTTCAATAATGATAAAAATTTTCAATTATTTTTCATTATGTTAGGATGATAAATTAGATATAACGCAACTAATAAGTTGGGAAAATTCCTGTAAATAAACAAATGAGTAGCTCTGTCAAATGCTCGATTTGGCAAAATAGTTACTTTATTAACACAATTTGTGCAGTATACAATTTTGAAACGCCGAAACTGTCGGTTGTCTGTGTGAGCCCTTAGCTAAACTTTTTGAAAGCTACCTACTGACAAGCGCGTCATTGGTTTTTTGAATGAATGATGCTAAAATAAGATAAGTAATTATATAGGCAGACTTAGCTATTTAAAAGTATTTTTACGCCTTATGCTCACACATAGCTGAGTCGAAACTTTAAGTCGTCATCACATAAATCTTACTGCCTGAGCTTCACATGTATTTTCTAGAGTTTTAAATAATTTATTTTTTATTAAATTATCATTGATGAGAAAAACCTAAGAAATAGGGCACGCGTACACCCAGCGTGTAGGGGCATTGGATAGCAATCCGAGTTTATTAAAGGCGGCAAATGAGTAGGAAAACTCGAGAGCGATCGCAATTAGATCCCGGAGTTATTGTTACCGACGCTCGGATCAAAGCCCGTTGGATTTTAGTATACCCTGTGAGTTCAAAGACTCACTACCCGAGTAGATACTAGGTACATTATAGTTCACACTAGTAAAATTTGGCCGATAAGAGTTCCGAGGTACCAGTAGACCTTCCAACTTAATTTTACCAGTACCTACATAGTTCTAACAAAATGTTTTGTACCACAATAGAGCCACTTTATTGGCTTTACTATAGTAAATGCTAGTAGAACTACTAGGAACCCCAAGGTATTGTTACCGATGCTCGTCTCAATCAAAACTCTTTAGATTTTAGGTCGCTCTCTGATCTGGGTAGCCGCATCGTGGCTAATATATAGGTCGTATCAGCAAATATATAGGTCGTATCAGCATTAAGCATACAAACGCAGACCTCTGTGGTCTGTTGGTCATCATGCCACGCTGTCACACCGGAGGTTTCGGGTTCGATCCCCCGTCAGATCAAGATGGAAAATTATCTTTTTCAGATTGATCTGGGTCTCGGGTGTTTACCTATATATGTATTTGTTATAAAATATAGTATCGTTGAGTTAGTATCCCATAACACAAGTCTCGAAATGACTCTGGGGCTCGCTCAATCTGTGTGATTTGTTGATATATTATTTTATTCTTATTTTATACGTCGTCGTGTAGATTTGCAATACGTCGAACATCTTTACACTTTTCTGTTTCAAAAAGTATTTTATATGTTAGTCCAAGTTATAAGCTATCTACCTGTCATTCCAATCCATTCAACCATTTTTGTATAATAGAGTACTTAACAAACATCCAGAAACAAAAATCTAAACTTTTAACATTATAATATTTAATGTCTACCATACTACTAATTTAGTATTATTTTAAAGAATAAATAAAGGTAAGTACTAAAGTATATTCAATTAAAATTAAAAAAAATGACTTTTTTTTCTTCTTCTTATATTGTATATATTTTTGTGTGTTTAATAAAGAGTTATATAAAAAATGCAGTAAGAAACGCCGAGAATATTCTACTGGTTTAATTAAAAACCGAGAGCTTCCCAAATGGCTGTGCTGGCGAGTACACTACGTGCAGCGAACAAACAAACATAGACTTCATTAACCGAACAATACAGACCCGGCTTTAATTAACCCCCCATTTAGTTTTCATATTCAGCGATGAGCTTGACTTCCTTCGTGGTCCATCAAAGCGTTCGCCTTGTGATCCGAGGGTTCGAATTCCACTGGGAAACCTACTTTGTGAATAGTTGTTTTTCAGTCTGGTTAGGTTATTGCAAGCTTGAATCACCTGATTATCTGAAAAGAAAGATGATTCCGTATTTCGAAAGGCACGTATATAAACTTTAACACCATCTAGCAACCAAGAATTGGTTCTGGTCTACTTTTTGGTTGCGGAGGCAGTCATGCTGTGGAAAAACCAATAACCTCGTCAAATCACCTTGGCAAAGTAGCGGACCCCGTGCTCTGAAGTGTCACTGCTGAGGATGTAAACGGGAATACGCTTGAATGATGATGAAACAGCGATCAAATTGATTTGAAAATACAGTAGTACATTGTAGTTAGTTTGCACTGAGTTGTGACCGACCCTTCACAACCCTATATGCCTCGGCAATCCATTGACTGATTTAGTATATGTTCGAAATTAAAAAGAATTTATTGCGCATTGTTCATATTTTTTTGGAAAGCTAAAAACTGAATGTTATTTGGAGGAATAGTCACCCTGAATACTATTGATTCAGTTTACAACAGCAAATAAGGTTTAGATCAAAAGTTATTTGGAAAAAGTTGACTGGCCTTCATTTGACATTAATGACGTCATCATTTGGATATGTAGATTGATATCTTTGCCTAGATGAATACAGAAAAAGTAAATTACCTCCGTAATAACTTTTCTGACAAGTTGACACATATCAACATAACCTCATTTATACTGTTATGTTGTTCTGTTTTCCGATTATTCCGAGAGGAATCTACTAAATAATATGGAAAAATATAGAAAGTGTTTTATCTTTACGAGCAAAAATTATGTGGAAAATAGTGCAAATAAAATATTTGTTAAAATTATGAAAGTAGAAAAGTGGTGTCCCGACGCTGGAGTTAAATATATATTGTATGTATATATTTTAAAATATTCTACTTTAAAATATATATTGTTGTGAAAATCATTTTTGATAAACAAATAAAAGAACGATTTTATTTTTATTCAGCTATATTATGATATAAACAACGTACATTTGGAAATTTAAATAGCAAGTGACATTGACATTGACACATGTTAATATGACGAGCACAAATCGTTTTTAAAGATGGCAAAGGAATAAATCAATTAGACCCGGTGATGACGTATCACGTCTATTGTGTAGGGCCTCGGACTTTAAAAATTAATAACT
The DNA here is from genome assembly GCA_943193695.1 of Acrobasis suavella. Taxonomy (NCBI): domain Eukaryota; kingdom Metazoa; phylum Arthropoda; class Insecta; order Lepidoptera; family Pyralidae; genus Acrobasis; species Acrobasis suavella. The sequence continues at coordinate 13,834,740 of OW971942.1, forward strand.
GCATAACTACATCGAAATAAAAAATAATAATATTCAAATTAGTTTTTTTAGAATAGCCTTTATTTTCAATAAAAGGCCAAATATTTACTAGTTAGAAAATTTAATCAATGCCTACAAATATATATATTCCTAGTGACAGACAACGGACTATTCAAGGAGATCAGAATTATCGACCATACATGACATTTATTCATTTCTTACAAACAAAAAAAAACCTGGATACCTCTATCAGGAGTTACTTAGCGAAAGATTCGTCAATAGCGAAGCGTTGTAAGGGGAGCGGTAATATATTTTTTCTCCCCCACGTAATTATTGGTATTTTTGAGAGGAATCTCCAGTTGCGAAGGTGACTCCGGCACAGGGGGTCCGTGTTTTGATCTGATGTCGAATCACTAGATGCCGCATTCTTGTTAACAAAGCTATTATAAGTACTTCAAAAATGTTTTAAACAAAAGTTCTGCATTGTAGCTTACACCAGTTTTCATCTGTGGAATTTTTGGCCTGCATGCTTTCATGGTGGTTAGTTAGGTAATTGGAATTAGAACTAAGTGGATATACTTTTATGTTAAATGCAATAATAATAATGAGTTGAATGAAATCAAATATCGGCTTGATGTCGTAGCAGAAAATTTCTATTGACACATTTTAGCATGGTTTATCCTGGTGATGACAATATTGCTGGTGACAATATTTCTGTCGGTGTACGTACCCAATTATTTTGATTCTGTTTTGTTTTAAATACTGAATGTTATTAACATATCATATCTAGCCATTCTTAACTCAAACTAAGGGTTTCTATTACCCGACACATTAGCTTTATTGATCGTTTGCAAACGCGTTTATTTCAAGATTTCACCTAACAATACCCTTTGAAGACGTAATACACGTATTAAGCACATATTATGTTGCTCACAAGAGAACCACACATCTTTGAGTGTAAATTAACTTGGAATATTCGATATTGTTTGGTGAATTGAAATACATATCTACACGCACTTTTATCTATTCTCAGTCTATTTAGAATGGGGACAGTGCTTAGGGCTATAGATAACCCACGAGTAGCTTTAGCGTAACTTGTCCTTGCAATCAATTTAAAATCTTGACTTTTTGATATCTACTTACAATGTTCTATTGTTTTTAACTTTTTAAGGTTTTGTTTATATCTTTTATTTTTAACCGACTTCCAAAAAGGAGGAGGTTATCAATTCGTCGCGGTCTTTAAAGTTTTTTTTTATGTATGATCACCGATTATTTGAAGACACCTGGACCGATTTGGGAAAATCTTTTAGAAAGGGTATTATAGTTCTCAGGTGGTCCCATAGAAGTTTTATCAAAATCGGTTGTGTAGTTTGGGGGGAAGTTGGTTTTTAGTTTTTAAAAATTATTCCTGGTTGCATCTTTAGCTTTGCTGCTCAGGATCTCAGGTTGCTCTTTCTTCTCCAAAGATTAGGTATGCTTGTAAATGGCACAGAATTAATATAAGTAAATACAGAACGGAATCCCCTAAGGTCCCGAGCAATAGGTTATTTGACTTACTTTGTTTTTGGACAATTTTTTATACGAATAACAAATAACACTAACACTTTTTCCGAAAATAAAAGTAAATTGGTTATTAAATGAGGCAGCAATTATCATTTTAAATATAAGAGTGGGCGCGTGGTGGGGACATCTCGCTATCTCTTTCGTAAGTATGACACCAAATGACAGTGACAGCGGGTGTATGTGCATCCTTTTTCTATTATTCGACAGTTTCCCCTTCCACCGGATTTAAAAGGCTTAAAACTTGTTTATTTTAGAGCGGAGTAAAATTATTATTTATGTTTTCGGTTCCATATCATGTTACTTTTTGATATGAATAAGAAAAAAAATTGAGTCAAATACCGAATTATGCGTCCTCATCCCCCGTTCTCGCACCTCACCCACTAGCGCCGTGTGGAGGTATTGACCGGGCGGCTGCAGCCGCCTCGACAAGGCGAGAACGGGGGCGAGGTATGCAAGGTGGAAAGCTTAGGAAATTCCGTTCGGAATGTAATTCTATGTCAATGGTTACACAAGAATACAAAAGACAGTATGAAGTGAAGAAGAAAAAGCCGAAATTATTAACATTACTTATGACAGGCGTTGGCCTAACGTCCATTCCCCGGGAATGCAGTTGTAGCACGAGATTGTTAGCTGATATGATCAGAAAGGGCTGAGTTCTTTGGTAGTTTTTTACTTTACGACATTCGTAGGAAGAAATACAGTGAACCCACAAATCTAATGATTTTTTTCTGGGCCGAAAACCGCAGGCTCTGGGTTAACCTTGATAATTAATATACTTACTTATATATAGGTTCTTCCGCTACTTGTATTATGATTTATTTTATGTTGTTACGGGTTAATTTCTAAATTTTAACCTTCGAATAACTTTATTATTTATTCATCTGGTTTATTAGAATTAAGTAAATAAATCATACGTTGGCATATGAATACTACTTGGCTTTGTGACCAACCTACGTTACATACTGATATGTACATACAATTATATACACACGTACAAAAAATTTAATCAAACACCAAATGAAAATAGGAACTCGTTTATTTACACACAAAATATTTACACATTTCAAATTGGGGTGAGTATCTACATAAAAACGAAATGGCAACTTGAGTAAAATATACCTACATAATTATACATATTATGCTTTGCGAATTTATTATGATAAATTAGAATTAAAAAATAACATACTTTAAGAAATTAACTTTTGTTTCATTGGATTTTATTATAAAAATAAAATATGCTTAAATTCATTATGATATAATCTTTAATTGTTACTAATATAATTATCTTAGGCAAAGACTATGTATGGAATATCGCATAAAATCCCAGCAAAATATATCAAAATCTTAAATAAGCTGATTTTCACAGAAACTTTATTTCTCAGTAATTTCCAAGATAAATATTAAAAATAAAAATAAATGAGTAAAAAAAACCATGAAAATGTATTTTTTTACAGAGCATGCCAAAAAGTTACATTCACCTAATATGGAATTGATTTATCAAAAAGTTTATTCTTTTTTATTTATACAATTCTATTTAATTTGTTTATCATTATTTTGCATATGACGTATGTTTTTATTTATCTATTATAAATTCGATTCATTTTACTCAATGTAATCCGAAGTCATGGTTAACGCTTAAGAACCCCTTAAGATGTTGGATTATTTTCTTTGCTTATTAATTTCAAAAGTTCAAGTTTTTACGAAACGGAAAGTTACGTTTTAGTTAACTACTAATTTTTATAACTAATTTAATAAATGCAAAATATATTTTTATTCAAATGTATAAAACTTAAAAACTTTTCTGATGTTGTCTTCAACAGGCTGAATTTTTTAAGAAAGATCTCTTAGTTTTTGGCTGTAAAAAAGGAGAAAGTTAATTAAGAATCCACTGCAGGATTAGGTGGAAATTTATTGCCCCGTTTTTAGGGGTTGCTCTCTGAAAGATAAATCACATCATCTCTACTAAATAACGAGTGAGCCACTGACTCAAGACAAAGTAAAAATATTGATTATAATTTCCCATTGAAAGGAAACAATATCTCAAAAAATTTTTTGAGAAAAAGTACATATTTTGCTTATATATTATTATTCCCAAAACTAGCATTTAATTTAATTACATGTTTGATGTGCATGTAATATTGCGCTCTGTTTTTTTTTTATTGAGCAACTACCTGTCATTTCGTCACTAACAAACCTTATAAAACTTAAACAAACTAAAATGGAATGTTAATTTAGAAAATAAAAGTTTGAAACTTTCTTAATCAATCAAAAAGTAAATTTCTTAGGTATATAAAATAAGTATTCAACTTAATGTAAAGTTATTGTAAAAGATTGAATGAAAAATATTAAAATATCAAACAGTTTGAAAAGGAGAAAAGTCGTTTAGTCATCAAATTTAAGATTTAGATTTAGAAATAACATTATTTTCTTTGGATGAATTAACAGCTTACCTAAAAGACTAACCAAATCGATTTTGTACGAGTATCAAACGTCATTAAATTCCACAATCTCCATTCTTTAAAAAAAAAATATTAAAAATATACAAAAGATAAGAATTGTGACGGTAAATTTTGTAATATCACATTACGAGCCCTGCAGCGACGCACTTAGACTAATCACTAACACTCGGTTGATCGATCAATTCGTAGTATTCTCGATGAAACGTCACTAACCGCTATAAGTTCAGATCGCCCTCGGAGTCACTATCGCTCGAGTCGTTTAAAGCCGTTTTAATTTCATTTTCAATTTCCACAGCACTTTGATGTTTTTCATCGTTCGCTAATTTGTTATAAGCAATATTGATGTTTGAATTATAGTGTGATCCGCAGCAGTACATACCACACTTTCTAAAGGTAAATACGATTAAAAAGTATAAAGAAATAACCGAAATAACAAAAAGTACGATAGAAAGGATGACGTTGAGCCTGAAATGCCAGTGAGCTTCAGTAAGCTGGGAATAGACCGTATTTGAATAGCAGTAGACTTTGAGTTCATCATCAGTAGCATTGTATAGTTGTGCGTCGTCAGAACATGACAAACATTGATTGTCGCGAGGACCAGTACAGGTTGCGCACGTGTAGTGACATGGGTAACATGCCAGAGGAGTCTTGGCCAAATTAGCGTCGGGTTCCATGTCCAAAGCCTCAAAACCAGCTATCTTCGGAGTATCAGTGTTCTGTCGTTTAATAGGAGAAGATAAGGTCGATCCTTCCGAAAAGTAAGTAAGATTGCGTCGTCTTGAGCTCCTTTCCGTAAGAATCTCGCTGTCGTATGTACCATCTGGACAATGGTCGATGCACTGACCGTCGTACAAGTGCAAACCCTTCGCGCATTCTAGTGAAAGAAAGAGATAAAGATATTTAATTACATAAATAAAAGAGAGAATCCGCCACCTCCCAGCACCGAAGACCATGCAGTTTGCGATTCCTTGCCAGTAGAATGATGCTGCGCTGCTCGGAGTATGAACTGCAGCTATACCATGACGCAGGAAAGATGGAAGTGGAATATTGGAAAAGGAATCAATAGAATCTTGTCACTGATCTCAAATAATTTTGATAGCGATGTAAAACTAGGACAATACAAAACAAGAAAAACAGAAACACCAATATTAATCGAACATGCACAAGTATAAATAAGGATGCCCAAAATTAAATGAAATCAGAGAGTAACTTGCAAAACAGGTTTTGATTCTACTACTACGAAACAAAAAAGAAGGAACAGAACTGAAGTCAGTGCTCATGCATTAAAATAAATGTACTATGCCGTTAGTTATCAGTAAAAGCGAAAAGCTAGTTATGGAAACTAAAACTGAAGTACGAACAAAGCCAAGCGATGCATGCAACAATCAAAACACTTACTAAAACTAAATTAAACTAGTGAAAACAATAACAATGAAAAACAAAACAAAAGTGTGACTAACTGCTTTAAACAACTTAATTATTATGACATCAGAGACAAGATTTTCTAAATACATTCAAATAAAAATCTGTATGAATTTTGTAAAAAAAGATCGTTTTATTATGATTTTTGTCACATCAGATTCAATATATACAAATTATGCTTCAACATTTACATTATTACGATTGGGTTCTCTACTTATGTCAAATTTTGGTAAACTAATACGTTTATACAACAAAAATGTTATAAAAATGAGCTTCAGCGATTTCCAACACATCGAGTGATAGTTAAAGTTTTAAATTTTGTAAACAATCTCATTTCATCTAATATTAGGTACGCGAAATGAAAAACACAGCGCATTGCCACGTTATATTTTTATTGCTAACCTTGTCAAACTTATAATCATCGCTTATAACCATAGCTAAAAGTCATAACTTAGAATCATAGTTTAAAATTATAGCTTAGAATCATGGTTATAACGATAGCAAAGATAACGATAAATAATAATCTGTTAACGTTTGACAATGCGCTGTTATTCATTTATCACTACCTTTCTTCTGTATATCCTTTCTGCAAATTATAGAAACTAGATTTTTTTTTAAATTAATTTTCAATACCTCTTTTTTAAGTCTGAAGAATAATTCAAAATAAGTCTTTTTACACTCTGCAAAAGGGACATAAGTAATGCGATGACGTCATTTTTATAAATCCTAAAGATTGTACTGAAAGGTGTTTAATTAGTTCGGCTCTAATATCTACGTAATTTATTTACTTCTAACTACCACCAGTCGATGAGAAATCATGATCTTTCAGTCGTTTTCAATTTACATGTATGTGAGCAATTTGTACAAGTTTCCAAATATATTTATACCGATACATATATCTACTTAATATATACAATCATGTTTAAAAATAGCTTAATACGCTAAATGGATTGCCTTCTCTGCTATCATCACAACCACAATACGCAATTGTTATTTTAATTTCTACACTTTACGTCAAACATGACCCTACGTATGTGTTTATACTCTGTTCATGGTAACATGACTCTCTTGACAGCTGTCAGTATAACTACCTACCCTATTTATTTATTTATTTAAGTTCTCTTATTATTTATCTAATTCAATATATTCCGCTTTTTACACATTATATATCTAAAACTGCTTTTTGTGTAGGTTTTAATGTCACTTTGGAATAATATTTGACATTGATTTCAATTTCAACAATTTATCGTTGGGACTCTTTTTATTATACTGCTATTGACTACTATTTATTTTACGAGAAAAAAACTTTTTTCTTTCAATCAGAACGAACTTTTTAAATTTAATATCAGACACCTAAACAAAAGTTATTAATGACAACTGTCAATTAGTTTATATTGAGTCATGGTTCAATGAAAAGACCTTAACAAAGGCGATAATTTAACATATAACTTTGAAACTTATTGTAAAAGATATGTATGTTTGTAATAATTATTACGCAATGGCGATTATTTTAACTAAACAGCCAGATGGATATTCTTTCGCCAGAACGTGTATAATTCATGAACCAAATCACGATTCACAATAAAAATATTTTCCTATTTAACGTTAAAAATAATAAATAAATAACGAACTTTTGTAAATCAAAATTATAATAAATGCATTTACGAGTACATTGATACCATTAAGTTTATTGGAAAATCAGTTGCTTCAATATTATAATATAACACTTTTAACACATTGACCATTTATATTTAAATATCATTACGTTAATATATGAGACAAAATATGACCAAAACCGAATCATACCTTTTTTTTTATAAAAGAACTTGATTGAAAAATTACTAAGTACGTGTGAATAAAATTAATATTCAATGTTTCTGCAAAAAATGTTAGTATTCATTTACATTAATAAAACAGAGTTTACAGTAATATTTTTGACTAGAAGAACAAATTGATGTTAAGTACGATGAGTAGCAAGTATTTATTTTAATCTATTTAGTCACAAAATTACGGTTTATTATGTATACTCTTAATTGATTGGAACTATCTCTTTTAATTTCTAAAATGCGCACATTTATTCACATGTATGAGTTATGCAATTTACTCGGTCAAAATGGACGTAATCAACTTGAATCGTAAATATACATTATTATTAATGTAATTGCACTTGGTCACTAGCTCTTCAATACCTGAACGTCATTATTAGATGAATTTACATTAATGTATCTATGTATACGTAGTGATGAAATCACTCACATTGATATCTATAATATAAATGGTATATACTTTATAATTTTGTAAATTTTATACCAGCAAGCTAAAAGTGGGTGTTTTATTTACCACAATTATGCAAAATATTATTAGGTGCAAAATTTGCAAGTAAATATATGGCTGCCTAAATCATACAAAGTTTAATTTTTACTAAACTCAACGCGCTTTCACTAGTGTTCGGATGAGATGAAAAAAATATAAAATAAGATAACCATTCAGAATATATGTGCCACTTTCAGATATAATCTGTAGAATCTGTTTTATTCCTCAAAATCAAGTTTCATATACTAAGTCATATTATATTTATATTTTTATTAGGCAATATAGCATTTTATGTTAAAACAACACACAACTGAGTATATGTAATTTTGATAGAATAGTCTTTACTGAGTATTTCACATTTTAGTAATCTCTGATATTTGTATTATAATCAATAAATTTGAATCACTCAATGAATCTGATTTGGTAATAAAAATAGCGATATAAATAATACTTTATTTCAAAATAAATTGATAAATGATAAATAAATTATTTAATTTAATTACGGGTAAATGTGTATATTTATGTATATTACGAAGAAATTCGAAATCAAGTAAGGAAACTCAAACATATGTAAACTCCTACGATAATATTAAATAATAAATATTATGTTTATTTTACTTAAAATAATACCAGCCATTATGTAAAGTTGATATCGTTTAAACTGTGGTATTCTGCGTTCAATTGGTTCAAAAATACAATGGCTGAACTAGCAACATTATTTTAATAATTAAGTACAAATAATCTTTAAGACGATTTTGATTAAAATATTGATATAATCTACATGTGCAATGACAGTACGATGTTTGTAAATTTTTCTTCGTGCAAAAAAAGATGATAGTTATAGTATTATCTATCATTTACCACATCAGCATATTGTTAAAAATTAAAAATTGAAAATGACATTAAAATAATATTGCTAGTACATAGCTGTCTTAAATATAATTTCGGGCTAGTTAAACACACGAAGTAAATTAAAATATGATATCAATAACAGATTGTACTTAAATTTAACTAAATCACATGCCTTCAACGGCGACTACAGCAACACTGTATATATCATCGCAATCAAAATTGTTATGTGTGATGATGATGAACGATTACCTATGAGATTCTGGGTTCTAATTAAATGTTATAATCATATTGTTTATTGAAAAAAAAAACTTCGTTTAGTTTTTCTTACGTGTTTGCGTTCAATAGTGATGAGAATTTTTACCTCATTAAATTCACTCATTCAACTTACGATTACTTCAGTACCATTCGCATATAAATTACATGAGCAGACATCCAGAATCACACGTGTATATTATACAATTTTGACAGATGATATACTTAAAGTACTAGGGCATCATGGGCGTTAAGCACGGCGCTCTTGGCGGCCTATCAACTCTTAATTCTAGGCTTATGTTAGCAGTTAGTTCACAGTCGCGTATAAAGGAGTGTTTACTCGAATCTAGCTGGGGTTTCCGCGGGTTTTGCGTAGGGATGTAGGATAGCAAAAGGAGAAGGAATAGGCACAAACCTATGCAGCGATGGGCTGATTGTGAGCTGTGAGTGGTGCATCCACTGCTAGTGTCGCTCCCTGTGAACTTCTGCCCTCCCCCAATTGGAACTATTGGCGGCATCTCTGGAGTATCTTCGTTGACCTTTAAGTAAAAACCAAAAATTGTAGTTTCGTATGAGATAATGTTTTAGTTCTACACGTAAAATTATATTTTAATAGTTACATTTCTACCTTTCTAAATCGTACATGGGTACATATGTACATACGTTGTTACAGATATCTACATAAAAACGATTCTATATTAAGGATCACTGTTAGTTTTATCTATATCTTAGTTAGATTGGTACCTCATTTACATTTAATCCTATTTTGCTAATAAATTGTAAAACAAAAAAACATTAATTCACACTTTAAGTACCTATATACAAACTTTCGTTTACATAATAATGTACATAAGTTGTTACAAATATCTACATAAATACGAGTCTATATTAAGGGCCACTGTTAGTTTTATCTATATCTTAGTCAGATTTATACCTCATGTACATTTTATTCTATTTTACTAATTAATTATAAAAAGAAAACATTGATTCACACTTTCAGTACCTATACACGAACTTTCGTTTACACAACAGTAATTATACCGTTTACTAAATGAGAATGATAAGTATTGTAAGAGTCGGCTACAGTTTTTCTAACTACTCCCATACCACCAAGACTTCGTATGTATGTCACCAGTACAACATCATCTAAAATACAAATAAAAAAAAACAACACTGTACTCAAGTAGGTAGTATTCTAAGACTAAAAGAGTTAGTAGTAATGTGTTAATATTACTTATAAAACACTAAGGTAGAAGCATATTAAACTGTTGTACAATGCGACACAAATAAGTTGAACAAATATGGCGGACTTCAAAGCATTTTTGTACAAAATCCCGGCACGTAGGTTGAACCAAAATGGCGGCTATCGTCGCAGGTATAAATAATGCGCCGACTACCGCCATTTTATTTCAATTGACGTGTCGGGAATTTGTACAAAAATGCTTTGAAGTCTGCCATTTTTGTTCAACTTATTTGTGTCGCGTTGTACGTAGTCAGTTAATTAATTATGCCATGTTTTAAGACTACCACTTTCAAGACAACCATGACTATTATATTTACCTAACCCTGTGTTACTTCACGGAAGGAACAGTGGCATTACGAACATGGCACATGTTTTTATCCCCCTCATTTGTTATAACCTAACTGTTTCTATCTCACTCTGTCAAGTGTTGACCAACGATGTTATAATACTGACGGAAATGAAAGTAGTACAGAATAGGCACTTCATTTTTATGTCCGTTATAGCAAATAACCCAAAAATATTAGGCATGTGACAAGAAGCCAATTTTTAAATGTCTTTGGTGATTTTTGGTGCATAGTCCTTTAGCTGCCGTTTACGATATCCATAAGAAATGGAATGGTTTATTCTATGTCAAAAGCCACAAAGCTAAATCTAGTCACGAAATTCTTTTTCCGTATTTTTTAATTATAATTTAATAAATAGATATGAAGATTGGCTGCTCCACATCATTAAAGAGCAGCCAATCTTAAAAAAATATATCTTTTACGGAATGAAAGTACACATTCGATGAGTGACTCTTAGTTCAGTATAATTTCTAAATACTTCGACTTAAGTAGAATTCTTCAATATTTCACTTCACATTCATAATATATTAAGTTACTTTTGTGTTCAAACATTATTTTGGCCTTATAATGAAGATATGACCAGCCATTAAGGCCACTGATAACGGGTGTCTTTTAGTTTGTGTTTACTCAGAGTACAGAAAGTGGTATTTTACGCTCGCAAAGCAATTGAAACCCTACTTTTTGACAGAGGAAGACGAAAAATTGAATACATACTTCGGACTATTATGAAGAAAGCCGTCTTTGGATCGCGTGGGTTGGATCGCGTGGGTTATTATAGCGATCGATTAATGGATCTTTTGCTGCCTTAGGTAAATAATTTACTATTTATTTTATGAGTACAATCTTTTGCTTTTTAGCTGCTAACATCCTTTGCAGCTATTTAGTCGATTATCCTTTGGATAATATTCCGCGATCATTCACAAGGTAGAGGTTGACAAAGAATTAGTGACCTTATCAAATTGCGTAAAAAATCTTGAACTAAATTCACCATTACATCCATAAAATAGATAAAAAAACGTTTGGTGACGCAATCAGGTCCACTAAATTAGTAGTCGACCTATATACGAGAAAACGGTAAATAAATGCGAATCTTACCGGATTAGGGTTAAAATTTTTCCACAACACAGGCACGTCTTCATCGATGTCGTTGTTGTTGCCAGTCCACGATGTCGGAGGCTCCTCGGGATGGATTCCAAAGGAGTTGGTCTCGGAGGAGGCGTCATTCTCCTGAGGAGGAGTCTCAGTGCCGTAGAATATCAGCTCCCATTGCGTTAGTGGACCGGCTTCTAAGTAAAATAAATCACGTTAAAACATTTTTTAAAAAGATATTGAAGGCAGTGAAATAAATAATGTCTCAGATCAGAAGAGTTAGCCACCCAAGCCGAAGACGAGGGTGATAAATGTGAGATCTGAAACTTTCTTTATCACCGCCCGTATCATTTACACAATTTTACACCCTCTTCTGACCAGAAAGTAGCATTTTACACCAGATACGTACGCGAAAATTGCTACTTTCTGAGCCGAAGGGACGGTATACTAAATTAAGAAAGCACGTAAGCAGGCGATAAGTAAATATTGTGACTATCCTTTAGTTATAACAAAAATCTTACATCCTGGGGCAGATTAAATTAAGAAAATAATATTAAAAAATATAATGAAAGATCTAGAAAAATGGGTGATAATTTGTTGGTACAAAATAAAAATCATAACCGTTGTCATATTATAAGCATAAAAAAAAATACATAACATGTATGATTTGTATAACCAGATCCTTTTTGGAAAAAAAACAAGACATTCGATTGATGAATGATAGTTAGCTAATTTCATTGCTAAATAAGCAGTGTAGTTGGATAGGATATATTTATATATCTATTTATATTGGAATTTATTATTAAGATACACGTTTGTATTTGCTGAGTTCATTACGCATTTTCCAAAATGTTATAAAGTAATCTTATAATGCCAGCCACGGAATTTTCTTGCATTTATTCGTTACTTCTGACACATTCCGCACAATATGAGTGCTGCTATCACACTTGAGTAATTAAAATATTACAAACGTAATAAAGTAAACGCCAATCCATAACGAAACAATCATTTTAAAAGGCTTGTGCATAAAATTATATCAGTGGCAGCAAACTACAAAGCAATAAACGAAATTAAAAAAAGAAAACTTCACGCAAACGAAATTAGCATCCTTCCTATACAACATGTTAATTGCTCAGCTGAAACGAGAATTCCAAACGAAAACTTCTACTAAATAAACTTCCACTACGGAATACATTTTAAACAATGCAAACACACGACATGCAAAGAGCATTGGACGCCGAAACAAAGGTAATTGACGTGCAGGCTCAAACTAGGGGGCCAAATAAAACGGTTCCACAAAACGATTCAACGGTTCCACAAATACAATACATGCAGCGGTATACCGTTGGCTCGCAGAGGCGCTGGATATATGCGCTGGATTTTCGGATATTGCTCGAAGAGATTTGACATCTTCCTCCCTCTGACGTCAGACAGGGGATCGGTTAAGTCGCCTCGTAAATTGAGGCTTAGATCAGGCGTTGACGACGTCGTGGTTCTACTTGTAGTCGTGCTTTCGATGGGAGATCGCGTCGCCGGCCGTCCCTGTTTCGATTTCTGCGAATTTCTGTTCGGATTTTTTGAATTCTTGGTTTTCTTTCGCTTCACTAGTCCGACAGTGTACGTGGGCACTATTGACACTGCCTTGCCTTTATTGTTTTTCCGGCCGGATTGGACCATGACTGGCCGCGTCGCGTTGCCCTTATTTCTGGACACGGGGTTGCGGAACGGGATCGGGTCGTTTTTGGCAGCCGGCGTGCTAGTTCCGTACAACGTTAACGACCAGTCTTGCAACGTCGCCCGACCTATGATATTGAAATTCAGTTTACATACTTTACTGTTACCAGCATTTACCAAGTGTTTTAATTTTATTATACTCGTATGTCACATACTGTTTGAAACAGCTTTAAGTAAGATTCGAGGCTATGATTCCACGCACAGAGCTTTTTTTGCATCAGTATTCCTTAATGGATTGTAGTTTTAGTTGAATTTATTTAATAACTTGTCATGTAGTGTCCTATTTTTAACTCCCGAAAAAAGAGATGGGTGTTATGAGTTTGACGCCATGCTTGCCTGTCTGTGTGTCGGTCTGTGTCATCGTAGGTCTCAAACAGATGGACCTATTTCGATACGGATTTTATATACGTGAAATAAAGTTTCCTTGCGGTGGTTGTTGATTATGTTTGACGGCAATCGGTTCAGGGGTTAAAAAATATGGGAGGGGAGATGCTTGAAAGTTTTTTTTTAATTTTCCTGACAAATAAACGTATTAAATTTTAACGAAATATTATTATCTATAACTTAAAACTGTATATCTTATACAATATATTAGAATGAAGATTAATGTTCATGACATTGTTTTAGACCCTGTTTTTAGTACTCCTCTAATGTCACGTCATTGAGTGATCGTGTTTTAGAGCCAGCTCTAATAATTGTTAATGGCTAGGCTTGAAAGTTTCAAGATTCAATTACTTAGGTCCTAGACCTCTGTGCTTTGAAATATAAAGCAAGGTGATTAGTCTTATTTGCAAAACTACTTTGTAATTAATTGCAGTAGTGCTGATTGAAAAGTACATCACCAACTTTATACAATATAATCAGTATACCGAGGTACACCGTATAATATTTTTTGTTGCCTACAGTTTCCTACTGCTAGCCAAAGGCATTATTAACATAAAATAAAAAATACACTTTGTAAATACACTTATATGAAGAATCAGACATGGTTTTTATTTATTTTTATAAAGCTGCATTAAAATATTTATTCTCCCTTATATTCTTAAATAAATGCCCTTCTTAATAACTTTAAGTGTAAGTAACTTTACTATTTTGAGGAGTGTAGGTTTTTTTTTTCTAAATACGAGGTTTAGTTTTTGATTGAAGTTTAATCGTGGCCCGTTTTTCTAGTAGAGCTGGCTAATGGTGTTCTGAAGCAAAGAGCTTTATCTGTGGGATAGGACGTCGCTTAAAGGACCGAGAATATGACCACCGCACCGGATGGTATGTGGTTCAAAGGATTTCCATCGCTATCCAATGAGGAAACGCAGCCACTGGTACTTTTGAGTCAGATACAATTCGGTCTGGCATTTTAGATTTGTTTTATTAATTTAGATTCTGACTAAGTACTTATCTCATTGATGTATTGTTAGTTTTATTGTTGGTAAAGATAAGTAAATGAGATAGATATCAATAGGATTTGTTTGTTTGTAATAACTTTATTATACTATGAAAACAAACAATTACATACTTCGATACAAAAACAACATAAACAGTAAATTGACAACGGCGGACTTATCCGATAATGGAATCTCTTCCAGTCAACCGGCGAATAAGAAGATAGGACTATTACTCACAAGAAGAGTAGAAGTTTGTACCTTGTTGTTGTTGTACCTGTATTTTGTATGTACATATATTTTGTATGAATAAGTTGTAAATTTTTATTATTCGCAACGTACAAGCGGACATACATTCTTTTACCTGTATATAAACATATTGTCAGTTATGAAAGATCGCTGCACGCATGCGTGGCTGTCGACCGTTTTTACGAAGACAGTGTCGCCACGCCTGACGCGCAACGGCTAGTTGAGTTACTATTCTTTGCTCTCGCTTTTTGTTTTAAATTTTCCTGTGATAAATAAATTTTAATAGGGAATTGTAAATATTTTTGCAGAGCATTGCTTATCCATAACTCCGATTACATCGTTCACTTTCTGTAAATATAACATTTGTTTGTGCTAGTGTGAAGTGTACATAAATAAACTGTAAATAGTGATCTCCTTCTTTTCCTTCCTTCCTGTGTACATAGCTTACGCCATAACATCTGATCCCGCGCTTGGCTTAGTTTTTATCCTAACGCGCTTCAGAGCAACTCAGACCACCAATATGAACAACTTTTCCTATGGGACTTAGTGGCAAACCGAGGCAAACCACTACAGGGAGGAAAAAAAAATACTTAAACCCGAAAAAAGAACGATATTTTCATACAAATTGCCGGGCGGGCCGAACACTTTTGTATGAAAATGACGATTTTTTCTTTGAGATTCAAGCATTGGTCCCTTAGGAAAAGTTGTTCATATTGAAGGCTGACTTGCTCCTTCAAGGATCAAACCGGGTTTTTGTCACATATTGTATATTTCTACTATCTTTATCTCTTTCGTTAAAGAAATCTTATTGGTTGTTTGAAGTCCACAGAGCCCCGCTGGATCACGACTCGGCCCAAAGCACTAGAAAGTTCTTAATGCACCCAGGTGAATACACTCAACTTCTCAATCCCAGACTTTGGTATTGAAGTAACAAGTGAGACCTAAAACAACTTAACTATGCAATTACCTCACAATGCAGTACAGTCAACGCCGAAATGAAGTTCTAAATTTATAATTGTCTTTAAACTCGTTAATGACTTAGTCTGGGCCGACTTAAGTTAGGAACCTTGATTATAACTATTGTTGTCTAAGCCTTAAAGGATTAAGGCTGAAAACAAATAGTTACTTTAGCAAAGTAGTTTGTTCAAAAAGTTCGGTAAGTACTCAAAGTATGAAAAATATGCTTGCCGTATTAAAATTACTTTATTCAGACAATAACATATTAGATCGCGATAGTTCCATCAATTTTTTCGACAGTAATAAAAAATTACTCACATTACATTTTAATGCGGAGCTTGATGGCCCAAAGAGCTGACATACACATTATTATCTTATAATTTGCTAAAATATATGTAGATATTAAATTTTAGCATAGTAATTTATACAGATAGTTACATTGTGAGTATCTATAGATCATTTAAGAGCGCATGAATTCTTAGAATTTAGTCCATAACACTGACTACATTACTTAAGTAATTTTTTTTTTAGTGGCAGTTTAATTCCCCTTGTTGGGCAGAAGCCTCCCCTGGGCAGGTGACAAAGGACCGGGACGTATGGAAAGTAAATCTTAAAGAAGAAAAATCTAAAGTAAATTATTTAATTTGTAAATTATCTAGTACATAATTCGTAATTTTTGTTTATCACAAAAAGTCTTCCCATAAAAATCGGAATTTAATTTTCTTATTTTATTATTATATCGTTGAGGAATATAATCTTTATCATGGACTGTACCTCCTTGAAATCTACATGCCATAAAAATAAAATAAATAGCATCATTGAGTTAGTATCCCATAATACAAGTTTAAACTTACTTCGCGAATATAAACTATTTTTCTTTATCCATTTCATATTTCTTTTTAAAATACATCTCGACATACCTTGGTATCTCCCTTCGTTGGACACCTCCAGTTGCCACACTCCCAAGGGCGATTCGCCCCACATATGTACCGACATAAACGGCCAAGAGTTGAAACCAGCTCGAGACGAGTCGTGTGCCCTGCGAACAAATATCATGCCATTACCAGAAAACATGTGTTTAGTTGAAAAAAAAGAACGAGCGTGTACTGTGCAATATGCAAAAGAAATTAGCCGTTATCAGATAAGCTTACCGTCAAACGAAAATTGGATATTTCAAATTATAAACTGTGTTAGTTTATAAGCAAAGATCGGAATTAGGTAGAGTTATTTATGTACTTACACAGATACCATACAGCGAAAGAATAAAGTGGATATGCCTCAAATTCCGAGATTAATTTAAACAGCAGAAAAATCCCGTGATTTATTAAATAAGAAAGTTATTTACTATAACACAATTTAAACCACTGCACGCACGACGTTGCCAATATGTAAAAACTAATAAAAATTGTATGTCAATTATCTTTGCTTTATTTGTCTTATCCATCTCTGAGGTTTTTATTATTATTTATTTGTCATATTTGTAATAATTTTATAAGATTGTCTATTAGAAATCCCGGAAAGATCCATATTAATATCAACATTTCGATGCAATAACTCTAATTAATTCCGACCTCTGTTTATATTTTATTTTACCTCAGAAAGCTCCTTACGGTGCTGCATTACCGATTGTTTGTAATAAAATACAAATATGGGTTATATTTATATTTTTAAAGTCACACATCAACATGAACTGAAGTTCTCCCAATAGCTCAACAAATCTAAATACATAATTGACATTAATCACACAAATTAACCGGTAAACAGACCTGACAGAAACGTAATTATCATTAGCTGTACTGTAATGCACCCGAGACTACTCATGTAGCGTAGCGGAAAATTGGCTGCTGATTACGAGAACCGATTGGACGCTTCTTGAACAGATTTAGATTAGATTTCGAGTAAAGGAACAATTTATCAGGTGCTTCTCTTCCAGCGCAAATCGTAAATAACGATCGAGGGAACAGGATGGAACGAGCAACCTATCACTATTCTGATCGCTTTATCATCTTCTCACCCACCATCACAGACTCGCGGCCCTGGATTTTACTGGTTTTAGAGCCGTTAGACTCAAATCAAACACAATAATGATGCAGATATCATTATTGTGTTTAATTTTTTAACTCTGCTTGATGACTTCCATATAATGATGACAGCTGGGACTAACAGCTTAACGTGCTTTCCGATAGAAACTCCAGAAATGTTCATGCCACTTGTGAATCTATCCAAATGCGGACCAGGCCCAGTGCCACTTAACTTGCGAAAGCGTTAATAATGTGTGCTCCCACTGGGACACGAAGTTACTATGTTACATTATCAACAAAATGAAAATAGTCTTGGCTCAGAAACAGCTTACGAAACAGCGTAATATCATTGTCACAATTTTGCGCCAGTTTCTTTGAAACAATTTCGCCGGGCGGTTAGCACGGTATGTGGACAACGTGACACGTCACTTGCACGTTTCCTAGTATTAATTTACCACTAATTCAACATGGAATGCACATTTCTACAGCTTTTCTTATTATGTTATGTCAAAATTTCACCTGGGAAGCTTAAATTCTGGCATAATCAACTAAACTAAGTAGATCAGATACTACGCTCACAATGCTTTTTGTATTATCGATGGCAATGCATTAAGTAGGCTAAATTATTTATATAGGTACCTACTCTATGTAATGAATTTAAAGATAATTTTCATAGAATGGCAATGCCAAATGGTTCCAGTAAGTTACCTACGAACGTAGATACCTTTAGCTTTATTTTAGGTAAAAAGCCGATTGAATATTTGTTTGCTATTAGGAAGCTTTCTTATTATTAAAGGATCCGAAAAAAAACAACACACGTATTGATGATATTGATCAAAAAGAAAGTCTATAGATAACAAAGCCTGTTACAGATAAACTTTAAAATAATCGAATAGTGCATGTTGTCTGTTATCACAAGCACTAACAGCTACACAAAAATGTGTCTAAGATATCTTACTTCAGACTTAAGAATCCCCTTAACCTAGACTTTTCCATACAAACGTAGTCTACGTTTTATTTTGAAACGTCATGGCAGATTTCGGTAAAAATTTATGATTTTAAAGAAATTGCATTTATCTAGGGTTATGATTGGTTTCCGACCGTAAAATTATGAACTGGAAAGAATATATAAGGGTGTAGAAGTTTTTCATACCGATGGTCATATATGATATAATACACTATATTCTCTTTTAAGTTTATAATTTTACTGTAGGAAACCTATTATAACCCTAAAAAATTGCAATTTCTTTAAAATTACATAATTTTGCCCATATCCGAAATGTCGTTTCAAAATAAAACGTAGACTACGTTTGTAAGAGAAAGTCAGATTCTGTCCAGGTTAAGGGGACTCTTAAGAGCTTAAAAAATTTATGGTAGTACAAACATTAGACGCAACAACAAGAAGAAACGCGATGGCGTGCCCGATTCGCAAGTTTCAACGCTATTGTGTCACCTCTAGTACTATTAAATTACTTATTCTCTGGCTGCGCGGACAGCGTGACATGCTTGCATGTGCGCCAGATAATAAATTATTTCATATTAAAGTAATACTACGTTCCATGTTACCTGGCTACATCTTTATGTACGTTTACGTAACGTTACCACCTGCGAAGGGAGATAACGCCATGATTTTCAAACAAAATATGTCTCCACATGTAGGATAACAAGTAAATAGATTCACATTCTCGTTATTGAAAGCCTTTATAATTTATTTTTTACAAGCTGTTATTTAGTTTCACCTGTCTCGTTGTCTGTCGGTCTGTCTATCTGTGTGTAATCAAATCTTGCAAATTAAATTTGATCCACTTCCCAGTTTCCGACTGAGCTGAAATTTTGCACGCATACGTATATCACGTGACAATGCAATATTATGATAACATAGAGCTGATCTAATGATGGAGCTAGACGGTGGCCATAGGAACTCTGTAATGAAACGACGCAACCCCATCGAGTTTGAGCTAGTTTGATTTCGTCTTGAGGATCAGTTTGGATAAAAGCTAGTATTAAAAATATTTAGTTTTTTAAATAATGACTTGTTATACCACTTAGATTACAGACATTCTCAGTTATATATAATGTGTGCTGTTGAACGGTAGTACCGGTAGCCTAATTTTCAAAGAGATCCTCAATCTACGTCTTTGGGTTTTTGAGCAGAGAGCGTGACATGAATCCACGCTTGACTCGTCTACACTAGATGATAACTAGCACTTCGTTTTAAATATCCTTTAAGTATTTCTTATGTGTGAGCCAAGACTGTAGGAAGACGGTTGTAGTCTGCGTGATTTTCAGGTTATTCTACCTTTAAACAGAAAGCGTGACACGCGCTTTCGTCTACTCTAGATAAAATTGCACTTAATTCTAAATTTCCATAAACAATTACCTAGGTGCGAGCACGACCACATATTCCTGCGAAGTCAGCATGACTCACAGATTGCGGCGCCTTTGAGCCAATAATGTGACGAGAGTCCTTATCTACTCTCAGAAAACATTGCACTTTTCGATATTTACATAAAACTTCATATTACCTAGGCGCGAGCAGCGTGACGTTGGTGCCTGCTGGCGAAGTCAGCGTGATTCTCAGGTCGCCGCGCCTTTGAGCGGACAGCGTGACACGCGCCTGCACGTGTTCCAAGTAATTCACGCCTGGGCATGACGCCACGTCCAACTGTAGGAGAGAAAATGTGCATACGTGTTACTTAATTCTCAAATATACATTTTCGAGAATATCTGTATTTGAATTCAAGTTAAAATAATTTTATGTTCGATTAAATGTCAAATAGTCAAGTATAATTTTTTATGCACATTAATTATTATATATTGCGACGTAAAATATCAAGTTTTAACGAAAGAACCTATTTTTTTTACTACTACATTTGAAGCAGATAATAATTTTCTAATTTAACTCCTTTAAAAGTTTCAAGATAAAATTTTCCAGATCCTTCATCAATAAATATTAAGGTAACATTTTGTATCAAAGACTGTAAACTCTTCACCTTTTCAATAAAAATAGTCGACAAGAATTTACCACTGGAAAAATAGTTAGAAAATATACGTCGTTGCTGATAAAAGGCCGATATTAAAAGCTTTATTAAAGATTTCTGCGCTCAACAATTTATCCTTTGCGGCTTTCATATCGTTTGAAACAAGTCCCACTTATTCCATAAGAGACATTTCCCCCGCATTTTAGGTGCTGAGATATTAAAAAGAAACAAGATAAAAAGGTAAGTACATACGTAGGTGTACGATAAAAATAGCTTTGTTGCGACGAAATACATAATAGAGATAATTTTTATTGTTCGTCTTTATAGGACAACTGATTTCAGCACGGTTACGCGGACAGAATATTTATTAAGGATGTAGACAGAAACGAATACAGTGTCAGTTATTGAATGTAATTCTGAAGAAGTTTTATATTTGTACCTATGCCTAAAGTGAAATTTAGTATTGACCTAATTTTACTTCAAACTTTTTGTCTCCAAATAAAGTTCCTCTTTATTCAATCTTCTTTTCTCGGCATCACCAATCACCTGTGGGTCGACTAGTATTTAAAGTCTATGGTTTAAAGTCAGTTTATTACATTTATAATAAAGTTGAATAAACAAAAACAAATTGAAGAATGACTGCTAAATATAATTCTCATTATAGAACATTACCAGCAGCATCCTCTGCTGAGCAGCTTCGGAGTTCGAGATTCGCTTTGCAGTCTTTTCTTATCCAAAGCAATTATAATATTGGATATACGTATTATACACATAGTGGCGCACTTTTTAGGGTACCGTACCCCATGGTTAACGCGAGAACCTATTACTAAGACTCCGCCGTCCTTTCGTCTGCCTGTCCGTCTGTCACAAGGCTGTATCTCATGAACCGTGATAACTAGACAGTTGAAATTTTTACAGATGATGTATTTCTGTTGCTGCTATAACAACAAACAATAAAAACAGAATTATAATATTAAATTATCATTTAAGGGGGGCTCCCATACAACAAACTTGATTTTTTAATAGATAATGGTACGGAACCCTTACTGCGCGAGTCCCACTCGCACTTGTACGTTTATGTTTATTTTTCGTATTTGATATTTATACAAGATTATGTATTTGCCAGGCAAATTAAAAAAACCCCGACTTTTAAGTGTTAACCCCCAATAACTTTTGAACAGCTGGACCGATTTTTATGAAACCACCGCAAGGAAACTTGCTTTCAAGTTAAAGAAAAAACCGCATCGAAATCGGTCAATCCGTTCGAGAACTACGTCAGAAATTGGCGTCAAACTTCCTCGTATAACAGTTTATCAATCAGAATTACTTGGAGTGTTTAGATCTAGAAATTCTTTCAAAATTAATACCTGTAACGTAATAGTGGATCTGGAAGGCACATTTCTCTGTATCCTCGGCGCGGCCAGTTCGCATCTTCGCTGCGGCGGCACCCGTCTCCAGGTCTTGGCGAGGCGGACCATGCCGGCTGCGTCCAGGAGCCCGTAGCCGAAGGAGTGGGAGACGTTGCGGCCGACGCCGTTGATCCTCCATTCACCCCCTAAACTAAGCCGCTCAGGCCTTGCAGTCCGGACCACTATGAAGGAAAAATAATTCAATATTAGTAAGTTATAACAATTACTAAGTTCGATAGGCAATCGATGAAAATATGCAAAGTGCTTTGGTCTGACTGAAGAAATGAACTTGACTAAATGTAAATCTATAAAAAGCTGCTTTGGCCAATGTGTTTAAGATTGCTTATTAGGTATTAATGAAGTAACACCAGTTCAAATTATATTTTACCTGATAAAACCATTGTTTTATTTTTCAATATTTTTTAAAGCTTACAGCATATTCCCATGCCCATTTAAATAACTACTTATAAGTAGTTCCAAGACTAAGATTTAACCATTCCGTAATATTTTTGATAAAAAAAGAGTTTATTTTTCATGGTAATAATATTTTGTAAAGAAATGAATAAGTATTTATAACAAAATATTTCTCAAAGTACGTATCTTCGTGAAGTCACATCAAGGGTTTCCAAGAATAATTAGTCTCTTACTTTACTAGAGCGTGGTTGAAACGAACTTCCTAGAAGTTCATGAAATAGTTTGAAGGGTTATCTAGTGCCTGGTCAAGGCAAAATTTTAAATGATGTCTCCGTTTCCTAACCAATGATTTATTTCAAATAGGGGTATTACTGGACCCCGGCAAAATTCAGGAAGCCCCTTAAGTCTACAGCCCTAGCTCTTTCTCGTTAAGAAAAATAATCCGCCAAGTGCGAGTCGAACTAGCGCACAGGGGGTTCTGTAATGGTACGAAAAAAATATATAAAAGGGGGCTTCCATACAAAAAACGTGATTTTTTGTAGATAATCTATAAAAAAATACGTTTGTTGTATGGGAGCTCCACTTTATTATATTTTTTCTGTTTTTATTATTTGTTTTTATAGCGGCAACAGAAATACATTATCTGTGTAAATCAACTTCCTAGCTATCACGGTCCATTAGATACAGCGAACGAAAGACTGACAGCGGAGTCTTAGTAATAGGGTCCTATTTTTACCCTTTGGGTACGGAGCCCTTTAAAACGTGATAGTCATATAGTGTATCTGTAGTGTATAATGCAACACAAATAAGTTGAA
This sequence comes from Acrobasis suavella, assembly GCA_943193695.1. NCBI lineage: Eukaryota > Metazoa > Arthropoda > Insecta > Lepidoptera > Pyralidae > Acrobasis > Acrobasis suavella. The sequence continues at coordinate 13,858,212 of OW971942.1, forward strand.
CAAAAATGGCGGACTTCAAAGCATTTTTGTACAAATTCCCGACACCTAAATTGAAAAAAAAAATGGCAGTCTTGGACGCATTACTGGTAACTGCGCCGATAACCGCCATTTTGGTTCAACCTAAGTAGGGGAGCCGCGAGCACAAGCTAGACGAAATATAATTAGTTGTGCTATTTAATTAGCGTATTTTAAGAACTTAGGTTCTGCTGGCAAAGCTTGCACGCAAGTGGAACTTCTCAAAGCCAAACTTTCATTTTCCACCGCTGCAACTTCTGCGCTTTGGCTGCCAAGTAAATTAGCGGTACTAAAACTTAGTTACCGAAACGTGTACTGAATATGGGCAATACGGTTGTATCAGTCAGACCCAGGCCTTTCATCTTCTCGAGTAGAAATAGAATCGTTTATTTCTATGATTTATATACCAACCTACATGCAGGCGTGCAAGTATTAACAATATGAAAAAACATATACGGAAAAATTAAACTGATTGAGCTAGCCCCAAAGTAAGTTCGAGACTTGTGTTAAGGGATACTAACTCAACGATACAGTACTTTATACCAAATACATGTATATAGATAAACATCCAAGACGCAGGACGATTTGAAAAGTGCCATTTTATTTGCATTCCAACTTGCCCTGACCGGGAATCGAACCCGGAACCTCTGGGTGGCGGACTATCAAGGTGACCACTACGCCACGGAGGTCGTCAATATATATGTCTAGTCTACTTAATTAAACTTATATTATACAATTCTATGACTAAATATAATTGGATCCACTATAGTTTTGATATCAAATGATCTTAGACCAGTATATGACGTAGGACATTTCAGAACCTTAGTTAGTGATAAATTATATAAATATGTAGGGACAAATCACACAGATTGAGTTAGCCCCAAAGTAAGCTTAAGCTTGTGTAATGGGATACCCTAACCTAACCTAACCAAACGATACTATATTTTATGATAAACACATATACTAGTAGTTCGCCGCGAACTTAGACCTCGCGATTATAATTCGCGTTTTTATTAGGGTTCCGTACATAAAATGAAAAAACGGAACCCTTATAGGATCACTCGTCCGCCAATTTGCTCTGAATCTACTAGACCAAATTAGGTGAAATGTGTAAAAATGGTGTAATCTTATGACCCAAACACAGATGTGCAAAGGCAATAAATATTTATTTTAAATAAGGGTGTTTTTCGAGGGACACATTAGGAAATTGAAAAAAAAAAAGTTTTGCACACCTTCCTGTGTCGTATATCAAATAAAAGGACTTGTTTCGAGGATCTCAAATATATTTTTGGTATTGTTTCAAAATTTTTTTATTTATTCAAGGAAGAAGACGAAAATGACCATTCTCCCCTGATCTCCGACACTATCAGAGCCTTTAATTACAGGAGATGGCTTGTAGATACAAGGAAAAATTATAAGAATTCTATCAATTGAAAATAAATTGGTAAACTCAATTTAATCACTAACGGACACGGATAGAAAATAGTATATTAAAACACCACTAGATAGCGCTACTAACCTAACCTAACCTTTTTTTTCTCGCGGCGAAAAATCCCTTCAGATACCTTACCGGTCACGGGAAACCGGTAAGGTTATGTGGTATTTCCACTAAAAAAACCACGGTGTCACCTCTCAGCCGCATTGGTGCGCGGCGAACCGCAACCGTACTGAGCCCCCCCATCGCGACAAGATGGGAACCCGATAGAGGGAACCTAACCTAACCATAGGTGTGGTGAACGGACCAAATCAAGTGAAATTCGGTAGAATGGTGTAATCCTCTGACCCAAACACAGATATGCAAAGTGAATAAATATTTTTGCAAACCTTACTGTGTCACATCACATAACAAATGAAAGGGCTTGTTATAAAAAATTCAATTTTTTTTATTATTATTGTAAAATAAACAGTTTTGATTTTAATCAAGACAGAAGACGAAAATTTACCATTCCCCTGATCTCCGAAATAACTGAGACTACAATTTTTAAAAAATTACATTCATTGCTTGTAGACTACAGGAAAAATAAGTCAAAAAATTTTTTTCTTTTAAGAAAGAAGACCAAAATTGACCATTCCTGTTTTTTGATATACATCAGACCTAACACAATTCAGTTCCCTAAGTAACACCTAGATGGCGCTATCCAAAGTGAAATAGAACGCGCTAAGGTTTCGTTTGCTACATAATCGCGGACATTTTTATTATTATTTCAAAAACTACTAAACCGATTTTGATGCCCAAAGAACTTAAAAATTCTATTGATATTACCTACATGCCTACCAAACTTCATCAAAATCGGACCATCGATTCGGCAGTTATCGCGGTACAAACATACATACATATAATGTGTTTTCGCCCCAGCTCGATTTCGAGACCTCGCTCGCTTCGCTCGCTCTGTCAATTAGATAAACACCCAAGACCCAGGATTTGAAAAAGGCCATTTCCAAACTTGTCCTGTCTGGCGATCGAACCCAAAACCTCCAGATGGGTGCACTAGCGTGTTGACTATTACACCACGGAGGTCATCAAATATAAAATGATATGTATTTACATCTTTCTTTATAACCTATATCTATCTACTACTGGACCCAAGACCTCCCTGGACAAATGGAGGATTCGCCTGCGATCACCGAACCGTCTGCTGGGTTGGTGATCGCACTGATCGCAGTAGATGGTATAAAGTATTTGCACAGAGGACGTTGCTGCCCGTTTTCTGTAACCTATATTTTCTTTTGTTTATCACCTTACGACACCAATGAGAGAGAAGAAAAGGGTGCTGACAACTCGTTTTTTATTCTACTATCGCCACACCACTTGTTTTAAGCTAAGTATAAACTTGGCAAGATTGTTAATTTCATTCATTTATAAATAATAAAGCTGAAAATACATAAATCGTCATGATATGTAACGCAAACAACACTATAATAAATAATCACGTAACAAGTGTTAATAAGGGAAAGAACTTGAACACATATCTAGTTGCAAGAAGTAACAATTACCCGTATATTTACCGAGAAAATAGTCTGAAGGTTAACTTACTTAGGCTGAGTCTGGGCTTAGTTCATCTATTAGCACAATTATATCCTAGATAGAAACATCTGTGATTATAGGGACCAGTTGTTTGTTTTTCGTTCGTGTAAGTGGCTGGTATCGGATTTTTTAAGCTGCCATAGCTTATTGATTATAGCAGATTATTCCAATATATATTTTTTAAATAACTTACAATATAGTTTGAGATAATCTATGCCACTTGAGGTACCACACCACGCAGTAGAGGTAGACTCAGAGAGAGGCGAGAAGATCTGGACAAGATTTTGTCTGGATAGGAAAAACTTGCAGCGGCCAGTGATGAGTGAAACACTAAAAAGCTAATAAAACGTGGTCACCAGTCCAAGTATGAACTGAGCCAAGTTGCCAAGTACTTAATGGGTATCAAAGCTACGCCCACCGGGCTATTGAATTTCTGCTTTTAGGATACCTACCGTGTGCAAATATATGGTAAGACATACACAGCCTCTCGATAGTTGAACTAATAAAGGATCTCAAAAACAGCATTCTAAAACACCATAGAAAAATGTGCGGGTAACTGCCAAGTAAATTAGCGGTACTAAAACTTAGTTACCGAAACGTGTACTGAATATACAATGTGGAAATAAAAGACGGGGGATACGGTTATATCAGTCAGACCCAGGCCTTTCTTTTTGTTGAATAGAATAGAATCTTAATATTATCTTAATTATCTACATACCTATGTATTTTTTGTGACAGATTTTTCTTTTAATTTCTGTGTTGATTTCTTGTTTGTTTGTATGTTATAGCAGTAATTAATGGGTTTATTTATATAAAGGAATATTATACACGGTATATTATGTAGATACGTTATATAAAAACATACGAATCTAAAGTGTTAACATTATCGCTTCTCCAAAATATTATGCACAATTTCAGCAACAGCTGCACCAGAAACATACTGAACCGTATTACATTAAGGATATCAATTTACACCCCGGAGAATGGGTCTGTGGGAGCCGCCATTTTGGCAATATCGTTCCTTCTATGCAGACCGAGACGTTTAATTCTATTAGTGCGAGCCAGAACATTGCATAGACAGATGCAGTAAGTTATATAAACGCCAAGTCTAGTGAATACACGTAAACTTGTTTGTCGTTTGTGAGTTACATATATTTAAATGTGATTACTGAATGTTGCGCACTACCCTTTTTGGTCGGTCAGTATTAACTTTTATATGGCGAACCCCTGTCGCATGGCACTGGCGACAGCGTTTATCGACCGCAATCGTCACTATCTCGCTCTTCTTAGCAATTAACGAGATGGGACTCGTCCGTCGCGCGATATAAATTTTATATGGGTTTATCACGGTGTCATGCTAGGAGACATCAGTTATTGGGTGACGTGCGACGTATGATTTTGAGGACCTGGGACGAATCTTCTATTTTGAAGAAATGGTATTCGTGATAAGTCTTCTTGTCCTTGTTGCAAATGCTTGCCAAAAAGGTTATTCATCCGCATTTATGGACTCGTTTCTTTCGTCATATCTTTTTTGAAGTGGTCATTGCAAAACCCTAGTAGTTTGTAGTTGTTGCAAAAAACTGACTTCATTATTAGACAATTTTACTTTTTTTTTATATATATGTATATACTTGTACAATATAGCCCTAATGGGGCAAACAAAACCTTAAAGGTCCCGCAGAGGCCTCTTTAAGAATGACGATGGACGTGAATGTGAAAAAAAAAAATGTTAGCAATATAGTGATGGGATAGCCAAATCGCCACCAACATGATTAACATTTTCATCCATTCCTTCGATCTGTTGTTATGTCCAGTCAATTTACACCTACCTATATGCTGCATATCTCGCCAAGTGAGATCTCTATTTGCCTGAAGAGCTAACGCGCAAATGCCTGCTGCGAGAGGAGCCGATGCCGAAGTGCCGGTGTGGCCAGCCGTGCACGAGTGGTGGAGATCCGTTGTTATGACCTGGTGACATCAGAAGCAAAATAAAAAAAATCTAGTTAAGTAGGTTTACATAAAAAAAAAAACTTGAATCATAACTATCGAAAATCTGTTTCACATCAAGAGCACTTTTGCTCTTGATGTGAAACAGATTTTCGTGTTCTTTCTTACACGTAAAATTCATATCTCTGTCTAAGTTTATTTCATAGTTTCGTCATTAAAAGAAAAATAAGAGACTAGAGTTTGAAAATAGAAAAAAAATCATTGTTATTTGAAATTTATTATGATTTATGAATAAATGAGGAAATATTAAGCAGAGAATATGCAAAAGTAAAAGTCAAACCAATATTCGTTTTCATTAAATAATAAGCATAATCCATTATTTTGATTAAAAATCCCCGGCCACCACAACATGACAAGGGTTGTACCTATCACAATAAGGAAATCTATTCCTAATATTGTTAGCAGCACCTTCTTATTTTCATAGGACGCCGGTAGACGTATGAAACCAATTTTGCTTGACCCAAAAGTTCCTAACTTTGATTGTTAGAACCCTTTTGTACTGAATCAAATAAGGGCGCCAAAAGTTCTACGACCCATTAAACTAAATGTGTAATTACATTATTTCCCTGTCTTTCTGATATTTTATATAGTCTGGAATTAGATAAATGTAACAAACATTTATGTATTATGTGGTACTTTAGATCCATCTGTTAGGAAATGGTCAACCGTTTCGCGTTCATATTCTGTGCTCGAGTGTGCTTTATCTTGTCGCTGGAGTTATATAGAGAAACATCTTTTCTTCTCTTCTCTCTGTCAACTTTTGAGTATGCGGTCAGGTAGCAAAAAATCAAACACAAAATGGGGACGCAGAATGTTTGCTCACTTCCTTTATAAATCTCTTAAAATAAGCCTTGAAGTAATTCTCTTAAAGTAATTAAAAAAATGATATTTATGTTTCAAGTCATAATGAGAGTAACACAACAACAACCGCAATATAATGCTACACAAATAAGTTGAACAAAAATGGCGGACTTCGAAGCATTTTTGTACAAATTCCCGGCACGTAGGTTAAACCGAAATGGGGTTATCGGCGCAGGTACAAATAATGCGCCGACGACCGTCATTTTGGTTCAATTTACTTGTCGGGAATTTGTACGAAAATGCTATGAAGTTCGCCATTTTTGTTCAACTTATTTGTGTCACATTGTAAATATAAGGAGACTAGGCTGAAAGCAGAGACCACAACTATAAAAAAAGGACGCTTCGATAACTAAGCGCAGGCGGATACGACTAACGTTTATTTTTATTCCTTCCAAAGATATCAAAACAAACACAACAAACAGCAGACTTCCAAAGATGAGGAGGTTATCAATTCGTCACCATCTTTTTTATGTATATTCACCAATTATTCGAAGATGCCTGGACCGATTTGGAATATTATTTCTTTGTTTGCAAGAGTATACTTTCATAGTAGTCCCAAAAATCTTTAATCAAGATCGGTTGCGTAGTTTGGGGGCGAAGTCGGTTTTTAGTTTTGAAAAAATATTATTAAAAGCTTTTATTTAGTTTCACCTGTCCCGTTGTCTGTCTGTCTGTCTGTAATCAAATCTTGCAAGTTAAAACACTACCCGGTTTTCAATTGTGTTGACATTTTGCACGCAAACGTATATCACGTGAAAGCGCAGTATTATGATGACAATAAAGCTGATCTGATGATGGAGCAGGAAGGTGGTCATAAGAACTCGGTAAAGAAACGACGTAACCACATCGAGTTTGGGCTTATTACATTTGTTTTGATAAAGACTTAGACTCACGATAAAAGATAGTAGGAAAAAAACAGCTTTAAAAAAAATTACACAGTACGTAAACTTATGTTATTTAGAACAAAAGATATTGTAACAATAAAGACAATGTTTCAAAGAAACACGCTACAGCCTACGTTTTTTTTTTCTGCTAATAATTATTAAAATGACAAGTAAAAAATCCAATTTTCATATGGCACGCAATACATTTTTTTTTCAAACAAAACTCACCTGTTTTTCATTAATGGTTCCACTGCTATACGTCGCTGCCAGCGTAGAACTGCACATTTCGGAGTACCACGGAACCTCCCCCCTCTCGGTGGCCGAAGAGATCGACAGCGTCCAGATCGAGTTAGTGTACCCATCGCAGTTGCAGTTGTCGTGCTCCCGACCGCCGTTACCCGATGCCCACACGAAGATGGACCCTTTGCCGTTGCGACCCTACAGCAAAATATATGTTATATCATCATCATCATCATTTCAGCCGTATAACGTCCACTGCAGGACATAGGCCTCTACCAAGGATTTCCAAAATGACTGATCTAGAGCCTACATCCAGCGCTTTCCAGTGACCTTAGTCAGCTATATATGTTATATATAATATTTAAATATATTCGGACAAATCAAACAGAATGAACCAGCCCGGAGGTAAGTTCGAGATTTGTGTTATGGGATACTAACTCAACGATACTAAATTTCATAACAAATACATATTACATTATAAACATAAATAAATCCAAGACAGAAAAAGAAAAAGATCATTTTCCATCCTGACCTGACCAGAACAGAGGTTTTATTTCTAAAGAGGCAGATAGAGCTTTTCAAGTTTTGCGGCTCTAATTCAATTCATTTGCATAGAATTAGAAATGTATTAATTTAAATAAATGTTTTTTTTTAATAAATATTCAAAAAATCCTACCTATCTTAAAAAATTAATACAATCGATGTCCTTAGCACTAATGGTCGTCTAAATTGGTCGAAACTAGTCACCATTTACATCTACGACCTTGTAAAATATTTATATTATTATCATCTTCTTCCATTAAAGGCAGAGCCAAAGGCCCAAAGGGCACGTTTAGCGTGATGGATAACTGTATAATTAAAGAAGGTAAACTTGATGACGAGTTGCTATTCGTATCCTATATACCTTTTGCCGCGTAACGTTACCAAATGGATATTGTATAAGTAACTATACATAATAGTATATGTATGATAATTTAACAGATCTATGTTGGTAACAAACGGTCCCTAGCGCGCCATTAATTCGCTAAGCTCGAGACAGTCGGGAACTAAATTACCCGGCTGACTGCACTGTGTCAGTGATATGTACAACGACACCGAAATAGTTGTGTTCCTTACTAATGAGCGATTGTGCTGGCAATAATTGTGTTGAGTTTCAAGAGATGTTCAGTAGGTTATTGCTTACAACTAAAGTGATTACTGTACTTTGGTTACAACTGAGTATAGATGGTCTAATTTAAAACTGCTCGTCGCACTCAACGGTTTACGCTCACAAGCAAAATAGGTGTTTTTACTATCAATACATGCAATGTTTTTCGTTATTGGTCATTTATTAACTGCTTGTTAAAGTGCCGAACTACCAGATCTGTTCTACTAGTACATAAATGACATTAAAGCGAGTTCATTTTTAGGCAATGCCCATAGTATTGTCAAATACAAACCTTAAGGCTACTTTGGGCATGCTAAGGCTCTGCTAAAAGCTGTTAACTAAAAAAACAGAAGTGCACAAAATGAAACATAAATCTCTAGCATCGAAGTAAATATATATTTATATGGATGGTATGAATATTAAGCCTACGTTGACCTTTATAAAAATCTTCGATTCGCGGATTTAGTTGCATTTATTACCATCCATTTATTATAAAGGTGTAAAAGTATATATACCAAAGCTATTTTTTGGACCAATTCTGCCGATAATGGGTATTTGTTACCACTTAGCCCAACTTTCGAGTATAGAAAACACAAAAAGACAATATCTTTTTATTTTTATTTTACAATTTATAATTTGGGAAGTATTTGAATATCAAGAACTAAATCCATTCACTCAGACAAACTTCTGCTTCACGCCGGATGTCAGTATATCAGGCAATTTTTGACCTTTCCCTATAGAAACGAACTTCAACTTTATTACATTGACATAGAGTTTCAGTAAACTCTATGTCAATGTAATAAAGTTGAAGTTCATCTGTGTTGATTTTCCCCATGGGACCGGTCGGGGAATGAAAGGTTTGGTTTCAAAAGTTGAACGTATATATATATATATATATACCATTTCCAGAAAAGCAGTCAAAAAATTGTGGCTTTACCTACTGTTTAGGTGCTGTTGTTGCTAAAAACTGTTTTATATTAAACCAAATAATACTTTCACAGATACCACGGAATCACTTCGACTTATTTTTTTCTATACAGCACTTCATACATGTCGAAAATTGGTATAAGGTTCCAGCAGGAATACAAAGGAGTATTTTCGTAATTCCACGTATATGTAATCGATACATTTATTACGGAATTGTCTGTCCCATCGTAAGTAAGCAATATTCTGCCAACAAACAATATTTCCCACGATCAACACTCGGTCCAAGCTACAAGCGAAAAATAACTAACTTTAACGAGACCTGTCTAAACATAGTTACGCAGCAAACAAATTTAGCTGGAAAGGCAACATTATGCAAATTTTACGACCGCCAAGCTCTTGACCATATAGTGTAGGAAATAGAGAGAAAATAATTGCATCATTACAGAAATTACTGAAGCCGAGTGTAGAGCGCCGCCGCTTGCACCCTTCAGTAACTTAGTTATAAAATCCCACAACTGTCAACTGCAAAATATATCTTAAGTCTCAAACATTAAGGGCTAATATCCGTCACAGAAGAAAAGTGACAAATTAAAGTTGCGAATTTAACACAGCTGTTGTGTATGTATGTACTTATATACAACGAAGAGTACAGTCGGAGCGAAAATATGCTCTTGTACATTCATAAATGGCATTCAGGCTCGTTTGTTTGGTAAATTAAAAAGAGTATCTTTACGCTGGCAGGTTATTGTTGTAATTCCTCTTTTTATTCGTGAGGGAACGGAAGTGATACTTGCCGGATGAGAGAGCACGGTTATACATTTATCTTAATATCCGGGGAATGTTTTAAACATTTGTTTGCTTTAGCGCGGGCGGAAAAATTAGGTTGTTAGGACAGCTGAAGGCTGAAATATAAACATTAAACATACTTTAGTATTTTAATGGTACACGCAGAAAACATAGGTATGTTACGAAATGTTGTTTGAATTGAATGATGATTTCAAACATTACATTTAATTTTCTTTTGTGTAATTCGATATGAGGAAATAAAACGTTGTAAACAAGGAGTATAAAGCAGGGTTTGTATTAAAAAACAAAGAACAACATTTCATCCATTGAAAAACTTTCAAACCTTTTCAACTAAAAAGTTAAATGGTCCGTTGGAAAGTCCGAAAATCATTCGTTTGGAAACCTTTAACGTAAGTAGGTGCCTGCCTAAGGAGATTTAAATAATAACCTTTTTCCTCATCTTTTAAACTGGACGCCTTAATACCCCGAGAGTACTATTCCCCAAAATTAAGGCGCAGTTTAATTGAGACCGTACGGTTGGGCCACTGAAAAAGCGGACGCGATATAGTCATTAATTCAAAGTGTAATTCTTTTCTGGTTTGGGATTGGGTTAAATTAAGCCACGAAAATATCTAGTTTTATAAAATCTGTTTAATGCACGTAGCTTGCCACCGCATAATACCTTAAATAACAGTGTAGGTAACGGGAAAATTTTATTTTACATTTCCAAACGTCTTTTCGGTGTAAGCCGATCCATATCACTAAATGTTTACGTCAAGAATTATTTCAGTGTTCTGAAATACCCTCTTAAATAAACTACACCGCAGCAGCGCGCATTCGTGGCCCCGTACTAAGAAAGTCCGCAACGGTGTAATTTAAAACAATACGCAATTTAAGAAACTTATTAAGTCATGTAATTCTGAATTCACCCTGATAGCCATTCTTTTTAATCCGGTCTGTTGTGTAATTGTTGGCTTCAAAACGTTTCTCGCTAGCCAGAGACAAATTATAAACTAAAAATTATTTAGAAACCTTTTTCTCGTAGGTCTCACTCTCTTAGACCTAATTAGTACGAATGTAAATTTTTAATTTCACTTTATTCTTCACTTGAATAACTAATTAGACCATTTAGTACAAAATCTCTAATATAATAAAATATTATTTGTTCGTTCCTCTATAAACAAGCCTAAATCTTTGAACAGAATTGGATTAATCTTAGTTGATTGTCACAGAAATCCTTGATAGTGTTTAAGGTTCACTATCCTATGCTTTCAATTGAGTTTGGAAGAACCTTAGATCATGCACCCAACAAGAGCGTATCAATGAATTGAGGTTGTTTAACACCTCGACTGCTGAAAAGCACACCGTATGTGTTTTTATTTTTGTAAGTTATTTTAATTAAATAGATAGGGTGCGTTAAGGATGATATGGATAACAAGTCTTTATTTAAAAAATAAAAACAAAAACCCCACTGCTTTTTTATATACCCAGTGTCACTCAAAATTACGACGAATTTAATGACACCTCTCAAGCTTAAATCCATCGAGCCGTATGCCATAAAAACATAACCCTCCTTCTGGCGCAGTCGAATAAAAAGAATGTTACAAGTGCCTTAACAGAAGAGAGAGAAAAATGGAATAGACTCACATGCTGTGCCGACCTCAAGTAAAGTGGGATAATGTGAGAAACACATCTACTCACCTTAGTAACGCCTTCTATAAAAGCCCTAGTGGCCAGTTCTCCAGGCCCGTCTACAGTTTTGCCGTCGTCATCAGGGCCCCAGGAAGCGCTGTAGATGTCCACGTGTTGAGGGTTCAGACTGAGAGAGCGTGCTTCCACGGCATCTGTCACATCGCCGTCCAGCATACGCACACCTGAAGACAAATACAAAGGTTTTTACTCACGGTAAGATAAGATGAAGGTCAAAATAAGTTATTGTATGTTTATTAATGATACTGATAAGATATGAAAAAAAAAACAGTGGTTGCAAAAAAAAAATAACTCCGTGTTAGTAAATTTATTTTAACAATTACTATGCATCGTTCTTTTCACTTCATCAACCATTCAGGTTACGTCAATGTCGTAACTCAATGCTGATTTCAAAGAGATTACAAACAAAAAAAAAGGTATGATGTCTAAACGTTTTAATTCCGCTTTTTGATAATAAAAGTGATTTAGAAAAAAATGTTTATAGTTTTGTTTATTCACAAATAAAGCGAATCTACGAAGAAAGCAAATCCACAAATGGGATAACTTTATAGTTACCAAATATTACACAAAAATAAATTTTAGGAGAATCAATTCAAAGAGCTATTACAAAGTTGGTATCTTTAGTTCCCAATTCTCTCCAGCTATAAACTTTTGCCAGCGCGAATGACTTTCAAACTCCAATATGACTTGAAAATCTTCAAAATGGCGCCCACTGGATCCCGCAGTAGCGTTAAAATTCACACATCGTCGCCGTGATAATTTAGTTAGAGGTAGTTTTTTCAGACTAGATCTTTTATTCCTTTCTCTATTTTATCTTCCTCATTTAGCTGCATCCAGATCAGTTTGTTGAAAAAATAATCAGTAAGTACTAATCTTTTTTTTTGGTATGACACGTGAACCTGTTTAATTTTGAACTTAATTAACAAATGCTAAAGTTTAGGAATATTCAAAAGATTTATTGTTGTATTTTTATATGTATGTATATTTTTAGAAAAACAAAATATTCGGGTAAAAACTACCATCAAGAGATTTTTACACAGGTAGAGGTGGCACTGTTAGCTGCACTGGTACTGTACCTTCCCCATTCTAGATAGACACAAAGATATAATCAAACCAAAAATCAAACAAATGTTTGACATATAAAGAGCCTAATAACGTATATTTCATAAATTCTATAATTATTGAAATCAACTTCTAGACTTCCACTCCGACCAACTAAACCGATAAACTGGTTGTGTAGATAGGAAGATTCTTAGCGATATCAAGTCAGTCTGCCACCATTTCTGGGAAAAACTACTTCCGTGGCATTTTGAATAAGTACTAATGCTTCCAAATACAGAGACCTATTTGCATTTTGTATGCAGTTCACGCATAGTTCAGTCTTCTCTATGTAGTGGACACTCAGTACTGTAGTCAGCAGTAAATAGCGCTTGCACTGTGTAAATTTCAGACTAGTCTTTGAATAATTGCTCCGCCCGAATCAGAGACATGTTGCCCGAATGCATACGTAGGATGCTCGATTGCTTCGAATTAAGAATTCCAACTACACTAGTTATATGGTAACACTGTTACAGTGTAATTTCATGCGTAAATACAACACAAACAACTGAAAAAATGACTATCGAGCACACTTTTTTTATATTTCAAATAGAACAATTATTACTGTAAAGAGAAAAGAGGTGTAAATTTTGCTCAGGATCGGCGACGCGCATGCTTGTGGCATTTTTGGTGTTAGCGTCCGTAAGCTGCACAAACCCTGATGGTAAGTGGTTATCATAGCCGTTCGCCTGTTTGCCCATATTAAAAACTAGTATACAAGGCTCTGCCGCTAGATAATGCGGTGGCTGCCAGGAAATTATGCACAGGCTGTGTGTCAAACTTTCTGTGTACCTATATCTTTGCGACTTCCTGGACCAAAGAGTGTCGTTTTACTTATCACAGCATATACCTACCTAACTTTCCGATTTAAATATACATACAATACATAAATATACATATAGGGACGAATAATACTGACTGAGCTGGCCCCAAAGTGAGTTCGAGCTTGTGTTATAGGATACTAACTTAAAGATACTTTATTTTATAACAAATACAAACATATAATAGATAAACATCCAAGACCCAGTACAATTTGAAAAAGCCAATTTTTTTACTTGCCCTAACTGGGGATCGAACCCGGGACCTCTGGGTGGCGGATTAGCAATTGAAAGGAGCAATTATTCGAGACATACAACTGGTGCAAATTACTACGGAGTACCGAGAGTAAGTCGACCGCAGTGCGACGTGTTAACTTTAGCGGGGAGGCAAGTTGTTAAGCGATAGAGGCCGGTTGGTCTGATTTGCTTAACTATTTAATATCTTTATCAGTCAATTCCGTTCCTATGATACTGATTACATTCACTTACACAAATATGGAGAAGCATAAAAAATAACTTCACACGCAATGAAATAAATAATAGTTTTTAGGGTTACTTAGCCAAATGGCAAAAAACGGAAGCCTTATGGATTCATCATGTCATTCCGTCCGTACGTCACAGACACTTTATTCCGAAACTATAAGAATTATACTGTTGAAACTTGGTAAGTGGATGTATTCTGTAAACCGCATTAAGATTTTCACACAAAAATAGAAAAAAAAGAACAATAAATTTTGAGGGTTCCCCATTCTTGAACTGAAATTCAAAGTTTTTTTTCATCAGACCCATACCTGTGGGGTATCTATGGATAGGTCTTTAAAAATGATATTGAGGTTTCTAATATAATTTTTTTCTAGATATATAATGTACATTACCATGCAAACTTCCACCGAAAATTGGTTTGAACGAGATCTAGCAAGTAGTTTTTTATTTATCACGTTTATTAAAACATCGATCAAAATTAGAACGAACTACAAGAACTTTTATGTTATGTTACTTGCTGCTACGAAAGCCTTCATGGGCGAGTCCGACTCGCACTTGGCCGCTATTTTTTATCTCATGTATACTCTTCGACGTTTTTATTTATTGAAAAAAAAAAACACAGCTGCTATTAGATATAATTATTACTCAAAACGCATAATCTACACCTACTATATGGTGTATTTTTGGTGAGTTTTCCCCAAAACAAATGAGACACGCCGAGTAAAACTTAAACAGTAGCTCATATTAGCCTAGTTGAGACACGACTGCCGCTGTAATAACTTCATGCCCGGAAGGTATTTTCATATCGCCGCAAGCCGGAAACACACGGAAAATTTAAGCTTATTTAAATATGAGTAAGTACGGTACAACACAATACATATGTAGTATTTATAAATGATGCGCGCTATGGAGAGGGCTATGCTCAGAGTTTACCTATGTGATCGAATCAGAAATGAGGAAATTCGTAGGAAAACAAAAGTCACTAACATAGCCCAGTGGATTAGTTCGTTGAAGTGGCAGTGGGCAGGACGATTCGAGGACCTTTTGGCCGATGGGGCAAAAAGGTCCTCGAATGGCGACCACGTACTGGCAAGCGAAGCGTAGGACACCCACCCACAAGGTGGTCAGACGACCTGACCAAGGTCGCGGGAAAGCTCTGGATGCAAACCACTCTTGATCGGTCGTTTTGGAAATCTTTGGGAGAGGCCTATGTCCAGCAGTGGACGTTATGCGGCTGAAATGATGATGACGATTAATTAAATGATAAATGTGATGTTCCGGCAAAGTCAAGGGAAGGGAACTAAGCGGTTCTTTTAAACTAATATAAGCCAAAAAAAATTGTTTTAAGAAATAACCATTACTTATACAGGGTTACTTTTCAAACACTAGCAACCGTTTTGAAGCAAATTTATTTGGCTAAGCGCTAATTAGTATAAAAAGTCGAAATATTAGCTTTTTTTCGTTTTTTTTTTGTGGAAATTAGTCAGAATCCTGTTTTGAACTTGCTCCACAAAGGTTGCTGGTACCAGATATGTCTAAAGCTATAAAATTTAATTGAAATAAGAAAAAAATATCACCTCGAAAAGTGATATTTTTTATATATAATAAAGTTAATATGGGTACGGTTGAGTAAATAAAACGTCTTTACCGTTTCCTACGGAACACCACATACTCGTAGAAGGTAGTCTCATCACCATCATTATCAGGTTTTTTTTACAGACTCCAAAAAAGGTGGAGGTTTTATGTTCGACTGTATAGTGTTTTAATCTCCACTGCAGAAGCACAAGTCTCTCTGTACTGACTTCATAATATTGTATTGTCATCCGACTGACACAAGTAAGGAAAATTTCAGCTTTATTGGTTGAGAATAACTGGTTAAAATGTAAATGCATATTTTTTTTTTCGTTTTGCTATAGAAAGAGTTCCTAAAAATAACCACGTCCAAGAAAAAAATATCTTGCTAATCCAAAATCTCTTTAAGAAATAAAGGTTAAAAAGTCACGTCCGCCTGTGGATGGCGTCTTGGAGCGCCGAAAGACCGGACAGGACTGACGTCACTTATGTCGCATTTGTAGGCGTGAATTGGCCTCATAACAAAAGTTGCTATAGTTTTTTAAGAAAATCCAAACGTAACATTCTTTTTTTAACTTTTTATAACTTCTAAAATTGACTTTTTCAATCAACTAAAATACCAAAGTTACTAAATCGATAAAAAGTATAATTGTGCTTAAAGGCCTTTCTTACGTAAATGCTTACAAAATCAGAGTCATTTATCAAAATCTACTCACTAAGCGTCTTCTCTATTGCAAGATTTGACCAAAATTAACATTCATACATAGTACAAGATACATTGCAAGTTAAATTAAAGCTTGTAAAAACGCGAAAAAATAACATAGGTATAAGCCAATTAACTTCGCCCAACATACGTATTTGTATAAAAGATTTGTTTGATAAAATTTATTTTCCGAATCATAAAACCCTCTCTATGGGGCCATAAAAAGCGAAAAAGTTTGCAGACGCACAAAAACATTCCGCTTCTAGGCTCTGCCTCATGGGAAAGCGTTGGTAGAAAAAAAAAGATAAATTACTACATGTGGCGTTCGCGAAGGACGCTCGTTGAGGTTGCCGAAAAATATAAAATTAATAAAGCTGAAAATATGGAGTTGACCGCAGTTAGTGCAAAAAAATAGTCACAAAAATGCATACATACTCGTATAACTGAAACTTAAATTATGTTAAAAAATCAGAAAAATAATACGCATTTTGTAGTGTGTTGCGTATAACTTTTATAAAATCTTGTATGCGATATATAGTAGTCATCAAGGCCCAATGTTTAAGGGGCTACCTAAATTTTTCGGGGTCCAGTGCTGCCCCCATTTGAAATAAATTATTTAAAAGGAAACGGAAATATCATTTAAAATTTTGTTTTGATCAGACCCTGGATAACCCTTCAAACTATTTTATGAACTACTGTTTACAGTATAAAGTGAGAACGTGAAGCTTTTCTACGCACATACGCCAAAAGTGGCCGTTTTTCGCAATTGTGCGTAGAAAAGCTTCACGCTCTCACTTTAAACTGTAAGCAGTAGTTTATAAAATAGTTTCCAGGGTTATCCAGGGTCTGATCAAGACCAAATTTCAAATGATATCTTCGTTTCCTTTTAAAATTATTTAATTCAAATGGGGGCAGCACTGGACCCTGAAAAATTCAGGTAGCCCCTTAATATAATGTTATATAAGGCTTTTTCATCTCATCTACTCAAAAAAACGATGTTTTCATCCCAAAACATTTAGAGCTAAAGTTACTGGTTATTCTCTTGGGACTAAAACGTGAAAAAGAAGATCTCTAGGGATAAAACCAATTTGAAAACAGAACTTGAGTTTAATCTATGTAGAATCAAAAATGTTGTTGGCAGTCCAGCAAAAAAAAAGAAGAATGTTGTTTTACAATAAAAAATAATTGGCACAGACTTCGTAATTTTTTAAATTTGGAATACATATCGTCTTCAACATGGATTAAAGTAGATTAAAAATTTTATGTTCCTTGCTTCGGAAAAAGAAAGAAGTAGAATTTAAAAGCGCAATTTTTCCTTTTGATTCAAGTATTACAGAAGTTTTAGGTTATTTGTATTGAAATGTAATTATTTATGAAAATGTGAATACTTTCTCGTGAGTTTAGGCCAATAGTGAATAGTTATCAAGTTTACGTTTAAAAATAAAAAGATATGAATTTAATTCAAATGGGGGCAGCACTGGACCCTGAAAAATTCAGGTAGCCCCTTAATATAATGTTATATAAGGCTTTTTCATCTCATCTACTCAAAAAAACGATGTTTTCATCCCAAAACATTTAGAGCTAAAGTTACTGGTTATTCTCTTGGGACTAAAACGTGAAAAAGAAGATCTCTAGGGATAAAACCAATTTGAAAACAGAACTTGAGTTTAATCTATGTAGAATCAAAAATGTTGTTGGCAGTCCAGCAAAAAAAAAGAAGAATGTTGTTTTACAATAAAAAATAATTGGCACAGACTTCGTAATTTTTTAAATTTGGAATACATATCGTCTTCAACATGGATTAAAGTAGATTAAAAATTTTATGTTCCTTGCTTCGGAAAAAGAAAGAAGTAGAATTTAAAAGCGCAATTTTTCCTTTTGATTCAAGTATTACAGAAGTTTTAGGTTATTTGTATTGAAATGTAATTATTTATGAAAATGTGAATACTTTCTCGTGAGTTTAGGCCAATAGTGAATAGTTATCAAGTTTACGTTTAAAAATAAAAAGATATGAATTTAATTCAAATGGGGGCAGCACTGGACCCTGAAAAATTCAGGTAGCCCCTTAATATAATGTTATATAAGGCTTTTTCATCTCATCTACTCAAAAAACGATGTTTTCATACCAAAACATTTGGAGCTAAAGTTACTGGTTATTCTCTTGGGACTAAAACGTGAAAAAGAAGATCTCTAGGGATAAAACCAATTTGAAAACAGAACTTGAGTTTAATCTATGTAGAATCAAAAGTGTTGTTGGCAGTCCAGCAAAAAAAAAGAAGAATGTTGTTTTACAATAAAAAATTATTGGCACAGACTTCGTGATTTTTTAAATTTGGAATACATATCGTCTTCAACATGGATTAAAGTAGATTAAAAATTTTATGTTCCTTGCTTCGGAAAAAGAAAGAAGTAGAATTTAAAAGCGCAATTTTTCCTTTTGATTCAAGTATTACAGAAGTTTTAGGTTATTTGTATTGAAATATAATTATTTATGAAAATGTGAATACTTTCTCGTGAGTTTAGGCCAATAGTGAATAGTTATCAAGTTTACGTTTAAAAATAAAAAGATATGAAGGACCACACAAACAAAGTTATGAGTGAACATTTTATCTTAAGTTGGTGGTCTTCGAAAAAATATTTATTAGTATTTATTGTATGAAAACGACACCAAAGGTTAGTATTAAATTGTCGGTTGAAGTCTGTTAGGTTTTGTAGGTCTTCTACTGTTCTTTATATTCTGTTTTGTATGTGCTAGTTTTTCTCATAGATGGAGATGAAAAGTAGAGTGTGCTACTCGGGTACGGTAATATTTTTATGTCGGGCGATATACATGAATCCCTCGCTACACTCAGGATTCCACCGTAGAATCACTCGCTCCGCTCGTGATTCAACTGCGGAATCCTTCGTTTCGCTCTGGATTCAAAGTAGCGCCCTCGCCTTCAAAATATGACCTTAGCCCCTTGTAGCACAATCTACTATTTATTATCATCGCCCGAGGTAAATATAGAATTTGACGTCTTCCGACAGTCCTGACTCATTAGTAGTGGGCGTAAAACACCACTTTTTGCCCGGGGATAATGTAGAAACCTTTTGACTTTAAAACACTTACCTCCTACACTAGCACCAAAAGCGACACCAACGGCACACAGCGAGTTGTTGGCAGTGGCTGCTACTTCTCCAGCACATCTGGTACCGTGACGATTTGAGTCTATCATGTCATATCTAGGCTGCGGGTCTGTGTCGTGCGCGTTCACGTCGTAGGACGCCATTGGATCCTGGTAACAAAGAAAAAACAAATTAAGACCTTCATACATACATCAAGACGTCTTATAAAACACGAGCTAATTTTACTAGACATAAAACCATTAGGTATTCACTCTTAGCAAGTTACCGTTTCTAGTAAAATGACATCATCTCATCTGTCAATATGAACCTCATTTGTGTGGGTAATGGTTTAATACTAGTATAACTTTTATAAACTCTGTGCCTTGTTATAAAATTAGTCCGTGTCATGCCTACCCATCGCCGTATAAACATAATTATTCTATTCCCTCGTCACTAGATGGCGCTATAGGTATCGATTAAAACATTACATATTTTTATTACTATTACTTCAATAAAGTAGTATTCCAATTAATTAAATATGGCTTATATTAAATGCAATAAATATTTTTAAAGCATATTCAACACTATCTGTGTCACTTTTTTGCAAGTCGTTGGCTACTTACGGGCCCTCCAATAGTTTCTATGGCGTTGGGTAGCTGTTACGTTAGTAATTATAAGACGACTAGAGTTTTCAGAGATTAAAACTAATTAATTTTCAAAAAATAGTAACGAAGTTCATAAAAAGCATTGAATAAAGTTTCTTGAAACAATAAAAACAGTAATATTTCGGTTTTCGTTACATATAATTTTTAAATGCCGTACTGTTGCACGAGCAGTTCAATTGTCGGTAATATCAAGAAACGAAGAAAAACAAACTACTATTGTCGGTAATATCAAGAAACAAAGAAAAACTAAATATTGAGACACATTTGACGAAGTTAAAACTTTTTAGAAGAAATTTTAAAACATTTCTAAATATTTCTCAAGGCGAATTACATGCAAAAGTTGGCGCCCTCATTAGGATAAACTGTTTATTTGTATGTATGTGTTATGGGATAATTAACTCAACGATACTATATTTTATAACAAATACATATATAGATAAACACCCAAGACCCAGGACAATTTGAAAAAGGCCATTTTCCAACTTGCCCTGACCGGGGATCGAACCCGGGACCTCTGGGTGGCTAGCATGGTGACCACTACGCCACGGAGGTTGTCAAAGATATCGTTTAAATGACTTCATGAATAACCTATATTCACCTTAAATGTAAATTATTCTAAGAAGTCTTAGTACTAATCTTGTCCATCTGAAATTTCAAGCTAAAACATTTATAATTAAGATTACTGTTTGCAAATGTCTCGGGCAAGATCAATTCCATCAAGATATCTTAGATTAAATAATTAATTTAAACTTATCTCGATCAAGGCTCGCGGATGAAAATCGGAAGATGAATTTATCAGGGGTACGCAATAACCGTGAGATGAAGACAAACTCGGAGGCACTACATTAGTACCACAATTCAAATAAAAGGAAAAAAGGACACGGCCTTTAAAAAATAAAATTTTATCAATTTTTAACGAGAAATTAAGTAAAATAGACCTTTCAAAGGCTCTTTAAACGGAAATGCAAATTCACGTCCCATTGAGTAACTACCAGAAATTGTCACTTCTTTTTAAGTAAGTACTCAGAATAAGTTAAAGACGATTTTAAAAACAGACTAACATTGCAAAGAGGGTACATTAAAACATGTGTGAATTAAAAGCTAGAAAGAGTAGAATCTACTCAAATCTGGGTGACCCTTATTCTCCTGCCCTACTCTACCTTACCTACCCTATGTATCCTTATTTGCTAAAAAAAGGCTTTTAAGTCTTGCGACCCTAGGCTCTATTTGCTTAAAGCCGCAAGACCCAAAACGCTCTGTCTGCCCCGTTAGGGATTAAGACGTGATAGTATACATGTATTATTAGAAAAAAAAGAGTTTGATTTTTAAATTTTTAATAGCCCTTTAATTTTTTTATTTTGGAAATCTATACGGCTTGAATTGTTTTCTATTTGTTTGTAACCTGAAAGTAGTTAGCTTATTTGAAATAATTTGAATTACATATCTAGTTTAGAACCTTCAGGGTTGGGACTCATCTATCAGTACGGAACGGAACTTTCGAGCTGAACTGCTAGAGAAAAGGAAAGCATGCTTTTGCAGCATGCTTTCCTTTTCTGTAGCTCAGAACCGTTATTTGCCAGAGCGAGAGAGAGCGACGGAACGCATCAACATTGCCGGTTCTGTAGCGTTCCATCGCTCTTTCTCGCTCTGGCAAATAACGGTTCTGAGCTACAGAAAAGGAAAGCATGCTGCAAAAGCAGCTCCGTGCTGACAGACGAATGAATCCCAACCCTATTTAGCACAATTTCAAAAGATTATTATTTTATTTTCAAATTAAATGTAGATTACGACAAAAACTTTGCAGCCTATAAATGCCAAAAGGCGCTTCAAACGGACCTTAATCCGCCACAGAACATAAAACTCGAATCTCTTTGCAACAATCGTCGGATATAAATTCTTTTGTGACTATTCCCTTTGAAATCCTTTGCCGAGGAGCTTATTCTCATTACGGCGGTAATTAAATTATGCAAAATCATTGAATGCCGAGAATTCCACTTGAAGATGAAAGAATCGTCTCGAGTAAGGTTTCTCCGGACTTGATTGAAACAGCATATTTAGATTCGGGAGAACGAAATCCGAATTCGGAATTGACTCAACAACCTCTCACGAGTATGTTGATCGAATCGAAATTTAATCAGGCCGTTAAGCTTACAACATGGTACCGATTGTCTTGAATAGATAAGAAACGTTTCTGTAAAAGACTTTTAATTTTTTTTTTATAATTTTGTTAATCGATGTTCATTTAGGTACTTTACTGGATAATGTTATTATTTGACTTGACATAAATGTAAACTTATTGAGTTTAAATGTTCATTTAGGTTATTCATTTAAATTTAAGAGCGATGCTCTTTTTCCTTTATTTGCTTTATAAAGCTGTGTATTCCTCTTCTCCTTTTTCCTTCTATATTGCCTTCTATTATCGTCTTCATAAATTCGTCGTGCCGTACCAAGTGTCCCAACATATCTCCTCGCCTATTTCCCATAGTTGTTATTAATTGCCTCGAAAGGAGACAATTAATCCAATCTGTTTGTAATCCTGTCCTTCCAGTTAACTTTTTCCATCCTTCTCCAGGACCACATCTCAAATGCTTCTAATTTCTTTATTTCTTTCTTCGTCAGTGTCCAGGTCTCGCAGCTGTATAACGCAATTCTCTAGATGTACACATTAATAAGTCTTTTACGAGATGTTCTTGATATTTTAGATGTAAGTAAATATTTTTTCTTATTAAACGCTGCTTTTGCCGTAGCTATTCTTGAAATAATATCTTGTGTACATCTGGAGTCACCCGTGATTATACTACCTAGATATTTAAAGGTTCTAAATTAACAGTATTGTCAGAAATGGGATGATCAATATTCTTGATTTTCTTGTTTTTTAAATCTGTATGTTTTGAAGTCAGAATCACTTTGGTTTTTTTCGTATTAATTTTGAGTCCATATTCGATAAAAGTGCTATTCATAATATTAACCAAGTTGTTTAATTCTTTTGCGGCTACTGCCAGAGCTGCAATTTCATCCGCAAATCTTACAAAGTGTATTCGTTCTTCGTTTACTTTAAAACCACCCTTGATTTCTTCTATTATCTTTTTGATTGCACCTTCTATAAAGATATTGAAAATTAGTGGCAACAGTGGACAGCCTTGTCTTACTCCTTTATTGATTCTTGCTTTTTCTGTTTCTTCGCCTATCTCTATTATCATTTCTTTGTTTTTATACAATTGATATATGAATACTATATCATTTTAACTTAACTGGATAATGTTATTATTTGTCTTAACATAAATGTAAACTTTTTTGAGTTTATAAAATTTTTAGTTAATTTTGAATTTATTAGATGTAACTAAGAATAATATTATTTTATATTTCAAGTAATTGGAACAAAAAAACAAATATAAGTTATTGTTTTAACAACAAAGTTTGCATTAATATTGTATAGATAATGTAATTCTAGCAGCAAATCAGCAGAGTTTGATAATTGATGACTGATTGGAATTTCTCATAAGACACGAAAATTGACACGCAGTGTGGTGCAGACGTAATATCGGGCCTTGCGACCCAATTACCCATTTTTCCGAACACCAACACTGAAATTAAAGGCGGGAAGAGATGAGTCGCGTAATTTGAAACCCGCCTTTGTTCTACAGCTTTTAGGCGTTCAAACACTTGGCCCAGTTCGGCGTTTTAGCGATAATGCGTGATGCGTACTTCACAAATGTATGTCTTTTAGGAGCCATTACCTCTGGTTTTACATTTGGTAAGCGGATTTGTTCGCTTTTCGCAGAACTGAGGCTTTGTTCGTTGATGGTGGAAACATTTATTTTGGTAGACATACGTAGGAGTCATATCATCTTTATACACGTATAACAATATCTAACTGAACGAGGAAGCGAACCGAGCGAAGTTCCCCGAGTCTTCTTGAACAATCCGGCGTTTGTATGTATGCGAGTACGTCAGTATTATTTATTTATTTACCTACTTTTATTACAAATGTAATAGTCGGACCAAATGCCGAAAATGGTGAAAAAAAGAAGACTAGACTTTTGAGTCCGTGAGTATGTATGTTCGACGATAACTTAAGTAATTTTGATAGAAGCTTCATAAAATTTTGTAGGCTTGTAGATGTAGCTAACAGATTTTTTACTTTCGAATATGGACCAAATCGATCAAGTGGTTACCGAGATATGAAGTTCGCGAATTCACAGTTCGGGGCAAATTACTAGTATTAGTTAATAGTATTTTTAGTCAATCTCCCTCGAAGGAAAAAATAATAAAATGTTCTTGCCAGCTGCTTTCTTCTAGAGCAGATCGTAAAAACCGATCGAGGGAATGGGTGAGAATTTGAACCATGTTAATATAATATGCTCTAACTAAAGGCATTTAGCATTTTTTGGCATGGCGACGAATTAATGACGATAACAAAACAAACCATCACGAATTTAATTCTGAACGAATTTTCCTAAAGCTAATCCGGATAAAGCTATTCACGTTTTTGATATTTTTTTAATAAAGAGTATTATTCCAAACTAAATTGGATTATGTACTTAAAGGTCCGACGGTAACAAGAAATTATCACATCTTTATCTCTACGAGAAAGACAAGACCCAGGGCCACACGATCACAGACTTGGATATAGTTCTGTGCGCACGATGAAAAGACTACCTTGCATATGTATTTTATTTGTTTCCATACCATTAGTTATAGTATTATTGTATTTTCTTTTCCTTGTGTAATGTTAAGTGTATAGTGTGTGTCTTTTTGGTACCAATAAAATGATTATCTATCTATCTACTTTTAGCGTTATGATGTGCGTAAAAATAAGAACGTAAACGGAATCACAATAGTGATGGATTGCTAGCCGTATAACATGATTCGCGATCATTACATCAAATATTCCATTATGGAGACAATTGCAATATCAGATAGTAGATCCCGTTATTAATCAGAGTTATAATATAGTTGAGGATAGGTACATGAAACAGTATTAATACTGATTTGATTAATCTCCATCCTCCAAACCGATCTAATGAAGAGTGGCGGAACTACGCAGAAATGATATCCATGGCGCCATCTTTTATTTGCCAGGTAAAATTAAAAATCCCGACTTTCAAGCGTTAACCCCCAATAACTTTTAAACGACTGAACCGATTTTATCAAACATAGCTAAGAACGTTTCACGTTAAAAAAACGCATCAAAATCAGTCCATCCAAGAGCTACGATGCAAGTAACAGACAGACATTAGCGTTTATAACACACTTCTCTTTTTTGTCGGGGGTTAAAAAGTACTTCAATATTCAAATTAGATAGTGAGATCACAGCAGTTTGCTATCGGAGTATCATGTCGATAGAATTATGTCGATAAAAGCTCAGTAACTAATGAAGACATCGTACTACAAGCAGTTTAAATCGTTAAGCGCCTTAGCAACTGCGCTGCAAAATACGCCTAGTACAGAAATATATCTCTTAAATGTATTTTCTTTTTGTTAAATTCGGTAGATTGTGAGATGACAGATATAGGTCTGCCACTTAGCTTAAATTAACTCTTAATCGATGTGTGTTACCAGTGATGACTTAAGGCTCTGAAACGTGGTCCCTTACTATGGGTCTCATAAGAAGGCTCAAGGTCGCTCAATGGGCTATGGAGAGGACTATGCTCGGTGTTTCTCTACGCAATCGAATCAGAAATGAGGAGATTCGTAGGAGAACGAAGGTCACCGACATAACCAAGCGGATTAGCTAATTGAAGTGGCAGTGGGCGGGACACATGGCGCGAAGAACCGATGGCCGATGGGGCATAAAGGTTCTCGAATGGCGGCCACGTACCGGCAAGCGCAGCGTAGGGCACCCACCTGCTAGATGGTCGGATGACCTGAGCAAGGTTGCAGGGAGGCGCTGGATGCAGGCCGCTTCCGATCGGTCGTTTTGGAAATCCTTGGGGAGGCCTATGTCCAGCAGTGGACTTCCTGTGGCTGATATGATGATGATAATGAACTCTTAATCCCAATATAAAAAATGGTTTGAATTAAAAAATTATATGTAAAAAAATATTGAAGTACGAGTATTTTCAATCACCTGCAATGTTACATATTCGTAGGATGTATAGACGTTTCCTAGTCTCAAACTCTCAATCTTTGTTTACAAATTATTTAAATGCTAAAACTATGTTTAAAATTTTAACATTAATGTAAAGGTATCGCGTGTTTTAATTTAATTTAATAATGAAGTTTCCTATATCACTATGAAGTTTCCTATAAACATGGTTGTTGACTGATTTTTGTAACACCATCAATACCTACCATATTTTAAAGAAAAAATAAATAAATCTGAATCCTATTCAAGTCTGATTATTATAAAGCCTAAACTCTTTGAACTGATGAACTGTGATTTTAAATATGGATAAGCGTAAGTCACACATGAACTAGTCAATTCCCCAAGGAAGCGTTGTCGAATGCCTACTGTTCCTCATTTACATCAATGACCTACCAAAAATCATGGACCATACATGCGTTTTATTTGCTGACGATGTTTCAATACTGACCCCATATTCCAAACCTGACGACTTAAATCGGATACTAACCCAAATAATTGACGCAACTGTATCGTGGCTATCCGATCATAACCTGGAAATTAACTTTAAAAAACTAAAATTATTGAATTTCGACCATATCAAAAATCTCCTTTAAATAAAGACTATAGTTATGACGGTAAAAAACTTGAAAGTGTCGGCACATTTCAATTGCTTGGAATAGTGTTGGACAGAAGCATAAACTGGAAAGCCCACATTGACAAAATTGCAACTATATTACAAACATTCACTTACGCGCTCAGGGAGCTTAAAAAAAACCACGGACATTAAAACTGCGATAACCGCTTATTATGCGTATGCGTACTCATGGCTTACGTACGGAGTATTACTCTGGGGAAATAGCACCGATGCGGAAAGACTATAAATGCTACAGAAGAAATGCATACGGATAATTACGAATATAAAAGGGAAAGAAACTTGCCAACCACATTTTAAAGACCTTGAAATATTAACTTTGCCCTGTATTTACATTTTAGAAGCATGTAAATTTGTACGCAAATATCCGCAGTTTTACACAATAATGGAAGACTTACCAAGACGATATCACACACGACAAAAAAAATTAACTAGTGACACCCGCTTCCAAGCTAGAACTTTTTAAGTCTGACCCGCTAGCTATGACGATAAAAATTTATAATGCCCTACCCGACAACCTAAGAAATGAAGAAAAAAGTTACTTATTAATAAAAAAGGTTGAAATTAATTCTAGTAAATAAAAGGTATTACAAACTGGACGAGTATTTTAACGATAAAAATTTTAATTAAAATTCAACAATACCTACTTAACAAATAAACTTTGACATCACTTTTAAACATATAACTTGACAATAATTTACAAATAATAAATATCACACAATCTTGCTAATAAATACTAAAAATAAAAATATTATACATATATACATATACTATTAAATAATATTTTGTAAACATTCATATTTATAAGTTAACTGCATGTCATAAGTCATAAATGTCGCTTGCCGTTCCACTTTTTGCTTTGCGATACCCGACAGGGTTCATAGTGTACCTACGAGGGGGGGTCAAAAAGTTCGCGGAATGGAGGGGATAGCGGGGGGTGGGGGA
This sequence comes from Acrobasis suavella, assembly GCA_943193695.1. Classification (NCBI taxonomy): domain Eukaryota; kingdom Metazoa; phylum Arthropoda; class Insecta; order Lepidoptera; family Pyralidae; genus Acrobasis; species Acrobasis suavella. Next base: position 13,885,922 of record OW971942.1, read on the forward strand.
CCTGCCGCAGGTAGTAACTAATGAGCAACTCTTTGTGAGTATATATGCCAAGTTTGAACCTGATTGTGTCAATAACCTTTGACCTGTCGTCGATCAAACAAGTGAATCCGGAAGAAAAACTTGAACATGGAAAAAATCGAGTTTCGTGCCGTCATAAAGTTCCTCACTAAGCAAGGAAAACCACCTCAGAAAATTTTGGAAGAAATGTTATCAGTATACGGGGACTCTTGCCCTGGGAAAACCATGGTGTACAAGTGGAATAGCCTTTTCAAGCAAGGCAGAGAGTCTCTTGAAGACGACCCTCGCTCAGGACGGCCGATTGAGGCCACCACCTCAAACATCGTTGAAAAAGTGGAGAATCTTATACTGGAGGATACTCGTTTGAAGAAGAAACAACTTGCAGAAATGGTTGGAGTATCACCTACAACCATTTTAAATATTCTACACGACAATCTTGGGATGTCAAAAGTCAGCGCAAGATGGGTGCCAAGAATGCTCACACCACCACAGAAACAGCTGCGCGTCGAGTATTCAAAGGAGTTTTTAGACCTCTGTAGCGCCGACAAGGAAGGAATTTTTGCAAGACTTGTTACTGCAGATGAAACTTGGGTTCATCATTATGAGCCTGAGTCGAAGCAAGAGTCTATGCAGTGGCATAAAAAGGGTCAGCCCCCCCCTAAGAAATACAGGGTGTCACAATCGGCTGGAAAAATCATGGCAACTGTTTTTTGGGATACAGAGGGTATTTTATTAATAGATTATAAAGATAAGGGTGTTTCTATAACGGGAGAATACTACGCTAATCTACTAAGACAATTAAAAGAAGCAATCAAGGAGAAAAGGCGGGGAAAGTTGACAAAGGGTGTGCTGCTTTTGCATGACAACGCACCGGTACACAAGAGCCGCGTTGCGATGGCTGCCCTTCATCACTGTGGCTTCGAAATGTTAAACCATCCTCCCTATAGTCCAGACTTAGCCCCCTGTGATTATTTTTTATTTCCCAAATTAAAAAAAGAGCTTCGGGGGAAGAAATTTTCCGATGATGAAGAAGTCAAGTCGGCGATTTCGGCCTATTTTGAGGACAAAGACAAATCATTTTTTTTCGACGGTATTAATAAGTTAATAGAGAGATCTGAAAAATGTATTCGACTTAAGGGGGAATATATTGAAAAAGAAAAATAGTACAGTATTTTATTTCACCCCCCTTCCCCTCCGTTCCGCGAACTTTTTGACCCCCCCTCGTATTATAGTGACTTTTAGTAGTTAGAACTTTATGAAATGCAATAAATGATTTGAATTGCATTGAATTGAAATGAAGTCACATAGATCTAGTTTTTGGTTTGCGGTTACAAGATTTTACATCTGTTCTGATGTTTAGTTTGTGTTCGCTGTTTGCATACCCACATGTGCCTGGCATTGTGAGTGGCTCTGTTAGTGCGTCCTGCATACTAGAGCTTAAAGCATGCTTATAGTACTTCAAACACGAGTTCAATACATAACTTCAAATAAACCTGCTTTTATGTTCCTTCGATAAATTAAATAACGAATAAGCGTTTTCGTAAATACATGAACGTTGCATTTTAGCGTTAAACTAATCTGGAAGAAAATTGTTGACTTAATAAAATAGCCGGTCATTTTGTATTTAGATGTCGATATTTTATTTTAAAACCCATTGGTCCTAAGGCAAAGTACATTGACTGGCCGAATTGACCTTTAAGTATATATCAACGTAACCATTACATCCTTTCGTTTATAAAAACAAAGCCACCAAAATAATTTTATTATTTCTGTGGTGAAACATATGTAAATAAACATGCTAACACATTACGATGCAAAATGAGATAGCGGATCGGCTACGTAAGACTCCATTCGCTATCTCTTTTTGTTCGTCGTAACACCTTACATTATTTGGTGTTAACACGTGGTAAAAGAAAGCTAATAACAGAATTAGCTGGAGAGATTCCTTTACCAGACCAAAGTCCTCCTAAAACTGTAGTATCTAAAACAATATTGAAGAAATTAATAATTTTAAAACTAACATGATATGACATACTATTAACTATCTATTTAACATGGTTTTACTCACGAGGTGTTGTCGGAAAAAGCAGACTATTTTCGATTGGTTTAATTGATCACCCTCTGGGCGAGTGCGTTAGAAAGAGCGGCGATGCGATAATTTCAGCTTTTTCCTATTACACTATATGAGTTTAATGAAAGAATACTTACGTAATTAGCAACTAAGTCTGGATGGTCCGTTTCCAGCCCGTCGTCTAGGATTGTCACTACCACGCCCCGCCCCGTGATGCCGTCCTTCCACGCTGGTATCACGTTCATGTCCAAGCCGCCACCGCGATTCTGTTACGGAAACAATATTTACTTAGAAGAAAACTCAGAAACCTGAAGAAAACACCCGATTGAGAGAGTTTAATCATGTAGACCTACTTTGTCCTCAAGTAGTATGCATACTTATATTAATTCTGTACATGAAATCAAGCTGAAAATAGGAAGGGGATAAATCAGAAAATTGGAATAGAGTCATCCATCAGATAAGCGGCGATGTCAATCTAAGTCGTCGTAGTGTCCAACCAAGATTTGCGATATAGCTGTTTGTAGTATATCCATCTTTTATCAAGAACCGAAAGCCATCTTTTATCTTGCTTCAGCTGTAAAAACTCCATGCATACATACCTACATGTAACTATTATCCCTTACAGGGTAGACAAAGGCTGAAAAACATAAAAAACAGAAATAGTAGAACACATGTTTAGCCTATTCTTTTAAGCTTTATATATATTTTTTTCTTTTTTCAGAGCTTAGTGGCTCTTGTCAGTAAAGAATGCGCTAATCTTCTCTGTCATTATATTTTTACTGTTACTTTATTGTTTGCTCTTGAATACGACTAGGTAAAATTTTCCTAACACTTAGCGTTGTTGTTAAAATTGACAAGTTGAACCCAAAAATGTTCTGCTCTTCACTTAAAATGCGAAAATTTTATGTTAATTTTTTCACTTTGGTTTCGGAAAGTAGAAATATCCTGAACTTTTTATTGGAATTGATATTCAAGCTTGTTAAAAGTTTTGTTTTAGAAAACTTGGTAAACTCAAAGTTGAATAAGTAACGAGGTGGTATAATTTGGAATACTTTTTGAGGAATTAATTTTCCGCTGTATTTTTTTTTTCGGTTAGTTATAAAGTCAAAGATCTGTGTTATTTTTTGCGCAAGTTTTTAACGACCATGTTCTGTCTAGTCGAGTAAATTAAGACATTATTTATTACCTATGCTTTTGGCATTATTTTGATTTTCAAATCAGATGAATATCTTAGATACGATTTTTAAAAAAATATTTGACTTCTCTGGTTACTAGTCTTGTAGAGCCCGTCTATATTTTATCACTTCTTTATTCCAAACCCTAACCCTAACTATACGATCAAAGGTTGGTGTAGGTCTTTTGATTGCTTCAAGGGAGCTTCTGGCGAGAAATCTATACGAGTACACTAGTTTTCATAGCCGATTGAGTGGGCGCCTAAAGACGCCCACCAGAGTCCGCAAGTAAATATCACTACAGTCGCACTATGAGTGTCCACTTTAAACATTTCAACTATTTTTCATTAGCATTAGCATTTATAACACTAAACTACACCACTTTCATATTATAAAGTCCACTAGAATCAATTTGCAAAACAATATAAAGCAAACTCCATCTGAACCCCTTGACTTCCCACCAAAAAAAAACCGCTCAGAAGACCTTCACACGTACATCTATCACTAATCCGTCTTGACATTATTTCGATGCTAAAAAGGTGAAAATTAAATGGTTGAGGGACATAGGAAAACTCAGAAGATTCTTGAGACATGTCAAATTTTTAGAATATACAAGTATTTAAGTCTAATTTTTTCTTCCGCGCCTTCTTTTTTACCATAAAAACTAAACACTCATTCCAAATTCAAACTTTCATTATATTTCTTTTCTAACGTGCCAGTTGCACTTACAAACTGTGTACAACCCTAGATTTTTTTTTACTGATTCAGCCAAATCTACATTTGTTATCACAACCTACATTTGTTATTTCCCTTAAAAAATTCTACTTTACAAGCTTGTGCACTGCGCATCAATAAATAAAAGCCAGAATTTGTGCGTGCATTGGAATCCATCGTTCCCATTGATTTTAATGTCGAAATTGTTTTGTACGAAGCAATTTGTGCTGTATGGGTCTGCGGCTGATATTTCATTTCAATTCGCTACGGATGCAGATATTTTTTACAATTTCAAACTTTCATTTAAATGTCTGACATAACAATTTGCATACTTATACTTTTTTCGATTGTGGAATTGGAATAGAAGTCATCCATCAGATGAGCGGTGGTGTGAATCTAGGTCATCATAGTGTACAAACAAGATTTGCGTAAGAAAATGAACATGCGAACTCGAAGCGAAAATGGTATTGAAAATTTGTTGAATTGGATATTAGAAGGATATCGCTTTATCAGGCATAATATGAATTTAATATGAAGTTGCCACTTTTGTATTCAGGGATCGAGTCGTAAATAATGATTTGACAAATGTTTAAATAATCGGCCAAGAGCGAGTCGAACTCGCACACGAAGGGTTCCGTACCATTATCTTTAAAAAATCAGGTTTGTTCTATGAAAGCCCCACAGAGAGACATAAGAAACAGCGAAGCACGTGATACTGGAATGTCCGTGCGTCGCGTCAACAAGAGAGGAGTACCTGGGATCTCCAAGTACGACGGTGGAAGCCTGCTGCGCACTCTCTGCATTGCTCCGCTCCCTCGACGAGCTGAGCTGGCTCGAATGAAAACAACATCTCCAGTCCAGAAAAGGGGACACACAGAAGAATTACGCTGTCGCCCTCACGTGCAAGGGTTTAAAAGAATAGCCTAGGCCAGGTGAACCAGATGATGGAACCTGTTTTTAGTATTTGTTGCTATAGCGGTAACAGAAATACATCATCTGTGAAAATTTCCAATGTCTAGCTATCACGGTTCCTGAGACGGACGGATAGACGGACAGCGAAGTCTCAGTAATAGGGTCCCATTTTTACCCTTCGGGTAGAGAACCCTAAAAATGATCTTATACCTGCATACATTTAGACCTATTTAGACCTTGTATAAGGAAAGGGATATATTCTATATTGGGGATGAGCAACTTGCTACACAATGACTTTTTAACTTACCAGATACCACATACGTGGCCACTTCTGGGAAGTTTTAAGGAGTTTGATAGCGCAGTGGTTCACACGCTTTGTACGCACAAGCTTGTTTTAGTAAGGTCCAACTGGAATAACCGTTAGATGTCTCGAGAATATGTATAACTTACCAGATACCACATGTGCGGCCACTTTTGATCGTTTAATTGAAACTTGGTATCCGCCAGTCGCGGCCGCCCTTTTGCTCTGAGCATCTGGAATTCTCGCTTGGAGCCCGCGTCCCGCTTTGTAGCGGAAGAGGGTGAAGGCACGTCGGATGTTTTTGTTTCAACTGCAAGAAGAGTAAAAACAGTAAAGATTTTGAATACGACTTCTTGGTTTTAAAATATCGCATTATGCATCTTCTCTATTATCAGTAGAAAAAAGCTATCGAGTAAAGGCAAAAACTCTATTTTTCCTTAAGAGTACGCGCTGTTGTTTGGTAGTGCACTCGGTGGTGTGCATCTAGTGGGCCGTCGTTGTCATGTGCTAGTTATGGTTATTATTTGAAGAATTCTTTTTACTTATGTGTTCTTTTGTTTTAATTAAGCACTAATTACCTGTAAAAGAGCTATCATGTAAAGGTAAAGGGTCTCCCTTTTTTCTTGACAGTACGCGCTGCTGTTTGGCCCAGTGTACTCGGTGATCGGCCTCTAGTCGGCCGTCGTTGTCATGTGCTAGTTAGGGTTCACATTTGAAAAATTATTTTTACTTGTGTTTTAACTAAGCACTAACCCGTCGAACATCTATTATGTAAAGGTAAAATGTCTCTCTTTTTCCTTGACAGTACGCGCATCTGTTTGGCCCAGTGTACTCGGTGGTCGGCCTCTAGTCGGCCGTCGTTGTCATATGCTAATTAAGGTAAACATTTGAAAATTTTTTTTCACTTAAAAATCCTTTTTATAAATAAGCACTAAATTACCTGTAGAAGAGCTATCTTGTAAAGGTAAAAAGTCTCTCTTTTTCCTTGATAGTACGCGCTGCTGTTTGGCCCAGTGTACTCGGTGGTCGGCCTCTAGTCGGCCGTGGTGGTCATGCGCTGGTGACAAAGAGCGCTTGGCAACGGAGTTGTGATGGAAGTGGTAGTGATTGTCGAATATCTGGAACAAGAAAATGATAGAAATTATTAAACATCAATTAAACCCAAAAAGATGCACAAACAACGTATCACAATTCTCAGGAAGCAACTTCTACAGTCTTTTATTCATATAGTTTCCAACGTACCTTGCATATACCTACATTTGAAAGAACGTACTGTACTTGTTCATTTGCATTCTGTTGTGTGGTTTAAAGAGACGTAAACAAAACTATAAATTGAAAAATGAAACCGTATGTGTTAGGACGTTTTTGATATAAGTAAATGTAAAATGTCAGCTCTTATAATACACTAATCAAATCAACGAAGTGCCGAATGTAATAAATATTTAAATTGAAAAATACAAAAGACGTAAATTTGTGTTGAGTTTGTAGCGTTATCTAGAGCAGATAAAACCATACCTGAAATGGAAATAATCTCCTTCTCGTTAATCCCTCATTACGATTCAAGAGGCGATGGGTCAAATCAACAAATTAAGTTACTATTTAATTTAGAGGTGAAATTTTAATAATAGACCGATTTTAATGCAAAATGGCGGCACGTTATACCCGAAAGTGCCCAACGTGACCGCGTTAAATTAAACCGTGGTTATCCTTTATGAAACAAACGCGATTTACTGATATAAACCTGAAACGTTAAAACTCTAACTCAAAAACCAGTCTGGTCAATGTAGTTAAAATGTTACATTGAGTATTATGTGTAAACTTATTCATATAAGCATCATTGAAACATATAAAATCCTCATTTATGCATAAAATTGACTGCTGAGAATTTTCCAAACAATAATAAAATAACATCTTTTTTAAAACAAATTAAAAATTTTGTTCGTGACATCTATAGCTATGAAACGAAATGGAAAATAAATCGTTATTTAATTATAGTAACTACTTTTAATTTACCAATTAAAAGATCTAAATAATGATAAAGGGAAGTTTAAATTAGGACCACTAGAAACTATTAAGAAGTATAATAATATGCAAAAGAACAAAACCTTTTATAATTCCAAACTAACACTAAGGTATTGAAAAATCACCTCCATATACTACAAAATATATTCCGAAGACTTAAAATCTACAGAAGACGACAAAAGTATCATAAAATGGCGTAGTTAGTGTCAAAATATGACTGCATAGTGGCTGTACGGTGGAATTTAAGCCACCAAAAGAATTTATGCACGATATAATGTAATATTATCTTTGCGGAGCATAAACTTATATTTACGACCAAGTGTCTTGTCTCTTCGCTGTATACACAGACTAAGGAAGAAATAGATAACTAAAGTTTATGTCATGGTTATGACTGCCTCAGTAGCATCTTTCTCATTTTAATGCGTTTTCCGGTTGCGTCGTTAGCTTTGCAGCTTAAGAGCCTGGGGTCCGCTTAACTCCAACCTTTGCAGCGTATTTATTTATAAGTTTGCCAAACCTGGATTCTATTCCCAGCGCTGGTGGATATATGTCGATAGGTATTCGTAGTTGTACCTACTGATTTTCACAGGTTATCTGTGATTATGTGTTTATTATGCTGTTGAAATCTACAAAAAATTAGAAAATGCACGATAAAATTTTACAAAAGCTTTAAATTTCATTTATTACACGTATGTGTAAATATCAGACGTATAATTTATGAAAATCATAATTTAAAAAAATAAAAAAATCCCGACTTCCTTTTTATATAATTACGAATTAAGTCGCATCTAATGACACCTCTCAAGCTTAAATCCATCGAGCCGTTCAGGCCGCAGGGCGTGCCAAACAATTATACATACATACTCTTGAAAATCATAACCTTCCTTCTGGTGCAGTCTGGTAATAATGCGTGAGTGTCGTGGAACACTAAGTTGGAACGAAGTTTGAAAAACAAAATTGTGACGGAAAAATCTTACACTTTTTTCCCCTAGCCCCCAAGCCCGTACCGTCCGAAAAGGAGTTTTGTTCAAATCAATAAATCAACTACATCTATCGTCTTTCTTAAGAATTTGCCACAAATCTTCCCAAATAGATATTTATAAGGCGTCACTGTTAGTCTTTTAAGATAGTTGGTCTAAAACGAGATATAATATCGTTCATATAGTTGGCTGTGTAAATCCACTGAAAATTTTTATAAGATACGGCTCGAGCGTATATTTTAATAACCGAATCCGTTATGAAGATTTCTGGTATATTTAAGTCAGCTAAAATAAATTTATTTTTCTGTAATAAAAGTGTGAATATATTTTTGACTTCATTTATTTGCCATTTATATATATATATGTATATATATATATATATATATATATATATATATATATATATATGTATATATACATATATAAATATATATATATATATATATATATATATATATCTCTCTCTCATTCTCTATCTAAGTACAGCAGACAATACAATTAGTAAAATAAATATATTTGTTATTTAAAAACTGATAAAAAACATCAATATTCAAAAATATGGAAAATGAATACGAGTATCACACTAATATTATAAAGGCGGAAGTTTGTGAACGAGTATGTTTGTTACTTCTTCACGCCCAAATGGCTGGACTAATATTGACATTTAGTATGTTTTTTTTCCGCGGGTAACACCGCGGGGCGCAGCTAATGAAGTAATAAGTATATAAACCAATTCATTGCAACAATAAGGGAAAAAAACTGTTTTGCCCTTTCACGAAGTTTCTCGAACCATTATCTGCACTGCGGGTCGTACATATGAATAATTTTATTATCCACTCCGTCACGATGATGTCTTTTACGTCGCTTGGTACTAAAATAAAGATATTACATTCCCTACATACACTCAGACACGCATTATTCGGTGGCCACGACATTACTGTTAGGGCGGAGGGATCATACGAAATTATAATAGTTATAACTTCGTATCGTACTGATCCCATCGCCCTAGCTATGAGAATTATTATCATCTTTTACTCTAACTAATAAATAAATATATAGGGACAAATAACACAGATTGAGCTAGCCCCAAAGTAAGTTCGAGACTTGTGTTATGGGATACTAACTCAACGATACTATATTTTATAACAAATAAATATATAGATAAACATCCAAAACCCAGGACAATATGAAAAAGGCCATTTTCCAATTTGCCCTGACCGGGGATCGAACCCGGAACCTCTGGTTGGTGAACTAGCAAGGTTACTACGCCACGGAGGTCGTCAAAACTGACTGATGGAAACAATGACATTTAGAAAAACGAGAAGTTTGTTTTGTTTGTTGTTTCGAGACGAAGACTTGTATGAAATGTGAAGAATCTTCATGGTCATGAAATTTTAAAGTAATTTTTTTTTGTCAATTTTCCATTGCGATTACATTACGGGAGCGTTTAGTGTTATTAGTTTTTGTCTAATTATTTTTAAAACGAAAAAGCCTTCTTTAATACCAAACTACACGACCGATTTTAATAAAATTACCTATAACTATCTTGCCAGGATTCCTTTTTTCAGGATTCAAATAAATAAAAAATTGGTTTAGTAAGTAGTAAGTCTTCGAGTAATCGGGGAACATACGTAAAAAACCTAAAATTTGAATAAATAACCTCCTCTTTTTTTGAAGTCGGTTAAAAACACGATGTCTTTGCATCGTGGCCCACCTTACGTACAATATTGCGAGCTTCAGATTCTGCATCATGGTAATATTTCATTTTATTTGTACCTTTGCCTAGACATGAAACATCCCGGAGATGTAACAACCTTTTATGACATTCCAAAATCTTCTTACCTTCCTTTTATAGCCGACATCAAAAACGCGTAATTTCTTAATTCCACACATGTGCGAGATTTGTTTTAGCGATGTTATGCGAATTTACATTATTCTTGTATACTTAGAATATAAATACTTGTGGCTTGCACTGATAAAACTTATAGAACGTGTAAGACTTTTCATGGTGCCTAAGGGTATATAATTATAGATACCATCAGAAGGCAATTTATAAATAAGTAAAAACACAAAACACGAAACATAAGTAGGTACTTACACTTCTAATAGCATAATTTCTTAAGTAATTGTCACTAGTCAGTCCCACGGGAAACCATCCGTCGAACTAGACGTTAATCTGTATTTCGGCGGATTGGTCACCTATAGGAAAGTGACTGTTATAGTAGTTATATGTATTAATGTATGTGCTAACGTAATGTAAACGGCTATTATACAGACATAGCTTGTATAACTTCTTGCTTAGACTAGAAGTTTCTGTTTTGGGCAAAAGCGTACTTATAATTAGTAGGGTTATAAAAACTTGACACTAATTAGGTGCATTATAATAATATGCTGAATTATAATGCTTTTATATAAATATGTGTGTTTGTGGAGTGGTATTGGTGTTATTTAAAGTATGTGGCTAACATTATGGTGACAGCCGAGAGTGCCAGAACCAGTAGTAAAAGAAACACTTTGTAATTTTTTTGTCTACCCTTAATTAATGTTAATTTAATTAAGCATGATGAGAGAACCACTAATGCACATACATACTGTCATGTCTATATCCCTAAAGGGGCAGGATATTTTGGGTCAAGCGGCTCTAAGCAGACATAGCTCAGAACCGCAAGACTCAAAGGCAAACCACTACCTTTATTGCAAGTGGGTCATAAATTGAGAGCTTTAGAGTAATAAATTCTGATTGAAAAGGATTCAGGAGATAGAACCTTTTTCTAAGCACAGCATCGTTTAAATTATTCGATGAGGCTGGAACTTTCCGCGCTTTTACCTCCGTTGCCTTAACACCTCTTGAAACATGGTGAAACTTTGAGTCTCTGTAGATGTTTATTACATGCTCGTATTTATCTATATTTTATTTTGACTAATCGCTTTCACATTTATATCCGAAACATGCTCTACAATACGGTTCGCTAAAATGTATTGTATTGTTTATTGTTCAATAGTTGAAAAGGGAGGAAATCAGAGAATTCATAGGTCTTTTATTCCCTTAGACTTATCTATCTGAAGGTCTAAAATCTTGGTAAACATAACTTTTGGATCTTATCACCCTTAATGCCATGAGTAAAGATGAGTGGCAAGATCTAAATATAATAAAAACAAGACTGTATTATAACTTTTATAGTTTAAACTGTATATTTTGTTGTTTTACATTTATTATCTTATTAAATACTTTATTGTACACCAAAAAAATAACAATATTTAAAAAAATACACACAGAAAAGACATTTGTTTGTTTTTGTTTAAGCCTACGCTAGAGTAAAGTAATAAAATCAGACAGGTGCGAGTCTGACTCGCGCACGAAGGATTCCGTACCATTATTTATAAAAAAAATAAGTTTGTTGTATGGGAGCCCCAATAAAATATTTATTTTATTTGGTTTTTAGTATTTGTTGTTATAGCGGCAACAGAAATACATCATCTGTGAAAATTTCGATTGTCTAGCTATCACAGTTTATGAGATACACCTTGGTGACAGACAGATGGATGGACAATGAAGGACCAAAAATGTGCGTAGAAAAGCTTCATGTTCTTACTTGAAACTGTAAACAGTAGTTCATAAAATAGTTATCGAGGCTTAGATAAGACAAAATTTTAAATGATATCTCCGTTTTCTTTCAAATAATTTATTTAAAATTGGGGACAGCACTAGACTCCGAAAAGCTCATGTATCCCCTTAAGATAAATCCCTAAGGTTACAAATAGGTGATAAAAGTTTCCGCCCACGTATTTCCCTACCTATAAAAATATTCACGCTTTCCTCAGCTGGAATAATATCGGCCCTTCCTAGTTTCACGGATGTGTCGGCATTAAACGTAGGTATTCGCAAAATGACCTACGCCTACGCAATGCCTTAGAAAAGCTTCATGAGATAAATAATCCTAAAAAGAGGACTACTTAGAATTATTCAAAAAGACTAAAGAATATTTTTATAAAAAATTTAATTTTTGTTTTCACTTTCATTCAAATACCTATAGCAATCGTTCAAACGCATTTATCTATCTAATCTATTTACAATATGTAACAAAATCCCTGTCCGATCCTTGTAGGAGCAACTCAGACCGTCAATTTTCCTAAGGGAGCAATGCTTGAAACTCGAAAAAAAAAAGGATAACAAAATTAATAACGTAAAAAAGCAATTAAAAAATCCTATTAGAAGCATTTTCAAATTCTACGCGTACGAAGTCGCGGGTATAAGCTGATCAGTAATATAAGTGAAACATTATGAGAATTTTAAATAATAATATACAAGTATAATTTTAATATTTTAGGTTGTCGTATTGAATCGACTAATGCCTTTTACAGACACAAACTGTAATTAACAAGTTATTTAAAGAATAAAGAAGTCATTGAGCTTTAAGAATTTTTATTTTAAAGAAATGCTAAATATGGCCATAAACTGGTTCACAATCATATAAAAACGCCAATCGTCTCGTCAAGAAGAATGAAGAAATGCTCTAATCGGGAAAGTCTTAATAAATACCTGAATAGGGCATTTAGCGAAGTCATTTCATGTTGACTCCATTTCACGCCAGTGCACATTCTTGTAAACGCTACGCTAGAGGGCGCGCGTGACCTGTGGTAAGAAACTGCCTACTAACTACCGCAAATGTAGGCACATTTATTTGGGACAAAGACCACTGGAGCATGCAGCCCTTTGAAAGTAAAATGCGGTGATTCATTAGAGAGGATTTTAGAGGGACTGCCAAGTTTTACTTCTCAAAGTTGGCACTTAGTATTGACTCACGTTGAACAAGTACACGCAGTGAGTAGTATATTTTCTATTCATTTAACATTTAAAAATACAAGTACATAGAACATATATTTTAAAAGGCGTCTAGGCGGCCATTGGCACAATGGCAATCTCTTTGAAGTAACTTAATAGAAAAACAGGTGAGGTAAACATATGTCAAGCAAGAAACGCGTGAAATAACACTTCTTTCAACGAATACTTGTATTTTCGGTGACATCAACAAATACGTTTGATCTAAATATTACGTATTTACATAATAAACGTGCCAGAAGAAGGCCCTTTGTTTGCGTAAAACTAAACTCACAAACACCTAACTCTATTACATTTCATCAATATTAAAATATTAGTTATCATCAAAATCATAATTGTGATTCAAGAGGAAGGTCATATGTGCAAAGCTGGAGCGGGTCGCTAGTCAATAAACCAGTAATAAGATACTATAAGATAATAAATTGCAAAAAATAAGGTTACAAATATGGGTGTGCAAATATTATTAGTCTACATCAAAGTTTAATTATATTTCGCTTAACTGTTAAATTAAGTTATAGTTGACTTACTGTTAGATGTGATTGTATAGAAAATATATTATTTTATTTCGTCCGTCAACTAGATTATCCAAAAATTTTTTCGGAGTAGGGACGATTTACGTCACCTTTGGTTTGAAATCGTAGATTCGTAACCTCAAGCGAAATTTAAATTCGCTGTATTTTCTTCATTATTTGCTAATCAAATAAAAGAAAAAAATATGTATACCATACTTTTTAATAATGTATATGGACCATTTTTTTAATCGATATCTCTTTAGAGAGTATTCTCATACTAACGGTAACGCAAGTTAGGAACCCTGGCATCGCCCGCACTTGGATGCAGCTGATAATATTAAAATCTATAAAAATAAAGTTAAAAAATGGCTGATAGAAACTACTCATTTGACGAATTTTGTCAATGAAATGTATTTAATTCGATGACATTAATTGCAAAATATTAAATATGACATGTGTGTTTATTTCTAATCTTATGTGTACTTATATCATGTATGATTCTAAGTTTTATAATATTGACCTGTAACAAAATGTTATCAATATATAATAAACAAATAAATAAATAACAGGCGAAAAATCTAACAGACACAAAAAACTAAGCTCACAAACAACTAACAAATTAACCTAACGTTTTTCATACCAAATACTTGTTTCACTCCTTTTAAATGAAGTGAAGAGGCTGACTCCACATTACGAACTGGCCCAGAAAAGGGACTTATGCAGTGAAGCCGATACAGCCTGCCTGTGTTTGGATCGCGAAGTTAACCGGAGCTTACGAGCTTTTTGCAACATATTTTTAGTAAAAACGTTTGAGGTCTTAAATAAATCCAATAGTATTTTGTTTTGGTGAAAGGCTTTCGAATAACTAGATTAGATAGACTATATTTATATAACTAGCAATGCTTTAAAATATGGAACCAAGTGGTCCGTTTCAACATTTGCAAACCATTTCTTAACTCAATGCTGGTTTCCGATGTATGTTATAACATTTACAGAGATTATCTAAACCAGGCTGCGTGCTGAAATTATATAAGTACATAAATCCGATTGAGTCAAAAGGTTAACTTTTAATCCTCTGACAATGCAATCTTTATCATCGAATTGATCAGTTGAATTACCCTAAAAATAAGCTTAAGCAAAAGTCAAATTTTATATAATTATCCCTAGTAGACGAACATTGTCTTTTTTTTAAATATTTTTAAATAAATTTTAGAAAACAAAGTTGAAAAGATGACAGTATCAATAAAACTCTTTCAGTAAACAAACACAAATCTCATAATATACTTATAATATAGTCTATTCGATCAATCGGTTGACGTGCCGTCGGCGTGCCGACAAGCGGCATCGGCTTTTTTAAAAGCGTGGTCTTTGTGGCGTGCACGCCAATTCAACAAATAAACTATAACATGAGCTAAAACTCTCTCTCATCGCAGCGTATTCAGAGTTGCATCTGTAATACTGAGAAGCCCGAGGTCCACTAGAACATAATGTGTAATTCTCTTCCTTAGAAATAGTATGCCTCGCATCCATTTTTGACTATTCAAAATACTATCTTGCATTTTCAACATCACGATTCCAGTCAAACCGAACTCAGAACAACACGAATCGCGTCGATGCTCGTGGTTGCCATGACAACAAGGGATGGGGCCACCTAAATTGATCTCCTTAGCACCATTACAGTAAATATTCCCCCGGAACGAAACACCACGAAATATGGAGGCAACCTGTGTGAAAAATAAAAATACGAGTATCAAATGGACGGTTATTTATGAGGCTATTATAGGTATTGGTTTGGTTTTTAGCACTCTGCAAGAATTTGTACTGTTATTTATTAATTATTAATGTACAAATACTTTTAAATTTCACTTTATTAATTAAGTAAAAAGTTTGCTTGTTTTGTTATATGTTTATTGCATGTAGGATAGTAACAAAAACCGCATCAAAATCGGTTCATTCGATTAGGAGCTACGATGCCACAGACAGATACACAAAAACGTCAAATTTATAACACCCCACTTTTTACACCGTGGGTTAAAAAATGAAAGAGTTGAGAGCATCAAAAATTTCCACCTGCGAGCATTGATACTAAAATACCGCCCGGAAACCGCCGGCGGTTGTCATGGCGACGAGCGAGGCAGTCTTGCAAACACTGGCATTATTTGTTCGCGATATTTTATATGACGCCGTACGTTAAGTTAAGCCCGGTTTGCAATACACAAGTGACAAGTGCAAGTAACAAGTGCAAATGACAAGTGCAAGTGACTAGTGCAAGTGACTAGTGCAAGTAACCAGTGCAAGTGACTAGTGCAAGTGACTAGTGCAAGTGACTAGTGCAAGTGACTACTGCAAGTGACTACTGCAAGTGACTAGTGCAAGTGATTAGTGCAAGTGACTAGTGCAAGTTACTAGTGCAAGTGACTAGTGCAAGTGACTAGAGCAAGTGAATAGTGCAAGTGACTAGTGCAAGTGACAGATGACAAATGAACTTGTCTTTTGTCACATGCACACGTCTATGCCGCTTTTCAAAATTTAAACCAAGCTTACAGTGTAAATCGATGGGGAGCCGGTGAGGGTACGCATAGCTAGTTGTCTGCACTTAGATAGATAACTATAAGTAGCACAAATTCTTCGTGCTTCGGAAGGCCGTTAAACAGTTGGTCTCGGCTGTCATCATTGTATAAACAGTCGTCAAGCTATGCAAGATTACATTAGCAATAAACTCTTGAAAAAATATTATTATTTAACTTAACCTCGGCGAAGATCAAGCCCGAAACCTTGTGGTTATGCAACAAGAGTGACTGAGACTTGAGGCTTTTGTTCATTGGATCACGCTCATTGCGCTAGAGAATGTTGCATTCGTAGATGTGTCTACGAAGTACGTTTTCGTAGCAATGTTGCTACAACGTTCCATCCGCCTACGTCGTAGACCTCTACGAAATCAGAATACACGTAGACGCGAGTACGCAGTACCTACCGATTTCTTTCATACGTTGCTAATATAAAATTAAGGTAATTGAACAAGCTAGCGAAGTTCTCCAAGTCTGCTTGAGAATCTGGCTTTTGTATGTATGTGATTATGTTTATATGTTCGTTCAACGTTAACTTAAGTAATTAGGGTCAGATTTTTATGAAATTTGGTCGGCGTATAAATAAGACCAATAGAATATTTAAGATTTAATATGAGCGAAATCTGTCAAGGGGTTGCCAAGGTATAGGATTATGTTATACTTATATATATGTTTGGGGCAAACTACTAGTTTAGCCTTGTTAAGGGGATACCTGAATTTTCCGGGGTCCAGTGCTGTGCCCATTTGAAATAAATATGCGTGGAAATGCTTCACATTCTTACATTGAACTGTAAACAGTACTTAGTTCGTAAAATAGTTTGATGGGTTATCTAGAGCCTGGTCAAGACAAAATTTTAAATGAATGATTTATTTCAAATTGGGGCAGCACTGGACCTCGGAAAATTCAGGTATCCCCTTAAGAATAAGTTTATGTTTTGTCCTGACCTACTCTTATTTTCTCATTATTATGGATTTGTATTGGCCTAATTCTCTTGATCAAGAAAACCAGAACATTTATTCATTAAATAACTATATTCCGTTTCACTTTATCTTCGAGAAATCCATAAGTAGACTAAGTATAGTAGGTACCAGCTACTTTTCTCATGAATGAAAAAGGGCGGATTTACTAAGTAATACCCTTATCTTCCTTCCCTTGACTACATCAGTGGCTTTTAAGATATACTCTTATTTTTTATCCCGTTTGACGACAGTTTTTTTTATCCTGTTGAAGTCTTTGTAAGCCCTAAAAATATTATATTTGTGTAAGATAAATAATAAAATATTTTCGTTTAGATGATGTCTTCTTTCATTTATAAAGGCGAGACTACTAAGATAACAAAAATATATTTTGGTGAAAAACCGGCGACGGAATTTTTCGGTCGGCATACGAATATTTTCTTGGCTTTTGTATTTTTTCGCTCAGTGGTCTTCAGAATTAGGTCTAAATACATATTACAGTTTGGTAAGTTAATGTAGAACAACATAAGGATGAAACAATAAAATCTACATAGGTATTAGGTACCTATTGAGTGCAGGACCAAGGGAGAGGCCTTTGCCCAGCAGTGGGACATAACAACAAAAGGCTAGTAAAAAAAAGATATTAAACATTTCCATGTAAGTATTTGGCACCTGGAAATGCAATACTATTTTTATTTAAAACGAATGTATGAAATAATTAATATTAAGAAATAAATCCGTAAGCTAAACTTATCTAAAATATACTCGTACATGAGTTAGATGTCAAACCATATATTATTTTTTTTAGAGTTAAGTTGTCACAAGTCTTCTTTAAAATTAATTAGGATATTTTTTTATTAACCATCGAGTGCATCTAGGTACATACACATAAATTGAACCGACCGATGACGAGCGATTTTGTGTTCAACAGTTCATCAAGGAATATTTCGGATAGGTAAATGTGGTGATAGTGAAGCCCATAAACGTAAATAAATCATAAATCCATTATAAAAAGAAAGAAACGTTTTGTTTATTCTGCCAAAACTTCCTGATACGGGTACAGTACGCGCAGTAAATTTTTAGGAGCCAAAAATCGGCGTAGTTCAAATCCCGAAGGATAGCAGTTACTGTCGGCTCGAAGACCTATGGCTGTTTGCAAAAGTAACTTTATGCTGAAAGATTTAAGAGCTATGCGCAACTTTTTTTTTTTTTGTGAATGAGGTGTAAGACGAAAGCTTTATACGGCCATATTTTTCTTTTGCTATTGAAATGAATGATACTGTTTTTTACTATTCGATAGATTTACAAGATTTGGTAGTTTCTGTGTTAACATTGCCGCGTGGCTTCTCTACTTACATGATTATCGTGCTATCAAACTGCTTTCCCAGCAAAGAAAAGTAAGTAAAAAGAAATTATTTCTAAATAAAAACTCGATCAGCTGATTGCACGATTTATAGGCGAGAATACACTTCAAGGGTATAAGTGCTTTTCGGTAAAGAGGACCTGCGCTTTCGTTGTCTCGTCTTGGCCAAGGCACTCCCGCGCCTCCAAATTAAAGGCGGAAACATTAGAAGAGAAAAACAGTTATAATATTCGCTGCAAAATATAAGCAGGAGAGCGACCACTTTACTCAGTACCTACCTACTGAGTCACCTCGTTTGGTTCTTTTTTAAACGTACATGCCGCCACGCTGTCTGTAAATATGAGTGCAGACAACGGAGAGGGAGGGCATAAAACAATAAGTGTACAAAGGTGCTGTGTACCGGCTAGCGCAGCATAGGACATTGAGTGGTGGTCAAACGGTCTGAGCAAGGTTGCTGGAAAATCCTTGCTCAAGTCGGCTGACTCTCTAACAGGCGGGTGCCTACGATTGCGCTAATTGGTACGTTGTCACTTTTCATGAGCCTACTTGCCTTAGCGACTATCAATTTGGTTTATTCTATTACTTATTTCAGCCTATACTGCAGAGCATAGGTATCCCTTCCAGTAATCCAACTTTCTCGATTAAGGACTTTCGTGGCTAGTAGTTGTTTTAGCTTTATTCATACTGAACATACCTAATTTTCACTTTGTACTGCCCAGGATAAAACGAAACACATTTTTTTATTCATTGCCACATTAACACTAGTAAAGGACACACCTTGTACATCGGCGCTGCAGCGCAATCTTTCAGACATCAACTCTGTACTCTATTTAATTTGTGGTGCAGGGGAAGGGGGCGTGCAGTAAAAGCCTTGCTTCTTACAATGGCGCACGTTTTCACTACATTGCGCCGCTCCCGATCTTATTTCCAATGAATTTCAGTTGCCTCAGGAATCAGTTCGGGGCCGTGTACTTTGATACCGAGCTTTGTCGTCTCTCCGTCTATTTTTGTATCTTCGATATCATTTTCGAGTACTCCAGACGATGTAAGACTTCATGTCTCAATTTTTGTTATAGGTAGGTTTTATTATTTTTTTGTTGACGACTTCAGTATAAGTCTTTCCATTTAGATGATAAGTAAAGATTAAACTGGTATATAGAGTAAGTAATTACGTTCTTTCTAGAATACTATTTCGATTTTTGCTTTACATGCATAAGGGTTAATAACTTTTTTCCATGTAAATAGACTAGTTCTTTTCTTTCATAGTAGTGGCATCTGTACGCTATATAAAATACGGTGTTTTGGAACCGAAAGTGTCTTTTGTCAATGTATATTGACCCAAATAATATTCTAGAATTGATATTCACTATATGCGAAAATGATACTAAACTTGGCTTGGTATCTACAAACTTAAGTAGTTATTAACCTTGGACATACCCTACCGTAGTAAAGCTACCTGAATTTTGAATGCAGGGGGCATTTAAAATTCAGGTGGCTCTACTTCAAAAACCCATCTTAGGAACACAAAGATTAATCCTGCCGAAGGAAAACTTTGGTTCAGAAAAAGCCGTATTAGTTCATAGATTCAGGTGTCACTTTGCGGAAGTCAAAGTAACATACTATACTACATATGATTTAAATTAATTTGTGCGATTCCGCCACCAGTTAGTTCTTGCAAACTATTGCCGGCCGGCGCCCACCCACTACTGTTAGTCCCAGCATACCCGCCACCAACAGTTGACGCATGCTTCTTCCGAGACTGCTGCATCCGCTGCGGCTGCAGCAACATCGGACACCGCATACATTTATTAAATATTTTTACTAAAGAACGTTCAGGCAACTCCGCTCCCCCACCCCCTTCTCTAACAGTATAAAAGGACGGCAATACGGTGTAGTTTTATCCCCTGTTCGGTGAAGTAGGAAATGCCGTCCGAGGCAACATGTATGTCATTTAAAAAAAAAGTAGTTTTATCATTCGACGCTTGACCGCCGAATGATCAACAACTTGATTGGTGCCTGAGGATGCCTCGTGGAGAGGCGAAACACGTGTCGCGTATGCGGTGTCCGATGTTGCTGCAGCCGCAGCGGATGCAGCAGTCTCGGAGGCAGCATGCATCAATGGTTGGTGGCAGTAGGCTGGGACTAACAGTAGTAGGTGGGCGCTGGCCGGCAATAGTTTGCATGAACTAACTGGTAGCGGAATTACACAAAATAATTCAAATCATATAGTATGTAAAGCCGTATTATTTTCATTCAAGGAAATCTTTGGTTCAGAATAAGCCGTATTATTTTATTTATAAAAAAGTAAAAGTCAGGCAATTCTACCTAATAAAAGCTAGCCAGTCGCAGCCGGTGTCACGCCTCGTTTGCAAGTCGCACGCAACCGGTCAAAGGCTCCTAAGGGAGTTTCGTCAATACTGCGGCTGCCCATGGCAAACATCCAGCGTTGAAACACACTAAAGGTGTTACGTTAAAGTGGGAAGATAGAGAGGTAAACTCGTTACTATACACCAATTAAAGACAGAATATTTTATATTTTTTTGCAATAAGTTCTTCAAGGGAGTAAAGGACAGGTTGCGGAAATTCCTTAAAAGCTAAGTTCAGAAATACCCGTCCTGATGTCAAGTATGAAGACTGTGATGAGTATAAACGAAGCGAAACAGGTCCGTCAGGAGCCACAGTCTCTGGCTTCCATTATGCGCAACAGGTGTGATGGTATGTATTTTGGGTATTTTCCTTGGTCAAAAATAAATTATTTTGTACTAATAAGAAAATAAAACGTCGCAAAATAATGTCAATTGCCTTTGAATATATCCATTTTAATGTGATTCTATATTTATTATTGCAGAAAAACTGATCATAAGAGCGATATTTGACTTCAAGTAACTATGACGTCATCTGCCTGTATTTCATACAAATCCACAGAAAATGATTGTTTTGACGTTTAGAAAAAAATAGCTGATTTGACTTGTTAGAAAATAGCGGATTACCGGTTTTAGGGCAATCTTAGCAATCGGATTAATACTTCTAAGGAGATTAAAGGAATTTTGAGCAAAACGAAATGGCAAATAGTAAGAAAGAATAAGGTAACTTACACCAAATTACTTTTTCCTGGATAATCCACACCTTGCCAAGGATTACTTCTGAAAAAAGTAAACACCTTGAGCCTACAAAGATAAAACAGCCGGGGATAAAATTGTCCGGTAAAGCAAGTCATGACATACTCGTAAGTAGAGATTTGAAAAGGCGAAATTACTCGCAGAGTGGGCTGACTAAGCCGACTGGGTACGAGATAAGCCCTGGCATCGTTTGAGAAGCACGTGTATTTATTTGTATAGAGAAAACAATCGGCGGTTTTTGCAATACCTATATAAAGGAATTTTAAGCTAAGTACCTAACTTGATTGTACATCAGATCAGAAATTTTTCTTTTCTTTCTGATAAAGGGTGTCACCGGGTTTCCCTATGAAATTCGCACTGGAGTCTTTTTCGACTTTAGTGCCTTTCTTGAGTAGCTAGTTGTTGACTATTTGTTTTTGAAAATAGTAATACAACCCCTATTATTCAAAATTATTTTTCTGCTAAAATCCAAAAGATATTCTCATGAAACCAAAGCGACATTAAAGCTACTAATTAGGATTATGTTACATCATATTGGATTATGTTACATATTTTTTTCATAATTTTCTAAGTCACATAAGGGCAGCAAAAAAAAATTTCTTAATTTGAGTGTAGTTTTTCGTAGCAATTTTTTGAGGTACACCAACCAAATTAATCACGTATAATCGGTAAGTATCCAACTATTATGCGTAGCAATTACATAAATGTGTGATGGGTGGAACATATTTAAAAAAATAGAAGTTATAAGTAGGTAAGTACATACTGTATTTTAGCTTATCTAATTAAGATCACTAGAATTAAAATAAAAGCAGTATTATTTTTAAATATTAGTAACTTTTATTTTCCACAGAATAATATTGAAATAATTTTAATCTTCGTCACTATTTTCTTCTAGTTGTGGAAAAAATATTTTTCATATTTCGCTATACGTTTCTTGGGGAAAGTTGTTTTTATATTAGACTTAATTCACCCTTAAATAGTTTTACTGTAATATTTTTATAGACGTTATATTACATAGGTTCCAAACTAAAAACCTCCCTTATAGTAACCAGTATCTACTGATTTGCTTCAGAAGCGCAACAAAAAGTCATATCTATAATCCAAAAGATTTTTGCCTAGATTTTATTCAACGATTTTTCTTCCTTGTTTCTTCACAGAAAAACCTGCTCGGAAATTTTTCAGTATTATAATTTGGAGCGGAGTGACACTCAACTAGAAGTGTACCTTGTTTGTGTTTTAGATCTTCACGCTGGGAAATAATTTGGTCTGATAATATTGGTTATTGGAACACATTCGGTAGCGAAAGAGCGTTCTTTCACTTTAGTGCATTTCTGATATAACTTCTTCTCGTTCTTTTAATTGGGGTTACTCTTCCTAGTACTTTTACGTTTTCAAATAATTTTTCCAATTCGAATAATGCTCTGATCTTGAAAAACAAATCAACAAAAAACTCATTATCATAGGATCATTTGTCCTGCTACCAGTTAAGATGTAACTCCTAATTGAAATATTAGACTTACGTCTAACAAAAAATGGTTCGTGCTTTCAAAGCGCAAAAAATTGTTTATATTGATGACTGTATTCAAGTACAGCGTCGACAGATGTAGATTTACATTCTGTATCTTACTTGGTAACGTTGACTTTTGTAACATTTTTCTCACAAATCTGCACAACGCCTAACTATCACAATTCGCAAGTAATAAAACGAATTCGCCGAAAGTCTTTGAGCGACTAACTTTTTAATTTGACGAAGACCTTTTCTACAGAGTGTAAATTGTGTATACTCGTGTAAACTTTCCTTACGTCGCACTTGCGCTAAGTTTCACTGCTTTTCAATAAAAGCTTCTCTAGAAAGCGAATAAAAACGTTTTTCTGGTCTTTTTCTACACTTGGTCCGAACATTTTAGAAGCACATAAAGTGAATTACTTTATTGAAAGTTTGTTCTTACAGGGTTCTCACAATGTAATATAAAGTTAAAAAATGTATTACCACTTATAAACTACCATAAAGGGCTTTACACATGGCAGCTATAATGTAAAGATTTACATTACAGCACAATACATCTCATTACATCTCTTCATGGAAATCGTAAGGCTGTAAAAATATACACTATAGCTGCCGTGTGTGAAGCCCTTTATGGTAGTTTATAAGTACTTAATAAGCTTCAAAATTATCTTTTTGTTAATGGGGTGTACGTTTTTTAATAAAAAATACAAGCGATTGTAATGCTGCAAATTGGAATTCATATTAGAAGTGATCATAATCCAACGAGCAAGAACAATATAAAGAGGCTGTTAGTGGATAAACTTTAATAGTGAATTGAATGTCCAGTCCACTGACGTCACGTTACAGTATAAATTCCTGTCTGTCCGTGTATACAATTACTTGTATGTGAGCCCAATAAGACTAAAACAATGTGCTGGAAAAATGAAATTAATTTATAAACTTTATGAAGCAAAATCATGATCCTTTCTGAAGCATAGTGGTAAATGCTTGCTTACATTGCTTGCAAGTATCGTTCTCTGAGAGAAAAATAACGTTATCTGAGAGAAAGATATTTTGTATTTAATTAAATCTCTTTGAATCTAGCCTTAACTTGAATCTGGATTCAAAAAAACGTTTTCTAAGGGCTCTTAATTGCCCATTATAGTCCGTCTCATTTATGAACATTCATTTAAAAAGTGCCTCGGTAAATAAATAATGAATTTCAGTTTTGGGAGCGGCTCTACATCCAGAGGGACATTTAATTAAGGCCCAAGATAAATTAACAGCTGTCCTCATTTATTTCACGAAAAAAATCTGAGATGGGATACATTTCTATTTTGTAAGACAATATTATATTATCATTCTAATTGACATAAGATATTTCTCATGTCGGAGACACTTCACTGTAGTAATGTCACGATATTTCTCGACAAAATAACATAGTTATGTCACATTCGTAACAGATCAATAATAATTTCACTGTAGTTACAGTGAAATTATTATTGGTATGTTACAAGTATTGGAACGTAGTTCCTTATCGCGCGTTGCGAAAGGGATCTAGACGGAAAAAAATAAAGCCAAAATTTGTAACGACACTTTTTGTTCATTCAAATTTATGAAGATAATAAAAACTTGATTTTAGAACGCAGAAAAGAGTTTGAATGTAATTTAGACCTATTTATATTTATTTCACTTTTACTTCGTTCCATCCGGGTGTCCCTTAACACCTCTCAAGTTTTTTTTCCTATATTAAGTACCTATATACAAGGTCATTTTAGCGCGACAAGATAGAATCAAAATAGTGATAAGTTGCTAACCGCATTGCCTATTGCATGATATTTTCGCCCAAGCCCTCGATCTGCCTTAACAATATTGAATACAAAACAAATACGAAATATTGAGCAATGTTTTCCAAATAACTGAAATATATTTTATGTAATAGGTAAAGTACTTATAAACATATATATTTTCACGCTTGTTTCCCGTGAGGGTAGGCAAAGACTATAGATTTCCACTTGCTACGATCCTTGCAAACCTCTTTTGCTTCGACAACATTCATTACTATTTTCATACATGCTCTCCTGGTTGTAGGTACTCCTTACTTCACCTTTAAAATAACATTAAGTGACTTCAAAACTCTGCAATAACAAACACAATTCCTTTAATTAGCCACACTAACACTGAAGAAAATGCGCATAAAATTCTAAACATTGGTAACGTTTTAAATACTTATATAAATTATATTAAATGGAAAATGTCACGTTATGCATAATTCCATGAAAAAAAAGAGTTCTTTTCATTATAAACACTTGTTTATTATGTAAATAAATAAAATAAATAATACTTAAAAGCGTATTGAAACTAAACGCTTGGTTTTATGTAAATACACTTTAACGTTAAAATCAAAGGGCGCCGACCCCACAGACACACACACACGTTGAATAAAGTCCGTCAACTGCATGCAATTATCGAAATATCGAAATTATCGTTGAAATTAAATGCAATAGCGTATCGAATACAAGCGGACATTTCCAGAAATTTATTTGTTGGATCGAATTCGTGTCAATTTTGATCGTGAGCTTGCACATCATTTTGAAAAACTATCGTTTCATTTGTATGTTTTATTTAAAATACACTAGATTTTGCCTAAGTTTTCTTAATCTTTTCCGGGACACTTATGGTGTAAAAATATTTTAAAAAGTAATAATAAAAATAAATAAGTACAAGATAAATTACCCTAATTAGGTAAGTACATCAGAGTTTTACTAAAACAAAATTTAAAAAAATAACCAAAAATTAAAAAAAAAAGAGTATTTTGTAAAATAAATAACTATGACCTTTTTAATCAAGGAGGTACCAACAAAATTATGTTTGATTTTAACCTTCTTGTATTTTTAAAAAACGTGTAAATTTTTTAGAAAACTTAACCAATGTTTAGAATTTTATGCGCATTTTCTTCAATGTTAGTGTGACCGATTAAAGAATTGTGGTTGTTATTGCAGAGCTTTGAAGTCACTTATTATATGTTATGACGACCTTCGTGGCGTAGTTCCAGGTTCGATCTGCGGTGAGGGCAAGTTGGAAAATGCCCTTATTCAAATTGTCTTCGGTGTTTATCTATATAATATGTATTTGTTATAAAATATAGTATCGTTGAGTTAGAATCCCATAACATAAGTCTCGAACTTACTTTGGGGCTAGCTCAATTAGTGTAATTTGTCACTATATATTTATTCATTTATTTAACGCTGTAATTATAACTTTTGATCTTACTTCTACAATGTTTTTCTTACTGGTCAGGCAAAAAAAAGAATCCATATGACCCAGGTGTTTAAGCACTTGTTGCGGCTGAGCTATAATAGAAGATTAAAGAATTGAATACAAAAAAGCTGCATTTATCTATAATAACAAAGGATAGGGGGAAAATTAAGGAATTAATGTATTTATCAACAAAAGTATCTAACCTAGGTATAATAAGCCTTTATCTTGCGATAACCAATTTAGTAGTAATAGACAACGATTCGCCTATTGTTTCTGTACAATTTGTATTTTATGAACAATAAATGTTAAATAATAAAAAAAAGAATATGAAATGTTCTCTCCCCCTTTTCAGCACATTTCAGAAATTTGAGTGCTGTTTGTAAATATCGTACGATTTCGTTTCGATCGAGTTCAAAAATCGACCACATGGTCTTTGACTCTATTCATTAGTCACATATTTCGACAATAAGATGTTACATGGTACTGTTACCTTATTACGTTCTTCTTAGAACTCTTAGCACTGCACGAAAGTATACTAATTATTCCTATTGTGTCCGGGCATTTCCAGCGGACCAAATTTTAAGTCCGTGTCCGTGTATTTAGCACCTTAGTCAAACTTCACGTGGTTGGCTTGTTAGAACGAATTCCAGTGTTTAAGCGTACGGGAAATTTACGAAAGCCTCGATTCGGCGACTTGCTGCAGCAAAAGGTAAACGGCCATGTTTAAACGTAACTATAAATATTTCTAATTGCACAGTTTGTATTCTACGGTTGTTAGAATAATTCCAACATTTTGGAAATGGCTACAAAGTTAACGGTTCGTTGTAAAGTTTATTTGTTCTGGTTGGGAAACACTGGAAATTATGCTCCAAGAGCAGGCCATGTTATCACTAGACTAGGGTTAGCGGAACCAGTATTTTTGATAACATTTTCACTTTGTTTTACAAAAACTACTAATTAATAAAACGATTTCATATTAACTTTGTTGTACAAAAATAATAACTAATAAAAAACAAAAATTTTTTAAAATTATTTGAAGCAGGTCAAAGAACTCGTGTATATACTGGTAAGTCAAACTACATCCGTTGCGAGGTGTTACAGAAATTAGTTTATATTCCCTATTGCCTTAACAAAACATAAATCCAAAAACCTGCAACAAAACACATATTTTGTGAAGATAGATATTATAATTACAATTATATCTTTGGCATTCTTGGGTGACCATTTACTTGCAACGATCTCTAAAAAGGGAATATCGGAACTACCATTCGACTGCTACTTCAGCAGTTAGCAAAGGAAGGAACGCGATAATAAAATAACACAGATATCTAGTTAAATACGACTAAAAAATCAACATACGTGTAACTGGGTTCGCAAACGAGTTTAAGTTGAAGCACGCAAAAACGAAATGCAATTTTTTACAGCTACTTATTTAAAACAACAATGTAATAATAAGCAACTTTTTTAAATCGGCTGATTGTAAGAAGTTAAAAAAGCTACTTGTACCTCACAAATAATAAGAACAAAAGCAATCAATTATGGAGCAAACAACAGAAAATTAACAATCGCGAAAACAACAACATTTTAATAATAACCCGTAAACAGAGCTTACTTGTCTGAATCAAGTCTGAACCATTTGCTGCTATATTAATTCATACAAAACGAGGACATAAAGTAAAAAGTGCTGCCTCTAGCGGATGGTTTGGAAATAAAACCGCGCTCATTTGTTACGTTTAATTGACATCCCCTGGTACTGCGCTTAACGCTTAAATTTATATGAAAATATTAACTCGGAAAGTCTACAACTGTGCCTTTGAGACGTTAAATTATAAAATGTAAGTGATGACGAAGCGTCGGCAGAACTAAGTTTAAATTGCAACAGAGATTTAACGAAGGATGGAAGAGTAGCGACAATGTTATTCTTGTCTGTTTACAGATGAAACTTTGAAGTTTGTTATTTTGCTAGATAAGGAGCATCAAATATATGGAAACGCGAGACCGAGACCTTTAATTAAAAATGTCAGATCAGAAAGAAATATCAGTAAACATCTCTATTTTCATTGAAATAAAATTATTCATAGAATTTTTGACAGCATCGCAAATATTTTTGAAAACAAAATTTCAAATTTATAAAGACTTCAGCCTGATAACGGCAGTGTGTGTATCAGTGCTCCAGAGGTCCCGCTTCTGTGTGTGGTAAGTGATTGTGAACATGCTTCACATAACATCGGGTTAGTAATATTTAATTTATTATAATTATCCGTTAACCGCCCACAAATTTCAAAGAATAGTTACGTAATTGACTTGTGTGAGCAAACATATATGGACAAGTATAATGTGATATTGGGATTACTTTATTTGAGATGGAAGAGGCAATGTTCGTAAGGGAAAGTACCAGACGAAAAGACGTTCAACTAAAAATTACACTAACTCTAAAAATTTTTAAACACAGTCCGCGATATCAGACGTTTGTCTTATTTAATAAATTGCCAAATCATCTAAAGGCAGTACGAAAACTTTCTTAGTTAAAAAGTGAATTGCGAACTTTGCTTCTGAAGAAGTGCTGCTATAGTGTTGATGACGTTTAAATTGCAATTTGGAACTTTTGAATATTAATTGCATAGAGTTAAGTGTATTATTGAAATGTACCTAGTTAAGTAATATTTATGCATGTTATATGATTTTTTTTTGTAATGTTGTTTTTTATTTTTTTGTTATATTCGAATGAATAATTTCAAAAAATTTTAATTTTAAAAAATTAATTGAATTGAAAAAATAATAACTGAATATGTATCACACAAACAAAATAGAGAAACTAGCAACATCGTCAAGCAACGTTATCGCGCCATTACAGCTAAAATTGCTACACGTTGCAACGAAGCCACGTCCGTTTTATTGTAGTTCTGCTACAGTTGTTGTATATCACATATTGAGCAATAAAACGAGGAATCAAAGGACGTTTTGTACCTACCGGTTAAAGCAATTTCATTTTAACGCATTTAATGCTTCTCCCTCGCTAAAAAGCATCAAGAAACTAAATTTAATTAGTCAGCGTCTTGCATTTTTTTCTCATCACAAAATTACAATACAATATAATCCTTTATTGCACAAAATAAATAAAGGACATAATTATCTTAAAAACAAGGAAATGTGCAATAGGCACACATTGTAAACAGTAGTTCATAAAATAGTTTGAAGTGCCTGGTCAAGACAAAATTTTAAATGATGTCTTCGTTTCCTATCAAATGATTTATTTCAAATGGGGGCAGCACAGGACCCCGGAAAATTCAGGTATCGGGGTTAAGTAAATATTCTGCCACTTACAAAGTGGCAGAATAGAAGAATAGAAATATTTTCCATATTACTATAAAACACAGACTAACTTAATGACTTAGTTTAAACCATTATTCACCCGAATGAAATTGACAGTGACAAATAGAAGATGCCATATTGCAAGAGGTGTTCTTGTTTGGGCGGATTTTGATTTAAACTCAGTACGAAAGTGTTTTAAAAGAAGACGTATCGTATTTTAATACGTTTTGATAGGATGTCCCACGAGTCTATATTGCTAGAATCATCTATATTTAAAGTAAAATGTACGGAAAATGCATTAAAAAAAATCTTGTTCTACACATTTTCCAGGAATTTCATGCATTTTCTCAACAGCGTACTACGCCAAAAAACTTTACAAAGTAACGAGGAAAACTTGTTGGTAAAATAATTTTATAAAAGCACAAACAAGTACAATGTAAAAACTAAAAGGAAATACCAAGAACAATAACTCATTTGAGCGTGATTAAACGTGATACCGAGGCATACCTTACGGCTGTAGCTGCTACCCGTTTCTACCCGTTCCTACCTATTCCTACCCGCTTCTTGGCACGAAACCAAGCGGCGCGCTTTAACTAACAAAAGTCCTTTGTTTAAGTTGCATTTGTTCTTAAATCGGTTACTTTGCTTTAAATTGTGAAACGGGACACAGTATCTTGCGGGAATAAGAATAATTTGCTTTTTCTCTGGACATGAAAATGTTATATGATTAAGCTGTAAATAGCTTTTTGACTACAATAATTAAGTGAACTTTTTTGTTTCATTGCATAGGTAAATGATTATACGGAATCTTGTTATTTTTTTATTGATGAATAAAAAAAATAGAAATGTTAACAATCGAAGTGATGAATCAAATGGTTTTCTGACATAGCCGAGTAACTCCAAACTACGAATAGACTGCGAAATTTTATATTAAGCAGCATTTAGATTTACGAGCATAAACTCGTGCTCATAAAAGTTTACTAGCTTAATGCTAGTAAACGTTTATATATTTTTTTTTAATTTTACAGTAATATGTTTAACACGTATATATCGTAAGCTTGAACCAAATACGACAAATGAAATAAATGAAAACCAAACTTTTTGCATGAGGCTATTTTCAAAAAAAGTTTAAGCCAAATTCGATTACGACTCCGCAAAGCCCTACTTTGTACAACTCTATAATGTGAGCAAAATGTCGCAGAAACACATTGAAACTGAAGCGTTTTTCAATATCCACGAGACGATATCTCCTGCTTCAGACGCAGGCTGGGCTGAAATAACGTTTATCGGATTTAGGAATGCTAAGGAAATATAAAGATAGTAAGGAAATTGCGCTGGATGAGGGAAATAAAAACTTATGCGTATAAGGATTATAGGACGTCTATACGATTAGAGGAGGACTATACGATTATAGGACGACTATACGATTATAGGACGACTATACGATTATACGACATAGGCGTACCGAGGGAGGATAATGGGTTCAAACTCTCCTCCGAAATAAAGACAAAATGCGGTTGCTTTTTTAACCTTGGTTACTCTTTCCGTATCTATGGCAACTCCCGAGAGGAATTTATTATTATTTATAATTATAATAATCATTTTTCAAAACTAAAAACCGACTTCAACACCAAACTACTTAATAGATTTTGGTAAAGTTTCTATGGGACTACTTGAAAAATATACCCTTTCAAACAAAAAAGCATGCGTCTACGAGTAATCAGAGAGCATAGGTACTTGCACAAAATTGGGATTCCGACGAATTGATAACCCTCCTTTTTTGAAGTCGATTAAAAATATAATTGATTAATTAATAAATATATAGAGACAAATTACACTGATTGAGCTAGCCCCAAAGTAAGTTCGAGACTTGTGTTATGGTGTGATACTAACTCAACGATAATACCGTCTGGGTACGCATTTGGCATGCAAATTGCAAAGCCAACCTCTGACAGGTAAAAAGCAACAAAAAATCTTACTATGTTATACATTGTTAAAGATATAACTTATTAAGAGGCCTCAGTTTTTCAATCCTTCTTTCTTATCCAGTGTGTTAGCTTAGGTAAACTGGGTACATTTTTAAGCTGCCGTAAGGCATCTGACTTATCTCAATGACGGTAATTTTGAAGCAACAGTCATTTTACAGAGGTATTCCACTAAGAGCACCCGTCTGAATGGCACCTGGCGAATAGCACCTGACCTATTGCACACAAAATAACAATCTATTCCCGTTACGTCACCTCGTGTGCACAGCAGAACTATTTGAGCTAATGCATTTGCAATTATTTTACGTAAACAAGTTCCGGAAGCGTTCGGTTAAATTCGTTATACATTCGTGTAGTCCACCGCGGCGAGCGAGCGTAGCTACGCGATAAACAGTCCTAAGACCTGTGTGTGCGCAAGATACTCGGGTGAAATTAGGAATTTCTAAAATAGTGGATACTTTTTTGGACTTGGAGAAGACTGATTGTGATATTATATCATAAAAGCTAGTGTTATTATTGTACTAATGATTTTGTTATTATTTTATTTTCTAATGTCGCATCGTCTAGCTAGACAGATTTCGTATGTAAAAAATACGCATATGGCGTAATTAATAAGCGTTTTAGTGATTTTGTATCGATATCTTTTATTCATAATAAAAAGTAAAAAATATAAATCCCAGCACTAGCTACTAAATCATGGGTGCTCTTCGTGGACAAAAATGTAAAAATAAACTTAAGTCCTCGAACAGCACCTGCGAGTATTTGGTGCTCTTCGTGGAATAGGTCAGGTGCTATTCGCCAGGTGCTATTCAGACGGGTGCTCTAAGTGGAATACCTCATTTTACACACTAGTGAACAAGTGCGCGGGTTACCTCACTATGTTATTTTCGGTTTGGATCAACAGCCAAAGATATTCAGAAGTTTGTAGATACATACATACAACGTGCAACGGGAAGGGGGTATCGACCCGAAAGGGAGTAAACATACTAATCAATGTGAACAACTTTTACTATGGGACGTACCCTGAAATCATAAAAAATAATCTGCCGTTCCAAACATTTTGGCGCGGTAGGTATTAAATTTTGTATGGAGGTGAAGATTTTTTCTTACGATGTCAGGGATGGTCCCATAGTAAAAGTTGTTCACATTGATTAGTATGTTTTCTCACTTTCGGGTTGATACCCCCTTTCCGTTACACTTTGTATAATGCGAAGGGTTTGTAACAGTGGCCCTTGAATTTTGCGGCCCTGGGCTCTGTCTGCTTAGAGCCGCAAGACTCAAAAAGCTCTGTACGCCTCATTAGGCATAATGACGAAACGTGATAGTATATATGTATGTATGCAAAGGCCATGGCTTCCTACAACTTTTTTGCAAAAGAACGACTAAACCAGTTACGCTACTACATATCTACTTAATATTCGACATTACACATATTATACAAACTTATTACTTATACAGAATAATACATACCCTCTACCCTCATCACACGCCGCCATAGAAGTGCCTTTGTGAGCTCGAACAAAAATGGTGAATTTCAAATAAAGTGCAGCGGGTTTATTTATGAGTTATTTTCCAGCTTTATAGAAATGGCGTACGGAAATGAACCGAACTTTTCAATCCACTAGGTATGTTACTAGAGAATATTATTCTCTTTATGCATTTACCTGATAACAAATGGCTTTCTCATCAGCACACACGTGATTCGGAACAAAAAAAAATTGAAAAAAGAATACATTTTTTGTACAAGCTTTGTTGTAAGGCTTAAGTACTTTTAAGACAAATGAAATAAGTTCAAACTCGATGGAGTTGCGTTTTGTTGCTGAGTTCCATCGACCACCATCCTTCGTGATCAGACCCTTGCATCGTCTACCATTCTTCAAGACAAATCAAACGAGTCCTACTCAATGAGGTTTTGTTATTTTATAGTTGCGTTCTGTCGAATATCTCCCGGTTTCATCATCAGAACAGCTCATTGACTCCATAATATTGTAGTGTCATCCGACGTACACAAGTATGCAATTTTTTTTATTATGGAATATTTTTATAGAAATGTTAAAATATTCATTAGAATACTTAGCATCCTAATGACATAAAATTTATGTTTTGTTCTTTGTGTGGTTATCCTATCGAAAATATTATAAACTAAAATATAATATACATTTCGGCAAAATATCTCAGATCGTTGCAGACGTGGCAATGGCGCCAAACTGTTTGGTAGATGAGACATCATTAAACGTACATGGTTCATGCGCCTCGAGAGATTCAAGAGGCAGCCAACCGTGGCCACTTCCTGGAATATATTGTTAATGTTATATAGTATAAGGTGAATTTTTACAAAGTGTCACACAGTCAAGGATGCAATAATAATTAGGCTGGGTGACGCGATAAATGAGAGAGAGGGATAATTTGTGATTGTTACGTTTATATTGTATGCTTTTATTTACAAAAAAAATACTTTGAAATATATAGACGTAATAACCTTTTGAACGCTAGCGCTGTAACGTTGCTTTACCCCTGACGCCAAGCCTAGTAAAAATTGCAAACTCCCAGCTATGCAAAATTTCGGCACCAGCGGTTCCAAACCGATTATTTAAACTTTATGTAGGTGTTTCCATCGGGTCCACGAAAATTAGGATAATTACAGTGGTCAGCAGATTAAAGTCGACATTAATTTGTATTTTTTTTGGTATTCCGTGTTATACCTAATTCAGATTTCAATAAAGTAATAGTCTAAATAGCTCATTGGGGAGAATTGCAACACAGTAAAACATTTACTTTTTTATAAACCAACTTTATCGTTTATAAATCATAAATATAATATAGGTGAAGAGTGCTAATGTCAAACGAGGGCACAAAATAATTAAATTAAACACAATCAATTTTTTATTATAAGGTTGTTACACAGATTCAATAATTTTGTTGTTTAAAAACAAGTGGCTCTGTGAACTACAGACCTAGCGAGTCTGCAGCTCCAACCCATTAAAAAACTAAATCTACAAGAAAAAAATATTTATAATTATCTAACCTGCTCACCAAAATTTACGGAAATCGGTTGTGAAATGCCAACTGTAGGCAAGAACAGACATTTTTGGCCAACCTCGAAACTGAGAAGCTTCGCTCGGTCAACAATTATCTCTTTTGAAAATTATAATTGACAGAGAATATCAGAAGTATTTATTGCGAAATTAACATTTAATTCCGGCAGGAAAACCTTAAAATTTAAAATTTAAATTTCTTGATAGATGGGCGCCGCCCGTTGACGCGGATACACGCGTAACCTTTATTCATAATTAAACATAATTAATTACGGGCAGGTTATTGTCTCGAGAGGGTGACGTGGAGTTTCAGACCCAAAATATTAAAATTACAAATATGAAACTGATGCATGCTCATTCTACTCGTATATGAGAAAGAGCTTTGTAAAACTCCTGTTTTGCTTTGTATGTTACAATGGCTAAATTTGCCAGGATATCATAAGAATAATGGGAAATTTAGGTGGTGGCAATGTATCTTTGCGAAATTTGAGAATCATCTATAATTTAGTCAGACGAATAACTAAGATCACTGTAAAACACTGGAGGAGCAGGATTTTATGATTGGTAATAACAGGGAAACCTATCCAACCAATTCAGTAAAGGAGCTCATGCGACTGAAATGATATGCCCTTTAATGATCTATGCACATCGCATACATCACTTATGTATACAGATTCTCATAGTAACTCGATAGAGTCCTAGCAAATAAAAAGAAACTCATTAAATCTTGTTTAGTTAACCCACAAACATATTTTATCAAAAAAAGTGTCTACATTACGTACGCGTATATAAGTTATCCTTTCGTACTCTAATTATTTTGTGTTTGAGTTCCCTTCTTAAATGTTAACGAGGTTGGTACACGGAAAATTGAAATTACACGGTGAAATTCAGACCACATAAATGTAGAGTATAGTTGTTTATTTTACCACAATGCAAAAAGAGTCATTGTTATTTCTTTGAATCTCTTAAGTTACCAGTTTGTTTGCCACAACGCAACCAAGCAAACGATGAAGTTCACCTATTATATATAAAAAAATAATCAATATTATTGATTATTAATAATAATCGGGTCTTTTTTAGTCTTCACAGTAGGAGTACCACCCTCTGTGTTTAATTAATGAAAAAAAATACTGTCCGTTACTAATCAGCGTTCAGACAAAATTGATTTTTTACGAAAGCTGAATTGTTTTTACCATTTTTATAAGTAAGTTTTCAGCTCACTTCAAAAATTTGGTGGTGGTCAACAAATCACCCTTTAATAAATAATAACAATAAGTATATACTGACAAATCACACAGATTGAACTAGCCCCAAAGTAAGTTCGAGGATATATATATATATATATATATATATATATACAGATAAAAATCCAACACCCAGGTCAATCTTAAAAATGTCATTTTTTATCTTGACCTGACTGGGGATCGAACCCGGGATCACCGGATTTTATTAAATTGTATCAATAAGTAATAAAATCATAAAATAATAAAAATCAATAAGAACGAATAAGAAACCTTCTTGAGTCCATTTACCCAATGCTGAGTGTAGGCCTCTAGCAATGCACGCCATTCCGTTCGATCATCAGCTTTCCTCATCCATGACTTTCCAGCTACTAGTGACTAGTCTACCAATGCCCTTGCGGCCAGTTTTAGGTCTCCACTCCATAACTTCTAAGAGTACGAATAAGAAATATTTATTGATAAAAATCATATAAAATTTGAATTTCTTTCTTTTTCAAGCTATTCTATATTACGGACATATCAAATCTGTAAGCTAGTAGATTGTTCCGAAACGTGATCCTTCTCCGTTCAATTATATTATTTATCTGTCAATGATAATCTTTTGTATGGAAGATATATGTTTTGTTTATCAGAGATGCAATGCAACACAACCATCAATCAATGTCGATATCTATAGTAGTCCTCAGAACTGGGTCGCTTCGGTTCGCCCTTTGGAAGTAACCGATTAAGATAATATTATTTGGGTATCAGGCTTTCACGAATCTCCGCCTGCAACAGTTCCAGGTTACGTTATCTATGAATTTATAGATTAAGGTATTCATAAAAATTAAGAGACGGTTGCTAAACTTTTTTTGGTTTAAATATGTTTACTCTTAGCACTTTCTGCAAATATAAATAAAAAAAACATATATTTGCTCCCGACTTTGTAATTTTCTCGATCAAATTTATACAGGTTCGTAGTAGAACCCCAAGGGCTTGAACATCACAACTAAAAGATTGCAACGATGTGTCGCTTGAAGCCGGCCTTATATGCGCAAGAAGGAAAAAGCATACAATCAAATCTGAACACAGAATATTTTATTTATTTCTTTCTACGACTGCATAAATTCTCGGTATGTCACAAGCACCATTTTATACAAAAACATACGACGACATTCAAATTGTGATTTCTCTTTTAATCATACAATGTGTTGGTTCGTATAAACTCGTCGCCTTGTTCTGAGTACGAGCCCTTTATCTACCCGAAATTTAAACAGAAGATCCATCGATATGGGATGAGGTATGATTAAGCCCGTTAGGCACATGTTAAACCTCTTACCCTTTTATAATTTGGTCCTAGGAGGTTGAAATCCTTACTTAGGATTTAATCGAATGATGAATAGAATTCTAAAATCCGGGAAGCTTTTAAGTAAAATGAATTACTGTAAATAAACGGACAATTGTCAAGGTTCATTATTTATTTTTGCATTTATTAATTAAGAAGGATTAATTATAAAATAAAGTACCGTTGAGTTAGTATCCCATAACACAAGTCTCGAACTTACTTTGGGGCTAGCTCGATCAGTGTTATTTGTCTCTATATATTTATTTTAATTATAAAGCTTAAAAGCGTGCTTTAAACGTTAGGTGATAAGCTGCGCATTTAGCACTCGTAAAGAGCTTGATGAGATACTGACTTTTCCTCTCATGGCTTTCCAAAAACTACTCCACCAGTTTCTCCAAAAAGCTTACTTCAGGAACGGCGAAGTGTGTGCGGTATTTTGATGCAAGTCTGATATTGCAGGTATTACTAGATTTAATGGTTAAATGGTAACCCATTTTATTCCAGCATCAGATGGATTTTTTAGTAAAGTTTATCTGTTTGTTGATCACAAGAAAGTAATTGATTCAATTCTTGTGTATTTCTTTATCCTATACTCGTTATTTTACTTAAAAAAAAAACATATAAAAATATCATTTTGTACAAGCTTTTATTGTAAAGCCAAAGTACGAGTACATATGATAAACTCAAACTCGATGGAGTTTTGTCGTTTTATTACTGAGTTCCCTTGACTACTTTCCTTCTCCGTGATATCCTCTAGGCATCGCCTACCATAAAGTATTTGTCAAGACAAATTAATCGAGTCCTACTCAATGTAGTTTTATAACTGAGTTCCGTCAAACATCTTCCGGCTCCATTATCAGAAGAACTCATTGACTTCATAATATTGCATTGTCATCCGATTTACGCAAGTACGCAAAATTTCAGCACAATCGGTTGAGGATGGCTGATTAAAGATTGAGTTGCAAGATTTGACTTTAAGAAACATACATATATACATATACGTATACACAAGAAACTCTGCAAGTTAAATAAAAGTTTGTAAAAAGATAAAGTGAAATCGTTTATATACTCAGAGAAAACAAAACTTGGTTAGATAAAAGCCGAGACATGGCAAATCACGAGTAAGCAACTCCAAACCATTAAACAAAATTCAAATCTCGTATTTATCCGGAGATAAAACACAAAACTCATTTTGAATTCGTATTAAAAATCGCGGATCTCACTTTTTGCAATCAAAGTTTCATTGCCGAGAAATTTGAATTTGAAATATTCCTGTCTAGCGTTAAGATTAAGGGTTACGCCACACTAGTAGAGGTTGGCCTTGCTAAAATAACTAATTTGGCATCATAAAATATAAATAAAATATATTACTTATTACTTCAGAGAACACTACTTTAAGTAAGCTGCAAGCTTTTACCAAGTTTGCTAAACAAATAAGTGAAGATAAATTATTTATATTAATGGATACAGGCAAGTTACTAAAGTTGAGCTTTTTTTAAAAGAATTTTGGAGACTTAGGTATTATTCATACAAATAATGTAACAAAGCAATTTAACGAGATAAGATAAACAAAATACTTAATAATGATTCATATCAGACTTAGGAAATCCACAGCTGGACATCATAGGCCACCTATTAAGGATTTCCAATTAATTACCTAATTAAATTAGAAGAATATTAAAGTACGAGTATGTCTATAATTGCAACAAATGGCAGTAGCGACGTCTTTAACTCGTTCTGATTTTAACAAGAACATACTGCTTATAGCATTGCATTCTATTCTTAACTATGTTACTTGACACTTTTTCTATTCTCAAATCTTCAATCGCCTGTGCAACATAGCCCTAATTTCTAAAAGTCGGCCTTACTTAAACACGCACAATTGGCAAACTTTTTGACAAGTAAAGCGTTGGGAATTAACGTCACGCTAAGTTTGAGAGTTAGATGCCTGTTTTCCAACTTGAGGCTGCGACGCCTTGAATTCTAAACTCATTTGGCGATTTCTAACTCAGTAAATAAGATTTTGTGTGTATGTCAAATAAGTTTATAGATTTGAAATATTTTGACACTACATAACTTAAAATTTGTGGCAAAGTACTGGTTTTAGTAGCCAACATTTCCCTTTTTCAAATCAGAAGATTAATAAGCTTATACCATCGACAATGTATAGTTATAAAAATCCTCTCTATGTAAATATAAGCCAAGTAGATATAAAAAACTTGCTTAGCCATAACATTGCGTCTGTGTAAATTTCTAAAGTTTTTTTTTTACAAGAAAAGATAAGGCCTCCTCGTAAAACATGAAATAGTTCCGCTTTGGTCAATGCCAGTCGACATTTCCGACCATCTTCAATATAATGGAACCCAAATCATAGCCGTACACATTCAAGTTTCACATTCAACCCTATCAAAATTTCGCCTTGGCTAGCATTAGATTCGTAACCACATTTCATTTCATCACTGCAGTGATAAGTTCAATTTAATTTAAAAGCGCAATATATCCTCCTTTATCCATTAAAGGAATCCGAAATATATCTTTCGCATACTCAAATCCCTCCTCGGGTGTTAAAGCGACAAGCACGCTCGACCTAAAAAGATCCATTTAATTTTACTTTGCCAAATTGTCCTTGAATTGGGGACTAGTACTTAGAACGTTTATGATGAAGTGTTGTTAGGGTACTTTTTACTTAAGTTCACTTTATATAGCAGTAGGTTCATAATATATATTACTTTCTTGTTTAAGACGACGAGTCAGTTACAAAAATACTGCAGTTTCATCGCAAAAAAAAGATCAAATATAAAGGAAACATCTTAAAATGTAATAGAAAGCCGCACCACTCATTCATCAAGTTTGTGACATAAAAAGTTAATAACATGACTCAGAACACTTTCAATTATGATGACACAGAGACACTCTTATTTTGCATCTCAGACCTAGGATCAAGCTTTTGCATCAAGATTTCATTACAAAATAGGTTGATTAGATATTATTTATAATAACATATTCATTTTTAATCCAAAGGGACGGACAATTAACTTTACTTAGAACAAAATGTGCTGACCCCACATAATAGTGGAAAAAAGGCAGAAAAGAAAAATTTCCAATGCAAGTAAAAAATAAAAACTAAAATGTCACCCGTAACCAGTGGGTACCTAATAGCACATCATATCCACATGTGACCTACAAAATGGCATTTATAAAATATACCCAGCCAAAGCCCAGGCGACGTGTCGGTTACTTTATCGCTGAAGTAAAATGTTTTTTGGAATAAAAAGTCGAATCAACTCCTGACAAAGGTTATTAAAGAGAAAAGGCTTTAAGGTTCATGAAACTGATCTGTTTTGTAGATTATGTCTCTACGAAATTGATATTGTACAAAAGGTTAGAATTTATATGGAACATAGTGATAACACATAATCATATATTTATCCTTTACAGAGTAGAAAGAACTTAGAGACAATACCCAAAAGCCACTTCTCGCGTGATTTTGGGCGATTATTTTGAAAAATTTCAATGCATCGAATAAAGTATTTTTCTTTCTTCTTCTTCCCTTCTTTCAAATAGTTACGGGTAGCTGCATCGTCTATTGACAATCTTCGAGATTGCTGAATGAAAAATAATCCCATGTATTCATTTATATCTACCC
This sequence comes from Acrobasis suavella, assembly GCA_943193695.1. Lineage (NCBI taxonomy): Eukaryota > Metazoa > Arthropoda > Insecta > Lepidoptera > Pyralidae > Acrobasis > Acrobasis suavella. Next base: position 13,926,760 of record OW971942.1, read on the forward strand.
GACTAAGGCAAAGCCAAAAGGAGTTGTAATTAGAAAATCTACAGGACAAAATGACCTAAAATGAAATATCGAGGCGAAAATAAACAGAAATACAATTTTCTGGAGCTCTTCCAATACCGGCCAAGCGGACGCAACTTGTGAGCGTAAGCTGCTTGGAATTTATTGCCTAGGCGGATCGTTAATTACCGGCAAAATTATATGAACAATGGCTACAATTAAGATGTTACGACAATAGAAGAGTTGTCTAAATTAGTGATCACTTTTAGCGTGATGGTGGGCATAAAGGTGCAAAAGGAAAATCAAACTAGTGACAGTAGTCATGAGTTTGCCGCTTCGCCTTTCTATTTTACTTTAAACGAGCATATCTTATATAAACAATTACATATAAGTACGTAACGAGGATCTCGGACACGGCTTTAACGATTTCGATGAGTATGAAGTTTCGAGGCTCAATCGATCCAGCTAGGTTTAATCTTTTAAAGACAACCTCGATTTCTCTGTTTTTTCCATAGAGCGAAGTTCGGTCGGCATTTACGATCTGCGTGTAAGGTGAAGCAGCTTTAACATAGGTTTTCCTTTGCTCAGACCAACATTCGTTACATCCATAAACAAATATGGCCGCCTTTAACATCTAAAACGGCAATCTGGCCCGATTCCAGTTTCAGCACATATCGATCCGGCGACGCCCTGCTGCATTGAATTACAAGACGCCATACAATTAATACGAGGGAGCGATATACGTGACGATAAGCTCGATGTGACATTGTATAGGAGCTCTGTTTGAAGGGTTTTACAATTGGTTAAAAACATATAAGTACCTAGGCAATTTAGCAGGTCTATATAAGTAACTTTATAAACTTATTTAGTTAAAAAACTCACTATGTCCTCCCTCATACGTGGCTCTCCGGTCTAATTGCTTTAGGTTCTGTCTACTCCGTAACGTCTTCATTAGTACCAGTAGCGTGCATTTCATACAGAAACGTAGACTTTTTCTAACCCTGTCCACCCTAATAAAATTTCGGATACTAGTGAGAAACGTATTCTATATGGAGCCGTTCTGGTAATTTAGGTTACATAAATACCCTGTAAAAAATTGTTGTGCAATGTGCAGGTCACTGATTAGTACCTATACAAAATATAAATATTCTAGCGCCACCGTTTATGACGAAACGGCTACTTTGATATAATACCTATAGACTATTGCACGTGTATATAGAGCCGATAAATTGTAATCGATACAGTTTTAAAACTAATAACTGTACTTAATCTGCTTTTAAAACCTACATCTAATTCTATCAGACATCAGTTAAATTATATTCTAAGACATTCTTTACATTTGTTCGCAGTGTGTTGTCGTATTGCTCAATTTTCAAGGTATTTATATTAACAGGTGTGGAGTCCCGCATATAAATGGGTTAACTTTTAGCATCCACTCTTAGCATTCACTATATTTTATCTTGGCTTTATTGAAAGCCTCTCTGTCAGCTAAGCTTGATAAAAAAACAACGAGTCGTAGAAGATCGAGCACGATTTTTCTTGATCCCGGCAGTTGATTTTCCTATCTTTTTGTACACCTGAGCGTCGTAGAGGATTTACAAATCGTTTCAAATAATGGCAGACAATTTTTCTTCGAAGATACTGAGGTTTTGGTAGTGATGACACTTACTACAGAAAATCAAACTAAATAATGGATTTTGTGAAATACCTGCTTAAAGAAAAGAAAAAATTCGTCAAAATCGAAACAGAAATTAAGTACTTAGTGATGCGGAGTACATATGAAAATTCTCTCGTCTTGCGAGACACAAGACAAACAGTCAAGGGTCTGTGCTTCGTTAAAATCGAAAAGAATAAGTAATAATAATAAGTGATGCGGAGAACATATGAAATTACTCTCGTCTTGCGAGACACAAGACAAGCGAACAAAGCCCAGTGCTGCAAGATCCAATAAAGATAGTGATGGGGTTGCGGCTAGCAAGCCGCATCGTCATTTTCGAACCTCGCTCAACTTTTACTCTCTGCATGGTAAAAAGCAACTGGTACATTCAGGCCTGTATTCACTTTGATTAGTGATTAGTGCAGGTCATAAGCTATTATAAGAAAATAAGTGTGGACAGCGACTGATTAGTGCAAGTGATTAGTTGCATGTTCTATTTTATTGCAAGTGGACTGCGTGTAGCCACGTCTCACGTCTCTTCCCCCTCACTCGCAGCGTCCCTGCCACTAAACATGTTTGGACAGGCAGCTTAGTGTTTAGCGTCTGACGCTCGTGTTGTCGTACAAAAAATTGCAAATTGGACCGAACGAAGGCGTAACCTATAAATTTGCGCCATGTATGGGACTTCTATTCTTCCATCTTCGAACTCATAAACACACGATCAAACACACCTGCAGTAATTTCCCACAATTACTAATCACCTGCACTCGCACTAATCAAGGTGAAAACAGGTTTTTAGTAAGTATTTCTTTCACCCCAACCAATATGGAAGAATACAAGATTCCAAAAACACAATAAAAATACCAATTACATACATACATGTAAACATACTACCTATCACGTCTTAATCCCTAGTGTTGTAACTCAAAGACCCTAAGTACCAATTTTTCTTTTCTTTCTGTCTTTAAGTATTTATTTTATAACTAAAGATAAACCGAAGTGAATGTAAACAGAAATTCATTATTATGGTTGAACTTTAAATTATATTATCCGTTGCCAATGGTTCAAAACAATTTTGTAATGTAAGATTTAAAGATTGTGTATTTACATAATAGTTATACAACGTGGAAGGTAATCAAACCATGGGCTATACTACATCACTACAGTATGATGAAATGAAAATAACAAACAAATAACCCAAAAAATTTTCGACATTGTCATACATGTTGCCCGAGCGGCTGCATACTTTTGTAGGGAAATGTCTATTTAATTTAATATATATATATATATATATATATATATATATATATATATATATATATATAAATATTTTTTTTTTGTGTTTCGGCTGTTATTTTAATTTCATTATACTATAGTGATCTAGATTAGCCCGTGGTTCGATTTATTACAGGTATGTCCCTTCCACATTGTATAGTTACAAAAACACGTACCAACTTCTTCAGTAAAATACAATATTTTGAGTAACATAAAATCGCGATTTTTCCATTTAAGCTAATTCGAGTTGGATGTGACTTTGATACAGAAGTTTAAATTTTAACACGGTGGATTAAAGTATATGTTGGCGCAATCAGGGGCGGGATGACAAGGTAAGCTTCGAGTAAGTGACCCGGAAGCTTTTAAATTACGCCCGTTGAATATTTTATTTGGCACCGACCGATGCCTTTCGGATATTTCCGCCCAGTGTTAAATATATGAGGTTTTTCGTTCCGTATTCCAAATTTATGTGGTATTTATTTCGTACTCTGCACGTACACAGCTTTTGCTGTAGTCTACACACGGTTTATTTAAGCCGCGTTTACAAGGACTTAGTTTTCGAGGTAAGTTATGTGCATAGTAAACAGTTGTAGAACTATAGCGCCGCCTACTCATATGTTACATACTCGTAACTGTGGTGAAAAATTTTGTAAACTCTCTTTGTAAGATATATTAATATTATTTCTGTGAAGAAACGGTATTTTGAGCACCCTTTACTCACAAATTGATCACCAGTGTATTACGATATTTACCTGCAACAAGAGCAAAAAAAAAAGATAAGTATAAATTTATTTTTACACAGTTACATAAAAAACAACTTTTTTTAAAAAAAATAAGTCGTTGGTTTTGTAAAATACAAATACTATGGGTCGTGACAACATATAACAAACCGTAGATACGTATTTCTTAAGTCTAAAAATCGCGATTAGTCTGTAGTCTACTACAGGTTCACGTAGACTAATAATTGCCTATTTCAGTCGGCGTTCAACGTGTTAATACATAGGTACATCTGAATACCCAACCAGTTCCCCTAATACCTCTTACAACCCAAAGGTTGGCTGTTAGATAATGCTTTTAGAGTGCAGTACATGATACGCGCGTTTTTAATCTCATTTGTATTTGCACACGGCATTTACACATAATATCGAAATGACTACAACTAAACACGGCATTTACACACAATATCGAAATGACTACAACTAAACACGGCATATACACATAATATCGAAATGACTATAACTAAACACGGCATTTACACATAATATCGAAATGAAGTAGTTTTCTAGAGTACCGCATTTTACCCAATTTCCACTTCTGTTAAATAAGCTATTAAAAATAAAAAATATAACAGACAAACAATTACTATAATGATACCAATAGTTAAATTCTTTAAAGTGACGAAAGGTTTAATATACAAGCAATAAATAAAGTGTCATTAATTTTAATAATCGTTCGTTTCTGTTGGAGCTGTCCGTCCCGTAATGAATAAATGTTTCTCGAAATCCATTTCCAAGATTAGAATGTTATTTTTTACTGTAATTGAAAACAGTGGCACTTTATTTCTCACTGGCCTATTTATTTCGAGTTGGTGTTCTTAGAAAAATTGTTTGACAAATGTTTTAAACAGTTTTATGCAATGAAACTTTTTTTCGCTGTGTTTTATTTGCATATTTAATTTGATGAATAAAGTGATTTTAAGTAAATTGTGTACTAAATTTTTTCTACAATGTAGCGAGATTTTCAATTTTTATTGTCTACCATCATGAGTAGAAGAAATACACTCCTCCATACATATTTAAAATCGCTATATTATGTAATAAATCTGATAATTGCTTAGTTAATATTTACACTATTTTGATAGAACACAATTCCAAAAAAAAGCCATAATCAGTTTTTAAAAGTATTTAAAGGAACGAATACAGAATTGCAGATTATATTGAAAGTTAAAAGGTCATCGAATTGGCATTTCAGAGGTAAAAGTGATAAAATTAAACACGGGGTGAATACTAAAAAGAGAAATAAGGACAATGGCTCTATGAAATTATAAACACATAGCACAGAAGGTCAACTTCATTTGACGATAGGTGGAATATCTAGCACATCGCATACACATCTATGATCGATCGCAAACTCTACGCATGTTCCGCCTATCAGGTCCATATACAAATACATACCTACTTCAATATACTGATATCTGTTGTTTTTTAAACTACTTTTTTTGTTAATTTATTGAATTTCTTTTCATTTTAATAAGATAAATTACAAATCATAAAAATAATGATTGAAGCATATTGAGAATATCCACAGTATAAACCTGCCTGAGCTTTTAATATGGCACTCGTCGGCGAATCCGCCAAAAATTCAACAGAGCGAGAAGATTAGTTTGCAATCAAATATACGAGATCTGTTTCACGGTACGCTTAATACGTTTTTAATATGCAAGCTCTTTGGATCCATTTATTGATATATTACATATGGACCGTAGATAGAAAATTTTAAAACGAAAGCCTCTGATGTTATGTTGGCTTTGACTGATCATCTTACGTAGATATAGTATTGTTCTGTACTGTTTCTTAAGGCCCTGTATTCCAACGGCCCTGTTTGATGAGGTATGGGGCTATCTGCGAGGCACCCAGCAGACTTTTACGTATCGCCTCTGACTGGGGAACGAGAGGCCAGGAATTAACGCGTTCATCATCTCTCATTCTCTTCATTCTTTCTTTCAGTCTTTCATTGAAAGAAAAAAAAGGGATAAAAGGGAGCTCTGCGAATTTGTCTATAAATATTTAGTGGCTTTAATTGAATTTGAATTCAAAAACTAAATGTCAAATATCAGAACTTCAGACGTTGCTTCGAAAAATATTACATAAATAGGTTACTTTGGTTTTTTTTTTTTTTTGAGTGAAATTTATATAACTGAATACTAGTTTGGCTAGACTAAATCCTTAATTAAGACATATCTCTTTTTTCATGTTTTAAAACACTATTTTCTGTGTCTCAGATGGTTTTAAAAACTCGGCCTAGCAAGCCAAAAGAAACTGAGGAAATACCAACACTTTCATAAAACTATATAAAAAAACATAAAATACACTCACACAACTCAATATTTTCGTTTACAAAAACAGATAGCACTACAAAATCGCCAAAAAAACGTTTACAGTAAAATAAAACACCTATACTAATAAAATAATAGGTGTTTTATGGACTATCATAATGTTCTGGGAATAAAATTAGAACGAACAAATTTAAAAGGCCTTCAAGATTTCACTATAATTTAAGACGAAGTGGTAGCTAAAGTGGCGCCCTCATTTGAAATAAATTGTTTAAAACTAAATAAGGTGATAATTAAAAATTTGATTTGTATAAATGTCTAGAAAGACCTTTAAACTATTTTATGAATAACCTTTGAAAGTAATATTGGTAGTCCGTCTAGTTTTAAAACTGTTTTTCGCCAAAAGTGGCCACTTTTGGCGAAAAACAGTTTTAAAACTAGACGGATTATTAGTAATAATTTCAAAGTTTACTCATAAAATAGTTTAAAGGTTTTTCTAGACATTTATACAAATCAAATTTTTAATTATCACCTTATTTAGTTTTAAACAATTTATTTCAAATGAGGGCGCCACTTTAGCTACCACTTCGTCTTAAAAGCACTTCTCATCCAGTGATATTTATATCAATGGGTCCAGGGAAAAATGGACAAATGGAATCAGGCTGATGAGAACAAACGGAATAACGTTCAAATATCGAATAGCCTATATTTTTCTTTTTATTTTGTGCCAGTAATTAATGGATTTAAGATTGGATCTGAAACTGGTTCTTTATTAAGCCTACATAGCGCGAAGAACCGATGGCCGATGGGGCAAAAAGGTTCTCGAATGGCGACCACGTACTGGCAAGCGAAGCGTAGGACACCCATCCACAAGGTGGTCAGACGACCTGACCAAGGTCGCTGGAAAGCGCTGGATGCAAGCCGCTCTTGATCAGTCGTTTTGGAAATTTTTGGGAGAGACCTGTGTCCAGCAGTGGACGTTATGCGGCTAAAATGATGATGATGATGATGATTTAGCCTATATATAGTATAATCTAGGGTGTGCCGGTGATATTTAAAAAAATAATCAAATAGTGTATTTTGAAATGTAAAGGTCAATAGTTTTAATCCCAATAGAGTCCGCTTATACTGTTGAGTTTTTAAATAAATTTAAGTTGATCCATTTAGATTTGGTACCACCTTTTCTTATTATTTATATAATACGGGATTTAACGCGATTGATTTCATTGTGATCGCGAAAATATCAAATCAGCTACCTTTCTAGTCTCAGGTGGGAAAAACTTGCAAGATGCATTTATACAACTTGACATACACAAACACGAAAAAGATAATTTTACTGTTATAACTTTGTAAAATATAAGTAAGTAACTAAAATGTTTAATTGCGATTAAAATACTTATCATAAAAAATCAAATAAAACGATACTTAGGCTGTAATTTACCAATATATTTATAGAAAATCTTATATTCTTAATTGTATCTTTAAGAAAAGTTTGTTTCAAGAATATTATTTGATATAACGATATTGAAATTAATAAAATTCTACTTTGTTTATATTTCCTTCAATAGCCCAAAACAATATTATTCACAAAACTTATTGAAAGTAAGGAATTTAATTTAGAACCGAAGACATCTAAGTGATCTAATTAATTTTGTAAATAGATGGAAATCCGACATACTCGCAAGACAAAACTCAATTTGAATCAGCTATTGGAAATCTAATAAAAGCCTTCTGAAGTTTCTTGTAATTCTATTAACCCCTAAAAAAGAGGGGTGTTATAAGTTTAACGCTAATGTCTGTATATCTGTATCTGTATGATGCCACAGAGAGACCCTCTCTGTGGCATCGTAGCTCTCGAACGGATGGACCGATTTCAATGCGGTTTTTAACGGACTTCCAAAAAAAGGAGGAGGTTATCAAATCATCGCGATCTTTAATTTTTTTTATTTATGTTCACTGATTATTCAAAGACGCCTGGAACGATTAGAAATCTTTTTTTTTTTGTTTGAAAGGGTATACTTGTGAGATGGTCCCATATAAATTTATCAAAATCGGTTGAGTATTTTGTAGGTGAAGTAGGTTTTTAGTTTTGAAAAATTGTAACTTCAAAAAAATTCCCTTGCGGTGGTTCTTATCTATAGTTTATGAAAATCGGTTCAGCCATTTAAAAGTTATTGGGGTTTGAAGGTAATATTTTAGGGGTCCGTAAAAAAAAGAAAGTCTGTCTGTCTGTGTGGCTGTGGTTATACGCAAAGACTATTAGTACTAGGAAGCAGTAATTTGGCATGGATATGTATATTAACCACGTCGACAAAGTGGTAAAATAAAAGCATGAAACAATTTTTTTTTTTTGGGTTATCTCCCTTTTACCATGTACACTGGGAGTCATTTTTTTTCTTGACTAACCCATCGTGTGAATTGGTCTTCCAAAAATAATGTAAGCTTGTAAATTAATATAGGGATCCGTTTCTGAAATAATAGTGCAAAATTTTGTTAGGCTTAAGTGTTCCCCTCTATTAACTAAACGGTTGCATATGCACACATAAAAAAAAATCACAGCAATAGTATATATAACAAAATTTAAAACTATCAAAGTAGGGTTTACAAATTAAAGCGGTACAAGAAATATACATAGACTGGTTCCAGAAGATACTCCTAAATTTGAGAAGGATATAGATAAGGTTGTGTATATTTGTATCAGAATTTATAATAAAATATCAGGTATATTTTATCATAAATTCTGAAATGAAAATGTTAAATATCACAATTTTTAAGAAAAAATATAAAAGTAAAGATCTTATCTCAAAGATCTTTACAGGCGATCAAGTTCTACAAAGTATGCGGAAAAATAAAATTTTATGCAAATTCAATAGAAAATTAGTTTGTTTTAAGTTTTTAGTCCTGTGAATTCAAAGTCAGCATTTGCAACTACGGAACCCTTCACTGAGCGTGGCCCGATACGCACTTTGCCGGTTATTATATTTATTTTATATATTTTAGTGCAAAAGCTACAAAGTACTAGCTCTACACAAGCTATTAAATAGTTCATAAATAAACTAGTCAAGCAATTTCGAAGTGCTGTTTAAATACAAAGAAAATAATAGCAATTATAACGTAAAAAGAAATATATCACACATTTATGAAATAAAATAAATAAAAATATAGGGACAAATGACACTGATTGAGCTAGCCCCAAAGTAAGTTCGAGACTTGTGTTATGGGATACTAAGTCAACGATACTATATTTGATAACAAATACATATATAGATAAACATCCAATACCCAGAACAATTAAAGAAAGGCCATTTCTTTACTTGCCCTGACCGGGGATCGAACCCGGGAAGTCTGGATGGCGGACTAGCATCTGTATGCAGAGCCTAGGACGACCTTAAGACCTTCCAAGAATTTCCACGCATTCTCTCAATAGGCCCTCACGATCTACGCGAAAAAGGAACAGCTGGTACATTCCAAGTTTGTTTTTCTCCTAGACCATAGAAAAGTGTTCAATTTTAGTTATATTCGGATTAAACAGTGTACGTTATACACGCTGACACCGCTTCGAAACCGTAACTAGCGGTGGCGAACTGCATCCAAGTCACAAGTTCATCAGAGTTGATTATAAACCTTGTACTAACATGATACATCTCTGAAACCAGCGATCCTGCAAACTTCTTCTAAGTTTGCTTCACAGAGTTCGGTAATAAACCACCTCATATTACAGGACAGTTAATACGCAAACTTGATGTGAAGTGTACCTATTCTATATTGAATCTCCAATAGTTTGGAAAAGATTGTTGAAGCGATAAAGTTGTATTAATTATAATATGCATCATGGTCATGAAACAAACCTGTGATTCTACAAACTGTTTCAAAGTTCGCACTACAGAGTTTGATAGTAAAAAGTCCTGAGGGGTGCTTATAATAGTTAATCCAAAAACTTGCTACCTAGTGAACTAAGTGTCCTCTTTATTAAATCTCTTTTTCTGTGGAATAAATTAAACATTTTTTTCTCACATAATAAACCGGCAGTCCAACAAATAGCTTGTAAGTTTGTAGTAGAGGGTTTAATAATCATCAGTAGATAGTTTAATAATAATAATCAATCAATATGCCATGCCGCCTCCGCTGAGCTTTAGCAGACGTAGAAGACGTGCTGGCTTGACGTTGTCAAGGATGATATGCGTGCCAATGATTGCACAACCAAGGATGCTCAAGACAGTGCAAAAGTAACAGAAAAACTTCACATCATCACAGCTGAGAATGCAACTAAAAGTATGCTGAAACGAAAGAGAAAGAGAGAGTTTAATAATAATATATTTTATGTAATGACAAAATATTATTTTTTAATTACATTAAAAACTCAAATAACTAACTTAAATAATTAAAAAGGACATTTAATTAAGTATCAGTAACAACATCGCAACTGCTATCATCATTTAATTTAAGTGACTAGAAACAAATTAAAAGTCTGACCCGGTAGGTCCCTGGCGAGCTGTAAAGCCTGACACGTTTCCCAAACCAGCTGCACCAAGCTATTTCAAAGTTTCACGCTAGTTCAGTAATAAACCACCCTCTAACGGCTTGTGTGACTTATGAATTAATCTTCATTCTTGACACTACATTTTCTAACTTGTCCGCCACGTATTCATAAATAATTGTAATAAGGACGAAACATATAGGATAACAAATATTTGTTATTTTTTTTTATTCTAGTGTTAAAGAATTGAGAGCACTGCAATCAGAGAGCACTATTTTACAAGCTTTTATTTACTTGCAGTGTATTTTGTAAGTATGTATGATTGCCTAGGTAAAATCTTGCAACTCAATTTTCAGTAAGACTCGTTTGATGTGTCTTAACGAGCACTTTATGGTAGACGATGTCTAGGGTCTAGTCACGGAGAGGGAAGGTGGTCGATGGAACTTAGTAATAAAACGGCGCAATACTTTGGTCTTACAATAAAAGCTGGAACAAAAAATGAAAATTTTTCTGAAAAAACTTATTCCATAATCGATACTGGTAGACACGAATATAAAGTAACCATTTAAACGTGAGAATTCATATCCGTATTCATAATAGGTAATAATTACGAGTTACCTTGACGCTGTGTCGTATAGGGATGTCAAATGGAGACTACTACACCGACAAAAACGCATTCTTGTAGTAATATTATTTGAAGTCAAATATAGTCAACGCGTGGACTACGTTCTTGTCTTAAATTATAGACAGATAGAAATTCTTATAATTCTTAAAAAAAAATCTTTATGCACCCAAAAACGTACAACATTTTATTATAAGACGAGCTAAAATGATTTGAATATCTATACATGCAACTTTGCGATCTCCATCCACTTCCCTCACTTTACAAAATTTAATAAATAAATATATAGGGACAAATTAAACTGATTGAGCCTCAAAGTAAGTTCGAGACTTGTGTTATGGGATACCTACAGTACTCAACGATACTATATGGTATTTTATAACAAATACATATACAGATAAACATCCAAAATACATATATTTGATGATGATGATAATTTGAAAAAGGGCATTTTTCACTTGCTCTGACCGAACCCCTAATAACAAAGCGATATTCTGACATACGACCCGCTGAGAATGAATTTTCTGGATTAAAGGCCTGTAAAATGACATATGTGGTTTATGGCGGCGCTATACACTTCAAAACTGCTGGCTCAGTGTAATATTGCCACTTTAGACAAGTAATAAGATTAGTATTTGTGTTAGTCGAGCACAATGATTCCTTATTTTAGCTTATTTTATCCGGGTTCCGAAAGAGCGTAGCAAATGTACAGTAGTGCTGTTCCGGAGCCTGTGGTGCCATTTTTCAAACGCGGAGTCACTAAACGAACGGTTTGTATGGAAAAACATTCGTTTAGGTGACTCCGCCTGCCGATGAACGTGCGAATTAGAACCAAACGTGGGAATGCATTTTGTACATATTTTGTAAACCAAAAAGTTTTAGAAGCAGCCTCCGCCCAAAGTCATCCTTTCTATAAAGATGTAACACGAAAATTATGTAATCTTATAAAATTCCTATTCTACGCCGAAAACACGGGTAGAATGCTTCGCTGGTTTATTTGAACTTTTTCAAGGATATTTTTAAACATTGACTAAATAACTGTTTCAGACTCCTAGATTTGACGAGATCTGTGGTGTATGAAACTGTCCCACGAAATGACTTATGCTTGGTTTATTACTCTCGCTAGTACGTAAGTTCAGAATGGCTGACGTTTTACGAGAGGCGATAGAGCACAAAGGATAGCATATAAACTTAACACCTGTTGACAATATCCTTCACAACGTAGTTTGTAAATTTAAAAATGCATTTTTGTTACAACGAATTTAAAATTATAATTTTATTAAAAATATCCATTTCGAATCCGTTATCAAAACATGAAATAGGAATAACCGTCTGGCATTGGGGAATGGAATGGATCAAACATTCCTCTTTTTTCTCAGGATTTTAAAAAACGATGTTTACAAATGTAAAAAGAAAGAATTAAGTAAAATGGACTCCATACAGCATGTCGTCGCCATTTCTTTGTAACTTGCGCCCCGTCTGTTCCAGCACTTTCTTCTCCCATGGATGTCGTAAAAGGCGACTAAGGAAGATATAGACAGGCCTTTGTCACTCCCCGTTTAGGTATCGGAAATATACCAACATTATTCCTATGCGCGCGGCGACCACTCCGGAGAGGGAATTCAGTTAAATGAATCGTTGGTTCAGAGCACCGTCTGTCCCGGTCCTAAGGGGCGATGACAAAAACGTAAAGAGACAGGAATTCATCTCAGATTGCACGAGATTGAGTCGGCTACTAGCAGTATTAATTATGCAACACTTAGTCAGCTCGTCTGCGACCCAGTTTGGGTTCCCGTACAGGCGCGATCGCGTCGTGTCGCAGGGAGTCACGAAAATTGCATAATTATGTGCATACCGTGTTAATCGAATTCAAATAACTTTCAAAAGTAAATGTTGCTTAGTTCATGAAGAAAGCATACAAAAAAATATACCTAAGTACTAAGTAGTATTTACCAGATCCAAAACTGCTACATACTTACCTAAAAATCTTTTTTTAACAATGCCAAAGATAAAAAATACCATTATTAAATCATTATAGCAACGGTGTTTAAAAAAAAAACTACAAAGCTCTATATCCTACATAACACAATTGAAAACGTAGAAAGACGGGGATTTATCTCAGATTGCACGAGATGGCAACGGTGACTATTAATTTTGCACGCTTAGTCAGCTGACAGCGACCCAATTTGGGTTCCAGGGGGACAGGCGCGATCTCGTCGTGTCGCAGAGGTTCACGAAAATTGCATGTGTGCATTCCGTGTCAATAAACCAAGTTAAAATAACCAACAGGAATAAGTTACTACGTTGCTTGATAGCAGGATTACGGTTTTTGCACATTTTAAAAAGCAGGTGTGACCACAAGTGGCATTAAATACTTTAGTATTTAATGCCACAAGTGGCATTCAATACTTTAGTATTTAATGCCACTTGTGGTCACACCTAAAAATGAAATTGAAAAAATTTTGACTTAATTTTTGAGGTTTGCTAAAAACGAATTAAACGTAGAAAAACAGCAATTCTACCATACTTTTTTTAATATATATATAATTTAACAGTATCTTGCTGGTACATTAAGGTGAGAACTTTCTACGAAACTGCATGTTTCTTACTACATGTTACTAATTCTTAAAGTAGAAACTTTTGTAATCGTGGAAAAACTATGAAAAGCAAACACAAAGAGATAAGATATTTCGTCAAACGCGAGACACAAGATACATCAACATAAGGAATGTAAGAACATCTATCATTGGTTCCAGATAAAGAGAACAATAGTCAATTGATAGGGCGACAAGCGACGATTAATTTGTCATCAATAATGCTAACGGTAAATGAACAGTTTGCCCTGCGAAGGCCTGACCTTAAATAGGTTGTTACTCTCAATAAAATGTCCTGCTGGTAAAAGTAGGTTAAAATGCATCGTGCTGCGTGCATTGTTTAAGAAATGAAGCTATAAAACGAAGACTGCTCGCAAATTAACACGGTTGTCGTCAACTCCAGCAATTCGATTTCGGGTTTAGGACTCAGAGATGGGAATATTCTAGAACTCTCCCGTGCTTTCCGTTTATTGTCTAAGTTAATTGAGAATGTAGAGTATTGTTAATTTAAAGTTAAGTTTTGTTATAAAACAAAAAGTATTAGTACGAAATTTCATCGATGGTACGAAGCGAACATAATAATTTTATGGTTATATTATATAGTAATACTTTAAATGTGACCATTCAAACCTTATCTCTTTCAACATTTTTCCTACAGTACACTACAATAATATTGCGACAAATTATGCCTAAAACTTAAAAAAATTAGCGACAGAAGCTCTAAATCAATTGCTAATAACTTCCAAGGAAAAATCTCGTAATCTCTCCCTCAATGAGATATTAGCTTTAAAATATTACTCTACGAGTAGTAAATTTGAAATCTTGCAAACGGCAAATTGTGTAATGTAATTACCTAAGTTTTAATAATATTGAGAGTGACTTTCGAATTAAAATTCTAGAAGTTTCAAAGAAAACAGGAACCGCAATTGGACTGCGAACGAGAAGTCATCGAGTTGATTACTTCATTTTAAAGTTATACAGACTGAGCGTTAAGAAAACAGATTACAAGCGTCCGATAGTCGCCTATTTAAGTTGGTCTATCTCGCTGCAGTATTTCCAGTCCAAGTTTCTTAGTTCTGAAGTCCTAAGTCCTTCATTTGACTTAGGTTTGGTCTCTCCTGCCCATTAAGGAGTAAGATCTTTGTCCAATCTATTAAGTTGTTGACGTCTTAATATCGTTGTTCTCATCATCATCTTCCTCGTCTTCTCCCTATTTGAAGTCGGCTCAGTATGTTGATGCCCTTCATAGTTTTCTATAAAATTTACCATATCTATACTAGCCCCCCTCTCCTTCATGTCCCGCTTCACACATTCCACTACGTCTTTCTATTCTAGATCGTCTATCTCTGTGGCTATCCACCTTCAAGTTAACCATTTTATTTGCCAAATTTTCGACATCACGCCTCTTGACACGACCATATTATGTTAAATATTGGTTTTTTAACGTCTCTACAATCAGTGCTACTCTTAAACTGCCTCTTATATATTCATTACTGATCTTATCTATCTTCATCACCCTACACATCCACCTAATCGTAACTTATGTTCTTCGTTATTCTTCGTAGCCCTATATTCCCCCCATACAACAAAGCAGGTCTTATCACAGTCTTATACATCTTTCTCTTCAGTTTCAATGGGAGCGCCGTAAGACTGATCCTAGGTACTTAAAAAAACCGTACAAACTGGCAGCGAAGCGTCACTGATTTTAACAGTAGTAGCGCTAAAAATCGCTGTTCTGGATAAATGATTAAAAGATTTGAATGATGTTGTTTGGTATATGAAAATAAAAAGATGGATAACAAGGCCTACAAAGTTGCTATCTGTCAAAAATTTGGTGCATCGTCCATCACCGACGCAATGTTTGCACGACACGGTTCAAAGATAAACATCTACAGCAAGTGCATATTGCAACTAAAATAGATCAGAGAAACAATAAGAGGAGAGAGTATTTTCTCAAAAATATCTGAGACAATAGTTTAGACTGATTTTCTTTAATACTATATACCTGGCACCAACATGATTTATAATAAGACGTTATAATTTTCGTGTAAAACACTCAATCAATATCATATATATATATATATATATATATATATATATATATATATATATATATATATATATATATATATATATATATATAAAAAAGAATTTTACCGTCGTTCATGTCAGTGAAACTGCTTTTTGTGTTTTCCAGAAGATCGTAGAAGGAAATCAAGTAATTCATTTTAAATTACAAATAAAAATATAAATATTTATATATACATGGACAAATAAAACTGATTGAGCCAGCCCAAAAGTAAGTTCGATACTTGTGTTATGTGATACTCAACGATACTATATTTTATAACATAGATAACCATCCAAGAGCCAGGAAAATTTGAAAAAGGCCATTTTTCAACTTGCCCTGACCGGGGATCAAACCCGGTGTGTTGACCGTTGGTGAATCTCTTTTGCAAAATTCCCTTTTTAATTTTAACTAAGCGCTTTCAGTCTTATCATTATACAACACGGATTAACTTTGTTAATAGGTTTACTCTTTCCACCTAGAATAAGTCAATGTATGTCACTTTCTTATCCATCAGTGTCAACTTCATTTGGGCCGATAATGGTTAAACTACTAACTTTAGTCCGTGTTTTGTAATATTGATTAGGTTTTCGAGACATTGAAGAAGAAGAGACGTTGCATACGAATTTTTTGCAATCTCTTTCTTCCCCTGATCTAAAACAGGTATGTATTATACCATATACAGCAATGTTTACGTTACAAAGTGGCACAGCACAGCTGTTCAACAAATAGACTACTTATATGATACAATTTACTGGGCTTGTTTGCACGTTGGATTTTGTAAGGGTGCTGACTAAAGTTTTACCAAGTTATGAAATTGCTATGAACGAGGTATGGTTTGTTAGGTTTTAAAACTGAGCATATTTTTGTCATTGAAACTTTATTTTTAACTGTAACTAAAATATTATCCGTTACCATTATTACCGTAACAAATATACCAGTAACTAAAATTTCATTAGTTACCAAGCTAAAGATATTACAATCAGCCCTCAGTTTTTAAAACTTCATCAACTTTAAATTGCGAACTTTACGCTTAAATAAAGTACATTTCGAAGATTCATATATAATACGGTTTAATATTTTAATATAATATATAATTTCTTTTTTAATAAAATTGGTAACAATTTAGACCATATTATAACTTAATTCTACGAGTTTAGTAGCAGTTTGTAAGACACTAATACTAGATGATCCGTCTCAGTCACGTATCGTAAGATAAATGCGAACATAAAAGCCATTTGGAAGCAAATAAACAGTATTATGTTAGTTATTCGGTCACACGGTTGTAAGGCAGCCAAGTTCGGATAATTGCCTATTTAAATGTTATCAAACTAGACTTCACAAATACATTCGTAAAGTTTGTCTATAAAACGAAATTGGTTAATGAAAAAATTTATACGGCTATTTTTAAGATAAAGATTCTTCTTACTACTACTACTTGTATCTATTTGGAATAATAACCAAAACGGGGGATTTTTATTTTTACGACTGATTTCCTGATTTTACGTTAGTAAATATGTTAATATTTACCAAGATTGAAACACTATTTGTACTCATTTGTTTAGTAATTAATTTTAAAGCGATTTGAATTTTTTTCAACGCATGTAACAGTTACAAATAACATCAAATACGATAGAAATCCCTTCCCGCCGTTTGGCAAGTATGTTTCGCAACCAGTTGTTAAAAAAGAAGTAATAATCTTAGCGAAGCCAAAAAGAAGGTTATGTCTTTTGCTATTATGTAATTATGTATTTATCTATGTTCATCTGTTTCCTCGTATCATCAATAGTATCCATAATACCTTGCTTGACAATTATGGTATCGTTGGAATCGTCTTATATAGTTGTCTGCTGTAATACAATGAAACTATACAATTAAACTACATACCTTTCCTTTTAAATGTTGTGCCTAGTAGTACATATGTTTTTAAATAAACTGAAGACGGAACTTGGCCTCTTTTCCACTCTTTTCTAACTAAGCGAGATACTCTAAGGCTTAGAATTTATGGAACACTCCGTTTTCAGCTCATAATTCCGAGGCGTTTGAGAAATCTTGGGAATCTCGTATAAAATGGTCAGAAATGTTACGTAAAGATGTTGTGTTAGTTCATCCATCACCGCTTTTGTGTGGAAGGAAATGTATAAAGTCTATATAGTGATCCATCCTCGCTACTTTATTTTATTTTTACATGCTATACATATGTTAACCCTCTCATATTCATACAAAATCTGCAGTCCTAAATCAGTCATACAACGAGTATGCTAACAATTTAAGAGGAAACACTAAGGTCGAGATGACTGAAAAATTGGTATTTGTAATATTATAAAATCTATTGCTGTTGTCGCTCTATCGCCGAACCACCTGTCGTGTTGATAGAGATAACAACAGCTCGGACCGAAAATACCTATGAAAAGTATACAAAAAATTAACTTTTCATAGACCTCTGACTTTTCCTCTGAATTTTGACCGATTCAATTTCTTTTTTCATAAAAAGAATTAAGAAAAGCGGCTATATTTTCACGTTTACATTTTATAATATAATTTCGTCTTTGTTTGCTAGATGTTGGAACACAGTGGAAAATCTTACCAATGTTTCAAGTTAATGGAGGTTCGTATCTCTTATAATAATAAAATTATGAAAAAAAAGAACGTATATAAAGCGCCTTGCTAATATATCTAAAGATTGTTGTTGGATAAAATCATTGCTCTACTGGCACTTCCGGTGAGGAATCAGGGGGACTACGTTTGTATGGAAATACGGCCAAAGGATTTCCTCTTAAGAAGTGCAGACGTTTTATGCAATTGAAGAAAAAATTACAAAAATAAACAAGGCTTCTTAAATCAGAAGCGTTATTATGAGACTGATTTGAGGAGTGCAGGCTTTTTACGAATATAAGAGTAACTCTCCTTCACAAAACTTAACTATTAATTAATATACCAACTAGTTATATAACATTTTTTATTATTATGTATGAGATCATTTTTAGTTTGGGAATTCTTTAATTTTTATTTTCTTTCTTAACTTGGTACCTAGAGTATAAAAAAATAAATCAGCCAAACATTATTTGAGAATGAAGCCTTTGTTACTCGTATAAGGCTAATTTTTAATTCAGTACTCTTGTAAATTTCAAACTTTCCATTTAAGCATCTAAAAACATTTTCATGATGATTTAAACAGAACAAGATTCTTTTTTTGGAATTTATGATACCAAAAAAAATTTTAGTATACTCGTCAAAATCAAAGGTGGGTGAACTAGTGAAAATGGTGTTAAATTGATGCATTAAGATTACGTGCTTATTGAATGAACATAATAAACGATAAATGTTATTAACAGTTGGAAAACAAGCTAAGTGACTGCCGACATATCAAGGATAAAGAAAAAATCAAGAAAAAATAAACGAAAATACCTTATATATTTTTTCAGTCAGCTTTGTCACTCAACACAGCTATTAATCTTTAATAAACCGCCACAAAGCTTTCGAGGAAAAAGAACAGTAATCAAAACATGTGTCATATTTTTTTATTCTCATTTTCGCACGACCTACTTCCGGCTTCAAATTGCTATCGAACCGAAAATGAGTTTTCAAGACTTTTCAGTAGGGACCAATTTAGTATTACGTATGCAAAATTTGGTCATTTTAATCTCTCTTGTCAGCAGAAATAAACATGTCTCTATACTTAGATGAGCTTTAAAATGTATTTTATTACAAGGCAAGTACCTATATCTTTAGTAGATTTTATGTTGCTGTTTAGACCAAATTTATAAAATTATGCAAAGAAATACGAATAGTGACTAAAAAATTAACATAACTATGTAATCAACGTGACCGTACGATGTCATAACAAATAAGCAAACTAAAGACTCTCCTACTTTGATGCCGAAGTAATACTTGAATGGCCCTAGAATGTTTACTTAATCAAATTGGAATCGGAAGAGCACTTTATTGTTACGAACAAAGGACTCGGACTCCGGAAAGTTGTGGATTCAGAAAGATTTTCGCGCGAAAAGACCGCGCTGGTCCTTTCATGCTTCGCGGCATGAAGTTTTTGTCAAGTTACAACTTACTTAGGTTGCTTTTATGCTAACATTTTTATTAGATACAAGTAAATATATAATAAATAAGAAATACATTTTTCATGCTGTATGCGTGTTTTATATTTACTCATAGAAGTCTCCGAGTAAGTCGTTGTCTCCACAGTCAAAGTTCTGGTTCATCGCAGCGATATGACCACCGTGCCACCCTCTATACTGGCTTTATGAACACGGCGATAATACCATCTTTGATACGACGACGCGACTTATTTAAATTAACTTGGTACAAAATGCTCGCCCGAGAAGGCAACGGCTATGTTATCTAATAAGGGTTCCGTACCCAAAGGGTAAAAACGGGCCTCTATTCCTAAAAATCCTTCTGTCCGTCTGTCAATCTGTCACCAGGCTGTATCTCATGAACTGTGATAGATAGACAGTGGAAATTATCACAGATGATGTATTTCTGTTGCTGTCGAACCGAAATTGAGTTTTCAAGACTTTTCGTTAGGGACCAATTTAGTATTACGTAAGCAAAATTTTGTTATTTTTAATCTCATTAAAAAATGGTTGACTTGAAAGTAGACGGGTATAGAGGAAGGGGAAGACCGAGAAAGACGTGGGAAGAATGCGTGAGATCGGATATGGGGGACGGGGGGTTAGTACAGAGATGGCGAAGGACAGAAACTTATTGAGAGAGTTTACATACAGAGCCGGCCCCAAATAGGGAAAAGGCGAGGAAAGAAGAAGAAGATGTATGTTTGTTGCCGCTATAACGACAAATACTAAAAAAGAATTAAATAAATATATAACACAAACGTCATTTTTTAAAGATAGTGGTGCGGAACCTATCGTGCGCAAGTCCCACTCGCACTTAGCTGGTTTTATTTATTGCCACAAGACGATACTACTGCACTCCAGTCTGTCTATGGCCACGAATAAAGGAACTGTTTTGAATCTCAGCCTTAATAAATAAATAAATTGTTGCTATACTTACAAAAATAATAAAAATCCATGTAAAAAGAATCTTGAAAGTTTCAGTATCTTATTTAAAATATTGTATTTAGTTGAATTTAAAATAATACATTGCCAGAAATAGGTGACATACTTAAATTTCAGGCCGAAAAAAGACGTTATTTAAGGACACGCTGTCAAAAGTTTATCGCTCTCCCGTATTGAAATAATGTCTTCAACAATTACAACTACACAGACTCCGGCAGCAGACGTGACTTGTGTTGCAACATCGGAATTTTGTTCATCAAAAATGTAAGTTTAAAATTCATAGAGCTAAAATAAGGAGTCGAAATGCGAAAAGTACTGACTCCGAACTCCGAGCTCAGTAATATCACTAGGTTTTGTCAAAATTACTGCAGTTTGTCCAATGAATTCTACCAAAACTATAGAGAGTTACGATGCCATGCCACAGACAGACAGATTGGCGTCGAACGAATACCACCCCTCTTTTTGCTTTTTTGGTTAAAAATACTGCCAATGATAAAAAGGTACATTAATTACGAATTCCCAATTTAGTATTCACTTTTACAAATTAAAGAGTATTTCAATATTCAAAGACTTTACCCGAATTTTACTAAGCCTAAGAAATTCCCAAAGATTTTAGGACAATCCTATTAACATGCATAATAGAGGCCGATCCTCCAAAGGTATTGTCACTATCCAACCCTTAAGTAGCATTAAAAATAAATCTGTCAGGACAAAGGGGATTGTCCCTTTCGATCGAGTAATTTTAGTCGATAAAGATTCCGTAGAACTTTATATAAGCTTCTTCTTTATATCGATTTGTGGGTAAAGTTGATAATTGAAAATTTCTTGGCGGTATTATTGGAAAAGTTTGGCGTCCACGTTAGTGAACGGAGTTGCACGGCGGAAGGAGAGGAATTTTGTAATTGTCTTGAAATTGGGCCTCTGGTCTTGCTATACCCACATGTGTGCTACAAACTCAGGTGAAGCTAGGTTAAAGTTTTTTTATTAAAAAACTTATGTACTTTCTTGAGAACTTTTCAACATAAATTGAGACGAAAGTTCTAATATTCTCAAGGAAATGAAATGATTGTCTCGCGTTTCCGTGACACTTCTACAAAATAATATCGTCGAGGTAAATTTCATTCATCCACCCTTTTTACTGAACTGCACCAGAAGGAGGGTTATGTTTTTCGAAAGTATGTATGTATACTTGTTTGGCACGCTCTATGGCCTGAACAACGACTCGATGGATTTAAAACCTTAAGAGGTGTCCTCAGATTCGTCTCAATTCTGAGAGTGACACTGGGTATTTAAAAAGAAAGTCGGGTTGTTTATTTAATTCTTGGGTATTAACATAATTAAACTAAATTTTGTCTCTTAAAATTTTTAACCCATGTATGTTTTGTAAGTAGGTAGATAAAATTAAATGGATCCCTTTAACGCTACAAAAATGGTGATTAACAGTTATCACACAATCTTACTGACATTGCATGTTCACCTCTAATAACAATCATTATAATTATATCGAATCGCGTGATAATTATCACTAAAGGTAGAATACTGCCATTTATACGTTAATGTTATTGCGCCTCATGTTAAACAAAATATTAATGATACATTCTCTCGCCTATTAAAATCACACAGGTTTGAAATTATACTCGTACGTATGTAGTAGGTATGTAACTAACAAAGTCTTTCCTTCTGATGCATCAAACTACGCCAAAACGGGAATCTGAATTTATATTCCCGTTTAACAATTATCCAACTTTACCTCGGCTAAAGTTAGACTAGATAATAAACACAGTTGAACTAAACACAGTTAACTCAGGTACACGACCGCGAAGAATGTCGACTCCATTAATTCGCATCACTAAATTATCGTCAGTACAGATAACGCAAAATGTAGTTACCAACTTTTCTCATTCGTTTGTTTTGTATTTTAGTTGGAACATTTATGACGACTTCCGTGGCGTAGTGGTCACCATGCTAGTCCGCCACCCAGAGGTCTCGGGTTCGATTCCCGGTCAGGGCAAGTTGGAAAATGGCCTTTATCAAATTGTCTTGGGTCTTGGATGTTTATCTATAAAGTATTTGTTATAAAATATAGTATCGTTGAGTTAGTATCCCATAACCCAAGTCTCGAACTTACTTTGGGGTAACTCAATCTTGCGGCCATAGTGCAGGATTGGTTCCGTGCGCCGGTAGAGGTGGAGATAGAGGACGAGACGGAGTGGTTCCGGGGTGCTATGACTGCTATTTGCGATGCGTCGATGCCCCGGTCCAGTACTCGTACTCCCAGAAGGTGGGTGTATTGGTGGTCACCTGAGCTTTCGCAGTTACGCGAAGCGTGCATAGTAGCGAGACGCCAATACGCCCGACACCGAAGAAGGCGGCGCCGGAATGAGACTGAGGAGGCTGCCTTGCTGACTGCCCTGATGGAGGCAAAATGTGCCCTAAAGGAAGCCATTGCACAAGCGAAACAGTTAGCTAGACAAGAGTTGCTGGCAACACTTGACCGCGATCCATGGGGACGGCCATACAAGGCAATCCGTAAAAAGATTGGCCCCTATGCCGTCCCACTGACGCAGAGTCTTCAGCCGCAGCTCCTGAATGAGGTAGTCGGTTGCGGTTCCCACAAAGAGTGGAATTTCAGCCCCCCATTATGCTCCCTCCTATGACGGGTGTACGGGGTGAGGAACGAGAAGTTATCCCCGAGATAACCCGGGGCGAGCTGGGCGCTGCTGTGTTAAAAACGCGCGCCAAAAACACCGCCCCGGGCCCAGACGGAGTGCCGGGTCGAGCTCTCGTCCTCGCTCTGAATCACGATGGTTTAGAGGAGCGACTGAGGGGCCTTTTCGGTGCCTGTTTTGTGCAGGGAAGATTCCCCCAGGCGTGGAAGAAGGGACGACTGGTCTTGTTAAGGAAGGAGGGACGACCGGCGGATTCCCCATCTGGTTTTCGTCCTCTCGTGGTGCTTGATGAGGTGGGCAAACTGCTAGAAAGAGTCACTGCAAACCGCATTGTCAAGCACCTCGAAACGACTGGTCCGGACCTCGCGGATTGCCAGTATGGGTTTCGCCGTGGAAGGTCTACCATCCACGCCATCCTGAAGGTAAGAACTGTAGCGCAGGAAGCAGTAGCCCAGGGTAAGGTCGTCTTGGTGGTGTCACTTGACATCACCAATGCCTTTAACACCCTCCCTTGGGCTTGCATAATGGAGGCGCTCCAGTTTCACGGAGTGCCGACATACCTGCGCCGCCTAGTTGGGAACTACCTCTCGGAGCGAAATGTTGTCTTCCCTACACAGAATAGTTGGAAGGAAAGGCAGATGACGTGCGGTGTTCCACAGGGGTCTGTCTTGGGGCCACTCCTGTGGAACATCGGCTACGATTGGGTTCTACGGGCGGCCAATCTTCCTGGAGTTGAGTTAATCTGTTACGCCGATGACACACTTGTGGCCGCCCGTGGTGCTTCTTTCCGCGAGGCGTCTGTACTCGCAACGGCGGCTGTCGCACAGGTGGTGCGCCGAATCCACCGGCTGGGCTTGGAGGTGGCGCTACACAAATCCGAAGCGCTGTGTTTTCACGGTCCCCGGGGGGCGCCGCCTGCAGGCTCTTGCATAATTGTGGGTGGAGTCCAAATTGCCGTCAAGCCGACGATGCGGTACCTAGGCGTCGTCCTTGACGGCATGTGGAACTTTGGTGCTCATCTTGCGCAGATGGTGCCGCGAGCAATAGCGGTGGCTGGAAAGCTGGCGCAACTTTTGCCCAACCTGGAGGGTCCTGATGCGCCCTGCAGGAACCTGTACATGGGGGTCGTGCGGTCCATGGCCCTGTACGGCGCCCCAGTGTGGGCAACGGCCCTGACTCGCGATGGAATCGCCCTCTTGCGAAGGTCACAGAGGACGATAGCGAACAGGGCCATTAGGGGGTATCGTACGACCTCCTGTGAGGCAGCCTGCGTGTTGGCCGGTTCTGTACCCTGGGATCTGGATGCCCTTATCCTCGCGTCTTTATTTGTCTGGCGCGAAGAGGAACTAGCCCGGGGTCACAGACCAGCCCCTCGGGAGATAGAGGGATACAGGAATGAGTTGCGTCAGCTCGCCATTGATGAGTGGGTCCACAGGCTGGAGCAGCCCAGTTTTGGGCTCAGGACCGTTGAGGCGGTCCGGCCAGTCTTGGCTCAGTGGTTGACGAGGCGCCACGGCGTCTTGACGTTCCGTCTGACACAGATACTCACTGGACGTGGTTGTTTCGGTCGGTATCTGTGTCATAGAGCGCGTCGGGAACCGACTTCTGTCTGTCACCACTGTGACGGCTGTCTGGACGAGGACGCCCAACACACCCTAGCGGACTGCCCAGCCTGGGCGGAAGACCGCGCAGAGTTGTGCGCGGTTGTGGGGGACGACCTTTCACTGCCGACTGTGGTACGTCGCATGGTCGACAGTGAGACGTCGTGGACAGCAGTGCAGGCCTTTGCGGAGAGCGTCATGCTCCGCAAAGAGGCGGCGGAAAGAGACCGGGAGGCAACAACCGACCTAGCCATCCGCCGCCGGCGCACAGGACTCAGGAGGCGGGCCTATAACCTGCAACTAGTAGTAAAACTTTTCACATATTATGTATTTCTATTGCCTATAATGCTGTAACAACAAATACTAAAAACTGAATAAAATAAATAAGGGGAGTTCCCATACAATAAATGTGATTTTTATAGATAATGGCACGGAACCCTTAGTGCACGAGTCCAACTCGCACTTGGCCTGTTTCTGTACCTTAACGCCCAAAATCACGATCTATCGATAATTATTGGGTCTTGCAAAGACAGACTCGCGAGAGCGACTAGTTGTTTTCTACTTCTAATTGTTGTTTTCATAAATAAATTGCAGCATGTTTTTCATTTATTGCAGAGTTATGACTTATGAATTATGATAAAGCGTAAAACGCCATGCATGCGTGTGTATTTAGGTTTAATATATAGCCATATATGTATTTTACGAGACCGATAAAGCTTGATAAGTAAAATAAATGCCCTATCAACCGAGTTACGATATATTTTCTGGTATTGAAAATAAAAATTAACACACAGAAGGATAATAAATATCGCCCGTCATTCCTAAAACTGCAATAAAGGCTGATGAAAAATACCTAAGGGAATTAAAAAATGCTTAATATTACATTGGATTTTTTAGATTTTTATGCAATGCAAATAAACGTGAAATAAGTCTAAAAGTATTAGATTTAGGCTTTGTTTCGGCTATTCATTACATTTTATTTACATTTTCATGCATTGCAGATAGATTTTCCTTGTCATTTATTGGTCATATGCGAAATTATTCGAAAACCTAGTTGGCAAAATGGACTGGTGGTATTGTCCATCTGGTAGCACAATTTCGAACTTACAGACCACGAGATCGGATTTATTACCACAGAGGTTTACCTTCAGCGATGAATTATATGCATTATGTATAAACAATAATTAGGAATATGACTTTCAAGAAATACCATTTTATGCATATACTTATGTTAAATGCTGAAAAATAAATATTTAATAAAATACCACTATGAAGAAAGTAAAAAACTAATTATGTATCAGTCACGGAGTGCAAACATATTGCACGTCGCAGAACAATATTTAAAAGCCATCAAGAATGTACTTATACAAAGAAAACGAAGGGGACGCATAATGAAAAATATCCCCTTAACGTAAACCTTGCGTAGGGAGGGCTGCGATATCAAACCTAAAAACTAAATTGTTACTGGTTGATAAGCTATTTTGATTTTTTTTTTATTTATAGGGTCTCTCAACGTGTCCAGGTTTGGTAGTTAGTGCATTTTGAAGTAAGATACTTTGAAAGGTCTAAATTTTGAAGCAGTACATTAACTTTAGGCAATTGTTTTCTTCATCTTTGTTTCCGAGGAAATAAGTCCAGGAAGCACCCCACCTTAAATTGCAGTTTTATTAGTACTTGTCGGTAATGCCAACAATTTTTATTGCTACAAAACTGTGTTTCAGGAAATCACGACGAATGTTATAATTCGAGAATGACTAAGATTAATTTAATATCTACATAAAATAGTGGTTTTATCAAAAGAATGTATTTTAAAATATAAAGTAAATAAAAACTTAACTACCAAATTATGAAAAATAATAAAAATCTTTCGTATTTCGTAAAATACTTCGTATATCACATGTGTTTAGGTGTATGTAGAAAATTCCAAAGTAAAGCAAACTTGCTACGCTGCAACCTCCGGTCCCTTTATCCCCTATTGTCTACAGATGTTTCATATATAAAATATTTATTGAAGTCGTAAATATTGTCGTCTATTCATATATTTATGAGGCAATAAATTGATAATGACAAGAACTTTCATTTCAACAATATTGTATCTATGTGTAAATTTTTAGATAATTTTATTCAATTTATTAGAAGCGTCTACTCTTTTACTAGAAGTCACCTTGTCATTCTTAAGAGAAAAAGTTCACAATGTAATATAGTTGCTGAGGTATTTTGTCTCGATTTATGTAAGGACCAAGGAAAACTACATATTCCAAAAAAAAAGCATAGTTTTTTTTGTTTTTAGTGTATTGTGTGTAAGTGGCCTATATACATTCGTATGAGATTTTCAAGCTGCCGAAAGACATCTGACATAGCTTGACGACTGCCATACAATGATGAAAGCTGGGGCCAACGGCTTTACGTGCCTTTTGAAGCACGGAGGAGCTCAATTATTTTCATGCTACTTGTGGTCACCCATTTACACCAACCACACCCAGGGTTGCTTCACTTGCAAAAGCACTAGCAATGCATACGATACATCTCAGCAGGCCAACGAGTTTCTCAAAATCTCAAAGTTTTTGAATACTAAATGAATCGGTTTTTATCATGTATGTATTTAAGTCAAATACACGGAAACTAACTTGGAATAGCTACTCATTCCTCCAAATAATGAAAGTTTAAATCGAGAGCCACGTACAGACGTACAAATAGACATTGCTTTATTACTCGAATGGATTCACAAGGCAGATAGCGGGATGAACTCTGCTATTTACCGGTTTATGGCGTATAATGTATATGAAAGGTTTCGCTTGACCTTTTTAGGGTTCCGTACCCAAGGGGTAACCCAGGGGGTAAACGGAACCCTATTACTAAGACTCCACTATACATCTGTCCGTCTGTCTGTCATCAGGCTGTATCTCATGAACCGTGATAGGTAGACAGTTTAAATTTTTACAGATAATCTATTTCTGTTGCCGCTATAACAAGAAATATTAAGTAGGGCTTCCATACAACAAACGTGAATTTGTATCGACAATGGTATGGAGTTTGACTCGCGCCTGGCCGTTTTTTAGGTTTCCGTAAAATTTCGTACAAATTCAGTTTTTAGGCGTTTTTAGAGGCATAAACCCAAGGTTGGCATTCGTTACTACGGAGCCCTACACTGCGCGTGGCCCGACACGCACTTGGCCAATTATTTATTTTTAGTTGTTACTCTATAACAACTAAACAATAAATAATTGGCCACTCACTATCTTGTTTTCCTTTTACATATACGTGGTAGCAACTGTTTGATGTATGTTATAGTGAGTTTATTACTTTTATTAGAAAACCCCGAAAACCTTATATAGAGAGCTATATAAGGTTTTCGGGGTTTTCTAATAAAAGTAATAAACTCACTATAACATACATCAAACAGTTGCTACCACGTATATGTAAAAGGAAAACCAGATAGTGAGTGACACATTTTGATGTTGATAATGAATGCTATATAAGTGATAAAAGTGATGTTACCTGTGTTGTACGAACTCCAACAAGGAAAATATCTTCAATCAAATCCAATGTAATAAGAACAAAAGATTTTTTGTATCATACTTATGAAACTCTCCCATGGAAGAGACCTTTGCCCAATAAAGGGAGAGAACAGATTAGTGAGAGAAAAAAAACATAGAACTGTGACGTATGAAGAGACATGAAAGAACTTTTTATATTTAACTCGAAAATATACTTACTCGTTATTCAAAATGAGGTTTAAACCGATACATAAATGTTAGTTATTTACTCACCACAGCAAAGACCGGTAAAAATGACAGACAGCATCAGTCAGGTAAAATGGCAGCCCTAAGTTTTACTCTCACGGACGCGGTGTGGACGAACCGCTGCATCTATGGTGGTGTGACAATTTTTCTCTGATTGTATGGAGTATCAGAGCTGTGCACATGGTTTATCTTAAACTATGACTGTTCGTGCTTTCATGGCGAACGTCGTGTCGTACAGCTAAGTAAAACAGCTGGCGGACAAGAGAGACTAATACCTACAAGTTTTTTTTACAGGGGTTAAAAGAGGATTCGTACTCCATTGACATGAGCATAGCTGTTAAATAAAGATTATTATGTAAGTTCTTACGTACTTAGTAAGATCAAACGTACCATCGTAAGATCGTCACTTTATACCCGGGAGATGAAAGATCGCTCGATATATGATACGCGCGAGATGTCGTCGCCGGTATTTATAGACGTGCGTTGACCGCAGTTGCTAGGATACGCTCGTTATTAAATCTGATTAATTGTGAGCTGGAATATTATACATGTATTTAATTATATAGCACATATAATCAAATACATGTATAATTTTTTAAAGCCTGCAGAAACAGAAGATGTGACTTAGATAATTTTTCAATACAAAAACCCAACTTTCATACCAGCGACAGAAAGATAATTTTTCATAGAAAATCTAAATACGCAGCAATTGTTTTACTTAGATGATATATTTATCCAGTAACCTACCTATTTTGTTTTGAAGACCAAAGTCCTAAACAGTTTGTTTTTTGATACTGTGATACTTGTTTTTCGTGCCTATACGTATAACATTGGACCCAAAGAATTATTAAAAGATGTCTCTTGCAAATTGCATCCAATATGCGAGTTCGATCAAGTTGCAAACCTGTGCTGCCAATTTTTTATTGACAGCTGAGATCAACAGTATTTTACCTCGCTTAGGTAATCTTCAGATTTTAACATTAAGGTATATTCCTCTATGCTTAGCGTTTTGTGGACACATCAGAGAAAAACAAATTTTTGGCTGTCTCTATCGTCTCGTCCGGACGCTGTCACTGACATTTGTCTAGATCGTCCTTCTGTTTAAAGCTCATACTCGTTAAAATATACCGTCTTATTATAAAAACAGGACTAACTTTGTTACTGGGTTTAAACCATTATCGGCCCAAAATGAATTTGACATTGACAGGTGACATAGTGTGATAGTAATAGATGTCAACTTGATCTGGTCGGATAATGGTTTAAACCTAGTAATAAAGTTAGTCTGGGTTTTATAATAAGACGTATAGAGACAAAATTAAAAAATTAAAAAAAGTTATGTAAATATGTTAATCACATCAAATAAATGTAAAACATATTTCTAAACTAAAATATGGCAATATCTGGCACGTTACTTTTATATATTACATTCCAATTCAGTCCATGGAGACTTCTGCAAGGTTTCAAGAGTATAAATTGGTAACAACATTCTCATGTGATTTTCAGTACAATCATCTGCTCCTTTTACTTTTTTTTTTGTCAATTTAAACTGTTGTCACTTGCGCACAGATATTTTTTTTATATAAAAAAGAATGTATCATGTTTTGCCGCATTTAAATAAAGAAACAAGTTTATTTCGCTACTTCCCTATAACTCCAATCAGACATTTTTTTCTGAATGTCTAATCGATCATTTTCTATAGGATTTGTAAAAAATATAGACTAATGATGTTAATTTTTTTGTTTACTGATACTTTCTTGAAGTCAAATAGCGTTCTTAATATTTGTTTTTCTGTAATATTAAATCTTAAATAACATTGAAAATGGATATGATCATAGTAAAATTTATTTTGAGACGTTTTATTTTCTTAACAGTACCAAACATTAGTTAATATCAAATAATTTACCTATCCCTGTAACCAATTCTTAGAGGTAAAGATGAAAAAAAGATGAGCGCCATCTGTCTTGAGTAGAAAGTACTATGGGACGACGTGATTACTAGAAGGTCCGATTGAATTTGACTATTATTCTGTGAATTTGACGGAATCTTGTTGCAAAATTTCGAGAGATGGCGCTTTTCAATTGGAAGAAATGAAAAATTTGATTTAAATGACTACATGTCAATAAATAGTAAAGTAGTAATAACTGGATGATGCTACAAAGATTTTTAAACTCTTAAAAACTGCTTTAAATCTGAGAATAAAACCAAAAAGTTGGAACTTATTTTGAAATGAGGTAAGTAGTGCCATCTGTTAACATTTTTATGTAACTAAAAGTAAAAAATATGAGACTGACAGGACATAGTGTAGACCAGCTGCTAACTGCATAATAAAAATTCCTGAATAACCTACATGTATTGTAAGATAATAAAATTTTTTTAAACGATATTAACTTCTCATTTATTCAATAAAAGACAGAAAAATTGTTTTCTAATCGGTCACCACGCTCAAAAAGTGTAACTTGAATTAATATCAAAGAAAAAAAATACTGCATAAATAAATAATTATAATTGCATAAGTTGATAAAAAATGCTATACAATATTAACGCGGCAGTCCCCGAGTGCCACACTTTTTTTTTTATAGGGCGGCAAACGAACAAGCAGATCACCTGACGGTAAGTAATTACCGCTGCCCATAGACAACTACAACACCAGGGGTGTAACAGAAGCGTTGATATACAATACAATACAATACAATACAATACCCCTTATTGCACAGAATAAATAAATACATGATATAATTATCTTAAAAACTAGGAAATGCGCATAAGGCGGCTTTATCGCTAAGCAATTTCTTCCAGGCAGCCTCGCTATATAATATGTAACAAAAACTCTGTCCGGTCCTTGTAGAAGCAACTCAGACCGTCAATACGAACAACTTTTCCTATGAGACCAATGCTTGAAACTCGAACAAAAATCGTCATTTTCATACAAATTATCGGGCCGGCCGAACACTTTTGTATGAAAATGTCGTTTTTTTTTCGAGAGCATTGGTCCCATAGGAAAAGTTGTTCATATTGACGGTCTGTGTTGCTCCTACAAGGATCGGACAGGGTTTTTGTTACATATTGTACAGAAAATAGTAATTAAGCAGGGTTAGGCAGAGCGTGGGATCTTTAGACCCAAAGGCCACGTTCAGCGTGAAGGTAAAAAAAAAACAAAGCATAACATTATTGGGTAGCTAGCTTTATCGCCTATAGATGGCCTATTTAGTTTCTCTAAATTAATTTAAACGCGTTTATTCGCTAGCTTATAATAAAACATATTAAATCATTTTAATTAATTATTCTGGGCACTGCAGAAGGGCGGGGATATGTGCCTGCATATTGAATTTATGACTACGGGTACATTTGAATACATGACAGGTGTTGCTATTTATATAATTTAACTTGCATTATTTAATGATTATTCTGTTTTAGATATCATATTGTATGCATGTATTAAAGATGCTCTCCCTCATTTATATCAGTTAAACTATGACATCAAAAACATTCTGATTTCTGTCGTAGTAAAGCTTAAAAGTACTTACATAAATGTTAGTACTATGTACGTTCTTAAACTTAAAGCTATTGAAATATTTGCAAACATCATAATTTAAAAATTATCTACCCGTAAACACACACCGTACTGCCACATGAAATTAAAGAGCTCAACAGCGCCAAAGCGTTGGAAAATGCAACTACATCATGATGAGCCCAGGCATAATATATCACGATTCACGATACGCCCAGCCATATCTCGATGCGGCCAAGTAACTGAATAGGAAAATCGACTAATAGGCTGCTCTCATCGATTTGCCTAACTTCATATTGGGCACATTATAAAATAATTGGCCAAATCAAAATATGGTGGTACATCACGATCTGGCCAGGCTTATTGCGATTGGCCCAATTAAACAGCGCTACGTCGACGGAACGCTGTCGTAACGTGTCGTGTGGCTTCGTTTCACTGTCTTCACCAAAGCTTAACGCAGCTATGCTACCTTTTACAAACCAACAAGATCTTGTTATAGATAGCTCGAACCAGGAAATTTAGTGTTGAAGACGACACAGCAGCGTTGGGGCCTGGTCGATAATCTCGTCCAACCGCTCTGTGATGCATTTTTTTTTTCCAATTTATTTGCGATTATTATATGTATTGATTACAGTTGTCCTTCACCGTTGTAACTTTCAAAGCAATTTACCTGAAACAAAAAAATATAATTGTTGTTGAATTATGAAAAATAAATCTCCGTCTAACGATCTGGATGTGTCAAAGTCAAAGTCAAAATCATTTATTTATCTTTGGATATTTGTATCACTTGATAATTGTCAATTTTTCTTTCGATTTCAAAAAAGGTAGTTGTTGACGTCAGACCATTTACTTACAGCTAAGATTACTGCCGCTTCCTAAGTGCAAGTACAGAAGAAGCGGTAACAAAATATAATATACTGCAGCATTTTCTCCAAAATCTCTCATGTAGACTGAGAATACATTGTTATGTCATAATTAATAATTTAGGATTATGTCAAATTTGAAATTAATGTCAATTTATAAATTTTGTACTTAAACATGTAACAAGTGCGCTTAAATTATAACATTTGTGAGTGTACAAATTAATACAAACCTTTAAGAAAGACCCGCACCAAGCTCAAGCCAGATGTTTTTGTCTTTAAGGTAATCATCGGTTCCGTAATAAGCCTTTTCACAAGGTACTTTCAGTCTATAATATAGGGTAACTAAATCATTTATACTACGTAAGTTTCTATCTGTGAAATCACCTGTTTTATTAAATAAGGCAATATTTTTTTCTTACATACGTTATATTTTCAAATATATACTGAGATGGTACAATGAGTTTATCATTTTTTTTAAACTCTTAGGGAGTCTCTCGATCCCAAAATGTAAATAAAACGTGGTAGTACGAATTTTACGATTAAAACCTAGCAGTGTACAAAACTAAATCAGCATTATTATTTTCCAGATTTATTTTCTAAACATAAGACATTTGCAGACTACAACAGAATTGTCTTTATGTTAATATTCAATGAAGTTTATTGGCTAACTTCTTGATAAAATATCCAATATAAATCTTTTCATTTCTTCCTATTCTTTTGATTTGTAACTGTTTTGTCACGTTTCACAATAAACTGGCAACAAAAACGACAGCGTTGGCAATAAAATCGAATGTTTTGTCTAAAGGCCGAAACAGACGCGCTACTTTTTATAAACGACTATCAGTTTTTAGGGTTCCGTACCCAAAGGGTAAAACCGTCCGTCTGTCTGTCTGTCACGCGGCTGTATCTCTTGAACCGTGATTGCAAGATAGTCGAAATTTTCACAACTGATTTATTTCAGTTGCCGCACTTGCCGCTATAACAACAAATAACAAACAAAATAATATAAATATTTAAGGGGGCTCCAATACAACAAACGTGTTTTTTTTTTGCTATTTTTTGCTCGAGTAACAGATAGGCGCTTGAAATATTCACAGAATATTTAATTGTACATTAGCTTTGAAAATAAAAGGAATATTTAAGACGGGTTCCTACACAGCAAACGTGATTTTTTATAAAAAACATGGTACGGAATCTTTCGTGCACGAGTCGCACTCGCACTTGACCGGCTATTACTGTACTAATCCCTTTTTGATGAATTTCAAATCAATTAACTGCACACGCAATAATTTGATCCTTAGTTTGAGCTACTAACACGCGGTATGGAACTTCGTAGATGCAACACTTAATAACTGCAAACGGAATTTAGGGCACTATTAAGGCCTCTAAATTGGCCTGTTGCAAAGAAAATGTTTGATTATACAACACGTTTTACCCTGTCAACCACGTTGGGTTTAATACAGTTTCAGTGTTGAGATTCTTATGGGCTTTTAGGTCGTTGTAATTTGGTTTTAGTCAATTGTATTTTATATGCGCTTAAAAATTCAGTCACTAAAAGAAGCTCAAAAAATCGCCAGTCACCTCAGTCCTCGCAAGCAGCAAGTCTACAGGCGCAGTCTCAAACACAGGGAGCTCCCCTAGCTGGCTGACCTACTTAGCACGGAGGTGTAGGAAAGCGTGACAATTTGCTATATTATGGGAAATAGATGCCCTTCCTCGAGCATAAAGTTGAAAAGGTAAGGGCAGTGTAAAAGAGTATGTAATGTAGTGTTAGGTTGTAGTGTAAAGGAATCTCTACTGTGGGTGTAATCATATAAATAGTTCTGCTTTCACAGCAAAACAACTAACGAAATGGAATGGAATTTCAAATTATGCTTTTTTAACATGTGGCGATATAAAATGGTTTTATTAGTCATCGTGATTTAGCAAGCCCGAGGTTTCTTTTATTCACTCTGAATCTGTTTTTACCTACTTACTTTCAAAATAAACATAGTTGCTCCAAGAATCGCTCAATCCGAGGAATAATAAACAAATTCGCAATCATTACCTACAGCGTTTATATTAAGTTGTGTAAAGCGGAAACTAAACTGTTTAGACGCCCTTAGTAAGCCTTTCTCTGAATTTAACAGACTTTATTGATCTGATATTGGAAACAAATTTAAGCTTAACTAAATGGTGTTTGGATACTGTGTCGCGAAACAATAAAAATCACTTCATGTTACACTGATGGCTCGCCCTGGCTTTGCACGGGTTTGTATTATACAAAAAATCATGAATCATTTATCTATTGACTAAAATCCGTTACGTAGTTTAAAAGGTACCGGCCGCTCTATCGTCAACGCAAAAAGCTTGTTATTTTATCCAATGTGGTTCAAATCCTCGAAGAAATCGACTTTTCATACAAATTGCCGGGCCGGCCGAACACTTTTGTACGGAAATGTCGATTTTTTTTTCGAGTTTCGAACATTGGTCCCATAGGAAAAGTTGTTCATATTGACGATCTGAGTTGCTCCTACAAGGATCGGACAGGGTTTTTGTTACAAATTATATATCACGAGGTTCATAAAAAGCCTGTATGTTTACAAGTAGTAACAATAACTGTGAACCTATATCAGAAGCAAGTAAGAATTGACTTCCTTCTCTATTCATTAATTAATATCAAATAAACACACACAACTTAGTAAGGAAAATAACTAACATTTATTTACCATAACGACGTCTTTGTTTCCGTCAGATATTATCAACAAGACAATACGCATCAATTACAGAACAAAGCTGCCTTACACGAGACGATATCGAATAGTTGATTCGTCGTCTCAATTCGAAAATCGACATTCGAAAGCGAATAGTGTAAGCAATTAAATTTGCGAAGCATTGATGGAAATATTTAAAATCAGAGATAAGGTTTGACAGAGGCACCGGTGATATTACTAACAACATGTCGATTATAACGGTGAAAGAACATTGGTTTAGGCAGGGAAGATGGATGAACTATGAAAGCATGAGACTTAGAGTATAATATGGTTTTTTGTATGAATATAGCAAAAACGAAATTTTAAAAGAAGGAAAGGCATCATACGCTGACCAAATGATGGAAAAAAATTTATATAAGGTGATGCTAATGGATAGAGCGGAGTTTCGGAACCTGACGGCCAATATCCAGTAACGGAGAGGCACTACAAGAAGAAGAAGGTGATGCTGATAATGGAAAGCCATTGACATGACACTGATTCGTAGATCTGCGACGGATGGAATTGTAGTAAAACAGGGAGTAATGTATGTGATTGTATCGATTCGAAACCTCAATTCACTGGGAATCGACATTGAAAATATACAATGACACTAGATTCATGTTTCTGAAACGAATAGTTTTGCAGTTATAAGGATAAGACGATATATAGACCTTTTGGTTATGGTCCGCTTTTTTATCCTGGTACTCTATATTTTAGTGTGATTGTAAAGACGTTTCTCGTCAACAATAAGAGTAAAGCTATCTGGGTGCACAGGTATGCTTCCGCCAAGTCCAGCAAATTACAAGTGTTATTTCCGATGCATTGATGGAATCATTCGACTTGACGCTGAACCGTAGATTACTATTTCCCCCTTCTGACTCAGGAGAAGTAGTTTATATGGTCACAATTTGTTAAAAGTTTCTTGATTCACAATTTTAACAAAACTTGCATTTTCTACATCATATATTTTCATATCCTTTATCAACGATTTTTATATTTGGATGATCTGGTATAAAATATAAATATATCATATTTAAATGCCATTTTGGCTAAACACGTTACTTGTCCCTTATAATATCAATTTATCACTTCATTTTTGTGTGAATCTTGACTTTAGCTACAGTATGTAGTATTTATCACAAACCTAGATTTAAATATGAATGAGCGAAGCAAATTTCAGTGACTAATTGCACAATCCCGCTTTTGTATGTATGTTCGGCAATAACTTCAGTATCTTTGATAAAAGCTTCATGAAATTAGGCAGCAGTATAGATGTAACTATTAGAATTTAAAGTTTGGACATGGACATGGACCACATCAAACACAGTGACAGTCAAATTGCCGTCTCGAATCTATAGGAATCGATCTTGAAAACGAAAGTGCATGCCATTAATTACCACTTCTATTTCCAAGGCGGTGATGGAAACCGATTGATGTATTGACGATGGATCGGAGATTAAAGACAGGTGGTAGGGGAAGCCATTTATAATTTGTCGAAGTCTTTTCAGCTTAAAATGCCATTTACTAATTTATCTCTAAGATAGCTTTACTTAAATTAACTATCTTTGTTTTTGATCCTTTAAGAAATTCTGCCAGGGGATGGAACCGCATAAAGTGACCGGCAATGTGCGATGTGATTTATGACTTTGTTTCGAATAAAATATACATAAAAGTAAGCATTATATTAATGATAGCTTTGGGATCTAATTTGGTACTACTCCAAATCATTGTTTCTTGATATCTAACAAAGCCATCGCGACTCAACTTTCATTGGTGCCATACATAGAGAAACTTTTAGGCCCTCGCTAGCTCGCGCTCTACAAGAAAATTGATCAAAAAATTTCAATTTAACGCTAAACATCGTAAACAAAATTCCCCAGAGTCATTGCTACGAATTCTCATTCACCCCAATTCGCGGGAGAATTACAAAATTACTGCGGGGGCTTTATAAACGATAAATAATGGCAACATTTTTCCCTTGCAATTTGTATTCCTTCACGCTTCCTCCCCTGACGCTCACACTTCAGGACGTCCTCCAAACAAGTTTCCCTTGGCGGGTAATAAATAATTTCGTTCGTTAGTTACGGTGAAAAGTGGCCCAGAACTCAAAGACCGACTGTGAGAAACGGCAACCAAGTTAAGAGGAATCTGCAGACTAGTAATCAGTTTACTACATTTTTATTTTTTAGGCCCTTTTGTATTGCTAACTATACTAGTTATCTATTGCTTGAATAAAATGGTATGCAACAGGCAAGAAAGTAGCATCGCCTAAATATGCCTTAATCGTGGGCTTTGAATGAATACCGTCGCTCGCCGTAATAAGCTTTGAATAAAAAAAAGAATGTGATCGTCGTGGAACACTCAGTTGGAACAAAGTTACTTTTGTAGTAAGTAAATTATTAATTCGTGACAGAAAAAATTAAAATAATATATAATGGCGTGTGCTAGGTTTGAACCTCTCCTAACTGAGCTATCGACGAGATAGTCAAACTTGTGAAATTACCTTTCACTTTTCGTGACGGAAAAATCTCACACTTTTTTTCTCCAGATGAGTGTGTAGTAAAATTATAGGCTTTGGATTGTATAGGTGATACAACGTCTTAAAGTTTTTAATATCGATTACCAAATGAAGTGGGGAGGAAAAAGCCGGTATTAAAACCCTGGAGCGTTACAGCTAACGAGGCAACCCGGTACGTTATATGTGAAAAAGAAAGCAACATTCTGAGAAAATATAACATCACTGAACACGAACTATAACGTGGAAGCTGCAACTAACAGAAATAGTTTATTACGTGAAACACATAACAGAAAAGCACCGTTCAACTTATATTTAACGACCCTTTAAAATTTCAAAACGGTTTTCGGTCTAGAACAAAATTTCTACCTTTAAAGTATTTTTCGTAGGTTAGCAAGGATCTTTAATTTGTAAGAGTGCTACCACACTGAGCATACCTATGCGTTAACTAAAGAAATTCAACCGAACCGACCAGAGATATTTCTATTTCAAGTCTTATTTAAGTTCCTATTTCACATAATTTTAACAGATGAGTAGAACTATAATAATAATTATTTTTAAGTTGATATTTTCACATCAATTTAAATTTGCCTATTGATTATTTCTATATTTTTTGATGTATTTAGAGAACTTATTAATCGATGCGCTAAGCGTATGCGTTATTTTGCAGAGAAAAAAAAATTGTACAATGTCATATGATATTGTTTCTAGAAGTATAACGCATGGGAAATTATTTAGTCTATCATTAAATTTCTTCATAATAATAGCAAGGATCATAGTTGCGTTCAAATAAAAATATGGTTTAGCAACGCTTCTGCGGTATATAAGCACATACATATTTTATTCATGTTATTCCTAGAAATCTGCATACGCAAAACATTTTAACCCATAATCGCGTTTTTCCATTACAATGTTGTGACCCGGAAAATGTCGGCGAAAAAAGTAAATGTTTAGCGAAACTAAAAAGTTATGCACGAACTGCATTTTTTGAAAATGATATTTGAAACTCACTCCATTGCTGGCAACTTTTTTAATTACAAAACTAGTAGATATTAGAAGAGGATTTTTGACCAAATAAACTACAGTAATATTGAGAAGTATTTTTACTAAAACATGAATAGGTAAAGTTGATTTGAATTGAACAATGTATACTCTGTCCACATATCAACGATATATATTAATTTCATTGTGAGTTGACGTTCTTGGAGAAAATGCTGCAGTGCAGTTTGTTACCGCTTCTTCTGCACTAGCGCTTTGGAGGCGGCAGTAAACTTAGCTCTAAGTAACAGTGACGATTATTAAGAGATATTATAAATATCCTATGATAATAAAGATATATTTGAATTGAATTGAAGGTGGCTTCACCTTTAGAATTGAATGCTAAATATTAGGAATACATATTTAGTTTGACCATTGTTATTGCTTGAGCATACAAATATCAATATGAATTATAAAAAAGCTAAGAAAATTGTGGGTCTACATTTTTACTCGAACTTAAAAATACCTAATTAGTTTTCCACGTCGTACTTCGCGACTTTAACATTGTGAGATAACAAAAGCAGTTTTTCAAATTAAAAAATCAGGTGGTGTTGTGTCGGCTCTAACGGCCCTCGCGTCGAGGGCCCTTGGGAATAAAAGCAGAAACCGAGGTTACTGCTTTTTTCAACAGCGCTACGTTAGAACGATCAGCTGACTTTTCAACCCAGACGCTTTGTTAGACTGCCATTTTGTGTTACGCTGCTCTTGCAAAAATTAAAAACTTGGAACATATTTTTGTTTACTAGCACTGCTTGAAACAAAAAATGCTAACGTTGCAGGTTATAAAGGGATTTAGAACTAAACCTTTTTACTGTTTGGTTGGAGTCATTGACATTAGAGAGTTAGTTTCTTATTTTGTAGCAAAATTTCTGAAAAGAAATATTATTGACCTACCCTACTTTTTACCTCAGTAGGTAATCGGGTACTTTCCTGGTTCAAAAATAAATTATTTGGTTACTGTTAAGAAAATAAAATATCACAAAATAATGACACTTGTCATTGATCACATCCGTTCAACGTTATTTTAGATTTATTATTGCGAAAAACTGATATTAAGAGTGCTATTTTGACTTCAAGAAACTATGACGTCATTATTCAATATTTCACAGAAATCCAATAGAAAATGTGAAGCGAAGTGCCTTATTCACTTTACACTTGAAACTCGTAGACAATGCAAATAATTTACTACTAAATATGTAGAGTTAAATATAGGGAGAACTGACTTAGCCGTCTCTACCTTCGCCATTTTTCTTCTTTTTACCCAACTGCGCCAGAAGGCGGGTTATGTTTTTAGAGGGTATGTATGTATTATGTATAATTGTTTGGCATGCTCTGCAGCCTGAACGGCTCGATGCATTTAAGCTTGAGAGGTGTCATTAGATTCGTCTTAATTCTGAGAGTGACACTGGATACCATATATAAAAAGGCAGTCGGGTCTTTTCTTTTTTTAAATAATGACTTGTTCATTGAAGTTTATAATTTAGTTTGTGAGTTTGTTAGTATAGGTAAGTATTTTTAGTTGGGATTACTTTAATTAATTATAATGGTATTTTGTTTTGATTGTATTGTTCGTATTTTGTGTTTGTAAACTAGATATTCTGTTTTATTTTATTGGGAATATTTCTTTTAGTTTCAATAGCATGTCTCTTTTACTTATGGATAAAACTGTCTTTAGATCTTATCAATGTATCATTTTTCAAAACTAAATACCGACTTCTCCCCCAACCGACAATAAAATTTCTATAAGACCATTAGACAAGTAAAGGTAGGTTTCAAACAAAAAAACAATTTTCGAAATCGGCCTAGGAGTCTTCTAATAATCATTGTATATACATTAAAAAGAGATTCCGACGAATTGATAACCTGCTCCTTTTTGGAAGTCGGTTAAAAATGGATAGATGGATAGAATAGTCTAGAATAGAAATAGACAAATTTTCCACTGGGTCACCAGAACCCTATTTTCGGCCGACGGCCCGTCGTCCATTCCCTTGTATTTACACTTCACCTCAAGGGTAATAAATAGTCGGTTTTTGACTGATATATAGCGGGCCGCAGTGGATGCAGTCGCGAACATAAGATTTATTCGCCGACGACTGGTTTAATAGTTTCCAAAATATTTTAGTTGAAATTGCTCTAAATGTTCCTGTTGGATTAATGTGCTATTGTTGCAAAGTTAACGGGGCAACTATTCACAAGTAAATGCAACTGTTTAGCGAGGCTTTATATCCTTTTAAATAGGTATATTAAACAACCTAAGAAACATTTTGACCGTGGTTGCTTTAAATTTTCGGGTAAAATTTAAATTTCTTATTGTGTGTAGAATCGGTTAGGAATATATGTATCTTAAAATTAAAATTAATTAAAAGTACGTAAAAGAAACAATAATAAAAATCTTTATAAGTAAACTGTTCTTAATTTATAGAGTGCTTGAACAAAAGTTATAATGCTTAACTAAATGAAGCTCAAACGAACTCGTATACAGGGCCGTAAAATTTGCCTTGTTTCAAAATGGCAAAAAAATTACTTATAACATTAACCAGTTAAAAAAAACTGATTATGAGCACTTGCAGCTCCTCACTAAAGATATCGTGTAACTCAAGTTCACATTCCATTAACATAAACTTTGAAACTAATCAATTAACCGGCAGGTATCCGATACACGGCAATTAGAGCATCCTGATGCAACGACCTCGCCAATTGGCTGGAATTGCCGCCAACTGTTTCGCCGCCAACAAGTCTCTCCATTACACGCTTAATCATGAAGAATATCAGATAACGCCCACTTAGTTGTAGTTGTGTTGTATCATCTTGTATCATCAATTCATAACTCGTCTCAGGAAATAGGCGTGATGATGTGTAATAAGCACGATGAAAATTGTTTTTATGTATTTGCTATAAAATATTATATCGTTGAGTTAGTAGTATCCCATAACACAAGTCTCGAACTTACTTTGGGGCTAGCCCAATCAGTGTAATTTGTCCCTATATTTGTATTTATATATGTATAACAGTTTTTTTTTCTAGTCTGTATTTTTTGTGTTTTACTGTTGGGCAAAATACTTTCTCCTATTCTTCAACCCGTCTCTGCTTTTGATCTTCTGCCATTCGTACAATCACCTAATACAGTCGACCCGCCATATTGTGGCACTAAAAGCCGGCAGCACGAGTCTTTTTACAAAATATAGTTGTTTTCTAATCAATAAATATTCACTATTATCCACGTCAACAAATATCAACATAAGTCTTTAAAGTCCTCATCCTAGGTATATGTTGCTGCGAAGCTCTCAGCAACAATACCGCATTCCATAGTGCTGATTCACATATTGATGCCACACAAAGTTATGCTGTTCCGACTGTAAGCACCTCGGGCTGTTTAGAGATGAACAGATTGAACTGTGTACAGGTGTTACCTCACCCGTTTACGTCAAACATCTTCAACCTTCCATCATCGTACCTCGGTTGAAATTATGTTCATATTTTTTTAGTAATATCTTAATCATTTATTGTAGAAGTACAAAAATGAGTATTTTTAAATTTGCCTGTAAAGTTCGGCAAATTTAAAAATACACATTTTTTTACTTTTTAATCTGAATCCTCATTAACATTATTAATGTGAAAGTAAAAAAAAATACAATTTTAAATAACATAAAAACACATCTGTATACAATATGTAACAAAAACCTTGTCCGATCCTTGTAACTCAGACCGTCGATATAAACAACTTTTCCTGTGGGAATTTAACAATGCTTGAAACTCAAAGAAAGAAATCGACATTTTCATACAAATTTTCCGGCAGGCCGAACACTTTTGTATGAAAATGTAGATTTTTTTTTTCGAGTTCGGTACGGACAAATTTTGTTACATATTGTATAAATAGTAAAAATTAAAAACAAACATTTTTTATTTACCACCTGGATATTAGTTTCATCTTACGTTGGCCAGACTACCAAAACATTATGATATAGATATCACGCTAAATAGGGCCCGTGAATTTTATTTTCGTGTAATATATCGTATATCATATTACCCGTGAATCTTAACCCGTGATTATATAACGTTTATGCCTAAAAGTGTGTAATTCAGTATCTCTTGCCGAAGCCTCACACGGCTACCATTAAATATTGATCAGAATTGTAAACTTGCAGGCGTGAGGAACTCAGTTAATTATGATTTGAGAGCCTACAGACGGCTAATTAAAGAAAGTTCCGGCGTAATGTCTTTACAAGACGCCATTAAGCGGTAAATTTCAGGCGGTATCATAGTCTTGGAGTTCGTTAAGCTTACCTAATTTACTTGAAATATGTGGCGCTGAAGAAGACAGCATTTTAAACTAGGTATTTTAAGCCCTGGACCATGTTTTACGTCCCCTACGCATGTGAAAAAAGCCACACGCTGTATAC
This sequence comes from Acrobasis suavella, assembly GCA_943193695.1. NCBI lineage: Eukaryota > Metazoa > Arthropoda > Insecta > Lepidoptera > Pyralidae > Acrobasis > Acrobasis suavella. The sequence goes on from OW971942.1 coordinate 13,970,604, forward strand.
ACAATAAATACAAATAAATAAATACGGACAAATTACACTGATTGAGCTAGCCCCAAAGTAAGTCCGAGACTTGTGTTATGAGGCATCCCATAACACAAGTCTCGGACTTACTCAACGATAGCAAATTTTATAACAAATACATACCCATAACCCAGGACAATTTGGAAAAGGCTAAAACAAAAAATAAAATACTATTCAACAATAGACTACCAGCTGCTTGCCACGCAGATCGTAAAAGATGATCGAGGGAAGGAGCGAAAATCTGAATCTCATTTTAGGGCTGGCAGCCTATCATTATTTTGATAACCTTTTTCCATGAACGCCCTCCAATGCACTAAACGTGGCCTTTGAGTTTTACGGCCCTGGGATCTGTTTGCCCCGATAGAGATAAAGACGTAAAAGTGTATATGTATCTTGGCAGAGGAATACTTCAATTGTACAACTCATGTGACGATAAACAAAGCCTCAAATCATATTGACGAGCTCCGTGGTGTAGTGGTCACCATGCTAGTCCGCCACCCCCTCTGGGGATCGAACCCGGGGGTAGTCACCATGCTAGTCCGCCAGCATGGTGACCACCCCCGGGTTCGATCCCCGATCAGGGCAAGTTGTAAAATGGCCTTTTTCAAATTGTCCTGGGTCTTGGATGTTTCTATCGAGTTATCTATATATGTATTTGTTATAAAATAACAAGTTTTGAACTTACTTTGAGGCTTACCTAATAAGTGTTATTTGTCCCTATATATTTATTTATTTACATATTTAGTTAGCACCCTAGCCTTCATGTAGGCAGCTGATTTCTGTCGGCAAAGACATTTCAACGTTATAGCCTATACATGTATGTGTATGAGTGTTTATGTGTATTGTACGAATGTATCTAAGTAAACTTGTATTATATCGTGTATTTTAAGTACATCTGTAAGCACCTATCGCAATTAAATAACATTTTTCTGTACTCCTACAGGTTGACTGGTAGAGAATGCATTAGCAATAAGTTCACCTTTTGTACCTTTGTGGTCAATAAAGATTTTAATTAATAAATAAGTGTAGGTATAATGTACTCGTTCTAAACGAAATGCTCCTTGGTAGTCTATTCTAGAATAGGATTTTATTTATTTTTACTTTATTACTAGCTGACCCGGCAAACGTTGTTTTGCCAAAATTGAGGATTGTATGTATTTTTGTATGTTGTATCATAAAAAAATAGAAATTAAAAATTTTGTCTAAAAAATAAAAATAAAAAATTTGGGGTGGACTACCCCTAACATTTAGGGGGATGAAAAATAGATGTTGGCCGATTCTCATAGATACCGGATAAGCACAAAAAATTTCATCAAAATCGGTCAAGCCGTTTCGGAGGAGTATGGCAACTAAAACTGTGACACGAGAATTTTATATATTAAAAAGAAGATTCAGGCATTATACGAATAAAACAAATGCTAAAAGCATTCTCTAACAGCCAAACCTAAGGGTTGATTAGAGAGCATTTGTCGGTGTTACTAGTATATAGTTGATATCTTAACACATTTTAAAGTAGATATGATGAAAATGTATTTTTTCAGTCAAGTAATCTTTTAAAGATCCATTGTTCTTCGGGAACAATGAAATCGATACAATAAGTTGAAAACTATCGCACCCAACAATACAGCTTTAGAAATTCCTTTTCTTCTTAGAAACAAAAGGTTTTAATAAATCTAAGCAGTTCACCCTCTATTGAAAAAGAAATGAATCCCGGTAATAACCGACGCCATGGCTTTCCGATATCATCTATACTAAGTATAATATATAAGAGCTCGGCGGGAGTGAGCATTACTTCCGCTATCGCAAGTAAAGGGACAATGGCGTGGTCCGTACTAGGATGGGTTACAGTAAATGGCATTAAAATTTCTTAAGCTCCTCCATGCTCCGGAAGGCACGTATAAGCCGTTGGTCCCGGCTGTCATCATTTTTCCTATTTATAATAACTAAAACATCGGCATTAGAGGGAGTCTTCGGTTGCGCTAAAAGTCAACAAATTGAAAAAAACCATCACCTGCCTTAGTATGGCCACGAAAAACGGAGGGATGCCAAACAACTGGCAAAAAAAATATTTATTTAAAAGTAGACGACTATAGAGGAAAAGGAAGACCGAGAAAAATGTGGATATGAGTGTACGTAGAGTTAGTACGGAGATAGTCAAGGACAGAGGGATTTGACATAGAAATCCGACCCCGAATAGGGCAAAACCGAGAAAAGAAGAAAAATACGAACACTAAATGCTAAGTGAAGCTTATCAAAATATATAGTGAAAACCGCAACCGAATCGGTGCAGCCGTTTCTGAATTTAGCGTGCACAAACGAACAGACAAACAGACAAAAATTCTAAAAATAATTGTGTTGTGTTCTATGGCGTGAATAAAAGCCCCCTACAATATTTTTTCTCATTTATCTTCCATGTACAGACAGCGATCAGTAACGATTTTATTATATGTATTGATTAATTGATAAGTAAAACATTTTAAAAAAATGCAGATCTGAATTTACCGATTGTAGACGCATACTAGATGCAGTCTTTCTAATCTAGAACAAAAAAAAACACTTGTATTCATTATTTTTATGATTTATAAGTTTTTTTTTTATTGCAGATCAGTGTTGATACCATGAATTAAACCCGTATCTAAAATACTAAAGTAAATAAGAATATATATATATATACGGAAAGACAATTATCACACAATGTCATAGGGGAATAAACCCTTTTTAAAGAAAACGTAAAAGATTGGCAAAACAAGGAAATCTACAAATCAAAGCGCTCTCACCTTTAATATTAAACATCTAATCTGATTGCGTAGTCGCAAAGAAAATATAAGGCTGGAGACACACGAAATACAAAAAAGATTCGGCAACAGCATTTACTGCTTAAACACACGTAAGAGCCATAAGACAGAAAGAGCTCTTTCAGCATGATGTTCAGCAGCAGGTGTAAAAGGAAATCAAAATACTGATGGGTTGCTGGGCACACTGCCTATTGATATGATTTGAAGTGCGTGTGAACATCAAAGTTCCCGAAGGGTCACCGTATGAGTCGTGTGTAATAAATTGTGCAACAAACGAGGATGAAAGATCGACGATCACCCTTGACACCTAAATAGCCACCACAGATTTAGAGTCTGCTAGAGGCCATGACATGACAGCTACAACGTAGTCGAAATCATCATTATTATATTAGCCTCGGGAAATCCACTACTGGACATTAGCCTCCCCCAAGGTTTTCCAAAGCAACCGATTAGAAGCGGCCTACTTCCAGCGTTTTTCCGACCACCTAGTAGGAGGGTATTCTGCGCGCCGCATCGGTATTTTGGCGCCATTCGATAACCATTCTACCCCTTTCGCCATCGCTTCTTCGTTTGTCGTCGAAATATCTGGCCCAAATTTAATATCAATTGCAACAAAAGACTGAGAAAATGGTTATCAAAGTTAGAAACTAAAACCATATACCACGTCGCTGCCTTGTGTGATTCCACCCGAAGGCGGGCAGGGAATAGCAATCACGAATTTATAATCCGGTTGCCGTCGTTTGTTTTCATTTAAAGATCGGGGCCCGAAATACCACAGGGAACGCAAATTATGATTCTCCAATTGTACGTATAAACACCCACTGGAATGGGGGTCGCAGGTAAGCTCGGTGACATTTCGAAGCCAGGTTTTTGGGAAGCGAAATGGTGTTTTGTTTTGAATTTGTAAATCATATACACATTTTATTGGATGGCTGCTATTTAACAATATTAGTTCGCATAAAACTAGTTTTAACTTATTTTAGGGCTAGGTCAATCAGTGTGAAATCATACATACGCAGCGCAGGATACCCTTCTACTACGTGATCGGATGACTTTAGTAAGTGTGAATCCATATTTATTTTTTGTCCTTTTTGATATTGCTTATATGAAATTTTTGGACTGCCTCCGTGGTCCAGTGGTCAAGGCGTTCGCGTTGTGACCCGGAGGTCATGGGTTCGATTCCCACTGGGAAGCATACTTTGTTAAAAGTTGTTTCCAGTCTGGATAGGATATTGCAGGCTTGAATCACCTGATTATCCAAAAAGAAAGATGATTCCGTGTTTCGGAAGGCACGTAAAACTGTGGGTCCCAAACGCCACTTAGCGTTTGATCATCAAACTATCCAAGGATTGGTTCCTGGTTTGCCCTTTGGGTTGTGGAGGTCAGACGGCAGTCGCTCTGTGTAAAAACCAGTAACCTCGTCAAATCTCCTTGGTTAGGTAGCGGACCCCGGGCTCTGAAGCGTTACTGCTGAGGATGCAACCGGGAATACGCTCGGATGATGATGATGATATTGCTTATATGAAAAGTGCGTAAATAAATCAACCACATAAGGTGATACCAGGTGTAATCACGAAAATTCTCTACCAGGTACATAATCTGGAAAGCAGGTAGGTTCTGTAGTAATTTCAACCACAACACCTTTTTATTATTAAAAAATAAGTATAAAGAAATAAAAATCATTAGTACATTTATTAGATGCTAGTGGCTCTGTGATATGTAGCCCTCGCAAGTTACCCTTAAGTGCCCCCAACCCGTTGAAGTTTATCGGATAAAAAAGTTGTTCAGACAAAAAGTTGCGTCTTAATATGGATAACAAAAAAGTTTCATATTTTTGGCAGAAAAATATTGAAATGGGTAAAATATTTTTTTTTAGTTTTCGTCCATATTTCCACTATTTTAAAAACTGGAAAGACAATTTTTTTTTTATATAATTGTCAAACCTGCTCACAAACACGAGAATCGGTTGAGAAACGCGGCGCAAACAGCTGGACAACTAGAATTAGGTCATCCTCAATTCGGACACATTTTTTTTTACCGATGCTAAAACGGAGACGTGTAAGGTAATCAAACACAGGAAAGTGGACTCATTTAGATTGCGATATCAAATAATAGGTTGTAAAAAAATAATGATGTAAGTTACGAGTCCTATGTCCCAGAATTAATATAAATATTAACTACAAAAATAAAATACCTAGGGTCCCGCGCAATATGCATCCCCGTTCCCCATTCCCGCTCCCTGTACTCTCCGTTCTTGCCTTGTCGCGTGTGTTGGAGGGCGAACACACACATATTGACTGTGCATGGATTTATAGTTTCGTTTGTAGTAGTAGTACGCATTTGGGCATAAATGATACTCCGCTATGAAGTGCCATACCTGTGCCCTACGTGGGACAGAGGACCCCTATCATCTCTTTCAATCTTGAGCAACGCGCTTCACTTCAGTATAGAAAGAGAAATAATAAAGGTCCCATAGGCCGTAAGTTTGTTCTTCGTGAGTTAATAAAGCCTACGCTCCATTTTATAATTCAGTTTTGGGAAGATGGACCGAAATCCCAAAGGAAACCTGTATCCTGTATCTTATTGATTGATACGATACGCTCTACATATTTAATTTCAATTTGGGCAGCACTAAACCACCGCATATTATATGGATTAATAAATATCCCTAGAGTACTGGGATGAATGGTTCTTTAATTATTTCTAGCTCATCCATCAGATGCTGTTGAAATTTTGATTTGGAGCACAAAAACAATCATCTATCTTTTGTAAGGGGTTCGGACTGATCGCCTCATAGTCACATTTAATGAAAGACAAATCTAATATCATTTTTTTTTAACAATTTTACTCTTCTTTGGGCGTGGCGCAACACGCACTTGGCCGCTTTATTTTTGATAAGATTTAGGTCGTTCCCCAAATAACTCTAAGTGTGTCAAAAGCAAACTTCGTAACTAAGAAAAATATTCTACTTGAATAACCAGAGTAATCGCTTCAAAGAAAATCGAGTGGGAGAACAAATAATAACAAAATTATTAGGAACTTAACGTATATTCTACATGGTATTCATAGTCATATACATTACTATTTACATTAAGACGCTTGGAAGCCCAGCGGGAAAGCGTATTACAAGCGCTTTCTAAAGTTAAGCGACACCAAGCGTAGTCCACACTTGAATGGATGACCACAAGTGGCCTGAAATATTCTCGAGCACCTCTTAATTTGGAAGGCAAATTAAAGTCTGATACATACATTTAGTATTTACCCTTTGAAAGAAATAGTGCGTGTTATATTTAGTCTTTAAATGCCATGACGGGCTCCTGGTGTCCGACAAACAATTAAAAATCTATTGTCTGCAGTGCTGGCGGTCAAAGTATTAAGAAAACTATACGAACGGAACAAATTATAAATACTTAACTACTTAAAGAGTAAAAATGAGTATAGTAAAAGTTGATGCTTGGGTATATATTTAGTAAAATACATCCTCATTAGATAGCCAACATAAACCGGGATTTAAACCATCATCAAAGTTGTTGAAGCAAGTCCTTTTTAAACTAACTTTACTAAATTGAAATAGGCGAAAAACGCCGTCCCTTGTACATTCTTCCATTAAGGAGGGACTTAAATAGCTTAAAAAGAATAAGCACACCAAACGTTTGGACAATTAAGACCTGAACTTCCTTTGTCTGTACCTAACTAAAGGTAATTCAAATACTAGAAAAACTTATTCGTGTAACACACAAGTGCCCTTTCCGCGGAACTTTTGGAAGCCAGTGAAGCGTACCGAAAAGTTTTCCGATGAACTTACATACATTGCGTGCAGCCTTGATTAGTGATCCCTTTGTACGAACACTAATACGGGTGTTTTGGCAACCCTATTAACCAAGACTAAAGGTCGGTCCTGAGGGTTTGGTCGTTTTCCCTCACAACCGTATCGCCCCATTATAAAACGAATAGTGTTTTTTAGGGTTCCGTAGTAAACAAGGAACCCTTATAGTTTCGCCATGTCTGTCTGTCTGTCTGTCCGTCCTCGGTTTTACTCAGCGACTATTAATACAAGAAAGCTGTGATTTGGCATGGATATGTATATTAATTAGGCGGAAAAAGTGGTAAAAAAAATATTGAAAAATATTTTTTTTTAGGGTAGCTCTCATACAAATAAAGTGAAAAGGCAATTTTTTTTTCTTGTCCAACCAGTCATGTTGGGTATCGTTGAATAGGTCTTTCAAAAATATTTGATGAGGTTATGACTACCGTTTTTCGATTTAGGGATCCGTTTCTGAAATATTTGGTAAAAACCAAATATTTCAGAAAAAATTAGTTTGTTGTTGTAGTTGTCAGTGAAAAATTTAGTTTGAGTCAAGTGTCCCCCCCCCCCCTCTATCTGCTAAACGGTTATATATAAACACGTGAAAAAATTTACAGCTATAGTATATATAATGAAATTTAAAGGAAAACTATCAGAGTTAAGTAGGATTTACAATTTAAAAAGTTATAGACGTACTTAATAAAATGTACTCGCAATATGAAAATTTCACACAAATCAATAGAAAATTAGTTTTTAGACGTTTTTAGTAGCATGAACTCAAAGTGGCCATTCGTAGTTACTACGAAACCCTACACTGCGCGTGGCCCGACACGCACTTGGCCAATTATTGAATTAACAATTTTACCTAATTGATATTACATGTGGCTTTTTGCATGTGTAAGAAGTTCGTAATATTTTTTTTTTTTTTATAAAGACTATTACAAAAAGCATTCTTTGAGGATTTGAAGTTACGAAAAATATAGGTTCATGGCGAGTAGCATCATATATTTCTCGAATTTTGGTCAGTACCCCAAGGGGTGAACGAACAATTTCAAAAATGTTTTTCTACAATTCGAGCCATGGGGCAAACAGATCATGGGGCAAAACGACCAGTTACCCGATGGCGACTTGTACAACTTTCGTTCCTTGATTAATTCCGGTCACCGGTGGAGTATACGATCATTTGCCCCTGGAATGCTGTACGTGGCTTACTTTGTAGCCGACTGCAATGGAATTTAAGAAGGAAATGTTTTATATTTATACCGTGCTGGATAAACTCATACGCTTGGAGCTGTACACACACTATGAGTGTTTGGCAACCCAACAGGCCTTGTAATACAAGTTTCTTTTCTTGATTGATTGGGCAGTTTAAAACATAACATAGATAAAGAAGTATGAAATATTATTTCTTACCTTTAAGGCTTTCAGACTAAAATGTAAAGGAAAATAAGATTATTACTTTAAACATACTCAACGTCAAAATTGATTGACATGTATATTATATACTCAAAAAATAAATGAATAAAATGAATAAAGTGTATTTAATATAATATGTACTTAAATAATACTTTAAACATTTAAAAAATCAAACTTGTGTATACCAAAAATTAAAATTTTGTAAAAATAGAGGGCGACCTTCCCTTATCTCTTAAGCGTCAACTCATCGATGTATGTATCTTGCCTGTCCTAACCTTTGGCACAGAATAAGTACTAGTACTCACGAATAGAAATCTTAATCAGAAAAGAAATTCAAAGAAATATCTACTCAATGTGGTAAGAGCTATGGTTTAATTTAGCTCGCGTCAGAACTCCTCAACTCTTCGTTTAGATACTTAGACATCAATTGCAAAGCAATTTCATTCTTATTACTCTAGACAAACGATTCATGTAACTGAATAGAAGTCCTACTCAGAAAAGAAATTCAAAGAAATATCTACTCAATGTAGTTAGAGCTATGGCTTAATTTAGCTGCCGTCAGAACTCCTCACCTCTTCGTTTAGATACCTAGACATCCATTGCAAGCCAATTTAATTCTTATTGCTCTGGACAAACGATTCATGTAACTGAATTTTCCCCTTCAAAGTGGTCGCCGCGCGTATCGTAATAATGTAGGTATATTTTGTCAAACGGTGGTCATTGACCGAGGAGGTGAAGTCTAAACTAAAAGTTTGTCAGGGAGCAATAAAGCGAAGTGTGTTAGGTGTAAAAAGGATAGGAAAAATACCAAACACCACAATTCGCTCAAAAACAGGAATCGTTGATATGGGACATAAAACCGCCATGCTAAAGTGGAATTGGGCAGGGCATGTCGGTAGAATGTACAGAGAGAGATGAGTAAGAACCGCAACGGAGTGGTTGCCTAAAGATGATTACCTTCGCCCGGGTAGCCCAAGAAAGCGCTGACGAGACCATCTCGACGCATTCCAAAAAAGGAAAGTCAAGACTAACATAGGAAACTTTGCGCAACAATGGGATAAAACAGGTTAATGAAAGAGAAACCACTAATACCTTGACACGTCTTTATCTCTTAAAGGGTAGACAGAGCAAGCCAAATGTCCCACGCCACAATAGCGTCAAAGTGGGTGTCAAGGTAATGAAGTGAATCAAAATAGTGGCAGGTTGCTAGGTGCAAAATAGTGATGGGTTGGTAGCCGCATTGCCTATTGACTTAATTCCAACGGCTGAACGGCTGATTCTCTTGATCGACTTTTGAATTTCAAATTATTAATACCTTCTACTACCTACGGTATACTGTAGTAACATTTATAGACCAAACTTTGTGACAATGCAGCCTCAAAGTGGTGCTAATTAATTGTTCCCAGTAAGAACTAACAAGCGAACTTACGGCATTGAACTAGTAACTAGACAAATGGAAGTTGAAGGACTGACTTATTACGAGTAGTTGGTAAAGCAACTATGTGGTAGTTGTGTCAGTAGTAAGAGGTCCAGGCATCAAGTAAGAACTCATTTAAAATACAAGTAAAAGATTGAAACCAAGTTTTCCACAGTTTGCTTTGATTTTTTTTAACATCATCATTTTAGACTTCACTGCGTCGTCACTCCATAGAATAATCCGTTAGTCGTACAATACTGACGTCATATTTCTATGTCAAACTAAATAAAACTTTATCATTATACGTTAGGGCTCAATGGTGCTTGACTCTGAAACGAGGATACGCAGAAACGTCCATCTTGCTTACCGCCTTTGAAGTGGTCATATGGCCTCACAAAGGTTTTTTTTTTTATTCTTCGTGAAGTTTACAGTAACTAATTAAATATTTTTATCAAACTTATTTCAAGCAACGTAATGAAAATGCAGCTAGTTTGGACCAGGTTTAATTTGAGAAAAATTTTCTTAGAAAATGTAGCAAAATTACGAAGAAAGAGCTATTAAAATTAAAATAAGGTAGTTTTTAAAAAGCTTTTTAAATTGCATACTTACTTAGTGTCGTCGTAAGACCGCGTAATGAACTTTAGTGCAGCTTTTTTACAATTATGTGCTTTAAGAATGTGCAGATTTGCATTCGAGATTGGTTATCTTTAGTGAATCAAATATGGTAAATTGTTTGGCCGGCAACGTCGATTATTTCGAGATTATTATTTGGCAGAATAGTATGGAACTCTAAAGAGAATGTGTTGAACTTCTACGATACATACATACATATTATCACGCCTGTTTCCCACAAGGATAGGCAGAGGCTATGGACCTCCACTTGCTAAGATCCTGACAGACTTCTTTCGCTTCATCTACACTCATCACTCTCTTCATGCATGGTACTTCTGACCACTCCTTTTTTAAGAACGTCTGCAATTTTCTACGATGGCAGGTAAATTCCAACTTCTTCTAAAAATCAAAATGAGTATACAATACAAATTATAAGTACTTACCTAAGTTTTTTTAATGAGAAGCAAAAAAATCTTATATCGACGTATGTTCCTAGAGAAAGTTGTTCAATATTACGCTGGCTGAATCTGCCCATAAAATTTAAGTGTATTTTAGTTAGACTTTATACATGTACTCGTTACATTTAAATTTCTAGTTAAAATGTGGTAATTCTATTCAATTGCCGAATGCCAATGTCGCACTGGATGCTCTAATTGCTATTTAACTGATACCTGCTGTGCAGTTAGCTGATTAGTTCTAACTATACTGTTTGATGTTAGTCAACCCTAGCAATTGACTTTGTTTTTATCTAAAGAGATATGTGCCATAACAACTGAAAGATTTATTTGGTAATTGATTTATTAAAACTGCAGCTCAAGATTAAAAAAGTGATGGAACGAAAGCCATATGGAATTTTCTATCGGTCAAACATTCGACTAAGCAGGAAATGTGTGTGCGTAATACACGTAATACAAAACCATGACCTACACTTAAAAAAATAAAATAAATAAACAAGCCTTTATTGCGGCTATTTAATTTGTTCGATTACAAATAGTTAAATAAACCGTAAAAACCTGTAGATATAGTAAGTTGTATTTATAAAAAAAAATCTATGATATGATGTAACTAAAAATTTACGGTTTTCGCATTTTTTTTCCTTTCGAGGTACGGAACCCTAAAAGTTGAAATAGAGGTAGGTAAGAAAGTAATTAACCAATCAAATAAAATCCTACAGTTAGTACATTTTTAATAAAATAAATTTTAATTAGGTACAAAATCAATCCCAAAACAGACTCAGGATGAAAATCGAAAAGGATGAATATACACAATAATTTTCAAAAATGCAATTACAAATACAATACAAATGGGTTTCAACTGCATCTCACTCTGGTCTCGTATATGCGTAGCCAGCTATTTGCATACAGTCCTCAGTGCCTCGCCAACCTATCATCATCAGTTCATTAGGAATGTTCAATATCTATAATGTGTATCATAAAATCTCTCGGACCTTATCTTAGCATCAAAAAGGTCGCGCCCTTTTGGTGTCTTTTACGAAAAACATAGTGAAAGAAATCTAGCAATTTTGGCGCGGTTTAATTTCCGGCCAAACTGTTTCCAAGTCTCCGGTGAAATATATTGTGTTCGAGATGCGATAAACTACACGGTTTGTTGTTGTTATAAAGATTAGTGATGCTCTAATCTAATGTTTTCGTGAAAAAGTTGTTTTGGTTCATTGATGAGCAGTTTTTGCAGATTCAAGCCAAGATTGAAGAGAATGTTATCTTAACTTAATACATAAAACTTTTCGTATAAAATGTAGCGAAGATTAACTGACAAAAAATTAATCCTATCGGCACAGAACTAATGTAAGTACTTGTAAAACAATTTTAACTTAGATGAAAGTACAGATTTTATGTTCAATTAAAAAGTAATTATTAATAAAATTTTATTATTCAATTTCAATCTAGTTGGAACTATTCAATTATCCAAAAACCTAAAAAACATCGCTGTATCAGTATGTCAATTTTTGTACTCGTACAATACAAGCAATTTAATCGTACACTAGTAATTTTATATTATTGTAAACTACCTAGGAAACCAAAATGTAGCTTAAGTATAAAATAAATAGCCGGTCAAGTGCGTGTCGGACCCGCGAATGAAGGCTTCCGTACCATTATCTATAAAAAACACGTATGTTGTATAGAAGCTCCTCTTAAATATTTACTTTATTCTGTTTTTACTATTTGTTATTTTAGCGGCAACAGAAATACATCATCTGTGAAATCTCTCTAGCTATCATGGTTCATTAGATACAGCCTGGTGACAGACAGACAGACGGACGGACAGCGGAGTCTTAGTAATCGGGTCCCGTTTTTACCCTTTGGGCAATGAACCCTAATAAGAGAAGGAAACACAAGCTACCGAAGAGACAAGAGAAACAAAATTTTATACAGATAATATTCCAAAGTCAATATCAATATTTGTAAAACCCATGGGCAAATCAGCAAATATCTAAAAACCTCAAACTTTACCCACCGCGCTTCAATTTGTATAGAACTGAATAGCAAGTCAATATTACTATCAGATGGATAAATAACCTGTGTAAATAACAGTTACGTACGGCTTCCATTATCTGTGACCATTCACTAGCTGACATTATGTACCGGAATAAACATCATTGATGCAGCTTTGATGTATTATCATCGTAAAATTGCAAATGATAAAACGAACATTTAGATCTCAAAGTGAATGCATATTATTAAGTAGTTTATTGACCGAGCGAGCGAAGCGAGTGAGGTCTCCGTTTCACCTTGGCCAAAAATGCTTTGGTATGTCTGTGTGTTCTCCTCTAGAGGTCGCATTTCTTAACCGATTCCCGATGAAATTTTGGAATACACAGGGAAGTGGTCGACCTTGGGCCTAGAGAACTGACTGTAGGTTGCTCTTACGTCGCACTTTCTCGGGCTCGCTCTTACTGATGTCATCTTGGAGCACTTCGATTTTGATCGTTTGACAAGAATCAGGTCTATGAAACTCCTTCTGTTAAGAACAGAGGAGGAAAAAGACTAAAAAGATTAGCGGAACAAACATTATCAAGATTTTAATATTCAATGAAATACATATTGTGTGAAAAGTTCCTTTGATCCGCAATATATAAATTCGCGAGGTCTACAGCTCACAGAGCCACTAGTTTATTTATTTATGTAACCTTTATTGTACAATATACAATTTGTATAGCACAAGAGGCGGATTTAATGCTGAAAGTAATATCTGACAGCCAAACTTTGGGTGTTTAGAAAACTTAAAGTGGGTGCATAATAAAGGGATTTGGATCGGGTATTTGTAAGTACGAGTATACATTTATTTATCATATAAGTATTTATGTTTGAGTTACAAACATTTTTTAATTAGTCTCATTTTCATGCTTATCCCAGTATTGTACTGTGAGCACAGCCGGTCACTTTTATCCATTTAATGTCTACTAAAATTTCATAAAAGTTTAAATCGGTTTTAACAGATATCTGCAAAATTGTGCTGGAATTTATTTCACAAGAAGTGTAAGAAGCAAGTCACATTAATCTCTATTCCCTTGAGCACTTATAACGACTCTGTGTAAGGAGTAGTAGCTGATATACTATATTTCTTTTGCTCCCAAACTTGGATGGGGGGACCGAGAGTGAATTTTTAGCAAATAAATTTCTCAAAGTCCATAGCCTCTGCGGTGGTCTCTGCCTACCAATGTACAACTCATTCGTGATAGTATGTATGTATTTTCTCAAAGACTATTCGATAGATTTCCCTTATTTTCCTGGGCGGCTGTGCGAAGGTTTCCGCGCCACACCTGAATTGACGTCTCGTAAACCGCTCGCACGACGTGTTAAATCAGGTGTTACAGCACCGGGCAAGCCATACGGAAACTTATAATATAACATACTTTTTGTTACAGGATATGCCATAAGTCGATTTTCTGAAAATGTTATTGTGCTGTATTTATACATGATATATTGTTTTTCGAACATTTGCGCATATCATCTTTTTTTACCAGGTTAAACACCTGGTCAACAATTTAATTTGTAAGTTTATTTATTTGCCTATCCAATTTTAAAGACTTTTAAGAAGAGAAGATTTTTATTTGAATTGTAATTTTTTATTGTTTTAATTCAAAATAAAGCTAGTTTTTCTGTGAATTGGACATTTTGATAAATTTGACATTTTGAACTGAAACGGTATCTATATTGGAATCGGAAGAATATTTCAGATTGAAAATTACCCTTATTTTAGGGTTCCGTAGTAAACAAGGAACCCTTATAGTTTCGCCATGTCTGTCTGTCTGTCCGTCCGCGGTTTTACTCGGCGACTATTATTTAGGCGGAAAGAGTGGTAAAATAAAATATTGAAAATAAAATTTTTTTTGCTCTATAATACATTGAAATTACATACAAATAAAGTGAAAAGGCAATTTTTTTTTTGACTAACCAGCATGTTGGGTATCGTTGGTCTTTCAAAAATATAATGAGGTTGTAAACACCGTCCCCCCCCCCTTCTATCTGCTAAACGTTTTATATAAATATAAACACGTGAAAAAATTCACAGGTATAGTATATATAACGAAATTTAAAGGAAAACTATCAGAGCTAAGTAGGGTTTACAAATAAAAAAGTTATAGGCGGTCAACTTATAACATGTACTCGCAAAATGAAAATTTGAACTCAAAGTGGGCATTCGTAACTACAGAACACGCACTTGGCCAATTATTATATTTTTGTGTCTACAATTTTACATTCTCTACATTCAACGTGACGATATAACAAAAAAACCCAAAATTGTGTAAAATTAGCCAACATCAATGACAGATTTCAAGCTGCTTAAAAGTATGCAACAGAGTTGAACCATAGCTATCTAATGATGAAAGCTTGAATTATCTAAGTGTCTTCCGAAGCACGTTTTATGTATCATGGATATTAAAAGGTGTACAGCATCATAAACCAAATTTCTCTTTAACCTTTTTTTAGTATTAAATTATTGCACTTTCCATTAAATTTCTACCGTGAATAACACTTAAAGGCAACTCAATCAAACAGTATAAATAGACTACTTTGTTGTAATAATTATTAGGAGCTAAAATCAAACTTCCGTTAGTAAAGGTCAGGCGACCAACAATAGAAACTGGGACAGACACGGCCCATCGAATAAACAAAATAACAAACTGAGAAAGTTAATTTTAACATTGTCAGTTAGCGATGATGATGATTAATAAGGTGACTTTCAAACAATACCGGGAAAAACGCTGAGCAGAGGTTATCATATCTACTTGTATACTTATCTGGGTTATTTTAAAGTACGTATTTATAAGTTCAAAGTTAGTTACATACATATATCTAAATTTAAAAAAATAGTCAGTTTTTTTTATTAGCTCTCTATGTCCCACTGCTGGGCAAAAGCCTACCCTCTATGTTTCCAAACACTTCTGTTGTTTACTTTTCTTTCCCAATTTATATCAAACAGTCTCAACTCAACTCATCCGCCCACCTTGTCCTTTGTCTGCCTCTTTTTCTTATACCGTCTGTCGGAGTCCAGACAGTGGCAACGGGGGGTAGTCTGATTAAGACTTATTTATACCTTTGTTGCTGGAAATCATATTACATTAATAAGTATACATTTTATAAGCCTACGATTGCGTATAGTTGTTTATCTGACTGTTCATCTATTTCGGCTAATTTTAAAAAATAGAGCCATTTTGACATGGATCTTACAAACAGTATTCCTGGAAATGTTTATAACCCAAACAAAGTCTTGAATGATCGGAACCAACCTCAAAATTTATTTTAAATTAAATCATTTTGATTAAATTTTGCTTTTTTTTCCTATTTATAAACTTTTTGAAACGCTGTCTGTCTATCTGTCTGTCTGTAATCAAATCTTACGAGTTAAATCTGACCTATTTCCCAGTTTCTGATTGCGCTGAAATTCTGAACGAATAAAAATCTTTTGATGTACCAACCAGGCTTTCGAATTTTTGTTTATATTCTGGAATTGAATTAAGCATTACTATCTTTCTCAGGCGTTCCTTCAATGCTATTATACAACTTCAGAGCTCGGCTTAGCCGTGATCTTTTGAATAAGCACCAAAGTTAAGTCCGGCTGGACTGGTGCAGTTTGAGCAAAACAACAATACGTTCTACTAATATCAATAACTAAGTTTCGTCTAACATTAAGATTGATATAAAGTCTAGTATAGTCTATTCGGTTAGTGCAAGTTTTCAACCAACGAAAAACGAATTATTCCTTTGAATTTGTATACATATATATGTATCACAAAATGTACTGAAACTGGTAGATTCCGACAAGGATACTGCTGAAAAACTTTTGAATTGATTTTTTTTTGCTTTCCCTTTTAGAAACTTAATCAGCTGATCACTATTCGTCTCCGCGATGTCACGGGCGATCGAAGGGCGGGCAATTTCTTTGCACAAAGAATTTCTATTGCGGTGCAGAGGGGCAATGCTGCCAGCCTTCTGGGTACTCTGCCTCGCAGCGACGCGTGGGAGTATCTTTTTTATTTGTAATTTTTATTACTTAAATTTGTATAAATGAACAATGATTGATTAATAATAAATAATTGTAAAACAAAGAAAGAGATATATTTCGACATGTATGATTTGTTGGTTATTTTTTTTATAACTTTCTACGCGTATCATTTTACAGACAAGTCCGAGTACTGGAATATTTTTAATAAAGAGGGTATAGAAGTTAGTTATATGGGGCCAACTGGTCGGACCAAATAACATTTATTTCTATGCCTTAAAACTTTGCGTCAAAATAAAAGTGCAAAAGAATCACCAAATACCAAATTGCAATTTTTATACTCTTTTCTTCTTAATAATTAATGCTTTGTACAAAATAGGAGTCTTCGGAGATAATATTCATACTTTTCGGAACCTGAACTTCAATTAAATCCTATAACTGCACCGAGTTGACGTCCACTGCTACAAGGCCACGCGGAACTGTCGCCATCAGCAAGTGGCATTTAATGGTCGATTACCTTCGTATGGCTACTTTCGTAGACTGTGCTGCCCTTTAAATAGATTTCGTTACCTGGAACAATAGTAAATAACTTGTAAGTATACTCAGGTATTGAGGAGCTCGGTGGCCAGGTGAGTTACTAGCGTGGCATAAAAAAGAGTTAAGCCGTTGGTCCCTTCATTATATGGTAGTCGTCAAGCCATGTTATATGCCTTTAAGCAGCTTAAAAAATCTGACACCAGTATTGGCTTAGCCACTTAATACACACGAATAGCAAACAAAACTAACAAAAACATGTGATATCTATCTAAAAAAATATCGTATAATTTTTGATAAACCCAAAATCTGAAAGTATCTGTTTGTTAAAGTTGGTTGAGTGTGTCAAATGTACATATATTATAATTATCAAAATTATTTGTATTAAAAACTAGATCTTAAATTTACCACTATGAAATAAGACGCTGACATTATAATCTGTAAGTATTCTTTTATTTGTACTAAAGTTATTTTTAAAATTGATGTAGTTCTTAAAATTAATTTGCTCTGGGGTACTAAAATCATGTTAAATTCGCTACGTAAATAAAAACACCCAATCAGCTTTTTACTTTGCTTGTTTTGCTTTTACGTGTGTGTAAGTGGCCAACACAAGTGTCAGATTTTTCATGCTGCTTAAAGGCATCTGACATAGCTTGACCACAGCCATACAATGATGACAGCTAAGATCGAAAACTTATACGTGCCTCCCGAAGCATGGAGGAGCTAGAGAATTTTTTATGCCACTTGTGGTCAACCATCCAAGTACGGACCAAGCCCGGTACCGCTTTACATGCTGAGCGCTAGTAATGCGCACTCCCAACGGGCCACCGAGCTTCTCACCAGCTAATAATTAACAACTTATGATGCGTAATAAAGACTTTGGTCTCGATTGACTCTGCCTTACTTTCCACAAAACTTTAAAACAAAAATGTCTGAAATATTCAGCGCTCCTCTCTCAAGTTATAAATTAAGCACTGAAGTTGGCTGTTATGCCACAAAACAAAAAGTTGAAAAGTGTTGGGAAACAACACAGAACATTTGCATGGAAAGTTGCAGACTGTCAAAAAGATGTTACGTAAGTACGCTAACATATTAAAGAAGCCCAGACATTAATACTATAACTGGCCATCGCAATCTTTAATTCTTCGCCTTTCTTACCATCAAAATTTAACCCTTTCACCGCGAGACTTTATATCAGTTGTCGTGCCCCCAGCGCAAGGGGTAGTAAATCTAAAATAAATACCTACAACCAAAAAGGGATGTGGATACGTAAGTTATGTGCAATACGAGCATTTTTTTTGTCGCAAATATCCAACGCTCGCGGAATGAGCCCGACAATGTTTTTCGGATAAATCCGACGTTCGCGGTGAAAGGGTATATCATACACAAATGTCAGAAAAATATTTAGTTGTCCCCCAAGTCATAAATAAAGTACTTAAGTTAGATGCCGTTAAGTTTTCAACTTGTTTGGTGGCACGCACCAAACAAGTTGAAAAGTTTTGGGAAACAACACCAAAACGTATGCATGGAAAGTTGGAAACTGTCGAACACATGTTACGTAGACATACTTTCATATTTAAAAAGCCCAGATATTAAAAGAATACCGTCACTGACCATTGCAATCTCTGAGTCTTCCCATATCTACCATTCAAATTTAGTGTAATACAGAAATGTCCGAAATTTTCAGTCCTCTATCAAGTCATAAATAAAGCATTTAAGTTAGCTGCCGTGCTACCAAACAACAAGTTGAAAAGTTTAGGGAAACAACACCGAAAGGTCTGCATGGAAAGTTGGAAACTGTCGAACAGATGTTACGTAGGTATAAGCTTTCATATTTTAAAAGCCTAGATATTAAAAGAATACCGTCACTGGCCATTGTAATCTCTAAGTTTTTACTTGCAATCAAAATTTAATGTAATACAAAAATGTCTCAAATTCTCATTAGTCATAAATAAAGTACTGAAGCTGCCGTTCCACCAAACAACAAGTCATCAACAAAGTGTTGCGAAACGACACTGAAACATGGAAAGTTGGAATCTGTCAAACAGCTGTGTTGGTGATATGCACGTGATTAAAAAACTTAAACTTGTTATCATAATAAATGATTCATTATGAAAATAATGAGGAGCTTGTAGGTATTTATTTAACCATACCTATGGTAAATACCAACACCGAAAAAATTTCCATGAATGAGAAAATTTATTTGTGACTTTGTATTGGAATAAAATAAAATGGAATGAATCTAATAAATGTCTACGATTCTCTACAAAGCGCAAGATCAAAAATATTTTTGCATTAGGTTTTAGATTTCACGTCAACTAAGCACGTCTGAAAACTCGAACATAATATCACGTCAACATAGTAATTACTATCACTAATAACGTTCAAGATAATCTGATATGACATTCAGAATTCAGAGTATTAGACATTCGGACAAAGGAACTCGAAGCTTACTATGTGGATAAATTCAAAGGATTTCGTTCTAAGACATTAATTACAAGACATTGACTATATTCTAAGCTCCATTAGACTAATATAGAAGGTATAAATCATTTATTGATAGTCAATTCTATATTAACGATGTTAATTGAAGGAGAGATAGAAAAGCGAGTGATTGGCTTCTTTGTCTATGGATTCAACGTTCAAACTTGTTCAAATGATTATTTTAAATCAACCAGAAAAATACTTAAAGATATTCTCACGTGGCAGAAAAGAAACAAGTAGTAAATATAAAATAAATTATTAGTACGGCGTTAGATATGGTCCTTTGTAATGTAAAAAAAAATATATCGGCACAAAGCCTTTTAAAACATAAGGGAACAGGTGTAACATCTGGAAATTCCGCTGAAAAAATGCAACATTCATTTTTTCGTGAATTTTTTGGCGCCGCCCGCCGCGCCACGGAAAATTGCAGGATACTCGACAACTTTGACGTCAAAGCGGTGGATGTCGATGACGGACGACTTCTATGCGACATAGACTGATATACGCCGACTATTAAAATCAATAGGTTCCTACCAGGAACATATCTGTTTTTTCGAAAGTTCAAATTGCGAAATTCGATTTATGCTAACCTTGTTTTGTTCGTCCAAGATACGTAACTATAAACTACAACGTCACATAAAATTGTTAAAAAAATACAATAAAGAAAACATGTGTAACATCTAAAATTCTCAACAACAAAAAACATTATTAACGAGATGAGATTACGAACAGTAACAGTACAGTGTTTGAGTGAATTTTGAATACGAGATCAGTGTGCTTAATTTTTACGAACCATATTTTTATTTTCCCATACCTGCAATTGGAATTTTAAAAGTCAAAGATCGAACTATCAATTCACACAATAAATTCAAAATAAACCGACATAGGTATACTGAATGTACAAATAAAAAAGGTTTTAGTTGCAATTTGAACGAGTATGCAACGGTGAAGGAACAAATATAGCATATTTTATCGCTATTCTGTACACGCAATAGTAACGTTCGATCAAGGCTCACGTATGTAACAAGTTTAATCTTTGTATATCTAAAAAATCAATCCATCTTCATAAACTTTTAACTTGTTTATTCGCAAGCACGAAGACAACAGTCCCTTTGATTCCTAGCAAAGCTCAATTTATCCGCTTGGTACACAAACAAATTAAAATTCTCGACGTCAGGTGCTCGCTTGTTATTTAATTATTGTCTTAATGAACAGCAAAAGGCTTAATTAACTCGCCCAAGCACTGGCACTTAATGGAAAGCTGCAAAATGTCGTATAAAAACATATTGCTTTTCAGAATCCCGATATTATAATTCTTAGCACGCGCGCTTGATAAGGGTAAACGAATTACTTAGAAAATGATTTGAATAAATTTCTTGCCTTCAATAAAGTACAAGGAAAGATTATATTCTGGACCCGAAATCGCCTGTCAAGATTTTGGAGAAAAAAACGTGTGGAAAATATGTAAAAAATACTGACTATGTGTAGACGAATAAGCTTTTTTGGGCGAGTTTACTCAATTCATCTTACTTTTATATTGATTTTTATTTAGATAGAAAATATATAAAAACGGTTTTACACACGTAGTGTAGTTCGAAAAGGCCGACTAGTTTCGATCGATTAGTTATGTCATCTAACGTTACTTTTAATAATATAATAGAAAATGTACTTAGAGCACAATATGTCTCCTTACCGAATTTGAAAAAAGTTCTTAATAGCTTTTTTTACATGTAGTGAGATCACTAAATGTAAACTAAGCTATTACATATATGATGCATAAGTATTTCTTTGTAAGTTTAAATAAATTCAAGTCAAACTTGTAAATGAAAGTATAGGTATACTTAATACACATCTTAAAAAAAAATTGTAAAGCTCATTGAAAAAAATATAGTCCGCATTAATTTTGAAGAAAGGCTTTTGTTTAAACTGCGAAATTCCATTAGTTGCTTCTCAGAACCTGATTACATCGTTAGTATCGTGCCTGAAGGCTCTATTTTAATATTACAAATGTACACTTTGTACTTCTTGACATTGAGACTTTAATAAGAAGATTTTGTGAGCTGTTTTTTTTTTTAATTCGACTCTAATCTTGTTATTCTAAATTTGAGTGAGACTCAGCCTGAATAAAATGAGTAGATAATCTGATATGATCCAAATAACATGTGATGAAAAATTTCGCCACGACTGGGATTCGAACCTGCGTCCCTCACGTTAACGCCGTGAGTGCACTTCCAATTGTACTACGATGACTTCGAATCACTCTGACGAATTTTCTCATCACATAGTACACACGCATTTGAAGCATGCGTTATTCTTCACTACACCTACTATTTAGAAGTGTGGTATTCAACTTAATTCAATTTAAATGAATCGAAAGTTGATTAAGTGTAGAAGGTTTTTGTTTAAATTATTGGTTTATTATCCAAATTAAAAAAAATTATATAAAATTTCGCCACAAAAAAAATTGCAACATATGAAAAATAATGTTATTCTGTTAAAAAACAATAACTTAATCGGATATGAGTTAACGATGTTAGCCTTCTATGACTGGAAGCAAAGAAAAATGTACTTAAAATATTTATACTATTTGCTTCGCCCACCACACAGATCGTAGAAGTCTAACAAATAATGTATAAACAAAACGCAATGCAGCCAACAACCCATCATTGTTTTGATTCATTTTTTCGCCTTCTTACACGGCATCACGCTATAAAAAACGCTTTATGGGTCTCGCAGCCTTAGGCTCTGTCTGCTTAGAGCTACATGACCCAAAATGCTCCGTTTATAGTATAGCTATAATGTCTATGTATGTATATTGCTAAAAATCTCTAGAACATCTAATACGATTTACTTGACAAGAGAGCAACTGTGTTTACCAGTGCTTATGAGTAAGTTCATCACGCATGACTTCCCAGCTTAGTTTCTCCATGCTTCTGTGAAACAACTTTACTGAATAATTACTGTATAACGTGAACTGCGACTGAAACTTGTGAACTTCGGATTCGTTTCCATTTCCACGTTTTGAATAATTTGTAGACATCTTAGTTTGTAGTGTGTTAGTAAACGGATTTGACTTTATGGTGATAAGGATTTAGTGGGTAGAGAAAACTAGATGGTTTAGACTAAGCAGACCTGCCGCCATATCAGCACTGGCGACATTGTTTATTGACCGCTATATTTAATTACTGTCTCGCTCTCTGTTATACTTATTCAGGTCAAAAACAGAAATAAGTTTGGAAAGTCCATAAGTGCATGCTACATAACGCTCATTAAAATAGTCATTAAAATTGTCATGGGGCTTATGAGCAATCTAATAATATACTGAAAAAAACGCGTGACATAAACGCACGCTGACCAAAAAATAGACTCAAGGGACCATCCAATACTGACAATAACCAGAACAGACAATATACAGAGCTGTAAGCTCATGTTTTTTTGTTTGCAAAAGGTAATATGGACATTTTATAATTATCATTAAACGACACTTAATTAGATAGTAATCTTCAATAGGAAACAACCAGTCACGTGACAAAGCTATCAAAATATGGTACAAATACATTAAGTATTTCGAGCGTAATCGTGGCACAATACAGATATCCGGACATCCATGAACTATTTTTTTTATAGTATATGTTATGCTTGACTAATAGATTTTCTTATACAAAATTGTTGTTCTTTATATCTCTGTACTTATATCATTGTACTATGAATATAATAGAGACAGTTTAAGTCCATAAAAATGCTTGACCCAGACATTTTGAGAGTAGAGCACTACCTCAACGCTCCGCTTATGAGGTGTGCAATGGTTGCATTACGAAATAGTCGTAACTAGAAGTAGTCAAACCCAGAATTAGACAAATCCCGAAATGGACACTATAAGAAGTGGTCCCTGATCGCCAAAGCCTATGTTGGATAGTAAAGGGTAGGAACTACTTACTTAAATAAATAAACTTCTCTAGGTTTAAGAAACTGGTGGCACTTTTAGTACATATTTCGGCAACTTTCACAAGTTTAAGACACATAACAATTATTAATTTATCTGTATGCGCATATGTTATTTTCATGTGCATATGTTTTCTAGTTTTCAGTTATACTTTTATCATTTTATCATTTCATTTATATCATAATATTTTTAAAATTTATCGAACCGGAATGTAGGCTATGCTGAAAATGTCCAACAATCAGCTCCGGCCAGTCAATCACTCAAATAAAATACAGCGTAACTCAAACGCAGCAATTATTTTGACAAGATCCAACTGTCCTACATCCGGATTGTTTGAAAAAAGCCGCAGCCGTATTTCGGCTTTGTACTAATCGATGTTCAAGTTGACGGTTTTCAATTTTATACACTACACTTACAATACTACTACTACTACTACTACAAAAAACCTGACTAAAACTCAATAACTTGCCGGTGAATGAAAATTTCACTGAGCGGGTGGAGGTCTGACATCGCTGCATCAGCGCTCGAATCAGTTCTTATATACGGTATCATTTTTGGGAATTTCCACCGATAAAGATTTGGTATTTAAAATACAAAAGCGCTGTATTCCAGCAATGTTCGGAGTATAACGGAGAGATAGTTGTGAACCGATATTTAAAAACATAAACTTCTAACACTCTCCTCATTATATATAATGGAAACCGTTATATTTGTGATCCCCACCTGTTTCCTAAATTATCTAATAGAGTAGAAAGAAACCGACGTGAGAATAAATTGTGCATGCATTTATCCAAGACCGCTTTTTTACATGATAGTGTATTAGGCATAGCACCGATAATTTATAGTAAAATACCGGAACAATATAAAGAATTAAATTTGACTTTGTTAAAGAAGAAAATTAAGTTATTTTTAATAGATAACTGTTAAGATAGTGTTAAGGTCTGTTATCTGATAAATTGTAAGTTGACTTTGCTTAATAGTACATTTTAAATGGTTTATAGGTTCAGTATATTTTTATAGTATTATTA
Source organism: Acrobasis suavella (assembly GCA_943193695.1). Classification (NCBI taxonomy): domain Eukaryota; kingdom Metazoa; phylum Arthropoda; class Insecta; order Lepidoptera; family Pyralidae; genus Acrobasis; species Acrobasis suavella. The sequence goes on from OW971942.1 coordinate 13,995,124, forward strand.
TAGATAATAGCCTTTCTGACAAAATTTTCACACCGATGATGGTAAACATGATTAGATTAAACTGAATTTGATATTTTGTAACACATGTTTGGCAAATAAATGATCTTTATCTTTAAACGCGGGAAACTTATTAAACCAAATTTAAAAAGCAGGAAATGTGCTTCAATTATTTTCCAATAAGTTCATGCTAAATTAGGAAATGATTCGACGCATTGAAACTAAATTCAGCCCAATATTAAGTAGATTATGACCCAGATGCATAGATACGGATCATACGAGTTTGTGAATACCTTTCAGGGCTGTCACAAGCACAAAATGAACAATATAGGAACATTATTTAAATTCGTGGATTTATTTGCGCTTATCTCAAGTAAGGCAGTCAATTGTTACAAGAAAGGACTTAGAAGGTAGTGGCGTGTGTGATAAACCCTAGTTCCTTCAAAATCACATGCAATGTTAAAAAAATCTGACTCCAAAAAGTATAAAATTTGTTAATTTACTTTGTGGTGTGTGTGGTGTGGTATCGTAGACAACACAACTTATACGAGGGGCATTCAATAAGTACCTAGCCTCATCGCCAGAGGGCGCTGTAGTTTCAAAAGAGTTTTACCACAGTGTAGCACATTCTTTTTTAATTCTTTTTTCAAATTTTCATTCCAATCCCTTCATTTGTTTTAATTTGACAACTTAAGGAAGCGAACGTGTCGATCGGTTTTACAAAAATGGAAAAAGAGCAATATCGTTCGGTAATTCGATTTCTATTTTTGGAAGGGAAAACGCGCATCGAAATCAAAGAGCGCTTGGATGCTGTGTACGGTGACTCTTCTCCATCGATGGCCACCATCAAGAATTGGTTCAACGAGTTTGCACGTGGCCGTACGTCGGTTTTTGATGAACCACGTCCAGGTGCACCGAAAACAGCTGCTACGGAGGAAAACATTAAAAAAATCCATGATCTCGTATTGGCAGATCGCCGATTGAAGGTTCGGGAGCTAGCTGAGACTGTAGGCATTTCAGAAGGAACAGTGCATCATATTCTTCACGAGGAACTCGGCATGAGAAAGCTGTCGGCGCGATGGGTGCCGCGTTTACTCACACCGGAAAACAAGCGCAACCGTGAGACCACATCGGAGACGTGTTTGGCTCTGTTTAAGCGGAATCCAGCGGAGTTTTTGCGTCGTTTTGTGACCGTCGATGAAACTTGGATCCACTGGTACACACCAGAGACCAAGGAGCAATCAAAACAATGGATCCAGACCGGGGAACGTGCTCCAAAGAAGGCGAAAACTGTAAAATCTGCCGGAAAAGTTATGGCCACCGTTTTCTGGGATTCACAAGGTGTGATCTACATCGATTACCTCGAGAAGGGTAAAACAATTACAGGGCTTTACTATGCCGATTTATTGGGCCGATTCGACGCCGAATTAAAGAAAAAACGACCCCATCTGGCGAAGAAAAAAGTGCTGTTTCACCACGACAACGCACCGGTTCACACGTCTGCCGTTGCCATGGCCAAATTGGTCGAATTACGCTACGAATTGCTGCCCCATCCACCGTATTCTCCAGATTTGGCCCCTTGTGACTTCTTTCTGTTTCCTAATCTGAAAAAATCACTCGCCGGGAATAGATATGGATCAAATGAGGAGGTCATCGCCGCCACGGAGGCCTATTTTGCAGAGTTTGACAAAAACTATTTTTCGGACGGGTTAAAAAAGTTGGAGCATCGCTGGGCTAAGTGTATCGAACTAAAAGGAGACTATGTTGAAAAATAAATTGCCACTTTTCCAAAATTTTCGTTTACTTTTTGTAGGCTAAGTATTTATTGAACGACCCTCGTATATCTATTTGCGTGTCACACATTAACAATTGTTTTCTTCTTTTTTAAAAGGTATATTTTTAAAGCGTTTAATCGAAGTAGAAACGTCATCTTTTGATTACAAAATACTCAGTACTAAGTTTAAACTATGATCTGTCCTAAAGAAATTTAAAATGACTGATGACATAGTAACATATTAGTAGAACTACTCATTTCTGACTATTTCAGTACTATTTGAATCTATATTATAATGTTTCAGGTAGATATTGGCTTTAACAAAGAATTTACGTTTTTCCCCATTTTATACTAAAACTAATTACAAACACGTATGTAATTAGTTTCTGACTAATACGTTTAACTGTCAACCCTATGACGAACAAATAATTTACGTTTTTCCACATTTTATACTAAAACTAATTACAAACACTTATGTAATTAGTTTCTGTCTAATACGTTTAACTGTCAACCCTATGACGAACAAAGTATCAGCGTCCATTGTGTCAGGGCGCGAGATTGGAGCGTGCGGTTTGCATCCGGAACATCACAATGTGCCGCGATTAGAATCGCGATCACATCTAACGTGGTCGTGTCACATCCTGCAGTTGCTGCAAGCCTGGTACAGCTTGGGTGTCTATTACGGGGCAGACAGAACCAGGGTGAAAGTAACCAATTTCAGCGTGACGATCGTGAAATGGTGATGGGTTGCTAATCACATCGCCTACAGGCATCATTTAGATTTTCATAAATAACTCAGATCGATTTTAACGTTAAGTTCGAAAAGGAAGGATATACAAATAAATAAATATATTTATAGGGACAAATCACACAGATTCAGATAGCCAAAGTAATTGCGAAAATGTATCAAATCTGAATCAAAATTAAATGAGTGAAACTACCTTGGAGTTTCTCAAACAACTTCATGGAATAATTAACATAACGAAGAATAATTTAATACTCAACAACCACTAAAATTAAGCCCGTCTATACACGAGAAGCAGCAGCTTTAGAGAGGATTCCACTCGCTTTGATCTGTTTTAGTACGGAAAATAAACTTGGTGCTTAAAATATATGCGCTTTTATGTTATTTTTTGGGTTGTGGTGCATCCTTAATGGGGATTCCAAAATGAAAAACATATTTTTTATTTTAAGGTATAAGAAGAGTCAAACTGTGACTAGAAATTTACGAAATAACTAGCGGTTTGGGCTTTAGCTGTGAGGACGAGTTTGGTCCTTACTAAGCACGACTTGTACCCCTGAGATATTTTTATTAATACTGTGCCCTGAGTTTTTATTTAAGACGGTCATTTTCGACTAACACTAGGTTTTTTCTGGTGAAGGAAAATGTCGTGGGAATGCACACTAGTTAACAAGTGTGTAATAAAGGCTTTTGTCAATGCTTATAAGAAAGAAATTAGTAACTATTTAATTATGCCATCATATAGCGACATCGACACGCTAAGAAAAATAACTTACCTAAGACAAAGTAGATGCGTTCTAAGAAAAAAATTAATTTGGACTTTTTATTTAAAAGTAATTTAATTTTAGTAATTTTTAATTTTACAGAATCTATTTTCAAAAAAAAAGATATGTAAGTAAACAGAAAAATATCCGCAACATGCTTCGTCAAAACTGTAAACAGAAGAATATCCGCAACATGCTTCGTCAAAACTGCAAACAGAAGAATATCCGCAACATGCTTCGTCAAAAATGCAAACAGAAAAATATCCGCAACATGCTTCGTCAAAATTCTTATGACCGCTCCGCATCGTTCCCGGCCCAAAGGTTCCCATAACACTTGCTGCATTTCCACGTTCAATGGCTATGGAAAGTCTTTCAGTCAGATAAGATACGGAACGAAAGTCATTTGTACGATCAGAGATACGTCGGCCCAGTTCTCTAATAAAAGCCCTTGCCTCTTTACCCCAAGTACCTGTGGTTTCAAAGGCTACAGGTACAAAAATATAAGCTGGTTTCTTTATTATATGGTGTTTATAAATTGTTTTTTTTTTTTTTAATAATTGGAATGAAATTGAGATCTAAAACACTACAGTGACCCCTGAAAGGAGGCGATAAAACACAAGTTGCAGCTAAACTAACAGCCACATATTATGTTATACGTACAGTGGCATATTTTGCCGCCCTTAAGCTGCGTTCTATGAAATATCATAATAGAAGCACCTTTTTGCTTTGTTTTTTTCCGCGATGCACGCTAAGGTGGGGGGGGGGTTGCTTGGCCTCTAATTAGCTGCCCTGCTTAAAGTGCCGCCAGTAGGCTATTCATATTTTGCCGCCCCTAAGCTGCGTTCACTAAAATATCATATATAGAAGCACCTTTTTACCTTCTCGATGGAGAGGGTGCAATTGGCCTCAAATTTGCCTACTCAGACCATTGGTAAATCCGACACTGTATACGTACATAAACTATTGCATACAACTTATATGTATAATAATAAAAGTCATGAATAAAACATTGCATGCCCACACAATCGTGGCAGTAGGAATCGTGCCTACTATATTCTCGTCCCTGTCCTTTAGTGCACATGAATGAAACAGATAGTGGTGCGGTTACTTTTCATTCAAGTCCGGATTATAAAATGAAGAAATTGCAGAAGGTAGATGAATTCCTCATCCTGTTATACTTATAATATTTATGCGATGACTTCGGCCTGTCTTTAAGAGTTAAAGTGTGTTTGAATAAAACTGTTTAGTTTTATTCCAACGCGGGTAAATACTTATATTTTAATATTACTTCTATTCACATAATCCACAAGAAAGGTTTTTCAGTTTGTTGTTTCCGGAACTTTTTCAGCTATAGACATAGTTATTTTTATTGCGTTTTTTTTTTAATATTTTTTTTATTTATTCTTTACAGATGTAATTTAATGTCACTCAAGATTATGCAAGATGCTAATTTAATGTATCTGTCTGTCTGTGAAATTGCAACTCCTAATCCGGAGCCGATTTTGAATTTTTTTTCTCGTTTATTTCATTTAATAGATTTAAAATAAGATCAATGGGAGGGGAGACCTTTGCCCACCAGTGGGATGATATAGGCTTAAATAACCGGCCAAGTGCGAGTCGGACTCGCGCACAAAAGGTTCCTTACCATTATCTGTTAAAAATCACGTTTGTATAGAAGCCCCACTTAAATGTTTTATTCTGTTTTTAGTATTTGTTGTTAAAGCGGCAACAGAAATACATCATCTGTAAAAAAATTAAGAGTCTAGTCTAGCTATCACTGGTGAAAGAAAAACGGACGGACAGCGGAGTCTTAGTAACAGGGTCCCATTTTTACTCTTTGGGTACGGAACCCTAAAAATTGGTAAGTATTTGTATTCAGGTGTTATGTGTTTGTTATTCTTAAAATCTGTCTAAGGTATTTTATGCGTTGCTCTAAGCCCATATTAGATGTACAATTCTGTATTGCTTTAGTTTATGTCTGGGTGCAAGCCGTGCAAGTCGCCTATACGTATGTACTTGGAAATGCATCTATATATCCCTGGTAGACGCTTTGATTATCCTGAACCTTAGCCCTTTGATGCAGCCGGATTTAATACCAGTATTGAGTACATATTAATACTGTACTATATATATACCTACATATTGTAATGCTTCGGGCCCCGGGTTCGCTTTTGAGGCGTTTTCTTTTCTATTTAGCGCTCTCCTTGGCAAAGGAGCTTTTAGTTTTTGCATTTAAAAAAATTAAAAATTACCGTTAATAACAAAAAAATGTATTCGAGATTTAATAATTTTTTTGACTTTGACTATTGAAATATAAATAAAGGACTTATATCCAGTCTTTAAATAATGAGGAAGAGATGAATATTTTAAAAACACCTGATACTTTTTTAAGAATAACACTTCTATTTATCGTAAATAAATATCAGTTTTTCGATCCCATCCAATAATTATAAAAATATTTTTAATCGCTATATCGTTCACTAATCAGCTTAACGCCGTTATTTCTTTTGCCAGCCAGCCAGCCAGTCTCGTCTGACGTGTAAAAAAGATGATGTCATAGAACAGTTGGCAACTTAACTGCACTTGCGGTAAAATAGAGACACTATTTTGACAACTGAGACAGTTAAACTGTCAACTGTCATATGACAGTTAAGGTTAAGTTGGCCACTGTCATGAAATGATTTTTATTATAAGTCAGATGACAAGAGACAAAAGAAATGGTAGCGTTAAGATGGTATACGAAATTGTGATTAAAAATATTTTTATCCTTCATAATTAATTGACTGGACCGAATTTACGATAAATAGGAATGTTATTCCTAACACTAGAAAAAGTTTCAGGCGTTTTTAAAATTTTCATCCCCCCCATTATAACAACAATACGTAAACTGATCTGTGGTTTTGACGTTAACGATTTATCTGGCACAAAGCGTCATTAGTTATTTATCGCATTACCATCGTTTCAGTCATACTTGTACGCGTAAAGTCAAATACTATATCTTTTATTTAGTCACATAAATAATTGTAACATTTGTAACATTAACCACGGCTCGTCAAATGATGATGAAAAAATAGTGTTTGTTTGAGCTAACAATTCACTATTGTTAGAGAACAGTGCGACAAATTCATTGTTGTAAAGAAAGCGTATAGAATAATATTTTAATAATGTTTAGTATCTGTCACTGTTGACATGTTTGTAATTAAATTATTACGCATATAAGTGTATTATTTTTTTATTTACGAATTAAAGTTACTCACTTTTTAGTTAACTATTACGTTGTCCCTAATTTATTTATTCCCGCCTTCAAGCCCACTATCATACAAAACGTGGCCATTGCACTACATCTGCACAGAAAGAGAAGCAACTGCCACATTCTAAGAGTTTATATTTTCTCTCAGACCAGCATGAAAGGTGGGGCAAGCTCTTTTAAACTTTTTTTTTATTAACCACTACTGTCCCACTGGGCAAAGGTTCCAAAGGGAGCTTTGTCAGGGAATATGCAAAGAATCTCAATCAAATCAAACTGAATAAAATTAATTAAAAAAGGAAGGATTTCTCTATTTGTAAAGGAATCCCTTCAACCGACATATTGGATTTCTTTCATGAAACAGGAATTTATCTAAAGCGTGATTAAGCTTGGAATTTTTATAGGAGCTAAATACCGTAATCTGACTCTTTTCTGCTTGATGAAGGTTTTCACTTAATAAATACATTGTTTTTTTCCTCTTGAATCAGAATTAGATTTTACATTTTGTCTTTCTGTTCTGAAATGTATTTTATTGGTAGATATTGTAGAAATATATTAGTGTATCTTTGTACGAGTAGCAGTCTTTTAGATGCTGTTTAGTAAAGTGACTTGCGATTTTTTTACCAGTTTGGGTCGCATTGGTAATTTGCATGAAAGGATAAGATGATTTCAAATGTCGCAAAATATTTTACGAGTTTAACATTCACGAGTAAAGTAACGCGTTATGCGTTACTCGCTTATTTTTTAACTAGGTAATGGAGAAAAAAACCATGATGATCATCTCAACCGATAGTAACTCTAGGCTAACCTCAACTAAATCCGAAGATGAGAGAATAAAAAAATAGAAACGAAAGTAAAAACAAAAAGCCTCTCCAAATTATGAGTCCATTGTATTCTAAGAAATTATCTTAATCTCACCTTATTACAATGCATAGAAAACAAATATTCCTTGGCCATTCCGAGGCACGGTGGCGATTTTATCTGTGCCAAGTCCGGGGTTATTATTTTTAACGATTACCTTAAATGTTAATAAAGGCCCAATCCCTAATATTATGGTAACACCATTCACATTACATTAGCATAACAATTGCCAGGAATTGGCAATTATCAATGTAACTAATGGTATTGTTCTGCTTGTTATATCGGGCATGCGCGTGATATAATTTTAAATTGATTACGACGGAGTATATCCTAATTAAATTCTAAGTTTCTAAAGCCACATCATCTCTCTGATGTCACCAATAAATACTTGACCAATTTAGATAGAACAAAAAGGAATAACTAAGAACTATTTTTAAAGGTACTTTCCTTATGATTGACATGATTGTTAAATTCGAGAAAGACATTTATGACATGATTTTTCAATTCTAGCGAATTACTGGTAGGTGGTTGCGCTTTCGACTTGTCGCTTGTCGCAGTTCTGTGCATCGTCGCTCGTTGCTCAAGGTGACTTGGCGAGGGGTGTGTTACGTCACTGCGACGAAACAAGTAAGAAAACAGTATACCTAGTTGTTTTTAAATATTGATGAACAGCCGGCGGGCTTAAACAGAACCTTATTACTAAAACTCCACTGTCCGTCCATCTGTCCGTCGGTCTCTCCATCCGTCTGTCCATCTGTCTGTCCGTCCGTCTGTCCGTTCGTCTCTCCGTCTATCTGTCCGTCTGTCTGTCTGCTGTGACCATGCTGTATTTCATGAACCGTGATAATTGCATCAAATGTGAAATTTTCACAGTTGATGTATTTCTGTTGCAGCTATAAAACAAATACTAAACAGAATAAAATATTTTTTTAAGTGGGGCTCCCATACAACAAACGTGATTTTTTTATAGATAATGGTACGGAAGCCTTCGTGCGCGAGTCCGAATCGCACTTGGCCGTTTATTTTTTATTCCAACTTATATTTACCGTAAACCCTGATTGAGATTAGCGAACAAAATAACATTTCGTAAACAGATATTGGATTTTTAAAACCAACGGTCAGCAAATTAAGGTGTGCCTGAGTAAACTAATCAACGCTCGGTAAACAACCGTCAAATTGTTTCTTTTGAAGCACAAACGTAAACTCAATAACATTTTTCAATTAATATGTAAATTCTGCTAGATGTAGCAATGCGAGTGGCTACTGCTGATAATCCACATTCATTATTCTGTACAGATATTACGCAGCATCAAATGTTCACAATCAGACAATGCTGGTTATAATAAAATAAAATGATGATAATCTCAGTATTATGAGCGAAAATTTCTGATAATGCGAATTGAAAGTACGTAACTTTTAATGTCGATAGGAAGTGTATAATTTCTTTTAAATTATTGCATAAAGGACTCTTATACGATAGTAAAGTTTATGAGAGTAACGTAATGTTACTCTCATAAACTTTACTACGACATGTAATCCGACATATCCTCATCCCTGTTAAATCAAAAGTACACAAGACAATATTTATAAATACGACGACCTCCTTGGCGTAATGGTCGATACGCTAGACCGCCAATCTGGAGGTTCTGGGTCCGATCCTTAGCCAGGGCAAGTCGGAAAAATGGCCTTTTTCAAATTGTCCTGGGTCTTGGGTGTTTATCTATATATGTATTTATCATAAAATATAGTATCGTTGAGTTGATATCTCATAACACAAGCTTAAGCTTACTTTGGGGCCAGCTCAATCTGTGTGATTTGTCCGTATATATATTTAAAAAATATATAAAGACAGTAAGCGTGACTGCATTGCTTTGAAAATCACAAGGAAGATGTCAGACCTTTATCCTAAATTATTTTGTCTTTTTGTAAATAAAAGAAGGTTCGTAGTATAAATTAAAACTATTACATATAACTGTAATATAACAGTAAGAACTACAGTCTGTAATGATAATATCTATGGTCCAACTAAACTAAATATTTCTGAAAACGTGTTCTCGGAAAATAAAGCAAAATGACATGTATTTATTCGCTGCCATACGCTAAAATTTTAAATATTAATAACGTTTTCCTTAAAAATTCTTCAAAAGAATTGGAGTCAAAATTTTCAAAGTAATTTTTATAATATTCCCTGGCCCGAACAAGCATATTCATGGCCGTTTATCGTGAAATACGAGTATATCAAGTTAAAAAACAGAACATCCTTCCCGCCTGTAATTTTGTCATAAATTCAGCGTTATAATTTCATTACCAGCCTGTTTACCGTTGAGTTTACCTGGCCAAAAATGATTTATTTCGCCATTACGCATTCATAATACACGGTAAAAGGTTTAATTAGGCGAGTTAATAAATATCTTCCGTTAAATGACTGCACAAAGGGCTCTATTATTAAAATTTACTATTTATTGCTCGTAAAGACGTGATGATTGTGGGGATTGTTTGAAATGTTACAAATAAATTTTTGTAGGCGTATCTCAGGCGGTAGCACATTGATTTTAATTTATTTGTGGTGTTTGGGACAAAACAGTGACAGGCTACATTCTCAAAAGATGGCACTTATATTATAGTTTCTATTTTTTTTGTATTATGCTGCAATACAATACAATACCCTTTATTGCTAAAATAAATAAATACAGGACATAATTATTTCAATAACTAGAAAACGCGCAAAAAGCGGCCTTATCACTAAGCAATTTCTTCCAGGCAACCTCGCTATATAGAAATGTGTATGCTGTGATGTTGAATATACGATATGCATGTTCATTACAATCGCATGTCGTGTATCATACCTTCCGTAGAACGAAGGAGCTTGAACAATATTGCAACAGTTGTATAAGAAGAGGCAAAAATGTGAGTGGCGCAGGTTACGATGCATCGTGAGGAGACGGTATCGAGCATCTTGTTCCCTTCAGCCGCTTTTGCTATGTTTCGCAACCAGTTGTTAAAAAAGAAGTAACATACAACATTGCATACAATACTTTTTCTACAACTATAATTACTAAATAAAATAAAAAAATTAAAATATGACAATGTTTGGCATATGTTTGGCAGAAAGTAGGTATCTATTTTGAAGTGAAAACTTCTTTAGCGGCGTTGTACACTTTTTTTGTAATGGGTAAAAAATGTTAAACTTACGTCAGGGCGTCAGGGCATCAGGACACGTGACCTGATCGAAAATTTGTAAGACGGATGGAGAGTAGAGTTTACTTCTTAGTGACTATGTTAAACAAAAGAAGAGACGTTTTTCTTATGCAGCAAAGAATTTATCACGGAAAGGTTTATTTTTATACTTACTGTATGAATTCAGTTGTTTGTTACGTTGGTAGTTATGCTTTTCTTTTTTGTTAAGTTAGTGTTGATTGAGTAAAACCTTAACCTAAGTGTTACCTTTATAGGCAGCTATAGGCGCATAGATCAAAAAAACGAAAATCTAGGTCTATGGCTAGGCGTATCTTTTTGGCGAAATTACGACACATGTGCTGTTACGGGGAAGAAAGTATAGACTTTTCTGAAATCGTATTATCAATGTTCCTATATAAGTGTTCTTGACTATTCGCTAATATTATGCGTATAACTACCGAGCCACCGAGCTCCCAATAACAAAATGCTTTACCCCTAATTCCTTATGAAGAGCAGTAGACCCTATTGATTCGAAAGGACAATGGACGTTGTCGTGTTTCTCTGGTATCCATCCGAATATCAATACGGATTTCTTTATTACAAAAATCATATTAGCCTCACCTGTTATTTTTCTATAGAAGTGGGTACGTTTTCATCATACTGAATACATTTTAATAATATTTCCAACCATAAAGCATACAGCCAAGAAATATATGGTCCGGTTCCACGGAAAAGAAAATGGCTGGAATTTTATTGAAATTCCCTATTCCGGAAATATAAAGGCCGGTGAGACGTACCTCTTTGATGCCACCGGAATCGCGTGCCACTGGACACACATTCTATTTATTGTACCTTACTTTGGATTTCCGAAGGAAAAAATAAATATTTAGTATTAGGTAACTTTTATTTTTTAAGTAAATGTGAAATCGATTTGCCGAGACACGAGGGAAACAGGTGTACGGCCCGTCTGATTGATAAATGGTAACTGTAGTCTTTAGTCCAAGGGACCTTAAAATTGGTATTTTTTCATGTCCTTAGTTGGTTTAGTCTGGATATACGAAATAGTCTATACAATATGTAACAAAAACCCTGTCCGATCCTTGTAGGGGCAATTCAGACCGTCAATATGAACAACTTTTCCTATGGGACCAATGCTTGAAACTCGAAGAAAAAATCGACATTTTCATACAAATTGCCAGGCCGGCCGAACACTTTTGTATGAAAATGTCGATTTTTTTCGAGTTTCAAGCAGTGGACCCATAGGAAAATTGTTCATATTGACGGTCTGAATTGCCCGTACAAGGATTGGACAGGGTTTTTGTTACATATTGTATAGATAATTTCGAATATTTGATAGCTAATGTGATCGACATGGTTCTTATAAAAAGTTGTGTCGGAGGTTACTTTAAGTTTTTAATTTTATTTCTTATTTAAGTAGTTATCATTATTGCTATTGACATCCACACTAACCGTGGCGAATATAACATGTAAATATATTTTCTTTTTGTGTATTTAGTTTTCAATAAACCATTTTCGATGCACATACACGTGAATTTTGGAAGCGCCTACCTAATTCAATAGAGTGAACAATGTGTTTCTACATTACACGAGTATTTATACATACATTTTCGATGTACATACACGAGTGTTTGATCGTGTGTGAGAAACGATAAATCTTGCTCGTCTGAGTGAGCCCCGCTCGTATATTCCTGTAGGGTGTTTAGTTGTGCTGTCTGTGGATTTCTTGGGTGTCAGAGTACGTCCTCTTATAAGTAGCATTCTCCTTATCTAAGCCTTGCATAGAAACTTTAATATAAGCCATGTTTGTAGATCTTCCATACAGGTCTCGGGAAAAATTTAAAATGTACCAGCTAGGTACTTCGAACAGACGCAGATCGCAGAAGCCGATCGAGGGAATGGGCAAAAACGCAAATATGTAATATTAATAGGCGATGGAACTAGCAACCTATCACTATTTTGTATCCCTTTTCCACCTTCTCGCCCATCAATTCGCTTTAAGTGGCCATTGAGTCTTGTGTCTGTCTGCTTGGAGCCGTAACCCAAAATGCTCTGTCTGCCCATTAGCGATAAAGACGTAATAGTATAGATGTATGTTTGCAGATGTCAAAGACTGCGCGGAGAAGAGAGATAAAATTGGGATATCTACATCTTTTTCTTCTTTCCTCGCCTTTTCCCTATTTGGGGTCGGCTCTGTATGCCAATTAACTCTCTCCATAATTTTCTGTCCTTCGCCATCTCTGTACTAACCCCCCGTCCACCATATCCGATCCCACGCATTCTTCCCACGTCTTTCTCGGCCTTCCCCTTCCTCTATACCCGTCTACTTTCAAATCAACCTTTTTTTTATAAAAAAATGGGGCATATCTACTTGTTGGATAAAAACTACATTTGGTGGTGCTATAATTTTAGCTCGCGAAGCATGGCACGGCTTTGGCGGTCAGGGACCACTTCTTATAGTATCCATTTCGGGATTTGCCTAATTCTGAGTTTGACTACTTGTTTATGACTATGTCGTAATGTCCACTTCGTGTTTCATCCACCGAACAGTGTGCAAATGAAAACATTTTCATGTTTCGTAAATTTGCGCGTTTACATATGTCACCGTATGATTGTGAACATCGATAATTAATTTATAAACGATCGCGCGAGATTATAAACTGTCGATAAATTGTGAACTGTATCGCAATGTAACAATATAACGTAATAATTTACGATGGTTTATAATCTCTCCACATCATTCGTTTTATTGTAAGCAGCATGATACAGTTCATAATTTATCGCAGTTTATAATCTCGCGCGATTGTTTATAAACTATCAGTGTTCACAATCATTCGGTGATATATTCATATAAGTACCCGAGAGTGACCGAGCTTCTCCGACGTAAACCCTCTTCGGGAATGCACCTTCATGCATATTGACTGACCATTCGATAAAGTATAATAAGAAAGACAGAGGCGTTCTAAGAAAAACATAATTGAGATGTAAACCACGCCAGTGACCCCTGGTGATAAAACACAAGTTACAGCTAAATTGAGTCGCAGATCGCGGCCGTATCTTTTTATGTCGACAGTACTAGCTACAATAAAAATATAAGAACATAGAATTTATGTAACTTGTTTTTTATGTGACAAGGAATTTAGAACAAATGAATTTTCTACTCCTCTTTTTAGGGTCCCCTCCCCTAAGGGTAGAAACGGGACCCTATTACTAAGACTCCGCTGTCCGTCTGCCCGTCTGTCTGTAGCCAGGCTGTATTTCATGGGCCCTGACAGCTATACTGTCAAAGTTTTTACAGATGATATTTCTGTTGCCGCTATAACAACAAGTACAAAAACAGAATAAAATAAATTACTTAAACGGGGCTTCCACAAACGTGATTTTTATAGATGACGGTACGGAACCCTTCGTGCGCGAGTCCGACTCGCATTGACGGTTATTAAATTATTTGAATTTATTAATATAAAACAATATCAGCATGTTGAATTGTCACGGTGTTATTATGGGTATTTACATTTTAATAGAATCCAAAGTTTCAGCGATTTCTTTTGGTTTGACGATTTTTATGGTTATTAGGCTTTACTTTTAACGTACTATGCAGTTCTTTTTTAATTCGTGGTTTTCATCGTCACCATAAATAACAAAAATTGATTTATTTTTGTTGTGAAAAATTAATTTATTTAAAAACTTTTTATTACAGATAGTTATGTACCTAATTCCAATCCAGATATTTTTATTGGAGCTCGCTAATGAAATCACTAATTGACATCGTAGGCACTCCAGACGGCATGTTCAGCAAACAGTAATCAGTCGGTAAACAAAAATCTGCATAATTTGGAGCGGAGCTCGAAAGTTGCGAGTTTTGTCACGTCTTGTTTACAGCTTTCTTTTAAAATTACGTTTCGGGACTGTCAACAGAGTGCCCGCTATCTGTGCCGGGCAAGCCAGAGACAAAGCCCCGAGTGGACAAGATCAAAGGGGTGGCAAAATCAAATCCTCCATCTCTTTAAAGGTGAATATGGTTTGATAGCGAAAATGCGCTACCATTCCAATATAAATCAGTGCTTACCTTTCATGACTCATGACATACAGCACGCTGAGATAGGAAGCTGGGTTGAATTTTACGCACGTGTATGATGCGCGACGCATTTTGCGTCATTCAGAGTTGTTACTCGCGTAATTTGCGCGTGGTGTAAACGTGCTGTGAACGATAGGTAGATTATAAAAACGTAATAAAGGCACGTAATAAAGGCAAGATACTTCGCACACTCAGAATAAGACTCAGATCACACTTTCAGTCGGAGGCCTTCAAAAACAAACGTGTAAAGCCGTAAAAACGTATTTCAAAGAAAAATAAAATTGAAATGCAGCTGGTGACGCGCGAAGGATGCCTCACTCAAAGCGCCGCAGTAAACTGCTTCTATAAAACTTTGCCTCATATCCTCTGGCTCGTATCGCAGAGAGCCTTCACGGACTTTCGAAGCCTGATTTATAGTCTACCTATCTGCTTGGCTATGGCTCTGTAATGATATTGTTTAACAGACAATATCTTTTTCAGGGAATAACCAGCTGTAATATTTTGTTCCATATTCAAAGTAAATAAAAAAAAAACTTCTTCGTACAAGTTCATAATTAAAATTACAATTGAACAAAACATTTAATTAAGTTAGAATAATAAAAACTCGTATATAAATGCAATGTCAAAACTTTTAATTAAACGACTCATGTTAAATACGTGTAAGCAACTTTAACGGATTTTTTTTGTGCCTTAATTAAGTAAATTATATTTCATCGCTTTAAAACATAAATAACAACGTATACATTTTTATGTATCTAAGAACGTATTTTAATCAAAATTAACTTGGTACTTTCGTTTGACTGTATTTTGGTTGAGTATTTTGATATTTATCAAATTCCAAATTGATGTTATATTTTATAACGGATAATAAGCGGCCTCATAACAGGCATTTAAATTATAAACATAGGCTATACGATAAAGTAGCATTCCATAAACCTGCAAAAAGATCGTCGCCGACACTTTTTGATAGTTAGTGAAATTGACATGTGTCCCGTGACCGTTTGCTACAGTCGACGACAGATGTCGCGGGCATACTGTCGCTCGTCTGTAAAAGAGCCCTTACATAGATTCACGCACATAAAGGCTTGAAGTCTGCGATTCACAAGCGCCCAATAATTAAATAAATTGCTGCCAATAAACGTGATTGTCTCGAGACCGTATAATTCAATATTTCTGTGCAAAGCCGCTCAATTTAATTTGTGCCAATAAAACTCTGAATAAGCGAAATGATCGAGTTGACCCAGATATTAGACTATGGTCCGCTGAGAAGTAAGCAATAATGTCTTTTATGTCAGCATGCCCAGGGGTTAGGTCACAGACATATTAGGTAGATATTGCGAAGGCGAAATTAGCGGAAATTACAAATATATAGTGGATAATTATGTAAGTATCTATAAAGTTCTGGCATTTACATACAATACTCCATAAAGTTATCGATAAGGACGACTTCGAGCAAGAATACCTATAAGAATAATAGAATAACCTATGTTATGTTGGTAACATTAATTGACATTAGTACCTAATAAGTAGTTTCATAGAAGATTTCCTCAAGGAATTTACATGATCTGAAAAGACACGCCTGAGAATATCTGTTTGTTTGTTTGTAATAACTTTATTGTACAAAAAAATAAAATACAAAGATAACATACGAAAGAGCAAATATACAACGGCGGACTTATCCCATTATTATTACTTAAGTTAATTGCGGTAGCAATATTGGTTGATAAACAAACATAGATAAATCAATGTAAGTGTACGAAATATTTTAATATTAAGTGATGCTAACGGATACCTGGAGAGCATTTCGCAGTTTTGAATGGCATCACCGTAGATATTTTATCGTCTATTAACTATATTCACGACCTTAAAAAAGGATTGGGATTTTTTTTTGTTACCGTTGTTACCTCATAACTCCTTCTTTTATAAACTGATTTTAAGTATATTTAAATGAAGACTCTTTGTTATAAAGGATATACTTTTAGACTGGTCCCATAAAAATATTATCACAATCTCATACAAATATTATATAAATTCAGAAGTTTGGTTCTTAAACCAAAAAACAATAAAAAATATGTCATGTAAGTTCAAGAAAACTATTATTCGGTGTGTTTTGCTTTTTTGTGACTTTTCAGTAATAGTAACGGTTTGTGTGTGACAGGCGCGGTCCGAAGGGGTGGGTCACAGGGGACATGACCCCCCCCCAAAGTCTAAGGTCAAATTGAAAAATCTCAAAAATTTGCCAAATAATAAAAATAAATTTCTAGCTATCCCCTAACAGCGATAAATTTATAGTTTGCTGACATCTAGTGGTGTTTTTACGATATAATGTTTATTTTATTTCAGATACCTATTTTTTATTAGTGTAGTGAGTAGTGAGTGACCCCCTCCAAAATTTCAGGCTGCGACCGCGCCTGGTGTGTGAGTGAATGTTACGCTGAAAGTGTATTCTAGTAGATATAAAATCGCGACAAAATCAATTTGGATATTCACATAAGAATTCGTAGTCGAGTCTCGTGCAAAGCCCGGCTTCGAGATTGGTATCTATTGTGACTACATTGACGTTATTCAAACCAAGGACACGTTTCGTTGTTATCCAATGAACCTAACTCGAATATATCCGCGAAAATTGCCGCCAATTCCATTGATTACTTTTGGTCATCTGGTCATCCACTGGTCGAACGACCTCGTCTGATGTATGAAATTGAGACCGTCTGAAATATCAATTGTCACTATTAATAGTATTGCTGTATTATTGAAGCATGTCTGTTGTGACTGGTTTAATGTTACTTACCGAGGAAAGAGGCTTGTATAAATAGTTTTTGGCATAAACATTGGCACCCTTGTTTCTTAAAATGCTTACTTTTTAAATAAGTAATTTTATCCCATGGCCTTAAAGGTTTCTATCAAAGGTCTAAAAACCAACATTTAACATATTAGATAGGTACATACTTACTACTGATTTGTGTTTACCTATTTTGTTGAGTAATAAATATAATTATTTCAGTAAGCGATATATTTTTTAACATTATATGTTTGATATTTCTTTTAGCGTGCAATAAAAAGTTATGTTTAATGACCTACGAGTAGGTAGGTATTACAGATTAGTATACTGACATCAGCTATACAATACAATATAATGCACAAAATAAATAAATACAGGACATAATTATCTCAAAAACTAGGAAATGCTCAAAAGACGGCTTTATCGCTAAACAATTTATTGCAGATTATAACATCGAAATAGAAGAACAACTTATTAGCTCGATCAGTACCTATACTTCCACACGTGCATTCGCCGTAAACCCATGTTTCAGATTCCCGCACCCGAAATACGTAATACCGAGCAATAAACCACCCTATTTGTGGTTGCAGCAAATCGTTGTTTAACTCTTTCTGTTTACGAGCAACATAAAAGAAGTAAATTTACCGACTAACTAATAAAATCTATTCTTGTAGTCGTGGTCATAATATTTAGGATAGACAGTACGTCGCCTAATCATCCTCGGGGTTATGGAGATGCCGATATATTGTAAAGCACTGTGTGATAAACAGTACACATTTTAATAACATTTGCACATAGAGACCAACCTATTGAAAAACAAGTGTGATATAATATACTCGTATGTAGGATGATAAAACGACAGTTGTATCAAATATTTATTCGAGCCCTTATATGTACAGAGTTAAATGTATTTACTTATTTTTTGGTAGGTATTACTCGTGAAAAAATAACAGCACTAAAGTCACACAAAACCGACATGGATATTCGTATTCATAGTAAAGTCCGTACACATAGTTAGTGAAAGTTACTAACTTACACTGATTTGATACATGAACTTCTGTTCTTCGTATATTATTCTCGGTGCACCCTTAATAAAGTGACATTGAAGTTTATGTGTCCACTCGTTTGGGTTGTTTACAAAAGTTCCGGGTTATTTATGAGCGCGATAAGGTTTGATGCGAGGGTATATGTGGTTAATGGATTCTTTACATTAATCTTTGGTGACTTTGGACGGCTCGTGTGGTCCGCAACGCCAGCTTTACCATATTCTTATATTTGTAACAGAGACTAAAAGAGGGGGTTACCTTAAAAACGGTCCGGTAGTTCGGGATTTTTTATATGTTGTCTAGGATAGTTGGTGAGTGTTTAAAAGCAAAGTGCACAATCCCCCCCCCCCCCTACGCGCCCGCTACCATATTTAAAAAACTGAAAAAAATGGCTTCAGGATTTCGCTTATATCTTTGTTTATTTGCACTTTAGCTAGAAAAGAGTTCGCCACAATGCTCTCGTAAAGAGAGTTAATTTCTTATATTTTACGTTTTAAAATTTTATTTTTAGTTTAAGTGCACCTAAACGAAGATATAAGCAAAAATCTAAAGAAATTGCGAACTTTTTTCGGTTTTTCAATATGGCGGCAGGCGTGGAGGGTGAGGAAATTGTACATGTTGCATTTTAGATATCATCCTAGACAACTTATAAAAATTTCAGAATATACTAAACCGTTTGTAAGGTAACCCCCTCTTTAAGACTCTATACACTGAATTAATAAGTATGTTCCTTGGGGAAAGTTGTTCAGATTTTCCTATAAAACTATTTCAGTACATTTTGCAACACTCAATATTTTTACAAGCAATACACAATTTTTTGCACAACAACACAAAGTTTCCAATTTCCGTATAACCGAGATTATTGGTTTGCTTTTGTTGTTAGGGGTAAGATTTTTCTTTAAGGTCTTTGGTTAATAAAGAAGCGTGAGTTAACTTACAAAAATGCCTGATTTTTAAAAGATGCTATTGAAATTTTGTCCATACAATAAAAAACAATCAAAGATCAAAAATAAATTACTTAGAAGCCATTAAGCATTTCCTCTTAATTTTCCATCAGTTAACCGTACATACACATCATTGGCATAACTTAATAAAATACTTAAGGGCCGGCAGAACAGAACAGGTTGACCACAAACCCATTGTCCCCATATTATTCAGGACCAAACCGCAGACCATATTTAAGCGATCAAAAATTGGATACAAAATCCCATGTGCCATGAATTTGAATAGCCAACACGCATATAAGGGCCAAATAAAGGGACATATACATATATTTAGTGATATGGGATTCCATCAGACGCTTTGCAGATCATAGAAAAAGGGGGAAACGGCAAATACTAGTGCCTACTTCTGGCAGAAACACAATTCTTTCAATGGCTTTATTGTGTTTTTTAAAATAATATGAATAGCTATCTAAATCTTGATAAAAGCATAAATTTTGATATAACCTTTGTTTATGATTAAATAATGAATTTCAATGAGGTGTGCCAGTGGACCGTAACCATGAGTTTAGTTTAGTTTAGAACCTTCTATTCTTTTGTTATTTTTTTTAATTTCTCGTAAAGACCTTACTAGTAAATTTGATTTATTAGAAAATCTTCACCCTAGGTCTTCCTTTTTCGTTTCATCTTTTCTCGTGATTTGGTTGACAATTCTCACACTCGTGATCTTTCCATACTTCATGACGAATCCGAGCATGAATTTTGATCACACGTCGGTGTTTGAAGTACGCTGAATTAGTGTCGTATCTTATAATTAAAATATAAAAAGGTATTATGAGTATTTATGAGGAATTGAACAGAAAAACTGTACTCAAGTAATTATTTATTTAACACGAGAATCACGTCTCTATCATTGAGGTATTCCTGGAAGAGCAACTATTGGCGCACCTTAACTACTGTGCCTTAACTATTCGTCGGAACGCACCTTTTAGTTGCACTCATTTGTGCATCATCACATCACCATCAAAGTTGCTTAAATCATTAAGTGCGCCTCACAATGGTTGCACTTTCAATGCTCCATGATCTGCGACACAATCCGAGTACGAATTTTTAACACGTCGTCGGTTGGTTTTTTTTTGTGATGAAAGAAGTTTTCTGTTTGCTGAGTTGTTGTATCTCGTAATTATAATTTTCGATGCTAAAGGTCGTGACAACTCAAATAAGCATGTCTTCATCTTTCAATGCTCCGGGACACAATCGAAGCATACATTTCGATCACACGTCTTCGGTTGCTGTTGTTTGTGATGGAAGAAGTTTTCTGTTTGCTGAGTTGTTGTATCTCGTAATTATAATTTTCAATGCTAAAGGTCGTGACAACTCAAGTAAGCATGTCTTCATCTTTCAATGCTCCGGGACACAATCGAAGCATACATTTCGATCACATGTCTTCGGTTGCTGTTGTTTGTGATGGAAGAAGTTTTCTGTTTGCTGAGTTGTTGTATCTCGTTATTATAATTATCAATGCCAAAGGTCGTGATAACTCAAATAAGCATGTCTCCATCTTTCAATGCTCCGCGACACAATCCGAGCATGAATTTCGATCACACGTCGGTGTTTGTAAAGGAAGAACAGGTGTTCCGTGCTCTGAGTTATTGCTCAGTCGAAGTGTGAATAATGGGAACTGTTCCGGGGTTAATCCCACTGTTGCTGGTTAATTGGCTCTGAAAGCTGGCTTAGGTAACTATTGATGACATCTTTTAATAAACTGCCTGCAAAGAATCAACAGACTGTCAGAAGATTTGGCGTGCCCGAATACGAATGCAGCTAGTTTAATGTTCAGCGATACCTCATATTAAATGTTTGATCGCAGCTGCCTGAAATGTGGAAATGTAGGTAATAAAAATAAGTTTAAACAAGAATATGAGCCAAATGTCAGGGTGTCGACGGGGCATGGTGTTTGCGATTGGAATATATTTGTACATGTTGGTTCCTATACAGTAAAACAGTATACATATCAGGCGAGGCATTTATTTCCCTTTCTTTCCAACTCTCTCGATCGAAGGCTTTCAAGTCTCAATCTCAGCAGTAGAAGTCAATGTAGTCTCTCCACCTCTTTCGGTAGTCGCCACGTTTCTAAACCTAAAAAATCTCTCACAATATTTATTTTACTATCAGAATATACCATCAATACAGGGTCCAACGGGAGTATACCTCAACTGTTCCAGTTTTTCAGTGCTGCTAACTTGTGCCAAGTTGGAGTCACGTGCCGCGTCACTTAGTTTTATTCGATTCCGATAGTTCCAGCAGTTCGGAACTGTTTTTATGGATGTCCATAGCATCGATATCGTGTAATTGGTGTTACAGCTAGGTCATAGTTACAGACCTTGTATTTACTTCAAAATCTGTTTTTTGTTCGTTTAATTTTACTTTGTTGTACCAAAAACATGTTTTGAAATTTATAAAATAAAGTATAAAATTTGAAAGAGCAAACACAAAGGATGACCTATCTAAAGGATGTTTATTCTATAGGGCTAGCATTAAAAATATCTCGTCTGTGTGTTGTTTTAAATAACACACAAAACACTTTCTGGAAAAAGAAAACCAAAAATAAAGGTAAGATATGGTTTTATACGCAAAAATCTGATTGATTTTTTTTAAGTATAGATCTACAGTTGAAAACTGCACCAAAATCGTACCAGTGTTTATATTAATACTTTGTTTTCAAGTTAACCCAGGTCAACGTCTTCTTTAATAAACCATGAATGTTATACAAATAAAATTCCAACTCGCGAATGTTCAAATCGAAATTGAAGTGACTGACGTGAATTTTAACAAGCAGAGCCACCTTTAAAAATGTGCATCCCACATGCATGCGACAGATTTGCACAATACAGCTTGTCTGAACGCATCGGCGCGTGACGCAGCGCTGCGTTGCGTTGCGTCTGACAACGGTTCTAAACGTAGGATTTGCAATGCAACTGTCGGCAGACTTATAATTAATCACAAAGCTTGATTGGTTTCACGTCTGCGTTTGCTTTGAACTAATGCCGTAGGACTTTTTTGATTTATTGTGTCATGTAACTACTACGGATAACCACTAGCAAATTTACATTTTTATAGGTACTCAGTTATATGATAGGGTATTAGTATTAAGTATACGTAATCAAGTAAATATTTCGGCCAAGTAAAGAACGAGCTTGTCCCAATAGACTATCAGTATAATACAATGTGTTTTTTTTAATTAAGTACAAATGTTTCAAGAGGTGATTCAGTCCATCATTTTGAATAACTGTTCCCAATAAATGTATATCGGAATACAAAAAAATAAAAATTAGGTTCTCATACAAATCGAAGTATTGATGTCGTTACTATGGAAAATGATTTTTATTTTCTGTAATTCGAAATACATATATTGGGAAAAGTTTTTTTTTTAAAACATTGACTGAATCACCTTTTAAAATATTTGTACTTAATTAAAGCACATTGTATATTACGATCTACTTTTTATTATTTCATATTAGATCTTATGTTGACATGACATTTCTGAGAGATATTATTTCCTCAGTCCATGTTCTTTTTCCTTCAGTCAATCAGGTTTACTTGTTACCCACTAGCAATATTTTTGGGGCAAGTTCAGTCCATGATACTGAACTAATTTTTATAAACAGAGATATTAAAAGTCGATAAAAAAAAATCATCCTCCCATACAAAATCCGTTAGTCGAGCGCTGATTTGTACGGGAAGCCAAATATTTTTTTTTATTATTCGTAGGTTTTTAGGGAAAATAGTTCGATGCTCCAAAAATTTGCAGCCAACATTATACTCACCTACAAACAGAAATTCTGTGAGATGACGCCAGGCAACTACGTTTAAATTATTTACCTGAAACAAAATAACAATTATAGGCTTTATTTTTTATTCATTTCAATAGCTCGTGCCTATTTAATTATGTTATTATTATTAATATAAGCACTTCAGTTAATAGCCTGTAGCTTGTGGTTTACCACAAATATACAACGTAGAAGGGACCTTAATAAATCCAAGCACAACCTATACTAGATCACTATTTGTATAATTAAATTAAAATAACAGCCAAAAAACGAAAACAAATTTCGACATTCCCATACAAGTTGCCCGGGTGGCTTCACACTATTGTATGGAAATGCCAAAGTATTTAAAAATATTGACTGTTATTTTAATTTATTTATACTATAATGATTTAGTATAGATATAGCCCGTGCGTTCATATATGTATTTTAATTAATACCTTCCTCAAGTAAGATAAAAATGCTAATGACTTTGACATCCTTTTTATCTAATGTATATGTTATTTTTCTAGGATGTAATATTTGCGAACTGTTAAAAATGTTCAATACACTGCGGTAATAATATTACCTAAGTAAGTGGTCACCATGCTAGTTCGCCACCCAGAGGTCCCGGGTTCGATCCACGGTCAGGGCAAGTTGGAAAATGGTTTTTTTTTTCAAATTGTCCTGGGTCTTGGATGTTTATCTATACAGGGTGGCCAAAAAGTCGTGGATCAAACGAAACAGGGAGATAAAGGAGGTAATTTCCAACAAAAAATCTTTCCCCAGCATGGCCATAACTTCATTGCACGAAAAGATATGAATTATTTTAGTTTTTTCAATGAAACTACCGAGTTTTTTTACAATTTAATCAGTAAAAAATTAAATTGATTAAAAACAATAAAACAAAAGGTGTTGTATTATGAGTCGATAATGTATCAATACTACAAAAATTGTATTGCAGCTCTTGGTATCAAACTTAACGAGCAATGATTTTTTTTCCGTAAATTTTAAAGCGTTACAAAAAATTACTTCTCACTTCAAGAGCACTTATTTGAAAAAAAAATGTATTACGGAAAAGTGACCTTGTAGAAAGATTTTTTGTTGGAAATTACCTCCTTTATCTCCCTGTTTCGTTTGATCCACTGTATATGTTATAAAATATAGTATCGTTGAGTTAGTATCCTATAACACAAGTCTCGAACTTATTTTGGGGCTAGCTCAATCAGTGTTATTTGTCTCCATATATTTATTTATTTATATTTATTATAGTACATATAATACACCAAAACCTTATAAAATAACTTTGAATATACCTACTCGTATCTTGATGACAAACACATGTTTGATGAATAACACTGTTTGCCCGCGCAGGGCACAAACGGGCTATTTGCCCAATTTATTGCAGCGTACCAGAAGCAGTCGGCAATCTATCAAAATACTGATATATTACCCAATTAACACATTACGCGTGAAATATACCCTTTTCTATATCTTCTACGCTTTGCTGGAAAGGTCAGGCTTGTACCTATTTTTATGATGAATGCTGATTTGTTTTTTCATTGTAACATAACATTGCACCTACAGTAGGCATACAGAATGTTACAAAAAAGAAAACAAATCAAAGAAGACATCAAGAAAAGAAAACACAGGCAATGTATGGGCACCGAAAAAGTCGAGATATTACATAGTATTACATAGAAATGTTTCCTTCAATGCATGCCAATCAAAATTATTTATTTAATACATAACGGGCAATCTATTTACGCCGCCGCTGCGACCACACGACTATTAAAATTATCTTTTCACTTCTCATGCTCGTAAAGTTGTTCTTTATGTCGAGAGAAGGCTGCATAAAATGGGTTTTAATGCTCTTGTGCATAAAGTAACTTCTTCTTAATATATATATATATATATGTGTGTGTGTGTGTGTGTGTGTGTGTGTGTGTATGTATGTATGTATGTATGAGATTTAGTTATATCTTAATTTTATTACGGCATATGTAGTACTATCTAAATACAAATGTACGATTAATACGGGCGTGCATATACGTAAAATAAATATAACGCAAATGTTTATAATAACTTGGCATTACGGCTCAGACCATAGTCGAACGTCACGTAGTGGAAAATTAAATAAAAAATATATTAAAAAGAAAATGAGTGGCGGGAAGCTAATTATTCGTCAAAAAAAATTAGAAACTAGCTAAATTTGTTATTTCCTTGCAATCGAAGTGAAAGGCATAGTGTCAAACTCGACTATTAAATCCATTTTAGCCTCGACGTGACTATTCACCATCGCCGTATCGGCTCGAGTAACTATGGCCCGTTTTATGCTCTTGTTGAACAATCTACTTTTATTTCATAAACTTATGTAAATAATTTTTCAAAACTTAAAACCGACTTCACCCCCAAACTACACAACCAATTTTGATAAAAAATTTACTACTAATGTCTTTGAATAATCGGTGAACACACATAAAAAAAAAACATAAAAGATCGCAACGAATTGATAACCTTCTCCTTTTTGGAAGTCTGTTAAAAAGTCAGATGAGAGGTGGTATCTAAAACACGTTAAATAATTTGATTACATCAACTTAAAAAAAAACGTAACAATGTGAAGTGGTATAAGTAAATACTAACTCTATACTTCAGCATACAAAGCTCTCGAAAGCCTTATGGAACACAACCAACATATAACTAATACAAATCTGTTCCGCCTAGTCACAACAAATAAGACCCAAGAACCTGACAAATCTCTATTACACAATCCAATATTTACAAATCAATACCCTAACGCGAGGTCAAAAATAGAAAAAGAATGCTTTTGAATTGGGACGCTGACAGGCAGTTTCTTTCAACAATGTGAATAACATTAATAAAAATTACTGACTCATAAAAAGGACGATCAAAGCGCGGAGGTCTGAATGCGAAACAAAAAAAAAAGAAGACAGGAAGCCCAGGCGTTATGACATCATTCATCATCTGACGATCGACAGTATCAAGTTTATTTGATAATGTTTTAATTTGGTAAGAATTTTTATTATTGATCCCTAAGTAGCAATTTCCTGAGATGCGGATTTATCTAAAGCCTACTTGATCGCAAAATATTAATTATCACCATTGAAACAGTTTGAAAATAAATGAAAACGCCACTTTTTCATTATAACTATATTTTCCCATCATCACCGTCCCACCTTATCTTAAGGGGCTACCTGAATTTTTGGGGTCCAGTGCTGCCCCAATTTGAATTAAATCATTTAAAAGGAAATGGAAATATAATTTAAAATTTTGTCTTCACCAGGCTCTAGATAACCCTTCAAACTATTTTATGAACTACTATTTACAGTTTAAAGTGAGAACGTGAAGCTTTTCTACGCACATACGCCAAAAGTGGCCGTTTTTCGCAATTGTGCGTAGAAAAGCTTTACGTTCTTACTTTAAACTGTAAACAGTAGTTTATAGAATAGTTTCAAGGGTTATCTAGAGCCTGGTCAAGACAAAATTTTGAATGATGGATGTCTCCGTTTCCTATCTAATGATTTATTTCAAATGGGGGCAGCACTGGACCCCGGAAAATTCAGGTATCTTACTTTAAGTAAACCAAACCCCACCAAAAACATAACTATTAACAAAAAGGAATGCCAGTAACGCAACGTACTTTCTCGGGCCTTAAAAAAATTTAGATTTTTTTTTTTTACAGTAGACCACATTACCGTATCAATATCCACCATAGGTACCCGACACCCAAAACACGGAAAATTTTAAAGTCGTTTTCGGACTTTTGGACCAAATAAAATAGGTAGACAACAATAGGGGACTTACCTTCTCCGACGCAATTTTTGCTTCTTGACAACACTATAAACGATTTTATAAGTAGTAGGTATGTAACATCTTTGATGATAAGGCAAGAGCCTTTGGAGAAGATGGAGCCTAGAGGATAAGCCTAATGCCTTAAGCCCCAAGTATGGGGCAATACAGGCTAATGAGAAAAAGAAGATAAAAAATCTGTACTACTATTTTAGACTCAAAATTTGTTAGTTTTCTTCAGTTTTATTTAGGTCAAAACTAAAAAATCCGGTAAAGTGCGAATCACGCACGAAGGGTTCCGTACCATTATCTGTAAAAATCATATTTGTTGTATGGGAGCCACCCTTTAATATTTATTATATTCTTTTATTAGTTCTTGTTATAGCGGCAACATAAATATATCATCTGGGAAAATTTCAACTGTCAAATGTTCAAATGTTCTAGCTATCACCGTTCATAAGATACAGCCTGGTGACAGACAGGCATTTGGACGGACGGACGGACAGCGGAGTCTAAGTAATAAGGTCCCGTTTTTACCCTTTGGGTATGTTACCCTAAACACTAATAGATGTGATTTTTTATTTGTTGTAAGTAGATACTTTTCATTCCGAGACAAGGTTCTTGAAGTTAGCACGCGGACAAAATCGCGAGTAAATCTTCTGTATACTTACATTATCTCTCTGAAATTGGATACAAATATTCATCTTATAAAATACGGACTAATAAATAGTTCGGGGAAATCATTCGCTTGGGAATTTCGGGAACTTTCGCAATTAAAACACTGACCAAGTAATCAACAGTCAGGTAGAATTAATTAAGTAATATTTACTAGATGTGTTTTGTTTGTTTTTCGTGTGTGTAAGTGGACAACACTGGTGTCAGATTTTTCTGACATAGCTTGACGACTGCCATACAATGATGACAGCCGGGACCAAGGGCTTATACGTGCCTTCCGAAGCACGGAGGAGCTCGAGTAATTTTTATGCCACTTGCGGTCACCCATCCAAGTGCGGACCACGCCCGGTGTCGCTTTACTTGCGAAAGCGTTAGTAATGCGCACTTCCACTGGGCCACCGAACTCCTCAGTAGATGTGTTAAAATATATCTTTCTGGATAAACGCAATAATAAAGTAAAATAAAATTTTATTTATTATTCAGTTCTAGTTAATAAACCTAATAATCCTTGAAATTTAATGTAACAAAACCCCTGTTCGATCTTTGTAGGAGCAACTCAGACCTTCAATATTAACAACTTTTCCTATGGGACCAATGCTTAAAACTCGAAGAAAAAATCGTCATTTTCATACAAATTGCTGGGCCGGCCAAACACTAGTATGAAAATGTCGATTGTTTTTCGAGTTTCAAGCATTGGTCCCATAGGAAAAGTTGTTCATATTGACAGCCTGAGTTGCTCCTACAAGGATTGGACAGGGTTTTTATTACATATAGTTTATACTAAAGAAAAGCCTACATACTTACATATTTAACTCCACAACCGCTTCAGCGAAATGCAATAATATCAAATAATATAATATCAAACTGCAATAACAAGCTTGACTTAACTAAACTTTTCTATTTGTCAAGCTAAATTCCCGTGAAATTGGGCTATTGAAACAAGTAGTTGTTATTTTTTCCCACAAAATGAAATTGTTTTTTTTGTAGCCTGACAAAATATACAAATTCCAGGCTTAAATATGTACGTACGAACATTAATAACGCGTTTTAGCGATATTAATATGCAAATTAAGCAGAAGGACCAACTCGGCACCTGCGCTACTAACCTACATACTTGACCCCGTCTTTTCCATCCTTATTCCCGAGGGGCGGAAAAGTGATATCGTTTGACCTTTGAGTGTCTATTTTCAACAGAGTCCGGCAAAAACAAGCAAAATTGCCGTCCTACAAAGAGATTGTTGATCATAAAGTCTTTTACACAAAAAAAATTTGTAAACTAAGTGTTCGCTTCGAACGTAAACTCGCGAACACCATATCTCTTCAACCCTTTGGCTTATGTTGAAACTTACTAATTACTCCTAGCTACATCTACACACCTACCAAGTTTCATGAAGATTCGATCAAAAATATCTGAGAACTCGCTCCGTAAATGTCCGCTGTTTTTATTGATCTTTTAATACACGTGCTTACTTATTGGATATTACATATGGAGTGATCGCTGTAAACAGTGCATCAATAGACTTCAAATGGAAAACAAAGAACTTTACCACTATCATTTTGATCGCTCTCAATAATATTATAGCTACGGGAGAGCTAAAGAGTATATGACGATGTCCATTCCACCCAGATGGGCAGAAATTATCCACACCGGACTCACCTATATTCACCACATTCCCGTTCGTCTTTATTACACCACGTATACGGTTCAAAATTGAATAGACATGCAAATTTCAGAGTAATCGCTGATTCGCAGGCTGTGGTAAATTTCAACACCGCTTTGAATGTAAATGCATTTATCTAAACGGTCTCCATTATAAAATCGGAAATTAAATTTAGCAACTCGTTTTTTTTTAACTTATATTTATTTACGGGAAGCAAGTGTGTTCTTACACATAAACATACTAGTCTTTATCGCTTACAGGGTAAACAGAGTCATGGGCCTTAGGGCCCAAGGCTCCATGATAACATTCAGCGAGAAGGGGTGTAAAATAAGGGAATCAGCGGGACAGCCTAATGAATGATATTTTACAAGTTTCATATATTCCCGCGACCAGCCGGTATACTCTTTCTTGTAGATCCCAGTGGAAATATACTCACATGCATGTGACTGAAAAGTTTTCGTGTAAGTATCATAACAGAAATCAATTCAAACAGTGCTGATAATAAATCTATTTAGGACCCATTTACTTCTATTATGCCTCAGTAAAGACCGTTTCAAAGAAAATGCGTACTTAACCGTGTTAAGTAAGCACTTCACTACTTTATTCACAAAGCGGCTTCAATAAACATCAAAGCGTGAACGTGCATTGCCTCACATTTTTATTACTTTCATATATTTTGCTCCATTAGTAGGTATCATATCATTATATGTTAATCTTGCGGTTCAGACGGATGCCCCGATGACGTATGAGTCACCATTCTTGGAATTACAATAAAAACCACATAAACGTGAGTGTGGCCATGTGGCCATCGATCTCTATTGTCTAGTATAGAATATCTCCTCAAACAATTTTCCCTGGCGACGTTTCACAAACGAGCAGAATACATTGCCGCCCTTAGTTGTACAGCACAAATTTCTCACATTGTAGAGCAACCATCTAGAGTCGCGATCAGAAAAAGTTGCGATTATCGTGTCTCCGCCGCTTCGGAGATATATGAGGATTATCATATTCATGTGTCAAAGGGCGGGATAAGTCTCCTAGCGAGGCGAGCTATATATCCAC
The DNA here is from genome assembly GCA_943193695.1 of Acrobasis suavella. NCBI lineage: Eukaryota > Metazoa > Arthropoda > Insecta > Lepidoptera > Pyralidae > Acrobasis > Acrobasis suavella. Next base: position 14,025,565 of record OW971942.1, read on the forward strand.
GAAAGCCGGGATAATATTGAATTTTTTACGGGCATTTACGTTAATATTGGTACCTGGTTTGGAAGCAAAAAAGATCGGTCAGGTAAGCGTTTGTTTTTACGACCACGACCGTCGAAGCAAATTAGGGTGATAAATTATACTGAACATGCGGTATATTGTAACATCGACGTTTTGGCCCGTGTTTAAGCAATGCTCGTCGATTCTCTGTATTTACCTATGCATTGCATTTAACTGCTTGCTAAACAATAGCTTTATTCCTTGCAATTGGGTTCTTTCCTGGGCAAAAATAATATTTTGATACTGTAAATAAAATCAAACATATCCATTTTAAATGTGATCCCTTTAGGCGAGCCATGACAGATTCTAATTAAATCAGAATTATTGAAGAAAAACAGAAATTAAGAGCACTATTTGACACTAAGAAACTTTGACGTCATTAGCCCGCATTTCATACAATTCCCATAGAAAACGTTTGTTTTGACGTGTAGAATAAGTATCTGAGTCGAGTTGTTGGAAAATAGCGAATTGAACAACAAGACACTTGATTTATTCAGTTAACATGTTTTGTTTTGGAAATTAAGTTCCCACTATTCAGGCATAGCTCAATATTTTCCCAATTTCCCAAAAGGCACATCCGTCACTTCACTTTTTTATTGTTTTATCCGATTCAAGCGATTGTAATTATAATGACGATAACAAAATATTTTTTGCTTACTTTTAAAAATACGTGTACTTTCCCAGCTTTGCCTGAGTGTAGATTGTTATACAATCCATGTCCTTTCAAAAAAAAATGCTCTACATGTAAGAGAAACCGCACCAAAATAGCTCAACTAGTTTATCCTTTACAGTAAGTCACGCGACATAAAACTCATATTTTTTTATTTGCAACAATGTCGGTATCTCCTCGAGTTAGTAACCAAAAAAACTCATACTTTCATTCTTAATACTACTATAACTCATCGACATTCTTGATAAACTTTTTAATGGATGCAACCTTTTCTTTTTATTTACATTTTGTTAATTAAATAAATAAATATAAATATAAAGAAACAAATTGCACGGGTTGAGCTAGCCCCAAAGTAAGTCCGAGACTTGTGTTGGGATACTTACTCAACGATGCAATATATTATTTAGATACACATCCAAGACCCACGACGATTTAAAAAAGGCTATTATCCAACTTGCCCTGACCGGGGATCGAACCCGGAATCTCTGAGTGGCGGACTAGCATGGTGACCACTACGCCATGGAGGTCGTCAAAATATAATTAAACTCCCAAAATTGCAGGGCCCTGGTGGAAAATAGCAACATTTCATAATGACGAATCTCGCCGATCGTCCACTCAAGGCACTCAGGCGGGGCTAATTCCGGGCAAGAGCTCTTATCGCAGGCGATAAGGAGGACACTTACCCGAAGATGACGTAAGCCGCAAAAAAAAAACATCCGCGCATACAAAACAACGGATATTTTTAGTTAAAATTGCGAGGTAAATAAAATTAAAAAAAAAAAACAGATAAGCACAGATAAAAGCTACATTGAATGAAACACTTCATAGAAATCCCAGAATATTGTTTTTGTAATTTAAAAATGGAAAGGACCGTTCTTTGTCTGTGTATAAGTACTTATTATATTATAATACATGTAAAACTTTCCGAAAAATGCTGTAAGAGAAGACCTATACAAAACAACAGATATTTGTAGCCAAAATTGTAAGGCGATAAAAAGGCAAATAAAAGTTATATATAATGTAAAATTTCAAACAAGTTGATTTTTGTGTCTGTTCACGCCTTTTATTCCCCGTAATAAGTAGAGACCTTATAGGGACACCATCTATGAAGCTTCTGGGTAGTATCCCAGCCTAATAGCCTCTATGACAGTAACACATTTGCTATGGTTATTTTTTTAAATAAAATATGTGAGAAAAATTGCAATTTTATAAACTTTTACATGTGTATAGCAACAACATATTTACTTATTATCATGTAAACAAAGTCACAAATCTGTACTGAGAACAAAGTAGAAATTCAATGAGAAAAAATAATCATAAAGAAGGCATCAACACACCCTTATTAAATTGTATGCACTTGCCTGTTGTATACAATTCAATTGGAGCAATAAATGATTTGTAATGTTGACGTTTTGTTTATACCATGCAAGTAATCTATTGCTTTAATTTAATAAGGGTAACGACAGGATCAGAAAAGTATAATTGTAATTAGTCCGTCTTTTAGATTATCCAAAAACAATGGACCCATATTTTTTAGTTTGCAAAAAAGTAAAAATTCACAAACATACGAAGCATCAAAGCTCCGGCGTGGAGGCGACGTTGCGACGTCGCCTCTATGTAAAAATCGTACATAGCCGTGACGTCATGCGAAATTCCAATGCGCTGTTTCTTTGTAATTTTTTATTTCTCAGTGAAAAGAAAAAATACGTGTACAATATTTTTTAATAATCTAACTGATGAGCTAAAAATATTTTCCCATTCGTAACGCCTATTGTAAGCAACAGGCAAGAAACTTGCACTGTGTAAATGGGCCTTAAGAAACGATTTCAAACAAAAATAACATCAGAAATTTATATCCAAACCTAATAAAGAAATTAAATAAGTGGTAATAAATCGGAGATCGCTGCACCGTCCTCAACACAAATTGCTGTGTGAGTAGTGTTTTCATAAGCAGTTGTGCGGTTGGTCGGTCACGAATCACGAACTTGATTTGTACGCGAAGAGGAACGTTGTAATGAATTTCTATATATAGATCCATACACCTATTTTCCTGTTTGATAGCTCTTTGCTTGTTTATTTGTTGACCGTTTGCGTCAGAACAGAGAGACCAGATTTTAGGGTTTAGATGGTAGACCCTACAGACTGATAAATATTAGAAATGATATCATATTTTTTCAAATTATAAATAAAAATAGGTAACAACAAGAAAAAACAAACTAAAACTAAACTATATATAAACTTAAACCTATTCCCAAAATTAAAAATAAACTGGCCAAGTGCGAACTGAACTCGCGTGAAGAGGGTTCCGTACAATGCCAAGTCAAATGTTTTTAGTATGTCATATTTGAAATCCCATCAGGAAAACGCGAGTTAACTACTACTACGCTATCTAATAGTGTTTTAGTGAACTATATTCCGTAAGTAAATGTATTATATTAAGTTTGCTATTTTTTTTTAATTGACAGGCTTCTTATACGTTTTCCTGTATTCTGCAAGCAATGAACTATATCTTGAATATTTTAAAAAATTTATGTTTAGTGAGTCTGAAGATCAGGGGGGAATAGTCATCTTTCGTCTTTTTTCACGCATAAAATCAAAACTATTTATTTTACAATAATAACAAAAACATATTTGAAGTCCTCATAACAAGCCCTTTCATTTGATATAAAACACAGTAAGATTTGCAAAACGTTTTGTCAAATTTCCTAATCTGATCATCAAAAATGAACCTTATTTGAAAAAAAAAACATTTATTTACTTTGCACATCTGTGTTTGGGTCATAGTATTACACCATCTTACCAAATTTCACCTGATTTGGTCCAGTAGATTAGGAGAAAATTGGCTGTGACAGACAGATGCACGAGTGATCCTATAACGGTTCGGTTTTTTTTTTTCGTTTTTTGTACGGAGCCCTAAAAACTTATAAATAGAACATTTCATCAAAAGCGCCACACTGTGCCTAAATGCTGGCCATATTCCCCCGATTAGAATACAGATTTTTTGACATCGAATTTCATTTCCTAGAAAGCTATTCCACGATCCTTAATTTATATTTTTCTTAATTATACGAATAGTTGATCATCGCAGTTTCATATTATCGAACTAGATTTCATAAAAATCGAACTAACATTTCATATAAAGTTATCGATAAAACTGTTCATAAAAGCATGTTTCAATATGTATAAGACAGTTCTAACATAACCTAACCTAGTAGTTTGTTTGCCCTAACCTAGTAAATTGGATAGAACAGTCCTAGCACTTGCCGGCCGCTGCCACGGCACGTTGGTCACAGTTCTAACATAACCTAACCTATAAATTTGCCCTAACATAGTAAAATGAAAAGAACTGTCCTTGCACTCCTTTCAAATGCTTTAACTATTTTGCAAACTGAAACTTACGTGGAAACCAAATCATGAGTAACAAAACTTTGATGTTACATTATTTCGATAAAATACGTAAAATATGAAAAGAAATAACGATAGAATGAGTTTGTACATAATAAATAATCGAGGAAATAATATAAAGAGATTTAAACATTTGTTAAATATTGTATTAAAAGATATAATTACAACAGAATAGTTTTACGGGGAATTAAAATCGTTGAAGTGAATTGCGATAAAGTGATGGGTTCCGGGACCGAGGTTACCGGCAACTGGGACCGCAATTAACTCGGACCACGGTCCCAGGAGCCGGAATCAAAATTTTTAATATTTTGCTTCTAGCAACTGGGACCACTAGTAAATTAAAAATAAAATTCGTAGACACAAACGATTTTTTTTGGAAAAAAATGACAACATGTAATTAAATAACAAAAATATTTGATTAAAAATATATTTTTAAAATATAATATAAAAAAATGATTTAACACTTTGATTACCGTTATTTTTTTTAGTCGCTGTATGCTTCCTCTTTGACATTTGGATGCCTTCAGGATTTTTTAATGCTCCAGAATAATAAAATTCATGTTATTATATTTCATGACATGAAAAATTATTGCGTTTGACTGTACTGTTTTGACTTAAACAATAGATTTTTTTTATAATTTGTGTGTGATCGCCGGAAGAAAAATATTATTTTTTTAAATCCGGCAACTGGGACCATGTTCCAAGTTGATTGCGGTCCCGATTGCCGGCAACCTCATTCCCAAGCTGGATTACGAGTACTAAGCAAATCTATTGCGCAAAAAAAATTGCCAGCTCTTGGGTCTTCGGATGTCTCGATGAGGCTTGTTTATTATATTTGCTATCTTGTGAAGTTTATACATACTCAGTTACTTCTTTAACTTTTAAGGCACAGTTGTAAAGATGCTCCGAGACTTCCGTTTGAACGCCCACTCTCAAACATCAACGAAAAAGATTCTTAGGTAAAATTCCTCAAGAACTACATTCAGGGATAAATCTACATAACCAAAAGAAAGTTAGAAATCTGGAATTTTTCCACGAGTATACGAAATTTTTTGTTTACTTTGATATAGTTGAAAGGCCCGCAAACATGTAAGAAAAACGCTGAGCTTTTATTCAACAAAATCCGAACTCAATTTATTTGGTTTCTCTCGAGAAAAATACAGCACTAAATATTAAAGTCCTTGTACAAATGCCCTTGTCTATTGAATAGTCTGAGGGCTATGTAGATAACATTTCGCGCATCGCGTAATATAAAAGAACTCTTATCTCATACATTCAAAAGAATTATGCTCAGTTCGGCAATGAATTACTTGTTTGAGAGACCGCCTTCGTCTCTAGAGACAGCTGGTGTGTGAGGTGTTTCTTGGAATATTGAATTTTGTTCTTTCAAATGAGTTCTTATTTATATATGGGTATTTCAATTTTAACTTGTGATTTTTTAACAGCGCCATTAACCTGTATGTTAACATCATTATATTTTTTACACGTTATATCGTGCGGGTGCTTAGATGTTTAAAAGTAATTGATTCAGTCGTTTAAAAAATTGGTCGAAATCGAGAAGTACCAATGTTTTATTTTTTAAAATTGATTACTTGCTTAAGTATTTATATTTTTTATTTATTTATTAAGCAAAGACAACAGTTAACAATAACATACAGTTCCGCTATAAATTTTACTAAATTTATAGGCACTAATCCAGTGTATTCACGTTGTTGGTAAGCCATAACCTTTAAATGTGAATGCGTTACATGTTTATCCGTAAAGTTGTATTATAAGCACTATTAAATATCATAGACATGAAGCAAAGACGTGATTATTTAAATGATGTTATTACTAAATATTTACACTAATATGTAAGTATGTATATTTTCAACTAACTTGAAAAAACCAATAATCTAATTGAACTGAGACTAGTGGGCATTTCCGACCAGACCAGTAATAAGTGTATTTCAATCAAAGTACACATTACCTCAAATACATGTATACTTTGATTAAAATTTTGGCCAATAGAACTCATATGAGGGCTCTATTAACTTACTTTTTTTTTTAAATTTACAGTGTTTAGTTAAACTCAAAAAAGTCAATAGTAATTCCATCTGACTCTATGCTGATATCATTTTAGAACATCACCATATCAATTACTTCATCATAATTAAGTAAAATCGTTTCTTATTTATCAAAGCAGTGGCACATACAGGTGTGACTGACATTTAATTTTATAAACAATTAATCAAAAGTAATTAGCAATATTGTAAATACTTACTGTTGTTTTACTTACTTATAAAGTATTAAAACATTTTGAATAAACATTAATGTACAAAATTAAAATACAAAAAAAAATCGATTTCCTAATATTATTACAAATTTAATAAGACCACCATATTTGTTTGTATCATGTTTATATAATAGTGATTTTTTTTCTTGTCGTGAATCATAGACTGATGGTGATGAAGGTTACTGCAATTTGCATAGTAGATAAAAATCATCCTCGGTAATTTCGGATTTCATTACTTATTCATACATCTTAGTATCGTTATGGCATCGGAGCATCGGTCTACCGTAGTAAGAACCCTCAATGCTTCATCTCAAGGGTCTCTTACAGCCGTGGAGACGTGCAGGATCATAAGATCACAGCATTCCGACTAACGAAGGACTCAAAGGAACGTACTACCTTCTGCCGTTTGAGGTGAGCCACTCAGAAATATTGTTTGTCAACGTAGATTACGTCGACTTTGTGCCGTGTTGACGACGGGTTTCTGTATCCTTAACACGAATATTTGCGTCGAAGTATACGTATTGCTTCCCCGTCTAAGAATGAAAGTTCTTCTAATGAAAGTTCCTCTTACTTACGATAGAGGCCCTGTTCATTTTTGTATACAAAACGTAGACGAAAGCGATAGGAATACTTTGACGCAAATATTCGTGTTCAGGTACTGTACATATGTTCTCGCTTTATAGATTCGGTTTTTTATCCAGTAATTATTTTTTTTTTAATTCCTTTACTTTATTGGATTAACATCCAGCGAGGAAACGGAAACCTTCTTGGTTGAATTGAAATAAAAGTGTTAAATTACAGATTATTAAATAAATTACTAAAAATTTGAAAGTAATCAGTCTTTTCACAATAAAACTAAAAATATTAATCTATCAACAGTATCAACAACACATTTGAGAGTCTGAAAAAATGAGGCGATTAATTGAAATCATCCCAGATTCCGTTTGCATTCTCTTTTTTGCTAAAAGACATATAAAAACGAAGTAAGAAGATAAAAGGTCGCAGCTGATGCTCTGAAAGACTTCAATAACTCCAACTCACGGACATTTCCTTTGAATAAAAAAAATCGAAAATCCGGTCGCCTTTGACTCTGACTGAATGTTGGATCGGATAATAAGAGCCCAAGAGCAGCTTTCTAAGCTCAAACTGAATATTTTTAGGATTTGTAAAACGTTCAGCTTTCAATCGTTTTATCAAAGAATGAATAGAGTTGAGTGTAAAGGAAAATTTTCATTAACTCGATTTTATTAAATTACAAAATGCAATATGATGGACGACGCTGAAGCCTTAACAAGAAATGCACATCTTATCATGATAACATTATTACAACAGCTCCTTTATTTTCCTTTTAATCTGTCGTCATTTATACCTAATAAATTAGTAGTAAATCTATAAATCAAATAAAATAAACTATATGTACAATGAATAAAAACTATAGACATGAAAGTTTAGTGAGGTTAGGTATGTTTAAAAAAAGTGATATGATTTTTGTGTAATCAAATATTTTTCTTTGTTGGTAAATTAATTTATCTTCTTTATTGAAACTTGATTACACGAGATTTTTTTTTACTGATTCTAAGATACTCGTTAGATTAAACAAAGTTTGATGTAATTAAAACACATTTTCAATTCATGTTAGTGTCATCTAAACTTAATAAAGTGTAGTGATTATGAGAAACTAACGTATGATAAAGAAAGATACAGAATGTATGGCAAAACTGGTATAAGTGAAAGAGTCGGTAAGAAAGTTTGACAGTTGTGTGTGAGCGAAATAGTTTAATGTATATTATGTATGTGTAAACAGGAGAAAAATAAATAGACTTCGAACGTTAATCGTTGTTTTATTTACAGTAATATCATCATTACCTAATTAACTTATCTACTAAATAATAGCCAACTTTTATATATTATATTGTAACATCTAATCTATTGTAACTATGTTTGACAAATAAATGATTTATTGATTGATGGACTATTTATATAGGTGCTAACTACTAATTAAGTACTCAGTAGTCGACTAAAAGCGGTTGTCTAAATTTACCACAATAACAATAATCAAGTAACAATAGTCCAGTCATTAAACAAAAAATTATCGACAAATTCCTACACTCTTAATTTCTTCTCCTAAATGTTATTGTGTGTATAAAAATCTACAGTAGGGATTAATGTACTATCAACATATTAAACGGCCTTGCTCGTACAAAAAAAACATCTACAGTAGGGATTAATGTACTATCAATTAATAAGACTTCACTAACCTGTAAATAAAATAAAATTTCTCCAGTTTTTTTATAAGCGTTTCCCGTCCTAGACAAAAAATTAGCTTTACTATAAAATGTTTGTACTTACAAATGGTGAAAATTTAGGAATACGAAAAATATATATCCTTTTCTTATTTAGGAGAGATTTTTAAATCAAGCAATTAGCAATATTGTAAATACTTACTGTTGTTTTACTTACTTATAAAGTATTAAAACATTTTGAATAAACATTAATGTACAAAATTAAAATACAAAAAAAAATCGATTTCCTAATATTATTACAAATTTAATAAGACCACCATATTTGTTTGTATCATGTTTATATAATAGTGATTTTTTTTCTTGTCGTGAATCATAGACTGATGGTGATGAAGGTTACTGCAATTTGCATAGTAGATAAAAATCATCCTCGGTAATTTCGGATTTCATTACTTATTCATACATCTTAGTATCGTTATGGCATCGGAGCATCGGTCTACCGTAGTAAGAACCCTCAATGCTTCATCTCAAGGGTCTCTTACAGCCGTGGAGACGTGCAGGATCATAAGATCACAGCATTCCGACTAACGAAGGACTCAAAGGAACGTACTACCTTCTGCCGTTTGAGGTGAGCCACTCAGAAATATTGTTTGTCAACGTAGATTACGTCGACTTTGTGCCGTGTTGACGACGGGTTTCTGTATCCTTAACACGAATATTTGCGTCGAAGTATACGTATTGCTTCCCCGTCTAAGAATGAAAGTTCTTCTAATGAAAGTTCCTCTTACTTACGATAGAGGCCCTGTTCATTTTTGTATACAAAACGTAGACGAAAGCGATAGGAATACTTTGACGCAAATATTCGTGTTCAGGTTTTAGTGAACTATATTCCGTAAGTAAATGTATTATATTAAGTTTGCTATTTTTTTTTAATTGACAGGCTTCTTATACGTTTTCCTGTATTCTGCAAGCAATGAACTATATCTTGAATATTTTAAAAAATTTATGTTTAGTGAGTCTGAAGATCAGGGGGGAATAGTCATCTTTCGTCTTTTTTCACGCATAAAATCAAAACTATTTATTTTACAATAATAACAAAAACATATTTGAAGTCCTCATAACAAGCCCTTTCATTTGATATAAAACACAGTAAGATTTGCAAAACGTTTTGTCAAATTTCCTAATCTGATCATCAAAAATGAACCTTATTTGAAAAAAAAAACATTTATTTACTTTGCACATCTGTGTTTGGGTCATAGTATTACACCATCTTACCAAATTTCACCTGATTTGGTCCAGTAGATTAGGAGAAAATTGGCTGTGACAGACAGATGCACGAGTGATCCTATAACGGTTCGGTTTTTTTTTTTCGTTTTTTGTACGGAGCCCTAAAAACTTATAAATAGAACATTTCATCAAAAGCGCCACACTGTGCCTAAATGCTGGCCATATTCCCCCGATTAGAATACAGATTTTTTGACATCGAATTTCATTTCCTAGAAAGCTATTCCACGATCCTTAATTTATATTTTTCTTAATTATACGAATAGTTGATCATCGCAGTTTCATATTATCGAACTAGATTTCATAAAAATCGAACTAACATTTCATATAAAGTTATCGATAAAACTGTTCATAAAAGCATGTTTCAATATGTATAAGACAGTTCTAACATAACCTAACCTAGTAGTTTGTTTGCCCTAACCTAGTAAATTGGATAGAACAGTCCTAGCACTTGCCGGCCGGTAAAGTTGTATTATAAGCACTATTAAATATCATAGACATGAAGCAAAGACGTGATTATTTAAATGATGTTATTACTAAATATTTACACTAATATGTAAGTATGTATATTTTCAACTAACTTGAAAAAACCAATAATCTAATTGAACTGAGACTAGTGGGCATTTCCGACCAGACCAGTAATAAGTGTATTTCAATCAAAGTACACATTACCTCAAATACATGTATACTTTGATTAAAATTTTGGCCAATAGAACTCATATGAGGGCTCTATTAACTTACTTTTTTTTTTAAATTTACAGTGTTTAGTTAAACTCAAAAAGGTCAATAGTAATTCCATCTGACTCTATGCTGATATCATTTTAGAACATCACCATATCAATTACTTCATCATAATTAAGTAAAATCGTTTCTTATTTATCAAAGCAGTGGCACATACAGGTGTGACTGACATTTAATTTTATAAACAATTAATCAAAAGTAATTAGCAATATTGTAAATACTTACTGTTGTTTTACTTACTTATAAAGTATTAAAACATTTTGAATAAACATTAATGTACAAAATTAAAATACAAAAAAAAATCGATTTCCTAATATTATTACAAATTTAATAAGACCACCATATTTGTTTGTATCATGTTTATATAATAGTGATTTTTTTTCTTGTCGTGAATCATAGACTGATGGTGATGAAGGTTACTGCAATTTGCATAGTAGATAAAAATCATCCTCGGTAATTTCGGATTTCATTACTTATTCATACATCTTAGTATCGTTATGGCATCGGAGCATCGGTCTACCGTAGTAAGAACCCTCAATGCTTCATCTCAAGGGTCTCTTACAGCCGTGGAGACGTGCAGGATCATAAGATCACAGCATTCCGACTAACGAAGGACTCAAAGGAACGTACTACCTTCTGCCGTTTGAGGTGAGCCACTCAGAAATATTGTTTGTCAACGTAGATTACGTCGACTTTGTGCCGTGTTGACGACGGGTTTCTGTATCCTTAACACGAATATTTGCGTCGAAGTATACGTATTGCTTCCCCGTCTAAGAATGAAAGTTCTTCTAATGAAAGTTCCTCTTACTTACGATAGAGGCCCTGTTCATTTTTGTATACAAAACGTAGACGAAAGCGATAGGAATACTTTGACGCAAATATTCGTGTTCAGGTACTGTACATATGTTCTCGCTTTATAGATTCGGTTTTTTATCCAGTAATTATTTTTTTTTTAATTCCTTTACTTTATTGGATTAACATCCAGCGAGGAAACGGAAACCTTCTTGGTTGAATTGAAATAAAAGTGTTAAATTACAGATTATTAAATAAATTACTAAAAATTTGAAAGTAATCAGTCTTTTCACAATAAAACTAAAAATATTAATCTATCAACAGTATCAACAACACATTTGAGAGTCTGAAAAAATGAGGCGATTAATTGAAATCATCCCAGATTCCGTTTGCATTCTCTTTTTTGCTAAAAGACATATAAAAACGAAGTAAGAAGATAAAAGGTCGCAGCTGATGCTCTGAAAGACTTCAATAACTCCAACTCACGGACATTTCCTTTGAATAAAAAAAATCGAAAATCCGGTCGCCTTTGACTCTGACTGAATGTTGGATCGGATAATAAGAGCCCAAGAGCAGCTTTCTAAGCTCAAACTGAATATTTTTAGGATTTGTAAAACGTTCAGCTTTCAATCGTTTTATCAAAGAATGAATAGAGTTGAGTGTAAAGGAAAATTTTCATTAACTCGATTTTATTAAATTACAAAATGCAATATGATGGACGACGCTGAAGCCTTAACAAGAAATGCACATCTTATCTTGATAACATTATTACAACAGCTCCTTTATTTTCCTTTTAATCTGTCGTCATTTATACCTAATAAATTAGTAGTAAATCTATAAATCAAATAAAATAAACTATATGTACAATGAATAAAAACTATAGACATGAAAGTTTAGTGAGGTTAGGTATGTTTAAAAAAAGTGATATGATTTTTGTGTAATCAAATATTTTTCTTTGTTGGTAAATTAATTTATCTTCTTTATTGAAACTTGATTACACGAGATTTTTTTTTACTGATTCTAAGATACTCGTTAGATTAAACAAAGTTTGATGTAATTAAAACACATTTTCAATTCATGTTAGTGTCATCTAAACTTAATAAAGTGTAGTGATTATGAGAAACTAACGTATGATAAAGAAAGATACAGAATGTATGGCAAAACTGGTATAAGTGAAAGAGTCGGTAAGAAAGTTTGACAGTTGTGTGTGAGCGAAATAGTTTAATGTATATTATGTATGTGTAAACAGGAGAAAAATAAATAGACTTCGAACGTTAATCGTTGTTTTATTTACAGTAATATCATCATTACCTAATTAACTTATCTACTAAATAATAGCCAACTTTTATATATTATATTGTAACATCTAATCTATTGTAACTATGTTTGACAAATAAATGATTTATTGATTGATGGACTATTTATATAGGTGCTAACTACTAATTAAGTACTCAGTAGTCCACTAAAAGCGGTTGTCTAAATTTACCACAATAACAATAATCAAGTAACAATAGTCCAGTCATTAAACAAAAAATTATCGACAAATTCCTACACTCTTAATTTCTTCTCCTAAATGTTATTGTGTGTATAAAAATCTACAGTAGGGATTAATGTACTATCAATTAATAAGACTTCACTAACCTGTAAATAAAATAAAATTTCTCCAGTTTTTTTATAAGCGTTTCCCGTCCTAGACAAAAAATTAGCTTTACTATAAAATGTTTGTACTTACAAATGGTGAAAATTTAGGAATACGAAAAATATATATCCTTTTCTTATTTAGGAGAGATTTTTAAATCAAGCTCTTATTATTTATAAGTAAACATGTGATGGAAAATCTCCCTTGTAGAAATTCTTTTTCAAGATATATAACAATATGAGTTCATAGCCCCGACTACAAATGGAAGTGTAATCTATAACATAACCCACTTGCTACATTCAGTGAGAGGTTCATTAAGAATCATTAATTACTCTCATTATCTTCTATGAGTATATTAAGTATCTAGTTAATTTGTAGAGATTAACATTAAGAGTAAGTGTAGGTGTAGGATATATTATCTTTAATCTTTAATACCGTTTAGTTTTCTATTTGTTTCGTATAAAATATACATAAATATATTCTTCTACTAATAAAGATCAGCTGATCACGCACTTGCATTATAACATTTATTTTTTTGTATTTCGGGTCAGAGAAATTGTTCGGAATCTTGGTGCTTGCTATAAAAACTTGAGCCGTAATAAAGAAACCAGAAGTTATTCGCAATGAAATGTCGTTATACCTAGAGCGACTCTGAATACCTAATTTAGCTCAGACAGACGCGCTTAACAAACAAACTCCATTAACATTCGCAGATTAACTGCTTATCCCCAGATATCCCCAGTAAAACCATTTCTCAAAAGTCGGAATGAAACAAAGTGACCCACATTTTTGTTAAGAAATTTCTATTTAACTTTTGTTTGTTGCAAGTGGGAATTCGTGGGAAATAATTGGAACACCCCTATTTACCCCGCTTCCTTTGTATCTGTGGCAGGATTGTTATCAGTACAATATTTTTGACAGCCGGAGATGCAGATGTCGAAATTATTGCAGGTGCAGAAGTGAATATCTGATTCGCAATACCGCTAGAACGTCTTATACCGTTACTTTTTTAAGATCTGATTATTTCAAAAACTGTTTTTTTTCATATACTTTGACAACAGATTTTTGGTAAACTGTGTAACAAAATTGTAATTTTGCATTAAAAAATTCTGTTTCAGTTGAAAATAATATCGATTCTTAATATTTTAAGTTTCTTTATCCTTCTTTTCGGCGTGTGTCTCATAACTTCTAAACGATTTCAATTATTAGATTAAACTTAGTACTGATACACATCGTTCAAAAAACTTAATTTGCAAATACCTATTATCACATTATTTCAATCATCAGCAACAATGAAGTTACCTACCTTTTCAATTCTCAACAGACACTATGTGTGAACACCACACAGCTTTATTTAGCAATTGTTTACCACAGTTTCAATTAGCTATCCTTAATCACGGCGTGTGGAGTTTAATTTAAATTTTAATAAGATATCCGTGGCATGCGCGTTATTAAACCTAATTAGAAACGGAGCTGGGATGGGTCCTGGTATGACGTAGACAACTCAGAAAGCATGAGCACACCGCAAGTAAAGCTAGCATAGCTTGTGTAGTTATGCAATGAGTTACGCTAAATAAATCTCCACGAATTAAAATGTTTCAAAAAATAAGTAAACTGTAAGGACGGGCAAATAATATACTTACAGTAAATTTAGTTTTAATTTAGTTCTTTTTTATATCTTATTTCTTTCTTGTATCCATCATTATCATCAGCCCTTATTCTTTTACTGCTGATATCATAGGCTTCTCTTCTTCGCAATCTCGATACTACTCACATTCATAGTAAACCCGGGATGTTGACTATATTGTTAACTCTTGCTAACAATAAATCTTATAATCCAAGACTTTAGAGAGAATGAATGACATCAGATAATATATTTTTTAAAATAAGGACAAATGGGATACTTGTAGCCACATGCGACCATACGAGTAAGCTAATAAAGTCATGTGACAGAGCGTTTATACTGCGCACACTACACATACATCACGTAAGACTATCCTTTTAAAGTAAGTCTGCACCTGCACAAAGCTGGTAGGCATCTGCCTCACTTGCTAGTAATTCCGTATTACTGCCATACAAATCTATGTTAGATATATGCCATACAAATCATAGATACTCGTAGCTCTGTATTGTGACTTCATTTGGATCTATTAGTTCAGTAAATAAAACCAACGTTTCTATTAAAAAAAAAAAACATAATTAGGGAGGCCCAAGACTGCAGCTTTATAAGCGAAGCTACGCTTAGTTAGTTTACACGGTAGTGTATACGACACTTTACATAGACAAGTCGTTATACTGGGAGGTAAATCCCGGAAAGATACGAAAGATAAATTGCTTCGCTGACGAATTTTGACATTGCACTGCCGGCATTTGTGCTGAGGATTCCAGAATGTTCGTAATTGTAATCTGGTATTATCTCGACGCACACATTAGGGCAAGGGAATTAAGAATTAGATTTTGCACGTTAGTTATATAAGCTCCTTAACAAATGAAATGACACGGGATGAAGGGAAATTGAAGGGGCTCACATGTCGTCACGTCACAATGGCGATCGTAGAATAGGATAAGGAGAGGAGGAAAAGTGGAAAATTACTTATAGCTCCATCAGTTGGTAAGTATAATGAAAATGGTGTTATATTTTCTGCCTTTTCCTGTAAAGTGCGTTAGCCTAAGTCAGCTGCTGCTAAAAGTTAACATTTGCAGTATAACAACGTGAATTTTTCGATTTAATCAATTTTTAGATTCCTTTCTGTGTTCTACGTTGCATAAATGCATACTAACAGTAAGTATAATAATTTCCGATTAAAGTAAGAAGTAGGAACATATAGATAATATAATTTTTATCCAATAAAAACGCATTAATCATTATATCAGCCACAGGAAGTCCAATGCTGGACATACCAAAGATTTCCAAAATAAGCGGCACAATAAAATTAAAAATATAAATTACATACATACTACTCATTTAATATTATAAGTAATTTAATCAACTTAGCCGAAAGACAAAACAATTTAAAACGACCGTTTTTCAGCTTAAGTGGGGAGATTTAATTTCGACTTCTAGCAATTTCAGTAATCAGTCCTAATTGTTGTTTTGCATACAGATGTCGGTACGGAAGTTTATTCTAGCGACCATATTCAGGTCGTCTATATTGTGTTCCGGTTTATAGATGACCTGTCCACAACACGTGTGGCGTTTTGACATATTGTTACATGTTATAATTTAAGCTTATATTATTTAAAGATCGTAGTTATAGGAATAGTGGAGTTTGAAATGGGTGAAAGAATTTTAAACTTTAAGATTAACGCGAACTAAGAGTTAACTGGACGATAAGTACTTTTTTTCAAACATACTTAAGTAGTCTTCTATGCAGTCTGAAATAAATATTTTTTCCAAACTATACACCGACTTTACGCCCTGACTACACAACCGATTTATTTTTACAAACTATAAACCTACTTTACGCCCTGACTACACAACCGATTTTGATAAAAAATTTATGGGACCACCTGACAAATTTACCTTTTCAAACAAGAAAAAACGATCAAATATGTTAAGGCGTTTTCGAATAATCGGTGAACATGCAAAGAAAAAAACATGATCGCGACGAATTGATAACCTCTTCCTTTTTGGAAGCCGGTTAAAAATAACGATTAATGTACCAGCCGCTTCTCTCCCCGTGCAGAACAGAGCTAACCAGGGGAATAGGCGAAACTATCAAGGACATGGTTCAAAGGCGATGTGGCAAACAACCTATCACTATTTTGATTTCCTTTTTAGGGTTCCGTAGTAAACAAGGAACCCCTATAGTTTCACCATGTCTGTCTGTCTGTCGGTCTGTCCGTCCGCGGTTTTACTCAGCGACCATAAGTACTAGAAAGTTGTGATTTGGCATGGGTATGTATTTTAAATGCGGAAAAAGTGGTAAAAGAAAATACTGAAAAAATTTTTTTTTTAGTGTAGCTCCCCTACAAGTAAAGTGAAGTCATTTTATTTTATCGACTAACCATTCATGTAGGGTATCGTTGAGTAGGTCTTTCAAAATTATTTGTGAACACCGTTTTTCGATTCAGGGATCCGTTTTTGAAATATTTGGTTTTGAAGTGAACATTTTTGTTAAAGTTAAGTGTGCCCCCTCCCCCCTCTATCTGCTAAATGGTTATATATGGACACATGAAAAAAATCACAGCTATAGTATATAATAACGAACTTTAAAGGAAAACAATCAGAGCTAAGTAGGGTTTACAAATTAAAAAGTTATAGACCATCAACTTATAAAATGTACTCGGAAAATTTCGTACAAATTCAATAGAAAATTCGTTTTTAGACGTTTTTAGTGGCATGAACTCAAAGTTGGCATTCGAAATTACGGAACCCTATACTGCGCGTAACCCGACACGCACTTGGCCCATTATTTAACTATAAGCCTACCTTTACGCTGAAAATGGCCTTTGCATGTTATGCTAAATACATAATTATGTAGTTGTGATAAAGTGACTAACTATAAAAACAAAACTTATTATTATTTTTATTAAAATTTGCGAACCAACAAACCTGCGGACTTTCAGCCATAGTCTGCTAAAGATACTTACTTCAAAATCGGTTAAAATGGAGCATTTAAAATTAGGGTTGGCACAAGTTGAGAGCTGAACCAATTTAAACCCGAATATGAAGTCACTACATCCGTTTCATTTGGCACTTTCACTATCTGCAAATAATTTATGGCATCCGTTTCGAATTTACGATACGAATACATTATGATATGGATCCCAAATTAGGGTTGACAACTTCGGTTTCCAAAATATTATGCAGATGTTAAAGATATACCCTACCATATCTACCTACTCTATCTACGTACCTTATCTACCCACCCTATCTACCTACCCTATCTACCTTCTCTATCTACCTACCCTATCTACCTAACCTATCTACCTACCCTATCTACCTACCTTATCTACCTACCCTATCTACCCACCCTATCTACCTACTCTATCTACCTACACTATCACATCGTTATTCCTAACGGGGCGGTTGCATATTAAAAATCAAAACTTCATCGAGCACATTTCAAAAGAACAACGAACAAATCAACAAATTTTAAAATAACAACAGTCCTTTCATCAAAAGTTCAACTGGCCACAGTCTGGAATATCAACATTTTAATTATCTATTATATCGTTCAAATCGGCCAAACCGCTCAAAAGTCAAAAATATTTTTGGATAAATTGTTAATTATCAGCTGGTTTAACTGAAAAAGGTAAAACAATTTTTGCTTTTTACTGCTAGGACAGTTCTATCCATTTTACTAGGTTAGGGCAAACCTATAGGTTATGTGTATTGATTTGACTCATTGATATATCTTACCTCGATTTATTTTATGTGTGCACAATTCAATACGAATTATGAATTTAATTTAAAATGTGCAACTGTTTGAAATGATTTCCTTCGTGGTCGCGTTACTTCTATTCGAAACGTTTGACCCAAGAAAGGTTCGTGCTAAATCCCGTATATAAAGATACATTAATAAATGTGTTCAATAACCAATGTTTAAACTAAGTTCACATTGGTAGATGACTCTGTTTTTGTCTGTGTATTTGACACAAGCAAATCCTAGCCATGGTTTTAAAGTGTTTAGAATCTTATATAACAATGGTCGCCTAGCAACAATAGTTCTAGATGAACTAGATCCAGTCCGCCTAACGACGACTATAAGCATTATTGTCAGAGGACAAACATGGATAAGACGAAGCAATGACGTCAAACGTTTAGCTCTAGTCATTTTACGATAGGCTACACTCGTTAGCACTAATTGAAAGCCATTTAGTCCAGACTTTACGTTTAGAACTAGGTTAAATCCTAGATTTTGAAGTAAAATTAAAATATCTGGAAACAACGTGCGAATTTTTAAGATATTTTCTCTAGTGACTCCGTCATAAGCTCCCGCTGTAAAAGTTAACGTCCAGGAAAGCTGCTTCAACTTGGAAGTAACTTAAATCGAGTGGGAACGAGATGGCATAATCACCAAGTCAACTGATCGGACTTAAATGTTTTCTGTTTGACGTTAAATACTTTAAACCTAGCTGTGACTTACTTTTTGTACTTATTTATCAAATTAAGGATACACATTTTATTTTTTAGACTCATTATCGTATATTAGCGAGTAGAAAACAATGTTTCTACGTCCGCTGTTTACCGAAACAGCCTCACTTGCCCGTTATTGTTATTAAGGCTTTTTCTTTCTTTAACAATCTATGTATATGAGTCCACGGCTGGTCTAAAGGCATAGATGAAAAGAAGATTTTCTTATAATCACCACGCTCGACAGAATTGGTCATCGCAATAGATAGTATAAACGACTTTATAATCAACTGCAATAACCAATTCTGAGCAGAAAACGCTTATCCCGTTCTCTTTTTGACTGAGCGAGCGAAGCGTCTTAGATTCGAGACTGGCCAGGAATGCTTTTGTCCAGATATCAGTTTTTCGGTTGTTGTCGCCTACAGGTCGCATTTCTCAACCAATTCTCGTGAAATTTAGTGAGAATCTTCTTCAAAATTTTTCAAAATGGCGGAACTTAAATAAATAGCATATAAGAGAAAATTAAACATATTTCTATAATTCATAAAAAAATAACGAAATTGAAAATTGATTTTATTTAATAAAGGCGTTTTTGAAAATCCTGTTTTTTATTTTTAGCCAAAAAACAAACCAAATATTTATTTTTAATGGTTTTTCCCATGTTATTTGGACTGAGGTATTTCAGATTTAGTTTCTTTTATTTTGCTCTAGGTTTTAGATTTAATTTGTTTTATTATTTTAAGTTTTTTTTTGTTATGAACATAAAAATGTTTATTTACTTATAATGAATACATATTATAAAAAAATATACTTAAAATGTTGAAATTGACACAATAAAAAATTATTCAGCCGTTTCAAAAAAATTTCAAATATGACATATTTTATTTTTCCCCCTTTCCACCCTTCTTTTTTTGTCCGATAAGCTTCAACGGATCGGGATGACTCGCGAACACTAGTATTTAAACATTCCTAAGTAAAAAGGAGTGGTGTCAAGATGAATTCTACTCTGCTGTCACCAAGCTGTCACAGACAAAACAGCATCACCTCTATATAGCACTCATTCGCAAAATGCCAAGCAGCTAAATGTCTTATTCTTCTGGTGACGACTGTAAATGATATGACTTATTCAGAAAATGCGTTCTTGTGTGCCCGGCATTATTTAAACTACGATCCTGGGTAAAGCTGTACTATATAAATGGCCGAGGTGATAGTAAAGGTATTCTTTTCTTCAGAAGCAAGAAAAAGGAATAATTGAAGACTTAGGCAATTTCGTATCGGTCTTTTAAAGGCTGCAGGTAATTTTGCCGAAGGAGCTCTATCAATGTTCGATCAATCGAATACAAATAGAATCTGGAAGAAATAAATCGTTTTAAATCTTTGTCTATAATCAACTGAATTACCGCAAATTCTTCAAAACAAGGCTATTTGTGGGATGGGTCATTTTACGATTTCAGGTCATTTAGCGAACACTTAAAACGCCGCCTGAACCGTCGATCTGTATCTTTATTCAATTAACCGCCACGAACGCGTAATCGAATCCCCGGAATTTGGAGGATTATGCGGGTGCTCCGCTCTTAAAACTGCTTGTCGTCGAGAGGCAATTTTTAAACAGGCAAAATGTGATATATAACTTTTTTTTTTCCTAATATAATATTTAAGCTATTGTAAATAATCTTTTATATTTCTCACTTTCTTTTAATATAGATATAAACTTTTTAAAAAGTAAATTTGAATAATAATAGTATCACAGTAATATTATAAAGGCGAAAGTTTGTGAGTGTATGTGTATGTTTGTTACTTCTTTACGCGCAAACGGCTAGACCAATTTTGATAAAATTTGGTAAGCAGAAAGCTGACACCCTGGATTAACACATAGGCTTTTTTATACATACCGCGGGTAACACCGCGGGGCGTAGCTAGTCTGATATGAATACCTCTATTCTCATTCTCTATTAGTCCCTAACCAACGTATTTCTTATTATAGGTAGGTATTAGGTTTCAGCCTATGGCATCGCCTACCACTGAGGTCGGCAAAACGAAAAAAATGGGTCAAATTAAGATCACACATACCGCAAAGTCACACATTTAATAAATCAAGTTCTAGACTAAATCTTAAACAATATTAGTTTAGTCTCCGATAAACCTAGGTTCATAACAAAAACTCACCTATCCCTTACACGAACCGTAGCACGAATATTTGCGTCAAAGTATTTTGACTAGACTATTCGACTATTCCTGCTAAGGGCACAGAATCCTTTTAAGGCTAAGGTTGAAGGTACTGAATCTGAATGGTCTCGTGAGCGAGCATTCTGTGCAATGCAATTAATATTGGTCGCTGTCAGTAATTTGCGGCGTTATTTCATATTTCCGAGTATTCTGCGTTAATTTTACCTAGTACATTTTGCGAGTTTGAATTCATCGGAAATAATCGGAATACACCACAGAACGAAGTCCATTAAGTACTAGAATTAAGTCTATCAGTCCATCATTCTGAACAATTTTCTTTGTGATTGTACTAAACCGAATCATATGTTTTTTTAAACATGCACCGTCTTATCATGTTTATCTTTTTTACGGCAAGACGGTGATTATGGTTTTTTTTTTTCGAAATGTCGAAGTCTGAAAGCCTTTCTTCCGTTTTAGGCCATACAAAGACAAACTCCCAGGACACGAGACTACAGCTCACAGGGCCACTAGTAAAAAACTTAGTTCTGTGTTTTTTTTTTTTGTCTTTATTACTTTGAATTTTATCAATACATTCACAACGAATCATTTTGTCTGTTGACGAAAAAATCATACAGACTTACAAAGTCAAAAAAAAATATGGCTGCCAATAACTATAACAAAACTGATAGCTAGAAACTGTTACCTTAACTTGATGTCGAAAAATTGCTGCTTACTTATAAATTTAGTTCCCACATCGGATTTGTCAGCCAAACCCTAATACAAATTTCAAAATATAAATTAGTACACAAACTTTCCTTTTCTGCTATGAGAGAAATTAGCTTCCGGAGGTTTAGCTCTACCAATAAACGACCACCCTGTCTTCGATAGTTACATTCTAATTGCTCCAAAGCTGGTTGTTATCTCAGCACGTGTCGAGTGTAAACTCGACACCTTCTGATGTACAGTCGTCTACACAACGCGCTACCAAAATTCATTGCAAATTTCCCACTAAGTGTGTAAAGGGTATCTGTACGGTGTGCGCTGATCCGATATGATACCGTTGATAACTATGTATCAGCATATATGTGCAATCAACGTATTTTCGTCAATAATTAAAATAAATATTTTTTATGGTAATAAATGACATTCTGTCGATGTCGGCTGAAATGTTATCAAGACAAATAGATATTTGCTCTGACGAAATTTTGACAGCCGTTTGAATTCACCGGTTCTTGAGCGATCTCCGGAGGATGAGATAACCAGTGAATCACCGGAGGATAAAGTATAAACCGGTCAAGTGCGAATTGAATTAGTAATAAGAAGGTTCCATACGATAAAGCGCGTTCTAAAACCAACTAGAAAATTACTAAAAGTTGACGATCACCGGATCTTTTTCTTTATTTAAGACTAGCTGATGCCCGCGACTTCGTTCGCGTGGACTTTATGACTCCGGCGTATAAATATAAATAAAAACTAATGAGAGAGAGAGACAGAGGGAGAAAGTACTTGTAACAGTGTTAGGAGTTAAAAGTCAATATTATTTTAATTCTTTCCTTCGGGAGCCAATATGAAAAGAGCTGAAGTGTTACTAACCCTGGAGGAAGCCACAATAAGTAGGCCATGCGAAAAACCAGTCCTTAGATCGACATCAGCAGCTTTAAGCCTCTAAAACTGTGACTTATTTTCATAGCAAAGCAAGTTAACATATGGAACTGTGTATTTTCAAAAGGAAAATTGTTGGGGATGACTGGCATACGCGGAATAAATACAGTTTTACTGGCATCACTCACTTTCTGTGAGCTTTAAGTGTCTCAGCAGACTATGCCGAAGTTTAGTGGCTAAAGTTCAGTGTCTAAAGTTCGGTGGGGATGACACACTAAATAAGCTGAAGTTCGGTGGAAACGCCGGACAGTAGTGATGTGCCGATATGAGAATTTAATCTTCCGTCTTTGGCGCGTCTGCGGCGAACGGAAACGGGAGCGGAAGAGGGAACGGGAACGGGAATGGGAGCTGAAGCGGAAGCGGGAGCGGGAGCGGGAGCGGAAGCGGCAGCGGTGGCGGCAGCAGCGGCGGCGGCGGCGGCGGCGGCGGCGGCGGCGGCGGCGGCGGCGGCGGCGGCGGCGGCGGCGTCGGCGGTGGCGGAGGCGTCGGCAGCGGCGGCGGCGGCGGCGGCGGCGGCGTCGGCGGCGGCGGCGGGAGCGGGAGAGGGAGCGGGAGCAGGAGTGGGAGCGGAAGTGGGAGCGGCAGCGGAACGGGTACGGGTACGGGTACAGGTACGGGTACGGGTACTGGTACGGGTACGGGTACGGGTACGGGTACGGGTACGGGTACGGGTACGGGTACGGATACGGGTACGGGTACGGGTACGGGTACGGGTACGGGTCCGATTCAGGCAAAAGCATCGGAAGTTCGGCGTTATGTGTTGCTAGTAATGCAAATAACATTGCAGGCATGCATTGGCTGAAATTCAGCCGCTGAACTTCGGCATACAGTGCTGAGACATTAAGTTGGGTTTCGTTACACAGTTTCGGCGGAGTCAAATTTCGCATCAGCATTATTGGCCCTCCGACATAAAGACTTATTTTGTGAGCCGTGAGTCCATTTGCTGCAAGTGAATTAAGAAACTTAACTGGATAATTGGTGGCGTCGTCAACATCACTATCCAAGAAATCTAAATATATATCTATCTAAATATATCTAAATATATATAACTCAAAGGTGACTGACTGACTGACATAGTGATCTATCAACGCACAGCCCAAACCACTGGACGGATCGGGCTGAAATTTGACATGCAGGTAGATGTTATGACGTAGGCATCCGCTAAGAAAGGATTTTGATCAATTCTACCCCCAAGGGGATAAAATAGGGGATGAAAGTTTGTATGAAACTTTGTCAATTTTAAACCGATCGGGCTGAGACTTTGCATGCATAAAGCTACTATGACGTAGGCATCCCCTAAGAAAGGATTTTGATAAATTACACCCCTACGCGAGCGAAGCCGCGGGCACAAGCTAGTTAACAATAATTTGCGTCATAAGTTCTTTATTAATTGATTTTTAATTTTTTGGTGTCAATATGGCGCGTTCACATAACCAAGAATTTTCTGGTGTGTTATGCTCTGAAGGTCCGCAAATACTGAACTTATAAGTTCTACTTCGGACGAAACAACTTTTTTTTTGAAAAAATTTCAATATACAAAAAAATTTTTTTTCTCTTTTATTATAGTATACATTTAGTATGTTTTTGTTCAGCGGCAACAAAAAACATCATCTATAAAAATTTCAACTGTCTAGCTATAATGGTTCATGAGATACAGCCTGGTGACAGACATACAGACAAACAGTCATACGGTCTAAGTAATAGGGTCCCGTTTCTACCCTACCCTATGGAACCCTAAAAATCGAATAAAATAAGTATTGATGGGGGGCTCCCATACTACAAACGTGATTTTTCATAGATTATGGTACGGAACCCTTTGCGCGCGTCCGACTCGCGCTTGGCCAGTTGTATTATAACTCAACAAAAAGTTCTCATCAGACTTAACAACTTTTGCTAAGGCGGCATTTTAATATTTCTTATAGTTTAGCTGGACCATTATACTTCTGCATCATGTGTTCCATTTTCCAAAATCAATTATAGCCTATATGTTGCCCAGGCTTCACAGCTATATAACAAAAAAAGTTTCATTCGAATCCGTCCAGTATTTCCGGAGATTAGCGTGTACAAACGGACAGACATTTTTTTTATTTTCTTACTCTATTACTATATCTCCATCGCCCCAAATATTTTTTTTTGAAAAATTTTCAATGTACAGACACATTTTTTTTACTCTTTTATTATAGTATAGATGTCCACCACACAAGAGAAATTCCAGAGTGTGCACGGAAAACGAGTCCGAAGGTGGAGCTACGTGGCAAGGCCCGGGCCCAATGCCCCCCCTTCCCTCTCCCCACAGAACCCTTCCTGAAGTAACTAAGCAAAGACTAAGGCCGAAGGCCGAAAACTGAGCTCCCCCACGAAGCCTCAGGTTAAGGGGTTTTTAGAGTAGCGTAATCGGAATCTTAACTTTTTTTCGGAATTCAAGGTGGCCTCTGGTTATTCTTTTTTTTTACAAATTATCAATAAGGAATTATTAAGTGTATGCAAAGCTTTTGGTTTTACAGTAAGGAACTTCGTTTTATCCGGGTGTACCAAGACACCCATGCCTTTTTTTATTATAGGTAAAATTCAAAATTTTATGTCCTTTTTTAAATGTTAGGAAAAGTCGTTTTAGAAATAACGGGTAAGGGAGGATCTGAAGTTTCGTTAAATTACTTCAAAATTAGTTATTAGATGACTGATTAAAAAAAAAATAACTTTAATTTTAATCATTATTTTAGTAGAGACAAAGGTAAACACATTAATAAAAATATTATTGTAATTATTTCTTTGATTTACGTATTTATCTATCATATTTATTACGAAAATAATATAAACAACCGGAGATTAATTGGTTCTTCTCCGGTTCTACTTTATACGAGTAGTTTCACCGGTTTTTCTCCGAGCGACGCCGCTCTGGAGCAAACCTCTAAAACAAAACAACATACGGACTTCAGTTTCAATTAAATATTTAAAATAATGTAACATTTGAGGATTTTGAGATTTGTCTCCAATCATCAAGACGCCAATCGATATCAAAATTCAAATAAAACAACTAAAGAAATTAGTGCAACTTTAAACCATCTACTATTCTACTGCGATCATCAACCCGCATGCCCAGCATGGTGATAATGAAAAAATCCTCCCTTTATTATCCTCCTTTTATACGCCAGAAAGGCATTTAGTCCATCAAGAAAAGAAGAAAGCACTCAATAATATTTAAAAGTTGATTTTAACCATCTTTAATTGCAATGGTGTTATGTATCTACTTACGAAACACCATCAGTGAGGTCATAACGACCAGAATATGTTACATTTCTCCTCTCCTGTCCATCGTACCCTACTAGCTGCAGCATTGCCAATTGCAGCAGCGTTTCCACAGACGACGCTGTAAAAGTGACAACCTTCTGGATGGAAAAAATCTGAATCCGTTTGATGTTTTGACACGGGAAGAATAAGATTGTCGTTAATTGTACGCTCGTGTGCCCAAGGTTTATTAATAACCTGTTACAGATACCTTAACCCCTTATCTCCCTCGGTTAAGCCGAAGTAATCCGATTTGTGAAGGAACACACGTCCACGTCCAATCAAGCGATGTTACACGTGATTAGAATCAGGTAGATAAGTAGTTAGGGTTATTTTACTGATCAAGGTTTCGAAAAAGTTTAGTTTCCTATTTAAGGACAAACCGTGCATATGTTTCCTAGTTCAATTATTAATAAATTCGGAGATAGATCTATACTCTTTATGTCACAAAACATAAAAAATATTATTTTAATTTTGATCCTTCTAAAACT
The DNA here is from genome assembly GCA_943193695.1 of Acrobasis suavella. NCBI lineage: Eukaryota > Metazoa > Arthropoda > Insecta > Lepidoptera > Pyralidae > Acrobasis > Acrobasis suavella. The sequence goes on from OW971942.1 coordinate 14,052,351, forward strand.
ATTTGAATATAACAAATAAACTAAATTTTAAAACTTAATTAAAAATCTAAATGATTGAGTTCTGGCATCATATAAAATAACAAACACGGCAACAGTATAAAGAAACATAAATGTATTTTACCTATATTGTAGTACCTAACAATATCTTTGTCCATAATAATTACAAGAACAAATTTTATCAAAGAGTGGACCAAACAATTTGAAAATAAGTTGTATAACTACTGGCAGTGACGTACTTGCTAAAAACAGTTCAAACACTAGGCGTTGATTACGCTGGTCCGTTTTGTGTTGGTTTGTTAGATACTTTGTGGAAAATTTAGGTAAGTTATAGTTATAAGTGTTCACTCACTCTCGTAAATACTCTTAACTTAGCCCTAGGTAACTGATCAACAGTTTGCTTCGCAGAGTTATGAATTTTTCTTTATTACATAGCTTCTACAATATTTTAAGTTTCTAGAGAATCGGCCTGCATCCAGCGTTTTACAGTAACCTTGCTTGATTTCACTTGTCGGTACACGTGATCATCATTTGAAGACGTCTCATCGGTCATCAATCAGCTCTACGCGCTAAATACATACCATCTATCAGTTTATCTATTATTATTTATTTAGTACCTTAAATGAGTAACAGAAATTAATGCTGATTTTGGAAAGCTGACCCTAATATACGCGCGGCAAACATAAAATCCTCAAGATTTTATAAATTTGCACTTCCTCAAACAGATTTGATACTTTTTGGTTCTTATTAATGATATTTGGTTCCTAATTGAAAATGTGTATTTTTTAAATTTTTGCACGAATATCAGGGTCAGCTTTCGTTGGCCAGACTGCACCGATTTTAGGAGCGCTGATTTTTCTGTCTCACTGAAATTCGCCATTTACTAACTTATAAGAATGTCTATGAAGGTAGATTTATTATGAATATGGCGGTTTGTCACTAAAAATTCTGTAAAATCCTTCTTTTAAGTAATTAGCAGTGAGTAGTAGATTTTCTACCAGTCACGGGCTGAAATCAAATTTTGTGTGGGCTAATTAATTTTGCGGAGCCCTCTATTAGTAGAAATCCCTCAATCAAAAGAACCTGCGTAAGCCCTTTTTGTCCGTAAGGCCATGTGGTGGAATTAATAAGTCACCCACGCTTGACGAAACTTTCACATTTAACGATACTTTTTATGGAAAAAGTGAATCTTAAAATTTATTCATATGTATGATACCGTAGTCAGAATAAACCATTTTATAAATAAAGAACACTGAGTAAAATCGAAATTTAATTTCGCCGTTCCACATAAGTTTGACTTCTTCACACCTATGGTTGATTTGCGCAAACACGAATAGCAGAGTAAAGCGGATCTAAACAAAACGTAAATTATGGTTGCCTTCATAGAAATATCTTACAAAATAAAACCTTGTATAGAGGTTTTAAAAAGTAATCCAAAGCCTGCCTTTTGCTTTGACAGTCAAAGACGCCCGCAGAACAGAACTAATGCACGGAATTCCGGTGCGGTCCACAATCGAAATACTCCTCTCGCGACCATAGACAAAGAAATCCGTAGATATGCGCAGAAAATGCGTCTATAATCTGGTTATAATATCGATCTCTATTATATTATTTTTTCCGTGAAACTGTACCAAACGTTCATAAACATAAACCTCTTTTGACGAATCTTTTGTCAATTGATAGCACTTATAAACACAATTATTAAAATTGATATATTTTGGCTTTTTCTCTTATTTTTACAAGCTTTTATTTAGTTTCACCTGTCGGTCTGTCTGTCTTTCTGTAATCAAATCTTGCAAATTAAATTTGGTTTCCGATTGAGATGAAATTTTGCACGCACACGTATTTCGCGTGTCATTGCAATATTATGATGACATGGGAGCTGATCTGATGAAAGAGCCGGAAGGTGTCCATCGAGTTTGGGCGCATTTGTTTCGTCTTGAGAAGCACTTTAGATAAAAGCTTGTTTTAAAATATATTTTTTTTAAATAATTACTTGTAATTAATAGCTTTTCAAAATTTCTTTGTTATAGGTATATATTACACATATCTTGTAAAAATATAACATCACTGTCCGCAAGTTGAAAACGTGAATCTATAAATAGGCAAAAATATTGTCACTGGGGATGGGGTAGACCAAAGTATATTGGTTTCTTTAAAAAACCTTAAAGATGGAGAGGAATGAGGGTCTCCCCTACCAATTGTAAATAAGTTATTTGACCTTGTAGATTTCATTTTAATTGAATACTTTTGGTGGGCGTATTTTTCTTCATTATTTATTGTTTTGTAATGAAAATAAGTAATACTTAAATCTTAAATAAAAAAAACAGTCACTAAAAGATCTTTTAGGCCTGTTTCTCTTTCAATTCGTTGTATGCATACCAAATACAACTTGAATGTCACCCAATGCGATGTGAGTACTGATCTTAAAAACTACTGGGACGATTTTCATAGATATTTAACTTAGCATTTTCCGAGAAAGGTATACAATAATTTTATATTTATATCATGCTCGTGAGAAGCCGAGCCGGTCCGATGATGTATCCTAAACTAATTACAAAATAACCTTCAAATACACACTTTTTCTTTCTGCAAAACAATATTCGAAGCAAATAGTGTTTTCCAGATGGGTCTGAATGGTGTCGCTTCAAAGTTGAATCTCATCAGTCTGGAACTAGTATGACAGTATCAATATACTGCCATACTAGTGCCAGACTAGTGAGATTTAACTATAACTTTGTGTATGACAATGTTATACACACAGCTACGTAGGTATAACTTAAAGAATCGTACCTATACAAGTTTTAGCTTATTTTATATTTACATGCTCAAGAGTTTGCCAAAGTAACACACATATTAAAAAAGGCCATGACAAACCTCTCCATTATATCGGCTAAATCATTTTTGTATGCGATTTTTTCTATTAGAATGGACAACAAAAAGAGTGGCTCTTAATCGTGTATACGAAAAAAAGTTCAGCCCTTATTTTAATTACTTACCTACTTTATTTTCTTTAAATGAAGATATAAATCAAAACTTTTGGCGAATTTTTTAATACTAACTTTTAAGTTGGAAGGAAGCATTTATCAAAAGTAAAAAAAATATATAAATGTCACTTCAAATTATATTATTGTTCTCATCTCAGCCTTTCAACCGCCACCTGCTGAGCATAGGCCTCTCTCCGATTACGCCACCAATTTCGGTCCTGTGCTGCTCTCATGCAGGAGCGACCCGCGGCTTTCACTTTGCAGGACGTCCTACGCTTCTTTCACAATTATGTTAATGCCTGTCTGCACAAGCCATTAGTACAGCGTGCCAGGTGACCTATATAGCCGCCCATTTGAGTTTCATGACCATTTTTCGATATCCCGTCTTTAGTACCTTATCGGATCACGTTATTAGGAATGTGGTCTTGTAATTTGATATTATTAGGAATGTTTTTAGTAGCTTATCTAAAAGATTTCAGCGTGTAGCCAAAACAGTTACTATCAACGAAAGAATTGGTAAAATCCAGCCAAATTATTTATCAACTTAGCCCAATAGTAGACTGGCAGAGAAAGCCATGATGTATATGGCGTTAAGTCCACCATTTGACTATTTGTACACTTTTTTGTGCAAATAAATATATAGGGACAAATCACACAGATTGAGATAGCCCCAAAGTAAACTTAAGCTTGTGTTATGGGATACTAACCCAATTTAAGATGCTATATTTTATGATACATATAGACACTATGATACATATAGATCTATAGACAAATAAATAATAGGATATTTTCCAACTTGTCATGTCTGGAAATTGAACCCAACACCTCCGGATTGGCGGACTAGCGTGTTGACCATTACACCACGAAGGTCGTCAAGTTTAAATAAATAAAATCCTCAAAAATCTAGTAGGTCAAAGGGCGTGTCAGCTACAAGCGACAGATTCTAAGTCGGCCCGGGCCGTTACCCATCCGCCCTCACAAAAATGGCCTATACATTACGGTCAATAGTTAGTTATTCCCGAACTTCACCGCAAATGTTGCGGCTATCACGTTTTATTGGGATCCTGCTGACCGCTGTACGCAAGGAATATTGATACGGCTCCCAATTTGTCCAAAAGTCTATAGTGGGAAACTTTGTCTTTCTATACTTACCTACTTTTGTATTCTGAAACCTTTGTAGGTAGATATTTAAATTTTCTTTAACTTCTTATTTTGTGGGAGGCTGTTGGGAAACGGAGACTTAGTTTTACGTATATTTTTTTTAAACAAGCAAGCGAGGTCTTCCTAGACAACGGCATTTATATGAAGGTTTATTTGTATATATGTACCTTTCTTTGTATGCGGTGATAAAACGAATTAAATATAAATTGGCCGAGCGAGGGCGAAGCGTCTCCGTTTCATGTTGGAAAAAAATGGTTTTGCATATCTGTCCGGCTGTCCGGCTGCTCCTTGGGTTGGATCTCAATTGTCATTTTCTATGCTGCTATCCTTTTCTGTCGCTCAGAACCGTCATTTGCTAGAGCGAGCGAGAATACGACGAAATGCTGAAGCACCGGCCATGCCATAGCGTTCTGTCGGAATTTTTAACCAATAATCGTGAAATTTCTATGTAGATTTGATAACAATGATAACTGTATGGAATTTTTTGTCGATTAATGTTAGGAAAGTCTTCAAAATGGCAGAGTCATGGGGTTTTTAACATTTACTCGTTTTTATATCAATACGCTATGCAAAGACAGACACGCGAAGTAATACAGCTCTCAGAGCCACTATAATATAAATAATGATAAACTACAATTTAGTACGATGTGATGCTACTCGGTTGCTGAAACTTGGTTGAAAGATAAATGATGCATTTTCCAGCCGGCTACCCTCAGATTCAGCTCTGTACAAACGTTGCGCCTTATCTAGAGCCTGCACTCCTGTCTAACTCCAGCGAGAGCGCCTTCTTATTGTTTAGCTTTAGATCTTATTTTAGGGTTCCTTACTTACTGTGACTGGGATATAAAGGTGATCGAATGTTTGTTTTTGTGTATGTAAGTGATCAATATTGGCGTCAAGCGCATTTATCTGACTCCAACGAGAGCGCCATCTTAATGTTTAGCTTTGGTTCTTACGTAAAAGTCCGTTTCTGTGGCTAGGATGTAAGATAGGCTGATCTAATGTTTGTTTTGTTTGTGTAAGTGACCAATATCGGTGTCAAGCGCCTTTGTCTAGAGCTTGCGCTTCTGTCCAATTCCAACGAGAGCGCTTTGGTTCTCATTTAAGGGTACCCTTGCTGTGACCTTATAACCCTATAAGGCTGATTTAATGTTGGTTTCTGTATGTGGAAGTGACTAATATGCTAGTGTCAAGCGCCTTTATCTAGCTAGAGCCTGCTCTAATTGCAACAAAAGCGCCTTCTTATTGTTATCCTTTGTTCTTATTTTAGGTTTTCTTACTGTTAGTCAAGAATAAGGTCTATCAAACAATAATTGTAACTTCAAGCAAAAGCTGTCAGGTAAGTAAAATCACACTTATCTCATCTCATTATACACAATATGTAACAGAAACCCTGTCCGATCTTTGTAGGACCAATGCCTGAAACTCAAAAAAATAATCGGCATTTTCATACAAATTGCCGGGCTGGCCGAACACTATTATATGAAAACGTCGTTTTTTTTCGAGTTTCAAGCATTGTCCCCATAGGAAAAGTTGATCATATTGATGGTCTGAGTTGCTCCTACATCGGACAGGATTTTGTTACATAATGTATATAATATATATCAGACTAATATTATAAAGGCGAAAGTTTGTGAGTGTGTATGTTTTTTTTTATTCACGTGCAAACGGCTGGACCAACTTTCACATATTTGTTCACATATTCTTCTTCTTAATTTATATATTGATGGGCTGATTCACGACATTAATAGTATGTCGGTCTTTATTTACAAATGGTATAACTTTGCCTAAAAGCAATCAGAAAAAGGCATAATTTTACTAAAAAATATAATACGAGCTGACTGTGTTGCTAGATTTAGTTCATCAATCATTAAACAGTAGATCTCTGCCTATTCCTCCTAGAAGATCTCTAAGGAATATAACAAAAGATAAAACTCCTTTGTCAAAGTACAGTCTAGCATATTTATGATTTGGTTCATTAGGCACACAGACGCTGCCTTTAACCATAGTTTATAACTGAACTACGCCTGGCCAAAAGACCGGCTAGTTACGAGTAAGAAAATACACTATATTTTTATTTCCTTTGCCTATTGTACTTGCCTTTGAGAGTACATACGTATCATTAACCCTGCAGCTGGTGATTTGGCTTATTGTAGAGGCTCCAATTTAGCGTTTCCAGCCACAAAGAGAATTTCTCGACCTACGTCGGCGATGTATGAATTTTTCAAGTGCCTGAACCTTTTCATTGCGATTCCAAATGGTTTTAGAAATATCGTGAATTTTGCAAGAAATTCTAAATGGTACTTGTATAAAATTCAGTATACATATACTTTTTTGATCCCAGTCATCTTTTTTTACTATATTGAAAAATATGGACCTTGGGTCCCATTTCCTCGAAGTTAAATTAGCTGTCTGTATCTTGTAATTATTAAATATGTGATGCACTAATCTATTGACTCTGGAAGCCAAGCATTCGAGTTAGAGAAGCCTCAAACAGTAGGAAAGCGTGCATGGTGAAAAAATTAATATCCTCCTTCACCATCTCATATTCCACCTGCGAAGAAACTACCATCAGGTGGCGATCTTCCCTGGGCAGTCTGGAAGCCCCTAAACAGGCTCCGGACTGGTGTTGGGAGATGTTACAAAAACCTAACAAAGAAGTTTTCCGAACAAAGATCGTTGTGACTGTGGAGCTGTTCAAACTATATCCAATGTACAATAAAAGACCTAAACTCGGCTAATGACAGATGCGTAAATGTGCCCACACGTCTCCACATCTCATATAACAATGTACTAGTCTATTCCGATTCGCGAAGAAAAAGACTCTGCAGCGAAATTACGTTTAAAACGAAATAATATTGAAGCATCACAGTAAAGCATAAGTGTATGTTATCAGACATAGAGCCTCTTTAATGTCGATACGCAAAACCCGCGTTTGTAGCAACAAGAAGCTTTCATCATTAATTAAATTTTGTAGTATATATGGCGGTTATAGCGAATCAATTAACGTTACCTCGGAAAGCATTATTTCATAGGAGATGGGTACTTAACTTAAAAACAAAGACTTTTTTCGAAATATGATGGTTACTATATTGGTATCAATCTCGTAGGATACAAGCAAAAACATAAAAAGTAAGAAACACAGCTCACTTTAAGTAGAAAAAAAAATGCTAAGCTTTTCTGACTCGGGATTTAGAATCTATAGCAGAATAAAAAAAACATTTACATATACATATAGACCCATCAAAATTACACTCCTTTTACAGCTAGAGTCATGTATTACCTAATATGCAAACTACATACGAATAAAGTCTCCCTAGTTTGTCTTTAAAACTGAATAAATTTCCAGAACCTCCGAGCTCTGCTATTTGAAAAATTTCCGAATAATGAATCAACAAAAGAATTCCATAAAATTCGAGGACCTGCGAGAGAGACTTGCAGCTGACAGAACTAAGTTTATTACTTATTACCTAAATATTGAATTAATGAGAGAAATGATGAGCAACTTGATTTATATATTCAGTACCTATAGGTTTTTTAATGTTTATTCGTATGTAGTTTGCATATTAGGTAATAATATATATTACTCTAGCTGCAATAGGAGTGTAATTTTTTATCATTATACATATCATAAATAATGTTTTCCGATGTAACGTTAATTGATTCGCTATAACCGCCATATATACTACAAAATTTAATTAATGATGAAAGCTTCTTGTTGCTACAAACGCGGGTTTTGCGTATCGACATTAAAGAGGCTCTATGTCTGATAACATACACTTATGTTATATGAGATGTGGAGACGTGTAGGCACATTTACGCATCTGTCATTAGCCGAGTTTAGGTCTTTTATTGTACATTGGCTATAGTTTGAACAGCTCCACAGTCACAACAATCTTTGTTCGGAAAACTTCCTTGCTCGATTTTTGTAACATCTCCCAACACCAGTCCGGAGCCTGTTTAGAGGCTTCCAGACTGCCCAGGGAAGATCGCCACCTGATGGTAGTTTCTCCGCAGGTGGAATATGAGATGGTGAAGGAGGATATTTATTTTTTCACCATGCACGCTTTCCTACTGTTTGAGGCTTCTCGGGTCAATAGATTAGTGCAACACATATTTAATAATTACAAGATACAGACAGCTTATTTAACTTCGAGGAAACGGGACCCAAGGGCCATATTTTTCAATAACGTAAAAATAAGATGACTGGGATCAAAAAAAGTATACGTATATTGAATTTTATATAAGTACCATTTAGAATTTCTTGCAAAATTCACGATATTTCTAAAACCATTTGGAATCGCAATGAAAAGGTTCAGGCACTTGAAAAATTCATACATCGCCGACGTAGGTCGAGAAATTCTCTTTGTGGCTGGAAACGCTAAATTGGAGCCTCTACAATAAGCCAAATCACCAGCTGCAGGGTTAATGATACGTACTCTCAAAGGCACGTACAATGGGCAAAGGAAAGAAAAATATAGTGTATTTTCTTACTCGTAACTAGCCGGTCTTTTGGCCAGGCGTTATTCAGTTATGAACTATGGTTGAAATGGTAGCGTCTGTATACCTAACGAACCAAATCATAAATATGCTAGACTGTACTTTGACAAAGGAGTTTTATCCTTTGTTACATTCCTTAGAGGAATCATCTAGGAGGAATGGGCAAAGATCTACTGTTTAATGATTGATGAACAAAATCTAGCAACATAGTCAGCTCGTATATTTTTTAGGAAAAGTTATGCCTTTTTCTGACTGCTTTTAGGCAAAGTTATACCAGTTGTAAATAAACACCGACATAAAATTAATGTCGTGAGTCAGCCCATCAATATATAAATTAAGAAGAAGAATATGTGAATAACTTTTCAAAAAAGCGAAATTTATTGTAAGATATGAATGAATTAAAATCAAAAGTTCATACCGACAGACAGAAAGACAGACATACCGACAGACAGACAACGGAATAGGTGAAACTAAATAAAAGCTTGTAATAAAAATACTATATATGAGGCAGTGAGTAAGTACTTACTTTATGAAGTGTTCTTATAACAAGATGTAGCATCAGATCGGATCATTTACCTGGAAAAAAGAAACAATAGAAAATTAATAAAAATTCCAAACAGAGAACCAATTTACTTAACTAACGATAATGATACAATAAACTTTATTTTCTTTTTTGTTGTTAGCGTGTAATTGGAGGCAAACAATGTCTTACAACGGACTGATGCATTAGGGTCTAAAACTATTATGTCATTCAAGTATAATAAATTACAACATCCCACAAAAATTTTGTTTCAAAGCCAAATTAACGGCAGGCTCAGCGGCAGCCTAAGATAAAAATCGGACAAAAATAAATCCGAGACGTGGAAAAAAAAGACAAAGAGCAAGACAGACTGAGCGCTGGACTCAAGCAAATAAAAGAGATAGGAGATTGTTTCAAATGGACTTATTATTAAGTCGACGGTCGACCTACCGCGAGCCACGGCGAGCACAAATCCTTTTTCAAAAATAATGACTTTATTTAAACAACAGACTGTTGTAACCCTTTTTTGGGTATGACGTGTAATACAGGAAAAAAGTGATATTATAGAACGAAGACAGAAAAAAAGTTGATAAACTTTTAGTATCGTTTGGAATGGATATGGAAATGGACCAACATAGTAACTAATAAAATAAAGTCACATTTCACTTCTATCTTTATCTTTGTAAGCTAACCACAAGTATTGCGTCCTTCGAAATCATTCATCAGGTTTCGACGATGTTTTCAGAATCATGTTTTCATAATATAGGTAACACATTACAAGTACACGTGTTGTACACGTGCTCTTGTGTTTGAGTTTGAGCAGTGCGCTACTTTTTTAATTTCTTTGCTATTTTTTCTCTTTAGATTACATCTCCAAAGGGAAATACCGACATCTCTTAAATTCCCTCAGCAGCTTGTAAAAGTGTCGTGTTAATCCAGTAACTAATTAGCATACGTTGATTACCCTATTAGCCCAGGTCCTAAGAGACCACATCTGCTGACCACGGTCGATGAGATTGCTAGGTGTAGATCACATGGACCCAGCTTGGGTTGCCACCTACTTGAAAATTATTACTTCCTTTCCTTTTATTTAAAAAAATATATATTTAAGAAAAGAAAGAAGAAGAAAAGAGGGAAAGAAAAGAGGCTGGGATGATGATGGTCATTATACTCATTATTCGACTGCTATATTGATTAAGAAATATTTTTCATAGTGTTTTGTTTCCTCTATCATGATGTGAAGTCGATAAGTATAAGCATACTTATCGACTTCACATATATGATAGATTCGAATTTTCTACGCTAATTTTTAAATCATTCATTACTCAAATCTTCCCCGTCCAAAACAGAGACGAGTTGAAAGTTACTATAGATTACTAGTTTTAGCTTAGATTATTATTTTAGAACTAAAGTAATTAATTATTTCAGTCTAGTCAACTAATGTAATACACACTTACTTCGAATATTCATTAATAATTATTTTAATAGAAACTTATTTTACAATTAAATAACTTTCAATCAAGTTAATTGATATTTTGAATTGTAATAACAGGACTCCTTACAAGTTCTTAACAAATTATTACAATATAATAATTAATGGAAGTTAAATAAACTTTAACGAGTTATAAATTAATACGATGTTGAAAATGAAAACAAAATAAACATCTAACATTCTAAATAAATAAATAAAAAAGTATCTACGTATCCTATAGTCTGAAATAACAAGTTTATTTGGTAGGCACATTAGAAAGAGGTCAGAAGTACCCGTAACCGGCGGGCATGCATGAAGAGAGTGATGAGTGTAGATAAAGCGAAAGAGGTCTGTCAGGATCGTAGCAAGTGGAGGTCCTTAGTCTCTGCCTAGTCCTGTGGGGAACAGGCGTGATAATATGTATGTATGTATTAGAAAAACCCCCGACGACACCATCTAATAATAAGTGGCGGAACTACATAATATATAATATAGTTCTGCAAAGTGATAAGCCCTAAATAACCCTTCAAATTAGGTTTTGTACGCACATTAGCTTAAAGTGGCCGTTATTCGCAAATGTACGTAGAAAAGCTTCACATTCTTACTTTAAACTGTAAACAGTAATTCATTACATTGTTTGAAGGGTTATCTAGGGCTTGGTCAAGAAAAAATTTAAATGATATTTCCGTTTCATTTAACTTTTTTTTTTCAAATGAGAGCAGCACTGGACCCTGAAAAATTCATGTATTAAACAGCTAAAATATAATAAGAATGTTGATATTTAAAAGCTGATACAGAAAACTTTTGAAATATGATTTTTTTTACTTTTTCATACAAAAATTCAGCCGATTGAACATTTTTCCGTACGTATTTCCAAATTCTTTTGTCAAGTATTACGGACCATGCATATTTTCCGTCCCTTTTAAGGAATTTTCGCTTTTTTGAAACATTCTGTATAAGGTACTTTAAATTACTGATAAATATTTACAAAAGTTATTTATAAGGAACTTTTTTTTTCATAAAATGTGTAAGTTCTATAACAAAATTAACAGTGCGGAACAGATAATAAAATGTTACCCGCACGTTTCCTGCGTGGTCAAAGAGAGAAACTGATTTTTTTTTTCGAGATAAAAATATCATTATTTGTAAATAAGCGATGTTTATTTAAATATGTTATAGAATAATTTACATCATCATCATCATCATTGCAGCCGCATAACGTCCACTGCTGGACAAAGGCCTCTCCCAAAGATTTCCAAAACGACCGATCAAGAGCGGCCTGCATCCAGCGCTTTCCAGCGACCTTGGTCAGGTAGTCTGACCACCTTGTGGGTGGGTGTCCTACGCTTCGTTTGCCAGTACGTGGTCGCCATTCGAGAACCAACCTTTTTGCCCCATCGGCCATCGGTTCGCGCGCTATGTGTCCAGCCCACTGCCACTTCAACGAACTAATCCGCTGGGCTATGTCAATGGCTTTTGTTCTCCTACGAATTTCCTCATTTCTGATTCGATCACGTAGGGAAACACCGAGCATAGCCCTCTCCATAGCGCGCTGAACGACCTTGAGCCTTCTTATGAGACCCATAGTAAGGGACCACGTTTCAGAGCCATAAGTCATCACTGGTAACACACATTGATTAAACACTTTTGTCTAGAGGCACTGAGGTATTTTGGACCAGAAGACCGGATTCGTCGAAAGACCTCTTCCTCGAAGCTGGAACTTCCTGCCTGGATCAGTTGACCCAGGTAGATATACTGGTCTACAACTTCGAGAGTGTAGCTCCCAACACAAACAGGTAGAGGCGCAAAATGGACATTCGACATTACTTTCGTTTTGTCCATGTTCAGTTTAAGGCCCACTTGTTGGAAAACTCGATATAGGTCTCCGAGCATAGTACTTAAATCTTCCATCGATTCTTTCATGACAACGATATCGTCGGCAAATCTAAGGTGAGTGATATACTCGCCATTGATGTTGATGCCAAATCCCAGTCTAGAAGCTTGAAGGCATCTTCCAGTGCAACGGTGAACAGTTTCGGAGATATAACGTCTTCCTGTCTTACACCTCTCTGCAGTGGAATAGCCCTCGTGCACTGCTCCTGTACTCGGACTGACATAGTGGCATCACTGTATAAGCACTTCAACACTTCGATATACCGATAGTCAATACGGCATCGCTGGAGAGACTGAAGCACGGCCCACGTTTCGATCGAATCAAAGGCTTTTTCACAGTCCACGAACCCCAAGCATAACGGCCGGATATACTCCCTCGTCTTCTCTATAACCTGCCGCAGCGTGTGAATGTGATCCGTGGTACTAAAGCCTTTACGGAAACCGGCTTGTTCGGGAGGCTGGAACGCATCAAACCTGTTTGCGAGACAATTCGTGATGACCCTTGAAAACAACTTATATACATGACTCAGAAGCGTGATAAGTTCTTTAATAGGGTGTTGTCTCCCTTTTTAAGGAACAAGACCACCACGCCCCTGTTCCACGCTTCTGGCGTCACCCCCTTCAGCAGAACAGTATTAAAGAGCCTCTGAAGGACTTTCAGTACCGGCGTTCCGAGCGCTTTCAGGAGCTCTGCCGTAACTCGATCCTCGCCCGGCGCCTTGTTGTTTTTGAGCTGTTTGAGGGCCATCCTAATCTCGTACAGGCTGATATCCGGGATATCTTTGGTATAGTGTCAAGTCAGCTGGTTTATCTCGTCCACTGTAACGCAATCCTGGAGGCCTTCGAAGCGATTTGACAGTTCAAGCTAGAAGCTTTCGCAGTTTTCAATTTGGACCTGCGACTTCATCAGCCGCGACATTTCGACTTTGAGATCAATATTCACGATGCCCCTTACTACTTATTCGGTGATCGCTCCCGGTTTTGATCCGATTGATCACTGAGACATCGTTGAATATTCGTCTCTTCGTCTGGTTCTTCTTTGCTGGACTTATCCAGTTCCACTTTCTATGCGGCGGCTTCTTGAAGAAAGAGAAAATCAAAAAAATCTGCCAGCCTACGTCCCCTGTTATTTCGCACTCCGTATCCGAAATTTCCCAGCCTAAACCCTCCATCGCCTCACTTGCCCAGTTTTGCATTGAAATCCCCCATAACAACCGTAAAGTAGGTTTCAGAAGTATGTATAGCCCTACTGATGTCCTCATACACTTCATCCACCTCTTTATCGGAGTGATCCTCAGTTGGCATATATACCTGTATAACCTTCAGCGAGTATCTTTAAGATACTCTGAGTATCAGGTGTGTGGCGACCTCTACGGCCACTACGAGGAACTACAATAAGAAACCAATCAAGAGACAACGGACGATATAGTTCACAAGAAGCATATGAGATGGCGCCAGCAGTATCCTACATCTCGATCTTAGAGTTCGCCCGATTCGCTGCATATATACAACTTCCGACGATACACCGTTGGAGCCGCGGTTCCCCAGGCGCAACAACATGCCTGGCGGGAAGATCTTCCCTTTGTGGAGGTCGAGCATATCACCTCGCTCCCGCTACAGGTGTATTACCCTGCTAGAAACACTCTCAATGGTTGTGACGTTGTTAATGAGGGACTTGTGGACGAGAAACCCGACACCATGCTGGGACTTCTTTTTGTCTCCTTCCCGGTGATAGAGTAGGTTACCAGACTCTAGGGTTGTCGTGCCCTTGCCCTCTCTTCGGACTTCAGACAACCCCACAATGTCCCACCGTAGCCTACTCATTTCCTCTTCCACCTCAGCCAGTTTCTCGTCAGTCCTCAATGTGCGGACATTGTGTGTCACCAGGGCCAGTTTCCGCCGGGGGTGGTAGCCGGATCCTATCCGGGGATTCTTAGCACCCCCTGCCCCGCCGTTACCATGACTGCTACCGGAGTCAGGAATAGTGGGGCTGCCGGGTACTGGGGGCCTGGTCATTTTGTTTCTATCATAAGAGGATATTGCCATACTCGCAACGCTTGGCGGGCGGGTTGGCGAGCGCAGTGGGAGTCACTATTCTACTTCCGACGCTGCTGCCCATCGAAAGTGTGTTCCATCTTCAGTGACGAAAATATCCTTTAGATAGATAGATAGATAGATAGATAACTCTTTATTGTACACCAAAAGAAAAAAAGTAACACAAAGAAATAATTTTAAATTAAAATGAGTACAATGGGCGGTCTTATCGCTTAAAGCGATCTCTTCCAGACAACCAGTGGATGGCGAGGAATGTGAGAAAGACAAAGACGGTGGTGCAACTGACTAAGAAGGAAAAAAAAAAAAATGTATCTAAAGCAACTTTAAACTTAATAAATTTAACATAAATTTACACACATTTTAACCTTTATAAATACATTAAAACATAAATAGGTTTAGGCAATATACATACATAAATTATATATTACACATATACATATACAATACATAAATTATATATAACACATATACATATACAATACATATTATTAAATAGCAAATAGACTTACTGATAACTTGATAGCTACATAAAATAGAGTAATTTATAATGTGATCATTCCAATTAATTACTTTTTGATAGATAGTAATCTACTACCCTTTTCTTAAAAACGGGAAGAGACTGTGCCTGCCGTATTAAAACTGGCAGTTCATTCCACAGGCGCACCGCTTGAACCGTAAAGGACTTATCGTAAAAATTGGTTCGATGCATAGGCATGTCCAAAGCTAGATTTTCTGATGACCTTAAATTGTGCATATTCTTAGAATGTAGAAATTCAAAACGTTCCTTAAGATAACAGGGGGATGGGAGGTAAAATAATATGTTATACAATAAAGAAAGGATATGAGTATTCCGGCGATGACGAATAGGAAGCCACTTGAGCTGAGTACGAAATTGTGAGACATGATCATATTTGCGTAAACCAAATATAAACCTTATGCAGAAGTTTTGAAGTCGCTCAAGCTTACTTAGCTGGTCCTCAGTGAGATCAAGATAGCCTATCCTTTAGTTATCCTTTAGATAAATCCTTTAGATATCCTTTAGTCGCCTTTTACGACATCCACTGGAGGAAATGGACTGGTTCTATTCTAGGCCGGAAACCACACGGCAATAATTTACATATTTACAAATAAAAACGCAATAAATTACATATTTACAAATAAAAAGAAAAAGTTAAATTGAGCCCATGTGTCATAGTGCTAAGAACGTTGGCCGCATTTTCCTGTTGGAACGCAATACAGATGTGTTGTGCGAAAAAGCAACCAGCCCCAGCCAGTCTTGGAGAAATCTCTTTAACGAGACCTCTAGCACCGAGATTCCAAGGTCCGAAAGTCTCAACGCCAAATGGCACAAAAATATAGTCATCATTTAACGAACTTTATTTGCGCCATTTGGCGATCTCAAAGTTAATAGCAGCCGAACCGGTTCACGAAAAAAAGCTATCTACAGGTCAATTTTCATTCCAATCCGTCCAGCCGTTTTGACTCGTCAAACTTTTTGCATTTAAAACGTACAAAGAAAAATTTAAAACAAAATTTAAAAGTATATACATAATATCTATAAGTAGATACAATACCCATCACGTAAGTTGAACAAAAATGGCAGCCGTCGGCGAATATTTAATTGGAGATAAAAGTGTTAAAGAGATTTTTTGGTTTTTCTTCAAAGCCGAAATCATTATTATCTGAAGTTCGCATAGAAATGTTATAGAAATGTGATGATTCTAAACGGACAAACAACGTACAACAACGAACGCCATTTTTGTTCAACTTACGTGCCGGGTATTGTACCCGTGCATAATTACAAATCACGTTTTATGCGTAGTGAAGAAAACAGGTAAGAACGATAAATTTTACTGAAATTCAAAAGGAAAAAGTCAACGTAAAAACTTGCCTCATTCGTTTTACGAGTATGAATGTTCCTGAGGCTGCAATTTGTAGGGTCCGAGTGACCTTCATTAGTGCAGGTAAGTACGGGTTTTTATTCCTTTATCATTACCCACAAGACTAACTTTTGTTGCCTGATATGAATTAACAGGTTTGAAGGATATGAGGAGACAAAATTCATAATAATTTTTCAAAATTAAAACCGTTTTCATCACCAAACTACTTCGCCGATTTCGATAAAATTTATATGTGACTACTAGGAAAGTATATCCTTTCAAACAATAACAATATTATATCATTTTCCAAATCGGTCCACGGGTCTTCGAGTTACCCGTGAGCATAAGTACATAAAAAAAATCCCGTCGAATTGAGAACCTCTTCATTTTTTGAAGTCTTAAAAAACCAAACAGGAATACACGTGTATGTATGTCTGTATGGTTTTTTTATGAATGCAGTCTTATATCGCTCAAACCTATATGATTATACAATCACGTCTATATTCTTAATGGGACAGATACAGCATTTTAGGTTTTGTGGCTCGAAGCAGACCCTCAGGCCGGAAAATCTAAAGGTTACTTTTAGCGTGATGGTCGGCGAAAAGGTGGAATAAGGAAGTGGCCGTTGTAGCAGCCAAGTGCACGACTTACATATAGTTTTTTAGAATACTGGATAACTGTCAGGATAATCAACACAGCAAATAATAGCTACTTATATAGCTGTCGCTGATATTTCCCTAAATTTAATTATAGCCCTTTCGCAAAAGCCTTTGAACGGTTACCGCTGAACACCGAACATAATTTCCCAAAACGTCACAAGGCAGTACAATTACTAAACCTGGCTTTGTTGTAATAGAATTAAAAGGATCTTTTGAAGTGGCTTGATATTTTATTCAAATTATAAAAGAATTCATAAATACAAAAGACAGAAGTGTACGACGAATCCAACGGCATGCTTCGCTAAACGACTTTATTCGTACAGCCTTGGCGACTGATATTTCATCTGTTGTGGAGCCTAACGGAATCGTCCGCGCTGATGGCAAGCGCCCAGACTACCTTCCTTTAGTCCCTTGGAAACAAGGCAAGTGTTTAGTTTGGGACGCCACATGTGTGGATACATTAGTGCCGTCGCATATGTTGGCTACCTCCAAAGCCGTGGAAGCTGCTGCCTGTTCTGCGGAAGCAGCGAAAATAATTCCTTATTTTCGCTGCTTCTGCAGAACAGGATATATGGGTCTGGTCGAAAATTACTACTTCTTGTCATTTGGTGTTGAAACCTGGTCCCTGGGGTGCTGAGGCAAAGAAATTTTTAAACGCGCCTCATCGAGACAACTGGAGACCCAAGAGCTGGCAGTTTTTTCACCCAAAGGATTAGCTTAGCTATCAAGCAGGGGAATGCTGCCAGTATTTTGGGCACGTTGGGCATATGGCGCTTTTGATGAAATTTTCTATTTATAAGTTGTTTCAATTTTAGGCTTAGTTTTAAGTTTTAGATATATTTTAGTTTTTCTTTCTTGTTATTTGTAATGATATTATTGTTCACTAATAAAAGAAATGCATATAAAAAAGGCACACCAATATATTGAAGTACACAAAAGCAAGGCACTACCTATGCGCTACTTATATCAAACGAGTATTCTTTCAGTAGGCTCCTATAAAATGGAGATATTAAATACTCGTAGTTAGTGTAGAAACACTAATTATTTAATTATAACAATCAATCATTTTTCAAATTATTTTACAGAAATAAGATACAATTAAAACACTGCAACCTGGACTAAACCGCTGTGTCTAGATTTGATACCTCTGAAACTATTTTACTCCAAGCTGATGGATTAATTTACTAAACCAATGGTTAATACTTGCAAAGAATTCCAAAGTCGATGATTACTTCAACAAGTCTGTTTATTAAACTCTTAACTGCTAAACTGTTTTCTTGAACTCGGATCCCGTTCATTTTTAAGGTCGTTCAAAGTTGTGGTAAACTTGACGTACGTAGTCTGTGACATTCTTATTATTTATCCAAAGCTTTCGTTCTTTGAACTTTCGACGACCTCCGTGGCGTAGTGGTCACCATGCTAGTCCGCTACCCAAAGGTCCCGGGTTCGATCTCCGGTCAGGGCAAGTTGGAAAATGGCCTTTTTTAAATTGTCCTGGGTCTTGGATGTTTATCTATATACGTATTTGTTATAAAATATAGTGTCGTTGAGTTAGTATCCCATAACACAAGTCTCGAACTTACTTTGGGGCTAGCTCAATCAGTGTTATTTGTCCATATATATTTATTTATTTATTTGAACGCTCTTTTACTCTCTCGCAGTTTTGAAATAAAATATAAATTAGAATCTAATATAAATACTTTAAGGACATTTTCAATCAATAATACTGAACAACTACTTACAGATATATGCCAAAAGAGTTATGAATGAAAAAAAATATCCTCACCAAATTCAACCAAAGACTGAAGCAATGTAGCTATGATGCATCCGGAAACGCACCTAGTTGAAGAGGATTAAATTATCCCTACTAAAACTAGGTAATGCCAAGAATAGAAAAAAGCGACGCCTTGAATAAAGCCTGAATAAGAAATTAAACGCATTAGTCCCAGGCAGTTATTATTGCAGTCATTTATAGTCAAGAACGGCTTGACTATAAATGACTGCAATAATATACATATTTTTTTATTAACCTTTACTGTCCCACGGCTGGGCAAAGGTCTCCCCCATTGCCTTCTAAATATCTCGATCGTGTGCCACTTTCAACCATTCCCTTTCAAACTGTCGCAAATCGTCACACCAACGCTTCCGGGGCCTACCTCTTTTCCTTCGGCCATCTTTGGGAATCCACTTTGTTGCCAAAGTAGCCCACCTATCAGGATGCATTCGGCAAACGTGCCCCGCCCAATCCCACTTTAGTTTAGCGGCTTTGTGTCCGATATCAGCAATGCCGGTTTTTGACCGAAGCGTTGTATTTGGCACCTTATCGAGTCTGGTGACACCCAAAACACTCCGCTCCATTGCTCTTTGGCAAATCTTGAGCCTGGACTTCTGATCCTCAGTCAATGACCAACTTCGAGCACCGTAAGCTAGGACGGGCAAGATACACATATCGATGAGTCTACGCTTTAGGGACAGTGGAAGGTTGCCCTTCATTAGCTCTTTCATAGACCAGTAGCTCCTCCAAGCATTTTCTATGCGGCGGTTAATTTCTTTTTTTTACCGGTTGCTGAAGGAAACTACGAACTTACGTTTCGTGCTGTTGGTCATGACTTGGGCATTAGACTGATTCATCGAAAGTCCAACCTCAAGACTTACCCTGCTCAGGTCTTCGAGCATTTCATGTAGTTCCTCTGAATTTGAAGCAAAAAGAACAATATCATCTGCAAACCGCAGACTGGTAAGACGCTTTGTACCGATTACTATTCCTTTTACCTTCCACAAAGCCGCGATCTTTCGAAAGATCTCCTCCAGTGTACTCGTAAACAGCCTGAGAGAAAGCGGGTCACCCTGCTTCACGCCCTTCTCTATTTTGAATGAAGTTCCTGATGATTGAGTTTAGATATTTGCAGTGCTCGTATTATAAATGTTTTCTAAGAGTTCTATGTATGTTTTGTCAATGTTTTGGTTTTCTAAAGCTGTAAATATGGCTATATGTTTAAGGCTGTCGAATGCTTTCGTATAATCCAAGAGGCAATATTAGAGAGGTTTATTGTACTCATTGGATTTTTCTATGATTTGATTCATGTATGAAGATGGTCGCTTGTTAAAAATCCAGGGCGAAATCCTGCCTGTTCAGAAGGTTGGTGTGAGTCAAGTAAGCTGTCTATATGATTTTGAATGATTTTTATGAAAATTTTGTAAATATGGGAGATCAGACTCATTGGTCGGTAGTTATTAATATTACTATGATCTCCTTTTTTATGCAACAGTACGATTTTTGAATGACACATTTTGTCCGGGAGTTTTCCAGTGATAAGAATAAAATTAAAAAGGTTAGTGAGGTGTGGTATGAGAACTGGTGAGCCTATTTTGAGAGCTTCTGTGGTTACTTCGTCAATTCCGGGACTTTTGCCTAAACTAAGAGATTTTAGAGCATTCTGTACTTCACCTGTTGTAATTAAAGGGATGTCGGGGTAAAAAATATATTCTTTTTGTGGCACAATTTTGTTTGGATCTGAATAAAGTTTATTGTAGAATTTAGTGCATATTTCTAGTATTTTCTCTTGAGCATGGTGTTTTTTACCCTGACTGTCATACAAACTATTAATCCAAAATTTTTCTTTAGTTAATCATTGTTTCGCTACTCTTAAAGATTGGTGTTTCTCTAAAGCTACTTTGACCTTTAGAGAAACACCAATCACCTTTTTATTCTCTTCTTAACTTCCTTCTCTATCGCTCTATGTTCTGGACTTCCAATTGGTATTTCTGATCTTTTGTCTATAAGATTTAATGTTTCAGTTGAAAGTTTTTTACTCTTTGGGTTTATATTTAATACATATTTGTATACCAAGAAATTTATTTAAAAATATAGCAAAGGTCAGACAGAAAAGGATAAAAATTTGAATAGTAAAAGTATCCATATCAGTAGCCTAATCATCATCAATAGATTTGACAACAATATTATCAGTGGAAGTTTTTCTGACACTACAACAACTGTTTTTCTCTCTGATACGTGTGATTAACGACGAAAATAAATGACCAAAACAACAGTTCTATTAACTGATTTGTTATGATAAATTCCTAAATTTCCATTTGCGTCATTATAAAATTATAAAAACCCATTTTATATTGATGACGCAAATATTGCAAGTTTCTCTATCATTCTTGATACGTCGGATGCCTTTAGGCAGCTATAAAAATTGATACCACCATTTGTTGTTAACACACTCGATTAGATAAAAATAGTTTTCTATACTTAATTTAAACTTCGATTTTGTTCTTACTTTTAGTGTTGACTGTACGTACTTACATGGATTGGATACCCGGGACCTTAGGATAAAGCCCTAGTCCTTGAAAATAATCTATTGCAAATTCTGTCGTAGCCTACAGGCGGCTATGAGGTCATGGTTGCTGTGAACATGGTCATTTCTAGGAAAACAAGTATCAATCATCAACGTCGTAGTCCTTTTCTCTTTCCATTCCACTAGATTTCAGAGGATTTATGATCACATAAGTTACATAAGAAGTAAATTCCTTTGCATTTATTGTCTTTTTATTAAAAGTTCACAAATCTATTTTTAACAACTATTTAATTATATACATCATTCATGCTTCACCAAAGAGCAAAAAAAAATTTTACCTCCTATATCTTTGATGCTTCACCTATAAACGACGCACGGCAGTCTGTGAATATCATTTGATATTCACAGACAAAAACGGCCGACCTCTCAAACTCTTTGATACATAAAAGGGTACGCCGTGTGGCACAGTATAATAACGGGCACTAAATCACGTCTTTGTAAGAGTATTATTCCATATAGAACCGCAAATAGTATCGGGAAAAACACGCGAGCGCTTTACCGAACCCTTTTGACTGCGAGTCAGATTGCCTTGGAACTTGGACGGTCCCAATTTCTGTCCCAATCCCATGTCCTGAATGAAAACTCGTTTGCATAATATAAGACAGGCCTAGTATCGGAGACTAAACGCAAATAAATGGTTCTCTGAAGTTAAGACGACAATTTCCCGGGTCAACGGATCCGAGATAAATTTGAAAGCAGACCTTTCGGAATACAAAATCTGTGGCAGTTTTGACGTACGGACGACCATGTAATGAAGGATCGTTTCAGATCAGCCTGAAGATTGTGGCGCGTCACTTGTTGGCCTCAATTTTACGAACGGCAATTTTATTAGACTTGACTTAACAGATAATGTCACAGTTTTGTAAAGAGTAATTCATCATTCATTGCGCAATTGTTCGCGGTGAGCTCAGAACTTTTTATTAACCATAATTCTCTTGAACTGTCAGTTTTCAAATACTAATAGAATTCATTTATGCGAACCAATAAAAGTGCTTACATAGTTTCAATCCTAAACATTTGGCGATTTTAAAATTTCCCTCTTCAGGCAAGGCATAAAATGATTGTGTATTATCTTAAGTGACCGTTTGACTTCAAGCCAAAACTAAGGGCGTCCAAACAATCGATAAAATGCAAAGTCTTGCCAATTTAAGTCAGGTCTGCCAAGTTTTTATTGGACCCGATTCCTAGTGCCTTTGTGCAACTAAACTTGTACCAAGTTGGATTGCGCAAACCAAAGGAAAGGACCAATCGGTCGACAGGCCGATTTTATTCAAAAAGTTTCATTTACAAATACAATTTTGAGAGTCAAGACTTTTATGAGGCAAGTCAAGCAAAATTGGATCGTAAAAAATCTTGTTAAAATTCGACACTTTTATTAAATGTTGTTGACGTACGAATTAGTTTTTTCTTAATAAATCCAAATTGAAGAATATTTGTTGACTTAAGTTTCTTAGTTTTGATATGACAAAGAAAACCATTTCACGTGTACACTTAGGTTTAAATGTTTGTGAAATATATACAATAATCTTCTGAAATGATTTGAAACATTTTGCCACCGACAAGTTCGAGACTGTATAATTTTCAAGTTAATGAATAACAGCCCTTGGCTGTGAATTGGTGCCTTTCATAAATAGATAGATGCTACATTATTTTGACAGAGATTCGAAATATCATTCAAATTTAATAAACAGCTTCAACACTTTGTATTGTTTGTGTGTGAAACAGTAAAGGAATAATAGATTTCTGAAGCTCAGTTTTATTTAAATTACCTAATTAATGATTCTTATTTAAAATTAAGAGTTGTTGATAAGAAAATATTTTGCTTGATTTCGACCTAAAATAATCAGGTAAAACTATAGGGAGCAATTAATTATTGCCTTAATACGAGTATAAGTTGCTAAATGTCCTAAAAAACAAAAAGGTTATACGTGGGGCGCACTATAAGTTTCCGGAATGAATATGAAAAAATACTATTAAAGGTACAAAATTAATTTATTGTTTTTCAAAGTAATCTCCCTTGGCGTCTATGCACTTTTTCATTCGATGAAACCAGTTTTGAAAACTTTTGTGCCACTCCTCTGTGGTGACCTCTGAAACGTGTTTTTTATACTCCTCGACAGCCTCTTCTGGTGATGAAAATCGTTGACCGCGTAATTGGTTCTTAATTTTTGGGAACAGAAAAAAGTCACAAGGTGCCAGGTCGGGACTGTATGCAGGATGACTCATGAGTTCTACATTTTTCGCCTTCAAAAAGTCGTTTGTCTGTCTGGCCGTGTGAGAACTAGCATTGTCGTGGTGCAGGATGATACGGCGTTTACGGTTATTTTTACGGAGTTCGTCAATAACTTCCGGCAAACAAATGGTCGTGTACCAGTCACTATTCACTGTACGACGATTCTCTAAAGCAACAGTACCCACGTGTCCAGTTTTATTAAAAAAGAAGCAATCATCCGCTTAGATGCACTTTTCACGCGCGCCACTTTGGTTGGTTTCGGCTCATCTTGAAAGACCCATACGCTCGATTGCTGCTTTGTTTTGGGATCGTAGCAATAAATCCATGTTTCGTCACCTGTTACTATGTCCCACACCAAATTTGACGCACCTTCGTTGAATCTGGTAAGCATGGCACTGCACCAAGTGACGCGGTCCGTTTTTTGAGCCTCGGTCAAGTTGTGTGGGATCCACCGCGAGCACAGCTTTCTCACACCCAAATGTTTGTGTAGGATTAATTGTATTTGTCTCATGCCTATTTCTAAGGATGCGCGAATTTCATGGTAGGTCACATGCCTGTCTGTTTCAATCATACGGCGCACAGCATCGATGTTTTTGTTGGTCACAGCGGTGGACGGCCGACCATCGCGAGATTCGTCACTGAGATTGATACGACCACGCTTGAATTCTGCAAACCAGCTTTAAACAGTTGTCTTGCATGGTGCTTCATTGCCAAAAGCTGTTTCAAGCCGAGCGATGCTCTGTTGAGCTGTTAAATTACACTTAAAATCGTAGAAAATCATACTACGAAAATTTTCCCGAGTTAAATCCATGTTGATGCAGACACACAATTTTTTAAATGGCGCCACAAGGTAAAAACAAAAGACAGTCAGATGAAACAAACTGCATTCTACAGCCAAAGAGTTCTATTTTCAAATGTTGCAATAAATTTATAAATATTGTTTATGTAAGTGACCAGTTCCGGAAACTTATAGTGCGCCCTATGTATTCAAAATCAAACAAAATAGTCTGTCTGCGACACGAAGAGGGTACCTTCTTAAAAACGTTAGACCCAACCAAAAAGGTTCATGCAAAGTCCCGTTAATAAATCTAGAGTTCAAACCGCCACTTTAAAATCAAAAATTCAAAATACTCACTAGTGTAATAAGGAGGATGTAACGCACTAAGCAGTTTATGGCCATCTTATTAAAAATCTTTGCATTGCAGCAAATACAAAGCGTCAGACGGAAATGCAATTTCAGAAACTGCGCGAACTTAGTTTTAGTTTGCAACTTCAAGAGCCAAAGAACTGGAAGCTGTATAGACGTTCCTATGGACTTAAACCTCTTAATAATATTAAATACGTATTTTACTATATTTATTTTCACTGAACAAACTACTGACCAAAAACATTTATCGTGGATTCGATATTTTATCACGCAATAGACCGCGTTCTCAATTGTTTCTTTCGTTATTTCTCAAAATATTTGCTATGCTTTGACAATTTTTCGTCGCCCAGTTAGTTGTATTTAATAGAAGACACAAAGTCTATAATTGTTAGCTCATGCATTACTTTACTGGCCTAGGCCAGGAAAGTAAACGTAGGAAAGCAGATTTTGTTCAGTAAACCACGTAGTGATTATATACTTTTTGCAGTAAAGATTAATTGCTTTCGGTAAATATTTGCAATTTTGGTTATTTTTTTAATTATTTCCTCACATTAATATTGAGAAAAGCACTATATATGTATATACCTCGGCGGGAATGGAATTGCCGGACTCGTCATTATTAAAAACTACTCGTTCTTACTTCCCGGCCACTGCAGTAATGTACTATTGTCTAATAAGTACTTAGTAAAGTTTTTTAATAGTACGAACAGGTCATCACATCATGTTTCAATATATTGATCTTCAATAGAGTATCGCCCTGGTCCAAATACTTAGGGATAATGGTATTCCTATAGATAGATGTACGTAGTGTGTATTGATTTAACATACATATTCATTATTCATACGTCTATTAGTTACGAAATTTCCTAGCATAATATGTATCTTGATTTTTCCCGGATGCTTATCAACTTTTGACGTTCTTTTACCGAGATGTTTATTCTCCGTAATTTTCTCTTACATATATAATAAGTAACAAGTAATTATTTAAAAAATATTTAATAAAACAAGTTTTAATATAAAAATTACCTTAAAGTGCTCCCCAATAGTCAAGACGAATCTATCGAGCCCAAAGGCTTATATTGTTTTGTCACAGAGATGTGAGAGCCACCTTTAAGCTTCATCATCAGATCAACTCCATTTCATCATATTATTGCATTGTCACACGATATACGTATGCGTGCAAAATTTCAGCTGAATCGGAAACCGGAAAGTAGGTCAAATTTAACTTGCAAGATTTGATCACAGACAGACAGACAGACAACGGGACAGGTGAAACTAAATAAGAGCTTGTAGTTAAACAAAACAATCTCTATTGTTTATGAATCAGCTATAATTGTAAGTAGACTGTTGACTGCCTTCCATAAGCATTGTTGAAATTATTCATTTTAACAATATTTACAAATGTTCAAATACCGCTACGCGTTAAGGATGCGTTTGTCTATTCTGTCTGTTCTTTTTATTTTTTAATTTCATAAAAAATGCATGCCACTTTAATTTATTACTTTTAATCTATCACGTTGCATCATTTTCATTGCTAAATTAATTGACCAGGGCTGAGACTCAGTGAAACCCGGACGAAACGTCAGCACAAATAAATAAAAACGTATGTTTCGCTTTAATTCCCATTTCAGAATCTATGTTGTGCAAACTCACAACATAGATTCTGGAAAACTGGTGCACGTATATTTAAATCATGGCAGTTTTCTTATATTATAAATTCAGTTTGCGATGCTATGTACGAAGTGGTCGTATACAAAACAGAATTCCAAATGAAAACTACTTGAATTATTTCGGTCGTAACCCTACCAATAAACAAATTATAATTTGAGAACTCAATTAACTTGTTTCCTGTTTGTCCCACTCTGAAATAAATAATTCGATTCGGATTACACTCGGCATTCGGTAGCTTGGCAATCGAGAATCGTATCGTATCTTTGTTGTTACTTGGTGCTCTGTTTTTCTTTACATTTTAATATAAGTAGTAAAGTACGTTTCTTCTTCTATCTGTCTGTTTTTTTTTTAGCCCAGTTTAGCCCAGTTCCCTTTGAATAAAAGTCAGTTGCATCTTACTTTTCAAATAATATACATCGCACGTGAAAGGTTTAAATTTTCACCCCATTGCATACGTAATGTAAATCTTGGCAAGGCCTCCTTTATTTTACACGAAAAGAATAAATTATATGGTTAAATGAACACTCATCAGTCAGATTTATCACAAAATCTTTGTAAGTATTATATGTAGGGGCCTAAAGAACTGGATATTTGTCTACAAGTTTCCAATATTGTTCTATTCCCAAGCTTGTTCACAAACTATCCAATACTGTGACTCCAACAGTCAGTTGAGTCAGTACATCGTCATTGACTAAATGCGATCGGTATACAGAGGCATTCTGAGCCAGACTGTCTGTGGCCGGTCGGAGATAAAGCCAGGGACAAAAGCAAAGATACCATACCCCCATGTTTCTGCACACCCCGCCCCGCCCCCGCAGGCCTCGGGGAGAACGTTTAAGCCAACGATTGCCCCTTAGAAAAGCCAGACACGACCCACCCCTTCCTATTCCACTGCAGAATGGATTCGAAAGAAAACGGAATCTCATTCCGGCCCTGCGCTGCGCTCAATGTTTGGAAATTTGAGAATTTTCTTCGATTGCTTTTTCAATTTTGCAAATCTCTTCATTTATTCTCCGTTTTGTTAGTTTCTAGTTATAAGTAGATAGAAAAACACGCACGAACTTCTTTTTTATCTTTTGCCAAATTACATATTTTTTCTCAATATAATTTAAGCTTTAATTTAATAAATTGAAGACGAAAAATATGGAAAGTTTTAAGTATACAACATCTAGGTTTTATGTTTATAACTGTATTATAATGACGGCATGTAGGCACTTACTCAAAAATTAAATAAACATACTTAATACTTTCAAGAGTTGTGTGTAAGGTCAGCAAAGGCGAAATGCAACTTTCAACAGAGGTCAAACCGTGTGAAAACCTACAATCTTATATCATACATCCGACGCACCACTCATATCGTAGTAACTTTCATGACAATGGTTCGTCACAGATGGTACTGCAGATTTACAACATTGTTGAATGTTAGTGGATGAGCACACACGACAATTTGGCAACCTAAGACAGCATCGTGTTCTGTGGGCTCTTAGCATTTAACATCAAATCTATAGACATATACAGCCTACGTGATATACAGAACTTAAGGCCAAGAGACAGTCAGGTGAAAAGAAATCAAAATAGTGACGGATGTTTGCCCATTAAGAGAAGCGAGTAATACATTCAAAGTATTTTTTTCCACTCTCATTAACGTGAAAATAGATGACATGAACATTGGAAGAAGCAGGAAACAGGACCCTTCTTTCGTCATACATTTTCCTAACAACGTAACATTCGCTTTATATTTAGCTTTTATCCGGGACTTCGCCCACTTGAATTAGCCAATGTACCCCACAGGATCGAGTCATCTAATATTTTATATCATTTTATCATTGAGAATAAGAAATATCCATGTCTCTTCAACAGGATTATTTGATACGATCAATATCACAAATGGGTTGGACGCAGAATACCCACGTCGCAAAACACTCGAGACTTGAGTCTACATTTTAGAAACATGAGATTTAAGTATTTGAGAACAAATATAAAGATTATGAAGATAAATTATATAGAGATGAAAGAGTCCAAAGAGTCGTGACCGTAATATAAAACAAACAAATAACACTACTCATTAAAGTTGTTTGAAACTGTTTACCATTTTATTTACATTCATTACACCCACTACTAGTAACCAATATGTATTTGCAGGTTTCCTCAAAATGAAAGTATATATAAAAGCAATTATGATGCGACGTCTCTGTCTACCTCCACTGGAAGTATATGTAAAAACTTTTTGCATATCGTCCTACAAAAATGTTGTTCATGGTTGGTGTGAATGACTGGTATAGGAAACACTTCCGCAGCGTTTTGGCAGCCAGCCGAGAGCCGTGACAAGTGCATGTCACATCCTGTGAGAGATCACGAAACTCTTCCAAAAGAATACTGAGTGATTCATTCGTGATCAGTACTGTTTTGTTGACGATAGCGCCGGTAAATGATAAGGTTATGAGTCATCGATTGGCTTGGTACGGGCCCTAGGAATGGATGGTGTATATATATATATATATATATATATATATATATATATATATATATATATATATACATATATATATATATATATATATATATATATGTATATGTATATATATTATATATATAATATATATAGGGTATAGGCCTAATGGGTCAATTCTTTGTTTTGTGTGTTTTGATTGTCACCACCGCGTCGTCCCCGCTTGGGACGAATCGGAATTACTATTATTTCACGATATGAATCACTATTTGCATATTTAAAACTATATATTCATTTATGTAAGTACTTCGGTGACTGAACTTTTCCGGAGCTTAGATAACAACAACATACAAGAGGTTGGACGAAAATACCTCGATAAGAAAGAAAGGATGATAGTGCTAATGGCATGGATTTACCAAAATTCAGCGTATTTTGTTATTATTATCGAAGCTTACACAACAAAATAGTCAGCAACATCTTCCTTACCATTTCTTATTATCTGTGCGGCGCAGCAGGTGTATGTCTTTCCATGGGGTATATACTCCCTGGGGAGAAATGGGATATATACCGTATATATCCCATTTCTCCCCAGTGGGGACGTCCCCAATGGGGACAAATGGAAATTGTAATGGAGATGTTGTATACCATGATGTATGTTCTACATACTCTAATATTACAAAATACAGCTGAGTTTTGGAAAATCCATGCCATAAGCACTATCATTATCATCCTGTCTTTCTTATCGAGGTATTTATGTCCATACTCTTGAATGTTGTTATTGTCTAAGCTCCGGAAAAGTTCAGTCACCGAAATACTTACATAAATGAAAATGTCGTTTTAAATATGCAAATAGACATTAATATAATTTGTATTCCAGCGTATTTATAACTTTTTAGTAATAAAATAAACGTACCTGTACCTACCTGTCTGGGGTAGACTTAGTAAGTAGGCAATTAGTCAGTGAACAAAAAAATGTACCCATTCCACAAATTCGAATTTTAATTGGCAATAATTAATAAAATCGGCCAAGTGCGCATTGGACTCGCACACGAAGGGTTCCTTACCATTATCAATAAAAATCACGATTTTTGTATGGTACCACTTCTGTTCTGTTCTGAGTCCGCCCAGCCAGCAGTTACGCTGCATAAGTTTATGAATGAGGTCTACCTTGGAAAGTGCATCATCACGTTTGCAGACCAAAGCCGGTATGTGTACAGTCCTCAATTCGTCGAGCTTGGCGTTGCCAAACCTCGTTATACCACTCTTATAGCTTGAGAAACCACTTGGACTCGTAGAAACGGATAGAGGAGTGTAAGAGACGACGATTGTTGTATGGTACCACTTATATATTTATTTTATTTTGTGTTTAGTATTTTTTTGTTACAGCAATGGCAACAGTAATACATCAACTGTAGCATAGAACTGAAGGTTCCTGAGATAACGAGATATAGCCTGATGTCACATACAAACACACCGACGGACAGTGGAGTCTGAGTAATAGAGTTCCGTTTTTACCCCTTGGGTATGGAACCCAAAAAATGAATTTACTACAACATCATGAATGGACAATCTTTGTTTCTTATAGTCGGGTGGAATGAACAGAAATCAAATAACATTTGACATCTCGCTGAACATTTGCTGGTCGCAATGAGTAGGTTTATCCCAAATGTCAATGAACCAGCCAGCCTTCGGTGGAATCCGAACCAACACGTTTGGCGTCCTTACTGCTTTAATCTTGGCGAGATCATTGCCGTTTCCGGTACGAAACGCCACTTCATTTGAGCCAATTTACTATAAAGACGTTGGTGTTCCAAGGACTCTTTCTCTAGTTACCATGCCTAACTATCGTCAGATTTAGCCTATTTTTAGGGTTCCGTAGTAAACAAGGAACCCTTGTTTCGCTATGTCTGTCTGTCCGTTCGCGGTTTTACTCAGCGACTATTTGCACTAGAAAGCTGTGATTTGGCATGGATATGTATATTAATTAGGCGGAAAAAGGGGTAAAATATTATTGAAAAAAAAATCCCCCCCCCCCCCCTCTATTTGATAAACAGTTATAATAATATATAAACATATGAAAAAATTCACAGCTATAGTATATAAATAACTATAGAAATTTTAAGAAAAACTATCAGATCTAAGTAGGGTTTACAATATAAAAAGTTATAGGCGATCAACTTATAAAATGTACTCGCAAAATGGAAATTTCACACAAATTTAATAGAAAATTAGGTTTTAGACGTTTTTAGTGGCATGAACTCAAAGTGAGCATTCGTAACTACCGACACGCACTTGGCCAATTATTTGCTTTATCATTACAGAATACTGGATATACGTAAGTTAAGTAGGTCTACTTAGTTACATATGTTATAAAATGCATATACAGTATGTTTTGTTGAAAATCTAGGTGCAGTACCTATAGAAAAGTATTCTACCACAATTTGTTACGTACTTAAGTATATTCTAACCTATTTCTATATATGAAAGAACTAATAATTATGTTTTGTAAACCTATTAACCTACGTCTCTCTACACGTTATTGTAACTTAATCTAAATTAACTTCGACCTTACAAAATTGTAAAGAAAACAGATTTTTTGTGATTTGGACAAACCTCACTCGCTGCTGAACAAACGAATTTAACTTTTAGTTAGGTAGGCTAGGCATCCTTTTTCTATAAATTTTAGTTTAAGTGCAAATTACGTTGTATTTTGGAATTGAGATGGTTTGTTTGCTTTTTTATCTTTCGTATCCTTCGTACTAAAGGAAATTAGAATTATTTATTTGTTTACTAGCTGGGCGCCGGAGCTTTGCTCGGTCACTTTTTTTATGAAAATAATTTTTTTAGCCTCGTCACTATCTGAATACCTAGTTTAGGCAAAACGTTGGAGCGGTTTTCGAGATCTTCATTACATATGTGTATAAAAATTGTTCATTCAAAGTATAGGATAAGTACTTACGTACTAACCAAACCAAATCATTTTGAGCGCAAATCAACAGTGAGTAATGTAGTACTGAAGGATCTTTAAAAAAGGATGTCCTTTTATCTCGAGACTTCGACTTTGTCACAATAGATTTTTACTGTTCACATTACGGGCCTGTTGTTACTGCAAAAAGATTGTCGTCTTATTCCGCCACCTCCATTTTCTTAGACGAAACGTAACGCTTTCCTGGCGCTTAAATGACTGATGGTGTCACTTAAAGAGACAAAGTGCCTCTCCTTCAATTTTTTTGCGTCCTTCCTTTGTTTTTAAACGACGGTTAAAATTGCCTCTACCTACTGGAAAATAAATTATGTCATTCGATATAATGAAAGAAAAACCTCATTCATTTTTGACTAATATATATAACTCGAGACAAATTTATTTTTCAGATGAAACTCTTAGATACGTTTTAATAGTCCTTATAAAACCACTCTCTTATGAAACGTGATTTCACTCTCAGATCCAATTTACTTTTCTTTGATATTAAAATTCCGTGTTATTTTAGCCTAAATAACATCTAATAGAACTTTTCTTCGTCTTTTCAACGTCTTTAAAACTTTTCAACGTCTTTAAAACTATTTCTTTAGTTTTTTAGGCTAGCAGCAAAATGGGGCCCTTTTTACACTTTTAGGGATCCGTACAAAAAATTAAAAAACGGAACCCTTATAGGATTACTCATGCGTCTGTCTGTTTCTCCGTCAGTCAAAAATATTTTTGTTATTATTGTTAAACATATAATTTCAAAACCTTCGGCCTTGTACGGTACCCGCTCCATGCGAGTTCAACTCGCACTTGGCCTGTTTTTAGGATTCGGTAGATATAAGAAACCCTTATAGTTTCGCCATGTCTTTATGTATGTCTGTCTGTCGGTCCGTCTGCGGTTTTAATTAGATACTTCAAGTACTAGATAGAATAAAATCTTGACAAAAAGTTTTTTTTAGGGTAGCTCCCATACTGGTAAAGTTAGTCTCTTTTTTTTTCTCGACTAACCCATTGTATGGGGTATCAAAGAATAAGTCTTCAAAAATTATTTTAAGCTTGTCAACATCATTTTTCGATCCGTTTCTAATATATTTGGTTTTAGAGAGAAAATTTTTGTTCGAGTCAAATAAAATGTAGTTCACTACCATGACCGTACTAGTGAAATTAAACTTGTGAAAAACGCATCAAAATGTGCTGTTCTTAAACCTCGAGCACGGGTCGTTTGGCACTGGCTGGCACAGTTAATACTGGCAGGCCACAATTCACAGCCCATCTACGTCAACTCCCTACCACGAGGATTAATGTAAACAGACGTACTACTATTGTACCGTACTTGATCTTGAAACATTCTGAATTCTAAATAAGTGGGAAAACGTCGAAATCAAAGCCATCCTTTTTCAGTTCTTTAAAACAGAAAGAAAATTAAAAAATTACAATGTATCTTTTGGATAGGCATGCTTTATCCTAGTCTTCATCGTCGTTTACCATCAGGTGAGATAGAGGGCAAATGCCTAAACCAATATATTGTAAAAAAAAAAAACAAATCAACGTCCAAGGTATGACATGACACGATCCAGCCCAGGTTTCTAGGCCTTTTCACAAATCAATGGTTTGTTCGAAGTTATTACCTTAATAAGATACATATTCATTATAACGTCTTTATCTCCAACGAGGCAGACAGAGAAGAGGCCATAAAAATACGTGATGGTTTATAGTGGCGTAAAGATGGAAAAATAGAATCAAATTAGTGATTGGTCGCTAGCCGCATCGGTTACATTTAAATATTATTTTCATGTGTTTTGGTGCAATAAAGAGTTTTAGTTACTTACTTCCCTCCAACTCCAGCTCTACCGAAGCTAAGTGTACTAGTTACATCATAAATAGTCATAATTCAAACAAATGAGGGACGATAAACAAGTGAGTTCACCAAGTAGTGTTCCATCCGGCCATACCTTTTCGTCACCACATATTGCTGGAAGCTGTCGCGTCGCATCTAGTCGGCGAGGCGGCGACGCATAATACTATTTCATCCATTTTTTATGACCGTGCAGCGAACTCGGCAAACAAGCAGTGCTGCCAAAAAATAATGCAACTGCATCACGGCTTCTGTCGCCAAAAGTGCAATTTTCTGGGTTAAAGATGACGAATGTATTTTTGCTTCAAGAACGACTTTATGTGCGAGTTAGTGTTAAAAAAGTGTACCGTATAATTTTATATTGATTCATAGGCGTATTATATAGCGTTAGGTACACAAATCGTAAAATAATACTCTTATACGTATTAATTATTTTAATTATTATTTTCTAAGCTAAATTAATAATAATCTATAGGTAAAACAATTATTATAATGATAATGACGACCTCCGTGGCGTAATGGTCAACAAGCTAGACCGCCAACCTGGAGGTTCTGGGTTCGATCCCCAGCCTGGGCAAGTTGGAAAAATGGCCTTTTTTCAAATTGTCCTGGGTCTTGGGTGTTTATCTATATATGTATTTACCATAAAATATTGTATCGTTGGATTAGTATCTCATAACTCATACATAACACAAGCTTAAGCTTACTTTGAGGCTAGCTCAATTTGTGTTTGTCCGTATATTTTTATTTATTATTATAATAGTACTTACTACATACTTATAAATATAAGACTCGCACCCTTTATGATAAATAAGAAAATACTAAATGAGCCTTTCGATAAAAGGTAGTACAGAACATATTCTTATTGAAATAGGATAGCTTTGTATACATTTTCCACCATGGATTTTGCAGTAGCAATAAGGAAAAAATATAATTCTGATTGTGTGTCGTATTTGGGTGGTATTTCTTGAAAAAACCCACAGGAAATTCACTGCATCCACGTAACAAACATTCACGTATAGGTATATAATTTTTATGACGTGTTTTCTTTAGATTAAATTACACAATTCCTTCGTAAACAGGCCGCACTTAGTCACTGATAAGGCGAACAAGTTGCAACGCGTTATCAGGGTAAGGTTATTTCTTATCATTGTCCTAAGTCATTTAGTTTGTTCTGCACCTAGAGTGTTTTATATAATTTTATTTTATTTATTTAGGTAATTTCCGTTCGATCTGTATCGGGCTGACTGACGAAATGAAATGTTGTACGAGTAAGTGCCGCAAGAGACGGGGCGCAAGTTGCGTCGCATAACAGCTAGAGATAGGCAGTGGATAGTACTCAATCTACCTCTATTTTTCTATAAATTTTAGTTTAAGTGCAAATTACGTTGTATTTTGGAATTGAGATGGTTTGTTTGCTTTTTTATCTTTCGTATCCTTCGCACTAAAGGAAATTAGAATTATTTATTTGTTTACAAGTTGAGCGCCGGAGCTTTGCTCGGTTACTTTTTTTATGAAAATCATTTTTTTAGCCTCGTCACTATCTGAAAACCGCGTCTGTTACAGCCCTTAATCTACAAAAAACCGGCCAAGTGCGTGTCTGGGCACGCGCAGTGTAGGGTTCCGTAGTTGCGAATGCCGACTAAAATTTCACGGCACTAAAAACATTAAAAAAAAACAAATTTTACTTTTCGGAGAATATTTTATATGTTGTCGCCTTTTATAATAACTCTTTAATTTGTAAACTCAGCTCTGATTGTTTTCAAACTTCGTAATATATGCTACTGTCGTGAATTTTTTCACGTGTCCAACCTCCCGTTTTTTAGATAGAAGGGGTCTCCACCTTCTCTCACTTGACTCTAACCAAAATTTCCACTATAAAACTAAATATTTTAGAAACGGGTCCCTAAATCGAAAAATGGTGTTGACAAGCTGACATTATTTTTGAACACTACTTGAATATTCTAAATCTTTGTATTCAACAGTACACAACACAATGGGTTATTCAAAAAAAAAATTACTCCGATTTTACATGTATTGGAGCACCCCAAAATATTTTTCTTTTTTCATTATTTATTTTACTAATTTGTCGGCATGATTAATGACATACCCATGCAAAAATTACAGTTTTCTAGTACTTATAGATAGAACCGCGGACAGACAGACAGACATGGCGAAACTATATGGATTCCTTGTTTACTACGGAACCCTAAAAATCAAGTAAAAAAGATTTTTAGTAACTAACTCCAACGTTTACACATACGCAACGGGGTAATACAGTAATAATTTCACAGTAGAATATTATACATAAATTTAGATACGGCACCTATTACGAGTATTTTCCGCAGTTCACTGCCACATTACCACTTGAGTAAATAATTCTTATAAATAATTACGCAGATATGTTCCTATCGTGATGTCATTTAATCAATGTTAAAGAAGTATTACTAATACAATTTAGCTTCGCTTGGGAAGTTAAATTAACACGCGATTTCATCACCTTTTACATAAAAAGAAATTGAAAGTGTTTTATCTACATACCTACTCATAAAATCTCGAAGAATATACGGGGTCTGACAAAATAACTATACAATATGTAACAAAAACCCTGTCCGTTACTTATCTACATTCATATTTACAACTTTTCCTAAGGGACCAATGCTTGAAACACAAAGAAAAAATCGTCATTTTCATACAAATTGCCGGCCGGCCGAACACGTTTGTATGAAAATGTCGATGTTTTTTCGAGTTTCAAGTCCCATAGGAAAAGTTGTTCATATTGACGGTCTGAGTTGCTCCTACAGGGATCGGACAGAGATTTTGTTACATATTGTATTAAAATTATTTTGAGGCTGAATTCAGTCTTTGATACTGAACAACTTTCGATAAGGAACATAACAAGGATGTGAACTAACAACATTTTTAGCTCATTAGCAGAGATCGGAATCACGGGTGCTATTGCTATCAAAAGTATGGATATGACTAAAAGTACCGGAATATAAATAAAACAATCAAAATATGTGATTTCAGAATAATATTTTAATTTTTTATATATTTTATCAAGATATATTTTATTAGTTAGATACTAAGGTCTTAAGAAATCCCGGGTCTTTTAATTATATCCATACTTTTGATAGCAATAGCACCCGTGATTCCGATCTCTGCTCATCAGGTAGATTGTTAAAAAGTATGGCACTTATACGTATTATTTCTTTTCTCTGATTAGCAAATAGTGACGAAGATACAGAGCATTTAATTTTGCGTCACGTCACGATAAGTAACGATTTTTAACCAAAGATGACGTAAATCACCCCCACCCCGAAACTTCGAAGCGCTGTATCTTTGTGAATTTTTGCTACTTTGCTTAACAAAAAAATACGAGTACTTTATTTTAGGGTAATCTATTTTACAGACTAAATAAAATAATATATTTTTAACCCAGTCTACATTCCTATCATATTGTATTATGAAAACAATTTTTGATCTATCATACAAGATCAGCTGATCCGAGTTTCTGATGAAAGCATTTTTTTTTCATATTTCGATTTATGCTCCTTGGAGGAAAGTTGTTCGTTCAGTATCATGGACTTAATCTACCCTTTTAATAGTTTCAGTATATTTTTTAGACGTTATATAAATAAATAGGAGAAACTTCGTTTAAAACAATAAGTTGTAAAGAACCCGCTTGATCGCCCAAGCAGAGCAGGCCGAACAAAGACAATGAGACAAACTATAGGTCAGCAAACTCGGTTCTTTATGGACATGTGCATAAACTAATAGTATTATCTGTATTAGGTAGGCGTCAGTTATGCAATCTCCTTTCTTTATTCCGTGTGTTTGAGTAGCCCAGACTATTAGATCACACTAGACTATTAGGTTTCTCAACCATTGCAGTCATAAAAAGTGCATTCCTTGACTCAGGATTTTAAAACAACCAATTGGCAGAAGCAATATGCGTCAGCCTTTTCCTGAATCAAGAAACCTAACCACTCCTGTGGGACTGAGTCACTCAGTCACTGGTTCGACTAACTGATACTTAACAACGTATGACACCTTCTACGCCACATCAAACGCTTTTCATCACGTTATATTCTCTTGTTCAACTTCACATTTCAGATTCCCTCGATACACCTATCATTTATCTCCGCGTGACGGCACAGGGTGGCAGACGACATTTTGTTATCGAACGGAGCACGGAGCGGCGGACCAGAGAGGTGGTGACGTCCTTTTGTATGCCGCGCTGACACGGAGCCACACAGACCATTCTTTGAAAACCTTCCGTCTTATTATAAAACCCAGACTAACTTTGTTACTAGGTTTAAACCATTATCTGACCAAATCAAGTTGACATCTAGTAATATCACACTGATCTGACCTGTCAATGTCAACTTCATTTCGGGCGGATAATGGTTTAAACCTTGTAACAAATTATATAACAGGTTATGTTTATCGGTTCTAATCGGAAATAAAGTTTCTTCATTCATTGCATCGATGTACGAAGATTTTGCTGGCTTCTACGTTTTTCTTGCTTACGGGATAGACGGAGAAAAGTCGCAGAATCAACAGGCCACAGCAGAACAAGCGATAGCGTTGTTTTGATGTCGATAAATAGGAGTACAACGTTCTCAAATTAGCTCCATGTAAGCGGAGAAATTTTGAAAACGTTGTATTTATTGATTACAGGAAATAAGTGTTATTTTGTTCTGACAAAATTATTTTAAGCCTTGAAGGAACCACTGTCATTTTCATCCCAAATACGTCCTTACTTTTGTATAGATATTCTAAATCTTTGACCTACTCACCTACCGTATGTAACTTCATTTCACTTGTTGTTGTCTTGCCTTGCCAATGCGAGAGCAATGAAGATATCTCCTTTATCAGTAAAAAAACAATAAAAATAAGAATTTATTTAGGGTAGTGGTAGGTATTTCATAATGTGTATTTTCGTTTTCACATTCAGAATCCCCCGATACATCATTTATCTTCTCATCTCGTCCTATAAGTCACATTCTATCACGTCACGACTTACGTCGAGTATCGATAAATTACTTATCCTACCTAGTTTAGAATACGGATAGTATTAGTTTAGTTAATCTCGATCAGATGCATTTGAGGAGGTAAACGTAACTATGTCATATTAAGTTTCTTTTACTGATAATTTGATTTAGTCACATAGACACATACTTAGGTATAACATGTTATTTGTGATTTTGTAGGTTGTCGTATTGATCAAATCCTAAGAATAGATAGAGTACAATACGGGTATTACCACACGAACCACATCCCACGCATTCCGTACCGGTTAAGTATGTGAATAATATTGTCACTAACTAAAGTTAGTAAAGTACTATGTTCTGTAAATCTGTCCTTAATATACATAGAATGAATCGGTTTTTATATCAAGTAACTTATTCTGTTAGTTTTTTTATATGCTAGAGATTAGTTACATCACTATAGGTACCTACCTATAGTGATGTAACTAATCTCTAACCTATAACTGATACCTATCACACAACTAACATTTTTATAAACGCTCATTAAACACCTATTACAAGATATAATTTAGATGATCTCGATCACATGCATTTGAGGAGGTATTTCATATTTAGTTTCTTTTCTTTTATTTTTTTTAAGGTTTTAATTTAGATTAATTTATTTCAAGTAATGTATGTTTACAGTTTAATTTCAATTGTGTATATTTTTTTCTTTTCTTTGTAAAAATATCACTATTTTATTACTAATTAGGTCCCTGCGTAACTAACTGAATACATAATTTTATTTATATCCTGTATGTATTAGTGGTTGGGTGAAGTAAATTACAAGTCAATAGAGTACCAAACTAACCGAACATATTTTATACAAGTACCTACTTACTGGTATTATTGTGACTATAAATTCCTAAAATAACATATTAATAATATGCACACACCAGGAAGTTAAATAAATATATTACCTTTAATTTATAGCTATATATCCATATTTTCCTGTTAATGCGACTTAATTATTATTGTGTTCTAAAGAGGGATTGTTCGTGACTCGTGAGGAGACCCTAAAACCTAGTGAAGAGTTCAATCATTTTCTTTTTCTCATTCGAGTGCTTAGTTTAGTCAAATACCAATTGATACAGACAACTACCATTGCAGTTTCTCAAACAGCGCCCTACGATCTTAAGGGTGTTTTGCATTTTTCAAGTCTATCCTGCGTACTTTAAGCCCCTATGCCAAGTATAACTGGATATTCCAGCGTATTCATTTTATTTTATTAAACTTCCCTAAAAAGTCTATCCTAATAATAACATCGACTCTATGCAACTCTCGATCGTTCCGTTTGTATGTTTTTATATGTATGGGCGTCCTCCGTGGCATAATGGTCAACACGCTAGACCGCCAATTTGGAGGTTCTGGGTTTCATCCCCAGCCAGGGCAAGTTGGAAAATGGCAGTTTCAAATTGTGCTGGGTCTTGGGTGTTTATCTATATATGTATTTATCATAAAATAAAGTATCGTTGGGTAAGTATCTCATAACACAAGCTTAAGCTTACTCTGGGGCTAGCTCAATCTGTGTCCATATATATTGATTTATTTATGTTTTTAAAACAATTTTGCTGCGTGCGCTAGAAATTGTAAAATGAGCACCTATGGTTTTAACAAAGACTAAATACATCATGACATGAGGTTCTTTAAAAGGGCATTTGACATTCCTGATGTTGTTGCCGTTCATAAGCTGCCTGCGACATACGATATCACACCAACATTGCCGACCCTGAATAAATCATATTTTCATGATAAATTGATAATCACTAACCATCGGGTTGGTCGTTATGGTAATTCGTTATGTAGCATTATTATTTTATCCCAAGTAAAAGCTACAAAAAGTGTTAAACACAAAAATATTGTATTAAATAACTGTGTGTTTACATTACAAACGGCTTAGTGCTCTCTGCACTCGGCGACAGCTCAAAATAGAAATCCATAAGCAAATGAAACTGGCTTGTCACTTTAAACAAATAGTCGGTTTTCCAGCTTATTTCTGTCTCCCCATGCGAACGGGCTCGCCGTGCTAAAAGGGGAATGTTTTCAAATATTTAAAGGCACTTTTAAATTATTTAGGTAGTTTGGCATGAGACTTAAGCTAATACTGAGTTTTCGTTCAAAGTTTAAATGGATCATTTAAACTTTTATATGGAGGAGTTCCTGCTGACTTTGAAAGCATCATTAAGGTAAATATAACGACAAAAAGGGAATGAATAACCGAAGCTGAAAATTTCGATGACGGGATATCTATTAACAATGTGAACATTTTGACGAAGTGTATGGGTCATGATTTGCCGTAAAGCAGTATTATAGCAAGTTTTTTCTATAAACTAATAGGTAAATCACGTTGGCCATATGCATCCGGAAAGATGGGCCCATAAAACAAACTGGGTTCCAACTTGAAACAGATGGATACAGAGAGACGTATGTATGTAGACCAAGGACGATATTGGCAGACCAGGGAAGATAAAAACTAGGGGCAGACGTTTGACAAAGATAGAGCAAGTGAAGACCAAGGAAAGAACATCGTGGAAGGAAAGAAGGAAGCCTTTGCCCAGTAGTGGGACATAAATAGCTAGTAAAAAAAATTTAACTACGCTAATTATTTATTACATAAAACAGTGATAAAAACTTGAGAGGTGTCAAGGGACACCCGGATGGAACGAAGTAAAATATAAATATAAATAGGTCTAAATCTAAATTACATTCAAACTCTTTTCTGCGTTCTAAAATCAAGTTTTTATTATTTCATAAATTTAAATGAACAAAAAGTGTCGTTACAACTTTTGGTCTTAATTTTTTTCGTCTAGCTCCCTTTCGCAACGCGCGATAAGGAACTTCGTTCCAAAAAAATATATCATTTAACTTAGTAGATATGAATTACGTACTGATAACAATTTTGTGATACATTTCCCGATCCTAGAAGTTATGTTATGCCTTACTTATTAGTTTAGTCGTAGTCGTTACGTTAATATTATCGTGTTGTTATAATATTTGTTTTATTTGAAACACTAAATTTCCGTTCCTTCATTCTAAAGATTCATTTTGGATTGGTTCCAAAGAGGTGATCGGAAGGATTAATACTCACTGCAATGTTACATGCATATTACGAATCAATGTTACGATACAAATGGCTGTACGGCACTGGAGCTGTGTAAAATTAGCTTGTTATTTCAAGTAAGATGCAGGATCGCAATAACAGATTTGAGGAAATTCCCCATTTAGCCGGCGCTCCGACAATTCATGTGCCTCCTACAACTCAACATTCACATAACGTTCTGAGGAAATTAATTAGTTCGTTTGTAGCTTTTAACTCGTCTCTTGAATAAGCACGATGCTAGTTTTATTATTCATAAGACCTAATTTAATTAAACTCGTTCTTTGTTTTGACTTTAAATGTTATTAAGTAGTTATTTATTTGTCTTTTTGTCTAGCTTTGCTTGAACTATAATGTTATTTATTTACCTATCTTAATATATATTTTTATCATCATCCGCACACTTTTAACTTAAATAGTACATACCTACATAGGCACTCAACAAGTTCTTCGGTTTCAAAAACATTTATTTTTATAGATATTTACAGAGAAAAGAGTTACGTTTTGTATGGACTCTCTGTTTTCCAACTTCCTCAAAAAAGGTCCGATTTCGGTCAATGTTACCGCCATTGAAACGTTAATAAATGTCTCGTCATTGTTCGGCCATTAATCTGAAGGTAGGTACACTTCCATAACTTAATTGTTACAGAAACAATGACAACACGCTCCTTTGATGACGGACAAGGTTATTGTGGTTCCTCTTGACACGACAATGACCGTTTTTAAATATTTGGGACACGTTGTCCAACACGACATCTACTTTATCATATCCTGTGATCATGAATGACGAGAGTCAACAATGACTAGAAATGGGATAAAACTAATTAAAGAAAAAACGTTTTACGACACGAACAATATTATTTTGCACCAATTTATCATTATAGGCAGAATTGGAGGCAAAACTTGGGATAAGAAATGGCAGTAGGAAGTACCTAAATACAGTCAAACTCTAATATCGACATTTTTAGGACACCATACGTCCGAGTGTCGATACTGACGATACGGAATCCGTCTACCTAGAACATGTCTGTCCAACTATCTATCTATTCGCGTTCGTGTTTTACTCTAGGAGGTAATTATGAAAATTAAAGATGTATAGGTACCTATAAGAAGTACGTACTAACTTTTCCAGACTTCAACAAAGCAAAATGGGTTTTTCTTATTTACTTTTAGTCTTTTTAAATTTTCTCTATGACGACCTCTGTGGCATAGTGGTCACCATGCTAGTCCGCCACCCAGAGGTTCCGAGTTCGATCCCCGGTCAGGGCAAGTTGGAAAATGGCCTTTTTCAAATTGTCCAGGGTCTTGGATGTTTATCTATTTATGTATTTGTTATAAAATATAGTATCGTTGAGCTAGTATCCCATACCACAAGTCTCGAACTTACTTTGGGGCTAGCTCAATCAGTGTTATTTGTCCATATATTTTTTCCATGAAATTTAGTTATAGTATGTAACAGGTAGGCAGAGTGTATTCTTAATTCTTTTTCCCTTCTTACCATAAATATTTAAGTGAGGCTCCCACACAACAGCGTGATTTTTTATAGATCATGGTACGAAGCCTGAGGTTGACTCGCACTTGGCCAGTTTTTTTTCCCTTTAATTTCATATTTTTCGGCTATCTTGTGTTCCCTACTTACACACTATGTAAACCATGCCAATGTACAACTTTACCCAGTGAGAATTCGCATAGCTTGCGCTTTCGCAAGCTAAGCAACCCCGGGCGTGGTCCGCACTTGGATGGGTGTCCACAAATGGTTCAAAATATTTTTCGATCTCCGTCGTGCTTCGGAAGGCCCATTAAACCATAGTCTCAGATGTCATCCATCACTGTATGATCGTCGTCAAGCTGTCAGATGCCTTTAGGCGGCTTGAAAAATCTTTACACCAGTGTTGGCCACTTCAAAATGAAAACAATAACTTTTACAACAAATACAAGTCGGACTTTTTATACAACAAATTTTCGTTCACAGATTTGTTGTTCCACGATCCTAAAAATTTTCTTAATAGTACAGGACGATAATCCAGAGAAAATATTTGGTTCATATTTATCTTTGTATCTTTTATTCTTCACATACTCTGCTCTATGTTCTGTAGCACTTGGTTAATTGTAATTACATAGTTTAAACGTAACGCTATCGCATTGGTAATCCAAGCGCTGCCAATACATGTTACAATTGTTTCAATATGGTAATGAGTTCCCGCCGATCGAAAGACAAGGCTACTAATAATACCACAGAATAAGTACTAGTACTCACGTACAGAAGTCTTACTCAGAAAAGAAATTCAAAGAAATATCTAGGTACTTAATGTAGTTACCGCTTTAGTTTAATTTAGCTTGCGTCAGAACAGAACTCCTCACCTCGTCGTTTAGATACCTAGACATCCATTGCAAGCCTATTTCATTCTTATTACTCTGGACAAACGATTCCTGTAACTGAATTTCCCCCTTTGAAGTGGTCGCCGCGCGCATAGTAATAGTGTTGGTATATTTTCGATACCTAAACGGGGAGTGACATGGGCCTGCTACTGCTACTAATTCTCACCTCTCCTAAATTGATGAACCCGTGGTCCCTGGCTACTGCGTCGGCCGCCTCCTTCCCCGCCGGCACGTGGACGGCCCATTGCGAGGAGAACTGCCCCAAAGCCACCTCAAACACCACCAGTAACACCAACAAAATGGCGGAAGACCTTCGCGCCATCGCACTCACAATCACCGGCTAGTACTTGTTAGCATTGCACACAAATAATGTTAGAACGAGACGGCAAGCTAATGAGCAAGCTGTCATACAATGTTCATATTTTAATTAACTGATTCTGAAAATATTTTGTTTGATACTTTAATTTGACTGAAATAATGTACAGTTACGTTCATTAAAGGCTGGAGACTTACCCCCTTATTCATAAAAAATTATAAAGGTTTGCTAAACCTATTTTAGTTAAAATATGTTTTGTCTCGTTCTTTCAACGTCAACTATTCAAAAGAGGGAAAGGGACAAAACATGTTTTAACTAAAAAGGGTTTAGCAAACGCTTATT
This sequence comes from Acrobasis suavella, assembly GCA_943193695.1. Taxonomy (NCBI): domain Eukaryota; kingdom Metazoa; phylum Arthropoda; class Insecta; order Lepidoptera; family Pyralidae; genus Acrobasis; species Acrobasis suavella. The sequence goes on from OW971942.1 coordinate 14,097,322, forward strand.
ATTTTTTATGAATTTGAGGGTTAGACTATTATGACTACCCCGTAAGAAATAATCACGTGAATTTACTGATTTTTTTATCTATACTACGAAAAATCAAACAAAAAGAATGAACGTAACAGTACATCGAAAACAAAAGAGCCACTTAACAAATGCCACGAGAATCTTAATCCCCCATCCATCACAAAAAGGCAGTTGGTTTGTATCATCATTGCCAATTTTTTTATGCATTGATCGGCTATTGTTCCCCGCAGATTAAGCTCTTCTGGATGTAGACCGCAAAACTAGGTCAAGCAGAAACGAAGGACACAGCAAGAGGGGTTGTTATGTAACTCTTTATTAGCCTATCACCATATCGCCATTAATCATCGATGGACTGTATTCTCCCGGTTCTTTATCTGGGCGTGACCCGGCCCCGATAGACAAGATAATTGTGAACCATATTTGCGGCTCTCGGAATGAGTTCCCTGTTCTTTAAGTAAATATATCAAATATTTCGTACATAATTCATGCTTTGCGAGCGTTTTGCTTCTCTGTTTTGGCATATTATATGCCTAAATTGTGTATTTGTTTATATATTACATAACACATAATGCTCTCGTCGCTTTCAACGCGATCTCATTTATATGGTTGTGGTCGAAACTTCGAATACAATCTGGTATGAAAATGAATTCTTTATTCCAAATTCAAATCAGCCCTTGTTATTACTGGATTTCCGTTTGCCGCTTGGCTGTCACTGTCACCATTTTGTTATATATATATAATATCCTTGTTATATATTTAAATGACATTAAGTTGACTGGGAATGTTGTCTATTGTTAATTTGTATTCGTTCAGAATTTTTTCAGGATTTTAAGAGACGATTTCAAAACAGCAACTGCTTGTTTTTCAAATCCTTTTTCCTTCAATCTTCAACACATTACATTATATCTTCATATCATGTCAGTATTTATACTGTTGTAGGCATGTCCCTAAAAATTTACTACAGTTACAATACCTCGGGGTTGGTGTCAATTCATATTATACCCATTAATATTTTAAAGTTTAATTTGTTACTCTGCGAATACTACATAAAAACAAACAACACTTAAAATAAAATTTTGTGTAGGTAAACATGATCTCATTTAACATTCTTGCTCACGTAGGCAGATGCACACGTCTAAATATACCTATGACTGTGTTGTGCATACATATCAAAGTATCTATTAAAGACTGGGAATTGACAGCCTATAATTTATCAAAATGTATTCAATTTTAATTTCATAGTTTGACTATTTTAGGTAATTTCTCAAGTTAATACTTTTCTCACGTGTAATCATTAATTGAACAGTTTATTATTTTAACATACTTTATGTGAATTAATAATCAAATGGGGAATTTTTTATAAAAAAGGCACATATATGGCAATACTATGCTCTTTATTTGCGTGTTTAATTAACAGCCAATTATTTCTTGTTTTGACTCAAACAAACATCACAAACTATCACAGGTAACTTATTAAAACTTCATAGATAAATTCTTACCTATAAGTAATTATAAAACTTATGTATGTCCTGTGTCAAAACTAAGTATCGTCACATTAATTTGGATTGATGTTTAGTTTTTCCAACAAATAGGGTATATGCATGAAAAAAATATTTGTTATCTAACCAGTTTTTCCATATATTTTCAAAAGTAAATTACGAACAGTGAAACAAAATAAGAATTGGTTAAAAAACGAACGAGATATAATAATTTTACGAAAATATGTCTATCTCATTCGCAAAAACGCCATTTTCTATGAAAAATGTATAGACGATGTGGACTTTGACGTCACCAGTCCATATCGGACTTCTCTTTCTAATTGAAACTTTAAAGTATCACATGTCCGTCGCTGATTAAGATATTTTATAAATTCTTTCATATTTGTTTACTGTGGTAAATAAGGATTTTATTAAACAAATAAAAAAAATACGTGCATATTCCCTATTGCCATGTGGGTAATTTTGTTAGAGGTATCAATTACAATAAAATTATAGGTAAGTGCCCTTTTATCACTATAGGTCGGCAGATATTATATATAGTTTAACGGTATTCTCATAGATGCACTGCATGCTATATTGTAGGTTTATTAGATAATTTTGTTGTTTTAACTATTGTTAACAAATCAGCTGCGTCTGTTTGTTTTTTTGTTTACGCCTCAGCGGGAAACTACACAATGTCAACAAAATACGAGAAATCTAATGGAAGATTCATATTTCCAATTATTCTGCCGTTGCACTAGCATTAGCCAGTGAAACCAGGTTACACTATGCAGCTGAGTTAGAAAGTTGGCATCACATTAAGCGTTTAGGTACTCACCACATTATTTATTTATTTGCAAAAACAACAAATATAGGTAAGTGGGACACCCTAACGCGGACACATTGGTAAAGTTTTCAGTTATTTATTCACCAGTAGCGCTATACCCTCAAATGCAAGTGCAGTTTACAAATGCAAAATAGGTTAACATAAATACTCATACTTGAGAATAACACAACCTAAGAATGTACTTAATCTTATCTGTTTCTATTCGATTGCTGTGTAAGTAAACATTCATTATTGGGTGGTCGCTGACATATTTCGCGTGCAATCCACGTCGAAAGACGGATGTTTCATCGATGGAATCCGATGGGAAGGACCAAGATTCCGTGGCACTTAGACAATAGTGGCCGGTGAGAGTCGGCGCCGCTGTGACGAGCGTTCACCTCTCATCCCGCACTGTTTATCATTTTCGGCTTTTCAGAATCGATTAATGACTGGTTGGTCACGTACAGATAAGCAGGAACAAGCACTAGGTTGCACAGTATCGGTGTACAGTCATTATTTTGCACGGCACAACTGTCAAGTGACGCGTGAATAATGGAGCGAGTTGGTGCGGCACACGCCCGTCGCGACCGCGCACGTGATGCTGACTGGTTCGCTGCCACTTTGCTCTCGGTCGCACGCCGCGATTGGAGCACGAGACGAATTGGGTGTTGCACGATTTCGAGAATTACCCCGAATATTGGGAACTTTACTTTAAAAGCGATCATATTTGTTCTATTATATATATATATATATATTATATTATATAAACCTACATATATATAAACCTACATTACCACTGACTCACTCACTGATTGACATAGTTGTTTGGTTTGTTCCCGGGTGACAGGTGTCATAAACGATGTGCCATCGTATAGAAGGTGCTCCAGTGAGTACCAGAAAAATTTGACATTTCTAGATCTGCGGAAACCTCATGTGGAAGGTGTACGGCCTGCAAAAACGGTTGGGGTTAGGGGCGTGATTTTTTTTCCAGAATCTAGAGGTTGTGAGCAATTTGACGACTGTCATTAGTTTTTTGATTTTTTTCAAAATCCAAGATTGCCGCCATACAAGGACCATTTCCCTCTATACTAATTTCATACAAAAGTCACCTGTAAGTAACTAGGCGCAGCCTGAGGCCGAAGGTGCAGCCCCCGCGAGGCCGCAGGCCGAGCTGCGTGGCGACGCCGAAGGCCGAGCCCCCCCCCCTCCTTTAAGTAATTTACAGGGCAGGCCGGGCGCAGGGCGAGCTGCGTGGCGAGGCCGTAGGCCGAGCCACTTCCAACAAGGGCTGCGATTTTTTTTAATTTTTGGAAATCTAAGATGGCCGCCGAAAGTCGACTGCTTCCGATTTGGCTGAAAATCGAAATCTATGTGTATTTTGAGCCGAAAAATCCAAATTTGACATTTTTTTGTAATCCAAGATGGCGTCTACATTAAAAAAATTAAATCGTCGTAGGGGTCTGAAATTTTGTATCCTGGAGTAAAGCACCCCACGAAACTCGAAACTGCAATCAGATTTTGAATCCAAAATGGCCGCCCACACATTTTTTCATGTTTCCTCACCAGACTGCAATGTTTATCCACTTCCTGAACTGGAAACATATTTAGCCTACCTCAACAGCTGCACGAAAAACCGCGGGCTGCTTGCAGCCCGCGCAACGCCCGGAAAGCTAGTTGTTACTTAAGTATTTTTAAGTTTTCAAATTAATTGATTGTAAAAGGCGTTTTGTAACAGGATACAAAAGTGTAATATTAACGAAAATAACTTAATTTTTTAATAACTCATTTCATTTATTTTTTTAATGAAAAAAGGCTGTTACTTATTATTGGAATATATGTTCGGTATGGGTGAATTAAAATACTATTTAACTGGTGAAGAATTAAAATATATTGTTTTAACTTTTACTTGGAAGTTTACATGTCTGATTCCTAGCACAGAAAGATGACATAAGTGGGGGCTGCCAGCACTAAGGTTGCCAGCCATAGTACAAAAATAAAGATTGATTTTTACAATTAAAATAATATAAATTAACACTTATTTCATTTTTTTATTATTATACGGCTCTGGAAACTAGTCCTTCAGAGCGCATCTTTGTTTTTTTCACTTCTTTATTCCTACTTCCTAACCCTAACTATACAATCAAAGGTAGGTGTTGTGAAGGTCTTTTAATTGCTTCAAGGGAGCTTTTGGCGACAAATCTATACGAGTCCATCTGTTTTCATAGCCGATTGAGTGGCGGATGGCGGCGCCTAAAGACCAACCCGCAAATAAATATCACTACTGCCGCGTCTGACGCATTATGACTGTCCACTTTAAACATTTCACATATTGTCCATGAGCTATTATAACACCAAATTACAGCAATTTTATAACATAAAGTACACTATAATCTATTTGCAAAACAAATTATATCAAACTCTAACAAAACCCCAAAACTGAACTTCCTGTTACATGATATCTAGTTGACAGAGGTTTCTCTTTTTTTATACATATTGATCATTAGCTAATGACATAGATAAGACTACTTTTATTTTTTAGCAAACATCGTAGGAGCCCACCTACTAAAATTGCTAAGTATACCATACTTGTAAATTGTACATATATAATAGGTACTCTGGTTTTGTAATACTTACGAACAAACTTCATATTCATCTTAAGTTAATTTAATGTCTATCATTTAAAAGTACAGGACCTATGTAGTTGGGTAGGTTATAGTTGTTATTGTTAGTATTTACAACAGAGAAAGGTTGTTTGCCTTCATCTTATCTTCAAGCTTTTAATACAGCCGTCTCGTCGTAAAATGATTACTTCCTCAATTTAATAAGTTATGTCAAAATGTAGCTACTTTCTGAGATAAAATTACATTTTTGACCATTTGAGATAAAACTGAATAGGTAAATAAACTTTGAACAATAATTTCATATTTGAAATAATACTATACTTATACGGAACCCTCTTTTTTATTAAAACATTCCGCCTATGACCAACCCTGTATATCTAATTTCGATTTCCTAATACATATTATTTTAGATAATTTTACGACCTCCGTGGCGTAATGATCACCATGCTAGTCCGCCACCCAGAGGTCCCGGGTTCGATTCCCGGTTAGGGCAAATTGGAAAATGGCCTTTTACAAATTTTCCTGGGTCTTGGGTGTTTATCTATTTATGTATTTGTTATAAAATAAAGTATCGTTGAGTTAGTATCCCATAACACAAGTCTCGAACTTACTTTGGGGCTGGCTCAATCAGTGTAATTTGTCCGTATATATTTATTTATGATATAATGCTACAACAACATAGGTAATAAAAACATATAAATAGGTAAAAATAATGTTCAATACAAATATGTAGATTTACGACTGCCTCCGTGGTCCAGTGGTCAAGGCGTTCGCCTTGTGACCCGGAGGTCATGGGTTCGATTCCCACTGGGAAGCATACTTTGTGAAAAGTTGTGTCCAGTCTGGATAGGATATTGCAGGCTCGAATCACCTGATTATCCGAAAAGAAAGATGATTCCGTGTTTCGGAAGGCACGTAAAACTGTGGGTTTCGGAAGGCACGTAAAACCCGAACGCCACCTAGCGTTTGATCATCAAACTATCCAAGGATTGGTTCCTGGTTTGCCCTTTGGGTCGTGGAGGTCAGACGGCAGTCGCTCTGTGTAAAAACCAGTAACCTCGTCAAATCTCCTTGGTTAGGTAGCGGACCCCGGGCTCTGAAGCGTTACTGCTGAGGATGCAACCGGGAATACACTTGGATGATGATGACAAATATGTAGATTTAAAATTATTCAAAGAGTAGTTTTACATATTATAGATACTTAAATCGCACCTCTCTCATAAAAAATAGGAAACGTTATCTAAACCTATTCTAGTTCTAATAAGTTTTATCACGTTTTTACTATGTCAAATATTGAAAATACTGGGTTTCAGGTTTTCTTACGATCTTTTTCGTCACCAGAAGCAATGAGGTTGTAGTTGAAAATGGTACAAGACATTTATGCTCAAAGAACTTATGTAGCTAATCAGTGGCGTAGCGAGCCTTGGCGGGGCCCCGTATAAAAATTTGTTTGGGGGCCCTTAGGAACGGCAAACATTTCTCACAAAAGAAAATAAAAGGTTTGCATAAAATTAAAAGAAATATTTATTCATCATAATTCATCCATCCATCCATCTGACACTTTTTTCGAAATTTTGAAAATCCCCATAATTCCCTGCTGAAGTAAATGACTTAAACGGGGAAATCCCGCAGCCTGCGATAACGGATGTAGAGTTTTGTCAACTTTTGAACGCACGCTTTACGCGGGAAAAACAAGAAATCGCTTTTTTGACTTGTGTCATTGCTGAAAAGAAAATAATTAGGAAGTTTTTATTAATTTTTGTTTACGCACGTTGGGGGGCCCCCATGGCCCGGGGGCCCCGTATAATTGATACGGCGGTAGCTACGCCCCTGTAGCTAATTGTCTTTGCTGTAACTAATTGCTCCGTAATTTCACTAACCTGACCATCAGACTGTAACGACACTTGCGTTAGGGCAAGAAGACCAAAGTAGTGCAGTATTTCGACCTTGTTACGACTCTGTCTCCGCCATTATAGGAAATAACTGTCTTAAAATTGGAAGCTGATTTGCGTTACATTGCCGGTTTTGTCACAATTAAATTCTGATCAATATTACAAAATCAGCAATCAATTGTGAGTGGCATCTGTAGACGACAACAAAGTGATACGGCTTTCTCTGAACCAGAGGTTTCCTTTGTGGCTCTAAAATGAGTTTTCTAAGGAGAGCCACTTGGATTTTCATGCAGGTGAATGTTTCATGCGGGGGGTTCAGCCTTAACGAATTCCACAGGTAATTTGCGTAAGTTTGGGTATACTGAGCCATGTTTGGTATCATTTTCGCATAGGTATATGGAATGTCTGGATTTCAATTTGGAATAATATTTGCGTAATATATTCACAGTTACAGGTGAACAGTAAAAACATGAGAAATTTAAATTTCAGATATTTGTACCTTTCACTTATTACAACTTTAAATTTACCCAATGTATGTATTTAATATTAATTAAAAAATATATATGGTGTGTTCTAAACAGACCATATTTTTTTCAATAATTCATAATATTTAATTAACAAATAATGGAAGTTAATTTCTTTAATGAGTTAGGCAATTCCATCATCCGAGCGTATTCCCGGTTGCATCCTCAGCAGTAACGCTTCAGAGCCCGGGGTAATGAGTTAGGCAATTGTTAATCAACAAATATCAAATTTTCGTCTTCATTGTAAGGTAAAAAAAAAATTATTAAATAACAAGCGTAAAAATATTTCACTTCGTGAAGCCCATCTTTTATTCATAATTTGCAAGGTCACGCCATAAAAAAATTAAAACATTGTTTACAATAATTTTTAAAGGTTGTTGACTAAAACTAGGCTGCCGGGTGAGCGCAAACGACTATTCACCTTCCGAAAATTAATAGAGTGCAAGTAATGAGGAGAAGAAGGATTTAAAAGGGAGTTGAAGGAAAAGAATCGAAAGAATATGGATATTACGACGTTTCCCAACAGGTATCTAACCAATTTAGCTTTTTGCGAAACTAAATGGTCGAATTTCCTTACAGTGGTTCTTAGCTATGTTTGATGGAAATCGGTTCAGCCGTTTAAAAGAAGAAAGTTTGATAGTCAGGGGTTGTATTAATTTTCCTGGCCAATAAACTTTTGAAATAAGACAACGCCATCGGACAGTTTTCGTGTCGATGGAATAAAGGTCCTTGTCTGGGAGAGAAGAAAACATGTAAAATGTATCAGCTCTAGCATCGAGATAATAAACGAGAATCTGCATCATGTAAGGCGATGCATGCACCTAGTAACTTATCACTATTTTAACAGAATTAAAAAAAAAAAGAATTTAAAGGTACTTATTCTTTTTTTAATGTCGTTCCCTGATTAGCCGAAGGCGCCTGGACCAATTTGAAAACAATCATTTTTGTTTGAAAAAGCATACTTGTCAGATGGTCCTACAGACATTTCATCAAAATTGGTTGTTCAGTTTGGCGTCAAAATCGGTTTTTAGTTTTAAAAATAAAATGTAAAATAAAAATGTACTATATGAAATAGTGATTTATTCCTTTTTGCACCTTCACGCCCACTAACGCGGTAAACATGGCTGTGGCCTTTAGGTTTAACGGCTCTGTTTACCCCGTAAGGGATAAAGATGTGATTGTGTAACCGTATCCCCAATCCACACCATACCTGGATCCTTTTCAATTTCTTTAAAAATTCACTGGACACAAGCATACTTGCAGCGTTTTCTAAAAAAATTCAGTACACAAAACATGAATACAGTTATAAAAAATGTGCAGGACGTCTAAATTTTCAAATGTTACACGTCAAAAATTCAAATTTCTTATTCTTTCGGTAATTTCAAAATTATACCATAAATTAAGTTAGGTGTTTTCCAATTTTCAAATACCAGTTTAACACTGTGCAAACCTTACATTTAACAATATTTTTTACATCATTGCTAAATTATTTAAAATAATTGGCCAAGTGCGTGTCGGGCCACACGCAGTGTAGGGTTCCGTACTTACGAATGCTCTAAAAACTAATTTTCTTTTCAATTTGTGTGAAATTTTCATATTGCGAGTACATTTTATAAGTTGATCGCCTATAACTTTTGAAATTGTAAACCCTGATAGTTTTCTATATAACTATAGCTGTGAATTTTTTCACGTGTTTATATATAACCGTTTAGCAGATAGAGGGGGGGACACTTGACTCAAACAAAAATTTTCACTTTAAAACTCAATATTTCAGAAACGGATCCCTAAATCAAAAAACCGTGTTCACAACCTCATAATATTTTTGAAAGACCTATTCAACGATATCCCACATGACTGGTTAGTCGAGGAAAAAAAAATTGCCTTTTCAATTTACTTGTATGGGAGTTCACAAATTTTTTTTTTTAAATTTTGTCGACGAGTAAAATCGTAAAAGGTAGAGATGAACACGGAAGACAATATAAAGTAATCTTAATCGCTCGCGGAAGGCTTAAATAGGAGGCTAGGTAGGTATATTAACTAGGCGTAAATACCAAGTAAAGATAGCGCTGCAAGAGAAACTTAGCAACTTATGCATAAACATGACTTAATGCACAATTTGTACATACATGCGCTAGTGGTTTTGCACTACCACATTCGTACACCTACATAATGCATTCAGTCAGCGTTCCTCAAACTTTTTAGGCGACGGAAACATTTTTTAAAGCAACATATTTGACGGAGCTCTAAAATCATCAAAAACAATGGGTACCTATTTGTAATATTTATTTTATTTTATTATTCATGAATTGATATTATCTAATTTGGATTGAAGAAGAAAGTCTCATAATCATGTTGGAAGTCAGAGCCACAGTCTTCTTCTTGCGGTATTTCCCTTGGTTTTATAGTTTCATGGATCAACGAGGACGCACCTACAAAATTAAAACTGCAGTTGTTTAGAAAGAAGATGTATATTTTTCTTATGTTGTTTTATCATTATGGCCCGTATTATCGCGTGGCCCCTAAAGTATCTGCCAAGCACACTTTGAGAAATACTGCACGTACTATTCCATATTAGATACTATTGCACTGTGAATCTGTGAATGATGGCGAGCCCTATTATATCACGTGAATGCGCGTATTGCTAATTTATGTCATTTAAGCTACTGGTTAGCGATTATGTCGAATCATTGATGAAACATAGGTTTGGTTTCTTTCTGCGGCTTTTCTCACATTCAATAATTTATTTATATTCGTATTATTCGTAACTATTCAGGAAAAACCATATCCTACCTGAAGAATCCCCTTACCCTAGACTTTTACATACAAACGTAGTCTATCTAGGTTTTATTTTGAAATGACATGCGACATTTCGGCAGTATTTTGTAATTTTAAAGAAATTGCATATATCTAGGCATATAACTAATTTTCGAAAGTCAAATATGAACTTGAAAGAAAATATGAGAGTTTACAAGTTTTCCATACTGACGGACAAATATGATATGACACACTATATTCTCTTTTAAGTTCTAATTTTGACTGTGAAAACTAGTTATATGTCCTAATATATGTAATTTCTTTAAAATAGTATTTTCTTTGGGCATTTCATAGTTTCGCCAATTTATGACATGACGTTAAAAAAATAAGCTAGACTACGTTTGTATGGGAAAGTCTGATTCTGCCTAGGGTAAGGGGGCTCTTAACTATGTAATACTTTTATTAGGTAGCACAATTTTATTTTACAGCCAGACGATTCTTATTTTAAACCTTAGAAAACGTAAGAAAAATCCAAAAGTTTTTGTAATATGACACATAAGAATAGACATACTATATTGTATATACAGACATACTATGACCCAGCATACCTGCCAACAACAACACGTGTGCACCCGCCACCAGGCAGGTATGCTGGAACTAACAGCAGTGGGTGGGCGCCGGCCGGCAATAGTTTGCATGAACTAACTGGTGGCGGAATTGCACAAAGTAATTCATATATCATATATGTATAATATGTATATAATCCGTATATCATATAGTATGTAACTTTGACCTCCGTAAAGTAACACCTGAATCTAATTACTATAAAAGAATAGAGTCAGGAATTTTTGAGAGGGTCACAGGCACCTCGCGCTTAGGAAGAAAATTGTTTCCTTTAAATCGTTTATACCAAAGTGGCTGAGTGTAACTTCAACCAGGAATTTATTTCGCATAGACCTTACAAAACAATTGCTGCAGACCTATTGTCGTAGCCGCCAAACAAATGTATACTTTTAATGCGGTCACTGCCCTAAAACAAAGATCATAAAGTTCAGAATAGAATTTAGCAGCAAGCTAACCGCGCTGGTTCATGCTGCGGTGTTTTTATGACTCTTTTTTGTGTACTTTTTCGAGGAAATAATGTTTGAAGGTCGTTGGCTCCAGCTAAATACATTTAGATGTGATCTGTCTGATAGATCGACGTAGGAATTCCGTTATGATTAAGTTGGGATAAGATGTGATTTGAAAACAACATACGTTTTTGCCAGCTCATTAACATTACAGTTACTCGTACATAGGTCTTTACTAATAATTACGAACATCATAACGTATCTACCAAACATTTTTTTTTATTTAGCTCGTAACTGAATATGCCAAATAATTACAGACCTGGATTTTATAATTGTGTGCCATATAGGTAGCTATTGAAAAGCCTAAAGGCATCCTCTTGAAGTTCTGAATTCGCTCGGTACTCTACTGCCTCTATCGCAATCTTTGGATTTTTGTGATAATGATAAGATAATTTCGCCACCTTCATTACTTTGGTCTTGGCTTTTATGCAGAAGATATCTCAGTTTAAATTTTAAAGTTTTTGCACCATATTACCCAAATTTACGTATGTCAGCACCACCTGTAGGTTGACTGATAAAAAAGGTAAATGTAATAAAGTTAAATAAATAAATAAATAAAATAAGTAACACGTTAATTTATATAATAATATTTTTCAGGCGATCGAGACACAACTTTAAGGTCCTACGTGTAGTCTAATAGGTTACCCAGGTTCAATTCATACTCGAAAGTTTCATGTAATAAGTACGTTAACTCCTTTGTTTGTCTTGGTTTCTCTCGCACATACCCCACAAGATTATCTATCCGCCATGTTAAATACATAAAAAACTGTACTATGATCGAAAAATTATCTCTCTTGGATCTCTTCTGGAGATTTTTTTGTTTTTATTTTTATAAAAGAACTAGGTACTAGGTATAAAGATATAGTAGAGTCTGATAGAGTCGGATATAATCATATAAACAATAGATATAGTTAGTTTAACTATTCCACCATAATCGCGTTAGGAAGCGATGGTGATGGAGAGAGTCCACACCAAGCGAATTGGGCAAAAAGAACGTGATTTTGTCATATTTATCATTCCCATCACCTTGGGCCTTTGCTGTAAAAGTATAAATAAAATATATAGATTTCATATGGTTGTTATAACCTATACTTATGCGCCCCCCACCTTGTTTTAAATAAATTTTTCCTCCACCCAAAGGTTTGACGACCTCCGTGGCGTAGTGGTCACCATGCTAATCCGCCACCCAGAAGTCCCGGGGAGCAAGTTGGAAAATGACCTTTTTCAAATTGTCCTGGGTCTTGGATGTATCTATATATGTATTTGTTATAAAATATCGTTGAGTTAGTATCCCATAACACAAGTCTCGAACTTACTTTGGGGCTAGCTCAATCAGTGCATTATTTGTCCATATTTATTTATTTTTAATGTCCATATACAGTATTTTAATGTAAATAAGCTACTTAGTAAATAAGAACTTTGTATTGTGAAGAGAAAATAAAGATTTATTATTATTATTTATTTATTTATAAAGGTTGGCTGGAAGACATTGCATTTATAGCGATAAGTCCTGCCTTTGTGCCTATATTGTTTCTTATTGTTTTGTATTTTTTGTGTATCAATAAAGTGGATTTGTATTTGTATTGTACTGTTTACTAAATCTGCACTCTACCTGTTCATGTGATGTGTCCTTACCCTGTTTGGTGCGGAAGGAACTGTGGGTAAAATGGTACCTGGTTTCATTGTATCAAATAGTAAAAAAAATACCTTCGTGCCCTTTTATTGCGTCCCCGCCTTCCTTGGCTATATCCTATAATGTATGTAGAGGTAATTATTAACTAGACTAACTTTTTGTTCGGGCGCACGAAACGCGACTCAACGTTGAAGGCATATTCTTGGCATTTTTTAAAACGCAGGAATCGCGCCTAGTACTTGATTACAAGAAATCTACATCGCACGAATCACATTCAGACCTCCATGCCGACCGTTTATCAGCTTCTTAAAGAAGACAACAGACCCTAATTTAAGAAATTGTATGGTCCATGTCCACAACTGACGACTGCAAAATATGGGTATAGTCAAAATGTGACCGCAAACGTCGAGTCATGGCTGCAGTGGCGAAGCTAAGCTAATTCCAAACGAACCTTGTATCTAAATTTCTATAAGGGGCCCTCGAACATAACTGTGGTAGATCTCAAGCCGTAGCACTTTTATTTTAGTAAAATACAATTTGTGCTTTTCTATTTTAAAAGGGGTTCTAGGGAGTTTTAAGACTGGAATTCAATTTATGCACTACTTTTATGGAACTGGACGAGGCAGCTCGGATGATGGCACAGAATTAAGGGGATACATGAAGTTTTCGGAGTCCATTGCTGCGCCCATGTGAAATAAATTATTTGAAAGTAAACTCAGATATCATTTACAATTTTGTCTTGTCCAAGCCCTAAATAACCTTTCAAACTATTTTATGAAATATTGTTTACAGTTTAAAAGAGGAACTGAAGCTTTTTTACGCACATTTGCGAAAAACGGCCACTTTTGGCTAATGTGCGTAGAAAAGCTTCACGTTCTCACTTTAAACTATAAACAGTAGTTCATAAAATGGTTTGAAGGGTTATCCAGGGGTTGGCCAAGATTTTTTTTATGATATCTCCGTTTTCTTTTAAATAATTTATTTCAAATGGGAATGAATTTATCCGAAAAATTTATTTATCCCTACCCTTAATATAAGAGACGATGGATGTGAAGGACAACCAACAGAAGGGAGTAGGCGTATAGGTCTTTTCTCCTAGTTTTTTTGTAGTTGGTTGCCAATTAAAGGGGCATGTCTTACCTATCTTAATACGGGGTCTACGGAAATAGTTTTAAAGAATAGCAGCAAGCTGCTAACGATAAAGATCACCAGAAAAAGAAGGAGACGGCTTTTGCCCAGCAGCATTGTGACACAATGTTCTTACAGGCTAATATAAAACCGGTTAAGATACTTACCTAACCCCTAAAATGGGTCCCATACTTAGTGTCGAATGACGCTAAAGCGACGCACTTTGTGGCGAAAATATTTCAGTGTGGTACACTGGGGCGAAATCTTACTGAAACGAATTTCACCGAGTCGAATAAGACCTCAGCGAAAAACATTACGGCGAAAAAAAAATTATAATTACATATTATTAGATATGTGTTAGTTAAAAACTCTAAAGGCGAAATGAAACACAAAAAGTAAAAGATTTATTTTAATCAACAAAAAACATAAGTTAGATTTTAAGTATCATGTAAGTACCTACGAGTTATTATCTGTTTTTAACTAAACTTTTTGCGTTTCATTTCGCCTTTAGAGTTTTTAATTAACACATAATACTATGTTATTACAAAAAAATTTTCGCCAAAAATTTTTTTCGCTACAGTCTCATTCGACTCGATGTTCGTTTCAGTAGGTAAGATTTCGCCCCAGTGTACCACGCTGAAATATTTTCGCCACAACGTGCGTCGCTTTAGCGTCATTCGACACTAAGTATGGGACGCAACCAAAATAACTATTCCGTAAATAAGTACATTTTTTTATGATATACTTAGGTAAAGTAAGTGGACATTCTACGGTTTTCGTCTCAATAGTACTTTAAATCTTTCACAGTCTTGGTGGCAAAGCTTTGGAACGCGTTTTCTGCTGAAGTAAAGATGGCACCTTCACTGGACACTTTTTAAATTACTGGTTGCGTCACGCTTGGACTGAATTAGGTACTTCTCTGTAATATGTATTCAAAATCTATGTAGGATGTATAGGTATAGTGCATTATTCAAATACACTTTTTTTTTCAAACTAATTAAAAACAGCACAATACAAAAATAAATAATTAAACTAAAAACTAAATGACGTAATGTTTTATTTTTAATTAGATATAAGTATTTTAGTTTATAGGTTTATAAACTAAAATATTTTGTAATGTATTTTTTTTGGGTACAATAAAGTTATAAACAAACAAACATACAAACTAGTACTTATACTTAGGTGCACTTAGTAGGTTCCTAGTTATATAATAGTTAAATTAGGTATGCTAAGCGTGGGTAAGGCTTAATGTACAAGATAAAAGTACTAAGTGCTAAAAATAGAATAAAAATATGCCCACATAATTCAATTCACACACCCTCTTTTCGTCCCTAATGGAGCACATTATTGTAAGACACACAAAAGGGAGCACAGAACCCTTCAAAGTGCACGATTTCTATGAAAACC
Organism: Acrobasis suavella; assembly: GCA_943193695.1. NCBI lineage: Eukaryota > Metazoa > Arthropoda > Insecta > Lepidoptera > Pyralidae > Acrobasis > Acrobasis suavella. Next base: position 14,112,736 of record OW971942.1, read on the forward strand.
TTTTCTCATATTTTTGTGAGAAAACTACGAGTTCCTATTCACAGTAAGTATACTTATCTACCCACCTTTGCGAGACCGACACCTTAACGAGTATTGTTTTTGAAGGACTCTCATTTCATTAGGGTTTCGTAGTAAACAAGGAAAAGGAACCGTGCCGTAACAGACGAGGCGCAAGTTGCGTCGCGTTGTTACGCGACGCAACTTGCGCCCCGTCTGTAAATCTAAATAAATTATATAGGCTAGAGATGGGCAGTGGATAGTACTCAATCTTCCCATTTGAGTATTTACTCACTAGATTTAATAAACAGAGTAAATAGAGCGTGCTCATATATTAACATCGCATTTGATGTCTGTTTAATTACTTTAACATAAAATTACGTCTTTACACAGCTCCTAGCAAAAAAATATAATTAGTCAAAGAAGCCTACTTTCAAGGTACGATGAATATGGTATTTTTATATATTTAAGCGTCGCATTTAACGTTTACCTACACTTATGCGTATTATGGTGTATGCACACACTTTCCGTCAAGAATTGCAAGTGAATATTAGATTTAAGTTTCGAAATTGTCATGAAAACATGAAATAAAGATATGAATATGAGTCGCAACTCATATAAATCAATCTTCTCACCAAATGGATAAATAAGGATATTTATCGGGTATTTACTCAATCTAAATATTCAAATAGGTTGATTGAGTATTTATGCACCGCCCATCACTAGCTGTTACGCGGCGCAACTTGCGCCGCGTCTGTTACGGCCCTAATAGTTTCGGCATGTCGGTATGTCTGTCTGTCTGTCCGCGGTTCTAGTCAGAAACTATAAATACTACCAAGTAAGAGAAGGTGTATTATAGTCATGCCAAAAAAGTGGTACAATAAAATCTTGACTAAATAAATCATATAGGGTAGGTCCCTCCTATACATGTCAAGTGGGAGTTATTTTTTCGTGCATCGGATATCGTTAAATAGGTCATTCGAAAACATTGTAAGCTTGAGAACACCATTTTTTTTAGTAGGGATTCGTGTCTAAAATATTTTATTTTATAGCAAATGCAAATTTTCATTAGAGTCAAGTTTTCCCCCTCTACCTGCAAAAGGTAGAGGGGGAAAACTTGACTCTACTCTAATGAAAATTTATACTTTATTTTTAACGATTATATACCTATATATTTACACGTAAGAAAATTCGCGGCAGTAGTATGTAACAATAGTTTTGGTAGGTACAAGTTGAAAAGTTATAGGTGACCTTATACAATGTACTCAGAAAAGGAAAATTTGATACAAAGTCAATAGAAAATTCGTTTATTCCACGTTTTTACTTTATTTGCGTGAATTCAAAGTCGCCGTTCGTAACTACTGAACCCTACACTGCGCGTGGCTCGACACGCACTTGGCTTGTTATTTATATTGTAAGTTTTATTTTTTCCTCTTTAAAAAGCTAAAAACGATTTATCTGAATTACAAATTTCAGGTTTCTAGGTTTGCTAGAAGTAGCTAGGTAACTTCCTAAGAATTTTGATGATCGGTAAGTTTGTGAACCAATGACAAAATTGGAATGAAAGGGGTTTTGGCTGGCTTGTTTGCAAGCTTCGTTTGAATATAGAACTTACAAGTACTTCCTTTGTATGTCACCAAAAATTGTGGCTTCTAGCTTTTTCCACACTGAGAGTAAAAGGGGTATTAAAGGGGCGGCTGTGCTTGTTTACTTTTTTGCTCGACTTGACGGGAGCACTATACACAGTTACACACCCCCAAATACGAGTAGACACAATTCCTACTCCCGATTACAAGATATAAGTAAGTACCTACCTAAATATTAATTTTCATCCTGATATAATTTAGTAGGTTCTTAGGTACCTATACGTGAGTACTAGTACTTATTCTGTGCTAAGTAGGTACACCAGTGTTATTTCTGATGTAATTATGAAAGAAAAATTGAAAATTAAAAGGTTTTACGGCTTCGTCTGTCCGTGGATCCGATTCTGACTCAGTTCGTGTCAGAAATTTTGTTGACAAACAAAGTGGCCTGCCTGAAAGCCTGAACAATAGCAGCGCCTCTTTCGGATTTCATTAAAACTATATCACGACGGTCCTTCCTTGATAATAGCAGCGCAGCGCCCCTATCGTCGGAGCAGTCTAAACTTTGTTGACTAGTTTTTGCGTTACGTTCTAGATGGCGCTTCTTGCAAAGAATTGCTTTGTCATGAATGCACCAATCAAATTGCGCAAAGTGTCCTACTTTCATGACGTCACTATTTCCACGTTGGAAGTTGTATAGAAATGTCATGTCTTTAATTATTTTGTAAACTCATGAAATCAAAATAATGTTGTGAAAAGTGTTATTTATCTTAACGGTCTTAGCGCCTCTCGTAAACAAATAAACACATTTCTCTGCATAGAATATTAAAGATTTTATAATGGTGACCTCAATCAGTAAACCCGAACTCCAACATGACTCTTGTTAATGAAGATATGAACAGGATCCTGGAAAACTACCTTAAAAATGACCAGGAACTAGACGGAGCGAACTGGAAAATGGATTGCTTCCAGCAGGATACGTTACTGGTTAGTATATTTACGCTCCTCCGATGATAACTGTTGATAAGCTATCAAGTCAAAGGCTATCAGTGAATCGTGGTGAAACTGAAGTGTACCTACGAGTGTTTTCGCAGACGCTCGGTGAGGTAATAAGCGATTGTGCCGTCGGTCAGACCTCGTTGAGCAGCTTTCGTGCTCACGCTCCTACTTTTACCGTTATACATTCATTTCATTTGGTGATCGGCCGTGGTGCGCCCGTCGCCGCCTCTTCAGTGCCAGTGCAATCCCATTCACAATCCAATTAGTAAATTAGTACTTAATTACCTAGTAGCGAGGGATTACCGTCGACCGTGTCGTGGAGTGGTTAGTGCGTGATAGTGAGTCGCGGCGAGCACCGGAGACCGGGCTTTACATAAACAACCTTGTTGCGTGCCACCTAGGCACCATGCGGTCGGCTTTTCCATATGCTAGCTAGATTCTCTATGAATAACATCATAGTCAATTCACAATATCTCTAGGACCTCACAGTGAATAGTTTACAGTGTTACGGGACTACTTTCAGTGATAATTCCTTGTGAAACTACCCAAAAGTGACTGATGTTGATGCAACATTGATGAGAATTGGAAGTGTTTAAAATGGATAAAAGAGTTGATCTCTTGTCGTTACTTGAGGTAAAAAATGATTTTGTGGATTTCAGAATTTACATTGATGGAAAAAACAAGATAAATTTATTTTTCTTGCAATTAATTTAAAATTATCTAGCCTTTGCTTGCTGTATTTTCCTATTACAAAATAAATACCTATTTTGTGCGGCTAAATGAATCTCATAATCAAATTTTATAATAGGAAGTAAAGTACACAATGATAAGGTGATAAGGTTGATATGATCACAACAGCATCAAAACATTATTAAAAAGGTTTTAACACTGTGAAGTATTTATTTAAGTAGGTACTCTTCTTTTGAAATAGTCTAGAAAATGAAAGTAATATAGCCAAATCTGAAGCCTCTCATGCATTATGATGACTCATGTATTAGGTAGCTGCCTCTCTAAAAACAATAACATTATCACTCGAGAGGCGTGTTGTCGGATTTTATTAGCAAGTCATACAATTTAAGTAAAAAAAAAAAATTGTTTTATACTTTCAGAAATTGTATGACTTGCCATGGCTAGAATTGACATACATTTTCTTACAATTCATTTCTCTGTTTGCAAAGCAAGACATACATATATTATAAAACACAGCCAGGCCACCTTATTACAAAGAAAAAGGACTACTCCAATGCCTGAAACTCTAAAAATAAATGACATTTTTACACAAAAGTGTTTGGCCAGCCCAGCAATTTGTATGAAAATGTCGATTTTTTTCGAGAATCAAGCATTGGTCCTATATTAAAAGTAATTCTTATTTACGGTCTGAGTTGCTCCTACAAGGATCAGACAGGGTTTTTATTACATATTGTATAACACTGGTGACAGATTTTTCAAGCTGCCTTAAGGCAGCTGACAGCTTCATGACTACCATACAATAATGACAGCTTGATAAATGATAAGGAACTTAAGAAAGTATTATGTCACTTGTTGGTCACCCATCCAAGTGCGGACCACTCCCAAGTTCACTAACTTGCGACTTCACTAGTAATTGTTCACACGGTTAAGAATAATTGATATTTTGTTTTTTTTTTTTATCTGTCATGTTTTTACCTCATTTCCTCAGTACAGAGACAACATTTATTTATTCCAGTAACAGTTTTTCATTTTTTATGCATGATAACTAAATAGAAAAGGTCATTGACACTTTTTTATTACTCAAACTCTTGTAGTGATTCATTGTTTATTATGAATAAAATAATATTGTATGATGGACCAATCAACCATGACTGCCTGATGTATTAATATTATAGTTAAGGACTCCCACTCTAACATTTTGATTGGTGTTTCACTGCATACACATACAGTTTTTAAACAGTTGACTTTTATTAAAACATATGTATTTCTACTAAGCATTATTTTGATTATTCAGCTCTATAAGTAGGTTTACTGTGACATACTCGTATATTGTGAGATGGCATAAAATTTATTTGGACTAACACAGATGGGGATTCAAAATCAGATTTTTAATTTTTTTTGTGAACAATATTTTTAAGAATATTCAATGATCATTTGGAATTTGATATTCATAAAAGCGTTTTCGTTTCTAGAGCTTTATTAAAAAAAAATGACTTCAAATTAGACAAACGATTCTTAAAAATTACTGCACTGGACCTCCACTTCACTTTTAAAAAGCACTGTAATCTTTTCTGATTATTGTAATTTATTACATAAACTAGTTACTGCATTACTAATTAAACTTTTGACAACTAATTAATAACTAGCTCTATGATTGTCTCAAGAACCTCTACTTTTGAGAAGTCTATTGTGTTATAATTACAAACTTACATAATGAAGGTTAATTACCTATCACAAAAAAGTAAAAACTTAATCATTAGAATATCCTCAACGACTTCAGCTGAAAATTACTATCAAAACCATAAATGAATATTATACCAATCATGTCATTAGGGAATATGCACGTATTTTCTTTATTTGCTTTATAAATTCCTTGTAAACCAAAGTAAAAAAAATATGAAAAAAATTATAAAATATCTTAAACAACGACGAACATGTGATACTTTAAAGTTTCAATTAGAAAGAGAAGTCCGATATGGACTGGTGACGTCAAAGTCCATATCATCTATACATTTGCCATAGAAAATAGCGTTTCGCGAGTGAGATAGACATATTCTCGTAAAATCGTTATATTTCGTTCGTTTCTCAACCAATTTTTATTCTGTTTTTACTGTTAGTAGTTTACTTTTAAATATTTATAGATGCACTGGTTAGATAACACATTTCTTTTTCATGCATATCCCTATTGTAAGTTGAACTTTCATGTTTTGGGTCATGTTTGTACAAAACCTTCAATCATTTAATAGTTTTACCTAAACCTTAAGGTAGTTTCTAGTAGTCCTCATCTGAGCTCATTCCCGGAAGTTAGTATCCTTAGCTCTGCTACTTCGGAGTCCGGGCTGCACTTTGCGGCTTTTTGTCTTTCGAAGACAGAAACCCTAGGCACGTCAATGGATTCTAGTATAAATTTAAAAAAAATGACGTTAACTATTAACTTTTGCATTTTTCGTCAAAAACCTCAAGGTGAAGCAATATTAACAGCTTCTTTAATTCCAGTCCGACACATGGGCGGCGTCGGACGACATCTTGGAGAACATCTTCTCCCTGGAGCAGGGATCTCTGGACTTCCTGGAGGAGTCGATGCCCGACTTCAACCTGTGCCCAGACAGCATCCCCCAGCCCTCGCAAGCCCTGAGCAGCAATAGTTCAGACAGCGGACTCTCCAGTGATCCTGCTGAGTTGTAAGTACATTTTTTACTTAGGCATCAAGATTGATGAGCACAAGTAGCATAAAATATCGCGAACAGCTCGCATGCTTAATACTTTGTACTTGCTAAGCATGACTTCTGGGTGTTGCCATCCTTTGTTCCCATTATATTTAGGGTTGGGACAGGGAGGGAGGAGGTAGGGAGAAAGGGCGACGAAGCGCCATGAACCGGCTATGCCGGTTCATGGCTGGTTTTGGTGGACGGTTTTGAGCGACAGAAAAGAATAGCAGCATAGGAAAGTGATGTTCCACGCTGCCTAGAGCCGGGTCGAAGGCAAAAACAAATTGGGCATAAATAGGCATAAACGGGCGGATTGGGAAAAAGAGGTCACGCCCAAATAAATGCCTGATCGCTGGACAGAAACAAATAATTTTAGTGAAAAGAAGCAGTAACTTAATCGGGATTTTGTAAATCATAACATTAATAACGTTAATAAAATAATTTGGTCATAAAATAAAAAATAAATCTTACTTGTCGCAATAAATTCTAGATTATATGCGCTTGCGTTGCGTCGAGTCGACTGGACAGTCGACTGACTAAGTCACACTATCACACAATACTTTATATCACAATAATATTTTATTATTATACACTAATATTATAAAGGCGAAAGTTTGTAAGTGTGTGTGTATGTTTGTTATTTCTTCACGCGCAAACGGCTAGACCAATTTTGTTAAAATTTGGTATGCAAAAAGCTGACACCCTGGATTAACCCTTTCACCGCGAGACTTTATATCAGTTGCCATGCCCCCAGCGCGATGGGTATTAAATCTAAGATAAATACCTACAACCAAAAAGGGATGTGGATACTGAAGTTATGTGCAATACGAGCGTGTTTTTTTTGTCGGAAATATCCGACGCTCGCGGAATGGGCACGACAATATTTGTCGGATAAATCCGACATTCGCGGTGAAAGGGCAGGGCACATAGGCTACTCTTTCTGCGGGTAAAACCGCGGGGCGCAGCTAGTTAAACATATTAGGTTGGGTTGATTTCGACTTAAAATAATCAGGTAAAACTATAGGGAGCAATTAATTATTACCTTAATACGAGTATATTGGGTTGGGGAAAAAGTCTTTTCGCATAAAGTATGTATGAACTTGTAATAAAACCACTTTGGCTATACTATTTGTACCTGGCTGGTTTTGGTATCATTTAAAAGTTTAAATTTTAAAGAAGATAATTCCAAATTCAAATTAGGAAAATGCGTGATTTTCATTTGTTTTTCTTACCGTCAAGATGTGTGAATCTAATGAAGAATTTAGATACATTAAAATTTTACTACCAAAAAGGTAAAAATGCAACGCAAGCCGCGAAAAAAATTTGCGATGTTTATGGACCTAGTGCAGTGTCTGTAGAGTAGCACATATTTGGTTTAAGCGTTTTCAATCCAGAAATTTTGATGTCAAAGATGCACGTCGCTCTGGTCGCCCTGTTACGGATAAAATGGATGCTATTTTTGAAAAAGTGGAGTAAGATCGGCATATCAGTAGTTACGACGTAGCTGAAGAACTGGGAATTGCCCACAAAACAATTTTGGCGCTCTCTGAAAGAAACCTAATGAACCGTGTACTCATTTGTGATTCTTTATTACGACGTAATGAGACCGAACCATTTTTGGTGAAATTGATAACTGGTGATGAGAAGTGGATCACGTACGACAAGAATGTGCGAAAAGGTCATGGTCAAAGGCCGGTCAGGCTTCACAGACTGTGGCGAAACCCGGGTTAACTCGCAACAAGGTGATGCTGTGTGTGTGGTGGGATTGGAAGGGCATCATTCATTATGAGCTGTTACCACCAGACAGGACCATCGATGTAGAACTCTACTGCAAACAACTGATAAGATTAAAGCAAGAAGTTGAGAGAAAGCGGCCGGAATTAATCAACAGAAGGGGTGTGGTTTTTCATCATGATAACGCTAGACCTCACAAATCTTTAACCACTCAACAAAAATTAAGAGAGTTTGGCTGGGAGGTGTTAATGCATCCGCCGTATAGTCCTGACCTGGCACCTTCAGATTTCCACCTGTTTCGGTCTCTTCAGAATTCTTAAGGCAGTGTCAGGTTAACATCACGAAAGGACTGCCAAAACTACTTGACGCAGTTTTTTGATCAGAAGCCCCAAATTTTCTATTGCAATGGGATCATGTCCCTGCCTATGAGATGGCAAAAAGTTATCGAACAAAATGGTACCTACATACTTTAGTTAAATGTAAATAAACTATATTAAAAAAATGTTTTGAATTTTAGTATAAAATGCGAAAAGACTATTTCCCCAAACTATTAATATAAATTTTTTGGTTTTCATTGTCAATTTATTAGTCATAATCTGATTATGTTTTGTGCATACTCAAATGTAGCTATTTAAATGAAAAATTAAAATAAAATTCTCTTAATGTTTTTGCCCTGGCAATAGTCATTTATTCGACATATACGGACATTTATTCGGCATTTATGCAATGTGCCTAATATGCATAAATCTAGTGCTACCAGATGTGATGAACTGATGATACGCCTCATGAGGTATTAAGCATAGACTAAATTGTCCCTGCTTAACCTAAAATCTCACTTCTAATATCAGGAGAAGATGATTATTGACGTTTAGTTGAAAAATTTGTACAACAAAAATTAAAAATCTTATTCAGTATGAAAATTTAATTACGTAAAAATCTAAGTAGAGCATAATCATTTACAGTTCACTGAGTAAAAAGGGCAATTTGTTTATCTTTCTGGTTTCTTACAACAATTAATTTTATACTGATAAGTTATTACGTAATGATTAGTTAGGCTACTCGTAAATTAATGATATTTATATTTGATATTAGAATGCGCGATCACCAAATTAATATGTGGTCGTTGGAGGTCGTTAACCTGAGAAATATTTGCTTATTCTGCGTGAGGCACGTAATCTGTCGTTAAACTGACGAATATGCGTGTACCCACGTGAACGCGAGACGAGCGGAATAGTAAAACTTTAGTTATAACACGCTGACCGCATATTTGGTCCCTCGTCTGCAGTACAGGGATATGTTTTCTTCTTTAAAAAGGCAAAATTGTTCTTGTTTATTCGTTAAGTAGACATTAATTGTTTCATTTCCCTTGATTCGCCAATTCTTTGTCATTCAAGAACTTTATTAACTTCTATTTGGGCCTTTTCTGCTGCTTTTTTATGATCTCTTTCGACAACCATCTGAGCAGAGTCGTCAGCGATGGTCGCAATCGAATTGTCGTCTATATCAGGAATGTCTGAGGTGTATAATAGGTTCTGGAGCAGACACTTTCCCGAGGCACTCCAGCTTTATAAAGTTAGGTATTAATACCCTTGTAGGTCCTGTCATATCAGCAGGACGCACTCATATAAGCGGGCAAAAATACCTTAGAAATTTCAGATGATCTTGCAATGTACTATATAAACTGCCGCCTTTTAACAAAAAGGGAAACGTTTATTCTTCTTTTCGTGTCGATGGTATGTTTATATTTTTAACCAACTTCCAAAAAGACGGGAGGTTATCAATTCGTCGCGATCTTTTATGTTTTTTTTTTTTATGTATATTCACCGATTATTCAAAGACGCCTGGACCGATTCAGAAAATTATTTTGTTTGAAAGGTTCCAATGGATTTTTTGTCACAATAGATTAACTAGAACCCCTAATATCATTTTAATAAATTTAATACATATTTGTTTTTGTACCTATTAATCATTATTCTAGTCTATACTTAGAGCTCTATTTAGGTAGCCTTTATTTATTCTTGTTATCGCAATGCCTGATTAGTTGATCTTTTCTTCTTTCTCATATCACTGATAACTTTTATTAAGTCTACAGTTATATCAGCCGTTATTTATGATCAAATAATACCACTTCATTGTCACTATTTGTTTCAAAACTGTCATGGGCCTTCCTTCTTTAGGTACCTATGGTTATACAGATACGGATATCTTATTTTCACCGTCGACTGTTATTTCGCAATTAATTATTTTATCCATTTAATACTTTTGACCACATAACTTCACCAAACGAAAATTAAATTTTTTTCTTCAAATTTTCTATTTCCTCGGATAACTGATAAGGCGGAAAATAAAGAAAAATGGAACATATTCATCAATAAGACTACAAGAAGAAACAAAATTAGGTTATGCAATTCGATCCGATGATATACATATAGATTCAGTAATGAATAGCAAAATGATGGCATCTAACTTGACCGCAAGGTTCATAATCTTGATTTATGAGATTAATTTAACATATAGCACTCTCACCACACTCGCGGTCTGGACTCGATTTTTTCATTGCACGAGATCTGGTTGGTGTTACAGAATACATAATAGTTGGTGTCGAAATCATTATTACCCCAAATAATTGCTATAGGTTATTGTAACCGGTCGTGATCTTCAACTCGTGTGTGACGCAATGAAACTGTCATGCATCTCAAGATTTAGCATACGTGTTGGCGCAGGCTGTCTGTTTGATGGTAATTAACTTTCTAGTCGCTAATCTGCCAATGAAATGCAAGATCCAACAGACTGTATCCCGGCCACGGGAATGGCTGCTAAAATTGAACAAGATGGTCCCAACTTTCTTAACAATGTCTACTATCTTCCCTCTTCATAGCTGATTATACTCGTATTTTGTATAACTGACTGAATTGACGGTTCACCGTTATCTACCAAAAGTTCCTAAGCAAAGTAATGACTGTCACATCTAATCTTATGTTTCAAATCTGAATAAAACTTACTAGAGTCACCTTTTAATCAAAAATTTAAGGTATTAGGATGTTCTTGTCGGTGAAGTATTTACTATTAAAGTAATAAATACCTTTGAATGCTTAAAACCCTGTAAACAATACTGACGAAATATTTAGAAGCCAAAGTTTTCTGCAATACACTTCGTCCTCCCTTTGAGAAAAAGAGACGCGAGTAACATATCTATCTCACAAACGATTTTTCCCCGGCCTTCCCACTCCATGCCACTTATTTATCTTATCACACTAATATTATAAAGGCGAAAGTTTATGAGTGTGTGTGTGTGTATGTTTATTACTTCTTCACATGGTAACGGTTGGACCAATGTTGGTAAAATTTGATAGGCAGGAAGCTGACACCCTGGATTAATACATAGGCTACTTTTTCCGCGGGTAACACCGCGGGGCGCAGCTACTTTCTTCATATAACATTGCTTCCTAACAACAACTACGCTTGAAAGTGTACGCGTCGAGGTGGCTTGTTGGATCTTCGCGACCATGCTTAGGCAAGGAGTTGCTTGTTATTTGTTTATTTATCAATCTCTTCTTTTTTTACTTTCTATTTAAATCATAATAATACCTAATTAAGTCAGAGTGTAGCCGTTGGTGATCGTGAACAAGTCATGCAATTGCCGTGCCTCTAAAGTTTGCATACGTGTTGTCTGATGGACGACTGGTCCCGTTTCGGTGTGACTTAACATTCTAGTCGCCTAGCTGCAACCTATCGGATGCAGCATGGAAAGAATTGTCAATTAAGTCATTTGGGTTTTTGGTTATATATGACTAAAATGACTACACGGTCTTACAGAAAATCATATTACTTACCGTTAGCTTATCCAGCGTGCCAGAAAAGTTCCTATAAAATTACGCTGTAATGATGAAGTATCGAAATTGAAAGGTGCAATCGTTTCATAAGACTACATTAAGATGTGATTTTTTTAAAGTACTCTCTCTTTTATTAGATTTGAAATTAGTACTTAAGGTAAAGAATTATCCCAGTACCTATTCATAAAAATTACCAATCAATTTTGTCTCGTTCTTGCTATGCCAAATATTGACAAGAGAGGAAGAAACAAAACTGTTTTAACAAAAATAGATTCGGCAATCGGTTATTATTTTTTATGAATACTTACAAGGGCAAGGTGCGTACTTATTCTGTTAGGTACCTACGATGAAATTAGTAACTCCTTCGTTAAATATATTAATAAAGAAATCACATCATATATGAAAGTATCTGCTATTTCAATTACTTTCACTAAATTTCACAATTTCATCGAACTATGTTGAGCTTTCGTATAACTTTTAATGAGGTTAACCTTTCATATTCAATGTAGGCTAAAATATTCAGTTAAATCGTGCCGACACCTGCGCAATTAACGGTTATACAAACAACCTAATAAAACCAAAAAGAACTGGTAATACCAACACTGTTGAATTTTTCATGACCTTTATATAATCGAAATTAAGGCAGTTATCTTTTTATCGAAAGTTACCGAATATCCACTTGCTATAACTTGTAAGATATCTTATCCACTGCTTTGTTGTTCTTATTGTAAAGATAACTGTTGTTTTAATACGCATTAGTGTTTGATGGAATAACAGTTCATGCCTTTTTTATGTGCTACTCGTCAATACGTTTATTTTCTTTGGCTCGCAAGTTCAACGTCGCTTCATACAACCTTGACGCACAGATAACACATAACTTCGCTTTAGGCCTTATATCATTATAATAACGGACAGTCTAACTCCCACTGCTAACATCTAAATGAGGTTATTGGCCTCTTTTCTTGCTGTGTATGTACTATGTAACAAATAACTCAAATAGTAGTAATAATCAAAATTGACAATGATTAACGCACATTGACTTGGGTTTATTGCCTTCCGAGTGGAGCCAATAAACTTTTCAGCGGTATTTGAGAGGGAACTTGTAAGTAAGTCTATTGGTGTTCAGCGTGTGTTACGTTACAATACGAGTATGTTGTATTTTTGGATTTTTTGGACTGTTAATTATCTATCCAGTTTTATAATGTATTTCTCTTATGAAATTTTCTCTACAGACTTACTTAGGTACTCTTAATATCTCTAAAATACTACTCCTAAAAACCCTTATAAATTCACAGTAGTGTAACGTAGTATTTTTATGGACTAATCAATCTAAATCATCTATTATAATGAGTTTCTAGATAAAATTATTTTAGAAAGAAAGAAAGAAAGAAAAATATTTTATTCAGTGTAAATTTACATTAGTTGCATTAATAATTAACTAAAATTAGTTTTACTTTATGTCCTTATTTGCCCAGTAAACATATTTTAGGTACTTATGTAAAAAAATGTTCTAAGTCAAAGAGCGATAACACATTTCCGTAAATTTTCCTGTTTAACGCATGACGCAAAATTGTATGGAACAGGAGGTAATCCGCAGGTCAACATTTGTCCCTGTGCATCTTTAACACTCGACGTGTCGTACATTAAAATGTATACAATCAGATACGGTTTCTGTAAATAAGAGACATTGTAAGTTCACCCTTTTGATCTTGTTAATGCCTATTGCGACATGTTATTTCTGATGCTTATCAGCATTCGTTTCAAAACCAAGATAGTAGACGTGGGTAGAAAAGCAGCCTAACTCAAATAGGACTGGGCTGGGCATGTGTCTAGGATGCACCCAGATAGGAGGGCCAAGATTGCTTCAGAATGTGCCGGTAGGTAATGTGTGTGAAAGAACGGAGATTTCATTTCAAATTTTGTCTTGATCAGACCCTAGATAACCCTTCAAACTGTTTTATGAACTATTGTTTACAGTTTAAAGTGAGAACGTGAAACGGTCACTTTTGGCGTATGTGCGTAGAAAAGCTTCACGTTCTCACTGTAAAATGTAAACAGTAGTTCATAAAATAGTTTATAGAGTTATCTAGGGTCTGATCCAGACAAAATTTCAAATGATATCTCCGTTTTCTTTCAAATGATTTATTTCAAATGGGGGCAGCACTGGACCCCGGAAAATTTAGGTAGCCCCTTAATATATTTCAGAAGGAAAACATTTTTGAAGTGCAATGGCAAGTAACAACTTACATATACCTACGAATACACATCATGTAGGTAACAAAATATGATCTAAGAACAAAATTGTAGACGACTTAATGTGTACGAGTTCATATTCATTAATTGTTTTATAATGAATAAGCAATATGAATGCATCTTTACAAATCACGCAACCAATATGAAAACAGACAGCCTCACAAACAGCATTATCGAGTACGTCTCAGCACTGTCGATGGGCAAATATAAGTTGATAAGTTTTCTCGTACTTGTGCCCTTTCGATCACCTTGCCTGTCTACCTTGTTATCCTTTTCATGGTAATCTCGACTCGCACTAATTGTCTACATGTATCACTCGTAATACATGTATGCCTGTCCTGGTGTTTTCGGTTTATTTAGAGAGCGTAATTGCAAAATTAAATTTATTTACATAATTACCTATTTATTTATTTTTAATAACTTTTATTTCTTTCCTGGAGTGATTTTGTTATGCTTATCTGAAATTCACGTCTCTAACTAAAATTAAAACATGTTTTTCAATTTCAAAACAAACAACTAGAACAGCTGGACTTTCATCCATCGCGAAGTATAATTGTAGTAAGAATTTGAGTTTTGAAAGATTTGCAATCGACGAATATTGGTAAAAGCATTTTTACTAAAACTACTTTTGACTAATAAGGTAGCTATTGTATAGACTACAAGGATATTTAAACGCCGTAATTATAATAACAGGAAATGTTTGGGTATTTAAGTATATATTTTATTTTTTAATAAAACAAGTTCTTATTTTTTATTGTTTGATTTGATATAATTATTTTTAGTAAACCAATACATATATTATCTTTTGCTTGCCAAGAAAATTTAAATAAGTTCCGCAAGTGTGTCCTGTCAAATGTTCTTATATGTATTCACAATTTAAAAGGTAAACATGTTTTTCGAATAGCATAGACGTGAAACCCATGTCTGTTTTTGCGATTGTCTCTGTTAATTTTTTCTGTTCATTAATTTTATTAGAAGTAGTAAACGAAAGTAAGCAGGTGGTATCTAGTATCTAAGTTTAAATGAAAGTCAACTTGAGACGTACTTTATTTTTACGGTTAATTACAGTATTGTAATCAGCCTTGTTTATCTCATCTGTTTCCACGATCTTGGTACCATCTGTCTTTTCGACAGCCATATTCGTATACAGCATTTAAATACTATGAAATAAATAAAACAATAACATGACATATAAATGGATATAAAGTAGTTTTAGATCATTTGCAAATTTTCAGTAGTGTTAGTAGTAAATTCTTTATTGTACATAAAAAGCTACAATTAAAATACAAAAGACAAAATAGTACAAACGCGGACTTATCTCTATCAGGGATCTCTTCGAGTCAACCCAAAGTGACAAATTTGACTGTGAAAAGAGACTTATATTAAAATAAAGTATATTTTAAATCAAACACGACGGGAATTTCTGTGTCAACACGTGCCGCACGGCATTAAGTTATTCAGTTTATCACGTCCCGAGATAATGGGCAGATAAAATTTGTGGACTCTTCTAACGATAACGGCGACGTTACAGTTCATTGGTGTAAAAAGAAATATATTCATGAATTACTAGTGGTTGCCCGCGGCGTAGCCTGCGGTGTCGAAGAAACAATCCAATGGACACCTCTCATTTTTTGAGATAGAAAGTATCCTATGTGTCAATCCTGCCAATAAGCTGTTTTTTCTAAACAAACATCTTAACTCATAATATATACAATGTGAAAGGGACATACCCGTAATAAATCGAACCAGTTTTTTTACTAACATAAAAAAAGCTTGAAAAAAACATGACAAAGAAACGTTTTTTTTTCTAGAGCATGTTTTTTTTTTCAAGAATACAGAATTCAAAATTGATAAAGCAGTTTCCGTAAAAGATTAATACTTAACAGTTTATAAAAAGAGTTTTTTATTTATTTATGAACCTACCATACTTTTTTGGTGGAATAGTACCAAGTTTACATAAATATATTGGCAACATTCAAATTGCGCACCGGGATTCCCGGTACAACTTGGTACACACATAAACCGAACGGGGATATCCCGGTCCGAGAGACAGGGATATTCATCAGAAAAAAAAACAACTTTTTTTTTTCATTTTGCGTACTGGATCACTTAAGTATAATAAAGTTAAAATAAGAGACAAAAATAAAATAAAAAATTCGACAGTCCCATAGAAATTGCCCGGGCGGCTGCACACTTTTGTATGGAAGTCCCAAATTTTTGTTTATTTTTGCTTGTTACTTTTATGTCATTATACTATAGTGGTCTAGTATAGCTTGTGGTTTGATTTATGACGGGTATGTCCCTTCCACTTTGTATATGCATCATATAATTATATACGCATATGAAATTTCTCATTAATTGAATTAGAATATTACTGTGCTCATTAAGTAATTTTTCAACGTTTTTGTCAGAACCCGCATACTCTCATCGTACACCAGTTACCATGGACTTCACTAAGTTGATTGCTATAGAAATTTTAAATAACGGGTTACAATAGGGGTAGAAATTGAAGAAAATATGGGTTCATTATTTATTTGAGTGACTGACATTTATTAACCGTGTGGTGGTAAACAGTTCTTCTTGTAGAGTCGAAATGATTTTTCCTAAAGGAAGGAGTCTTTACAATCTTATATCTCTTTGCGATTTATTATATCAACCTTAAATTAGCCTTTTATTAAGTTATACTTATGGATGTGATTATATTATTTAAATACTCGTAGTAAAATAAATACCGCATTTTTTATTTTAAGTTTTGGTCCGACCTTCCTAAATATGACATTTATTTTTCATCGTACGGCTTTTAAATACAGTAGATTAAACACAGCTTTTTGTTTCAGCGACTACGAACAAGAGCTATCGCCGTTCCTGATCCAAAACTCGTGCGATGAGGAGGTCAACACGTCAGGGCTGGTGCCGACCAGCCCTGGCAACGCGCAGGAGGTCGTCATCCAGGACTCGAGCGAGTGTAGCAGCTCCAGCGTGGAATTCGATATGCAGGACTTCGAGGAAAACGTCGTTCCTGGCTTCATCAACAACAATACATTCCAAAGCCCGGGTGAGCCCACTCTAACCCCGACCAAACCCAACACTTTAAAAGTGTATGTTAGGTTAAACCAAGTAAATTAGAAAAGTTAGTTTAAATCTTTATTGCACTATAACATAATGTTACATAAAAATGCATAACATAAAACAGATGTAAAAAAGCAGAAGTATGCTGAAGAAAGAGCTCCATAGCCGTGTTTAAATGTCCTAAAAATCGAAAAATGATGTTCGGGGCCGATAAGCTGTAACTATACTGTCAGAGATCGGAGAGAATGTCATATATATAATGTTGTGTTTTATGAAAATCTATCCTGAAATACCACATTGCATTCAGTAGTAGCAAATCACTACAAGACAGTTTCTTCTCTGGGTTCTTATAAACCAAAATTTAAGTATAAATTCAAAGGGAAAATAATACAAAATCTACTTTTAAATTCATAAAAACCCTTATAATAAGGCTAGGTGCCAATGTCAAATTTGTTCTGGACTGGAGACTACACAGTCACTCCAAAGCAGGAGAATTATTTCCTTTTTTGTATGGTCTCATATAAACAAATTCAAGGAAAAACATCATATGAAAACCCACGCGCTAGCAGGGAGGCCCTGTGTTATTTATCTAGTTATATATTTATGTGACGTTACAACCAAGACTCGAACAGGTAGCTTGTTCGTTATATTAAATTATTGACAGGCTATTGATTGTGAAAGTACTTGAAAGGAAAGGCGTTCTAGGAAATGTTCTTTAGAATCGGACGGGTTTATTTTTGGTCTGTAGACCGCTGAAAGAAAGGCATTTGACGCCGAATGACTTTCTATCTAGACGTTTAATGACTTCATTCTTCTACTTGATACATATCAGTTTTGAAAAAAACATACGCCAGCATAGTTGATAAGCCAATCTCGTAAAAAAATCTTAGTGTTCAATAACATCTTTAGTTTGTAAATAAAAGAAAAATCGCACTGATTGTACTAACCGCAAACTAAGTGAAGCGAATCATCACTATGTAATCAATTAAAATTACCAAAAACACGATTGGTGTAAGTATGGTCATGCCTTTCGCGCTATCTAGAGCACGGAGCGATTGCAGCAACTGGGGAAGTGTTATCCAACGTTGCTGCCCTTATCATTCACTGCGGGCCATTTTGGTAGCCTTTTATCTTAGTACATTAATAACATGAATATAAGTGTGTTTATAGCACAAACACAAGATTTCTTGGAACCTTTTCACGGTCAAAATTACGCTTGTATGAAGTGCCGCTTATGAATTAATGTATAATTAATTATGTCGGCAATGTACTTTTGCAGTTTTTGATTGATTTGATAGTAAAATTTTATCGTAATTTGAAACTTGAAATAAAAGAATGAAAGCTGGCAATGGTAATTGTACGAGGACTTTCAATAATTAAATTCAAGAAGATATGAGAAATACCCTTACTTGAAATAAAATATTGTTCTGCTATTTGTGAATGTGTTTTTGTTATTATTCAATTTTTGATTGAAATGAAAAAATCAAGAAACCACTTAACGGCGTCAATGTTGGTTATTAGGCTGTATTATCCGTTTTATCGTAGAAATTTGTGGTTCTGATACTTTAATAATTTGGCTCAAGTGTCTTTAACTCAAAAACATCAAAACCGCTGATAGGAAATGCTGCGTGAAAAAATAACACCCCAAAAACTTCGTCATAGTGGATTTTTGTGAAATACAATAAAATGTCGAAAATCTCTAAAACTATTAACTTTTTTTTTAGTGGTGAAAACGACTTGTTTTGGCCACATCTAATACCTCGCAATGGTTGTAGGTCCACTTGCCAGTAATCCTGTAAGTAACTATATTTAGGTATATTTATTGTGTTTAAACAAGAGGCTATATAACCTTCAAACTGTTGTATAATTTGAGTCATTCTACGTACACTTGTACATATATTGAAAAACATTTTGAATTGGAATGTTACTGCGTTGTTATCAAAGAGCTGCAAGGCTGTTTGATACAATCGGAAAAATGATTTCTAGACTCGCAACTATTTATAATTATACACTATCTATATAATAAACTATACACTATCCACGTCTTTATCCCTTAAGGTATAAACGGAGCTTTTAAGGCCAAAAGTCCACTTACAGCGTGATGATGAGCACAGGTGGTAAAGTGAATCAAAATAGTGGCCGAAAAGGAAACCAGCTGGTATATACCACGTTTCCATCTTTTCTAGACCTTACTGCTACCACATCTTCAGATAGAAATACGTTAATTAATACTTTTTTGAGTAAAACAATACTCATGCTCCATCCATTTAGAAACTTTCCTAAAAACCAATTACTTTAATTAGGTTTCCTTTCCAATTGATAAGTAAGGCTGGCGATTGAGGCAAGAAGCGGCGATGAGCAATTTATGATTAGGTACGGTTTATCTATCCTCCTTGACTTTATTGATATGTTGGAGTATTAACTGGTTTACTTTATTGTAAGCGTTATTTATCGTTATTGCGGATTCAGTTAATAAATAACAACGGGCTTATCATCTAGGCTGTCCAACGAAAACTTTTCTTACACCAATATGGAATTTAAGTACTGACAGTAAGGACTTGGTTAATGTTTTTCGATTGTATGTGTGTGTACCTTTATCTATTTCTTTGATATGCTCTGCAGCTGATGTTCTTACAAGGTTGTCTTTCTTTTAGTCTTAATAGACATGATGATTCGAAAAATATTTTGTGGTGTATCAGTTAGATTACCTATTATAAAATATTGTACATATACGTATTTTTCTTTGAGAAACAAAAAAAAGACGAAGACACAGCGAATTTAAAATTTGAATGACGTTACGGCTTTTTTTACATAGCGGTGACGTCACAAGCCCCCACTCTGGAACTTGGATGCTCCGTATCTTGGTGAATTTTTACTTTTTTGGTAAACTGAAAATATAGGTTCATTATTTTTTAATACCAATCCAAAAGATAGACTATAAGAATAATACTTTTCAGACACTATCATCACCCCTATTATGCGAATGTGTTCTTGCAATTGCTATTATAATATTTGATATTAATAATTTCCTCCCTTTGTCAACAGGTAAGGCCGGCCGCAAACGCCGGCTCTCCCAAACGCCACAAGTGGCTGTCCAGCCTAAAGTGCAGAAGCCATCAGTGAAGGTGTCCGCCACGCCCAAACCGCAGCTGGTCGTCAAAGCGCAACCCCAGAAACCCGTCAAAGTCGCCAACATCCAAGTCATCAACCCACAGACTAAAGTCTACTCCAAACCAGTAGAAACGGTCGCCCCGCAAAGAAGAGTCATAAGAGTAGCTCCTATGGCTGGCAACCCGAGATCGATCCTTCTACCCGTAACAATAAAAGACATGAAGGATTTGAAATCAATCAAGATTATTAATGCAGCAGATTTGAAGAACTCTCCTAATATAAAGCTAGCCGCAGCCAACCTTCTTTCGCAGAGCAAGATGCAAGATTTCAAAGTGGAGTCTCGCAATGATTACGAGTACGAGCGGAGCCATTGTGGTGAGTTTCGATGGTAGTTGACACCTAATCGGGGCAATTTAGTTCGTTGATGCAATTGAGAATCTACACGAGTCGCTTTTGTGTTGGTCAATGATCTCTTAATTGTATTTTCGGGACTCTGATTTATCAGATTGTTACTTTGTCTGTGATATCAATTATTATCATCTATAGTCTAAAAAACAAAGTTTAACGTATGTTTTTGTCACCGATACAATGATTTTTCTTAAGCCAAAAATATAAAGCCATTTTATTAGAAATGTAAATTGTAAAAAGTCTTTAGTACAAACAATGAGGCATTAATCATCATAAAATCTTTCGATAACAATCGTATTTTTACGGTCGTTCAATTTATAACGGACCTGATGAGATTTTTAAGTACAAGTAAACAATCTGAGAGGTATGCCAGGTTTTTTTTTCTGTTGGATTGTCGACTTTAAACAAATATGAAATAAAACTTATTTAATTTGAATTTGTGCGGGTACCTATGTATATATATATATATTATATTATCAATTATTTTTATATTTTATTGCATACACTTTGATTATATCATCTGTCATGTCATGATCATTATTAAATTCTCTTTATTTTTAAGATCTGAAATTACTAAAAATCTTATATAATTATACACCGTGAGCCCACTAATGTTCAAGACTAATCTAAAATTAGTTTGCCCAAAAGCGGAAAGTCCGGTTTATTTGGGCGTCTATAGAAATTCTATGATATTGTACGCTAATACGCGAGAGAGCCACGTGTTGTAGAACGTGTACGTCGCCATGCGTGCACGGTTGTGTTGAATTATACTGATGTGACCTTTCGATGTGTTATGAATACCTTGTAGTTAATTTTCATTTCATTGACGACCTCCGTTGCGTAGTGGTCACCCAGAGGTTCCGGGTTGGATCCCCGGTCAGAGCAAGTTGGAAAATGGCCTTTTTCAAATTGTCATGGGTCTTGGATGTTTACTTATATGTATATGTATTTGTTATAAATATTGTATTGTTGAGTTAGTATCTCATAACACAAGTCTCGAACTTACTTTGGGGCTTGCTGGTAATTTGTTCATATATATTTATTTATTTATTCAATAATATTTATGATCATCATCATCATCCGAGCGTATTCCCGGTTGCTTCCTCAGCAGTAACGCTTCAGAGCCCGGGGTCCGCTATCTTACCAAGGAGATTTGACGAGGTTGCTGGTTTTTACACAGAGCGACTGCCGTCTGACCTCCACAACCCAAAGGGCAAATCAGGAAACAATCCTTGGATAGTTTGATGATCAAACGCTAGGTGGCGTTCGGGACCCACAGTTTTACGTGCCTTCCGAAACACGGAATCATCTTTCTTTTCGGATAATCAGGTGATTCAAGCCTGCAATATCCTATCCAGACTGGAAACAACTTTTCACAAAGTATGCTTCCCAGTGGGAATCGAACCCATGACCTCCGGGTCACAAGGCGAACGCCTTGACCACTGGACCACGGAGGCAGTCATATCAATCATACTTATGATACCTACTAAGATAGAGTATTTCATTTCTCACTTCAAAGATGTTCTTAGAAATATTTGCGATACAGTTGGTAGGCAAAACTTAATAACGTGCAGTAGGTAGTTTTTGGCATTCCCTATTACGTAAACTGGATGAAGCTGTTTTAACCTTTGAGCAGAGAGACTTGCAGTATTACGTTTACCGTCGATCGCGAAATACATTTTCCTTCATGAACATTTAACGGGTTACATAAACACTTCTGAGAACAGCCTTCTTACGAAAAAGTTGACGACTTACCGAAATACAATATCATAAAGAAGTTGACACCAGTAAAAAGGTCAACGATTCTTTCTTACGCTATAAACAATACAAAACTCGTTTTGTGTATTTTCGTACCTAGTAGACACACAATTTTTATGACATCATGCTCGATTGGAATCGTATATGTTAATAATTTGGAATGGTCTCTTTTCTGAAATTTGTTTAATAGTTTTTTAACACCCAGACAACATGTTTACGTATACAACAACAAGACAAGACATCATGTTTAAAGTTTAAACGAAACCTCATCTGATTTGCAGCATGGTGACTCATAAATCATTATAAAAATATAAGTATGTTTGTTTGTCTGCCTCTGCATTGCTTGTCTAAACGATGCAGCTGTCCTTTCTCTTATAGGTGGAGTTAAGTCCCATAGGACATCAAAAAGGTTGTCAGTTGTTATTGTTAACTCCTCGTCCTGAAAGGCCCATTTATTAATTTATTCTTTATTGTTCAAACACAAATTCTATTGAACAATAGGTGAACTTAACGCTAACAGTGTTGTCTACCAGTCAAAGTTTGGGTTATACAAATGGTCTAAATGTGGGTTGCAAGATAAAAGTATAGTACATAAAAAAAAAAAACGATGAATACAATAATATAATATAGATTTACAATTCCCATTTACACAGTGCAAGTTTCTTGTATGTTGCATAAAAATAAATTGAAACGTCAACCATACAAACCATTTAATAATTCAATTAAATTTTATGCAACAGGCTAGAATATTACCTTAACTCTACATGCGTTTTCAGACGATTCTGGAAGCGACCGCAGCGATGACGACGACACCGACCAGAGAGAAGTGAACGACGGTCGCAACGGCTATCCCCGTCTCGTTCTCACAGCCGAGGAGAGGCGGCTGCTGGCGAAAGAAGGCATCACACTCCCCACCAGCTACCCCCTCACCAAGCATGAAGAGCGGGAACTAAAGAGGATCAGGCGCAAGATCAGGAATAAGATCTCCGCGCAGGATTCGAGGAAGAGGAAGAAGGAATATGTTGACGGGCTTGAAGACAGGTGAGTTTACTTTTAACTATGTCTTATTATTTATAACAAAGGAGAAGGTTTTGCCCAACTATGGAACCTAAATGGCTAAATAAAAATACAATTAGTGAAAGCGTAGGTCACTCAACAAGGTGGTCATACGACTTTTCCAATGTAGCTGGAAAACGCTGGATGCAGGCCGCTGTATCTCGGTCATTTTGGAAATCTTTAAGAGCAATGTACGTCATGCCGCTGAAATATTGATATAGTGCTCATTAGTGAACACAACTGTAAAAGTTTATATCACAAAAAAAGCACAAAATTAAAAAAAAAAAAAAAAATTAAGTTTAAAGTAACGACACGATACGAACAAACGATAAACCAGGATCAATGGCTTCCTCTTAAAGCCTTCCGTAGCGCAAAGGAGTTCGAGATATTGCAAGTCGTATTCCCGACGCCCCTTGCGGTGCACGAAGGTTATCAAAGCACACGCACTATAGTGCTTCGCTATAAAATGAGCTATCGGCGTTTCTTCTCAGCAATGGTCACTTCGAAACGCTGAGTTTGTCTCCTTTCTATTGAATTACATTACAAATCTTAAAATGTGTTACTAAACATATTCTTATTAAAATTGAAAAATTTGTTACATACTTGATTTATTTGAAAAATAACTACATTTAAAAAGGCATAAAGTGTGAATTTTTATTTAGCCACGCCTCATAGTGTATAAAAGGTCGAATTAGTCATGGAGTATGTACTTACCTAACCTTTATTGTATTGTAACTTACAAGCGGCTTCCATAGCTGTAAATTATGCACATAAGATGTAGCTGAAGAAATTCTCTAAGATATGCGTATTAAGAGGCTTTTTACATTTGGTTGGCTGTCTCGCTCGCACAATCTAACATTTTTAAAGATTATTAAAAAATGTAACTCATTTGAAGAAAAGTGTTTCATAAACTTTTTAATATATTATATGTTAGATATTGTAGATATGTAGTGGCGAAATATCGCCTTAGGCTTACATTTTCGTCTAGCGTTGGCGATAAAAAAAATCGTTTTTAAACGCTCAATAAATTTATGTAAAAAGTAGGGCAAATAAAGTAATTGTTCCGGTAGAAAAAAGAAAACTTTAATTTCTAAAAAAAATCGAACTACTTTGTTTTAAGTTTTCTCGAAAACTATGAGGAATTGCCACACGGGAGTTTTTGCTTATCATTTAGAATAACGAAACTAGTCACATTCTGAGCTTTGTTCGAAATGTCAGGTCCGAAGGGTTTTTGGAACAGTGTGTATCGTTTCAAAGGGCTTAAGATTGACTCAATCCTTGCTTAAGTATAGATTTAATAGCTTAAATAAATTTAAAAATCAGAATAAACTTCTTCAAAAACAATATTGACTCAAATTTGAAAGAATTAAATTTCTATATATTTTTTTGCTCAATACAAGATTGTAACTGATTATTAGTTACAATTCCCATCTATCGAATAAAACCATCATAACATAGTACATAGAAGTCCATCAAGGTTTTTAGAACAAATCGATTTATGGAAAATATAAGAAAAATGTATTCAATGTAACCGGCATCTAGGTTTTTGTCCTCAATTTTTCACCCAATATCACCACAAATATTAGCCTTTATTCAACCAATACAGCACGGTACTTACTTATTTCCAAAAAGATTTCATTGTTGCTTCGATTGCATAACAAACATATTATATGTTAACAAAGAGGAAAAGTTTTAGTTTTATTCTTTGCTTTTGGTATTTTTCTTTTTTTAAAGTTTAGTACTTGTATGAAACAGATAATATACTAACTTGACATATTCATACGACTTATTGCTTTATTCAGCACATAATGAAAATGTTAGACATGGCAACTTTTTTATTTCCACGGACAAAAAACGGCTGAAAATAATTCAGCCCAGTTCCTCGATGGTATAAGATGCTTGTTTCTTCACGAACCTTTGAGTTTCATCATATTTGTTTACTTCCACTTCCACGTTTCCAAATACACGTATCCACCGATGCTATCGGTCCACGTGGTCGCGACAGCGTCAGCGGTTTCTAAACATTGCATCTTTTATGAACTGACTCATATATTTTCTGCTATGCCCGTCGCCTATGCGTCATACCTTTGACCTGTTTTTAGGCAGTGTCCGCTATTTTAGACTAATATATTTTAACATACCCGCTGATTCAATCACTTGCAATGTTGTTGTTTTATTTATGATTTTGATTTTTCATGCTTGTCTAGGAGAAAAAAAAACTTAAAATATACCGGCTGCTTGTCTTCACGCGTAGGTACAAGCCGATCGAGGGGATGGGGAATATGCAAATCACGTTAATAGGCGGCTAGCAACCCTTTTTACCTGCTCACCCACCTTCACGTTAAAAGTGGCCTTCGGGCCTTTTGGCCTTACCTGAATCCGACAGCCCATAAAACTCTGGCTGAAGTGTGTGTATAAATACAATCGATCATCATCTTTTACAGAAATAACTTTTACAGTTAATTAGGTTGTAAATAAAACAATGAACTTTATTTTCCCTGAGCAGTTAAATTGGTACCATGTATTAAGTACCTACTTAAATAATGTATTATACGAATTATGAAAATGACTTGATGACGCATTTACGTATTGTGCTTATTACTGTATAATTTGTCGTCGGTTGCTAAATTCATACCGACTCGACATTTAGGTAAACTACTTACATTAAGATCTATTTAAGTAAATTAAGAAGGGGATGCAGAAAGTTTATTTTTTGAAAGAAAGGCAGTTTTATAAATAACGCGAAGCTAAGCTAACTTTTAAACATAATAATAAATAAAGTAGATAACTAAAAACGACCAGAGTTCAGAAAAAAACGAATTACAGTATTAACGAAATTAAGTATAAAAATTCACCACTGAAATCACGAAATTGCTGGCTAATTTGTTTTGAATCGTTTAACTGCAACAATGGTTACGAAATGCAATAACATTTCCTGATAGAGGTTTTCTTTATATCAACGAAGTATTCCTTATATAGAGGAGGACGATTTGAAATTTTCAATAAGATGTTTTCCATTTATGTTAGGTACTTTATGGTGGAATTGTGAAATCAGTTATCTGATCACTAAAACCGACACTGCTGTACAACAGCTATACTACAAGAAAATACTACGATCCGTAAAGTACTATCGCCACGTAGAATTTTTACTTTTCAAACTCACAACCCACTCTCTTGTAGCGCTTTTTTAAAAAACGTACTGTCACATTTCGCATGGTCCCCTCCATTGCGTGACGTAATTGACGGAAGCTAATGCAACGTTTTGCTTGCAGGGTCAAACAGTGCACAGCGGAGAACCAGACGCTCATCAGGCGGATCAAGATCCTGCAGTCACAGAACCAGTCTCTCACTGCGCAGCTGAAGCGACTACAGGTAACATTTCTATCTAATTATAGTGTTATGTTTGTTTTTCGTGTGTTTTTTTGCTTGTTTAACCCTCTCCATGCGGGGCCATAAATTCAATTGCGCCTTCTCTATAATTAAATTTAAAAAAATCATTTATTTGTATCACTTCATAATTGCGTTTTTTTATTCATAATAGCTTGTTGTTGACATCAGATCATTTACTAACAACTAAGTTAACTGCCACCTCCTAAGCGCAAGTACAGAAGAAGCGGTAACAAACTGTACTGCAGCATTTTCTCCAAAAACGTCAACTATTTTAGATTAAACAGTATCACGCCAGCTTCATGTAAAATGGCTAGAAGTAAACATATTAAAAGTTATAAAATAAACAATATTTTAACACTTTCATAGACTAAACAGTTTTAAAACTTAGAACACTGGCAACATAATTTATATACCTAAATAATAATACGTATTATTCCACCGTATTACGTAAGTTTGTTATGGGTTTTATTTACCATCGAGCCATCTTTCTCATTGTACTCGTCGTTTATAGTAAAGATTTAATCTTAGCGGAATAATACGCCCTCCGATTGGTCAACGATTTAAGATTAAACGTAATATCACGCCAGCTGGAAAGGGTAATATAGCCAATACTCCGGTCAGATATTTCAAGCTGCCCAAAGACATCCGACATAGCCTGACAACTGCCATACAATGTGATCTCGCGAAGCACAGGCTTCGGAGGGTACATTGTATGGCAGACGTATAAAAAAAATTCGAGTAGCTCCGTAGCTGCTCGAGAATGCTTTACTTGTAGTCACTTGTGGTCACTCATTCAAGTGCGGACCACTCCAGGTGTCGCTTAACTTGCGAAAGCGCTAGTAATGCGTACTACCGCTGAGCCAGCGAGTTCCTGACATTACTTTCTATAGTACTCAAGTGGTTACAATGAGTTAAATTTCATGCTGGTTCTAAGGGAAAAGGAAATAATTTAGAATGTTCGAGCTACATCTCTTCCCGCGCATATCGTAATAGGCGATCAACGGAATAGACTCAAATAGAATGAACAATTAGGCTAGCAGCACATCAATATTTTGATCCCTTTTAAGGTTTCTGTAGTAAACAAGGAACCCTTAAAATTTCGCCATTTCTGTCTGTCTGTGTGTCCGGGGTTCTATTCAGAGACTATTAGTACTATAGTCCATTTGCTTAGGTATTTAAAAGAATGTAAACAATTTTGACATGTTTTTTATCGAAGTATACACTTTATAAATCAATACCTTCGCAAATTACAAATTATTTATTTTATAAATTACATATTTATTTATTTTTTTAGTTTACATTCTCTTAAATACCTAAACAAATGGATTATAGAAAGCTGTTATTTCATGAATGTCGAAAAAGTGGTAAATTAAAACTTGAATTTTTTGGCTTAGCTCCATACATGTACTCGTAAAGGTGTAGTCAATTTTTTATTGAATGTTTTCTATATATGTATTTTTTTATAAAATATAGTATCGTTGAGTTAGTTTCCCATAACACCGTCTCGAACTTACTTTAGGGCTAGCTCAATCAGTGTTATTTGTCGCTATATATTTATATATTTATTTTTATCTTGACTAACCCTTCGTGTGGGATATCGTTAAATAGGTCTTAAATATTGTAAGCTAGTGAACACCATTTGTCGATTTAGGGATCCGTTTCTGAAATATTTGGTTTGCAAATTTTTGTTAGAGTCAAGTGTCCCCCCACTCTATCATCTGCTAAACGGTTGTATATATGTGAAAAAGGTTCGCGGTAGTAGTATTAACGGGAAGTTTAGAGGAAAACTACCGGAGCTAAGTAGGGTTTACAAATTGACTGGCCAACTTAGCCCGTTATTATTCCACCTAATATATGTGTAAGAAGGGAACAATTCAATGCACGCATATGTAGGTCCATTAAGAAATAGAATAAATTTGCTATTGTATGTCTGAAAATGCATATAAGTAGTTATTTCTAGTTACATACTTGCAGTGTTTTTGTGTCTCGTGGTTGAGAGTTACGCGAGATATTCAATACGAATGTTTTTCTTTACATTTGTTGCGAATAGATCTGTGATCGCTAAATACGCAAACAGTTATGCAACGATGATTTTATGTAAATAAAGTAGAAGTTAGTTGCTATG
This sequence comes from Acrobasis suavella, assembly GCA_943193695.1. Classification (NCBI taxonomy): domain Eukaryota; kingdom Metazoa; phylum Arthropoda; class Insecta; order Lepidoptera; family Pyralidae; genus Acrobasis; species Acrobasis suavella. The sequence continues at coordinate 14,141,450 of OW971942.1, forward strand.
TCATGAACATTATTATACCTAAATAGGTGGCTATTTGTGCAAAGCCACGTCACGCTAAGTTATGATTAGTCACAGTTGAGCCCAAACAGAATGCAATCAGCGAGCTGACATACAATGCGCCGGAGCAGCATCACTTTTTAATGATCTTATACAAACTCTTGAATAGTAGTTGCTATTTAGCTGGTTTTGTAACGTTAAAAATGCACTTTCTTGAATGTGCGTAGAATACACGACACGAAGTAATAAAAAGTGTATTTATAAAGAAATAAATAATAATATTGAACTTTATTATAAAAATGTTACAGCCTTTTCTACCGGTCAACCTACAGGTGGTGCTGATAGGAGCAAAAAAATTGTACATAAAGGCGGTCGGATTCAATTCATTGCTTTGTATGCAATCTCAATGCAAAAATAAAGTCAGTTTAGTGAAGACGTGCATCTTATTTATTTAAATTTTCTACACCCGCTCCATTCGATATTGAACCTTCATCAAACAGAGGCTTTGATAATAATTAAAAATCCGGCAATCCCATTCCTGCCAAGGCATGTATAGTGCTTTTCTCAATAAATGTGATATACTTATCTCAATGAACTTATAGAAATAACTAACAATGCAAATATTTACCGAAACAATTAATGTTTACTGCAAAGAGCATATAATTAATACATGCGTGGTTTGAAAGATGAAAAAAACTGGATTACCGCGTTTTTAGTGTAAAAGAAACATAGCCTATAATAGCCCAGTTATATTATAAGCAAAAAAATTAATGCCGTAGATTAATGTTTTTTTCTCTCGCAACGAAAATGCATATTTTCGTGTGATTTTGTACAAACATTTAAAAAAAATTCTGGTCGTGTTCATATAAATGCTCGAAACGTGCATTTTTTTATAATGTGGTAGCAAGCAATTGGCTGTAAGACAGGTGATGAAATTAAATTTAAATTGTCTTTGCGAAATTTAAAACAAAACTGTCACTTGAAACGTAAAGGCGCCTTTTTCTTGTCATTCTGCATACACTTCTTGTGTTGTTGTTTTGATCAAAGGCCAGGAATGAATTTTTATACTATTTTCCTGGCCTAGGCCGGTAATGCATGTGTCTAAAATTACAAACTTTCGTATCTTGTTTTTTTTTCTTTCAATAATGCCCACATTTCCGAACATATTTGAGAAGAAGATTATTATACAATATGTGACAAAAACCCTGACCGATCCTTGTAGGAGCAACTCGGACCGTTAATATGAACAACTTTTCCTATGGGACCAATGCTTAAAACTCGAAAAAAAATCGAGATTTTCAGATAAAAGTGTTCAGCTTGCCCGGCAATTTCTATGTATTAATTGAACCCATAGGAAAACTTGTTCATATTGACGGTCGAGTGGCTCCTAAAAGAATCGGACAGGGTTTTTGTTACATATTATATTGGGAAGGAGTATTTCTAATGGGATATGGTCGTCCGTTGCAGAACGTGCTGACGGGCGTGTCGTCGGGCCCGAGCGGCAAGTCTGCGCAGCCGGCCACGTGCCTGCTGGTGCTGCTGCTGTCGGTGGCGCTGGTGGCGCTGCCGTCGGTGCGCGACGAGCTGCGCGCGCCGCGCGCGCCGCACGCCGCGCACCACTCCCGCGCCGCCACGCGCGCCCTGCTCTCCGCCACCAACAGTAAGCCTGCCTTCTATTCTTGACGTCTGACACTTTTTGCCGCCCCCAGTACCATTTGATTACTCTAGAATAGTTTAACCCTTAAATGCATGAATTTTCCGATTTTCATAAAACATGGGAAAAATTTAAAAAAAATATTTGCTTTGTTTTATGGCTAAAATTTAAAAATATCCAGAATTTAAAAAAAATAAAAAATAATTTAATATATAATAACTAGCTGACCCGGCAAACGTTGTTTTGCCAAAATTGAGGATTGTATGTATTTTTGTATGTTGTATCATAAAAAAATAGAAATTAAAAATTTTGTCTAAAAAATAAAAAATAAAAATTTAGGGGTGGACTACCCCTAACAGTTACGGGGATGAAAAATAGATGTTGGCCGATTCTCATAGATACCGGATAAGCACAAAAAATTTCATCAAAATCGGTCAAGCCGTTTCGGAGGAGTATGGCAACTAAAACTGTGACACGAGAATTTTATATATTAGATTTAAATAAATAAAATAATTTTACAATTTCATTTATTCGTGAATTATTCATGAATTATTAAAATATGTTTAATTTTCTATTTTATGCAATTTATTTTCTATCAGTCTGACCATTTAAAGTGTATTAAATGTATTTTTTTAAATGAATCTGTATTTTGACCTTATGGTTCGTTGTCGCGAGAATGTTGACTTGGCACGGGCAAAAAAAAAGTAATAAATATCTATAAAACAGTGACCTTTTTGTTTTTTATATACCAAAAGGAACTTACAATTGATCATAAAACATTTTAAAAAAAATATTAAAAGTAATAAAAATCTTATTGCAGTATGATGTCACTGTGCATTTAAGGGTTAAGAACGACCATTCTGTGGATAATTCTATCTCTTTCTGTTGATGTAGTAAACGCGACAAAATATATAAATAGACGGATAAGACACAAACAACTCGTGCAACGTCAAAATAACTGCACTCCTAAAGCGCGTTGACGTCGGGCGGCGGCAGGAGAAATTAGATTAAAATTAAATTTAAATTAAGAAAAAATGCCGTTTAGCGAAGGAAATATGAGCACCTCGAGACGAACTATATTTTTGTGCCCTTCGCGGTTGAGACAATGGGTCCGTGGGGCCCAGAAGCAAGAACCCTGGTGACTGAGATTTCAGCGCGCCTCCGGGAGGTTACGGGTGATCCAAGGGTAGCAGTGCAGAGAGGCAATGCTGCTAGCTTACTGGGCACCCTGCCTCGCGGCGACGCGTTGGAATCTCTATTTTATTTGTAAATTTTGTATATTTTTTATTAATAATTGTATTTGAAATGTATTTTTATAATGAAATAAAGAAAAATGCCAGAAAATGTAAACTATGTGGCTATCTAGTTTTAAGAGGTAGCCAAATCGTTTAAATTGTTACGGTAATTTTTCTCCATTTCGCTTGGTCTTTTTCTTAGAATTTTTGGGTGACCATTAACTTTCATATCACAGGACCGCAGCAGTGCCAGTCTCATCCAGTGGGCTGTCATACTGAACTCCGAGTTTTAAAATATCGATGTATGGAACTTCGAAAGTTTCTGTATGGCACTTCGAAATTTGCTATGAAAAAACTTTCGAAGTTCCGTACATGGATATTTTATGCTTTCCCGCCAGACCTCACTTCCTATTTCAGTAACCTCAAATAACTTTTTCAGAGATAGCGCTGGACGAGACAGTGATAGATGATGGTGAGTTCAACATGGAGGAGCTCATCACATTCAACCGCCCACACTCGGACCACGACTACCAGGTCGTCAAGAACCTTGACACGCAGAAGGCCCTGCCGGGAGGCTACGTCGATCTCCCCATAGACGAAGACTGGCCGCCCAACTTGAAGAAACGTATGAAAAAGCTGGAATTTGACTTTGAAAACGGCAAAGATTACCTACCGCCAATCGTCAAGGAGGAAAACTACGAAAACTTCTACAAAATAGAGAAAGCGCACGACGAGGACAATGATTACATCATGGACGACAACGCATTTCTAAGCAACACTCTGCTCTCGACCGGCAGGAAACTAGGAGAACTACTCGACGTACTTCCGCCGATTCCCGTGAAAAATGAAGACATCCTCATCGAAGAGATCTCAGACTACGATACGCGGAACATCACTGAAGTTAAGAGCTTCGTCGTCAACGGATCCCTCAACGAATTCTAATTCTATTGCAAGTTCTATATTTTTTTAAATCCACTTTATTTTCTTGTTACATTTCCTTTTCAGATGACTATTTTATTATTATTTACAAATTACTATTTTTTAACGTAAGTTGCAATGAAATTATTCCTTCAATTAGTTTAGCGATGCACGTATTCCAATGGTCAACTTATAGATTTTTTGGAGTATAGGCCTATTATATGTAGAAGCGATTTTATATTATATGTGTAGGTACTTTATTTAGTGAGATCGAGAAGTATGCTTTATATGTAGTTTTAAGTATTGTTTCAAGGAGACTTATGTCTAATACGAATGCATGGTATTTATTTGAGACTTCAAAATTAATATATAATTAATGAGATACATTTATTTTACAAATTGTGCTTTGTTATACAATTTAGATAAGTTAATATTTAAGCATTTTCACGTTACGACTTGGTGCAATTATGTGTAAGTACTGATTTTGTTCAGTGTGGTTGTTTTTAAGGTTTAAATTGTAAACGTTAGTTCTCGTTCCTTCTACCTACTTAGATTCCGTTTTGAATGTTTCGGGGACGTTGAACTGTACGGATGTTAGTTCGAATAAACTGTGTAAGTCATGCATTTGTTTTTTAATCAAAATACCCTATACCATCGTACACAGCTAATGTTATTGTTTTTGTTTTCCTACAGTTAGTCTTAACTAAAACAATGTTAATGTTTTAGTTAGACTTAGTGTAGGAAAAATGTTACAACGTATGAAGACTTGATCAAAACAAGACTGGCTTATTAGTGAAAAAAGAACGCGATGCCAAAACGCGTACCATAGATAGAATACCAGTAAAAAATGAAAAACTTCATAATATATTCTAACCTGATTCCCCGACCGGTCCCTTGGGGAAAATGGACACAGACGAACTTCAACCTTATTACATTAACATAAAGTTTCAGTTTATCAGGCAATTTTTGACATTTGCGTATAGAAATGTGATTGTATAGTGTTTATCTTGCTCGAAACATATCATACCTTTTACCAGCCTTTCGTAGCACCTTGATTTATGTGCGATAATCTAAAGGAATTATATTAAGTCTAGAATGCCTACAATATAAGGAAAGCCGTTCCCAAAAGATAAGTACCTAGTTATGGTGTCTTTTCTACTTTATTGCACTGACAGTTTGCGGGAAAGGGATGCCTCTGACCTTTTGTGGTATATTTTTGGGGAATGTTAGGTAATTTAAACATCAGCATTATGTAAATATAAACTTAAAGTACGTGTCAAATTTTAATTTTCTATTATTATTTTTTTGGTAGGTATTATTACTCGTAGTCATTCTAAATTTTATTATAATTTCTTTGCTATAACCATAAAGGTTGGGCTTAGTTGGCAGCACGTTCTATGCTGCTATCCTTTTCTTTCGCTCAGAACCTTAATTTGTCAGAGTGAGAGAGAGTGACGGACGCATCAGCATCGGCGGTTCTGCGCGATAGAAAAGGATAGCATCATAAAAAAAAATCTGTTCAGTGATTTCAGATATACGGCTTTCAGATATAGAAGGGCCTTATCATACTAGTAAATTGCGAGCGGCTTCGCGGCGGAGCAAGCTTGCAACGCGCGCAACGTTGCTGCGAATAGCAACGTCGACGCCATTTTGTTATTCTCGTACAAATAGTAGCGCCGTATATTACTTTGGAACTAGCTCAATTTGTGTGATTTGTCCGTATATATTTATTTATTTATGAGAATCAATCGGAATCCATTTTATTATTGAGTGTCCTTTACGTCGTAAAGTCGCTGCAAACGAGCGACGAAAACGTTGAGTATTCTCCACGCGGACGCAACGTCTTGTTTTGCAGCCGTCACGTGTTCGCGACGCTTTCCCTGCGCGCCCGCTCTGCCGCGAAGCCGCTCGCAATCCGTTAGTATGATAAGGCCCTAAAGGAAAGATGTTTATCTCACTCTAACTCTTAACACATCTATCCCTTTTACGTAGCACTTTGGGAATGACAAAACACTCGTGTTGACAGCCGAGCGTTACAAAAACTAACTGATAAGCACATCTAAAATGTAAAAATTAGTTCATAATTGACTGATTTTCACATAGAATTATAATCCATATTTTCGTGTGTAATTAGTCAAAATTATAAAAATAAACGTCAGTTCACACAATAGATTGGGGTCGTAATCGTGACTAGCCGCAGTCGTTAGCCATTCTCTTTCAACATGCCAGGCATTGATGAGTAACCATTTACGGTTCACTCGTATTTGAGATTTCACTAAAGTTGAAAAGGTAATCAATAATCATGTCTTGGTCCAATAAGAGGTATTTTTACTTGAAGACGCGTACATATAAAATCAGAAACATAGTGATCATCGTTTTGTTTATAGTTCGTAGCATGGACGAACGTTGTAGTTCTACACCTTCTGGTATTGAAAAATGGAGCGTAGTGCTAGCTTAGGTCTGCTTTGTCATTCGTACTTTTATAAATGCCTCAACTTTTAACATACTGCACATTAACAAACGACCATTTCCTAATAATATCCCCAAGCTTTTCATATTTCATAGATACTATAATTTTTCAAAACTAAAAACCGACTTCACCTCCAAACGGCACGACTGATTTTGATAAAATGTCTATGGGACCACCTGACAAGTACTATACACTTAAAAAAAAAAGAATTTTCCGAATTGGGCCAGGCGTCTTTGAATAATCGGTGAACATACATAAAAATTAAATAAAAGATCATGACGAATTAATAACTTCCTCCTTTTTGGAAATCGGCTAAAAACATTGTTTCTCGGTAGAGTACTATGTAGTCGTTAAAATGTAAACTGACCTAACTCAACAAAAAACAATGAAAGAATAAAACCGGTATCTTATAATAAGCTTTATTTAATTATGAGTTAACAAATATTTTCCATTTCTGAAAGGTTGTGACCTTAACTGAATATAAGTCAAATTGCGTTTGCAAAAATTTACCATAAATCTTACAGAAAAAAATAAACACTGAGAGTTTTTCTATGAATATTAATATTTATTTATACTTACAATAAGAATTCATTCCTGTTTGAAAAGCATCATGTATTATAATACATAAAGTTAATAACTATACTTCAAAAATCTTCCCCGTGCGTTCACAAGCCCTCCGACTGAACATGACTTACTTAGTAAGCGAATTTTAATAAAATTATATAATTTAAATTAACTACAGAGTAGAGAACCTCGAGAGCCGTGCGACGTCGCGAGCCGCCACCAGGCACGCGTCTACTTGCAAACTTTGCAATAAATATAACATTCCTAGGCGAATTATAAAAACAAAATAAAATGTGCTTTACAACGTTTATCGTGAATGATATCTAGAAGATAAAGTAAACACAGATGCATCCTTCGTTCTTTCGTTAAAATTATTTCGTAATTCTTTTTGTAGATATATAATCAGAAGAGCATCAATTCAATTCGCTAAGTACAGTTTTACAAAGATAACATTTTTTTTAAGAGACAAATAATTCCTTCTGAATAAATCATGTCGATTACACGATCTGTGCGTACTTTGCCCTTTAGATAATAAAATACTATAATTTACATGAATACGCGCGGCGACTCGTCCGTCCGTGGCCACAGAACTCACGGATCACACTTTGACTTTGAATTCTCAATATCCAATCTAATTTGATTATTCTATCTAGCAAATAGAAAGTAACAATTAGGTACAACTATGGTACGAGGGGGGGTCAAAAAGTTCGCGGAACGGAGGGGAAGGGGGGTGAAATAAAATACTGTACTATTTTTCTTTTTCAATATATTCCCCCTTAAGTCGAATACATTTTTCAGATCTCTCTATTAACTTATTAATACCGTCGAAAAAAAATGATTTGTCTTTGTCCTCAAAATAGGCCGAAATCGCCGACTTGACTTCTTCATCATCGGAAAATTTCTTCCCCCGAAGCTCTTTTTTTAATTTGGGAAATAAAAAATAATCACAGGGGGCTAAGTCTGGACTATAGGGAGGATGGTTTAACATTTCGAAGCCACAGTGATGAAGGGCAGCCATCGCAACGCGGCTCTTGTGTACCGGTGCGTTGTCATGCAAAAGCAGCACACCCTTTGTCAACTTTCCCCGCCTTTTCTCCTTGATTGCTTCTTTTAATTGTCTTAGTAGATTAGCGTAGTATTCTCCCGTTATAGAAACACCCTTATCTTTATAATCTATTAATAAAATACCCTCTGTATCCCAAAAAACAGTTGCCATGATTTTTCCAGCCGATTGTGACACCCTGTATTTCTTAGGGGGGGGCTGACCCTTTTTATGCCACTGCATAGACTCTTGCTTCGACTCAGGCTCATAATGATGAACCCAAGTTTCATCTGCAGTAACAAGTCTTGCAAAAATTCCTTCCTTGTCGGCGCTACAGAGGTCTAAAAACTCCTTTGAATACTCGACGCGCAGCTGTTTCTGTGGTGGTGTGAGCATTCTTGGCACCCATCTTGCGCTGACTTTTGACATCCCAAGATTGTCGTGTAGAATATTTAAAATGGTTGTAGGTGATACTCCAACCATTTCTGCAAGTTGTTTCTTCTTCAAACGAGTATCCTCCAGTATAAGATTCTCCACTTTTTCAACGATGTTTGAGGTGGTGGCCTCAATCGGCCGTCCTGAGCGAGGGTCGTCTTCAAGAGACTCTCTGCCTTGCTTGAAAAGGCTATTCCACTTGTACACCATGGTTTTCCCAGGGCAAGAGTCCCCGTATACTGATAACATTTCTTCCAAAATTTTCTGAGGTGGTTTTCCTTGCTTAGTGAGGAACTTTATGACGGCACGAAACTCGATTTTTTCCATGTTCAAGTTTTTCTTCCGGATTCACTTGTTTGATCGACGACAGGTCAAAGGTTATTGACACAATCAGGTTCAAACTTGGCATATATACTCACAAAGAGTTGCTCATTAGTTACTACCTGCGGCAGGTCCCCCACCCCCCGCTATCCCCTCCATTCCGCGAACTTTTTGACCCCCCCTCGTATTAGTCGTGTATTAAGACTTACATGTTTATTACATTCGATTATACTGCAATGATTGTACAATAACTATTAACGATCCTTTTTAACGAGGAAAACACGTAAATTATCCACAATAATTTATCAAAAAATTATTCAGGAGTCTTTTACATATCGACAATATTTTACTCGCATTAACTAAGTATTTTTTTTCTTTAAAAATATGAAAACGACACAACAAGATGTTTTTGCCATAAAACACTTCATACTTAGCCAAAATGAGTAACTCCTCATGCTGGGATACAATTTTGTGATGACTACATTATCTGTGACTAATCCGAAATACCTTAAAAATGCCAATGCTATCAGCACAATGCACTATCTGTCCTATAATTCTTCAACACTGAACTTTTGTTTTTTTAATCCTTAGTACGATTTCCAAACACGTAAGTTACGGTTTACAGATCAAATTTGAACGTTATCTGGACGAAAAGGACCCCAAATATGGAAGAGAGTAAATGTTCAAGATAAAACATCTTCACTATAACAAAATAAGCAAGAGATGTTTGTGCTTTCGTCAGCCGGGAAATTATCCGACTAGATTTTGTACAATTTTATGGTATCCGTTATATTATAGAAGATGGAATAAATAAATCGACAGCAACGCAATCTGCTTCCACTCCACAATACACATGGTACTTCTCCAGATAACATCAAACTTTCCATCCTGTGTATAACCAAATTCAAAATTAACCGTAGCATTAGGCTGATTAGAACGGCACCTACATAATCTTACTCCTACGCAAATCACGCTTGTCGAATTCTTGCCGCCAGTCCAAGCAAAAATATACAAATGTTTTCTAAGCTGTACAATTTATACACCATCAATGTAGCGCCCTTTTGTATTGTGCCAACGGTCAGCTACAAGTAAACCACTTGAGACTACTATACCTTAAGAATGAACGGGATAACAGGAAAGCAAATGCGGGTGATCGGGTGAGGCGAAGCGGGGGCGCGAATGTCAAGATAAGTCAGCTGCCTTCGTAGCATGACACCCGCGACAAGTGTTTTCCGAGCGCTATAGTCTGTCACTATCCCGCTCTCCGCACTAATAACGAGCGAGAAGGCACTATTCCATCGGGCGATATTAACTGGGTTTATCAACAATGCCGTGCTACGAGGGCTGGAGTGATCTTGACACTCGAGTCCCCGTTACCCCTCGGATTCCTCAGGCAAGGTCTCACTACAGTTTTTAACTATAGCCGCAACCGACACAGGCGCGCGTTCCGATGTATTCTTTACTCAGTCTATTCGCAATCCGATTCCAATCCCAACAAGAACTCGAAGACCGGGCCGCCGAGAGCACTACAACAAATGACTAAACAATTCTTTGCGTACGAAATACACGTAATACTTTGGAATGACTGTTCTCTGGCGGCCCCGGTCGCTATCTAAACGTCACCGTCGTAAGTCAACCACAAGTAAAATGACGTAAAACGTAAAAGAATCATTGTTGACCGATATAACTGTTCGCAGAAAAAGTCGGCGAAACGTGATATCGGCCAAGTGATTATACGTAATGACGCACAAATAAAGCGAATAGCAATAATATGAAATTGACATGAGCCCAGCCATTTTTGTACACAAGGTGAAATGTTTCATTCAGTCTTGTAGGATACAGAAGTCAGTTCATTCGGACTCGACGGGAACACCGATCGGAACAAATTTAACACTTTTGTAATAATTCTTTATATAAATTATTGCACGCTACATAAATATTTATATTTATTAATGCGATTAACGATCACTCGCGTACAGATGTTCGCCATAAAAACATGTACATCGGGTAAGGGATAGTATAGTCGACACTGGCTAAAACGGTCACTTTCAACTTTTTGACTATTTTAGATTTCGTGAAAATTTCTCTCAATAATTAGAAGTTAAATCAATCTTTCTTTTTATTTTAGGAACTAACAAAAAACCCTTTGAAATAAACTTACATAATGAAAATGCCAACTATTAAGACAGTGCCAACCATCCTCCTTTGCCCCACTTTAAAATAATGCAACTTTACATCTACAATTTCTTATTGCGTGAAATCGCCAGTTGTTATCTCATATTATTTTAAAACTATGATAATATATGCATAAATAAAGATAGGAAATGTGGCGCCACTGTAGGAACGAGGCCAATTTAAATAATAATTATCATTCACAAATCGAACTTAGTACAGAATGACTACATAAAGTTAAAACCTAGAATATGCATACAATAGACGTGTGGGATACTGCGGGACTTAAATTGACACCGGAACATAGGTTTCTAGAGTAGTTCCAAGAGAAAAATAATCTATGTAAAACTTTTATTTGTAAAATAAAACGGTTTATAATAATCAGATTTCATTTATCCGATTTCACTGAAAAATCTATGTCCACAAAAATATTATTAGTAAGTATCCAGTTTAGGTCATAGGAAACTACTAAATATTTGTGTAAATATTGCCTCTGATTAACCAAGGTAAAGGTATGTACCATATTATACAATAAGTTAATTTTTAAATACTTACCAAATTATGCACACGGAAAATGTTAACAGAAAATACATAAAAGTTGTACAAAGGCACTACTTATCTCAAAGGATATCTCTTGCAGTAGGCCTGTGAGATGTTATTATAAAAATCCATCTTTATCACATCATCAGGATAGTAGCAAGTGGAGATCCATAGTCTCTGACCCCCATGGAAAACAGGCATGATAATATGTATCCAATCACAACCAACAGAAAAGCCCCGGATATCCCACGCGCCCCGTGAAGTACTATTCAGCAACACACCTTATTACATGTCACAAAGTTTCGTGTTATGGTAAATCATTCTTATAAACAAAACTCGTAGTATACCACTCATTCACAGTAAACTGATCAGGGACGTACAAAAATAACACCTCATCAATAAATGGGACAAAGCTTTACGCAGCTACTAAATATTTTAAAACTACGGTTTTATGATATTTGTCGATTCTGTGCCTCAAGTCTGTAAATCTAAAATCAAGCAAAGAATTGCTGATCTTATATATTTTTTTTATAGGAACAAAGCGTTGTTTGTCTTTAGATTTAAAGATCTGGGTTAGAATCGAGAGCTAGTATGGATTAAAATCAGCACAGACTGACATAGAGGTGATTACGTAACATTTACGACATATATCTGTCCCGGCACATTTACAAGCACCAAAGTTTATATCGCGGCTGACGTCTACAATGTCTATGGTAAGGGCACAAACAGACGAGCGACAGCCTTCCAGCTAGCGACCGCTGTCGTTCGTCTGTAATAGTCTTTCAGCAAAGGCAGTAGTCAAATAGCCCTCTGAGGTGCCATGTTGCCGGGACAGTTCGAAATAAATATTTAACTAATTTGAAAAGCTTTAGGCTAATGTCAAGCGCATGTCATGTCACTGTAGGGGCGTTCACGCAGTCATATCCTTACGATATCCGACCTAGTGAACTTTCTGACCCCCAAAAGATTAAACACATACCGCCTCTATGCCAGTCTGCATCGAGCAGTAACAAATCAATCGATTTGCTCGAGCGTTGGAATGGTTCGCCTGAAGACGCTCTACGATGAGGTAAAGGAAATATTGTCCCGAAGGACATGAAGAGTCGATGATCAATGAAAATAATTCACTACGGACGGGAACACAAACTAAAATGTTGCCACCCCACCACTGCTGTTACATATTTGCCTTCATAAATGATAACGCCCATGTGTGTTTTAGTTAAATGTAAACAAAAAAATTTTGGTAGCAAAATAATTGACACCTGACAATTGGATTAGGGACACAGATTGGTCGTATACTTTTAAAATGTACTGAGTGGAATTAAATAAGAATTTAATTGCAATAGTAGTACAATTATGATTTTTTTTTAAACAAGTTTACCCATTTTGTTTATAATTAAAATATTATTTTCATACTTCTTTTGTTTACAACAAAAAAAAATTTTAACGTGCAAAGTGGTTGATCGAAAATTTTGTGAAATCAAAAATCGCTCGATACTGTTGTCTTTTCAAAACATACGCGAGATCTCAACATGTACCGAACGTAACTTATTGATAACAATCGAATATTGACCATGTTTCAACGCGAATACTTTTTGTAAATATCTACAACAATTAAATTTTTAGACATAGGCAAGGCTTAACTAGACGTAGAGTGCGTTACGTATGTGTGTTATAGAATTCCAGCTAAATATAAGACTGCTGTAGTTCCCGCGGATTTCATGCTACCCAAAAGTTATCAACTGCCAATAAATCAAAAGACTACTAAACTCGCACACTGTGAATCGATCGAAATGTACTATCTGTTGACGTTTTGATTTTAAAATAGTGATTGATTTTAAATTTTTATAGGAAATCTTTTTTTTGTGTTTACATTTACTAACAGCATTTGAACACAATTTACAGGAAGAATGAAATCCGCAGTAAAAAGCAGTCTAACAATGGGCATCAATGATTCTGCGTTGACGAACGAATCCTAATCGCCTTAGAGACTAAGATTGCTTGAAAGTAACAAAATATCCTGGATGCTTCGCCGCTGACGTCAGTACCGTCTCAAGAAAGCTGTTTTAGCAATATGAACGTTATTGTAAGTGAAAAAGGTCTAAAATATTTCAACTTATGTTCTCGATAGTAATAGTTGACCTAACAAACATATAAGATAGGTATTTACTTCCATCAACAAACAAATGCTATTGACAACAAAGACGAATTAGCCTAATTAGTTGTCAATAATAATTGTTTGCCCCCTGTGTCGCATTATTTCCACAACAATATTTAAGAGCAGACATTTGATCTTAAATTGATCTGAGAGTAAAACCAACCATCGTAAACAGCCACAATTATCAGTGTGTTTGAGGCGTCAAATATAAAGACACGTGATGCAGGCGAATGGTCTAAGCAACACAATATTAACTTTAAAAAATGCGAGAGTGTCGTGGAAGACTTGGTAGAAACGGAGTTTGAAAAAAAAGTGACGGATAAATCTTACACTTTTTTCGCCTAGTTACCATCCGCCAAGTCCGTACCGCCAGAAAATGAACTTCGTTACAATAGTATTTAGCATAAAGTCGTTTTTGTCGTAAGAATAGGGAATTGCTAAATAAAATCCTTATTAACCACATTAAACAAATATGGAAGAATTTAAAAAATATTTTAAACAGCGACGAATATGTGATACTTAAAGTTTCAATTAGAAAGAGAAGTCCGATATGGACTGGTGACGTCAAAGTCCATATCATCTATACATTTGCCATAGAAAATAGCGTTTTTGCGAGTGATATAGACATATTTTCGTAAAATCGTTATGTCTCGTTCGTTTTTGAACCAATTTTTATTCTGTTATCACTGTAAGTACTTTACTTTTGAATATTTATGGATAATCTGGTTATATAACACATATTTTTTTCGTGCATGTTCCCTGTTGCGTCCGCGCCTCCAGGCGACGTTTGTAGCCTGTTCTGGCACAGGCGCAATTTATTTTATCAAAAACGCCTTTATGCCAAATATTCTTAAGGTTTATATTGTGTTGCTTTGCCAATTTGCCTCAGCCACATCTCTTCTGTATGTTACGCCTTAAAATCCCGCCTTTTCATACAATTTTGACGCCGCGGCCGGCCGACGGCATTGTATAAAGGAAGACTGTCAGTCAAAACTTGTTTCGTGTAAAAGCGAAGCCGTTTACTCTACAGAGCCGTATGAAAGAGCGCGTCTATATTTCGTTCAAGAACTGGTACTTAAAGAGCATGATGCTTATTCATGCTTGCATTTTCACGTCAAAAAATGGTCACAAACAAGCGACTCACGTTTACTTGTAATAAAGTTACCAATAGTGGGTTATCTTTTTATTATATTCATTCAAGTACCGGCATTTGACAACTATACCAAGCATTAGTCTAAGAGTCTAGCGTATATTGATTTGAACACTACCGATCTTATTTACTTGTGAACATTTTATTTCCCGATAATAATATTGCGAGCGACCGAGATAGTTACATAAATGTTAACGCACGGAATTGACTCTGTCGTTAGCGAACGGTGTTTTTCATTATTTTGCGTCAAAAGTAATGATACGTAACCTATCAAACATACAGACAGTATTGCTTTTAATCAGCACAAAAAAACAGCGTAGGGATGACGTCAAACAACGTATTTTCCGTCGCGATAAATCACTTGCGTAATTTGCATGTTTTGACAACCAGTTTTTGTTCAGGCCAAAGCACTGATACTTGAGCCCCTTTTTTAATTGGGCAAACTAAAATGAGAAAGACATCTATGGCTTTTTTTTTAAATAAAGGGACTTCACCATTTGATAAATAAGTAGGTACTCATTGTGATCTTAAAGTCACAAATAGGCCTCTTGCCTTTGGTAGACAGAATACAGATTTTTTGGCAAATTTGTCGCGATCGGAAACGTTTGTCTGATTTGACGCAAGTGGTGTGAAGTGTGTGTAGGCAGGTAGTGACGTCAGCGGTCGGCGTACAGCAGGTGTCGAGCGTGGCGGAGGTGGGTGCGAGCAGGCCGCGGTCGTCAGGCGCAGCGCTCGCGTCACTTGCCCGCGCGCGCGGCGCACTTCTTCTTTTTGCGCTTGAAGAAGCAGCAGCATCTGGAATACACGGATTGCCTGCATGACGATTTACAGAGTCTGTCGGGGCACACAAGGGTACAGAACTTTATAAAAAAAAATTACAGAACAAGAAAACAAAATAAAAGGAAAATAGTTTGGAGAAGTAAATCATATTTTAAGGTGTAACAAAATATATTGCAACTATTTGAGAGCAGATTCAGTCAAATTATATTATTGAACTACTTTTCTCATGGAATATATACACGAAAAATGTTTTTGGTTTCCCATAAGTTTACTGATCAGCTGGACCAAGTTTTTATTTTAAGAAAAATAATTATAATTTCGATATACCCACATACGAATACTTACTATCGTATACAGTAAGAATAACTATGCTATCATACTATGTTTGGACTATAGAACTAATTTACCCTTAAAATAGTTCAAGTATAGTAATTGTTACACATAAAAATCGAAATAACATAAATAAAAAATAAAAAACAGAATAAATCTACTTCAATCACCCAATGATCTATGTTAGCGTAAATGTTAGTATTTTTTCAAAAGCAATCGTGTGAGCAAAAGCTTTATTGAAAACTAAAACTTGAATGTCTACCGACTACATCATGATATGACATCTGCGAAATTAATGTTTTATCCTATAAAAAGAGGGTTAGTTTAAGTTAAGATGGAGTGTTAATTTATAGAAACTATTCCTATTACTACTGAAACTAATTTGGCCACTATTATTTTCTTTTTAAATGAGTATTTTATAAAACTAGGCTAGATCGTAATTCGGAAAAAAAAACTATTATATTCAAACAAAAAAAACAACTAAAAATAAAATAAAAGCATTTTAAATCCGTGAACTGGCAACCCAAGCGAGAAAAAATAAAAATAAAAAAGGTATCCATACAGTTGGAACACTGACTTGGTGTCATCGACCACATCCACCTCGTGCTGCTGCTGCGTGATGGGGGTGTTGCTTTGCCCGGCTGTGGGGTCGTCGGCCCCTAGTTCGCCGTTGGTTGAGCTTACCACCTGAAAAGGTAACAAGCCCTGTCAAATCGACGCCCACTATATTTGAAACTGCACTTAAATATCTTGAAATAAGATCGAGTTTCGAAACACAAGTGACAGGAATTAGTGGTGGCTAGAATTTGTATGTTATGCGAGAAAGTATATTACACTTTTTATACCAAAGATTTAAAATATTTTTAACATAGGTTAACACAACTCTGACTTCGGTTCTATGGCAGTACTTACGTACTGTCATAGAATCGAAGTCTTGTTGATTTTATTGACGCCTTTCATCACTTTGACTTGTCTTGTCCTTGTAGCACAGATTCATACAGTAATGGCAGCGACTTGCAGCGCCCTTCCACTGTCAAGTCAAACCATATTGACATTTAATTTTATCTAAGAAATGCATAGTATAGCTTGATAGGACTCCTTTAAGGCCTCCTGGCCTCTTGTTGCGGTGTTACTGGTGGATGCGCGACATTTGTTTTTTTTTTTCTCGCTTTACTATATATTTCAAAGATAAAAATAAAGGTGAATATGGTTTGACAGTGAAAGTGCGCTGCCATCCCAGTCTGAGTCGTCGCTAAATTTAGTCTACCTATGTGGAGGCACTAGGCACCACATTAAAGCCTAAGTATAAAGTCCACAAATGCCACGATAAAAGCTGATCACTGCACCCTATTAAGGGGCTTCCTGAGGTCCAGTGCTGCCCCCATTTAAAATAAAACATTTAAAAAGAAACGGAGATATTATTTAAAATTTGGTTTTGATATAACCCTAGATAACCCTTCAAACTATTTTATGAACTACTGTTTATATTTTAAAGTGAGAACGTGTAGCTTTTTAAAGCATTTTTGCGAAAAACGGCCCCTTTTAGCAAAAATGCTATAAAAAGCTACACGTTCTCACTTTAAAATATAAACAGTAGTTCATAAAATAGTTTGAAGGGTTACCTAGGGTTATATCAGAATAGAAATGTGTATAAAAAGCGTGTGACCATAACATAAAACTAAATACATACACACAAACTAGACATTAATTGCTTTAGTTATTTAGTACATAAATACGTGCTAGTTATATCTGAAACACTGAACTAACTACCACATAAAAGGTTCAATTACATCTAAGTGCGACATTTATAACAGTAACTGGGTGTGCTTATGCTGGAGAATGGTTTAAAAGAGCTATTAAGTAAATTTGTTTAAAAAAACACGCTTTAGAGGCAAACCGAATTAAAAAGTAAAAAATAAATTTCAATAAAATGTTAACGATAAAATTATTGTGTTTGTAAAAAAGCGTGTGGGAAAAAAAGAATCGTACAAAGCAGCCCACGCTTTTTTTTACTATAAAAAATATTACAATCACATAGAAATAGAGATAATTATTCAGTTTAATTTATGCGAATTAATTAGATTCAAATGTGTTAATAAAAGCCAACGTGATAAGTTTTAGTTTAAATCTTAAATTAATTATGTCGAGCTATTTTTTCCACATCAAGATATTGTTTTCTATTGTACATTTGACTTAAGTATGTAATAATTTATTGTACACAAAAAAAAACAATAATTAAAAAATACAACGGGCTTAGTTACTGTATTATCTTTTTCGGTAACGGATCCTATATTCTGAAGCAACGCAGCTAAGAATTCAACAGAGAATGTGTTAAGATGAGAGAGAGAGAGAGAGAAAGAGAAAGAGAGAGACTAGGAACTCTTTCGGTTTCTCTATTTTACATACTTTTATTCGAGTATCAAGAAACAATAAAAGAGAAGTCTACTACGTTATAATGTGTAGGTATTTGCAAAAAAATAGCAAATTAATTATTTTCATATTGCAAAAAAATAACAAAGACGAAGAACCTAGATGCTTTCTACACTAAAATATCTCCCCTTTCCCTTAGTAATAGTGTCTATATGTACACCTGCGAATCGTTTAAGTACGAAATTTTACTACTGTATAAATATATCGACAAAACTAAATAAAAATTCAGAACCATATCTACTATATCCACTATCAAAGTTACTAACAAGCGAAGAATAATATCAGTGAAATTGGAACACTATCTTGAAGTGGAACGATCGTATTGACTTGCCTAGCGAGAAACTCATGAATGAATATTGGCAGTGCTCAAAAGCGTCGGTTACGGCGGTTGAAGCGTCATGCAGACACACAACGACGCGCAAAGACCACTGACCGTTGTCAAACTGCCCGGAAATTTCACATACCGAAAATGTTTATTCTTCAATAGCTAAAAATCAAAAACACCAATATACATTCACAATTTACATGTACCAAACGCGTAAATAATTATAATAAATAAAATCTATGTGGACTAGGTCATGCAAATATTGGTGTAGTGACAGAATAGAACTATATATTGTACAGTTGTATTTGTGTTCTAAGTATAAAACCATTGATATGGATTACATAAATAATATAGTCAAAATATAATTGTTGACATAGAAAATGCAACATGAAAACTGAGATGTGGAATTTAAAAGGTTATTTACAACTGTTAGGAAAATGAAAATATAAATTATTTGTATAGAACCACAATCTTCGTTAAACTTTATCGTACAGATGTATCAAAATGTATTTATTTTAAATAGCTCATATTTTAAATTGTTACTCTTGAATTATGAAACTTTGGTTTTAAGCCTACAGCGTAAGTGCCCTGGAAAAGATCAAAATAAAACCCTCCTTTGTAAATACGCTCGGTAATCTAAGAAACCATCATCCATCAGTTTGGCAGTAACAGTTCCATTCTGTATTGATCGATTTACCAAAAACCGCTTTAAGAACCAATAAAGACGTGTTCTGGCATATCCCAGAGGATTAACTCGTTAAAGTAGCAGTGGGCTGGTAATATAGCGCGACGAACCGATCGCCGATAGCGCAAAAAGGTTCTTAAGGTGTCTACTAAGTAGACACCTTAGTAAGTAGTAAGACGCGGGCGCACGCGACGGGTTTAGTCTATCTCTGTCACAAGTTCTACGTGCGACAGAGACAGGTGACCCGCGACAGGTTCTGCTATCTGTTTCGCACTTAGAGTTTGTGACAGAGATAGACTGAAACCCGCCACGTACGCCCACGTCACTTAGCGGACACCCTTAAATAGCGTCCACGCACTGGCAAGCGAAGCGTAGGACACCCACCCACAAGGCGGTCAGACAACTTGAACAAGGTAAGGCTGGAAACGCTAGATACAGGCCTGTCTAGATCGATCATATAGAGAACTATGTCCAGCAGTGGACGATATCCGGCTGAAATTATGAAAGGTGAGTACTTATCCGGCTGAAATGATGAAAGGTGAGTACTGTGTACACTCGTACCTGCACAGAGCCATGTCTATCCGCGGGTGTCAAGTGTCCGGTGGTCAGGGGCGTGGCTTTGCCGCTGATGGGCCAATTGCTGCCCGTGTTAGCAGTGCCTCCTGTGCCGGAGTCCTTTACAGCCCCCTGGAAGGTCAGGGACGACGTTTTAGGATTGTTTTGAGCATTATAGCGACATCGTTTGAAAGGTAAAGTTATATTGTCATCTTATGTTATACCCTGCCCGAGAGGTATTTAGGCTGAGACTAGACCGAAGCTGAGCGAGGTTGTGCGGTCTAAACAAAAAGAATTCGTTAACGAAACCCTGCACCGCATAATTCTAGTAGAGTCTCGTCCTTAAAATGCGGGATGAGAGTAGTATCCCCTTAGTTCTTTCCCCACATTCCTCAGGCACCTACTTTATGCGGTTTATTTTAGAAATCTCTACACTAGAGACAAAAACTAAATAGAGAAATGTTAGTGTAGATATTTATAAGTATAACAAAAATACGAGAGCAGTAAAGTAAGTTATAAGAGATATATGTACAAATTAATTAAGTTTGTAACTAATTATAACAATCTATAAAACTACCAAGAAAATATGACTTGCTTCAACACAAGGTAAAGTTTTCTTAGGGAAAAAATTGTAAAAAGGATCATAATATCAGAATATTAATGATGATGAAACAAGCCGTTAGTCTCACAAATATACACCATAACCTATACACGAAAACGGAAGACTTCAAATTGTATACAATGGTCATTGGGTTAAGAATGAGAAACACCCAATATTAAGTAATTTGGGATCAAGAAAACTCGAACACAATGCATCTACGAACCCCAAGCACTGATTTGCCAAAAAGGTTTAAAATAATACCCTACATAAATAATGTACATACATTCGTTATTGACGTTCGCTCTATATCCAAAATAAACGTATTAGTACTATTGGTATTTTAACTAAAAATATATGTTTAAAAAAGGTTTTTTAACTATACATACAAAAGCATTTGTAGCTAGGTATGGTTAAAATGTTTTAAATTTATAAAAAAGATTTACACTAATTTCAACAAGGACCGAAAAAGAAGTTTAATTTGTGATAAAGGACGTATCGTGTCTTTTTGGCAAAAAAAAAAAACAAACATTCACAAAACCACACAAAAATCTGTCTTGTTATGGATCTAGCTGAAACCCCTAGAAGCGAGAAGCTATGGGAGCATAATATGCTTGAGAAGTAGTGGGCAACCCTATTATGCATGGTACGTGGAAATGGACGAGATGGCTGCTGAACGGACAAAATAACTAATGCTCAATAAATTAGGTAAAATCAACATAGTGGTCTATTTAAATTGTAATTTGTAATGAAAAATTCACCACACGAGTGGAATTCGACCCCATAATTTGGTACAGACTTATAATCATAAACGAATTATACAATAATGTCGAATAATAATAAAAAGATTTTTTTTATTTTACAAAAGATAGCTATCATCTAGCCCCAAAAGCAGCATATAGGTATAAGGTAGGTTTTTTAATTTTGCAAAAGAAACTAGAAAAATTACTAAAAATAAAAACGTTTTTTATCTATTTATTGAGCAGATAGGGTCGAATGGGTCCAGGCTGGCATGGGACAGCTTACTATGAAAACGAGGGTATAATAAAACCAAACCTCTCCGGTAATGAGCGCCGCTTCATCGTCCTCAACCAAACCAATCATATAATCACACAAATCATCCTGCACCGACAAAAAAGCTATGTGAGTGACTGACCAGAGAATGGCGTCAGTGTTATGGTATAAGATATTGTTCACGAATAGTAAATCTAAGGCATACCTTTTATTTAATGACAGGAATTAAAACAGTTGTTAATAAAAAAAAAACTGTTTCACTTATTAGCATGTCACTGTATTCTATGGGTGGCATCACCAAGACATCGCGTCCAGTGAAGCAAACGACTAAAAACGACCTATAAAACAACGTTTCATAAAAAATCCTTAGTCGCTAAAGGAAGGTACACGTATCGAAATGAAATACAAAAAATGGAGTGTGTGTGACGCATATGACCCGGGACCCGGATATACGATCAGCTTAAATTATTATCCTTAAGCAATCGTAAATACGTTTAATATCAATATAATATGAGCTTGTTAAAGTATTTTATAATTATAATTGGAGCGTCGAAAACTCACTCGTCTGAGTCAAAGAATACTAGACAACGCATCTTTAAAAAGAAAAGATTTTTAGATAAGTATGCCATAGATTTAAATGAACAATGTCCTCTACGAAGACAGAGTGTACTAATGGCCTCAAGAGAAATGCGGGCGATATTTATGTTAAATTAAATATACTGTTTACGTTAAATTAATAAAATATATTGAAAATAATAAAAAGAAAAAAGAATGCTTAGCTAAATGACAAGCTTTTAAAGAAACTTAAAAGAAAGTAATAAAAGTAAGAATGTAGAAAGACTATATATTTATTACCTTGTGAAAGGGCTGATGTCTATCGCGTGAGGGTGAAACGACGATTTCGTGTCCTGTCTGTATAGATCCCACAGGGGTAGACTGAAATTTAAAACAAAATGTAATAATAAAATATGACTATAATTGCAATACAACTAAAAAATTATTACATTGAATTTTAAGAATAGGACCATCAAAAGGCTTTTTTCTGCCGCGGTTTTTTAAATCTTCACGTACGATGACAAGCAGGGACAATTAACAATGCAGTGTAAAGTGGAGAAGCCAGAGAGCGGACCCCAAGCTCTAAAGCATGGGTCATATTCATACAGATCTGTGGACAGTCAGGATACAACCTAGAAAGCTCTTAAATAAAAGAAAAAGATGACGAAGAGAGTAGACTATGGCTGTTTAATAGTCATATTCTTAGTTAAAATGCGTACTAAAATTTAAAAATTAATTAATTACTTAAGAAAACATAGTACTTATTCGAATCATCATCGTCATATCGGCTTATAACTTATACTTATTTGAATAATTAACTAGTTATAGATAATCTAGACCAGAATAAGTATTAGAACAATAAATAGTTAACGTGAATTACTGCTTTATAAAATTATACACATTACAATAATAGCGACACCGATAAACTAATGAAACTTATCTAAACAAATGACATTATATGATTAAATGGTTGATAAATACGTTCAATTTGTTAGAATGTTACCAATATATTTTACTTACATTCCTAGTGACATCAAAATAAACAGAAAGCATCAGTACTAAAAAAGTGCAACTGCTGAAGGATAATCCAAAACTGATATTACGGGTTTCATGTTAAATAGTTTTTAAAGTATCAGCTTTTTGGAAAAAAATCTCTTTTCCCTACCCTTTCACTCAGCTAAATAGATTTTAAAGTGTGAAACCCTAGAATTATTATAGGTTTGTTTGTTTATATGTATCTACGCTTAATCGAAGTATTCTTTTAAATTTACAATTCTAAACACGAGTTTTCTAATATTTCTCTTCCCTTTTTACTTTTTCCGGTTTTTGCAAAACAAAATTCGTCTCAGTTTATTGCAGATGTGCACTACATTCTAGATATGTATGTTGTGATAAAATCCAATCCCGTTTAAGACGCGAATAAATGTTACGCATGTCATAAAGGGGAGTTTACGGCTGCGTCGTGAGTAATCTCTGTAACCCAACGGATGTAGATAAAAAGAACAAAAGCTTACAAGAAGGCGTGAAATTTTACATATGTTCCGTTTAGTTTGAGTCACAGACAACATGTTTTTTGTCATTTATAATATACAATGTGTAACGGAAAGGGGGTATCAACCCAAAAGGGAGTTAACATACTAATCAACGTAAAAAACTTTCACTATGGGACCATTCCTGATATCTTAAAAAAAAAATCTTCACCTCCATGCAAAAATACCTACCGTGCCAAAATGAATGGAGCTGCAGATTTTTTTTTACAATTTCACCGATTGTCCCATAGTAAAATATGTTCACATTGATTAGTATGTTTACTCCCTTTCAAGTTGATACCCCCGTTTCCGTTACACGCTGTAAAATACAAATTTCCTCGAACAAGATACAAAAGACAAAGTTTTTCGTCGGCTAAGCAATTTTCTACAGGGTTTATGAGGAGCATGTGAATTGTAAGCATTTTCACGTGTTTTTAGGGTTCCATGGTAAACAAGGAACCCTTATAGTTTCGCCACGTATGGCTGTCTGGCTTTCCGTCCGGCCGCGGTATTACTCAGAGACTTTAAGTACCAGAAAGCTGTAATTTGGCAGGGGTTTGTATATCAATCACGCCTGCAGTGGTAAAATAAATTAATTAAAAAAAGTTTTTAGGGTAGCTCCCATACATTTAAGGTAAGGTTGCTGGTTCAAGCACCGCTCACGGGGCATATTTTCATCATTTCTTATTGCATAGAGTCCAATGTCCCGTCAGCTAAACGGGTATATGCAAATTCGTTTTTAAGTCGTTAAACTGTAAGAAGTGTACTCAAAGTCGACATTCGCAACTACAGAACCCTCACTGCGCGGGGCAGAATCGCACTTGGCCGGTTTTTTTTTTCATAGTATTCCATAATTTAATTTATTGGTGGTGTGTTCCTAATCTAGCTATAAGGAACTCTAGGTCAGGTATCTATGAGTTCCATTTTGTACGAAACGAACAAACCCAAAGAGCAAAAAATACAAAAATCTAGTAGTTATAAAGTATTAGTAAATCTTAAAACTAAAATAGCATAATATTCAGCAATTACCTTCAGCAGTTTACGGGCGAAACATAAAACGGCAAGCACTAACCTTGTCCGACTTATTCTTAACAATATTGGAGGGCGGCGCGTTGCGCAAAATTCTCATCACGTGAATGTTGACGGGCTGCGTCGAAGCGAAAGCATGCGGCATGCAAAACACCAATAACTATGTGGTCAACGTGGGTAAATGTGAACAGAGGATATGGGTATCACTTCACTTTTTTTAAGTTAGTCGTGAAGAACTTGCAATGCTTCATAAGGGATATTTAATTTGGTATTCAGCACTGATGTTGTATTTCCATAAAACGCATTAGACCCGTTTTCAGTCAATTATTTTCTGTCAGTTTTAGGAGAAAATATTTTCATTGAGATGAAAAAGAAAATGATGATAATGTCTCACGTTCACATTTGCCCACTTTGATCCTACTTTGTAAAATGTAAGATAAGCCGTGTGACAGCTGTCAATATAAATTTTATATTTTCTCTCTCTTTCCATTGTAAGTGTTCATTGACCTGCTGTCTCAAAGCTCATTGAGTATTTTACAGTCACAATGGTCAGTCAGGATTACTAGACAGTCGGCGTAGAGTACTTTATTTTAGATTATTGAACAATATATTTTTAAAACCGGGGCACATTCTGTTTATGTGTATATTGAATTGGAATATTATATCTTTCTTACTTCTATTTTATTTACCCCGTTTTTTACGAGTGAAATGCGTATTTGTCTTTTCCATGAACTACGCAGACGAACGACGAACTACTTCGCTTTACGCTATGTTGACTCTTTAGCAGTTTTCCCTACAGACCATTGTGACAAACTTGCACTAAATTGCAGACTTCTACAGTCTAATCCATAAATCAAAACGTTATTATATTTGAATAAGGTTTTTGAGTTAAAATATGGTTTTAGAACTGACCAAGCATGCAAAAGAGTACAAAAAATAGGTGTTAGTAGTCGTTAGGCACATTGTATAAATATCCCTGCTAAGCTAGTGTATCATCAGTAAATATAAAGTTGTAAAACCAAGCTACACAGAAACAACAGTATATTGCTATATTTTTTATTTCTTTAATCAAATAATAAATAAGTAATTTCTACTTATATTGCAAAAAGGAAAGTTAATTTTTAACAAGTACTTAACAATTCATCAGTTTTCAACCTTTTGTCAACAACCCACCAAGTGGAAAATAAGTCAAAATAAAAATGTCAATCTCAAGCAAGATCGTTGATCTCAAGGTAACAAAATATAAAAAAAAAAAAATAGGAACAAATTCAAAAGTGTGCAGCATAAGACAATTAGTGCAAATGACGTTATTCTACAAAGCCAAATTATAGGAAAAATGTACAGGGTGGGGATAAAGGAATAAATGGGAATTCACTACCACCATAAATATTTTCAATCACAAGGTTGTATAAAATTATTTTTAAATTCTAGTTCCTATTTATAAGAGTTTAAGATAAAGTTACATTTATACATTTTTTTGCTCATCGTAATGTCAGTATTATTAGTAATGAGACAGTAAGTGATGGTAAAGTAACGTATCTAAGTTATGATCATTAGGTTATATCACTGAGAAGTATTTTTATATAGTTTAAAAAAATATTGCCAGCGCATATTTCAGTTGATGTAGTTTGGACATCTGACTGGCACAATATTACAAACTAAGTATATAAAGGGCAAAAAGAACAGGCAAGCAAATTCAATATTATAAGTATATCTGGGAACTATCCGAAATGCGAAATTAAGACGGCAGCACTGAAATATCAGGACTAACAACTATCGTCATTGGATAACATTTTAGCATTCGTTGTCAAATACCCCTCAACCAATGTCAACACTTTGTTGGACACTTCGTAACAGTGCTGTTTCATGTGTTAAACCTGCACAGCCTTACTACAAAAGATTATCTGACTTTGAAATGCAGTTAATAATTATGAAGTGAAGAGCCCACAGCGTGCGCAATAACTATTTCTAGCCAGTGGAAGATGCACGTCTTTGTAGAGACGGACAGACTACTTTATTAACTACAGGGACGGTAATAAACAGTGATCAGATAATCGGACGCTTATTTGCCTAAACTTCACGCGACACAACACAGCGTTGTACCACCACCGACCTGATAAAAATAATTTTGTTTCGCAGCATCATTCTAGCTATTTACATTAGCTAGTAGTGGATCAGCTTCATGTAGTGAATATAAATCGCTAGAATGATGCTGCAAAACATAAATATTTTTATCAGGTTGGTGGTTGTATCAACGCTGTGTTATGTGCCGCGTGAAGTTTAGGTAACTAAGCGCCCGATTATCCGATCACTGGTAATAAATAATTCAGATCACGTAGTCATCACTCTCATATAGTCACTAGGCTCGGGAGACTAATTCTTGGATTCTGAAAGAGTACATGAAGGAAGTGTCTTACTTTAGATATGATTTGTAGTAAAGCTGTCATTTAAAGAACGCGGCTGTATACCAAATTCCTATGAAGACGGGGTCCCATTAACCGAAGCCGTCATGCTCATAAGACACTGCTTGTCAAGCCACTCCGTGTCAATTTCCGCATTAGACTTAGAACGAGCGCAACACAGAGCTTTAAAAGGCGACACCTTACTTGTCTGCTTCGCAAATAATGCACGTTCGACTATTGAGCTTCTTTGGGAGAGGGAGACATCTGTTTGCTGGGCAGCGTCCGTCACCTGAACGGTCGGTAACACTCAGACTGACGAAATAGTGCCTACACTTTGCTGTATCGGTCAAGAGAAAAAAATTAATAAGAAATCGTACGTGTGAAGCGTACGCGAATGTTGTGTCGATCAAACAGGCGCAATTTTATCTGATGACAATACTAAGACATTTGTGGTAGGTATGTAATTACGGTTGGAGGTAGAAAGCGTCATGAAAATCTATATTTTATTTGAGAAGCGCGCGGTTTTTGCGCAACCAATAAGAAAAAGACAAGTAAGGACACCAGAAGGTAGCGATAAACAACTTCATAACATTCAGATGCTGACACTGATAGACAGACACATTTCTGACAAATATCGGTTGACAAAACGCACCTGTTTGATTTGGTGATGACATGAGCGTTGTCCGAAATACGTAACACAATACCTAGATGGCAATGCTTTCAGTCGTCAACGTTAGCCAAAAACGCCAGTTGCAATGAACCGAGTCCATTGAAAAACTTTTCCACATTTCTTAGTTGTGAAAATTAAATATTGTGTAATACCTACCTCTCCATCTCTGCCATTCTAACCCCCATATCCATAAAATATATCAACGGTTTGCTAAACCTAGTTCACTCAAATATGTTTTGTCCTTGTCTCTCTTTTCAATATTTAACATAGTAAGAACGAGACAAAACATATTTAACTAAAATAAGTTTAGCAAACGGTTGATATTTAAACTAATATTATAAAGAGGAAATATTGATTGTTTTTTTATTTGCATCGAAAAGGCTCCGAAACTACTGCACTGATTTTAAAAATTCTTTCACTGTTGGAAAGCTACACTATCTCCGAGTGACATAGGCGATATTTAATTTTCAAAAAAATTAGGGATCTTTACTTAAACTCCAATAATGTAACCGAATGTAAAAAAAAATACTTTCAAAATTTCTTACATCGCCGTGCGCTGCGTAAACTATTGAATCATCAATTCTATCAAGAACAAAATAACATAACCACAACTTTGTAGAACACATCATTATCTACAAAAAGTGTCGCAACAGCATAATGTCTAACTATTATAGTTATGTCACAGTAAGTGTTATTTTATTTTAAATATTTAATCCAAGTACCGCCGCTAGAAAAGGCACTTTATTTGTACCTTGGTATTTATTCTTATCAAAATAAATTACTTTATGTTTAAAACTGCTTCAATACCTTTATATAACTTTTTGAATCATTCAATTCGGACATTCCATTCGAAAGATATCACGAGTTTAAAAATGTAAGTAAAAAAGTAGCATGGTCGTCGATCACCCCGCTCGGCTATCTAGGCAGCACCGTGATTATACGATGTGCGATGCGATGTAGCGCCACAGAGGTAAGAGAGGCGAGTCATTTTAGAAATTTTTATTAAATACCCGTGCGGAGTCGGGGCGGGCCGCTAGTTTTTTTTTTATAAATATGAGGGTAAATAGATGGCGATAACTAATCCCGGTTAGTAAAGCGGTTTCTACAGACTGTTTTTTGGACTTGCCTTCTCGGTGTTTTACATATTTTGGTAAACACTTCTTGAGCTATTTATTTATAAATACGCTGGCCATATTTGGTAAAGATCGTCTAGCCCAAAAATGAACTCCCCTCTACGGATTATGATTATTTTAATGTGTGGGAGAAAATACTTCTTGTGCCAATTTAATTAAATGCGTGTGGCAATTCGACTCTGGAGTGGACTCATCATCATTAATCGTGGGATCAATCCGGATATAGTTATTGTAAGGCAAAGTTCGCGTGCGAAATCTATCGGGTGACACATCTGTTCTGTTGCACGTTTGTGTCACTTATGCACTGGTTAACAAGCCGTTCGATATTTTGACAAGCAGGCAAATGACCAATGACGAAAAATAAATTGTTGTTTTGAGAATTATCACATATTTTGCTAGTGAGCTTAAACCGATGAGTGGAGCGAGCAGTTTTAAATTAGACGATCTATACATGCACGTCAATCAAAGTTCATAGGAATTCGGTATAACCGATTGTTATAAATCGGGTAAGGTCAGACATTTACAATATGGATGCTTTTAGTGAGCTTGAGACGCAATGCACCTTTTTCGTGAGGGATCATATTTTCAATAAAATATGAAATGTGCAATTTAGAAAAATACATTAACACGACACTGAGAAATTAATAAAAAATATGTGGCAAATGTAAAATTGCGATTCATAAGCATTTATTTTCTGCTGTAGGAAATGAACAAGTGAAATGTAAGTTGGATCTTATGCACATAACGTTTTTCATGCACAATGTCAACGCATCATTTGCAATCCCTCAGCTTTATTGTTTTAGAAATAACAATCAGCAGGGTTGATCTGAAGTGAGAATAAACTAAGAAATAATGATTTGCAAGGCTTTCATTATTAGAGCGATCGCTCGGCTATTGCAAATTAGGCTAATACCGAAAAAAGAAAACCAAACCAACGAATTTAGCTTTCTGCGTGTCACTAAATCTATAAGACAGTTCATTAAAAAAGTCATGTGCATTATCCCACAACACCAAATGAAATTTTTAAAACCACAACTGCTCTATCTGCAAACATTACAAGCTGAGACATTCACGTGCATAGAAGGTTCTTGAAATGGGAAGCACCAGATGGCAGCACTGGAACGTGAGATGTTATGAACCATTTTCACTGGCCTACATTTTGACAGTTCACGTCGTTTGTCACTAAAACCACAATGAAATTACTTCAACAAAAGATTAACACACGTATTTTTTACATAGCCCATGGGTCAACACGCGTATATCGTCCATAAACGAATATTTAAAGTAAATAAGTAGTGTCGCCCGATACATCATGCGTTGGATAGAGACAAGGTTCTTTGGCCTTACATTATAGTTAGCTATAAGTTACTTGGTGTTTGCGACTAAGTAATACTTGAATGAAACCTTTGCCATCTGTGCAATTATTTTAACTTGATGTGCCTGTGGAGTGGATGCATCCAGTCCATGGAACATCTGTTGTCATGTTCTAATCTTGCTCTAGAGATGATCTAATGGAGGTCAATCAAAGGGCTATAGATGTGGCAAAGTTCTGGGCCAATAGAATTTGGACAACAATAATGCGCTAATATCTAACAAGTCAAGTCAGATCCTTTTTCTTAGCGCCAAATCAAACATATTGAAATACCGGACTGTGACGTCATTCTTTGAGTCAAATAGCGCTCATACTATCAGTTTTTACTTCATTAATAAATCTAAAATCACGTTCAAAATGGATGTGATTAATGCCAAGTGACTTTTTATTTTCTTATCAGAACTTTTTTTTTAACCCAGTAAACATCCCTACTGCCATTGACACCATATGAGGAGAAGCTTGACGTTCAAGTGCTGCCGCCTAGTGTTAAGTTACAAAACACGTGCGTTATTACGTGCTACTATTGTTTACCATGGTCTTGCCGGTCCAGTCGAACTCGCCGTCGTCGACGTAGCCGCGGCGCTCGAACAGCTCGCGGAACATCCGCCGCAGCTGGTCGTAGTCGGGCGTCTCGAAGAAGTCCAGGCGGCGCACGTAGCGCAGGTACGTCGCCAGCTCTTCCGGGTGGCCCTCGCACAACACCTGCACATGGAACACGTTCCAACTTGTACACACAACGCCCTTTCACTTGTCGACCTCCGTTGCGTATCGGTTAACTCGCTAGTCCGTTACTCTTTGCTAAACAAATTTTTCATGCCAGTGAAAAGTGCTTGTACTCGTATCTACATACATTTTAATTAAGTATCCTTTTTACCACTTTTCTAGCAAATAAACTTTGATTTGATTTGTTTTGGGTAAAACCCCCTGAGGGGACAAGTTAGAAAATGGGCTTTTTCAAATTGTCCTGTATATTGGATGTTTATCTTTATGAGTATTAATATACTCGTAAAGTATACTATCATAGAGTTAATATCCCATAACACAAATGTAAACTTTGGGGCTAGGTGATTTGTCCCTATTTATTTAATTTTACTAAATAACTGATGCCAGTGAGCGATTGGTGACTGTCAATCTTCCTTGAAGTGATAAAGTAAGGTTAAGAGGAAACAGCCGTATCGCTTGATAGCAATCATAATTTCTTACTGAATATGAAATGGATGTGACATTACACGACGATTTAAATCAGTCTCTCTTGGTGACTTATTTCCCGATTGTTGAACATTATGCGTCACACATGTTTTCCAAATAGTAAAAAAGATATTACAAACATTCGTCTACGCCAATCGTAGAAGCTCGAATGAAGTTCCGAGACCGTGAGTAAAGTCTGTCATACACAATAAGAAAGAGCTGGACTGATGCGACATATCAGGTTATTTACATTTTTGATGACAAAAAAAATGTGGAAATTGTCCTTACCTCGATTGGTGTTGCCCGCTTGGTGTCACCAATTTTTTGGTATCTTTCTTTGAGGGTATCTGCTTTTAAACCCTGCCAGGGTAAGGAACCACGTAAAAAATACATAAACATATGGCCTAGTGCCTCTAGGTCATCGCGTCTCGATTGTTCTGGAAATGAAAAAGGACATTTGTTTAGATCAATTGTCTTGTCTGTAATCTACGGCTAAGTATTGGCGGCAGCTTTTTGTAGTGAGTCTACAATTACGACTAGAAATTGCTGTAACCTGATCTTACTATGAACAATGTTGATGTTTTTATTTAATACTCCTAACATTAACTATAATTAAAACTGCTTAATAGATGGCGCTTCTTATTGCGGCTTTGTACATTTTCACTGACAACAGATAAAGACGTTATAGAAAATTCGTGTTTTACAATAGGCATGACGAATGGGAAAATATTTTTAATCCATCGGTTGGATTGACTGAGAAACTAAAAATGAAGAAGATACAGCGGATTGTAATTTCGCATGACGTCACGGCTATGCACGATTTTTATATAACGGTGACGTCGCAAGCCCTTAACTTAGATGCTCCGTATCTTTGTGAATTTTTACTTTTTTGGTAAACTGTAAAATATAAGTCCCTTATTTTTGGATAACCTAAAAGACAGACGATTTATTTATCATAATTTTAGCTGTATCGCCTCATTTTAACCATCTGAATCGAAATTGCCATGCATCCAGCAGTTTCAGAGACCTTGGTCAGATAGCATGACATACTACATAACAAACTGTATTAGTAGTATTGAGTTGCTAATACAATAGATAACACATATTAAAATCACGCTAGATTAAAATATTTTTTCAAAACTAACAACCGACGTCACCCCCAAACTGCATAACCGATTTTGATAAAATTTCTATGGGACCTTCTGACAAGTATATGCTTTCAAACAAAAAAAGAAATCAGTGAACATGCATAAAAAAAGATCGCGACGAATTGACGTCTCCTCCTTATTGGAAGTCGGTTTAAATATTTAAAAAATAAAACAGGAATTCGTGTCCAATTGCTGTGTATGGATAGAACTGTGGCATAGACTTACCTTTTCCTAAATGTGTGTTTATTGACATGTATCTCGCGGTCCCAGTAAGTGATTTATGCTCCCGGTATGGGATATGCTTGTTTGTCTCTAAGTCTATATATTCTTTGGCCAAACCAAAATCTGCAACAATAAATATTATTATTTACATTACTATTTGTGGTTATCTCAGACAGAGCCTAGGCAAACGAGAGTAATATATTGAGTTGAGAAAAAATGAGTGACGCAATTTACGTTCAATAGAAATTAACAACTCGTTTACGACCAGCGGCGAGACGTTGGTCGCAAACAGAAATGCATCAGAAATTACGAAACTCATTTTCTGCGACTCACAACACAAAAAATTACGTTCGATTAAATTCAAGTATTTTTTTATAAATAATCAGAAAAAGTTAGCTGGTGATAACTCTCCATAAGTCCATTCCTATCCTACAATATTAAAAGTAACATAGTTTCTGACGTTTCATTGTAAAAACAAATAGCGAATGTTTTTTCCGATACTGTTCAAGGAATCATAAAAACGAATGCTAATTTGAATAATGATCGAGTTCTTTCCAACTATATTTAGTTTTAACGATTCACGATGGCAAACAATAGTATGTAAATCATAGGTGACAATTACAACCACAGACCTCGGCGTGCGATAGTGTTACCTAACTTGTATCTCGTTACTTAATGTTTCGCGTTCGGATATTATGTTAAGGACGTCGTTAGTGCAGATGGCAGTAATTATTTTAACTTTGAGTTAACGTGTGACTTGATAGAGACCGTGGTAATGAACTGTGTTACCTTGGTGAAATTAAGATTCATTAAAACTTTACTACCTTTACATACACTCCCGCCTCTCAATAATATGCCTCCAAAGACCTTTATTATTCTTCGCCGGCGAGACAAATCCCAATAATTTGAAAACCTAATAACACACTGGCACACTGGAACTTGACAGCATGGAAGAGTAAGACTTAAAGACAAGCTACCAACTCGATGGACTGATCCGCTTCTATGCAATGATGAATGCAATAGTCAGCCGCTTTACTTGGCTAGAACAGTTCGGCCTGAATAGCCCGTGAACAACATTAATTCGCGACTTATCAACAACACAAATCAGATCCTTTTTTTCTGAACGGGAAATCAAACATTTTCTATGGGAAGTATAGACATAGTTTCTTGGATTTATATAGCGCTCTTAAGAGCGGCCTTCCCGTCTTACTTTTCATACAAACGCTCGTACGTGACTATGGCGTTGTATCTGATCTTTCTTGAAAATTTTTGAACTCATAGGTATCTTGTGCGCTATTTCTAGGTTTCTATCGAAATAAAAAATTAAAATTTAGATAAACAAAGTCAGTATTAGCCTCCAAAAATCTGCTGTTTTACACAAACTTTAGCTGAACTTTGATCGTTCATAAAGTACTCATAAATTGTAAAAGTTAAGAAAATATTTTGATACATACCTCACAAATGTAAGGAAAATTTTGAATACAAAACATTTATTCCACACACTTGTAAGGCTTACTGATAAACACGTATCACCTGGAACAAGTTTTATGAAATTTCCGCACCCTATGAATAGTTAATATTCGTTCAATGAATAAAGTTATGAAGTTAATAATAATACTAATTTCATTCAATAGAATGCAAACCAAGCCCTTAGGCGCTATCTTTTTTTTTTGGTTTGCCCCTTTTTCTAGCATTGCCATGGATGAAACAACAAGCTTTTCAAACTATGCTCGCGTTGACGACAGAGCGGTCGGGAAGGGCCGCCTTAATATCAGTTTTTCTGCAATAATAAATCTAAAATCACTTTGAAAATGGATATGATCAAAGACAAGTCACGTTTTATTTTTTTAACAGTACTTACCATATAATTTATTTTTGACTCAGGCAAATACCTAACTATGATAGTCACGAGGAAACTCAGTCGTATGGAAAACGACTAGGAACATGATAAATTTTATAGCGGTGGCAGCCGACGACGGTGTTGGCAATGAACTTGCGTCGGCACCAGTTTGATTTTGACGTGTCGCTTCCGAGTTTGCATTAGCCTAGGATAATTTTTACCCGAATAGGGTAAAGCCAACAGAAAACGTAATGATTTTAGCAGTGTATGTATTAAGTATGTATGAAGTATGAATGTATTTATGTAAGTATGTATGTATGTAGATATCTGTGTGTTCCACCGTAGCATCCGAACCGCTTATCCAATTTCGACAAATTAGATGTCAATCGATTCGTCATTTTTGTCTTGGTGACCAAGGCTCTTTGTATATAATAAATGTACATAGTATAATGTACCGCATGTTTATATTTTTTTTTGTTTCGATATCGAGCTGGTAGCAAATTAGGTCTTAATTGGTACATTTCAAAAATATATAAAGTGTTACCCGTAAATGGCTCCCGTAGTCGGATATCAATTTTTCAAACGTATATCTTGTTAAAAAAGTCAGAAAGGAACGTTAAGGTGGTTTGGACATGTTGAGAGGATGGATGAAATAAGACTAACTCAAAATATTTATCGTGAAGATGTGGATGCGAAAACCGGACCGAGTCGACCTCGACGATCGTTCTGAGACTAAATTGCAGATGTTCTGAAAGGTGAAGTAAGGAAGGAGTACCTATAACCGGAGAGCATGTATGAATAGAGTAATGAGTGTTGACGAAGCAAAAGAGGTTTGCAGGGATCGTAGCAAGTTAAAATCTCTGCCTACACCCATGGGAAACAGGCGTGAAAATATACAATATGTAACAAAAACCCTGTACGATCCTTGTAGGAGCAACTCAGACCGTCAATATGAACAACTTTCCCTATGGGACCAATGCTGAAAACTATATCGATATTTTCATACAAACTACATATAGCCAGGCCGCCCGAACACTTTTGTTTTTTGTGACATATTGTATATGTATGTATTTCTTGTTATCTTTTGCTTCATCTGAGGTATTGACGACTTGCTTCCGAGAAAGGAAAGAGTCCTGAGGTAAGGCTTTTGTCTATGATGTTAAATTTACTAGTGTGTGAAATGAAGAAAGCTATGGTAACCATTCCATTATAAAGTAGTCAATGACGTCCAACACACGTCTGACGATTCATCATACGTGTGTTTATCTATAAAATTTAGACTTGTTTTATTAGATGTAAGGATATTTTCATAGGTAGGTATAGGTAGGCCATCTTTTCATCTCATGTTGATTAAGGGAACAAGTCAGAGTGAAGATCCTGAATAAAAAAAAATTGCTGAAAATTGGGTTTTAGAATTGACAATCAGCGACTATTTTTGATTCGCTTTTATTGGTTAGAAATTGAATGTCAAGTTAGACTCAAAACCCAGCTAATAATTTACGTAACTTTATAGGTACCTACATAAATAAATATTTACATCAAAGTTATATTTACACTCGAGCACGACTATGACAATTATGTTATTCACAGTAAACTTTCATATGCAATAGACAGTTTCTGAGAATCAGGCGATACACCCACACTCAGGAGTTAGACAGACTTACATATACACATAATATCTAAAGGAATCATCACGGGGGGATCGCTAGCTATCCAGTTACATTTGACAACTACATATTCTCTACTTTTAACGTATGTCATTTTATATTCAAGGGCTTTTAAAATCGTTAGTTTGTTTACAATGATATCTATGGTTGACCAAATATAGGCATGACGAATGGAAAAATAATTTAAGCCCATCGATTAGATTATTAAAAAATATTGTACACGTATTTTTCTTTTTCTCTGAGAAACAAAAAAAGACAAAGATACAGCGCATTGAAATTTCGCATGACGTCATGGCTACGTACGATTTTTACATAGAGGTGACGTCGCAAGCCCCCAATCCGAAACTTATGCTTCGTATCTTTGAGAATTTTTACTTTTTTGGCAAACTGAAAAATATAGAGCAATATTTTTGGATAATCTAAAAGACGCACTAATTACAATTGTACTTTTCTAACCCTGTCTTCACCCCCATTGGGATGTTTGCGGTTAATTTCTGAGCTGTAACGTATTAGTTTCAGATTAAGAATATAAAAACTTGGCAATCCAGCGCGCAAACAATTATGAGGCGTCAAGCGCTTGTCAACAACTGTTCAGCCACTGGCCCATTACCATCAGTCATCACAGGAAGAGAGGACCATATTCTGTTTTAGCCACTACTTAGCCGCTCCGGGGTTATGAATGACTCTGATGCGCTAGTCATGTCAATAATGAATAGTAAGTACTCTTATTATTAATTCCCTTGACGCGTTAAAAAACAAACACGGGCGGGTGGTTCGGTAGCGATTACAATTTAATTATGACATGACAGGGTACGTGACTAAGCACTAAGCGCCCTATGGCTTCACCAAAAATACTCAAATAATATTTTCATACTTACCAATGATGTGAATGATTTTTTCTCTTTTGGTTGCAGTTCTACCTATTAAAAAATTCTCAGGCTTCACATCCCGGTATATTAGGTGTCTCGTGTGGACATACTCGATTCGGTGCAGCTGAAACAGAGATACAGACGATTAACGTCGACATTCCAATTGTGCGTGTCGAGTCGACCATGTGTAGTGAGTATGTAAATTGTAGGGTGGGGTATGGGACAATAAAATAATGTAATCATTAGTAATTAATGAGTTTTACTGTACGCGGAGGCGGAAGAATATTTTCATGGACGCGTAACTATTTTTTACTTGCTTAACACTATACATTTTCGTCTTTTTTTTTTGTATACCCATTAGGGATTAAGCCGATAAGGTGTCAGTATCTTTTTCATTGTTGTGTGAAAATTTTACACAACAATGAAAAAGATAGTAGAATTCCATCCGTCGATTTTTATAGTATAGTCTGGAATTCTTTTCGTAAAAAGTCCTCAAGAAACTGAGTTTCAATTGTACCCCCTCTCTACCGACTACAGTTGGATTCCTTATGATGCCTTGATCAAGGATCTGCTGGTCGTCAAGTGATAAGTGATGAATGGGGGTGGGAGAGTACAATTGAAAAAGTAATTAAGTACTACGCTGTTCCAGACTAGTACCCAAGTGAGTAATAATTACGTATTTATGAGGCGAAAAATTGTGGGCAAAATGTCCAAAACCTTAATTTAAATAATGAAAAAGTTACAAAACTATAAACAGCCAACATGTTTATTCGATTTTTTTCTATAGCGATATTAACCTTGAGATGCGCCATAGATACAAGAAATCAATAGATAAGGCTGCTAATCATTGCATGAATCCATAGTTCTCAATTGTTGTGAAATGACGGAAACGCAACAAGACATTTTACAAAAATTTGTGTAATCACAGATGAATATCGCTAAATACTTATAAGTATTATATATTGCGTTTTATTTATTAAGTAGATAGTGATAAGAAATACTAACAGGAAATGGTCCACCGAGAAAAAAATTATAATCCTGGAAGTTGTAAACCTTGTAACTTTCTGACAGTAAGGTAAAAATTGCCAGATTGGCGGAAATTGATGCGAAATTTCTATAACATATACGTATTCCTCTACAAAATCTAAAACTGAATGCTATTGCAAATACAATTCACACCCTCATGATTGCGAATCAATATAATGTACCATAGAATTATCTCATCATTATTATCTAATACATACAGGTTCAGTATACCCTCTTATATATAACATTGCGGGGTCGGGAAGGTTGCCCTTTGACCTTGTCAACGTCATGGCTTCAAACGAAATATCTTTTATGGTAAGATTTTAATCACATTTTAATTATACCGACCTATTAAATAGAATTTTGTCATTGCCATATCTACTTGTCTTTATAGAAATATAAACGTTCATGTTTCAAGCTCGTCGAGTCTATAATATACGTATAAATACTTATACATACTCATAAGTGAAGGAAGTATTATTAGTAGTATTTTTTAATTGATGTACTAAAGTACCTTTATGTCTCTACGGAAAATTCAATATAAGTCTGGATCAGAACCACATATAATTTTTCCCTTGAATATGGTTACTAATACATACTCGTGTAGTTGTACAGAATGCTCTTTATTCAGACAATTATCTCTGAACCATCTTATTCCAATGATACAAATAGGTTTCCGTCATTTCCCTAAGGCGTGGCAATAAAGGATTGTTCTACAATGGTGACTTTTTAACTAACAGCCAAATTTTTGTAGCAAGTTCTATCCATGATACTGAACTGCTTTCTATAACAACAATTAACGAAAAAGGAAAAGAAATATTCAGCATCCTAGCCAAACGGATTTTAAATGAGAGGATGAAAGTTTTTAATTCGGTTTTAAAAACTTTTTGATGTAAAGTTGTTCAATATAATGGACTGAACTTGTTCCAAAAATTTGGTTGGTGGGTTAAAAGTCACTCACACGATGGAATACAAAACAATTTCGGCATTCGAATAAGTGTATTGTATCAACGCAAAAGTTAATATAATGGGTCAAATGAACATACTTTGTGATCCCATTATAATCGCTGACTTCGCTGTCTTAGAATTTGCTAAATGTGTAAGCAAACAAAACAAATGTGTATTTTACTACGAAGTCTTGGTTCAACACACATGTCTACATCCAAAATGGAGGTTTTTATGTAAATATTATTTATGAGTATCACAGATTTATATTGACAATAGGGATGTAGACTGGATAAAAAATATATTATTTTATTAAGTCCGTCAACTACAGATTAATATCCAAAAATAAAGGACCCATATTTTTTCGTTTAGCAAAGTAAAAATTCACAAAGGTTTTTCCGTTCACAATAGACAGTACAGTACACACACATTGGCACATCATCACTGCATCGAAGATGCAGATATGACAAACTAGTTCCGCGCATAGTCAGAACCCGTGGCTAGTCGCACGAAAAGAATATTGTTTACCAATCCACCGACTTTTTGTACGCGTCCACTAAATGTTAATTTGTAAGTTCTTATTATAAGTGAATTTTGCAGATTCTTTTATGAGAATAAATGTCTTTAACCATAAAGATACAGCGCTTCGAAATGTCGGAATGGGGGTGATTTACGTCACTTTTGGTTAAAAATCGTAGCTGATTGTGACGACACGCGAAATTCAAATGCGCTGTATCTTCGTCATTATCTGCTAATCAGATAAAAGAAAAAATACGTATACCATACTTTTTAATAATCTCCCTAAAAAGTGTTAAAAAAAATTGTTCACATCCTTATTGATTATTTTAGCCATCAGGTAGAGGCTCCTTTCATCTTAGCGCGTTAGGTTGCATCCTTAGCTGTGTGATTCTTATGGCTCGGAGCACTCACTGAAGACTAGCATACTGCATTGGCGTGCGCTTTGCTCAGTAGTCCCGTAGGAAGAAGTTTGTTCCCATTATCCCAAGTTCTAGTGACGTCAACTGTGTGTGTGTACAGCGGGCCTAACATAACCTGTGAGATAATTAACGTGTCAGACGAAATGCGAACACGTGCGGCGATAAGGTTTATCAAATCAATTAACAATGAGGACCTTTGTGGTGCCGACACTGAGTCACGCCGTGTGTTGTAAGCGGAACTGTTTTGGATCAAAGATTCAATGAAGATGGATAACTGATTGATTAGACAGGTATGACTCGCCTCAACAGTTTAGAAATTGAATCAAAATTTACTATTGCAATAGCTTGTTTATAATATTACTAACCGATTTTCTAAAAGGAGGATGTTATCAATTTTTTTTTATGACCGATTTGGAAAATATTTTGTTTAAAAGGGTATACTTGACAGGTGGTCCCGTACAAACACCAGTTGTATAGTTTGGGGGTGAAGTCGGTTTTTAGTTTTGAAAAATTGTTCTAACTGTGAAATAATATTTTAGCCAAAACGAATTTCATACATAAGAGTGACGTTCAAGATTTAAAGTAGGTAACTAGGTTTCGATACAATTGTCGCGAAATTTTACTATTCACGCTAAACTTAATTCGTGGTATTAACTATCAGTACCTACCTACATAATATACACACTGTCGTAGGAAAATAACTCGGTATCGATATTTCCGCCAAATCACTTATTTAGTAGGTCGACACAACTTCATTTCTTTCAGTAAGTAAAGAAAAAACAATTTATCATTACGACAAACGCAACGGCAGTTACCCGCTCTCGTTTTATTTAGGACGTGAATCGTGTGATATGGGAAAGTGTTCTTAAATTACTGTCAATAGAGTGCAATTTTCAGTACTTACCAACTGCATAGCGATCATTAGAACAGTCTTAAGAGAGAACCGACGGCCGCACAGGTCGAAGAGGTCTTCGAGCGAGGGCCCCAGAAGTTCCATTACCAACGCGTTGTATTTGCCGCAGGGCCCAAAGTAGTACACCTCGGGTATGCCCTCTGCGGTGGATGGCGCTACAGGAGGCAAGGGACAGGGGGAGCGGAGAAGGGAGGACAAACACCAAAATGTTTAGTACTCACATCATAACAGGAGCATTGCTCTCGCTCGCACCTGCCCGGCACAACACAGAATCCGATAGCCAAATAAATAGTAGTGACCCGCGAGAGCATTGCTTCTTACAAAATTAAAAAAAAATAAGATGCTTATCATTGGACACGCCAATTTTAACTCAATGACAATGCCACGATGGTGATTAATTCTAATGCCACTCTTAGAATTAATCACCCAGATTTCGGGAAGCGGCCTTACCGCCATGACCAGGGAGTGCGGCGCCCTCGCGGTGAAAAGAGCGTTCAATATCGGTTTCGGTGTTGTGCCAAATTATACGGCTAGCTACCGGATTATACGGATCGTTCATGCACTTACGAGCTGCATTGCAATCATTAGGACCGTCTTCAGCCTGAACCTTCGGCCGCAGTGCACGAAGAGGTCCTCAAGAGAGGGCCCTAACAACTCCATGACCATGGCGTTGTAGCGGCCGCCGCACGTACCCAAGTAGTACACTTTTGGTACGCCCTCTGAGTAAATTTAACTGTCAGTATTCCTAATTATGTTAGTCAGTACAAGGCTTCTGCCAAGGTTCCTAAGATAACATGTCTTTACAATACAGAACCGCAATGGCTGCTCTAATTGCGGTTTACTGTTATAATCTTGTTATTAAATACAACGACTAACAATTTTCGGAACAGGTTTTCCTTTGGAGCCACTTTTTCTGTTCAAACCATCTATACATTCAAATTTCGTTACACTGTTTTTACGAATTGAAGATTAATTTCATAATAGTTTGCTATTTTTGTTCGACATTTGTGTAGTTTGATTTAAAAACTTAGAGCCGGCCAGGTGTCTTTGTTTAGATCATCGAAGCTCTAAAGAGTGATGTTTACGGCAAAGCGAAGATATAATCGAGCATCCTTGACGGAATAGCCTTCACTGCAGAAGTGGCTGATAGGCACGCGACTAACGCCCGATACACATCAACTCGATTGCCCACTTGTAACATAATATTACTCGCAATTATAAGACTAATCATTGTAAAGTGACTACTACTCACCATGCGTGCCTAGTAACTTGTAAAATCGGTATTCTAGATGCAACTGCGGCGCCTTCGACTTCATGGGCTCCATTTTAATCGCTACATGCTCGTTGTTGTAGAGATTTTTCCCTGTAAAAGAGAGAATGTGTTAAGTATATTTCTTATTTAATATTGTAAATATAATAAGAAATTGACTAGTTATATCACAAAAAGTCAAGTAAATGGTTGGATAGATAAAGGTTTAAGATTGGGTAAGGTCAAGATGTTATTTAACTTGTGATATGTTCCTTTGTCACGCCCAGGTCAAAATAAGTAAAACCAACAGAATTATGAATTGTATTGTATTGTAGAACATCCTTTGATTGGTGTTTTACATTCATTTAAATTTATAGGAAGCCAGCTACATATATGCACGTACGCCTCTATGAAAAATTGAGATTCCATTTTTAAGGCGTACCGTACATATGAGCATAAAGAACAAGAAGCGATACATGGGCCAGTGATTGGAGCTGGCCAAACTCTAATTTCTTACTTGTCTAAAGAGGCATAAGGCACGTACATAGGACATTACATCAGTCTTATTAGATTACGTTGTTGTAAACGCCTAGACTGAAAGCCTACCGAACCATCCAAATCGATTTCTCGATACGCACGCAATTTTGAGTGCTTCTCAATTTACCGTTAAACAGTCACTTAGATTTAATCGATTCCATACAGGTTCAGTTTCACATATAGTTATAATTCAGGTGTTATTTTGCGGTAGTAAGAGTTGGACTTTGATTCAATTCTTTGTGTGCTTCCGCTACCAGTTGGCTCATGCAAACCACAAACCATTGCCGGCGCCAGCAACAACATCGAAAGTTTGTTTGGTGCCTGAGGATACTTCGTGTAGAGGTGACACCCGTGTCGCGGGTACAACAGCCGGTTTAATTATGCTGCAGACACTATGGACCCTGAAGCATCAGCAGGGGAATACATCAACTATTGGCGGCTGGTATTCCGAGACTGTTAGCGGCAGATATGCTAGGACCCTGGGACTAACAGTAGTGGGTGGGCACCGGCCGGCAAGAATTTGCAAAAACTAACTGGAAGCGAAAGCACAAAGTAATTTAGATCAAAAAGGTTAATTTTCGCAAGTTTCGACAAATTGTATTTCGAGTATCGTCCAGTATCTTACTTCACATTTTACACCAACACGGTCGTTACAGCTGGCGGACCCAAAGCTCATTAGTTAACAAAATATTTTGTAAATGGGCTTAGAAAGGTGGAACAAAACAACCAGTGGCTTTGCTAGTCTACCATCTGGGGAATCTACAATGTTTACGAAATGTATTAATCAACTTTTTCATATCGTCCGTGCAGCTGACATTACTCTATTATATATATTTTTTTATATGTACTGGATCAGATAGGAAAGATTTGTCAATGTATCCGCTGAAATAGTCATTAAAACCGGCAACGAATAAATCTTCCGATATGACCATGATTCTCTTGAAATTATCGCGGTAATGCCCTTCAAAGATTTTCGATACCCATTTTTTACTGATTTATTACAGGGTTATTTGCGCGAATGTTTGCGGTGTTTATTTTGCTCAATAAATATTTATTTCGACAAACGTAAATATTCTTAACGATCTTGCACATTAAGAAACTGGAAGTCGTTCTGTTACACGCGTTTTAATTTCACTCTCCGAAACCTTTCTTTGTATGACTACAGTCTGACTAATAAATTTAATAAATAAAACCGGCTAAGTGCAAGTCGAGCCCGCGCACACAGGGTTCCGTACCATTATCTATAAATAAAGTCACGTTTGTTGAATGGGAGCCCGACTTAAATATTTATTTTAATCTGGTTTTAGTGTTTGCTGTTATAGCGGCAACAGAAATACGAGTACATCACCTGTGAAAATTTTAACCGTCTAGCTATCATGGTTAATGAGATACAGCCTGGATATAGACAGACGGACGGACAGCGGACTCTTCGTAATAAGGTCCCGTTTTTACCCTTTGGGTACGGAACCCCAAAAAAGGTCTAAAATTAGCAATGGCAAACACTTGCATAAACTTCTCTACCTAAACAAAAAACGCTAAAATAGGGCATCAGTTTTATTGCCTTTTTATAGACAGTTACGGGCACCTATTTTTTGTGCCTGGATGACCTATCCCTACAGATAGGGATAAGATAAGGGAAATTCATTATTCTGTCTGGCTTATATCAAGAAAATATTGTATAATTGTCATTATTATTTGATTGATTTCCCTTGGTGTTAAAGATGTCCATAAGATACAGCATCTACTTACCATCAGGTGGGCTTTACGCTTGTTTGTCTAGTTATTTAGTCGTTATTATATAAAATATAAAAACTTTTATTTGCACGTGACTCGTTAATGAGCTTGTTGGGTTTGCCAGATTTGTGATTTGCGATAATGGAAATTACCGCCCGTGGTTCATTCCCTTGAGACATAAGGTATCGCTGTGGTATCGCTCTATAAACATATAAATGTATCTCAAGATTCTCTTGAAAACAGGCTAAATTGGAAATTTATCCATTCATAGCAACAAAATGTAATGTAGGCACAGCAGCACATGTATCCACAAAGTAAATGGGGTAACATCACTTGGGGTAATATCAAATGTTTGGTCAAATATAACTTTGATTAGGATCAAAGTTATATTTGACCAAACATTTGCTGTTTAATGTGTATGACGTGGTATGACTGACAATGACAAGATACAAAGTACTTGTCTTATATTAATTAAATCTAAGTAAGCTAT
The DNA here is from genome assembly GCA_943193695.1 of Acrobasis suavella. Taxonomy (NCBI): domain Eukaryota; kingdom Metazoa; phylum Arthropoda; class Insecta; order Lepidoptera; family Pyralidae; genus Acrobasis; species Acrobasis suavella. The sequence continues at coordinate 14,186,279 of OW971942.1, forward strand.
TTCTCCAAATACTTAGGTAATAAAAAGAGAACCATAATATTTTATGAATTTATTTAAATAATAAAACATAAAAGTTACTTCCAGTCTTATCGTTTCACCAGTTACAATATTATGAAGCCCTTTTCACTGTACAGATTTTGGAAAGTGTCTTTATGATGGGGCGAACCCTCTGTATTTGACCTACAATATTCCTCACATCGTACGTTTCGAAGAAATGACGCGTGACGTGGCGTGACACCCAGTCACATTACGATACGATTTATCAGCGTTATACATCGATAGTAAAGATGATTATATGGATATCAGATCTCAATACTATATCTTATCATTATCGCACAAATTAAGCGCTCTCACAACTGACGGCTACAGTACAATAACCATACAAAACATCGGCCCAACTATTTGAAATACTTAAGTATCTATTTACCTATTATATTCACACAAATAAGGTGGTTTGGCCCTCGGGCTTATATCATTTCAATATTTCGTATAAAAATATCTTTCCACTTAAGGGACTACCTGAATTTTTCGGGGGCCAGTGCTGCCCTATTTGAAATAAATCATTTGAAAGGAAACTGAGATATCATTTAAAATTTTGCCCTAATCAAGCCCTAGATAACCCGTCAAACTATTTCATGAACTACTGTTTACATTTTAAAGTGAGAACGTGAAGCTATTTTAGCATTTTTGCTAAAACTTTTTCGGAAAAACGCTATAAAAAGCTTCACGTTCTCCCTTTAATACAGTAGTTCATAAAATAGTTTGAAATTTTAAATGATATATCCGTTTTCTTTCAAATGATTTATTTCAAACGGGTTCGGCATTGGACCCCGAAAAATTCAGGTAGCCTCTTAACATAATCTTCAAAGGATTTCTCTCAGCAGAATCGTACTGGGTTTTACGAGTATTATCTACGTTTTAATGGAAGAAATGTAATTAAATTACCTAGCAAGAGGTTGTTAGGCCATCATAGTTACAAGGCCCTTCTTATTTGAACTTTTTTAAACATATAGGTAATCGATTATATGTATATGCCCCAAACTACAATCAATTTGAAGCCGTACTACCTAAATCAAAAATTAAGATATTTTGTTTATGTTGATTTTTGACTTAATTATTTTAGATGGTTGGGTAAATCAAAACTCTAGCAGTTTATAAGGAACCTTTATAAGGAACTTCAGAACAGCAGACCAACAAAGTCCGCCTTGAACCAATCAAGCAACTACTCCACAAGTTTCTTATCATCTAGTTCGACCAACTTCACAGGCAAAGAAACGCAATTACCACTCGACTTTGACGTTGTACGAGTACTATTGTTGAATTTTTCCCAAAGGTCGTGCTCGACTGCCTAGGACTTCGCCGTTAGAATGGGCGCACGGTAATTTGTCCAATGCCACAAGTTCGTTTAGTTTCACAAAATACACAAATTTAGCCGTAGTTGGTTACAGTTGCACGTCGTACTGACATTTGGTGTAATCCGCACTGTCAATGCAATATAGTTTAGTACATTGTGGCAATAAGCGACGCTGCTTCGCTTAATCGGTGACCAATAATTAAAATTAATGATTTTTTTAGAGCATCATTTTTTTTATTTTTTTTTTTTTATTTATTCAAACAATAATATACAATAATAAACAACGCTATATAATCTCATTAGAGATTTTCCAAACGTTGGAATTGCCATACAAAAAAAATCTTAAGAAGTAAATACATTAACAATAACTACCTATCAATGATGTATTAAAGAAAAATTTAAATAACATTAAGTCGCGTTTCCAAGAGAATTTCACCCCTGTTTGTTTTATTAATTAATTTTCTCAGTGTTCCCAGATACTTTACCGCTACAACCTGTGGCAATGGTTACAAGAACAACAAAACTAATTGTTTTGGCCAACAGGTACATGTAATTCAAATCTTTTAATTTTTGTGTCAAAATAGTCAGTCGTCAACTGTATTTAATTTGTATGAATAAGTATTTTATTCTCACATTCCCTTTTAATATCTTATAACGATTAAGTATAATTATAGGTGACGCAAAACGCATAGGTCGCCGTCAATGCCGTCGCTCGTCACACACATGACAAGATTGCAGGAAGTTCACGGATGTAGGGGTGGTTCAAGACGACCCTTGTTTCTTTGTTGCCGTCTTGGGAGCTCTTCCTCTACACTGAATAGAGCACAGATTTATCACGAATTTGAATATTCATATCGAGACACAACGAGCCTAAAACTTAATTCCATTTCCATGTCTAGAATCAACTGTTGGATCGACGTGATCGGAATATCCATATTCTGAGTAAAGTGTATTGATTCAAGCCTGCAATAGTATCGCCTACTATCTATCCTTATGTAAATGCGGCGATCCGCTACCACCCCTGGCCGCAATTGGACAGAAATAGACAGCTTTTATATTGGATGCTGGAGTATTATTCTGTAGGCTTCCATAAATATTACGTTACTGTTAAAGTTAAATCGTAACGGAAGCCGGTATGCTATTATCTCGGTAAGCGTTGCCAGGCGTCCGGATAAAGCCGGACATAGTTAGGCTTTTCGATTGCGTGTCCGGCCAAAATGAACGGTGTCCGGCTTGTCCGGATTTTGTTAGGCTTTTTACATTTCGCAAACGTGCGAACGCTGAGTCCAAGCGTCGCTCCCGCAGAATTTAGGAAGAATCAATAAAAAATTGATAAATTAATTTCATTCAAATTTGAGGATAATTTAAATATATTTATCAAGAATTTAATTTTGACTGACGAAATGATGACAATTTTTTTGTCGTACGTACCTATAATACTGACACACAAAATCCTCAATAATGTAGGGTGTCCGGCCATTTTACCCAAATGTCCGGCCAAATTGGCTGGTCTGTCCGGCTATTAGGTTTGGTGACCTGGAAACCCTAATCTCGGTTGATTGGTAAAGTGTTTCACGATTCATCATTTGCACTAGGTACACGTTCATTTTCGGTAAAATTTTGCATATAGCACAAGTTCTCTTAGAAAAGAAGAATCGAACATCTTCGAAGATTTTAAACGCTTTAGGGCTTAAGTCTGTTACAAATAATATGAATTTATACAAACACATTTTCGAATACATAACAGCTGGCCCACTCGGATTGACTGATGATGACAGGTACGTTGTGATCTTATATGATTGTTTTGGTTTATACTTTTTGATTTAAAATTCGCAAAACTACAAGCAACATTAGTAATAGTAGTCAGCGCACACAAACATTCAAAAGTATTTTGAATTTCAATTACGAACTACTTACTTATACTTACTTGAAATAATGAGTAAGAATTCCTATTACGGCGTAGTAACAATGTGATTGAAATTTATATGTATTTACTAGCTTGCATGTCTAGAGTTATAAAGGAGTCGTCCTACATATCTCGCTATTCTCATCAATTTCTGCTATCAAGCAGTTTAAGGTTTACATTATTACCATTCATTCATAATATAGACAGTGTTTGTAGCTACTGGGCATTGTGACAGAAGTTCTTTCATTATGCTTCATTTCTTTAGGCTTCGAATTTCGTGAGAATAGGTGCGTTCATTTTGTTTGACTTCAGAAAAAACTAGATTATTTATTTACTTTATTGCCGTCGGTCATCAACTCGCATAGCATTAACACGCAATGATTTGAATGATGTTTCCACTTTAATTAAAATTTTCAGTTCAGTCATGAGGAATGTCATGCGTTCATCTATCGTATATTTAGTGAAACCATGCGTATAGTTTCGTAAAATACACGAATCGACAGAAAAGTTAGGAGGTTCAGGAAGTGCATCAGAAGCAGCGTCGAAGAGTTAATCTTTCATAAGTTACTATGGCCCGGTTTGCAACAATATAAAACTTTCACCTTTGCGAGATTCCCGCGTTTATACGCAGTACGCACCATAATGTATGTCCGACCCAGACGCACCTAAGGGTGGGTAAGTATCGAATTTCTATACAATATTTCGCAAGTTCTCCGGTTGCTTATCTTTTAACTGAAATAATTTGGCATGAGAACTCCTAACCAAACAAGGTTATCGATGGGGAATACGAAAAATTAAATGGATATTACAGTTCCGTTAAGAATTTATCAAACTTTTAGAGAGTAGGATTGCTATTCTGGAAGTTTGAAATATTCATATATTTACTCCTAGACCCGTCGGATAAGACAGAGTCTAGACTAGAGTAGGTCTAGAGTCCTGCTACTTTAGTATCTGGGGCTACAGGGACAGTAGGAGAGATGTGTGCCTTTCCTTTCCTACACATAAAATTCGGTAAATTTAATGATACCATGAAATAAAAAATACACAATGTATTTAGCAAGCATTTTCTTTGATTTGTAAATAAGTAATTCCAGACAAGTTATAAGAGCTAAACAAGTCCTATTCATGACCGTATTATGAAGCTAGCCGGGTTGGGAAAAATTTACAACTAAATGAATGCAGGACAGAACTTGTCGAGAAAATATCCATATCTGTCACATGCCAAGTCTTACACCGACGCTGTTAACCGTGACCGTGAATAAACACAAATTCCAAGGTTGAAATATCTGCAATAGATACAGTAAATTCACCTAATAGAGATGTAGAAATAACAAGCTTTTTTTCGGAACAATATCTGACTTCAATGCGCTTGTAGTGTTTACTTAAGCATTGTGTTAAAATCTAATAGAAAATGTTTGGATCACGTTAATGATCATTATCAAAATAGAATTAACAACACATACCTAAATCTATAAGAATACGAACCAAATAAACAACAAACAACCTTATTCTTTCGACGAGAAATTATATAAACCTTAAAATATTTTGGTACGATTGAGATTCATACAAAGACGTACTTTATCCTACCACTACTTATGCTAGTATCTAATCTACTACTTGGTGTAAGATTTAACTATTCGCAATCGCAACCTTCTTGTACCTCGGTCGATAGGCTTACTGACGAACATTGCTTCAATAAAGTTGTGGCATAATAAAGGGAGGAAGCAATTAAAAAACAATCAAAGATAGAATAGGGTAGTAGTATTGGTCAAACAGAAATTACGAGAAATGCATATTTACCCTAAATTTAATAAATTAGTCAAGTTTTAAAAAGTTTGCAGATAACAAGAGAAATGGAATTTATAATATTTTAATACATTTTCAATTCAATGGATTGCAAATAACAGTCGCCTTAATTTTAACAAGTAACTACTTTCATCTTTCTAAAAAGGCAACCAACAGTTTGATTGTAAAATCAATAATATTATTTTCTGCTGTAACCACGGATTCATATTTCTTAAGTATTTTTTTGCCATTTATGGCCCATAGTTGGGAAAAAGCCTTCCCAATAGGGAAGGCTTTTTCCCAACTATGATTGAAAACTAATAAGTTTTCAATCACTTCTATGTCCGACTGTTTTCCTCTAGATACCAATAATTAAAAAATAAATATATTAATCTATTCCAAGGATAAGGCACGCCACAATTAGTCTTGCTTGATCATGAAGCTAATTAAAGATAAATGTAAGCTTCATACGAGTGTATTGTGTTCCATTTTGTGACTGAAATTTATGTTAATGTATATGAATAATTCGCTTTTTTCCAATTACTAAAATTAGATACTTTTTTCTAAACGTCAAAACAATAATTTTCTATGGGATTTGTATATAGACTAATGATGTCATAGCTTCTTGGAGTCAAATAGCGCGCCCTTAATATCAATTTTTCTATAATAATAAATCTAAAATTGCATTGAAAATGGATATAATTATGTCAAGTGACATTTTTTATGACCTTTTATTTTCTTAACAGTATTTATCAAATAATTTATTTTTTACCCAGGAAAGTACCCAATTATTATGTATGAATTCCCTATTCCAAATAAGGAATCTTTTTAAACTAGGAGGCCAGTAAACTGAGTTCAATAATCCTATCGCGAATGAATATAAGAGGGCAAGTAAACTGAGTTCAATAATACTATCGCGAATGAATAATATAAGGGCTCTATTTCAAATTAGGAATCTTCTCAAACTAGGAGAAAAGTAAACTGAGTTCAATAATCCTATCGCAAATGAATCTAAGGGCTCTATTTCAAATTGGGAATCTTCTCAAACTAGGAGACAAGTAAACTTAATTCAATAATCTTACCGCGAATGAATGAACAAGCTCTATTTGAAATTAAGAATATTCTCAAACTAGGAGGCAAGTAAACTGAGTTTAATAATTCTATCGCGAATGAATCAACGGGCTAACTAACAATGAAATGGTAGCAAACACATTTCGAGAGGAAGTCATCTAGGAGACACGTCCGATAAAACTGTATGTGCAATTTTTGCACACAAATACCGTTTAATGAAAATTTCAACTATTATTATGACGGTTAAGCACGCTATGTGCTATTTTGATTCAATGCACATATCATGAAAATAGGTTGGCATATTGTGATAAACACAATTATATTTATGACTTTAACTAATTATTATCTACTAATATTAGAAGTTATAGAAAGAATCGATATCTTGTCTCAGCATCTCAGGGTTCTATTGGCATACTTACTTGAAGAAGTTCAAAAGATTTTGTGTTTAGTCTCGGTGTATCTAATGCACCTTTTTGCTTGACCGGACTTTGAAATTCACACATTTTTTTTACTATTATCGTTTATATTTCAACCTTCTACTGCAGAGAATACGCCTCTTCTAAATAATAACTTTTAACCCCTTTATTTGACAGTCGTGTAGTGATGGAAGAAAAACGCTACGATGATAAAATTATAATTATTTCTGATACTGACACTCAAAACTGAGTACTAAGACAACAGATTGAGGTAAAACAAACTTGACTATTATTCACGTCTATCGAAGGAATAAAGTATGATACTGCAAGAATTGGACAAATGCGAGCGGCTTAGTCATCAAACATGCGGAAAGGCTAGGTTCATGCTAGAGTATTACTGATTGATTACCTATTCTAAATAGACCAAAATGTTAACATGTTTTAGGGTAGAATGAATGATAAAGAAACCATAATAAATACATATACACATACAGTGTACATTGGCTAAAGAGTTGAGTTGATTGAGTCACTGCCGCTCTCGAAAAAACTCCATTCTAAGTACCTAGTTACCTAAGATTGAAAAACTTATGCATTTATAGCTGCTGCGTACCTTCGTAGGTTAAGCTCCTAGAAATATTTTATCTAAGCTCACGGTAGTGCGCAGGCCAAGTTCCAGCAACAGGACGCGCGCATGCCGTGCACTATTTACACGAACCGTTTCGACCCACTTTTGACCCCCTGTAGCTCAGTGCCTATTGCAAGTACAGAGATAAAATTGTACCTACGTAATCATATACTAATACTAAAGCAGTATGCCAAATTTCACAGATATAGCTTCAGTAGATCCTGAAATATGACCCTGTGAAAATAGCTAATATTGGCACTGACTGACTGACTCACTGACCGGTAATCAAAACTAAAGTAAAGTAAGGCCTCTGACTCACTGACCGGTAATCAAAACTAAAGTAAATCAAAACTAAAGTAAACATAAGTAAACTAAGGCCACTTCTAAACATTTGCCATTCCCAAGACTGAACTTGGCAGGTTTTATTAAATAGATTAATTTAATTATATAAATAATAAATTTTATCTTACAATTAATCAAGCGTTACGTACAGCACGAAAACCTGCTAAGTTCAAGTCTTGGGAATGGCAAATGTTTACCAGTGGATCAGGCTGTTGATGAAAATGATTATGATCGATTTTAAAGTGCATCTAAACTTGGCATTGGATTGGATTTCAACTCTTTTTAGCCGAACAATTAGCCAATAGGAACTTGGCCCCTTTTTTAACAGGTATGTTTTTGGTGGGATTAATAATTAATACAATAAATTGAAAAGCTTTAAGGCTACATGAATTTTTCGGGGTCCAGTGCTGCCCCTATTTGAAATAAATCATGTAAAAGGAAACGAAAATATCATTTAAAATTTTGTCTTGACCAGGCTCTAGGTAACCCTTCAAACTATTTTACAACTACTGTTTACAGTTAAAAGTGAGAACGTGCAGCTTTTCTACGCACATTCGCCAAAAGTGGCCGTTTTTCGCAATTGTGCTTAGAACAGTTTCTATTTCTCACTTTAGACTGTAAACAGTAGTTCATAAAATAGTTTGAATGGTTATCTAGAGCCTGGTCAAGACAAAATTTTAAATGATGTCTCCGTTATATATCAAATGATTTATTTCAAATGGGGGCAGCACTGGACCCCGAAAAATTCAGGTATCCCGTTAATTAGCTATTATTATTTATTGTATACAAGCCGTCTGGCCAATTAAAACTGAATCTTATTGGTTGAACAGTTGCGGTATTTTCAGACAAAATTCGGTGAAAACGTAAAGATTACTCTTCCAATAACAAATCGGTCTGCCAATTGCAAAATAATATTCAGAAAGCATCTAATTGCCAAGAACCGCGAATTGGTTTGTACAGTAAATAATGTACGCATCGATTTAATCATTCACCTTTCGCACGTGCTTCCCACGTTATTTCAGTGACGCGAGTTCGAATCCAATTCTCATCTACCGCAGCCATATAATCTACAATTTGTCAACTAAATGAAACCCTATCGCTCAGGCAACAAGGATTACCGCTGAGGTCACATGGCATTAGCGGCGAGACTCGGGAATTCGACAGTTTTGTTTACGTTACGGGTTTGTTGTTGTGATATTTTTGAGCATTCGCTCTCGAAAACAATCTCGCTTATTTAAACAAGAACAGCTAATTATAATATTTGGTGGGAAGTATATTCAAAGGAATCACGTATAAATACTTTTTAAAAGGCTACCTGATTTTCTCGGGGTCCAGTGCCCCCATTCGAAATAAATTATTTGAAAAGAAACTAAGACTTAAATTAAAATTTAACCTTGATATAATCATAAATAACCCTTCAAAATATTTTACGAACTATAGTTTATATTTTAAAGTGCGAACGTGAAGCTTTTTATAGCATTTTAGCGAAAAACGGCCACTTTTGCAAAAAATGCTATATAAAGCTTCACGTTCTCAGTTTAAAATATAAACAGTAGTTCATTTAATAGCTTGAAGGGTTATCTAGGGTAATATCAAGGCAAAATTTTAAATAATCTCTCCGTTTTTTTTTAAGTGATTTATTTCAAATGGGGGCAGCACTGGACCTCGAAAAATCGAATTGATTGTCAACTTAAGCACAGTAGCAATCTGTGCGTGCAATAAGTATCGTTGGTGATGGTAAACAATCAACTCTCTAGACTCAAACTGCGATATCATAAGTTGTTGATTTTCATCCACACTAACTAGTTTCAAAATCTTTCATGAACACTGTAGAAGCATCAGTACCCTAGTTTTCTGAAAAGATATAATATTTAAACGAGCTTACAAACAAACGTAAACAACGTAGCAAGTCGTTTCTAAGCTTATTTACCAAATAAAACCGGCCAAGTGAGAATTGAACTCGCGTGGAGAAGGTTTCGTACTATGCCAAAGTATTTTTTTTTATTATATCACATTGGAAATCCTTACAGTAAGATTCGAGTTAACTACTACTAGCGCTATCTAGTATCTAGTGGTGTTTTAGTTCACTTTTTTCCTTAAGTGAACGTATTAAATTGAGTTTACCACTTTATTTTCAATAGATGATGATAGATAAAATGATAGAAATTCTTATAGCTTTTCCTGTAATTTTCAAGTAATGAACTATATTTAATATTTTTTTTTTAAATTTAAGTCTCACAAGTTTCGGGGATCAGGGGGTCATGGTCGATGGTGAATTGTCCTCTTTTTTCATGAATAAAATCATAACTACTAATATTACAATAATGACAAAAATATATTTTGAGATTCTCACAACAAGCCCTTTCATTTGATTTAAGACACAGTAAGGTTTGCAAAACATTTTTTTTTAATTTCCTATTTTGTCCCGCGAAAATGACCCATATTTTACCAAATTAGGTATTTATTTACTGCGCACATCTGTGTTTGTTCATAGGATTACACCACCCTACCAAATATCACCTGATTTGGTCCAGTAGATTTGGAGCAAATTGGATGTGACAGCCGGACGGACAGATAGACACACGCACGAGTGATCCTATAAGAGTTCCGATTTTTTCATTTTTTGTACGAAACCCAAAACTCAATCTTTAAATGTAATGCTGATTATCAAGCAAAGCTTTTATTTAACGTACAGTAGGAAATCCGCTAAAGTTGAAAACGTTGTTATGAAATAGTTTGATGAATCAAGTTTAATGGCTAATTAAAATAAAAGTACGAATTTACTTTAAGAAACTTGATTTTGGTCAGCACTCTTTTCAAAAAGTTTTCTGGTGGAAAATCATTTGACTTTCTATCAAACTATATAGGATAGGTTGGGGAAAAAGTCTTTTCGCATTTTATATGAAAATTCAAAACATTTTTTAATATAGTTTATTTACATTTAACTAAAGTATGTAGGTACCATTTTGTTCGATAACTTTTTGCCATCTTATAGGTAGGGACATGATCCCATTGCTATAAAAATTTTGGGGCTTCTGATCAAAAAACTGCGTCAAGTAGTTTTGGCAGTCCTCTCGTGATGTTGACCTGACACTGCCTAAAGAATCCTGAAGAGACCGAAACAGGTGGAAATCTGAAGGTGCCAGGTCAGGACTATACGGCGGATGCATTAACACCTCCCAGCCAAACTCTCTTAATTTTTGCTGAGTGGTTAAAGATGTGTAAGGTCTAGCGTTATCATGATGAAAAACCACACCCCTTCTGTTGATTAATTCCGGCCGCTTTCTCTCAACTTCTTGCTTTAATCTTATCAGTTGTTCGCAGTAGAGTCCTGAATCGATGGTCCTGCCTGGTGGTAACAGCTCATAATGAATAATGCCCTTACAATCCCACCACACACACAGCATCACCTTGTTGCGAGTTAACCCGGTTTCGCCACAGTCTGTGAAGCCTGACCGGCCTTTGACGATGATCTTTTTCGCACGTTCTTGTCGTACGTGATCCACTATTCATCACCAGTTATCAATTTCTTCAAAAATGGTTCGGTCTCATTACGTCGTAATAAAGAATCACAAATGAGTACACGGTTCATTAGGTTTCTTTTAGAGAGCTCGTGAGGTACCCAAATATCGAGCGTTTTTGTGTACCCATTTTTTTTCAAATGCGCCAAAACTGTTTTGTGAAACAATTCCCAGTTCTTCAGCTACGTCGTAACTACTGATATGCCGATCTTGCTCCACTTTTTCAAAAATAGCATCCATTTTATCCGTAACAGGGCGACCAGAGCGACGTGCATCTTTCTTTGACATCAAAATTTCCGGATTGAAAACGCTTAAACCAAATTTGCGCTATTCTCACAGACACTGCACTAGGTCCATAACATCGCAAATTTTTTTCGCGGCTTGCGTTGTATTTTTACCTTATTGGTAGTAAAATTTTAAAATGTATCTAATTTCTTCATTAGATTCACTCATCTTGACGGTAAGAAAAACAAATGAAAATCACGCATTTTCCTAATTTGAATTTGGAATTATCTTTTTTAAAATTTAAACTTTTAAATGATACCAAAACCAGCCAGGTACAAATAGTAAAGCCAAAGTGGTTTTATTACAAGTTCATACATACTATATGCGAAAAGACTTTTTCCCCAACCTAATATAAAACAATATTGTCCCTGACCTTATTTCACAAACACTATTACTATAATATTTAGCTTTCTCCATTCCTTAATTCGCAGTAGATCGTCTAACGTTGTTACACCAAAGAGCTTTTTCATGAGTTACGGTTATAAGTGCCTAACAAAATTTCGGGCTTGCTGAAGTAGCATAAGGTTGCTAGCTAACGAGCTTGCTCTTTGTATCAACACGCTTATCCATGAAAATTTTGGATTAATATAAGTAAACGTTTTTATATGTCTGTAATTCCAAAACATTATTAAAATTACCATTAACAAAATCTACGACAATAGTGCCAAATACTTACTTTCGGAAAACAGCGTTTTAGACAAATAAATAAATATATACGGACAAATTACACTGACTGAGCTAACCCCAACGTAAGTTCGAGACTTGTGTTATGGGATACTAACTCAACGATAAATAGCCAAGACGCAGGAAAATTTGAAAAAGGCCATTTTCCAACTTGCCCTGACCAGGGATCGAGCCCGGAACCTCTGGGTGGCGGACTAGCATAGTGACCACTACGCCACATTTGGTTTAACAACTTACTTGGAGTTTGTAACATTTCTACGTTAAAAGTTTGAATGTGGTAACGGGAAAGACGAATATATCTATAACGATGTTCGAATTTTAGTGTATGGTCTAGTTAAAACAATGCAGTGCATAACTAGTGAATATATTTTGTGACTACGAGGCTCCTTTTCCTTGACTTTTAATACAAGGACTTACATAGCACATGTGTTGTATGCATGATTAAAAAATAAGGACGTTCACCGGCAATAACTTGGTTTAACAAAAAGTAGTTAGTTCCATCGGCGCTACAGATTCTAAAAAGTAACAGGTTTAATAACTACCTTCAACTGCATACAACTAAAGTAATATTACTTACGTATAAGTACAGATACCTATTTTAAACATAAAGATATTGTTTCATGTTCAATTGTTCATGCATGCAGAAATATTGTCCCCAAATAGCTCTACTAACTACTAAAATTTCCTCTACTTAAAACAGAAAAAAAAGTAGATTCTGTACTAAGACAGACGAAATGTGGCAATGGGCGAGGCTGCAACAAAGCTGAACAGCACGATAATACTGAATATAATTACCGAAGTGAAGTCGACGTACAAGTTTGACAAAATTAGTCCTAAACTTAAAATTCACCCATATATCATGAAGGCACGACCTCATTATTTCTTATTTCGGTAGCTCACAGACATTTTAGCTGCAATGACACATAACGAATCAAGATTTAAACGAAACGCAATCAGCCGGATACAAAATACGACAGCGAAATATAAAAAGCTCTGCGAGAATGAATGTAGCTTTAGAAAATTAAGCTTTACCAAATAATATTAAATGGGTTTGGCTTTCTGTTAAATATACGAATACGAGTACATACATTGAAATCTATGGAGTAAGTACTTAATTCTACTACGTAGAGAATACTCTCGACAAGCCTTAAAACAAATCTCTTTAACAGACAACCTAAAATAAATAAATCATTCATTTTGCGGGAATGTCGCAAGATTCATTTCAATGAGGTGTTTCGTCAGTGGACAGCAAGAGAATAACTCATAAGACATAACACCTCCATTATATAGGGTCTTTGTTAGGCGTCTGCGTTTACCTGAGTTGTATGAATGTTTATAAGAAAATTGACGCAGGATTTGGGTCAAGTTTTATACGGAAAATTTCACGATTAAATTGGGTGTTCTCGATAATTTCGTCCTCATGACTACCTCCGTGGCGTAATGGTTAACATGACTGTCGGCTACTCAGGAAGTCCTGGGTTCGACCCCCGGTCAGGTCAAGATGGAAAATGTTATTTTTCTGATTGGCCTGGGTCTTGGATGTTTATCTATTTATGTGTTTGTTATAAAACATAATCTCTTTGAGTTAGTATTCCATAACACAAGTCTCGAGCTTACTTTGGGGTTAGCTCAATCTGTGTGATTTGTCCCTATATATAATATTTATATTACATTCGCGAATTATTAACATATTTAGGCCATTTTCTGAACATTATGCATATATTCATGTGCACTAAAAATAAAAAGACGCAACACCGTCACTTATCGGACAAAAGGACCAACCTTAAGCGCAAAAGAAAAGTCAAGAATTCATAATGGGGGCGTACATTGTAGAAAAGGACTGAACTCCAAACTCTACCCAGGATTTTGTTGGTGGTGTGTACATACATTAAGTTACGTAGTGACGGGACACAAAGTTAATAACTATGTGACTAGACCAGACTACAAGGCGAAATATGAATTACACATGAAAACTATTAAAGAAATCATAAGTCTTGAGCTGTTATGCTTATTTATAACAAAAGCATCGGCATGATAGTAAAGTTACAGGATAATGTAAAATCAAAGTCACTCAGTACGTCTGCTAGCGTATAAAACTCAGGCTGGTCGATGCATCAATCATCAACAGACTGCTTCTAAAACTTCCTAACCTAATTACGTTAATAATCACACTTGCTTTTTTATACTTTAAAACTAATGAGTCGAATTTATCGGCACAAACTTTACGATCAGGTTTCCTTATACTGATACCGTTTGTTTAACACCTTAAAGACTGTAAAACAGCAATATTATTCGTTTTTATATGGAAATAAAGCACTTAACAAAGTTTTGATGATCATCAAAGCATCGAATCGACCGCTTCAAACCATAACTAACTATAATTAGGAATTATTACTAAGGTAAGCTCTTGTTGAATTTAACTTTCAAGTCAAGATAAGATATTGTAAATGTGACAAGGGAATATCCTATTAATCTGAGGTATTATTGCGAAAGTTTGCGTTGTGTATGGATGTTTGTTACGCATTGGCGCTAAAATGATTTAGTTAACGGATTGAAATTTGGCATAAAGATAGTATTACCAGGGTTAAAACACAGGCTAGTTTCATCTCGGAAATATGTGAGGTTCCCGTGGGATGGTCAAATAACATTTAAATTAGTAGGTAATGAAAATAAAGTGCGTTTTTACGTCATGGGCGTATCTTTACCATTACCTTTCTATACAAGTACTTATATTGTTAATTGTTTGTATAAATTCAATACAATCGTGGCTCTTGCATTTTACCATTATTTTTTGTGACTACGTGCTGTAAACAATTATTTAAAAAAATACCCGACTGCCGTTTTATATACCCAGTGTTACTCTAAAAATTAAAAGAAATTTAATGACACCTCTCAAGCTTAAATCCATCGAGCCTTTCAGGCAAACATTAGAATTCGGCGCAAAACATACGCCATTTTGTTTTTTTTTTATTTTGATATACCCAGTGTCACTCTGACAGTAAATACAAATGTAACGACACCTCTCAAGCTAAAATCCATCGAGCTGTTCAGGCTGCAGAGCGTGCCAAACAATTATACATACATACATAGTATTACATACTCTTGAAAAACATAACCATCCTTCTGGCGCAGTCGGGTAAATAAAAGCAACTTTCTTTATTTAGATCTACACTGCGGTGACGAACTAACATACATGTCATACCTATTCAATTTTAACATATACCTAGACCTTTTACAGGCTATGTTTTGAATTATTTAAATTTACAAAAATAGTATAAATTGAGATTCGAGTAAATAAGGTGTTTCCGCAGTTAAAATGCAAATTACGCCAATTCTGAGATTCCATACTTCATTATTTTTCAACATATTAGTCACTACTCCAAAACTTCATTCATTACCGTCACTAATTCGTATTCACGAGCATTACGTGTATAAGTGGTAACTATTTTAGCAGGTGTGTTACCGAAAAACTATCGACTCGTTTTTCCTTTGAATCAGACTATTTCCAAAGCCAATATATGAAAGGTATTGCGATGCGATAAAAATTATTGCTGCGCGTCTGCTTTACATGCGTCAATGATGCACTATATAAATCTGTTGTCAGTCTTCACACTTTAACAGCGGAAACAGCGACCGTGGCGAAAGCAGTGTTAAATTTGCGCATTTCAGGGCACGCGAAATATCCACCCAACTACTAATACTATTAATTGGTAATCATTCCGTATTTTTTGGCAGGATCCGTCTGTGCAATGCAGATTGAGTAGAACTTTTATAGATTTTATGTGTAAGGGCTTTTACGGGACCTTTGTTTTGGGTATCATTGCAAACGTATCTCAATCTGATACGAGTAGCTGAAAAAGATAATTCAGCCAAATAACTGAGGTTCAAGGCAATTGACTCATAATCATAACAGAATTTGGCTGCTAGACCCGTAGTAAATGTCTGACGTTATTCCCAACACCGTTGAGCGACCCTGAAGCTGAAACTTCCTACGAGGCCCAAACTAAGAGACCATGCTTAAGAGCCATAAAAGCCAGTCAGCTATGTCATTTATTTGTGCATTAAATTAAAAAAAAAAATATAGGATACGATACCTTGATAGCCATAGCAATGACAACTGTCGACTGCTATTAAAATTGAAGCCTAACTAATTACACCGGGGGACTTTTTGATTATGATGTAGATTAACAATATCACGTTATATTACGTAACGTTTCATGCACTTTCTTCAAACGATGCTTATGATGAGCGTTCTAAAGTGGAAGAGAAATGGAGAGATGGCGTCACGCACCAGGGGGTTACGATTTACGACGTACGAGGTTGACCAAAACGTTCGCTCATGAAATATATTTCGGTGGTTTATTTTCTAACAAGAACACCTCTAACTGCGACTAAACCATCGTTTGGGGTATCGTTGAATAGCTCTTTCAAAATTATTGTGATGTTGTGAACACCATTTTTTAATTTAGGGATCCATTTCTGAAAAGTTAAGTGTCTCTCCCTCTATCTGGTAAACGGTTGTATCGCCCGTGCGAAGTACGTAATGGGGGTAATAGTAATCTATCGTAGCACCCATGGTGGCCAAAAGTCAAAATTATTCGGGAGCTGTACCCATTCTGTCAAAGAAATGCATGGAGATTTTAGAAATTATTTTCGCATTATTTCGCAGACAAAAATGGGTTACTACAGTTTTCATGTTGTAAATTGCAAGAATAGTGGTAGAAATATCAATTCAAGTTTTATTGCCTTTGACCCACTGATCGTTGGATTACTATACTGTGGTTGTGAGTGATAAATGTGATAATCAGAGATCGGAATTGGGTGTGTGAGGTACACCCAATTCCGATCTCTGGTGATAATACTCGGGCCGGCCTATACTGCCAGCCTGTACTTATAATTTTTAACGTTTTACAAATTTCTAGCTGCAAAGGATACTTATTACTAGAGATACAAGAACAATTATATATATATTTTTATTAATATTTAATTTAACATTAAAGTAGCTTTATTTTTTTGATATACAGTAAGACTACAGATAAACAATGTAAACAAACCCTACGAATTTTACTTTCTACGCTATTTTTGCAGCCTAGAACATCATTTTTCGATTTAGGGATCCGTTTCTAAAATATTTGGTTTTATATTGCATTTTTTAGGGTTCCGTAGCGAAATGGCAAGAAACAGAACCCTTTTGGATTCGTCATGTCTGACTGTCTGTCCGTCCGTATGCCACTTTTTTCCGAGATTATAAGAACCACAGAGTTGAAACTTGGTATTTTGTGAACCGCATTAAGATCACCACACAAAAATAGAAAAAAAAAAATTTGGGGGTTCTTAGAAGTGAAACGCAAAATTTTTTTTTATCATACCCTCACGTATGGGTTATCTATGGATAGGTCTTCAAAAATGATAATGAGGTTTCTAATATTATTTTTTTCTAATCTGAATAGTTTGCGCGAGAGACACTTCCAAAGTGGTAAAATGTGTGTTCCGCCCCTGTAACTTCTAAAATAAGAGAATGATAAAACTAAAAAAAATATATGATGTAAATTATCATGCAAACTTCCACCGAAAATTGGTCTGAACGAGATCTAGTTAATAGTTTTTTTAATACGTTTATTAAAACAGCGACAAGAACTACAAGAACTTTTATATTATGTTACTTGCTGCTACGGAACCATTCATGGGCGAGTCCGACTCGCACTTGGCCGCTTTTTTTATAGTCAAGTGTGTGTCCTCTATCTATTAATCGGTTTTATATGGACATATGAAAAAATTCAGTAAGTAGGGTTTACAATTTTTATTTATTTATTTACCATTTAAAGAATTACATGCAAAAAGTTTACTTAAAATAATATATATAAACCACACAGGTTTGTACTTATGTTATTGATCTTTTCCATCGGTACTTAAAAACATGGATATGAATAGATACTTAGGAACCAGATAAATGTTGCATATTGTCCACAAATATTCTTTAATTTTACTTTAATATTGTTAGGTTTAATTTCATCCGTTAATTCGTTAATAAATCGAGGCTTCAGATAGGAAAAGTTAAAAAGTTATAGGCGACCTACTTATAAAATGTTAATATAAGGCAATTTCATACAAAACAATAAAAAAATAGTTTTTTTTCACGTTTTTAGTCTTTAAACCGCGCGGCGTGAACTCATAGTCGACATTCGTAACTACGGAACCCTACAAAGCGCGTCAAATGTCCGACACGCACTTGGTTTTTTATTTTTATTGCCCTTTGCCGAACGCAACGAAAAAAAATTATGAACATCGCGAAAATTGATCTGTTAATTCTATGGAGATTATTTAATTTTTAACCATTCTCTTTACTAAACAATAAAAGCATTATAAACTCACCAAGTCTGAGTTCCCCAAAGTTCCCGCAGCCGATTTTCTTGCCGACACGGAAGTTGGGGCCCACCATAAGGACCCCCGAAGACGAGGTAACGGAGTGCCTTGAGGTGTGCATCGCGCTGCTGCCACCGACGCGCCCGGCCACCGCCCCAGTTGCGCTGCAATGTGAACATACCTTTATGATTTGTTTCAAGGGACTGCAATAATAAATGAAGTTAAAATTTTGTTCATCTAAATGTATCGGTATTTACGTTTCTATAAAATATTAGATAGTGCATCCACCAGTAAATAAAATGTGTTAATTACATTGGGCGAGTACCTAGACCTCTTTAAAGATATAAAAATCGGTGGCCGAATGAAAAGAGCCATCATTGAAAGAGCGAGCGAGAAGCGTCTTAAAAAAAATACAATCAGCTATTTCGATATCTTTTTTTCAAAAATGTCAGAAATGCTCGTTTACCTTTACAAAGACGTGTAACTTTTTTGTCTGAATAACTTTTTTATCCGATAAACTTCAACGGGTCGGGGGTGACTCGCGACGTCTAAAGCTCATAGAGCCAAGGGGTTAGTCATGATTGCAAATTTTTATGTTCAAGATGTTGGGTAGAAAATAATGAAATACCTATTATTATTTATTTAAAAGCATGGTGATCTTTTTCGACGTAAAGCAACGTTTGCCCCGCCAATTTGTAAATGAAAAATGCTACTCAGCTTAATAAACTTCGTTCTGCAGTGTGGACAGAGAATCTATCATACATACAAGCAAACGAAGGATTGGGTATTCGATTGATATAAAGTTAAAAATATTCCGTGACCATGTCAAAAAAAAAGTCAAAAACATGCATACAAACTCTCGTAAATTAATAAAATCACTTATGAAAAATAGCAGTTATGAACAGTCTCGTTGATTGACATTTGTCTTTAGGTTCATACTAGGTAGTAATACGAAAATTATTTATGAGCATATGATTTGTATCAATACAATTCAAATATCAAAGCTCGCCTCGCAAACAAACTCGCCCAATTTGAACGTCTTTGTCCAAACAATAGCAGGGTGAAGCATTGTAGTTTTTACGCTGTACGCTTGCGTTGTTGGACGATTGCGATAAGTACAATTTACTTTGTGGGTCGTTCGACATCTAGGCAAGAACTATTGATTCGAAAGTTAATCTACATACATTAAAAAATATTTAATGACAATAAGTTGTTTAGTATCATGGACTAAACTGTCCCCAAAAATATTTATTTTGACCTAATATAAAGCTAACACTACGCACCAATGCCTTAATAACCCTTTGGGGTGGTAGATAGAGGTAAGTAGCCTCATCCAAATGCCATATTTAGAAAAATGGGAAAACTGCATCTTCTGCATGATCCTTTTATGCCAGAATTCCCAAGTTAACGCGTAGTTCCTTGGTCAATATCCACGATCTTCATAAAAGTAGAATCAACTGGATACATTTAGATTTTTTTAAGATTAAAAACAAAGAATGTACCTACTGCTTCTCCTCCTATACTGGTCGTAGAAGACAATCAAGGACAATGAGCAGTTGGGCACGTACCTGAAGATTTATTCTAAATAGGCGATAACATAGCCACATTTATTAACTCAGTTACTGACACAAAACCTATTTTCATCAACTAAAACTTTTTAAGATTTAATAAAGTAGTGACGAATCCTCATTATCAAAGTTTATTATTAAAGGTAAGGTACCGAATAAAAATAAACTCTGCTAACTATGTCATAAGTCTATATCAAAACACTTCACCAAACACCAATTCATTTTTTTAAATGAAGCAAATGCAATATTGATTCTGTTGCACAAAAAAACAATACCTTACAAGAAATATAAATAACTAATGATTAATGTCATGCAAGTACTGTTTACATCTGTCTGAAAATAAATTCACAAACATACATTACATGAAAGTTTAAGTTGGCTTAGAAACTAATCAGTACTTATTGTGGTATTGACAGAATAATCCTATTAGGCTATTAGTGGATAATCACATTTATTTTTATATTAAACTAAGTACATTATGGTATACTTAAAAGTTATTGTACTATATTTTTTTCAATTGTAATCTTATATACTCTGACACCGCTCCTGGCTGCTTACGAATTTGTAAAAAATTGAAATGTTCCATTCAATATTTTTATATTATATGGTATTTAATCTCGTGAGATTAGTTAGTCATTCATTTTCATTGTAGCTGGGGAGCCGACGAGGCTAAATTTGGATTTACTCGGGCGCCGTGGGAACCTATTAGGTTTTAAAGATTAGATAGTAATAAGAAATAAAACCGGTCAAGTGCGTGTCGGGCCATGCGCAGTGTAGGGTTCTGTAGTTGCGAATGCCCACTTTGAGTTCACGCCACTAAAAAACGTCTAAAAACTAATTTTCTATCGTACATTTTATAAGTTGGTCACTTATAACTTTAATTTGATAACCCTACTTAGCTCTGATAGTTATCCTTTAAACTTCGTTATATATACTACTGCTGTGAATTTTTTCACATGTCCATATATAACCGTTTAATAGATAGATGGGGGGACTTGGGGACACTTGACTCTAACGAAAATTTGCAATATAAAACCAAATATTTCAGAAATGGATCCCTAAATCGAAAAATAATGTTCACAAGCTCACAATATTTTTAAAAGAACTATTCAACAATACCCCACACGACGGGTTAGTCGAGAAAAAAATTTGACTCCTACTTTACTTGTATGGGAAACGACAGTAAAAAAATTTTTTTTCAATGATTTATTTCACGACTTTTTTGGCATGATTAATATACATACCTACACCAAATTACAGTTTTCTAGTACTTATAGTCTCTGAATAAAACCGCGGACGGACAGATAGACAGACAGCCAAACCGAAATGGCGAAACTATAAGGGTTCCTTGTTTTAATACGGAACCCTAAAAAAGGTTATGTAATGTGTTCTCGTTCACTGGTGGGAGGGCGTCAACAGGGTTTCAAAATTTAAAAAAAATCGATCAATGTAAATATTCGAGCGCGTCAGGAATTGATAACCTAAATGCTAGGAGCATTTAGGTTATCAATTCCTGACGCGCTCGAATATTTACATGCAGATTAACATAACGAAGGCATGTTAATCTGCCGACTAGCATGTTGGAGGTGGCCACATGGAAGGGTAGAAATTAGTAAAAAAAATTCCGAGCGCGTTAGATTTTTAGAGGGGGATGTTAATTGAGCCTTAATGGTGCTTCCATTCAAAATACTTCAAGGATTCGTAAGTGAAAAACTCAAAAATGTCAAAAAACTATATATTTCGTTCTCGAGCGCGACAGATTATACCTGAAGGTTTAGTTTGGCGTCCTGATAGTGCTAGCCCGAAATCTGAAGATTGTTTGGAGGGATTTTCTTAATGTTACGGTTTTAAATTGCCCTTGTATAGCGGGCATCTTGAATTTTTTAAAGTTAAATATTGTTGTCTGCCGTCAAATCGCTTACAACTTCCTACATTTTGGAAAAAAACATCACGTCTCTAACCCTAACCGTTTATGCCGGCCCCCTTCCTCATCAAGATCTGGCGATCAAGTGTAGGAACGGTGCGAGAGAGTTAGGGATCCAAAAAAGTGAAAGGAAAAGAGGGGCGCGAACAAGGGAATACATGCTTTATACCAACTGCTCGCACTATACTGCATTTACGAATTTTGCTGCTTCGACTTATGAAAATTGTTAGATTATATTTTTCCGTAACTCTCACATTATTTCAAGGAAAAAAAATCATCCTCGCTCGAGTATGTCCAGATGACGTCTTTTTTTGCAAGTTTGTGACCCTCCCTCTCCCTTGTCACGCTCAAATCATAAGATATTGTAATGCAAACTTTCAGCATGTAATTAACCTAACTTATCTTAATCTGTTGCGCTCGAGTATTTCAAACCATCAATTTTTTACCTTTTAGATGGGCTACCGTAGACGCATCCTCCTAGATCAATAGCTTATGCTTGGTAAAGGTACTACACAGGGTGCAAGGTACCCCTCTATATGTTAATCTGACGCGCTCGAGTAAATCCAAAAATCCCTTTTTGGGCTCCCTAACTATTAAGGCTACTTCTTTGAAGTGATAGTTAAAGTTAAAAAGTTGATGTCACCATTTTTGAGTAGATGCCACCAGCTTACTTGGGATAGAGAAAGATGCAGAAGACTAACTGACCTAAGAATTATCGAATCAGGGCCGATTTCAGACGTTTATTAATCATTGTGTGAAACATAAAGCATCTCAACAAAACTGTACCTAGTGAATCACACCAAGTGCTATTAGCATTCTAAAAGTGAAAGTCTGCCTCCACATTAAAAGCATGAAACAACACAATTATAGCTGTAAGATGCCCAAACTACCAGTTGGTGAACATTATGAATAATAACTGATAAAAATATATTTCTACACTATACATTTGGGCTCGCTTCTTGTCATTATTTCTGAGTCTGCATGGTCATAAATAATCTTGCTAGCAATGTCCATATGATCTTGCTACCTCATAAGGATTATCTGCCCCATAAGAGATAAAGATAGATAGTGTAGTAATAGATTATGCTACGTATTTTAATGCACCACTTTTGTGACGTTAGTTTGTGTCCAAAATAAAAAAGAAATCGACAGTCAACAAAGAAGATTATCTAATTAGGTGTTTAACAGAGTAAATACATACTCCGTATGAGGGTACCTTAAGACCCCTGCAGCCGGGCTTACAGGTGACAAGAGCGTTGTCATATAAAATTCTAATGTTATATATGTATGATGTATAAAAATACCAAAACAAATTTTACTATTGTCTATGATTACAACTTGCAGTTCTATAAAATATTTTTTGTTATTATGTCATGTTAGTTTAAGTTGTTTATATACCTACTGACATTTACTACTCTTTTACTGACATAAAGAAGAACTTTAACTGTAACATAGACCCATGTTTGTTGCAGTAACTACTAAATTAAAATATGTATCAAAGGTTGATACATATTTAATAATGGTTATAACAAAATTACAAAATTAAATAATAACAAAATTAGATTCGATAGATTCCAATTAAGTTTTGATCTCAGTATAAAGTATGTGTTCCTAAACAAGAGCTACTTATGTGTTGATCCTGGACAGCAGTTGATAAAAATATTGTAATTTCTTTTTATCATTATAAATTTACCCATTTCTTCTGGATTTCCAGGGTAAGAAGTACCTGAATCAATCAAAACAGTAGCTTATGTACTATGACTAAATAATTTACGTTTTATAGGTACATACAAGTATTTAAATAGTAAATATAGTAAAAAGTTTTACTTATTCCATGAAAAATCACAAAAGCGTTTTCTGGTCTTGTTTGTATTACTTAAGTTTTTTTATATTTATAAAACAACCAAATGCAATAGTTTTAAAATTATTTTAGAAACTTAAGATACATTTTCTTGCTTTTATACTTATTACATATGTACAATACATATTTATTTTAATATTTGAGCAAACTAGTTTCAATAATAAGGTAGGGGAATGCACAATATTCAACTTTTCTGTTCAATAGATTCAGAGTAAAGACTACATGTAACAGACACAATTTTATAAAGGTTGGTATTTAAAACCTTGTCAACTCTTAAAAATAGCCAAGTCAGTGGCTAACTACTTTTGATACCCTGAAGATATTGAACATAAAAAGGAAAAGCTATTAAACTTACACCTTCCTATTATTCATGATTGGAGTGTTTGGTACAAGCACTAAATGGGTCTTTGGTATTTTTATTCATTATTTTGTATGTTTTTCGAGGATTTCACCACATAATAGAAAGCACTTGTCAATTTATCTGACATATCTTAGCATACCAGATTTTATAAGTTTTACTTTAATTTAATAAGTACCTACTATATTATACACATACATGTTGCTATATACTAATTTGACCAAAGGTTAAATATTTATTACAATGCACTGTGATATAGACTTAAATGAAGCCTATGGTAACTAGTTCATAAAAAAATAAGCATAAAATAAATAAATAAATATACATGGACAAATCACACAGATTAAGCTAGCCCCAAGGTAAGTGAAACTTGTGTTATGGGATACTAACTCAACGATCCTATATTTTATAACCAATACTTATACTTATATAGATAAACATCCAAGACCCTGGTCAATCTGAAAAGGATCATTTTCCATCATGACCTGACCGGGGATTGAACCCGGGACCCCCAGTGTGACAGCCTGGCATGATGGCCACTAGGACAATTAGAAAAAAAATTAAGATGTTATGTAACACATGTATATTACTTTATTTAATTATTTTACTCAACTTTCATTAAGTTTTCAATAGATAAAGAGTTAGAAGTCAGAGGTGTTGATAAGCATCCTATATCAATTTAGGTACATAATTATTCATATGCAGTTTGTTTAACTCATTTATTATTCTGGCATACTATGGCAAAATGTCAATATGAACAATGAAATAACTGTGAATGGCTATTTTCCAACAAATAAGAATCAAACCTTTTCATTTAGGTACACAAGTTAAAGCTAGTACTTATGTGTACCTAACGTTCCAATGAGTAAGATATGAGTCTATTTAAGTAACGACATTTACTTATATTATTGATAGAGTGAAAATCTAGGGAAACTAGATGAAACTCAGTAATAACCCTGTGTGATTCTTCTTACCACACAGTTGAAACGAGGTAGGAAATAGAAGTGCTTAGGATTGAATTATTGAGTGATCTTTATGTCACGTTACAGGTATTGTCAAAAAGAAATTGAAATTACTGCACTAGTATTTATAGTAAGAATGCATTAGAATTAAGTCCACCTTTTGTACCATTTTTTTAAATTAACCTCTACTGGCTCACTGCTGGGCAAAGGTCTCCCCCATTTCCTTCCAAACATCTCGATCGCGTGCCACTTTTAACCATTCCTTTTCAAACTGTCGCAAATAAAAAATTAGGAAAAAGTATCTAAGTAGGTACAAAAAAAAGGGACAGTTTAGTTGACCCAGCTTCATTTCTTGTAATATGTTAGAATGATGTTAATATCAAACCAAAACAAGTCAAAAATGCCGATAAGGCATTTTGAAAGCTGTTAGGGTTAATTTGAACCAGTCAAAGTCAAAGCTGTAAGTATTAATTTAAAAAAGTCAAGCAATGGCTTAAACCTAATACCATGCCTACCCATCGCCATAAAAACATAATTATTTCTCTTCCTTGTCACTAAATGGCGTTAAAACTGTTTATTAAAACATTAAAATCTTTTATTGTTAATTAAATAAAGTGGTACTAAAATTAATTAAATATGACTTATATATGAAATGCAATAAATATTTTTAAAGCATATTCAACACTTTCTTTGTAACTTTTTAGCTATATGTGTGTGCTGCAATCTCTGTGTGCCTATCACAACTCCAGTTTTGCCTACCTTCAGACCCTCCAATCGTTTCTATGACATTGGGTATCTGTTATGTTAGTAATTTTATTATCTTTGCCAATACTAATGTTTTTCCCAGTTTTATAATAAGACAGAAACTTTAATAGCCTTGGCTTAAAGACAGGCCAGAGGAGTCAATCATCAGTTAAACTAATTTGTTTAAAGGTAAACAATCTTGACATGCCTTTTTATTAGAACACCTGTAAGTAAACTTTATAAATCAATATTTTAAAAGAATTAATAATTTCAAAAGAAATTACAAGCAAAATAATTATTTTATAAATTACCATTATTATTAAAATTATTAAGGTAATTTTATAAATTACCTAATTATATTAATAATTATTTTGTGATGTTAATTTTATGAATTACCTTAAGTAATTATTTTGTGATGTGTAGGGGATATTAATTTATAAAGCGTAATATAGTTCAATAAAAACGAAAAAGATATATAGCTACCTATGTCAAGATTGTTTACGTTTAACTATTTAAATAACTAGGTACCAAACCAAATGGGGGCTAGTTAGTACAGAAAAAAAATGCCATTTTAAAACCCATTTTGAACATATCAGAACTCACCTAATATACATATACTTTGGAATATTAAAAAGATAACCTAAAAAGGTCAAAGACATGACTCATACATATACTGTGTAAGTGCATTCAACTCTTCAGTAATAAGTAGCCAGAAAAATTATGGTTAAACCAAATTTTTATTTTACTTATAATATTATTGCTCACATAACAAGAATGAGAATGTCTAGACTTCTACATTAGTATAGATTAAAAATTTAGTTACCTACTTTTAAATGTCACTCAAATGCAATTTTTACTGTGTGTTTGCATGTGTACTAATGAACAGATGGTCTGTGGTATTATTGAACAATTTCTAGTCTGGCAACATTCAGGTAATAGCAAGAGTTAAAATGAACACAAAGGCAATCCGATGGATTTCAATGAAAGATATAAAAAGCATTTCAAAATAGGCTATTCCCATTTTTGTTCCCTTCATTATTCATAATGTAAAGAAATTTTAAATTGATGCCTTAAATTTTAAATAGATTTTACATTATCTTTTTAAAAAGGATAGGAAATATCTATAGTCCATCTGTTTAGGTTTTTTGTTATAAATTATAAATGGAATAATTTATTTGTAATTTGCAAAGTTATTGATTTATAAAGTGTACCTATATTTCAATAAAATGACATGTCAAGATTGTTTACATTCATTTGAATACCTAAACAAATGGACTATAGTTAGGTTTACAGCTTGACCAGAATCAAAGTTCAAATATCATTAGTTATTAGTAAGACTAGAAATAAGTTTGTATTATTCCAAGTAAATATAATCATTATTTCAGCTGCAAGAAGTCTACTGTTAAACTACCCTAATAGTACAACCAAGTACCAAGATACCTAACCAGGCCCTCTACTTATATCTTCAATTTACTTTTAAACTAAAAATAATTAAACATGAAAATTTATATTCAGAAAGTCTTAATTAAAATCTGCCTGAATATAAATTTTAATTCATTTTAATATTTCATTTTTAATATCATTTTTAGTTTAAGAGAAAATTGAAGATATAAGTAGAGAGCCTGGTCAGGTATCTTGGTACTTGACTGTACCTATATTTATTTTATTAATCACTCGCATATTATAAAGACGAAAAATTTGTAAGTGTGTGTGAATGTTTGTTACCCTTCACGCTTCAACCACTGAATCTATTTAGATGAAATTTAGTATAAATAAAGTTTGAGAGCCAGGGAAGCACATAGGATAGTTTTTATTCCGAAATTCCCATGGAGAGCAAAGCCCACAGACACAGCTAGTATAATATAAATACCTATTATGACTAGGTAAACATGTTGGATATTGTTTATTTAGTACTTTTGCAAAGAAATAGAAATCACAATTTGGATTTTATTCATTAATTAACTTATTTGGTCTTTGTTAGTTTGAATAAGATTGGTTGTACATTTTGTAATGTTTTACACATATCTATTTAGGTGTCAGTTGTTTCAAGTGTTCGCTTTTTCATGGAATAATGTGATGCTAGAAGAATGCCCTTTAATTACTTTAGTGATGTAATTATGTACAATAGATAAGTACAGAGATAATCCAGTCTACGAGTAGACCAACCTTATTAGTACAATTTGTAAGACAGTGTCCTAGTCCTCTGACATATTAGACCAGTCAATATGTCTATGTTTTACAGACACAACAGGCGAGTGCTCATTTGTCATTTTTTTTAAAGGAACCTTTTCCTGATCGTCCTGTCATCACAACAGTATGCTATGTAAATAAGCAGCACCTGACGCAAAAGAATTTCAAACTCTTTACAGGTCTCATTTGCAGTTTTGTAGTCCTGATCACTATTAGCATGGAATAAGGTTTGACATGGCTTGCACATTATGGGTTGTGAACCATTAACACAATAATACAACAAATAAAATTAAGCACAGTGTATACAAATTTTACTACTCTTCTCTCCTTGCACATTTCACATAATGTATGTAGAAAAAACAGAAAATTCAGCTCTTTAAGACCTTTTAAAAACTTATACCCATTAGATATTTCTTATTTGTTGATACCGATGAAACAATTACGTGCAAAACATTGCAAATTTGGTTATTGTCAGGAGCTTACAC
The DNA here is from genome assembly GCA_943193695.1 of Acrobasis suavella. Classification (NCBI taxonomy): domain Eukaryota; kingdom Metazoa; phylum Arthropoda; class Insecta; order Lepidoptera; family Pyralidae; genus Acrobasis; species Acrobasis suavella. The sequence continues at coordinate 14,214,723 of OW971942.1, forward strand.
ATTTTCTACCGCTACATACACCTAGGAAAGCATACTACTAGCTAAAGCGTCCTTTTGACATAGGCACTCAAAGCAGTGGACTATATTTTTCTTGTCTTGTTTTTTTTCAAAGATAGCCATAGAAATTTATTAAAAAATAACAAATCCTAATTTTTGTGTATGAAAGAATAATGAGTCTTGATCAATAACAATTAGAAAATAGTATAAGCACATCTACAAAACATGCAGATGTTTTGTAGGTGCACTGAGGTTAACTCTATATAAAATGTAAAGCTCACTTACGTAGAAGTTCTTTTTTCGTCGCTCTGACGTTCTTTATCCTTGGTGCTGTCTCGTTTATTCATAATCTTAGGTATTTGTGCAGGCTCTGAGCCCAGCACGCCCAATCACTCCCTTAGCCCAGCGTACGCAAGGGCCACGGCGATGCAGCCCATGTCACCACATCCAATACACTCTCGACCAGTAAAAACACTCCATTCCACAACACAATTCTGAATTTTATTTATTGCTATTTTTTTGTTCTTTCGACACTGAAATCACTGCACTATTACACAATTTATCTCAAAATCATTTTTGGTTAACTGGAATCACAATTTTTGCATCAGTATGCTGTTTCGGCGACTATCAGTGACTGGGCAAGAGATTTCCAATGATATCAGTTCCTCTACGTCAATGCGTGCTGATAATTTTGATTTGTTTTAGTAAGAAACAGAACAAGAACGAAATAGAGGTCGCCGTACCAATGTTATGCTCATTGAAGAGTAACAAGCTAAGTGGGTGTCACTGTATGGTACTTTTACTTAGCTGCCGAAGAAGTACCGTCTTTACGTAAGATTAGTGTGATTCCAATAGTTAAATAAGTACTATTTATCAAAGAAACAAACGGATCAGAAAACGTAACAATTGACAGTTCCTTGTGGGAAGTCAACCCTAATTACTGGTCGGCACTATACGTTTTGATTTATTTTTCTACCAGGATTATCAATGACGAACTTCACAGCACACGTAGGATCCCAATTATCATGAGATAATAGCACGTTACGCGATTTTTAATTAGCTTTCCATGGATTAGTCACAACGTCGCCGAAACATCAAATGGACATTTGTCCTGATAAAAAAGTTTAGGTTTTGTAATGGCCACCAATGTTACACTTTTAACACTTCTAGAATTATATTTTTGGTCAATACGACTAAAATAAAGGATCTAACTAAATTAATAATTTACACGTTTACACAAATATTACCGACTAACGATAAAATTTCTTATTTAAAAAATATTAAACTCAAAGAAATAGTCACTGATTAATCGCCATTCGGCGCATGCGCAAACTTGCAGTAAAAAGTGTTGCAATATTTAAAAAAAGTTTTATAGTTTTAATTAACAAATAACGAATCATTCAGAATTTTCATGGACCGGAATTGCTCCAAAAATTAAGCTGGTGGTTAAAAAGTCACTTTGTATAGAAGAAAGAGGTGATTGGATGGTGATTGGTGTGATGATATGATCATGCGATGAGAACTCTATTTGGATCCTGCACTAAAATAGTAGTTTAAAGTTACCTAGTAGACCTGAAAGCAAGAGCGGATCCAGTGGGGGGTCGTGGGGGTCATGACCCCGCCCCTTGGGCTGGCTCCTTCCTGACTCCACTGCCACTTCACTGTGGTGAAGTGGCAGCGAAGTCAGGACATACCGCAAACCGCAAATGATTTCTGACCTTATTTTAAACTGCGACATTGAGATGTATCCTAATATTCCTCATATAAGATTTTTTTATGTATTATGGGCGGCTACACTATCTGTTAGTGTAACGACCTAGCGACAGCAGAAAGATCTTTCTCTACGGTACGAAAAATCAAATCGTAGCTAAGAGCTTGAATGGTTGAAGAATGTCTAACCGGACCGGCACTTCTCCACGTCCATAAAAACGAACCCATTGAAGTAAATAAAGTGATTACGCATTTCGGGACAAGACGTAAAAAAAAAAATTGATTGTTTTTCTTAAATATAATACTAAGTGCAATAAGAACTTAAATACATTAATAAAATACCTACTTTTACGTCATCATCATCATCATCATTTAGTTCGGAATAAGATTTTTAGATAACGTCTGATCAGATGGTTTTATCGAAATCTCATTAAAGGTTAGCAATACGTGTTTTCACCAAAATATGTATATCTCTAAAACAGCTGAACCGATTTTGATGCCCAACGAATTATCTTAACTTATTAATCCTTGCTCGCTTCGCTTGTGTGGTCAAAATGTCAGAATTTCGTATTTAATTACCATTTCCACACGTCGTCCACACTGCAATCAAAAAGCACACCAGGCAAAGTACTTCGAGTCTCAAAACAAAACTCAAAGCGCTCGCGTCACGCCAGAAGTGCGATTTCTGAAACGCGGAGTCTATGAATAACCTTTGAAAGTAATATTGGTAGTCCATCTTGTTTTAAAACTGTTTTTCGCCAAAAATGGCCACTTTTGGCGAAAAACAGTTTTAAAACTAGACGCACTATTAGTAATAATTTCAAAGGTTAATCATAAAATAGTTTAAAGGTCTTTCTAGACATTTATACAAATCAAATTTTTAATTATCACCATATTTAGTTTTAAACAATTTATTTCAAATGAGGGCGCCACTTCAGCTACCACTTCGTCTTAAGGTGACTCCGCGTTTTAGAAATCGCACTTCTGCTACACCTCGCCCTCGCGCATGCACACACGTATAAGGTTTACTAAACGTACGCAATACACCCGCATTCCTGCCGGCCGGCAACGAGATGAAGCTTGTATTGGCGCAAAATTTGTATTGGCCCCTACCTGTAAATACCGCTGCCCTATCTTAAATTTTAACTGTAGCTACGCTCATTTGCCGTGACGTCGCTGGCACATTTTTGCGTCTACTGGCCTGCTGCCGTCGCCGTAGCCGTCGCCGTGCCGGCTAGTGGAAAAACGCCCATTCTGGCCTTCTAAGAATGCGAGCTGAAGGTGGTCAATGACAGTCCACCTTCAGCTTTCATCCTTAGTGGGGACTGGGGACAGTGGTGCTGGTGCTACTCTGCTAGTAAAATAAACACCTAAGTAAGTCAACAGGGGATTCTAGAAGAAATATGTTGTGCCGTGCTGTGCGATTTATAAGTTCTTATCTTTCCCAATCTTAGATCATTTGATACAGGATAAGCCTTACCTGCGCGTTCCCCTCTGCCAAAGTATAAGATCAAAAATCTAATACGTTCATAAAAACTAGTTGCGTAATCGATTATGATCATTATGTCAATCGGTAAAGCATCGAAAAGAGGTCTACAAAGCTCCATTAAAAATGCCATGTTAAATGCAGTTTTATCATGTAAAAAAGTCTAACTCATTTAATCTTCTAAAAGATGGCCTAATTTTTCATTTGTAAGTTTTTTTAAGCTATTGCATAGCTTTTATCGTGGGCTTTGAGCGCGGCGACCGAAACAAGAAATTCCGTGACGAAAATAAAACCTAACATCCCCTACTCCATCTAAACGTTACTCGGCAACCGGCGCGGCGACCGGCACAGCGGCGCGGCGTTGATAGCCGTGCATCGTCTAACTAACGTCGTTTCAGTTCGGCAGACTTCGACCGACATGTATCGTACCCACGACACTAGCGCACTCCCACGAGACTAGTGTATTTTTATTTACAACTTTCGTCTTTATTCCCTGTGTATTAAGACTTGATTATAGAGTAATCAATCCCGTGGTATTCTCTCTCTTTCTTGCCAAGAGTGTATTATTCACACATTTTTTTCAATGTGAGCTTTACTAGTGTTAAATAAGCTTGTATTAGAATTTTTTGTAAGTGTGTGTTTATAGCGACACAAATTATTTTTGTTTATGTGTTTTTTAGATGTAGTAGTAGTAGCTTACCCCCGCGCCCCGCACCAAAAGCGGCAGAAAGTTTTTTTTAGTTGAAAACAAAAAAAATGCAATGCATGAACTGCTGCATCGCCTTCGTTTGCATTAGATAACTAACTAGACATGGGTAATCTCGACTCCGAGGCGTGTTTCGGCTCACTGAATCTCAATTCGCAACCGGTACTGACTCCTCTTAATAATTCCTACTCCCTTATTGACTCCCGCTCACAGACGAATGTTTGGTCGCTGAATAAACGAATATAACCGAACGCTTTCGATTCCTCCCGAATAGCCGGCCGCGACCGACGCAACGCAGTGGACGCGGCATGAGCACGAGTCACAATCGCGATCCGACAGGCGCCGAATTCCGGCGGAACCAAATACATGATGCGGATCTATCTAATAACTCCCGGGAGTCGATAAGAATTGCTCGGACTAAATAAGAGTATCGGCTCCTGTTGATGTATCGTCTTATTTAAATCTTCTAGTCCGGTAGTAGTCATTTTTTATCAATGTATATTTAGTCATTTATTTATTTAGTTTAACAGCTGTATTTTAAATATTACAAATTAAATAATTGACCCATGAAATAACCATTTTTTCAATTATTTATATTTCAAAATCAATTTTTAAAATTGTCCCAGAAAAATCAAATATTTGCGTGTCTATTTTGTTATCGCGATATTTCCCAATTTAAAAACTATATTTTGACGAGAGTGTAATCTTAAAGAAGGCAATATTGTCGTTTCATAGCCAAAATAACTTTATTAAAAATATCTTGTCAGAATTCAATGTAATATCAAAGCAAGCGCGTAGGTTAGATTTTGCTATCAGTTTGTGGTCAAATTTGTGCCTCGTTTAACTGGTAAGTATTATATCTAATGTATATGTTAATTTTTGTAATCAAAACTCCTTACGCTACGCTATTTAATCAATAATTTTGTGGGTTATGAGCTAAATTGAGGAATTTTTAACGCTTGGGGAATCGCCTAACCTCTCAATTTTGTAACTGTCAAATTTGTTATTTTTGAACGGTAACGTATATGTTGACTTGATTGGTAACAAAAATGAGCTGTTAGGAAACGTTCACATTAATTTTTATTTGTTTTGTAACTATTTGCTCTGGGAAAATATTCTAAAGGGCATCTTTTGACAATTCTTTGTATTACTTAAAGTCAAGAAGTTTTATTTATCATTTAAGATTAGGTAGATATTCTCAAAAATTCAAGAAATAAAAAAAATCTTCTTTAGATACTTATTTTATTCAATGTATACATATACAAGCTTTTGCCCGCGGTTGCACCTGCGTGAAATTTAATTTCCTGTCGAAAACATGCAAATTTTCGGGATAAAATATTTCATCCTATCTTATTACCTTCTTCGTATCCCTGACAACTGTATGCATTTCATGATATTTAGTTTAGTAGTTAAGGCGAGATAAACAAACAAACAAACAAATTCACTTTTACTTTTCAAAACGAAAGTACCAGTATATGTAATAGAGTCCTTACGTTTTCATTGGTGACCAATCGCACTCAATTTTGTTACTGTCCCCAAATATTAAACAGACTTTTTCTTTTCTAAAATTGTTATTTTCTAGATAACATAAAAATCTTTCTATATATTTCACTGAAAATGTTAAGGTTTGATAATTGCCTTGATACTTTTAGCATCTAATATAAGATTTTAAAGGTAAATTGTAAAAATAGGTTTCATATTTTACCTAGGTATCAAAATTGACCTTCAACCTATAAAATTTTAAAATTAATCCTTTTTTATGAAGATTATTTTGGTTCATACATAACTTTATTGTCCTTGAAGTGCAATAATGTTAATATTTAACGAAAAATTACTATTTTCATAATTAAATTTATTGAAATAAATAGTAACAAAATTGAACACAAATAGAAACCATGTCCAGAAAATCTGCTTTTATACTTAAACTGTAGATATTATATCGATACCATTTCTAAATAACACAAGATGAATATTTGATACACTAAATTTTCCATTAAAAGCTAGGATATACACACTTTTGAAAAAAACATAAAATATTAAGTAGGGTACAAAATTTTTTGAGAACTGCTCACCCATGCCCATAACTAACTATAAATCGCTTGTGATGTGATTGGCCCTGCTTGGCTGGCTTAAACCTGCTTGACGATGTGATGATGACGCAGCTTGGGCTGGTTACGCTAAGTTACTTGCATCCACAAGTGTGAAATTCTTTTTCAAAAAAATCATTATAGATTTTTTTGTTTTGGCAATTTTAGAAGAATGTGTCAGTCAGTCCATGTCAGTCAGTGTCAGTCATACAAGTTTTTATTGGACGTCGCGGTTTTTTCATTAAATTATTCGTTCAAATTATTGGCTAATAACTTAATTACTCTGAGCTAATTGGTTTATAAACAATGAGCTGATAGTTCAGACCATTGTCGTATTGTCAATGTCAAATCTTGTCAACAACTTTCAAAAAAGGAAATGGCCGCGTTGCGCGAAATTTGAATAATTATGAAGTTGGATTATAATAAATAGCTTCTTTCAGATAGTGGTATCTGCCTGCACACGACAAAAAAGAATACGGCTTTTTCTGAATCAAAGGTTTCCTTCGGCGGGATTAATCTTTGTGTTCTTAAATAGATGGGCTTTCGAAGTAAAGCCACCTGAATTTTTCATGTAGGTGGAGGATATTCAGCCTAAAAGAAGTCCGTGGTAACTGCGTAAGTATAGGTAGTTAATAAGCCAAGTTTAGTATCATTTTAGCATTATATCGAATGTCTGGATATCAATTCTGGAATAATATTTGGGACAATAAGCAGTCAAAATATTTAAAAATTGATATACATTTTAATTATTTGTACTTTACACTACCTGTAAATTTAAATTGAGTGTAAGTTTTTAAGGTATTAAATATTAAATTAAAAAATAGGTATATGGTGTATTTAAAACACATAAAATATTTGAAATAAATCTTTAAGTAATTTTTTCAATAAGTTAGGCACTTGATAAGTATCAATTTTTTTTTGAACTTTTGTCTTCATTGAATAAATAAAAAATAAGTACATTATTGGCTTAAAAATATTTCACTTTGTGGAGCCCTCCTCATATCTATATTAAAACAAAATAACTTTGTTTAAAATATCTATCACGTTTGGCAACTTTAAAAAATATTAAAAAAGTTTTAATATTTTTAAAACCTTTATGACATGATCTTGTTATATCATTGCATATATATATATTTTTTTGTATAAATAAGAGAAGGACTCCACGATTCATGAAGTGAAATATTTTTACACCAACAATTAAATTTATTTTATTAGTTTACTCTGAAGACGGAAGGCAGACAAAAGTTTGAGAAAAAATTACTGGAAAATTTACTTAAAAGTTTATTTATAACGGAAATAAATTATTTAACGTGTTAAGAATACACCATATTTTTTTTTTTCAATTAATAGTTTAAAAGTTTCGATTTTATTTTTCAAATATTTTTAATCAGCCAGAAAATAATATATCCTTTTTTATTGGAACGAAGTTCCTTACGGCAGGCTTGGAGGAGATAGGGATTTTGCTGCGCGACCGAACTGAAAAAAATGTGATAGTAAAACCGTAAGGATGACCTCGTTAAATGAGACGTGCGCAGGCGCGACAGTCGTATACACATTGTTTCGATTCTACATTAGCCGAAGGAACTTCGTTCCTACCTGGTGTCCCACGACACCACATTCTTTTATTTTTATATACAAAAGTATAATAGAGCTCTTTTAGTCATTTTTCAAAAAACTGACATCAAAAATCTTTGATCAACTTTTGCGCCCTAAGTACCTATCCTGCCAAAGGAAATCTTTGCTTCTTTGCCAAAGAAAAATAATATGTCGTACAGATATTATGCCACTATGACGCTTGTCAGTTAAATTTTTATATCACTTTTTTCATGTGTAAATTGCGACGTTTTCGTCGTAATCCAGCTGTCGGAGTCCCATCAGAACATGTAAGTAAGTCTATCTTTACTATCTACTATAGGTACTTAGATCCTTACGGTTATGAAGTTATGATTGAGTATGTTAAGCGGACGTTACGGCAGGCATTTTAACTGGTCCCCCCCGAACGGGTTCACATCTGGTTTGTAGCGATGAGGGGGTCAATACCCGCGGCGGAAGCGAAGAGGAACCCGTGGAGGTCATTTCAGGTAGGACTGGCTTGGCTGTGAGGGAAGGAGGTTAACTCCCTACTCGCACAACCGTGGTAGGGGTCGCTGGGGAGGAGAAGTGCTGGTTTAACAAGGCGCCACTCTTCCTAAGGTTGTTCTACTTGTTTTGCTGAGTGGGCTTCCGTCGCCGTCAGGCGCACCTGAGACAGGGTCTGCTTTTGTAGGCCCCAAAATATGTGGGCTGGTTGAATGGTGGAAATCGAAGCTCTCCGGTCCGGAGTGAAAGGCGTGTATCGCGTCAGCGCGTCAGCGCGCCTGTGCCCTGTCCTTGTCGGCCCGATATATAGGTTAAGCCGATGGCTGCTCTGGCCTCTTACAAAAGCAGAGGGTGCCGTGAGCGAGCGGGGCCGCTGTTGGGAAACCGCGTCGGGGCTGTGGAGGGTGGGGCGGTTTTGGTGGTGACACCTATGTGGTTTTTATGTTTCCGTACCAAAAATGAAAAAACAGAGCCCTTGTAGGATCACTCGTGCGTCTGTCTGTCGATTTGCTCCGAATCTACTGGGTCAAACCAGGTGAAATTTGGTAGGATGGTGTAATCCTATAACCAAAAAACAGATATGCAAAGTAAATAAATATTATTTTCAAAATAGGGTTAATTTTCGAGGGACAAATTAGGAAATAAAAAAAAAGTGCAAACCTTACTGTGTCATATGTATATCAAATGAAAGCTATCTCCTTATGACGATCTCAAATATATTTTTGTTTTGTTATTATTGTAAAATAAATAGTTTTGAGAGGGAGATCATTGGGGGGGGGGGGGGGGGGGGGGCTAATCTCCGAAACTGAGTTAAAAATTTTGAAAAAAAAAATTCAAGTTGTAGTTAATTGCTTGTAGATGATTGGAAACCTGTAAGATGAGATGGCGCTAGTAGTAGTTAACTCGCGAGTTATTGTGACGTTTTCAAATGTGATTTTAAAACCTTTCGCATTGTACCGAACCCTATTCCCGCGAGTTCAACTCACATTTGGCCGGTTTTATTAGGGTCGAAACAAACGGGACGCAAGTTGCGTCGCGTAACAGCGCAAGTTGGCCGCTCTACCCGCGCAAGATGCGCTAAGTACATAATGACGCACACAGATTATTTGGTCACCTTAGCTGGCCAGAAGACAGTATTGTCTTAGTGGATTGTACTGTCAATGGTTTCGTCTGAATGAAGGCAATCATTATTTAAGTGGATTTTTCTCTCAATGGCTTCGTATGAATGGAGACAATCATTGTCTTAGTGAATTACTGTATGTGTCAAACAGTAAAGGAAATTCCCTCCGAAATTTGTATAGAAAAAGTATCGACTAATTCACTCTTAAAATCGGATAGTGTAATAACCGCTTTACTTCTTTCTCGCTTTTGCCTCGTGTAATGCCCCACAGTGGTTCGGAAATCGGATTGCGTACACATAGAAATGAAATTTTGGTTTTTTTTTGTCTGTCTGTCTAATTCAACTGTACCTCAGTTGAAACAGTAAATTCACTAAGGCCACCTATCTAAATGGCACTTAGACCATTCCACATAGGACACCTAATATTCGCAGGTGCTTTTCATGGAATTTTTGTCCAAGAAGAGCACAGAAGATGCAAAATTAGCAAATTATTAATCGTTATGATTAAAATGTAGCTACTAATATATTTTTACATTTTTATTTAAATGACACCTAGTCATAATTCTTTTGTACGAAGTACATATGCGTAATTCGTATGGCCTTTGTTCTGGCGGCCTTGGGCTGTGTTTATCCCGTATGCTATAAAGACGTGATAATAGGTCTGAATGTATGCGTAATTAATTAACGTTTTAATCCCAGCACTAGGCTGCTGATTTATAGGTACTCTTCGTGGCCAAAAATAGGTGCCCTTCGTGGAATAGACTAGGTGCCATTCGCGCAGGTGCCATTCAGACGGGTGCCCTAAGTGGAATACCTCATTCAACTTTTATACAAGTTTTACTTCCATGGTGCTTATTATAAATTACGAGAAAGAAAATGTACGATACCCAACATAATGAGCAAGCAATACTTTATTGTATACCAAAAAATAAAAATAATTAAAATGTAGCATGGGCGGTCTTATAGCTAAAAGCAAATTTCTTCCAGACAACCAATGTATGGAGAGAATATGGTGATATGCCACCATTTTTAAAAGACAAGTTCCAAAAACAAGGTCGGTTTTGCATTTCAAAAATAAGTTTTTCAAAACATTTTTGTCCCGCTTTCTAACACTACGCGATCTCTGTGCGGGCGCGTGCGAGCACGCGTTGAGACGCAACTTGCGCGTCGTGTGAACGATTGGTAGAAATTGTATGACATGCTATGTTAGCGCGCAACGCGACGCAACTTGCGTCCCGTCCGGTCCGGCACTTAGTCCCACGAGCCCCACAACTCACCCGCGTCACGTGGCTGGGTGGATCGTCATTTTCATACAAATTGTCAGGCCGGCCGAACACTTCTATGAAAATGTCGATTTTTTTTAGAGTTTCAAGCATTGGTCTCATACGAAATGTGGTTCATATTGACGGTCTGAGTTGCTCCTACAAGGATTGGACAAGGTTTTTGTTACATATTGTATATGGCTCGTCAACGGCATACTGACTTAACGTGCCAACTAAAACGTTGAAGAGCCTTCCAATAACGAGCAGTAATGGCCTTACATGTCCTTACATTAGTAAGGACCACCAGATTTTCGTACTTCATCGTCATAATCATCATATCAGCCACAGGAAGTCCTCTGGTTAACTTAGACCTCCCCCAAGGATTTCCAAAACGACCGATCGGAAGCGGCCTGCATCCAGCGTTTTCCTGCAACCTTGCTGAGGTCTTCCGACACCTAGTTAGCAAGTGGATGTCCTAAACGCTGCGCTTACCGTACATCAGTTCTCTGCGCTATGTGCCCCGCCCACTGTCACTTCAATGCACTAATTCGCTTGGCTATGTCAGTGACCTTCTTATCCTTACGAATCTCCTTATTTCATATTTCTGATTCGTTCGTACCTTCATAAATCGATAATGTAGGTACCAACTAGGTATATAAGTATAACTAGATAGTTAAATGATAGGGCTTTGCACAGCCTAGGCTTAGGACCCATGAATCCCCTTGGATGAATCTCCTTGCCATAGAATAATTTCGATTGTATATTTTGCGTGCTCCTGCGCCGATCCGCATTCGGCTATTTGCACTGCGGTCTGCGCGACCAGCGCGACATGTCGACAGAGGCCAGACAGCGCTTGAGCCGTTGAGGCCAGTGATCACGCAACCGTGTTTCTTTGTCGACGTGTTTCAAACTATTCCGTACAGTTTTAAAAATAAACCTACAAACGGCTCCTAAAAACGTGAAATAAGTGCAGACGTAAACAAATCGGTGAGTCCTATTTTGTTTAAAAAATAGCAGTGTCCGCAGTCCTTTCTAGTGTCGAGTTGAGGTAGATAATAACTTGTACTACAAAACCTGTTAAATTTTTACGATACTTACTTACGTAGGCTTGTGATTCATAATATTTTCAATGTCCGACTTTGATCGGTAAATAATGATATAGGTACCTAGTAGTTATAATGTAATAAACTATATGTCAGTAGATAGCTTAGTAATATGTTAAGCATTTATGTGCTAATTAAAAAATAAAACAGGGAATCACTACAGATCTCATTATTTGTTTGTTTGTTTGTAAACTTTTTATTGTACATAAAAACAGGACAAAAATACAGGTTAGAACTAGAGAACAGTACAAAGGAAAGCGGACTTATCCCAGATAGGGATCTCTTCCAGTCAACATTGAAATATGAGGACAATTGACAACACAGGGTAGATAGGAGTGGGTACAATATACAGAAGACACCAAAACAGAAATCAGAATTCAATTACACCTAGCTTCTTATTACACTTAAAACTATTTTAAATTAATACTTGTAAATAAATACTAAACTGTAACACAGTAAATATAAATATTTATATGAATACACATATAATTTAGAATTACATCTTCATGATAGCTATAATTATTATTTAATGCACACCTGTCCTACAAAAAGATAAAAAAATATTACACATATCAGAGAGATAAAAATAAATAAATATTTATTTTTATTTTTATCTCTCTGATATGAGTAATATTTTTTTTATTTATTATAGAGATAAAAAAATATTACTCATATCGGAGAGATAAAAATAAATATATTTTTTTTATAGTAATATTTTTTTATCTTTTTGTAGGACTGGTGTGCTTTGCTATCTTAAAATTCTCTAATCTTATATTGTCATCATCATTCAACAGTTATTTCACGAACGGCACGTTTTTGATAAACCAAAACCACATTACAATGCCTAACTGACGTCAAATGCCGTTATTTTTTTGTATGGACTCAGGTGCCTATCTATACTCCATTTGGTTAGGTATTTAAATAAATGTAAACAATATTGACATGTCGTTTCATAGAAATATAGGTACACTTTACAAATTAATATCTTTACACATTAAAAATTAAGTATGCAGTTTATAATTAATAAATTAATTAATGTGTAATTTGCAAGGGCATTGCATTTATAAAGTGTATATTTTAATGAAAAGACATGTCAAGATTGTTTTTACCTTTATTTAAGTAGGTACCTTAACAAATGGAGTATACGTGCTTAATTAAGTTTTAATGTTTGAATATTTGTGAGTCTAAAGGGCTAACCGGTTATGCTAGTTATTCGGTCAGTACCTACACCAACAACACATTATTTAGGTAGGTACCCATGCAACCCAATTATACTGGGAATAACATCCTAAGAACTTATTAAAAATCAGCCAGTTTTGTAAATATTGAAAGTTACCTATGCAATCTGATTTTGATGGAATCACTGTATTTTTATTAATGAGGTACTTATACATATTTACATAATAGGTTGGGGAAAAAGTCTTTTCGCATTTCATATAAAAATTCAAAACATTTTTTAATATAGTTTATTTACATTTCACTCAAGTATGTAGGTACCATTTTGTTCGATAACTTTTTGCCATCTTATAGGTAGGGACATGATCCCATTGCTATAAAAATTTTGGGGCTTCTGATCAAAAAACTGCGTCAAGTAGTTTTGGCAGTCCTCTCGTAATGTTAACCTAAAGAATTCTGAAGAGACCGAAACAGGTGACCGAAACAGGTGGAAATCTGAAGGTGCCAGGTCTGGACTATACGGCGGATGCATTAACACCTTCCAGCTAAACTCTCTTAATTTTTGCTGAGTGTTTAAAGATGTGTGAGGTCTAGCGTTATCATAATGAAAAACCACACCCCTTCTGTTGATTAATTCCGGCCGCTTTCTCTCGACTTCTTGCTTTAATCTTATCAGTTGTTCGCAGTAGAGTTCTGAATCGATGGTCCTGCCTGGTGGTAACAGCTCATAATGAATAATGCCCTTCCAATTCCACCACACACACAGCATCACCTTGTTGCGAGTTAACCCGGGTTTCGCCACAGTCTGTGAAGCCTGACCGGCCTTTGACCATGACCTTTTTCGCACGTTGTTGTCGTACGTGATCCACTTTTCATCACCAGTTATCAATTTCAAAAATGGTTCGGTCTCATTACGTCGTAATAAAGAATCACAAATGAGTACACGGTTCATTAGGTTTCTATCAGAGAGCTCGTGTGGTACCCAAATATCGAGCTTTTTTGTGTACCCATTTTTTTTCAAATGCGCCAAAACTGTTTTGTGGTCAATTCCCAGTTCTTCAGCTACGTCGTAACTACTGATATGCCGATCTTGCTCCACTTTTTCAAAAATAGCATCCATTTTATCCGTAACAGGGCGACCAGAGCGACGTGCATCTTTGACATCAAAATTTCCGGATTGAAAACGCTTAAACCAAATTTGTGCTACTCTCACAGACACTGCACTAGGTCCATAACATCGCAAATTTTTTTCGCGGCTTGCGTTGCATTTTTACCTTTTTGGTAGTAAAATTTTAACATGTATCTAATTTCTTCATTAGATTAACTCATCTTGACGGCAAGAAAAACAAATGAAAATCACGCATTTTCCTAATTTGAATTTGGAATTATCTTCTTTAAAATTTAAACTTTTAAATGATACCAAAACCAGCCAGGTACAAATAGTATAGCCAAAGTGGTTTTATTACAATTTCATACATACTATTTCCCTAACCTAATATATACCTATACAGTATACTTAGGTATTGTCACAGGTATTGTAGTCGGAATGGTGCCTGCCTAACATTTTCCTGTTAATTAGTAAATAACATATTTAAAGCAATATTGTTTATATTTAGGTCCTACATAGGTACATAACGATTTACCAAAATGATGTAACGAGTGTTTGTGTCACTTGGTGTTAAATAGGTAGGTAGTGTATAAGTATACATAGAGTACCTATTTGGGTCTAAAATAAGTTTATACATATAACGCGCATAAGGAAGAGATTTTAACGACAGTGCTAGTTACGTCAATTCCGGTTTTTGAAACTCGTTTGTCTTACGAGTGAAGGTTCAGGTCCAGGGTTATCCTTTATTATTATTATTTAAGTTTAAGAAATATTTTTTCTCTCTTTCACTGGAAAGAGGTTTTAACGGCACGGGCCGAAGCCAAGTGCAAAATATTTTAAAGACATAATGTCCTGTAGTATCAGAGGTCGAGTGTCAAATTAAAGAGAGCTGTTTTATCCTAGGAACTTTCTAGTAATGCTACATGTATTTAATATAACTGTCTTTTGTAGTGTGTGAATAATATTTGTAGGGATATTTAAAGTATCTAGGTTTATGCGAAGTGTCTAGGGTATAACAGCTGTTGTAGATATAAATATCGGTACTATCCTAACACACTCAACACGCCACTGGATCTGTATCTCAATGGCTAAGTCCCTGTATTTTGTTAATTTTTCAGTATGTGTGTTCTGAAGATTGTGGGTATTCGGTACGGCGATGTCTACGAGGTAAACTGTGTTATTGGTTTTGTCAAGTATCGTCATGTCTGGTCTATTGTAGTGAATCGTTTTGCCAGTGATAATGGTTCTGTCCCAATATATTTTTATATTTTGATTGTCTAAAATCTTTTCCGGTACATATTTAATTGTAATATGGTTGTGTACTGTCAATAAGTTTATTTTTAAAAGCTAAGTATTGATGAATTATTGCAGCTATTTGGTCATGTCTGTGTTTATAGTCATTCTGTACCAGGGTCTTACTTGCTCCAGTGACGTGTTGAATAGTCTCGCTTGCGCTACTACAATGTCTGTACAGATCCGTGGGCAAGTTTTTGTCCATGATATATTTTTTTATAATTCCTGGTGTTAATGACCTGATCTTGCATCGCGAGCATAAATGCTTCGGTTTCAGGGAAAAGCTCCCCTCGCCCGAGCCATGCATTGGACCATCTTTTATCGACATGCATCTGTTCCAAATCATTGTAGTGCCTTCCATGTAAGGATTTTTGTTTCCAAGTGACTTTTTTCTGAGCTCATATTTGTTTCTCATTTGGCTGTGGTTGTCTATTGTTTAGATTGAGTGGTGTGAATTTTGTGTCTTTGTTTGCAACAAACCTGTGTAATACTGAGTTTTCTGATTTGGAATGAAAATATTGTCTTAATGTAGAAATTTGTCTATTGTGTAAGTTGTATACATCTATTATACCCCTTCCACCCTCAGATCTTGGTAGTGTGAGTCTCTGTATACACGATTTGGGGTGATGTTTTCTGTGTTGAGTGAAAAGTACATTTATAGATGTCTGCAGTTTTTGTAGATCAGTGTTGGGCCAGCTAATTATGCCGTAAGAGTACGTCAAGACCGGAATAGCAAATGTGTTGATGGTTTTTACTGTATTACGAGAATTTAATTGGATTTTTAATATTTGTGTTACTCGGAATTTGTAAGTTTTATTTAGGTGGGTTTTTGTATGTTTATTTTCAATGAGGTTTGATTGTTGAAATCCCAGATATTTGTAAGTAGATGTTTCGTCCATGGCTTGTAAAGTTTCTCCTGTTGTTAGTGTTTATGAATTGTTTTTATTTGTCCTTTATTAATAGTATTAATTTTACATTTATCTATGCCAAACGCCATATGGATATCAGAAGAAAATGTCTCCGTGATTTGTGCAAGTGTAAATAGCTCTTCTTTTTTGGATGCGTACAACTTAATGTCGTCCATGTACATCAAATGGCTCAGTTTTGAATGTTCTCTATTATACGTGAGTTTGAAACCTACATTGCTATCTTCAAGTAGTGTTGATAGAGGATTAAGCAGAACCATAGTGGGCTTAAGGCGACCCCTTAAAATATACCCCTCTTTATGTAAATCGGTTCAGTAGTGATGTCGCTGTTATTATTGCGTATTTTAAGCATAGTTTGCCAGTTATTCATAATTTTTTGTAAGAAAACTATTAGTGTTTCGTTTATTTTGTATATTTTAAGGACGTCTACAAGCCAACTATGTGGCGCAGAGTCACATGCTTTGCGATAATCGACAAACATACTATACATAGATACTACATTTTCGTGTGCTGTTTCATAGCAACCGCATCGACAATAAGCTGCTCCTTACAACCCTGGCTTTGCTTACGGCATCCTTTTTGCTGTTCAGCTAGAATCTTATGCTCTTCAAGATGTTTATATATTGTTTTACTTACACAGAATTTAAAAATATTATTAGAATTTTGAAGAAGGTTTGAAGGCAGGTTTAGGTACAGACCTATAACCTGTCTTCAAACCTTAACGGGTCTGAAGCATCTCCATCTTTTGGGTCCATTAATGTTATACCTTGAGTGACAAAGTCAGAAAGAGAATCTGGAGATCTAATAAAATTATTTATATGTCTGTGAATATGTAGGTGAATACAAGTAAGGTATTTGTACCAATAATTGTGTACGTTATCAGAGCCCGTGGCCTTCCAATTGTGTGTTCTGGCAATTACCTGTTCTACTGAGGAGATGGAAATAGATTCGAACGCCATTTCAGATATATTTTTTGTTTTATTGTCAATAGTTCTTATCCATGGAGCAACACTATTGTGTTGAACGGGTTTTGCCCAAATGTCAGCCCAAAACCTATGGAAAGAATCTGCTGAGGGTGTATCTTGTGTGTGGTTGTTTTGATTAGCATTTGTTAGAGATCTGCAGAACTGCTTCTAATTGTTATGAAATTGATTGTTTTGAGTTTTTCTTTACATACCTTGTACTGTCTCAATCTGCTGGATGTTGCTGCCAATCTTTGTTTTATTGTGTCTAAAAACTCTTGAGGTGTTGTATTTACGTTTTCATATTGTGCATGTGTATTATATCGTTTTCTAATTTCTTCTACATATCGAAGAATATTGTAGCTTCTATTACCGTTAATGTATTGTGTGTGCCTATGTCTTTTCTAAGTTGGCTTACTTTCCTATCTAATCTTATTTCCCAAGCAGCTTTCTTTTTTTCATCTAGACCAATTTTCCTACTGTTGTGTATTTTAAAACCATTACATATGGTGGCTGTATATGCAGAGCAATATATTAAGGTATGAAGGGTGTTAAAATCAATATCTCTTTGTAAGTGTTCTGGTAAAATGTTATTATTAATGTATTCTGTAATAAGGGCTAGTTTCCTTGTCGACTTCTGCTTCGGTACCTATGTAAGGTCTATCTGTAGGGCTTGTAAGAATAAATTTATTTAGTGTATCGTTAAAAGTTTGTGTTATTATAGTTTGCAATTCTGCAACAATAGAAGTAGATCGATTATTATGTGGGGTTTGAGATTGTGTGGTAAAAATTTCTTGTGTGTTGCTGGATTCGTGTTTTCTGAATTATCTATGAGTAAATCTAAATTATTAGTATTTTTTGCATTGTTTGTAAGCTAATATATTGTTGATTTATGTTACTGATATTTTCTTCTTCTAATTCTTTTTGTACATCGGCTTTTATTTCTCTTAATCTGTGATAAAGATAATGTGTGATAAAGTGAGTATATAACTGTGAACGGTAACCTGTACTGTGTCTAGTAAAATCTCTTGATATTTTCGTTTATGTCATTAGACCAACGCATTCTAGAAGATGTATTTAGTGTTGATTGGGATGTGTGGGTAAATTGCGTACGTGGGTTTGATTAGTGTGTGATTCTGTGGTAAATGTGTTTTGTGTGTGTGAGCAAAGTCTATCTTGAACCTCCAAGTCAATATTATGACATCAGCATATTGTACATTTTGACGTTTAGGCGTTTGAACCCAAGTACAAGTAGACTTCTACTCATTGAAGAACCGGCGTGGCTTCAGTGGGCACGGTATTGTCGGCATTTGCCTCCCGTACATCATCTGATGCCAGATTATTATCTAATAAATTAATTGGAGACGCTAGGTTTGAGGAAATCACTGATGTTGTTGGTGATATAGAAGACGCAGGTGTCGTTTGAGGGGAGAAGCTATGTCTGGAAGAAAAAGGGGATGGGAAGAGACTACTGTTAGTTGAGGCTGAGTTTACTGCGTCACTTCTTGGTGACATAGGCCTTTAAACTTGTACTCCTCTAGAGTTGTCAGCATTAATGCTGGGTATTTCCCGAGATCTTTGTGGGCGGGATCTTAAATTGTATCTTTGATTGTTTTCTTCCATGGACGTCCCACGAGTAGCTAGGGAACAGAAGGTCGGCACTCCACAGAGCCCCGCATGCGGAGGCAAGGCAAGTCATACATCCCAAGGTTGCCTTGGGAGTCCACCGTTCGCGACCAAGCTCCCCCTTGATCACGCATCTCTCGGCACGGTTGGTCACATCTTAGATTGGGTTTAGGACCGTTGGTTAGGAGAGAGAAGGTACCTTGGTGACCAGATACTTGGTGTATGAAGATTCTCCTATGATAGAGTATGTCCCCGCTAGATCCCATTGTTGGGCAAAGGCCTCCCTCTCGGTTCTCCATTTCTCTCTATCTTGCGCTTTTGCCTGCCAGTCCTTTGAGTAGGCATCTATAGTAGGCTTATAATTGTTGTTAAATTTTATTTTAATTTAGTACACAAGTAAGTATACCTAGTTATTAGATAAAAATCAGTTTATAGTATGGACGAGAGGTCTGTCCATATTAAAAACGGAGAGAGGTTGGTGTTGTTACTTCGTTATTTTGACGATTTTTAGGAGGTTGGGGAAAAAGTCTTTTCGCATATAGTATGTATGAACTTGTAATAAAACCACTTTGGCTATACTATTTGTACCTGGTTGGTTTTGGTATCATTTAAAAGTAAAAATTTTAAAGAAGATAATTCCAAATTCAAATTAGGAAAATGCGTGATTTTCATTTGTTTTTCTTGCCGTCAAGATGAGTTAATCTAATGAAGAAATTACATACATTTTAAAATTTTACTATCAAGAAGGTAAAAATGCAAAGCAAGCCGCGAAAAAAATTTGCGATGTTTATGGACCTAGTGCAGTGTCTGTGAGAGTAGCACAAATTTGGTTTAAGCGTTTTCAATCCGGAAATTTTGATGTCAAAGATGCACGTCGCTCTGGTCGCCCTGTTACGGATAAAATGGATGCTATTTTTGAAAAAGTGGAGCAAGATCGGCATATCAGTAGTTACGACGTAGCTGAAGAACTGGGAATTGACCACAAAACAGTTTTGGCGCATTTGAAAAAAAATGTGTACACAAAAAAGCTCGATATTTGGGTACCACACGAGCTCTCTGATAGAAACCTAATGAACCGTGTACTCATTTGTGATTCTTTATTACGACGTAATGAGACCGAACCATTTTTGAAATTGATAACTGGTGATGAAAAGTGGATCACGTACGACAAGAACGTGCGAAAAAGGTCATGGTCAAAGGCCGGTCAGGCTTCACAGACTGTGGCGAAACCCGGGTTAACTCGCAACAAGGTGATGCTGTGTGTGTGGGATTGGAAGGGCATTATTCATTATGAGCTGTTACCACCAGGCAGGACCATCGATTCAGAACTCTACTGCGAACAACTGATAAGATTAAAGCAAGAAGTTGAGAGAAAGCGGCCGGAATTAATCAACAGAAGGGGTGTGGTTTTTCATCATGATAACGCTAGACCTCACACATCTTTAACCACTCAGCAAAAATTTAGAGAGTTTGGCTGGGAGGTGTTAATGCATCCGCCGTATAGTCCTGATCTGGCACCTTCAGATTTCCACCTGTTTCGGTCTCTTCAGTATTCTTTAGGCAGTGTCAGGTTAACATCACGAGTGGACTGCCAAAACTACTTGACGCAGTTTTTGATCAAAAGCCCCAAAATTTCTATAGCAATGGGATCATGTCCCTACCTATAAGATGGCAAAAAGTTATCGAACAAAATGGTACCGACATACTTTAGTTAAATGTAAATAAAAAATGTTTTGAATTTTCATATAAAATGCGAACAGACTTTTTCCCCAATCTATTATTATCAGAATTTTTTTAAAGCTGAAAACATTTATATTTCGTTTGCCTTGTATGCATTATCTGTAAAATACATAGGTACTTATGTCGGCTCTCGTATGCCGAAAGCCGATTTGTTGACCCACGCGAAAATGAATTTTATAAGTCTTGGTATTCCCGCATGCCTACGAGTACAAGTGGTTAAGTAAGTAAATGTTCTAATTATACTAGCTGGTAAAATAGACAGGTCGCAGCGAGGTCACGGTTAATTCTATCTAAACCAGTGATTCATAATTATGGCTAACGTGACCAGATTATGACGACCTCCGTGGTCACCACCTAGTTCGCGAAAAAGACATCCCGGGTTTGATTCCCGGTTTGGGCAAGGTGGAAATTAGCATTTTTCAAATTGTCCTTGGTCTTAGATGTTTATCTATGTAGTTGTTTTACAATATAGTATCGTTGAGTTAGTTTAGTATCCCATAACACAAATCTCGAACTTACTTCGGGGCTAGCTCAATCAGTGTTATTTGTCCCTATATATTTATTTATATTACAAATAGCCCCGTTTTCGTGAATTTGCTTTCTTAAAAATAATAACCTGAGTGAATAAAAGTAAACAAGGGTAAATACTTACCTATCAAGTCAAGGGTCCAGAGGCGCCCAAGCCCAACAAGCTTAGAGTTTTATAAACAACCTTTGAAAAGTAAACTTTTATGAACAAACTTTTAAAGTTTTTTTTTGTAGTCCATTTCTAAACGTAGCTCACTTATCTACTATCGTTTATATAAAGCGTTTTAAATTCAACAGTTCTTCATAAAATATACCTATAGGTATATTTTATGGTTACCAGCATAATTTTCATCTTTTGTATACAATTAAAAAATAAAACAAATTAAATATGTACTGTCAAAAAAAATGATAATTTAATTTCTAAATTTGGAAAATAAATTTTAAATGGAGTTTTAAGAAGTATAGTTGATAATGTTTATAGCTACTTACTACTAAAAATCTATATAATTCTGGAAAAAGCCTCAAAAAGGAAAACTAAAACCATGAAACCAGGAAAAATAACAGTTTTTATGCCAGCACTTTTTTATTCCAAAACAAAAACAACACATTTTGCTTATCACGAGCTAATCTCGCAAATGGTTTGTGATAATCTACTCGTACTTATGACCTTAGCTGTGTTTGTGTAGTGACACAAACACGGTTAATATTCTTCACACATGGAGGACAGAAGATTTTAATTTGATTATGAACTTACATTGCAATTTTCTAGGTCAATAATTAGTTTTCTTTTAGGTGTAAGCAGGGTTGGGCAGTGTTTGAATTACTTGTAATTATAATACGGAATTGAAATACAAATACGTATTTGGTATTTGTATTTCAATTACTTCCTTAAAATGTAATTTGTAGTTCATATTTCAAATACCTGACGCCGAGGTATTTTGTAATTAGTATTTCAAATACTTTAGGCTTCAAAATACATTTTAACATTAAAATACATTTAACCTTCATTAAGCGATCTTGAGTGTGTGACATCTAAAATGGAGTTAAGAGTCAGCTTCCTAAATGATAGAAGCAAAGAGCTTTCTTTTCTAGAGTGCTATTCAAATATAAAAAATGTGTTCATACAATTTAACACAAGTTTGTGCTGATCAGGACCTGTAGAAAGATTGTTTTCTTCATCAGGTTATATTCACTCTCCAACAAAAGGCTGTTTGTCTGACAGTACATTTAAAAATGTACTGTTCATGAAAGGAAACTGGTTTTACTGATTAATAAATCTTGTTTTCCACTACTTTTCAGCCGTGCTAGTCTAGATTGCTTATTTTGTAATTTGCATTTCGTATTTCAATTAAAATAGCTAAAATACTGTATTTTATATTTCAAATACCTTACTTAAAAATTTTGTATTTCGTATTTTTATTACTTGCAATACAGTAATTTTTAATTTGTATTTCAATTAAAGCAAAGCATGTATTTTGCCCAGCCCTGGGTGTAAGTACTTACCTAAAATATAAACACAGTAATGAAATAAAATATACATAGGTACGGACAAATCACCCGGTTTAAGCTAGCCCAAAAGTAATTTCGAGACTTGTGTTATGATGGAATGCTGACTCAACGATACTTTACTTTTAACTACATATATAGATGAACATCCAAACCTAGGTCAATCAGAAAACGTTTTTAATTTCCGTGTGGACCTGACCGGGCATCGAACCGGGGACCACCAGTGTGACAGGGCATGATGACCACTAGGCCATAGAGGTCGTCAGTATACTATTTTCCCTCTTTTCATACAGCTCACGAAGGCTTCCTCTCAAGGAATGATAGAAGTGAACCTATTCAGGATTTATTGTTGGCTCTATATATCCAGAACATGGTCTGGTCACCTATTGACTAAAAAATTGGCTTAATTTTGAACTATTCTTACATACGTTAGAGTTCATTAGATCCCATTGTTGGGCAAAGGCCTCCATCTCGGCTTTCCATTTATATCTGTTTTGTCCTTTCGCGTGCCAGTCCTTCGATTAGGCGTCTAGATCGTCACGCCATCTGCGCCCAGGTCTTCCAGGTCGTCGACGTCCGTTAGTATTCTTACTATAGGGTATATTTTTCTAAAAAGCTAAAGTTACCAATGTCCGAGTCAAAGAATCCCCACACACTATATTTAGGGTTCAGCATTTTTTGTGATAAAACAATCTTTTCTAACAAACAATATATTAGATACTAAACACATTCCTGACCCTTAAAAAAACAAATTGTAAGCGAGACGGCTTTAAAACTTCGTCTTTTCTTTTTTTTCTTTTTCACCCCCGACATTAAAGAGGGGTGTTATAAGTTTGACACTAACATCTGTCTGTTTGTGGCATCGTAGCGCTCGAACAGATGGACCGATTTTAATGCGGTTTTACGTGAAAGCAACTTCCCTTGCGTCGGTTCGATGTTTGATGGAAATCGGTTCAGTTATTTAAAAGATATAAGGTGTTAACGCTTGAAAACTTGGACTTGTAATTTACCTGGAAAATAACACATGGCGCTACGGATTAGAATATTACGTAATTCCGCCACTTATCATTATACACATGGTTTCGTCAGGGGTCTTTAATTTGCCTGCAAATCAACTTGTGACAATATTGACAGCCAGATAGTCACTTTAACCTTGGAAAAAAGCGTACAATCAATGACATAAAGGCGCTACTAAACCCATCTAACATTTCCAAATCGATTTAGTTTGCGGTTTTCTGCAAAGATGCACAAAATTCATTTCTTTTTTGTTGTGAGCTTAAGTTACTCTCTCTAGAGTTAAAGTAGCCCGCATCTACGGTGTATATCTTATACTTTAAGCAATTCGAGCAATTCTGTATATATATTATATTCGGAAACGGCTCCAACGATTTTGATAAACCTCGGTATTTAGGGAGTGACGAGGCTAAAAAAAATGATTTTCTTAAAAAAGTTGCCATGCAAAGCTCGGTCGCCCGTCTAGTAGTATATATAGAAAATGCGCACATACTTATACAAGTCTCATATTAAATAGCGAGACTTTAAAAACCCCTATAAGAGGCAAAACGTCTGCAGGGAAAAAATATGTATATTTATTACTGTCGTACCCAATGCAAAGTCGAAAGTGGGTCAACCTAATAAATGAGAACAACATCAGGTGTCTGAGGCTACAAGTGACTATAGCCGCATTTATGGATCTTGTTGTGTGGGACAGCGGGCTAGCAGCTGTTTTTATTTTGCTACATAATCTGGGGTGCCATTTTCGAAACGCTGAGTCATGGTTTTATCCATACAAAACCTATCGTTCAGTAACTAGCGTTTCAAAAATTGCACCACAGATTATGTAGCCACTTTGTTATCAGTAGTAGTCGCTGAGAGAGGCTAGTAGTTTTTTATCGACTGTATTTCACTTATTGATAGAGTTCTCGTATTTTATTCAAAGGCTACGCCTAATGACCTTCCTACAAAAGTAGACTAACACACTGCCTTCTGAATTAACTAGCAACGATAACGACCTTTATTCACACTCTTATAAGTATACTAACTTTTCAGTGACTTTTATAAGCTCTATATTATATCCCTACAGTAAAGCGCTGCGTTGGACATATAGAAAATACGTAAGACGCAGACGGGGCACGGACGAAGTACAAACGGGGCGCCGTCGCGACTTTTGAAAACACATAGAAAAGACGAGGCACGGACGTGACAGATACAAACAAATCCGTATCTATGGCAACACCGCGACGCGCGAGTCCCCCCACACCCGCCCACCATCCCAATTCCCTCGCTCGCGTCTGTGCCCCGTCCGTTCTGTATGTCCTACAATAAGGCACAGACGCGTAAGCGTCATGCGCCCTGTCGGTGCCCCGACTTTTCTGTGTTTTGCTTTGCGACGCTTCTATACATTTTGTATGAAACGGACGCGGAGCAGACATATGTCTGCGCCACACCACGTCTTACGTCTTAACAGTGTGTCCAGCGCCTAAGGGATATCTTGAGATAGTACGTATGTAGTTACATGTAAACATGAATAAATAAGTTTTATGGACATACATACATTTACATACTATTACGTATTTATCTATAATGGGGCAGATAAGATATTGATTACAGTAATATACCTAAGTACTTACCAATTTCAAAATCTAAACTAAACTAAAATGAAATATTGTTAATTGTCATACGGCCACGCGGAAAAATCCAATTAATCTATCTTCTTCTAAAGCACGTGTATGATACAGGAAGTTAGTCATGATGATGAGTGATGACAGACAGAAAAAAAATCATATTCATAAAGTATATTGGTTTTCTAGACGAGAAATTGGTGGTAGAGCCGTGATAGAGCGTACAATTAAAAATGTTGCTGCAAAAAAAAAAACCATTACATTATGATACGTACAAGGCCATATGTTGATGGTTCTAAATCATGTCAATCATTGCAAATAATGGCAGATATTACCAGCTGCTGGTAATGAATACAATGGTTTTATGTTATCTGCAATTGTGTTGTGGACTGTGGTTTTTGTTCACATTAAATATCGATTTAAGTGCATTACATACCTTGATCTTTATTAAGACTGACTTAATTTTTTACCCTATTAATACTTACTCTACACGGTTAAGGAAAACTGCAATTGAATAGGGGACTGCTGACATGAGGGTCGGATATGATATGGCTCCCGTTAGATCGTCAAATTGAGTTTTAGATCCTTTGGTTATTAAGGGGATACCTGAGTTTTCCGGGGTCCAGTGCTGCCCCCATTTGCAATAAATCATTTGATAAGAAACGGAGATATCATTTAAAATTTTGTCTTGACTAGATAACCCTTCAAACTATTTACAGGTTTAAAGTGAGAACGTGAAGCTTTTCTACGCATATACGCCAAGTTTTTCGCAATTACGCGTAGAAAAGCTTCACGTTCTCACTTTAAACTGTAAACAGTAGTTTAGAAAATAGTTTGAAGGGTTATCAAGAATCTGAATCAGGAATCATTTATCTAGTGCCTGGTCAAGACAAAATTTAAAATGATATCTCCAATGATTTATTTGAAATGGGGGCATCACTGGACCCTGGAAAATTCAGGTATCCCCTTAAGGTACATTCCATGCTGGTTTGGGAGAAAAGAAAAAACTTAGAATTTACTAGCTGCTTCCCTTCCCGCACAGTTCATAGAAGCCGATCAGGGGAATGGGAGAAAATGAAAATCACTTCTAGCCCACCATCACGCCCTGGGCTCTGTCGGCTTGGAGCTGAAACCCAAAATGATCAGTCTGCCCCATGAGGGATCAAGACGTGATAGCATGTATCTATGCATAATGTATCTCCTTTAGATTCACGGGTCTTTTCACCCCGATTTTTTGGGTGGCTTGTGTGGGGATACAGATCCAACACGTAGATGTCCTTTGGAGCAGTTGATGTAATGTGGCGCTCCCGCCTACACCCATTCCTGTTTATACCTATGAAAGGTGTACCCTTAAATGCAGGAGAAAGATCTATTGTAAGAAAAAGGGACAGGTCTATGGGTTACGGAATGAGATTGGGATATTTGGGATGCACTGATGCTGGGATATTGCAATAGGAGCGTCACCTGCCATAATCATGATAATTAAGTAAATATTGTTAAGTTATTTATTTAATTTAATTTTTTTTTGCAGAGAAATTCGGACATGACGGAAAAGAAAAGTAAAGAAGAGACGGAGAAACTAGTGCAGCAGATGCGAGACTGGCTCAACAGTCAGCCACATTTACCTAAGAAGGATATAGGTAAAAATAATCTAACATAAGCTTTTTTTCGTCTTAAAAAAAATCATTTTTTTCCTTTACTATTATTATTATTTTAGCTCACTATTAATCTACATTCATTAATTTATGTTTATTTTTATTCTTTTATGTTTATTTTAATGTAATTTCATTCATTACTTACTAGTTTTTTTTTGTATTTTTTTTTATCTGACCAAAAATGCGTTGGTTATTAATTCGTCGCGATCTTTTATGATTTTTTTTTAATGTAGATATTTTCAGCGATTATTAGAAGACTGGCCGATTTCGAAATTTCTTTTTTGGTTTGTAATGGTATACTTGTCAAGTGGTATCATATAAAATTTATCAAAATCGGTTGTGTAGTTTGGGAGTGAAGTCGGTGTAGAAAAGTAGTAGTTTTGAAAAATTATAAACGTTGCTAACCATGACTCTTTTGAGTTAGTTATACCACGGGCGCCTTTAGGTTACAAGCAAGAGAACGTAGGCACTATTACTTTTATATATACAATGTGGCAGGGACATACCCGTTATAAATCGAACCACTGACTATACTAGATCACTATAGTACAATAAAATTAAAATAAAGTCAAAAAGCAAAAGAACATTTTGGCATTTCCATACAAAAGTGTGCAGCCACTCGGGCAATTTGTATGGGAATGTATTTTTTTTTCTTTTTGTTTGATATTTTAATCAAATTATACTATAGTGATCTAGTATATAGCAACCAAAACCAATGACTGACCCGAGAAGTCAAAAATAATAAGAAAAATAACTCTTCAGATCTCCGGTCAGTGATTAAAATGAAAAATAACTTTATAGATGACATAATGGGTAATACTCTACAAGGCTTTTGCCCCGTCTATGTACCGGATTTTTTGCAATAAATTTAATTTCATTTGCTGAAATTTTAATGCTTACGTAGGTACCTTTACCGATTTTTACTAAGCGTAACTGTAAGAAACTGTGAACATATTGTAAGAACTACTTAATTATAATTCTGAGAAAATTCATGCACGGGACCGCTTGACGAAGATGACTTAAATCTCTGGAGCGTGTAGAAACGAAGGCTTGATAAGAAAATTTTACCGGTAACCACCTAATTATCATGTTCGTGGACCATGCACGCACACACTGTAAAGACTGTGAATACTGTCATTAACTATAACGCCTTTTAGGGTTCCGTACGCATTAATCCATATTATTATAATAATTCGATACCGTGTGCGTACATATGAGAAACGACTACGATGCATTACGTTATCAAACTTGTGCTACTGTTTTGACAAGTAATTTTAAACATTGTTTGTAATCGTCTGACTCATGTAGCATGTAGGTAAACGCTGTCATATTCTCCGCTCAATATCTGTTTCCGTTGAAGGCAAACAATACGAAATGAACGGGTAATGTCAAACCTAACCACTCTAACTCGAAATGAAACTCGTGTTCCCTTATGGGTAGCACAAAGAAGAATGTTGTGAGCACGGAATATACTTACAACTTGCCCTTGGAAGGGCATACTCGTAATAAATCGAACCACGGCGTAAACTACATCACTATAGTAGAATGAAATTAAAATAACAAAATAAAATTTACATTCCTATACAAAATGTCCGGGCGGCTGCACACTTTTGTATGGAAATGCCGAAATTTATTTTTGTGTTTTAGCAGTTATTTTAATTTCATTATACTATAGCGATCTAGTTTAGCCCGTGGTTCGATTTAGATCGGGTATATCTCTTCCACGCTGTACTGACTATCGCGTCTTTACCCCTAACTATTTGACTAAGAGTATTTTTATATATTTCCCTATTCTCTAGTGGCAGAATCAGTGAAATTCCATAATACCCAAAGGAATAAGCAAGATGGCCCACATGAAAAAAATAAAATAAAAATAAAAATTGTTTATTGGGAAACTTGTTTACGATTTATATAAATTGCTGGAGCCTCCTTTTAAGCAAAATTATGCTTGTGCCAGGAGACTCCGCTCTTTCTTATCTCTAAGTTTTATATAGGTACCTAATAAACAAAAACAAAATCTTAGAATTAGACTATGGTTGTATGCCATTAATTAAAGTACTTAAACTTATGGACATGTTAATATTTACTAGAAGATATATAAATATGATATATATTATTATTATATAAAATATATGTATATCTATATAAAAAGAAAGAAAAAGGGTGTAAGCGGTCCCTAGGCTCAACATGAGGGAAATAGAAATCAGATATTGATATGACAAGGTCAAGTAGCTTTTGTCATTTAGTTTAATCCCCATGTTTACGCCTATTATTGCTTTTAATTTGAATTCTAGGATCGGTGCGAGGAAGAAAAGGTGTTTTTGTACCTGCCTACCTAATACGTCATAGATTCTACCCTGCTTTTTTCTGCTCTTAGAACGGCATGGAAGATTAATTAGTTTCTATGTAATTTGCTTTAGGAAATCTCTGTCATAGAGCTCTCTAGTAATAAAGAAAAACTTTTTGAAAAAGCATTATTCAGTGGTAAATTAGGTGTGTTCGTACTCCTATCGTAGTTGCTTTTTGTATATTACACATTTACAAAACTACCTTTCGTATAATTATTGTCACAGTCGATACGATATCGTTATCGCGAAATCTCATTGTGTTTATCGTATGTAACAGTTGCATAGCTCTGCGGCCGTTGTAGGCCACTCATTCACTGACGGCGACCTATTTTGGACCGCGCGATGTGAGGATACATCATTAACTGCGACAATCATACCAAACCTCGCCAATGAAAAGCATATACTCGTAGGTACCTAAAGTGTATGATACGCGAAAGCTCGTAGTATCGTAGATATGTAACAGTGGCACAGCTCTCGGCTGTTGTAGGCCACTTATTCACTCACGGCGACCTATTTCGGTCCGCGCGATTTGAGGAAGCTTCAATAACTGCGATGATCATGATTAATACCATATATCGTGTTTGAAGTCCATTACATATACCTAAAATGTATGAAGCTAACTATACAAAACTAGCTTGATGGCTGTTTACTTACAGTCGATACGATACCATTATCGCGATATCTCATTGTATCGTATGTAACAGTAGCACAGCTCTGCGGCCGTTGTAGGACACTCATTCACTCACGGTGACCTATTTCGGTCCGCGCGATGTGAGATACTTCAATAACTTCCACAATCACGCCATACTGCGATAATCATACCTTCTCATAAAGTACTTTCTTTACATATAAACTTTGATTGACAAACAATTCTTTCTCGTTTTTCAGACGATAAACTCCTTCGTCGTTTTCTACACAGCTGTTACTATGACATCGAGCTCGCTAAGAATGCAGCAGAATTGTTCTTCAGTATCCGCGGTTCATCTACAGATCTGCTCAGCAACAGAGATCCCCTTTCGCCGCAAATGCAGAAGACGCTCAAGATTGTGTAAGTGTGGTGACGCAAGCCAAATATGTACATACGTCTTATTGGAATAGGGGTGAAATTCGGCGTGCGGGGTTTATCACGTGCGCAGTTGGAAAGTGCATGGTCGTCGCATTTAGACAAAGGTCGTAGGTTCAAGTCCCTCTCACACGGTGAATATGTTTATTTCATCATCATTTCAGCTGCACAACGTCCACTGCTGGACATAGGCACCAAGGATTTCCAAAATGACCCATCAATAGCGGCCTGCATCCAGCGTTTTCCAAGTCAAGTCGTCTACTCACCTTGTGGGTGGTTGTCCTACGCTTCATTTGCCAGTGCGTGGTTGCAGTTATTTTTATTTACCGTTCCTTATTTCATTATTTACTTAGTTGAATACTTTAATATTGCATCTTGAAAATGTCCAATGTCCAATCTGGTGGTGGCGTCGCTGATCGGGTCGTTGGATTCCCTCTAATATGGTTGATTTAACGATGGCTGGTCCGTGCGTCAACTCGTGAACGTGTGCTACCGGGAGGGACTGGTCAGCTCGGCTTCGCTTTTTGACTACTAAGTATTTTTTATTTTTTATTAGGTACGTAATTTATTTTTGTTTACTTGTTCGCAAGCATAGAAAATGAGTTTCTTTCGGTGTTTCTTCTCAGCAGTAGTCGTGACGAAGCGCTGGTTTCGGTAGCTTTTCTTAAAAAATAATTAAATTTTAATATACTTTACTCGTAACGTAAATTTTACCTATTGACCTGTGAAAGTGCCTCTAAAGGTCTAATTACTGAATAAACATTTGAATCTTTGAACACCTATAAAAAATAATCTTATGATAATATTTCATATTAAGTCTATTTTCGTAATTCATGGCCTTGTGGTGTATGCGGTTATTGTGTAGCTTTATATTTATTTTGCTATGTCCGCTTGTCTACACTTGAATTAAATTATATCTAACCTACTAACCTACTCCCTGGCTACTCGTGAGTATGCAGAATATACCCGCACTTCAAATTTTTAAGGGGTACTTATTGATTAAATTGCAACCAATTGGAATATTTTCAATGCTTAAGCATGTGTACTGAGGAAAGTGGTGTCCTCATTTAAAATAAATAAGATATCAATACCGCGAAAATGTTAAACATTTTCTTGTAACTACTCATTCATTGTATGTTATCAATAATGTTTGCATTATAAAGTAGGTAGGTCATCTACTTAGTTTCGCGAATCTATCGTTTCAGTTGTAGATAAATGCAATTACCTGGCGATCCACTTGACAAGGTCACGCCTTGAACGAGTTGCAATATTCAACGTCTTTTTATCTACTACTACTATAGTAAGTCTGTTGTTTGCCGAACCGAAACAATAGATTTTATGGTTCAGTTGGTCAGCAACGGATTTTAACATAATGCGCAGCAATAGCATCATTACTTAAAAGAAGGAAGGAAGTTAAAATATGAGTAATACATACACATATACTGAATAAATAATACTTATTAAAAGGTAAAATTATGTCAACTGTTTCCACAGTAGGTATTTTTAGGGTATGAAAATTTTAACTGGAACTATTTTAAGGAGACGCCAAGCTGTGATAATTTCCACGAGAAAATACCTCTCAATAGAAATCTGCAATAGAATTTCGCACACAATATTGTTCAGGCTGATCTGTTTTAGGCCAGTTTTATTAAGTTTTTTAAGGGGCAGATCAGCCCAGCGGGCTGATGGTGGTAGATCTTCCTCCCGCCACGCGGCCCACCAGTATCCTCCTTAAGTTTCAGCTCCTTTCGTGCCATGGACCTTAGAATGAAAGAGTAGAGTAGCTCTTTAGTATCAATCGTCAATTTTATTTCTCAACTCGACTGTAAGGCTCCATGTCCACATTTATGGCAGAATGTATGTTACTATACTCATTAGTCCTGTCTCGATTAACTATTTGCTACCTATCTGTTGTGTTTTACTATGGTAACATACCTACAGTAGTATATTGAGCGTTACTTACTCGGAGTTAACCTGTTTAGTGCATTTTGGGGGTCAATCGATATCGTCGAATCGATAAAAAATAATATTCTCTGAATGTACACCCGTGAATTTTGTTCCAGGAATCTCGCTCAACTGCGGATATCGGGCAACAGGAATCTCTGGATATGGCAACTCAATGACCCCGGCCTGGAAAACTACGACTACACTCAGGACGCGAAGGTGTTCCTGCTCTCGACAGATGCGTGGTTGTTGGCCGACGATGGGCATTTGGAAGATGGTGACATCGTCATAATGGACACGAAGGACATTTCGCTCAAGTTTGTTACTAAATTTAACATGTCCATCGCGAGGAAGCTCTCTAGATATCAAGAGGTTAGTTTCTAGTTTAACAATTTAAGCACGGTTTTACTCACGTAATGTAGTCGGAAAAGGCCGACTAGTTTTTGTTATTATCAAGTTTTACTCTAAACTAAACGGATATTGATTATTAAGAGGATGGCTTTCATCAGAAATAGGCCTCTTTCAATGATTGCCATTTCCCACGAACCTGAGAAATAGGCATCTTTCACTGATTGCCATTTTCCACGATCCTGAGAAATAGGCCTCTTTCAATGATTGCCATTTTCCTCGATCCTGAGTTACTCTCATACATGTTCGACACAGGCGGTGGTCGGGTGATTGTTTATATTCGATGGTTATGAAATCAGTCTTAGAACTCATAGACAATTATTATTCCGTGCTAGTTTGGGAAAAAAAAGGAAAAACTAAGAATATACCAGCTGCTTCTCTTCCCGCGCAGATCGTAGAAGCCGATCGAGGGAATGGACGATAATGCGAATCATGTTAATAGGTGATGCAGTTCGCAACATATCACTATTTTGATTCATTTTGTTCTTCTTGGGTCTTGGATGTTAATCTATATATGAATATGTTATAAAATATAGTATCGTTGAGTTAGTATCCCATAACACAAGTCTCGAATTTACTTTGGGGCTAGCTCAATCAGTGTTATTTGTCCCTATACAAAGTGTAACGGATAGGGGCTATCAACCCGAAAGGGAGTAGGTAAACATACTAATTAATGTGAACAACTTTTACTACAGGACCATCCCTGAAATCGAAAAAAATCTTCATCTCCATACGAAAATTACCTACCGTGCCAAAACGTATGGAGCTATAGTTTTTTTTATTACGGTTTCAGGGATGGTAGGTACTATAGTAAAAGTTGTTCGCATTGATAAGTATGTTTACTCCCTTTTGGGTTGATACATCCTATCCGTAACACGTTGTATATTTATTTTATTTATTAATATGTAATAGTAGATTGTGCTACAAGGGGCTAAGGTAATATTTTGAAGGCGAGGGCGCTACTTTGAATCTTGAGTGTAGCGTGGGATTCATGTATATCGCCCGAGATAAAAATATTACCGTACCCGAGTAGCACACTTTACTTTTCATCTTCATCTATGAGAAAAACTAGCACATACAAAACAGAATATAAAGAACAGTAGAACACCTACAATACCTAACAGACTTCAACCGACAATTTAATACTAACCTTCGTTTGGTGTTGTTTTCATACAATTAATACTAAGAAATATTTTTCGAAGACCACCAACATAAGATAAAATGTTCACTCATAACTTTGTTTGCGTGGTCCTTTATATCTTTTTATTTTTATATGTAAACTTAATAACTATTCACTATTGGCTTAAACTCACGAAAAAGTATTCACATTTACATAAATGATTACATTTCAATACAAATAACCTAAAACTTCTGTAATTACTTGAATCAAAGGGAAAAATTGTGCTTTTTAATTATATTCATTTCTTTTTGCGAAGCAAAGAACATAAAAATTTTAACCTACATTCATCCATGTTGAAGACGATATGTATTCCAAATTTAGAAAATCACAAAGTCTGTGCCATTTATTTATTATTAAAAAAATAACCTTCTTTTGTTTTGCTGGACTGCCAACATTATTTTTGATTCTACATAGATTAAACTCGTGTTCTGTTTCCAAATTGGTTTTAATCCCTAGAGATCTTCTTATTCACGTTTTTCACTCTTACGTCCCGAGAGAATAACCAGTAACTTTAGCTCCAAATGTTTTGGGATGAAAACATCGTTTTTTGAGTGGATGAGATGAAAAATATATTTTTCCATCTTATCGTTCACCATCACGTTATATAAGTGGTCCTAAGAACTCTGTCTGCTTAGAGCCGCAATAACCAAAATGCATTGTCTGCCCCAATACGACTAAGGACGTGATAGTACGTATGTATGTTTATTTTTTATAATTTTCAGGAGGCTATGCCAATCCGTTTAAAAGAGATACACATAGTGAACGCGCCGTCATTCATCGACAAGATCTTCAGTCTCGTCAAGCCTATACTAAAGCCTGAAATTACTGAGATGGTAAATATTAGTCACAAATTAAACCCGCCATTGTTTGAATGTAAATATACTAAGACATAATACTGAGTAATTTTTCCCAAAAATCTATATGACGTCCGCAATTTATATATACCTATATATGCGATGCAAATATAATATTCTTTAAGGTGAGTACCCAAAGGGTAAAAACGGGTTTCTATTACTAAGACTCCGCTGTCCGTCCGTCCGTCCGTCTGTCTGTCTGTCTATCTGTCACCAGGCTGTCACCAGGCTGTATCTCATGACCCGTGATAGCTAGACAGTTGAAATTTTCTTTCTGTTGCGGCTATAACAACAAATAACAGAATAAAGTAAATATTTAAGTGTAGAACGGAACCCTTCGTGCGCGAGTCCGACACCCACTTGGCCGGTATTTTTTTCATATTTTAGTATTTATTCATTATGGAAAGTTGGTCAGCATGATGGACTGATAAGAAAGATTAAAAGATTGTATGAAACGTTATCAGTTTGGGTGCGCAAACGGCGTGCACACCAATTGGACAAATGAACTTATACCTACATTTCTTTATCTCTTTTTCGCCTTTTGATTTTATTTAGATGCACTTTCATACCAAATCGGACACGCTACTTCAGCACTTCAGCAAAGAGGACCTGCCTTCCGACTACGGAGGCACTCTTCCGTCCATGGAGGAACACATGAAGAATGTTATGCAACTGATGCTTAGTCAAAGGTAAGTACTTAGAGATTGTCTAACCCAAAACTGATCGCCTTACCTATTTTTTTTTACACTTACAAGCAATATAAGCACATCCGCAATAAATGGTTTTCGTCGTTGATTACTTAGTTTTATAGTATGTTTTGTTTGTTTGTTTTTCGTATGTGTAAGTGGCCAACACTGGTGTCAGCTTTTTGGACCATTGTCCTGTCCAACTAGTGCATAAATAATACTGACCCGTGATTAAGAGGACAAGGGTCACAATACCCGCGGTATACATAAAAATGCACCCCATAATTCTGAAAGTTATATTACTAACTCAGTATGTGGCTGATTTAGGAGGGCAGATTATTAATTTGGGGAGATATTAATTCTCATATATTAAAAATTTCAAAATAACCATATATTAAATGCATTTACTTTTTACGGTTAAACATTTATACTGTCTTTGTTTAGTCTCTGCCTCCTCTTGTGGGAAACAGGCGTGATTATATGTATTTATGTGCTCATCTTAACCCGTTGCTTCCTGTGCTACTTCGGAGCCTGGTTTTTTGTTCAGAAGAATATGAAAAACGAGGATAGAACAAACATTAAGACAATTGCGCATAATGTATTTAATATATCTTCATTTTTTTTTGTTTCCAGGGACCACTTCGCAAACGGCGTGAAATTGTGGATGGCGGACAAGAAGTTGAAATCCAAATCATCGAAATCGGAGGCTGCGACGAAATCAGATGAGGCGCCTTCTTTTCGAGCTCTAGCCATTGATTGACATATTCTATAAACCTATAAACCTACGTTATATCTGAACACCATAAAAAATATTTTAAGTTTTCGTCGGCCAAAAGTTTTGTTTCACGTCCCGCTAATTATAAACTACGCCTTGGGTAGTGATAAAGAATGCGTCACATCGTCCTTGACATAGGTTCGAATGACACTTTTCTCCTTTCCTTCGCGTAAATATGTTTCTACATTAATAATGATCTTAGAAATATTTTATACTTAGTTTGTTTTCTTTTGTATTATTTTCATTTATTGTTAAGTATTTACTTATTTTATTTACATATTTGCTTTTTGTTATATCTATCTATACGGAGCTGAGGCTCGGAATGCAAATGTTGACAGGTCCTTTTTCGGTCTGTCCTTCACCTGTCAATGGGAACTAAGCATTGTTTAAGGGCTATTATAGACAAGCGATAGAATGCCAGCGACAGTTTGCGACACATCACACACTTGTCGATCTTCGCTGTCATTGACACACTGTCGATCATCTGTTTGAGCCCACTTTGCTTATTTTTTATTGACAAGTGAAGTTTGAAATTATAAAAATGTGTTGTGTTTTATCATTGTTAGGAGATATATTTTAAGATACATTTTGTGATAGATGATAGTGATATACTTAGTTAGAAAGTTACCAATCTAAATTGAATAGGTATGCTTACTAGTAACCTGTATTAACTGTGAATTAGCATCTAACGAGATAAAAACAAAGCGCGGGTCTCAAGATGTTTATGAAATCTCTAAAGGTAGTTTCATGATATATTACAAAATGTTCAGTCCATTCATAGTACGTAAGCATTCCCCAAATTGGCGCACTGGAAAAATATATATTTTATACTTACTTATACCTGATGTTGTAACCCACAGAGTTACTCATCATCATCATCATCCGAGCGTATTCCCGGTTGCATCCTCAGCAGTAACGCTTCAGAGCCCGGGGTCCGCTACCGAACCAAGGAGATTTGACGAGGTTACTGGTTTTTACACAGAGCGACTGCCGTCTGACCTCCACAACCCAAAGGGCAAACCAGGAACCAATCCTTGGATAGATTGATGATCAAACGCTAGGTGGCGTTCGGGACCCACAGTTTTACGTGCCTTTCGAAACACGGAATCATCTTTCTTTTCGGATAATCAGGTGATTCAAGCCTGCAATATCCTATCCAGACTGGAAACAACTTTGCACAAAGTATGTTTCCCAGTGGGAATCGAACCCATGACCTCCGGGTCACAAGGCGAACGCCTTGACCACTGGACCACGGAGGCAGTCCACCCACAGAGTTACTATTGAGCGTTAAATTACAATATAAGGAGTGCCAAAGAAATAACCTTATCTACACACAACTTGATACAACCTAACAGCTATAAACCACTCTTCGGTAGTCGGGTAAAATTTGCATACAGGGTTTTAGCATAAAATCATGAGAAACATCTAGCCAAGATAATTTTGGAGCTCAAACAGACGAACGGCACTTTGTTGACGAAAGTTTGACAGCAGCCGTCGCCAACTGTATACGGCAGCCGTCGACTCTTTTCCGGCTGCCTCCGACGCGTCGACAGCTGCTGTCGATTAAATGCCGCTCGTCTGTATGAACCTTCATTATGTCGTTTAATACAGGATCAGCCTTACCTGCGCGTTCCCCTCTGCCGAGGTATAAGATCAAATAATCTATTACATTCATAAAAACTAAATGCGTAATCGATTATGATCATTAGGTATGTGAATCGGTTAAGCATCGGAAAAACGGTTAAAAATGCCATGTTATAGAGTTTACTCGTGTAAATAGAGGTCAAACACATTTAATTTTCTAAAAGATGGCTTAACCTTTCATTTGTTTATATTTTATCAACTTTGTTTTTTATTTAAATGTAACTTCAGATTTTTGTCGTAATCGATATAAGTATAGATTACGAAAAAAAAAATTGATTCACGTTTGCATCTGGACTCCTTCCATCCCATACGATATTCTCCCTTATTAACTGCCAAACCACAGCAAAAAGATCTATAATTGCATAACACAAATTGACATCCTCGTATTTTCGATGTTATTACTTTTTCACTATCCTTCGACACGAGACTTGTTAAGTAACTCCCATTTTAAATGTATCAATTACATTCCTAAGGTTCGGTAATTTGATTCAAGTTTAAAAAACGATTATTTGATGACGTAGGCGCACTCCTCACGAGACTAGCGAACTTCCCACGAGACTAGTGTATTTTTGATTTACTGAGTGTATTATTATGTGTAAATACACGTAATAATACACTCTTGACACATTTGTTTCAGTGTAAGCTTTACTGGTGTGCAAAAATAAGCTAGTGTTTGAATTTTTTATAAGTGTGCATTTATAGCGACACAAATAATTTTTGAGAATGTGTGATTTTTTTAGATGTAGTGCTAGTCCCCCGCACCAAGAGCGGCAGAAAGTTTTGTAAGAAGTCTGCGTAGCTTATATTGTATTAAATGATCTAAGATTTGATTGAGGGCTTACTCATCAATACGAACAATTTTTTAAGCTTTACCATCTCATGCACTTACCTCCATACTCATTTAATATTCATAAAAAATCTCCCCTCTTAAATCAGTCGGTGGATCCCACTATTTTCACTATGTATTTACATTGATAAAAATACTGGAACAGATTCTCTTACTATTACCATTGCGGGCGGGACGTGCACATAGAAACTATGTAACCAGTACCTTATGATATGAACAGATTAGGTGGAATAAGGTTTTACAAATGTTTATTTTCAAAAAATTTATTAATCAGTCTCAAATAATACAACTGCGTTTTTTTGTCGCAATAGAAATAATGGGATATCATTTAAAAAAAAAAAGTTTGTCCCACTATTTCCATTTTGAATTTCCATGGGACAATCATGGGACAATACACCCAAATCAGTCATATAGTGATTCTGAATAAACGATTCATTTATTACTTGCGCGGTAGCAAGGTCATTATTATATTAGGTTGGAGCAACTGAATTTTTGGTAATTTTACGGCAATACCATAAAGATTTTTTCGTATTGAGCATAGACGTAAAAAATTTATGGTATTGAGAATAGCTGTCTAAGTGATATAAATTAAGGTATCAAGCCGAAAGAGGGTCATTGGCCTGATATCAGACCCATATTCCAAGTTTGAAAGGGGAATGGGAATATCTCTACGGTTTTGTATTACTATTAATTAAATTCAAGTATTAATAAGTATTATATTGATTGTCTTAGAGTAGAATAGACATTACAACTTGCAGTAGACAAAATAAATTGTGATATTGTTGCATTTTTGTGTTGTTTTCGACAAGGTTAAGATGTGGTTGGGTGTTATAAACTACAGCGAGAGACAAATATGTGTGTAAAGTTCAAATACCATACGCAGGGATATTTTTTATATTGTATTTATTTTAGTCAGTATCCGTCTTATTATAAAAACAGGACTAACTTTGTTACTAGGTTTAAACCATTATCCGCCGAAATCAAGTTGACATTGACAGGTGAGATAGTGTGATATTACTAGACGTCAACTTGATTTGGGCGAATAATGGTTTAAACCTAGTAACAAAGTTAATCCTGTTTTTATAATAAGACGTTATATTATTATATGAATAGGTAACGGATGCCAATAAATTGATTTGATCTGAATAAGAATTTTATAAATAAAATTATTCAACATGTTATGCTGTTTTTATTAGCGAAGCGTCTCAGTTTCGAATTGGCCAAAATTGCTGTTGTCCGGCTGTCCAGCTGTTCGCGCATTATTAAGCGCGATTGCCCAGCAGGCCGCATTTCTCAACCGATTACCGTGAAATTTTGTGAGAAGGTTCGAAAATTAAATAGATTTTATACCATTCCCCCTCTAAAAAGTTTATTATTTTGTTCACTGAAAACGAATAAAATGCACTTTTACTAACTATTTTGGTTATTTATTTTATTCACTGAAAACAGTGAACAAAATGCACTTTTA
The DNA here is from genome assembly GCA_943193695.1 of Acrobasis suavella. Lineage (NCBI taxonomy): Eukaryota > Metazoa > Arthropoda > Insecta > Lepidoptera > Pyralidae > Acrobasis > Acrobasis suavella. The sequence continues at coordinate 14,254,631 of OW971942.1, forward strand.
ATCACTATTTTGGTTATTTATTTTATTCACTAAAAACAGTGAACAAAATGCACTTTTACTCACTACTTTGATGTTTGAATTTAGAACAATTTACTCTTAATTTTAGTAATTGTTCCAATTTTAATGTCCATTTTAATTAATTTAATCTTATTTTTTCTTCATTAAATGTCTATTTCCGCTAAAATTTTTCTTTTTAACCGGCTTCCAAAGAGGAGGTTTTCAATTCGTCGGAATCTTATGTTTATTGTTGATTGATTTATTCGGAGACGTTTGTACCGATTTAGAATATTCCTTTTTTTTTAAAGGGAATACCTCCCAGTCAGGTTGTCCCATATTTTTTTTATTAAAACCGGTTGTGTAGTTTGGAGGTGAAGTCGGTTTTTAGTTTTGATTAATTATTCTCGTAGTCATGGTATAAAGTATAGTATGCAATTCTTGAATAAAGCGGATTTACATCGAGGGCCATGAATCACTCGCATTGCTCAGGATTCTAACACTTGTACAATCAAACATTTTTAACTTTTTGCCTCACAAACTTTTTTTTCCGATAAATTTACTTTGGGGTAGTTCAATCAGTGTAATTTGTCCCTATATATTTATTTATTTTATAAATAAATTCAATGGGTCGGGATAACTCGCAAGGTAGGTATGCAGCTCACAGAGCCACTAGTTATTTGTATGTTTAACAACAATCACATAGAAAAGTATTCATCCTGCATAATAACCATACATAAGCCGTGGATTTTTCAATTATGTTGTCATTTGGACATTAGCTCTAAATCAATTACTCAAATATCCTAGAATTTACCTTTGTGTATCACTTCCTACAATCCGTATGTAAGCAAACATCGATGTCTTATAATCTTTTTAATAAAGTATTGGTATCTCGATTATAAAGTTAATTCGAATTAAAAAATCTGAGATTTAGTGACTTTAGTTCCAGGGTTTATACTTCGTTACGAGTGAACACGTTATAGCTTTCAAATTATATATATTTTCCACGCTAATGCACCAATTAAATAGGTACGTTAAAACATTTAAATGGCGATCTATGTAGATAAAGCAAATTGCATGGACCGAGGTAGTATTTTATTATGTCATGATTTTTCAAATTAAATTCATTTCAATTCGCTAAGTCGCAGGCTACATACACTAACATGATTTTGATATGTTTTTTCGTTCTATTTTTCATAGTAAAAGAAAATGGAGCTAGAGTGAATCCACATGGACCTACTGTAGTAAGCGACTTTGCAAATTGCGTTACTAATGTCATAGAAATAGATTTCAAACACCCCGGCCTCCTGATTTTTGCTAACACAAACGATGTAGGTACATCGGTTTCAAGAATAAGAGCACAGCTATTAAAATATCTACACAAGGATATCAAATTCTCCGTGCAAGTTTCAAGTCCTGAAGATAAACAGTCCATATGTGGGACACATGACGCGAGACACATTGGCATGTTGCACAGGGACCCCTATGAACCGATCCCTGAAGCAGACTACTTTGTCCTCATCATTGACAGTTACGAAAATTTTACTCGTTTAGCCAGCAAGATTATCCGATCACGCAACTGGAACTCTAAAGCAAAATTTATAATATTATTTCTTCATTTTACACAGGCGTTACCAAATGTCGATTTTGTAGAAAGAATGTTTAGTTGTCTGTTTGATTTTAATGCCATAGATATTGTTGTTATATTACCTCATGAAAACAACATTAGAACCGCCTTGGTCTATGGATGGCGACCATACGATCCCCCAAAATATTGTGGCAATTTTAATGAGACTGCGAAAAATAGATCATTTGTAATGAATACGTGTGAAAAGGGACATTTAAAGAAGAAAAAAAGTGTGTATCCAGATCGATTGCCGATGAACATGGAAGGATGTACGCTTCAAATGCTGGCTCTAGAACGGCAACCTTTCGTGGGCGGAAAGGAAGGTGAATTCAACATGGAAGAATATCTGATCAGCGAGGTATTAAAAACGTATAACTTTAGAACTGACTATGAAATTATACACTCCTTCAGAGGGGAACGGTATGATGGAGAGTGGGATGGTGCTTTGAAATTGCTAACAGCCAAAAAAGGTCATCTGCTATTAGGAGGTATATTCCCTGATTTTGATGTCCATGAGGACTTCGAAGCCAGTACATTCTACTTATCAGATTCTTACACTTGGGTGGTCCCGCGAGCGTATGCTTCACCGCGCTGGGTAGCTCTTTTCATAATTTTTACTAATTTAGTTTGGCTTTGTGTCTGCATGACTTTCTTTTTATGTGTATTTATCTGGATCATATTAGGATACTTAAGCCATGACTCGTCTTACAATAGATATTTTGGTCACTGTTTTCTGAATACATGGGCTTGCACGCTGGGTATTTGTTCCTACATTCGACCAAACAAGGATAGCTTGAGAACATTTTATATATTTTTCAATTTATATTGTATACTAAATGTAACTGCTTACCAAACTAAATTGATTGACGTGTTAAGAAATCCAACATTTGAATATCAGATTAAAACAGTAGAAGAATTGATCGAAACCGGACTTAAGTTTGGGGGTACTGAGGATTTGCATGATTTATTTGTTAATTCTAGTGATCCAATCGACAATCTTATATTTGAAGAATGGATTGATGTTGACGACGTACAGAGAGCTTTAATAGATGTAACTATTCATAGAAATTTTTCACTTTTGTGTAGTGAGCTGGAACTCACTCACCTTTCAGCTATAATGCCTGAACTGAGCGACAGTTTTGGAAACTTCCGATATTACAAATTTAGGCAGAGTATGTTCACCGTTCCTATGGAGATGATCGCCCGGAGAGGGTTCCCTTTCATGAAAAGTTTTTCAGAAAGGATAAGCGCTTTGAGACAAAGCGGCATAAATGAAGTAGTTAGACGGTTATTCAAAAGTTTTAACACAAGGAGGAGATTTAGGTTGGTGAGGTCCATAACAGGGAAGCAGGGAACTATTGATTCGTTATCTATTGAACACTTGCAAGGTGGATTTCTAGCTTTGGCTTTAGGATACGTAAGCGGTACTTTTGTTTTATTTGTAGAAATAATTTGTAATAGTAATTTTGTAAAAAGAAAAATAGGTATATGGCGTAATAAATTTGGAAATTAAAAGTGGTTTTTTGAGAACGGTGCAATGCTCGAATTGTTATGTGCTTGTTTCTAGATTAACTTAGTATCTATAGCATGGAGAAAGACGCGCGCGACTCAGCCTCATGTAAGTGAACAGTCCATCATTTTCTTCATCAATTTCGACATTTTAAATTTACTTACTCAGACTTTGACATTTTGACTAATATCAGTCTTTCCCAAAGTGGGCGATAACGCCCCCTTGTGGGCGCTGGAGGCTTTAAGGGGGGCGGTAACGGGCCCAGAATAAAGTTGGGGGGCGCTGATGTGATTTAAGCAATGAGTGATTTATAACTTCAGCTATTTCATATTTTAAAATTCACTAAAATTAAATTCCTCTTACTACACAACATCCATTTATTAGTTCATATTTATATCCTTTTTATTGTACAAATATAAACTAAAAATGTAATTAATATTTATTATTTTAATGCGTTCACAACGCTATTTATATCGTTAAAGGAATCAAACACTGAAAAAATTTCGTGTTTTAAAGTTTCGCAGGTGAGGTCCCCACTTCCAATACTCTTTATTATTGTAAAATTGTATTATTATTGCTATTTTTTTATTTAAAATAACAATGTCGATTATTGTTATTTTTTATAAAAGATACTCTTATGTACTGGTGTATGTATTATTATTGCTCTCTCGTTTAGAATATAGGTTGAATTAAACTACAGGCAAGACAAATATGTGATTCAGGTTTTTATGGTGAAAAAAATGGGGGGCGCTACAAAATAACTGATTTTTTAAAGTGGGCGTTTGACAAAATAAGTTTGGGAACCTCTGCCCTATATCTTTATGATTGACTCCATTGCTTCTTGTTTAACATTTAATGTCACCTTCATTTAAAAGTTACCTTATGCTTATAATAACACCACTTATGTGTAAATATTAGTTTTATTAGATATTTCTTCACTTTTCTAGACATTTTGGTAGCTAGTTTATTTTACTTTCATGTTTATAGTAGGGTTGTAACGGAGGCCTACTTAGCGGAGGCGGAGGCGGATGCGGAGGTGAAGAGGTTCGCCTCCGCGGATGCGAAGGTTAACGGAGGCGGAGGCGGAGGTGAAATTTGTTGGGAAAATATAAATAAATTTATGATTAATAGAGTCAGCAACATTTATTTATATTATATATAATGTGTACAATTGTACATACATGTTCATGATTCATCTTAGTAATCAAAATTGACAAGAGGCAAATTATATTTTACGAACAAAAGCTTTGCGGCTTTTTCGCCTTCTAAGCGGTTTCTCAAGGGTTCGTAAATTAAACCAGCAGCACTAAATAACTGTTCGCTTGGTACTGAACTTGGTGGCGCCGATAAGTAAATGCGAACTATGGGAGCAAAAACTTTATATTTAATGTTATATCTCCACCACAATAAGGGATCTTCATTTAGTTGGAGTCTATTTTCTTTATTATATTCATTAATTAGTGTTTTCCATATCATGAGGTTGCTGTTGGTATCCATGCTGTCATTTTCCGATTCCTCTTCATCACTGCAATTCTTCAACATATCAGCCAGGTTGGAATGCACACTTTGTATTGGTGACAAAATCTCAAAACTTGTGCTTGGGTCAACATTACTTGCATTTGATGCTAATCTCGCTCTCTTGGCCACAGAAGGTTCATCATCGTCAACTCGGCTTGCAACATTCGAGTCATAAAGGGTTAGCAAACGTATTAGTTCGGACTGAACTTGCTCTTTAATTACGTCATTAAAAAACTTTAATTGGACCTTGGGTCCAAATATGTAGCAAGCGAATACAGGGTATTGCTTTGTAGGTCACAAAATCTAGAATTGATATCTTCAATTAGTTTTTGAATGATATTCCGAGCGGCCGCGTCGCCAAGCGTCGCTCCTTGCGCGTTGTTTGTGATCGTAAATGAACTTCCGATATGACTCCGCATAAATTTTGCGGAGGCGGATGCGGAGGCGGAGGTTAAATTCTTTGCGGAAGTTCCGCAGTAACGGAGGCGGAGCCGGAGTTCCGTTACAACCCTAGTTTATAGTTTTGTAAGTAAGCATTTTAGGTAAATAAAGGCCATACTTTGTTGAAATAACAAAAGGTTACAAAGCGTCATTATGAAACTGTAATTAGTTAAGTACCTTCGAGCTCAATGATGTGATCATGTCAATCAGGGATTGTTCGGATACAATGTAACTAAATCACAAACTTCATATCAAACGGGGCTGTTGCTACATGCAATGTTTTATGTCTTGTACTTACACCCTAGTACCTACAGTGTTTCTCATGTGATTTGATGAGATTTTTAGGGTTCCATTGATTAAAGTTTCGCCGTCCGCGGTTCCACTTAGAGACAACAAGTACTTTGTAATTCACTGCTGAATTGAAAACTGTAAATTGGTATATATCATGTTGATAAAGTGGCAAAACAAAACATGCAAAAAAAATGTTTTTGGGGTAGCTCTCATACATGTAATTTTTTTTCTCGACTAACCCTTACTACTCATCTCGACTTGTGGGTTATCGTTGAATTAGGTCTTTCAAAAATATTGTGAGTTTGTAAACATCACTTTTCAATTTAGGGAGCCGTTTCTCAAATATTTGTTATTATAGTGCAAATTTTTATTAGAGTCAAGTGTCTCGCCCTTCTATCTACTAAACCGTAGTAAATGGACACGTGAAAAAATCACGGCAGCAGTATATACCTACAAGAAAGCTCGTTTTTAACTCATTAATTAATAAACCCTACTGTATTTTAAAACAAATACATCAACATCCAAGACCCAGGCCAATGAGAAAAAGATCGTTTTTCATCTTGACCCGACCGGGGATCGAACCCAGGACCTCCTGAGTAGCGGACAGGCATCCATTACGCAACGGAGGTTATCATTATTATTAATTAAAGAGTTTATAGGCTACCAACTTATAAAATGTACTGGGAAATGTAAAATTTCCCACAAATCAATAGAAAAATAGTTTTTAGACGTTTAGTAGTTCCGTAAACTCAAAGTCGGCATTCGCAAAACTACGAAACCCTCACGTGGCCGGTTATTTTTATAAAGGCCTTGCTGCCCGACAAAATAAAATAACAATTGATTTACCTTCTTATGTAGCATTAAGGGTGAAAGAGTCCCATAATTATTCAAAGCTTTTCCTGATTAAGGCTAGGTAAGCCGAGATTTTGAGTTTTTAAAATCATCTAAGACATAGAAAATAGTGTTTTTAAATCTGAAAAAAAAAATGCGTCAGTTAAGGTCTAAGGATCTAGTCCAGTCAAAATCGCATTTAGTTACAAGATCTAATAAGCTTCACTAGATAAAAAAACCAAAGCAACCCCTTTTTGTAATAATTTTTCAAAATTAAGACTAAACTACAAATATTTTACATTTAATTGTTTTGCTCCATTATTGCAGAGTTCCCTTTAACCCTTTTATAGGTAGTTCTTTGTGTTATTTACCTATGTTATTTATGAGTAAGTAAATGGCAGCCTTTTCTGTCTGTCAATCGACAGGTGTTACTGATAGAAGTCTTGGAAGTAAGTAATTTTGAAGGTAGTAAATCTAAGAACTAACATACCTACTATGCGCATGCTTAACCATACATCATGTATACTATTCTCTGTCATGCATAATATCTAAATAAGGGGGATATAAACCTACCTAGCCTATAATTCGTCATCGTTGCTCTACTGAAACAATTTTACAAAATAATTACTTTGTACAAAGTACCTCTACACTTTATTATTTACTTACAACATTTTAATTTACCAAGATCGTAAGAAAGCACTGGATGCAGGCCACTCTAGATCGGTCATTTTGGAAATCCAAAGGAGAGTCCTATGTCCAGCTGTGGACGTTATACGGCTAAAATGATGATGATGATTTTAATTTACCATTCCAATCGGCCGTGGCGAAATGATAAATCATAGTACCTAGGTCTTTATTATGTCCACTGCTGGATATTCTCTCTCAAAGAAGGATTAAATATAAGTAGAAAAGTAATAAGTATGAACCTGTAGGTAACCGTAGGGAATCAAAATCAGAATCACATAAATTAGAATATGATTAGTTTGACTTTGATTGACATGAAAACAATAATTTTCTAATTAATATGATTGTTATTTTGTAAAAGGACTGACAAGTTGTAAGTAGGTACTAGTTGACAGGTGAATATCGTCAATAAAGATAGAACACAGAAGTGGCGATTTGTTTTTCTAGTTTACTCATTATGTGAGAGGAATTAAAAAATTAAGTAGCGCCAATACTTGACAAAGTAAGAAGCAACCGGTTGTCATTGGACATGTGATGAGGAGAGAAGAACGATACACAACTAAAAAAAACTTTAAAGAAGTTTAGTAAAAACCAAGGAAAAGGTGAAAAGAATGCGTAGGGCAGGAGATGTGGATGGTAAAAGTAGATGTTAGATGACAGGAAATAGACTCCGGCAAATGAATACTCTATATTTCCGTTCGTTTCTATATCTTCAAACTGCTGCCTGTCTTTTTTCTATTTGTGAATTCAGCGAAGTTAGCTATATCTTCAGTTAATATTAGTTATTTTGTATTTACTTACTCAGATAAAAGTAAATCCTCCCGTATTTTAACTAAGCCGTCTGTTTTTTGCTTCTTCTATATCCGTAAGAGTACCTACTTCCTTATTAATTTTAGATTTAGAAGGTTATAGTAAGAAATTTAGAGATACAAACATGATTTTGTCTTGTCACAGTAGAAAGAGCAAAATTCGTACTGATAGTAATGACAACATTGTGTGATATCGGAATGAGGCAATGGCCACCCAAACAAATTGACTAAGGCCAAGCACGCACTGATCGGTCAATGTCGAGTTGCCACAGAGAAAGACTAGTCTATAGAGCCTTCGTCGTCATCACAGACGGTCGTAGTCGCGGCTAGCTGTGTGTACTCGACTTTATTAATTTATTAATATTATAACAGTGATTGTCAGAGGTGGAATCATTATTGTGATCTGTAAGACCCTGGTGAGAAGTGCACGTCTTCAAGTTTTGATAGAGCAATAGTTTACGATAAGGTAAGATATGTTGTACATTTAATTTTGACTTTGGTTTCAGAATCAAAATTTTTTCATAGTTATTCCTACCTAAGTGAATTAAAATATAGATTTAATTTAACAAATACATTTATCGTAATTTTTTAAGTAACACTAGTAGCACAGAAAAAAAGATAGAACTTTAAGTTAACCAAATTTATTATATTTTTTCAACAAGAAATTGACATATGGATATTTTAAAAAATATATCATATTTGTTTACTTTAAGTGTTAACTTTAGCTTTGTCACAGCATTAAAAAAACTCTACTATATTTAATGTCTCCACAAAACAAAAAACAAAAAACTACATTTAATGGGGCCGGCGCTATGGTCATATCTGATGATATAAACTGGTTTCTGTTAAAAAAAGTGTTAGTACCTATGCTTTTAATATCTAAGTAGGTGCGGCGATTCGGCGAAGTTACGTGTTTTGTTTTCCGTAGATGGAGAATGCAAAAGTCACGGAACAAGACATGGCAGCAATCAAAGAATGGATTTCAAAAGAAGCTTACTTACCGCAAGATATCGGTAAGTTCCAGTATACTATTGACCTACCTTACACATTTTCTTACTTCATCTCCAGACATTAATAGATTATTAAATCTTGAATCCTGTTTAAGAGTCCCCTTACCCAAGACCGAATCAGACTTTCCCATATAAATGTAGTCTAGCTTTTATTTTGAAACGGCATGTTAGATATTGGCGAAATTGTGTAATTTCAAACAAATCCATATATTAAGGCATATATCTAGTTTTCATAGTCAAAAAGAGAATATTGTGAATTATATCATATTTGACCTTCAGTATGGAACATTTCTACACTCGCGTAATTTTCTTTCAAGTTCATATTTCACTGAGAAAAACTAGTTATATGCCTAGATTAATGCAATTTCTTTAAAATTAAAAATTACTGCCGAAATCTCACATGTCATTTTAGAATAAAAGCTAGACTACGTTTGTATGGAAAAGTCTAGGGTAAGGGGATTCTTAATAACGAGTACGAGCGAAGACATTTTGACTTACTTTGAACTGTCTTTTATAAAGAGTTCTTTTGTACAGCGCACTTTGGTGCGCTAATGTATTTATTCAGAATGAAGTGTAGGAACGTGGGTGGGTGCACCTGCTGTACTTTATCTTAGCTCCACGAAATACGCAACTTTGGAAGGCACATAAAGCCGTAGTTTATTCTAATAGCCTTTTTGTATTGTCCTGGTATTTATTATAAAATATAGTATAGTTGAGTTAGTATCCCATTAAACAAGTTTTAACTTAGTCCGGTGATTATAACATTAAATACTTACCCAATAAATATTTAAAAGAGACAATTTACATACAATCCAAATATGTATAATCTGTAAGTATACAATTGTCAGAAAACTAATAATTTTAAAAAATAAAATTTATATGGTTTGCGGGGCGGACCAGTAAAGTAGGTAGTAAGGAGGTGGTCTTCAACATACTGGATGTGATCATTAAACGAGAAGCAAAAAACTGGATAACGCAAACGTATGCAAACGGAAATGCAGTAGTTGCTAATTTCTTTAATAACATTCGTAAGCGTAGCAAAAAATACAAATTCTCTATACCTGGACTACACGAACCGCTTTATAGGCGGATAATGCGTTCAAGGGTAGCTTTATACAACTTCGTAAATATATTATCTAACATAATACATTTCATATGTCTCCTGCCTGCCTGAGTTGTTGAGATACGAGCACCTATTCAGTTCGGGTCAAGGATTAAATATGGCATTTATATTTACGACCCAAAGCATCCGCTTGTATTTAGTGCTTAGCTTAGACGGGCGAGTCTCCACCGAAGATAAGTGTAGTTGTTCGGACGTGTATATCATTGGTGCGATGGGCATTAAGGAGCTACCTGAATTTTCCGGGGTCCAGTGCTGCCCCCATTTGAAATAAATCATTTGAAAGGAAACGGAGATATCATAAAAAAATTGGCCTTGATCAGACCCTAGATAACCCTTTAAACTATTTTATGAACTACTGTTTACAGTTTAAAGTGAGAACGTGAACGTGAAGTTTTCTACGCACATACGCCAAAAGTGGCCGTTTTTCGCAATTGTGCGTAGAAAAGCATTACTTTCTTCTATTCACTTATGCTACTTGTAATAATGTAATTATTGTATTTCACTGGCTACTGTGTTCCTGCTTCTTACTATTTCTTGATCTTCTTTTTTCTATTTTACTTTTACTTGTGGAGACTAAACGGTTTCCAATTTCCTATTTTTCTCTATATAATCTGTATTTATACATAGCTTTGTCTTCATAATGTAATAAATAAAATAAAATAAGTATTATTTAAAACAACAACAACAGATTTGGTGCAATAAATTATGTTTTATTTTATCGTCGCGTGTCGAATTTTGTTTCACCAGTGCGCTTCAATAGACATATACTTGATCAGATTGCAATTCTTGAACAAAGAAACCAACTCCAGGAAGACTTTTAAGAAATGTACACATCTTGAATATACATACTTCAAGATCAAGGTACTCAGTATGATTAGACCATTTAGTATTTTACACCATACATACTTGAATTTATGCGTAATTAAACTGCAAGGTCTATATTTACTTCTTACTTACAATTAAAATGTATGTAATGATGGTACTTTGTACCGACTAGAACTTGCGTGTTTAATCGCTCGTTCCGAAACATTGTAGATTTTATATGCATAATAATAATATTATACGTATGGGAGTATATGTTTGTATTTTAATCCTACACGTTAATAAAAAGAAGTAACGGTTTAACATTCTTTTTGCATGCGGATAGTTTATTAGACAAACTTCGTTCGCGCATAACTCAGAACACTTATGCAAACGAAGTCGCAGACAAAATCTAGTGAGAAAAAAGTTAAGAAAAACGACCTTCCATAATTGTAACAACCTAATTAAAAACAAAACGTGTTTTTTGTTTGTCTGCCGCGTTGGTATTTTAAGCGCGTTAAAGTCTTTTAAACGGAGTAAATAAGGCAATGTCGAATTAAAAGTTAAAAAAAATGTGCTATCACGTTATATGTTTCAAAATCACATAAATTTTTAGATAAACGAAGATAAAGAAGGTACCGGGTGCCTTGACTGCCTCCGTGGTCCAGTGGTCAAGGCGTTCGCCTTGTGACCCGGAGGTCATGGGTTCGATTCCCACTGGGAAGCATACTTTGTGAAAAGTTGTTTCCAGTCTGGATAGGATATTGCAGGCTTGAATCACCTGATTATCCGAAAAGAAAGATGATTCCGTGTTTCGGAAGGCACGTAAAACTGTTGGTCCCGAACGCCACCTAGCGTTTGATCATCAAACTATCCAAGGATTGGTTCCTGGTTTGCCCTTTGGGTTGAGGAGGTCAGACGGCAGTCGCTCTGTGTAAAAACCTGTTACCTCGTCAAATCTCCTTGGTTAGGTAGCGGACCCCGGGCTCTGAAGCGTTACTGCTGAGGAATACCGGGAATACGCTCAGATGATGATCAAAGAAGGTACCAGGTACCTATTATAGTTAATACGAGTAAAACTCATAAATATCTACAAATAAGGAAGTATGTGTTAGTTATTCACTTCACTATAATCAGGAATTCAGGATAATGTACCTATGTAGAAGTATAAGAGGAAAATATGACATTAGGAGGGGATGCCTCTATTCCTCTCTTCTCTCTGCCATCCTTTTATGTCCCGGTAGGACACATAACTTTTCGTAAAAACTTCTTCTTCGGTCTTCCTTTTTCCCTTCTCCCTCCTCATTACTACACTACTTTTATCTTTATTTTATTTTATTTATTTATTTAACTTTACTACTAAAATAGTGGGAGGCAGACTTGAGGCCTGAGACCTTTTCTACCATTAACCCAAAGGTGATGCCGATAGAAACTTTTGGCACATTTTCATTAAACTATAATTTAATTAGGTACTTATCTCTACATACACCACTTAAAACTGTTTTAGCAAATTTCATATTAATTATTTGTTTATTAGACAAAATCACAAATTATTTAGAGATACGAAGAAAGTAGAGAAAATAATATTACCAACTAGAAATTACATACCCCATAATTGTAATTTTAGTTTCAAAATGAAAGTGTACAAAAAGTGAATTCGTACAAGATTTGAGAACATGACCTGTGAAAGGTAGATGGCAATCATCACGGTTGTTAAGCATTAAAATCTTCGGCTGAGTTTGTAAACTACTGTAGGTATCACCACAGAGAATAAATTAAAAATAAACTACGTACAAATATCATCGGTAAAACTGTTTTTGATTTATAAGTACCTATTTTACAGAAAAAAATAGTCATTCAAGTCTAGAATAAAGTTTGACTTGATTTTAAAAATAAAGAAAAAACATTAGCCCAACGCTTACATATTAAATGGGGATGTCAGATTTTTCAATATATTTATAAATATGGGAATCATTAATATTTAATCATCCAATGATTACAGCCGTGACTAACGAGTTAGGTAAATTAAAATTATCACTATAAAGTAATACTATTTAAACTTATTTAAATTGACATTTGACTTAGCCACTTTTAATTAAAATTTTATTCACGCAATAAATCGTTAGGCTTTAATAAAAATAAAACTCCGAAAAAAAATGCGCTTATATTAAATTTCAAAAACTCCCGCACACCATCACAGGGAGTGGGGGGATGCCTGAAAAATAGCGTTACCTCGGACTCGGGTCCGAGGTAACACAAGCTGAGGTATACTCGTACCTTTGCCTACTTGCAAAGTTTTGTTAAACTGTTTTGTATCTTTAGTGACTTAAAGTATGGCAATAAATTATATTTCTTTTTCTATTCTCTTCATATTAATAATACAAAGAACATTAAATATTTTATAAGAATTATAATTTGAAATAATAGTTATTTGTAGGTAGTTCTCAAAAACAAATAACCACGCATCCACCCAACACAAATCCATAGTGATGGTACTTATGAGACCCGTTATCGCGTCTCGCCAACTCTTCTTTATTCAACTACTAAAAGATACAGTTAGGCCTACTTACTTGAATTATATGATATTTATAAGGCCAACATGCGACTTACGGTGAAAAAAACAAGCAATGTTTTTTTAACATTTGTATGTTTTTTATAAAGTTCTTGACTTTCCGTTTTTTTTTATTAGATACTATGTACCTGTTTAAAGTTTATGTGTATACATATACAATATGTAAAAAAAACCCTGTCCGATCCTTGTAGGAGCAACTCGGACCGTCAATATATATGAACAACATTTCCTATGGGACCAATGCTTGAAACTAGAAATAAAATCGAGATTTTCATACAAATTGCCGGGCCAGCCGAACGCTTCTGTATGAAATTGACGATTTTTTTTTTTGGCCGAACGCTTTTGTATGAAATTGACGGATTAACGATCGAGTTGCTCCAAGGATCGGACAGGGCTTTTGTTACATATTGTATAATAAGGTGATCATCATTACTTTAAATTAAAACGGCACCTCATAATTTGATTATGCATAGTGACTTTATCTAACCAACAGCCAATTTTTTGAAATAAGATCAGTCCATGATATAAGAACAACTTCCGGAACATAATAAAATTAAAATAGAAGTACAAGGTTAGAACATGTCATCAAATTCGTTTGTGTTTGTATGGCAATCAAATTCAGTCAATACTTTGATTTCTGTCAACAATAGAATACTCGTATACGTATAGTATATGTATTCTTAATGAGGAAACTTTGAATTATGACGGCCTTGAAGATGACCTTGTTGGGAGCACGTTTTGGACAACTTTGTATTGGTTAACCAGAAAAATTATTCTATACTTATAATATAACTTACTTGCCTAATGCAGGCTCGTGTTACTCCCCGTTTAGGTATCGAAAAATATACCTACTTTATTATGTACTATGTGCGCGGTGACCACTTCAGAGGGGATAATTCAGTTAAGTACATGAATCGTTTGTCCAGAGTAATAAGAATGAAATTGGCTTGCAATAGATGTCTAGGTATCAAAACGTAAGAGGTGAGGAGTTCTGACGCGAGCTAAATTTCACCATAGCGCTAACTAACCACATTAAGTACATATTTCTTTGAATTTCTTTACTGAGTAAGACTGCTGTACGTGTGTTTTAGTATTTTTTTCTGAATCTAATGTTAATATTGTAAATAAGCACGATTTGACGGGCGTCATACGATCTAGGCCTGCTTTCTAGTACGTGCATTCGAATATGGTTATTTTGTCGCTTGCAAAGCAGACCCTTGTTTTTAGTAATCGAGCTCGCCCCGTTTCAAAAGACACGCTTACACGTTGGTAGAATTTTTGGTATAGTCCGGTAGCGCTAGGTTTTTAAGTTTCAAGAATATTAGATATTTCGATTTTTCGCATATAGTTTCTAGACCCCTTGACCAACCTAAAACATGACGTTGTGTCATCTTCGATGTTTGCTTGGGTAGAAATTTAGGTATTTGCCTTTTCGAACATTATGAGATGAAAAGAAAATTAGAGATGAATTTTTCACTTGCATGACAATAACTACGTGGTGTCTGATGTACAAAAGCTTTTTGTGTCATCATCTGGCCACAGGATCAGTGTCATTCCACGAATACTTAATATTTCGCTCAAATAGCTCTTTAAGAATATTAGAATTTTATAAATAGGTATTACACGCCATAGAGCACTAATATATGTGTTTCAAAATGTTTTGTGTCACATTTCATCCACGATCTCTTATTGTATTTTATTTTTTTAATTCAATACTCTGTAAAAGACACAAAAGATTATTAGTGTTATTAGAGTTTCGTCTTTTACATTATTGTAGTGTGATAAACCACAATTCGTAGTTTGTGTCATCTCCATCCAGGCAATCTTATTATTTGAGAAAAATTAATTATTTCCGCGCCAAAACTCAAAGTGCGCGAGAAGACAGGGCGAGCGTGGGGGCACGCATGGGTGCGCGGGGACGGGTGTGTGCGTGACATACCGGCACAGTATCTGTCCGCTGTGCCGGCCGCAGCGCGCGTCACTAATTATTTTGGATTTTTAGCTGACTACGGCAAAGCCATGAGGAAGGGTAGTGATTTTAGCAGTCTATGTATGTGGGTGTGTTAGTGTGTATGTATGTCTGTTTCCCCGTAGCATCCAAATCGTTTGTTCAATTTTCACAAAATATACATATACATATAATCGATTCGTCATTATTGTCCGGGTGACATAGCTACTAATTTGTATGCAAAAAACGTATATAACGAATGTTAAATACAATAAATTTAGAGTATAATATAACATATGATATGACTCGCGTAGTCGGGTATTAGTTTTTTAAACTTATATCTTGTTATTTTATAGGTTCTAACAAAAGCTTCATTTAGAAGTACTTTGATTATTTTTTCCGTATGTGTCAGTGACCAACATGTTTTTTTACAAAGGTTCCTTGAATGACGTACTTATGTGTGCAACAACTGCAAAAGAAGGATCATTTTTTTCACGTGTCTTTTATGTTAGTAAGTATGTTTGATTTATTGGTCAATGTGTATATTGTTTGTTCTCCGTGTGTCTGTTCTACCTAACGATGATGACCGGCACTACTGTAACCTTAGCACGAGTAGGTTCTTATGTGCTGCTTCTGAGAACGCGAGAATCTTGTAGTGTAAGATTTGTACAAAATGATATGTTTATTTAAAAATTTGATTGTTATAGTTGACTGTATCAATCGGCATTAAAAAAATAGGGACGTTGTTCACAATTTTGGTTATTTATTATACGCATGGGTTTCATTCAACCAAGCTATTAAATGCAGTTCTTCCTGTTTATTTTTAACAATGAACCTATACAAACTTGTTTAGGTATACGTACAAATACTCAATTCGCACAAACACAAGTTTATTTGCCAGGAATATTAAAAAAATCCTGACTTTCAATAGTTTCATATGTAAACGCCATTTAGTGATGGGTGGAGGAACTGTATAGTAGAATGAATATCCATAGCAACATCCAATATTTGACTGAAGTAAACTACAAAACGGCCCAACCGATGTTTATCAATCATAGCTAAGAACCACCTATTATTATATTATTTATTATTCTGTGGTAACGTAGATATGCACGTAGGTTAGTATTTTGTTATAATATAAGTGCTCTGAGTTTTTAATTTTGGAGTTTTTGCACCACCTGTCAGCACCACCTATAAGTTGACTGGTGGAAAAGGCCTTAAGTTCATCAATTACAATTTCATGTAATAAAGTTAAATAAATAAACCACCGCAAAGCCGCATTGAAATCGGTCCATCTGTTCATGCGCTAAGATATCATAGACAGGCACACAGAGAGACAGACAGATAGACTGAAAGACATTAGCGTCAAACTTATAATACCCCTCTTTTTTTTTCGGAGGTTAAAACCTCTCAAACTTGGATACACACTTGTATATTAAGTCACTTTTTAGATTTTACGCACAAACCCACATACATACAAAATTACTTACCGACATACTTTCACAAACAAATTAGGCAATTTGTAACACACATTTCCCTCCTTCGGCAGTCGGGTAAAAATAAGCTGTGAATAAAATTACGCAAGGTACATCGAACACGCAA
Source organism: Acrobasis suavella (assembly GCA_943193695.1). Taxonomy (NCBI): domain Eukaryota; kingdom Metazoa; phylum Arthropoda; class Insecta; order Lepidoptera; family Pyralidae; genus Acrobasis; species Acrobasis suavella. The sequence goes on from OW971942.1 coordinate 14,271,392, forward strand.
TAGTAATGTAAAGATGGGCGGTGGGCAAATATAAATACCCAATCTACCCATTTAGTGGGTAGATTGGTTCACGACTAATAATCTGGCCTTAAACACACAAAAGACTAAGTGCGTTAATTTTTCACTATTGAATAAACCCAATACTCACATACCTTTGAGTCTTAATGGCCAAGTTCTAGAACGGGTACCCAACACCAAATTTTTTGGCATAACTGTAGACTGGAACTTAAAATGGGATAAACATATTGAGACCACTTCCAAGAAACTTAGTTCGGCAGCATATGCTGTGAGGAGGGTCAGACGGTGTACTAACGTTAAAACTGCTAGGCTAGTATACTTTAGTTATTTTCACAGTATAATGTCATATGGCTTGCTCTTATGGGGGCTCTTAAAGCGGCTAACATACATGCTATCTCTGTGCTACAAAAGAGAGCAATTCGGTCGATCTACGGACTAAAATCACGCGATTCCTTAAGAGAGTTATTTAAATCTATAAATATTCTTACTGTGACATCTCAATTTATTTACGACAATCTTCTATTTGTTAAGTCTAGGTTAAATAATTTCAAGAAAAATAGTGATGTTCACAGTTATAATACGCGCAACAAAAATCAGCTTCATACGCCTAAATTTCGACTTGCTACAACTAGAAAGTCACTCTTAGGTCTAGGTATAACATTATTTAATAAACTTCCCGACGCGATCGTTAACCTACCAATGGCAAAATTTAAAATACATGTTAAAAAAAATTTATTGTATAATGCGTACTATACTATCAATGATTATTTAAGAGATAAAAACGCGTGGATACTTCCTAAACATTCTCCATTACACTCCACACATGAAACATAAAATAGCTGCATTTTATGTTACCATAATAAGCTTACTTTAAAAACATGTAAATGCTCTGCGATCAATAGGTGACCAACATATAACTAATATTTTCTTTTGACAAGGTCTGCGAGTTCGGGTTTTTCATGCTCACTAAAATGTCCAATCCGGTGGTAGCGTCGCTGGTCGGGTCGTTGGATTCCCTCTAATATGGTTGAGTTTAACGATGGCTGATCCGTACGTCAACTCGAGAACGGGTGCTGCCGGGAGGGACTGGTCAACTCGGCTTCGCTTTTTTGACTATTTAATATTTTTTTATTTTTTTCTACGCAATTTATATTTGTTTACTTGTTCGCAAGCATTACATATTATAATGTGTCAACATTGTATTATATTATAAGTATTTATCAATTGAAAGACAATAATAATAATATGACAAAGTCCTTCTGGCGAGTAGGCGACCAATACTGTGAAAATGAGTTTCTTTCGGCGTTTCTTCTCAGCAGTGGTCGTTACGAAGCGCTGGTATCGGTAGCTTTTCTTTAAAAATAAATTAAATTTTAATATACTTTACACGTAACAAAGTGCCTGTTAAGGTCTAATTACTGAATAAACATTTGAATCTTTATATAATCTTAGATTAAATTATATATTATAAGTAAATTCTTCACAACACCTGTCGGAAAGCGCGTGCAAACTAGTGATGTCCCGCATTAAATTACCGTTACCAGTACTTTACTATAGGGGAATATTTCCAGTAAGTTTCTATTGTTACCGGTAATATTCCCAAATGCTGGTAATATTGTTTAATAGATATCGTCTTGTTAGTCTTGTTAATTTATTTATGTAATATTTCTTAAAATGCGCACGTACACTCTTCCAAGCTGCTTCTCTTCCCGTGCAGATCGTAAAAGCCATTCGAGGGAATAGGCGAAAATGCGAACCATGTAATAGGTGATGCGGCGAGCAACCCATCATTGTTTCGATTCCTAGGGATCCATAGCAAACCCTTATAGTTTCGTCGTCCCTGTCTGCGGTTTTACTCAGAGACTATGAGTACTAGAAAGCTGTAATTTGGCAAATTATCACTCTCATGGTGGGAAACGCTTTTCTCTAAATCGTGTTTAGGACAATAAACAATAAAAATACTATCTATCCCAACTACTTCTGCTTCAGAAGAGAGATCTTTTTTACTTTCGCCAACATACATTCAAAAAAAGAAACAAATTGACGACAAACAGAGAGAGAGAAAGAGAGAGAGAATACTTACTTTTTATATTCCCAAACAGAAACTTGTCAAGAAATTTACTAAATAACTTGATAGTAACATAGAGAAAATACCCAGAATGTTACTGTATGGTAAGTTACTCAGTAAGTTTCTCGAAACTTACTCGGTAAGTTACTAGTAATATTAGTAAAATAATATTTAGAATTATAACTTTGGTTGCATTTAAACTAGAAGTGGTAGAAGTCTTATCGTATCACTGATAATCACAAATGAAATATATTGAAAAAAATGTTTTTCTATGTTACCTTATATTACTACTTTTTGGGAATGTTAACAGTAACGTTACTGGGAAAATACTTGACTCGATTATGTTACCGGTAACGGCAGACCACTAGTGCTATAATATGCTTAAAATTCAGGTACACGTCATATGCGATACTAAAATATATGAAACCACCATACTAATCATACAATGAAAATAGGCTGCTTTAACTTATTATAAGACCTTAAATGAGATGTCAACGTACTTGTATGAGCCTTACCTTCATATAAAAAATAGAGAAGTATTTTTTGACTGCTCGTCCATGAGCCAAAACTACTCACAAAATAGTTTGCCGGATATTTATCCGAATTTACCCTTTGTATGGAAACAGCGATCTTGAAATAAAAAAGCAGGTTTCTGATCCTAGGCACCCTAGGCACTTTATGGAGCTCAACCCTATACCAGCCGACTTGTAAGCCACAATAGTTTTGTTAACACAATACCACTTGAAGGCTCACAAAATCCTCCCGGCTCCAACTGTAGCGCAGCAGACATCCACCCCCTCCTGATTTCATTCAACCATGCATCGGAGAATAACATAGTCAAAAAAAATTTTTTTTCTTAAATTTCATTTGTGATTATAGTGATCCGATAAGACTTCTACCACTTCTCTAGTTTAAATGCAACCAAAATTTTAATTCTAAATATTTTTTTCCTAATATTACTAGTAACTTACCGAGTAAGTTTCAAGAAACTTACTGAGTATCTTACCATACAGCAACTTTCCTAGTAACTTACCGATTAAGTTTCGAGAAAGTAACTGAGTAGCTTACCATACAGTATTTTTATTTATTTATTTATTTAACTTCATACACAAATACAAGTGTAATGGCGGACTTAAAGCCTAAGGCCTTATCTACCAGTCAACCAAACGGGTGATGTAGAGAATGACAGGGGTAGTGCAAAACTTGAATATGTACATGACGAAAAAAAAGACTATATGTCAAAACAATAAACTACGTACAAAAAAATACACACTATTAAGTATATACTATGATAAACAATACCTACATATACTACATAAATACACTATGATCTATCTGACAGTTTTTAAAGAAAGTGTGCCTTCACCTGTTTCTTAAATGAAAAGCGGGTTTTAGCCTTCCGGACATCAACTGGTAAATCGTTCCATAGTTTGATAGCCTGGACGATGAAAGAATTTGTAAAGAACCCGGTGAACTGGCAAAAATAGGTTGAAATTGTTAGAGGAGCGAAGATCTTTGAGATGGGTATCACCCTGAAATTGAAAATTACACTTGAGGTAAGCAGGAGTAGCGGGTTCAAAAAGAATCGAAAAGAGAGTTGTAAGAATGTGCAAGTTACGCCGTTGACGAATTGGTAACCAATGAAGTTGGGAGCGGTAAGACGACACATGATCATACTTACGAGTATTACGATCATAACTTTCTGAGTATTTTTTCTATGTTACTATCAAGTTTACTCTCCTCTCTCTCTCTCTCTGTTTGCCGTCAATTTGTTTTTATTTTTTTTATTGTATTTTGGCGAAAGTAAAAAAAGATCTCTCTACTGAAGCAGAAGTGGCTGGGATAGATAGTATTTTTACTAAGACGAAACTATAAGCGTTTGCTATGGAACCCTAGGAATCGAAACAATGATGGGTTGCTAGCCGCATAACCCATGAACATGGTTCACATTTTAGCCCATTCCCTCGACCGGCTTTGTCAAAAAAAAATATTTTGTACTGATAAGAGAATAAAAGTCACAAAATAATGTCACTTGACATTGATCATATCCATTTTCAACGTGATTTTAGATGTAATATGGCAGAAAAACCGATAATATGAGCGCTATTTGACTCTAAGAAACTCTGACGTCACGCCGTGCTATTTCATTCAAATCCCATAGACGATGTTTGTTTTGACGTTTAGAAAAAAGTTTCTAATTAGACTTGTTGGAAACTAGCGGATTATATGTTGAAATAAGTAAAGACAGATTAAATGCTATGTCAATATATTAGTATCCTCATACATATAAGGAGTGTACATTTTTTTTACTGCTCAAACAATAGCCAAATTTACTGATTACGGGGTTGGTCCCGAAACAAAAAATATTCGTATTGACGAGTTCTTAAATACCCCGTAAACTTGTTATAACATTTCCCACAAAATAATATGCCGGGTATTTATTGGAATCTACCCGTTGTATGGGAATAACATACGAATTAACACGTCTTAGTTTACATGTTTTGTTGGCAAGTGTTTGTCCACCTGATTATATGTTAAAATAAGCAAAAAGACATCAAATGCGATATCTTTATATGAGCACCATCATACGTATAAGTAGAGTAAATTTTTATGAATGCTCATCAAACAGCCAAAACTACTGATTTCAGGGTTAGTCCCCGAACAAAATATATTCGTACTGATGATTTCTTTGATCCCTTATTATTTCCCTCAAATTATAATATTTCCCTCAAAAACTTAGTTTTCATTTATTTTGCTGAAAAATGTTTTTTGACCCAATTATATGTCATAATAAGCAAACAGAAATAAAATAAGATGAAATCTGTATATATGGACAGCATTAGGGATTTTAATCTTTGATATTTATTCTATGTCAATATATGTTATTTAATAATACATAGCATAACCATTTCACACATTCATATACAAAATTAGCAGACTCCCACTCATTTTTAAATAAATATCCCAATGTACCCACCCAAACTAGTAGATACGGGTATTTACCCCGTGCGCATCGGGTAAATACCCAACCTTGGGTAAATATCCGGGTGGATGCCCATCGCTAGTAATGGTAAAAATAAAAAAAAATACTTGCGAAATGAACTGCAGTCTTGCAGATTTTTAATACGACAATTTTCATTTAATTTGATTTTTATCTTATATTTTCTTAATGCTTTACTTAATTGAAAGTAAAATGGAGTTGAAATATAGTACTGTATGTATTATATGTGGACGCTTTCCGGACACTTAAACAGTTAAGGACCAATGCGAAATTAAGTTGCATAAAACATGTAGGAATACCTACAATAATCATCATCCATCCACAGCGGTAATCAGAGCCCGGGGTCCGCTACCAAATTTTTTTGAAATGACCGAAAAACATTTTTTTTAGTTTCGAAAAATTTCAAAAACCTGAATCGACAAGAAAATGCTTTATAATATTCAAACCTTCTCACAAAATTTCACTAGAATCTGTTGAGAAATGCGACCTGTAGGCGAGAACAGGCGGACAGACAAACTGACAGAGGGACAAAAGCATTTTTAGCCAATTTCGAAACTGAGACACTTCATTTGCTCGGTCAGTAAAATATAGTATCATTGTGATAGTATCTTTACTTTGGGGCTAGCTCAGTCTATACAGGGTGGAATTGAATTCGTTGGCAGCCTTTTAAGTATCTATTATACCCATGATACAAACTCAATTACAAAGTATTTAAAGACTAATAAAACTTCAGTCAAAAGTCGTCATTATCATATTAAAGAAATCCTCTTAAAATGCGGTAATTGCAGTAATGGTATTTATCAAAGAGTGTAACTCTTTGATAGATACCATTACTGCAATTATAAATAAATAAAAAAATCTAATCGTCATAAAACTTACAAAAAAATAAATAAATTATAATAGTATCAATTTCGTCGCACCGAAGTACACTAACATGCGTTCCTACTTCAAACGTAACCTTGAATAACCTACCATTCTCAAGCGTTCGTGTGACTCCACCCGTCCCTACTCGATTTTAAACCTTATTCACGTACCCACTCTAAAGTCTACTTTTATACGCCGGCCGCCTGCTCCCGCTCAGTGGCTCAGTTGTGTCCGTGGCTGTGTGCGGCGGGTTCTATGACCTCACGGCTCGTAAGTATACACAATACGTGCGCGCGTCTCAATCTCAATTTCAATCTAATCAAGTGTTTTGATACTTTGGTAATTTTTCTTACTTTTTGATACTTTTTAATTACTGCATTAATTGCAGTGTTGTTGCCGTACAAAATATCCTTTATGGGAGTATGTTAATAAGTTAAATTAATGCTACTTATTTCAAATGCACTCTGTATTATTTGTCCTTATATATTTATAACTGCAAGTGTTTCTTTGCCATACAACATTACATAACTTTCACCTACTACAATTTATTGTCATCCCATGTAGGAATGTGTGAACCCTATTGTTCGTCACAAGTAATAATACTAGGCGCTACCACACCGTGTACCACACGCACTATGCCGTAATAACGATAGACGACGTTATCTCCAGCTAGTTAGGCACAGTTGAGTAAACCGTTTGTTAGCATAGTTTGTAAGTATTTAAGCTGTTCGTATTTATGAAAGTGATTATGTCACGAACTTCTTACGGAGTAACATATATTTAAGTACCTAATATGAGCCAGGATTCCGTTATTTGACATAAGTTAGGATTTATAATCTATCTCTTCATAGATTGAATGAAATATCGTAGTCTAGAGTGTGCAAAAACATAACCCCGCACCGGACACGTTGCCGTCGTCCTTCGCGCGCCGTCGATCACTTGTCTACTTTAAGGGCAAACATGTTTTTTTGTGTTTTATACTTATTTTGGACAAAGGGTGACACAAATAGGTTTGCACACTAGTCTGGCTACGTTTGATACAATACTATTCCATTTTACAACTTTAAATCAATTTTGTCGATTCAGTATGGAATTAAATAAAACAGTTACAAATCAATAAATTTCCCGAAACGCAGACCCCGAAAGTGACACAAATCGAAATAATAAACTCTTTAGATACGACTCTATTCAGAGGCAAGAAATAAGAATATCTAGAGTTCTTGTAAGTTATACCCTTAAAATTAGCTAGCGCTACCGGACTAGTAAGTTGTTAAGCTATATCAAATGGCTTTAGTTAGGCAGCTGGTACATACATCTAACACAAGTGTCGGCTTTATCAACTTGCCAGCTTGATTTGTGTGACTTGTCTTAAATACATCTAAATTAATAATAACTACGTTAAAGATATATTTCGGCACAAGTAAGATTTGAACTCACGCTCCTCAAGTTCAAGTTCTTTACATATCATTAATTTACTTATTTTCCTATGCTATTAGAATAAATATTTATCCCGGCGGCTCTGTCGTCAACGCGAGCATAGTTCGAAAAGCTTGTTTTTTCATCCAGGGCAATGCTAGAAAAAAAAGCAAACCAAAAAGAGAGAGATAGCGCCTTAGGGCACGGTTTGCACATCCATTGAACGAATATTAACTATTCATAAGGTGCGGAAATTTTATAAAACTTGTTCCAGGATATACGTTTTTGTTAGTAGGCCTTACAAGTTTGTAAAATAAATGTTTTTTATTTAAAATTTTCATTACATTTGCGAGGTTTCTATCGAAATATTTTTTATATTTTTATAATTTCTGAGTCCTTTATGAACGGTCGAAGTTCAGGTAAAATTTGTGCAAAAAGCATATTTTTTGAGGCGCACACTGAACTTGTTTTTCCAAATATTCATTTTTTATTTCGATAGAAACCTAGAAATAGTGCACAAGATATCTGTTAGTTCAAAAGTTTTCAAGAAAGATCAGTTAAAACGCCATCATTACGTACGAGCGTTTGTATGAAAAGTAAGACAGGAAGGCTGCTCTTAAGGGGATACCTGAATTATCCGGGGTCCAGCGCTGCTCCCATTTGAAATAAATCATTTGGTAGGAAACGGAGACATCATTTAAAATGTTGTCTTGACCAGGCACTAGATAACCCTTCAAACTATTTTATGAAATACTGTTTACAGTTTAATGTGATAACGTGAAGCAATTCTACGCACCATTGCGAAAAACGGCCACTTTTGGCGTATGTGCGTAGAAAAGCTGAAAATTCGGGTATCCCCTTAAGGGGCTACCTGAATTTTTCGGGGTCCAGTGCTGCCCCCATTTGAAATAAATTATTTGAAAAGAAACGGAGATATTATTTAAAATTTGGTCTTGATCAGACCCTGGATAACCCTTCAAACTATTTTATAAACTACTGTTTACAGTTTAAAGTGAGAACGTGAAGCTTTTCTGCGCACATACGCCAAAAGTGGCCGTTTTTCGCAATGATGCGTAGAATAGCTTCACGTTATCACTTTGAACTGTAAACAGTAGTTTATAAAATAATTTGAAGGGTTATCCAGGGTCTGATCAAGACCAAATTTTAAATGATATCTCCGTTTCTTTTCAAATGGGGGCAGCACTGGACCCCAAAAAATTCAGGTAGCCCCTTAATAAAATATGGAGAGTTTGGTGGCCCGGTGGGAGTGCGTAATACTAGTGCTTTCGCAAGTAAAGTGTCACCGGGCGTTGGTCCATACTGTGATGACCACAAGTGGCATAAACATTTCTTGAGGTCTTTCGTGCAACGAAAGGCACATATAAGCCGTTGGTCCTGCCTGTCATCAATGTATGGCAGTCGTCAAGGTACCTTTCGGTAGTCTGAAAAATCTGATACCAGTGTTGGCTACACACAAAAACAAACAAACAATAAAATATATATTTAATTTCAGACGACACGCTTCTATGGAAGTTCCTCAACAGCTGCGGCCGAAGTTTGGAGGCGACTAAAAAGTGCATAGAGAGGTTCTCCATAGGCCGCGTGACTATGAGCGAAATCTACACCAATAGAGACCCTCAGTCAGAACTTATTCAATCGGCGTTTTCCATTACGTAAGTTGCTATACTAATGTTAGCTTGGAGGCTAAGCTAAGTCTACAATCTTACGGCATCCAGATCATTTAGTCACGTAAATGCACTAAGTCGAATTGCACACTGTTACCTACTGCATCGAGATGTGCACAGTATCATTATGTCTACTACTAGTAGTTACCCACGAACTTAGACCTCGCGATTATTATTCGCTTTTTTATTGATATACTCGTATGTCCAATTGTCCAGTGATGATTGGAGAGTGCTGATGAGCAGGGTAAGATCACAATTTAAGAAATAACTAAAATAGTGGGATTTACTTATTATCATCAATCAATCAATCATCAATATGTATATATAAAATCTTGCGTTACTGAATGACTGACTGACTGACAGCCGAAACTACTAAGCGTACGAAGCTGAAATTTGGTATGTATATTCTGAAGGGGGTGTGGAAGAGCACTAAGAGAGGATTTCCAGAAATTCCTATGGGAACGGGTCAAAATGGGTTGCGCTAAGAAGGAGGGTTATGTATTTCGAGAGTATGTATGTAGTAGGTATAATTGTTTGGTACGCTCTGTGGCCTGAACGGCTTGATGGATTTATGCTTGAGAGTTGTCATTAGATTCGTCTTAATTCTGAGTGTGACACTGGGTATATAAAAAGGCAGTCTGGATTTTGTATTTTTTTTAATGATTATTTTAGTTTTTAGGGTTCCGTAGTACCTACAAGTAACCCTTGTAGTTTCGCTATGTCTGTCTGTCTGTCTGTCCGTCCGTCCGTCCGTCCGTATACTAACTATGCCAAAAAAGTGGTAGAATAAAATTTAAAAAAAAATTGTGTAGCTCCCATGGGTCTATTTTGGTTCCCCTATTTTTTATATTCCTAATAAAGATTGGCACACAAACTTTTCGTACAAAATTTTTTAGGACATTTTCATTAATCCTAATTTAGTATAGTCTAATTGCTTTTCGTTAAATTTTTTTACGCTGTATATTCATTCCCCAAATTATTCATTACTTCTAATATTTAATAACTTTTAATTTTCTCAATAAATAATTTATATTTCGCAAAAAAACGGAAACGCACAAAAATTTTACGCCTTATCACTTTTCTGCCCTAACATGTTTTCCGGGCGGTTATAAAGAAACTGAAACGGTTTACCAACATTAGATTGGGGAAGTTTCACCAACATAACTTTACATCAATGAATTTGGCTAAGCATTCACTGTCGTAAAGTTATGTTGGTGAAACGTTCGTAGGTGAAAAGTTAATTGGTTAAAAATTCTGTTAACTAACGGTTTATGGGCCAACCTAATGTTGGTAAACCGTTTCAGTTTCGGTCATAAAAAAATAACCTTAACCTACCTATTTGTCTGCCCTAATAGTGTATTCGGATGCTTATAAAAAAAATAACCTTAACCTACGAATTTTTCTGCCCTAACAGTTTTACCGGGTGGTCATAAAAAAAACCTTAACCTACCTATTTTTCTGCCCTAACAGTCTTTCTAAGTTATAATTATTTGAAAATATTATTATAGTAGGGTAATATTTGTTTCAGAAATAGTTATACAAGGCTATCGTTACTTCTAAAGATATGTATGCCAGTCGATTTTAGTCCATGTTATATTAAATTCTGTCCGGTTCATTTTTTATTGAACGAAGCTAGCGAAGTTCTCCGAGTCTACTTGAACAATCCGGCGTTCTTATGTATGTATGTTTATTCGACGATTACTCGAGTAATTTTGATCGGAGCTTCATGAAATTTAGTAGATATGGCCAATAGAATTTTTAAGTTCGAACATGAACCAAGTCGGTCAAGGGGTTTCTGAGACATGTGGTTCGCAAGTTCACAGTTCCGGGGCGAACTACTAGATGGCGCTATCCAAAGTGAGAACGCGCTATGGTTTTGTTTGCTACATAATCGTGGACTTTTTTATGAATATTTCAAAAACTACTGAATCGATTTTGATGCCCAACGAACTTAAAAATCTATTAATATCTGCTACATGCCTACCAATTTCATCAAAATCGGACCTCAATGGTCCGATTTTGATGAAATTGGTAGGCAGTCGGCATCGGCAGTTATCGCGGTACAAACATACATACATACAATGTGTTTTCGCCCCCAACTCGATTTAGAGACCTCGCTCGCTTCGCTCGCTCGGTTAATAAATAATGTCCCCTGCATCGAAATATTTAACTTTGTGACAAAATGTTGAGCATGAATTACTTGATTTGATATGTTACATTAGCAGCCTAAGTCCCGACTGTCATCATTGTTTAGCAGTCGTCAAGCTATGTCAGATGCCATTAGGCAGCCTTAAAAATCTGTCACCAGTGTTGGCCACTTACACACACGAAAAACAAACAAACAGCAGCGTAAGAAAAACCAATTGTTTTAATCTCTGTTGCAACTATGTACCACCCTGGGGCTTTCATATTATTGTTTTTTTTTTTGAAGTGAAAACTTCTTTAGCGGCGTTGTACACTTTTGTTGTAATGGGTAAAAAATGTTAAACTCGCGTCATGGCGTCAGGGCGTCAGGAAACGTGACCTGATCGAAAATTCATAAGACGGATGGAGAGTAGACAGACGGCGCGGCGCGGCGTAGGAGATAGCGTTGCCAGGCGTCCGGATAAAGCCGGACATTGTAAGGCTTTTTGATTGCGAGTCCGGCCAAAATAAAAGGCTTTTCCGGCTTGTGTAACGGCTTTTAACATTTCGCAAATGAACGAGTGCCGAGCCAGGCCTGTGTCACTCGCCGTTTAGGTATCGAAAATAAACCTGCATATATACATATGAATCGCTTGTCTAGAGTAATCAGTTAATAAGTAAGAGTAATTGTCTAGGTTACTCCATAAAATAATACGTTAGTCGTCCGATAGTGACGTCCTATTTCTTTTTCAAACCAAATTAGATTTTATCATTTTACATTAATGCTCAATGTAGCTTGACACTAAATCGCGAATACGCAGCAACGTCCGTCTTGGGTACTGCTTTTGGAGTAACCCCTTAGAATGAAATTGGCTTGCCATGGATGTCTATTGATGTTTTTTTTTGTCGTACTTATTCCGTCCGTCCATTTTACTCCAATGTCCGGCTAAACTGGCTGGTCTGTCCGGCTGTTAGGTTTGGCGACCTGGCAACCCTAGTAGGAGAGGAAGTATCCCCCTCTCTTTCTACGGCGCGGCGAAAATGTATGCCTGCGCCTGCTGTTTAGTTTAGGCGGCGCAGGGCGCTTGCGCGAATGTTCGTGTGTGATGTTACAGCGTGCCACGCCCATCCATGGAAATGCACAACGTTAATATTCAAGTTTTCACTTCTGCCGGCACTCCCGGAGTGCAACCCGTCGTTTTTTTATAAAGGAGATGTACAAATAACCGACCAAGTGCGAGTCAGACGCTCGAAGGGTTACGTACCAAAATCTATAAACATTCACGTTTATTGTAGGGGAGCCCCACTTAAATATTTATTTTACTCGGTTTTTAGTATTTGTTGTTATAGCATCAACAAAATACATCATCTGTGAAAATTTCAACAGTCTAGCTTTTACGGTTCATGAAATACAGCCTGTTGACAAACAGACAGACAGACGGACGGACAGCGGAGTATTCTATATGAGAAGTGAGGTTCAACCCAGTCACCCAGAACCAGAAGTAAAGTATTTAAATAGTCAATGTCAATTAAGCGAAGTCACGCACAATTTTTCATATATTTTACACACTATTTAGATACATATATGGGTATACAAATATCCATTACTTATACTTTTTATCTTTATTTTCCATGGCATTCCATTGTTGAGCGGCTTTCGACCTTTTATTTTTTTATGGTATTGAATCCTACTCCCATGTATATAAAAAAAATTATAACTATGTAATAAAAAAACAATTATAAAACAAAACATATAAACTACTACTAAAGATTTTATAGTTAAGTATAGTAAGTACGAGTATACATTGGCGTATTTACTAAAGAGATTTCCGTAGTTTTTTTGCAAGTGGATATCCTTTTTACATAACCTTGTCGTGTTCATACAAGTTTACCTTAGATAAAAATAAGTTATTAAATATTTGGGGTATTTGGAGGTTATTTATATACTTAATTGTTTTTTTTTAAATGTTTATACGTAAAGGGAGTAGAGGTTATGACCGTGCCTGGTCAGTTGATCATTTATAGGTACCAAGACTACCAAGGTAGGTTAGTACAAATATATCCTAATTTGTAACAAGATATATATAGATCTATACAGTAATTAATGTAAAGATCGTTCTAGAAACGATAGCTATTAATAAGTATCTAATGAATAGCTATTGTTCTAGAATGTTATTGTCTCGATCAGATGCATTTGAGGAGGTATTTCATATTAAGTTACCTTTATGTTATTTATTTTATATTTCTTTAGATTTAATTAATTTAAGTATTTTAAGTTTTTTGTTAAAATATTTATTTATATAAATTAATACATGTTATTATAATTTCTTAAAGTTAAATACATTAAGTAATTATTTAATGTGTATGCGCGTGCGTATATAATACTAGTTGATGCCCCGGGACTTTGACTCCGGCGTTTTAATATAAATACAAACTAATGTAGATACATACGAAAATATTTGAAGCAGTGTTAGTGTATGTAAAACTTCAATATTTTTTTAAACTTTCTTTTTCATATTGTTAACTTAGTTTGAAAATTTTCTTTATAAATTATGTTGGAAGTCTTTCCTTCGGGAGCCAATATGAAACGAACTAAAGTGTTACCAACCCTGGAGAAAGTCACATAAAGTTGGCCACGCGAAAAACCAGTCCTTAGGTCGACACCAGCGGCTTTAAGCGTCTGAACCTGCGACTTATTTATTGTCATAGCAAAGCAAGTGGTCACAGGGCACTGTGTTTGCTTAAATTTAAAAGGAAAATTTTTGGGGACGAGTGGTATACGCGGTATAAATACCGTTTCACTGGCAACACTTCCAATCGCTACGTATTGTTCTTTTTTTAATGTCAAAATGGCGCGTTCACATAACCAATAATTTTCCTGGTTTGTTATGGTCTGAAGGTCCGCAGATACTGACCGTATAAGTTCTTCTTCGGAGGAAACAACTTTGCCAAGTATTTTGGGAAGACCGATCTGACCATTCTCTTCAAGAAAGAGACCTTCCCCAACTTTTAATAATATTCTTGAAAACTCTAGGGCATGTGAACTACCGCTAAGCTAGGCTTTCGTATTTATTATCAATCTTTTGTATTTGAGGCCACAGAGGCATAGATAAGACTGTTTTAATAAGAAGTTAATCTCATCGCCCTAGTGCCCCGAAGGGTTTGGCGAAAATCTCCCGACAACAAAAATGTGACATTGCCCATTGGCCTATCATCTCGACGAATGTCTCGCAACGTTCTATCTACAGTTTCTACTGCCTTTTTGTTGGCCATTGCATTGCATTCATCCCAAACGATGAGACAGCAAATGGAAGTTTTTTACTCTTTAAACGACCTCCGTGGCGTAGTAGTCATCATGCAAGTCCGCCAGCCAGAGTTCGATCCCCGGTCCAACGGCAAGTTCCAACTTGGCCTGAACGGGGATCGACCTCGGGAACTGGCCTTACTTATTATATGTATATACTTATATACATGTCAGGAATACAATGGATAAGTGCTCAATCGATAATAATTGATCGATACCTCTTGACGTCAACGCATTGATAAAGCCGCAAAAAAATCTTTGTTGTTTCTTACAAAAAATAATAATACCTATATCCACGCAAGGTTCTCAAAGTACCGGGATGACAAGATCCGTGATTTGAAAAGGAGATACTAATATATCAAAAGATATAAAAAGTTTGTATTTATTTAAACTAGCGGTTTGCATGACATTAGGTAGTTGAAAATTTCAGTTCTGATCATTTTGTTCTGTTCCAAAACATTGTTAGTTACTTTGTTGTTTTTTTTTTTTTTTTGTTAGGGATCTCATCCAAACAATTTTTTTTGTTTCAGCTCCGTAGCTACATATCAAGCGGACAAATTCGAGATGCTAGTTCATCAAGTGGATGATCCTACGCTCGAGAAGTTTTCCTTCTACGATGTGCTAAAGGCCTTCACTGTCCAAGGCGATTATTGGCTTAGGTTTCACAAGTACGAGCACAACGTCTTCCCCGAAGGTCATATCATTGTGCTGGATATCAAAGACTACAGCCTGAGGATCATTCCGAAGGTCAACATCATGTTCTTCAGAGATTTTCTGTTATTCTTACTTGTAAGTATCTTTTAATGATATGGTACCATTATATATTACAGATATAATATTTTCTTCCTCTTAAATGATCTCTGGATTCGTTATGTTTGTTTTTGTCAAAGATATCGAGATCATGAACAGAAAAAGGATGAAATCCAAAAGTAAATTAATTACAAGATAGTCGCTCTAATAATTCTAATAACATGTACTTACGAGTATTTGACAACCATGCCTGTAGCCTTGTCGGTAGCTGGAACCGGCTTTGTATTGTATTGTATAGCGACAGCGATAATCAGTAGGTCCAGGTTTATTATAAAAAAACGTATGATACATAGTTACTTACCCATATCCTCACAAAAGATCACTTACCCGACGACTGAGGAATGTAGATGAAATTGACAGTGATACTTTCCGAGGCAATATTTTTCTGCTGAACACGAAAGGTGCATTTAAAATAGGTGATTAATTTTCTCAATGGTTTCAGGAAAGCATGCCGGTCCGAGTGAAGCAAGTGCACGTTGTCAACAGTCCTTCCTATTACGAAAAACTGTACGCTCTAGTGAAACCCATCCTGCCGGCGGAGATTTGTAATATTGTAAGTCCATATACTATACCTACTTTTTGTTTTCAATAAGTGCTGCGGCTGGCAACCCGGCACTATTTACCCGACTACGGCAAAGCCAAGATTAAGGATAATGATTTTAGCAGTTTATGTATGTATTTATGTTTATATGTATGTATGCATGTATGTGGGTATGTAAGTATGTCTGTCGCCATAGCATCCGAATCGCTTGTTCAATTTTCAAAATTATATGTCAATCACATATAATTAGACATACAAAATAGTGAGAGTAAAAAAAATCTTTTGTTTCTATATCGAGTGAGGTATTAAATGAAAGGTCTTGATTAGCACATTACAAAAACATATACATTGTTAGCCGTACATGGCTCCCGTAGTCGGGTATTAGTTTTTTTAAATGTTTATCTTGTTTGGTTTCTTTTTTCGCGTGATCGCCGACAGGATAAACATGGCCATAAGATCTTATGGCCATACGATCTGTCTTGGTGCCTTATCTACATTAGAAAGACGTTCCTATTAACTATTTTACTGGTTACAAAGAGATACATGAGAGGATTTTTAATTACCTGTTTATAATTTCCTCAGATTCAGATTTTTTGAAGTAAAATATTCGTCATTTTTCAGATCCAGTTTCACAAAGGTACCGAAGGCATCAGCAAATTCGTCGACAAAAAGTATTTACCGAAGGACTACGGTGGAGACGCGCCATGTTTGAAAGACGAGCAGAACCAATGGCTGGAAAAGATTATGAAATCCAGGTACATATTCTTTGACAGTCCAGAAAGGATTGTGTTGTATTTACACCAGGCTCCATACAAAGTGTAAGAGCAGAATAAATTGGACAATAATAAATCAATCAACAACAATTGTATCATGGACTCAATCATTTCAAATCGGCGTACTAATGCGTAGACAGACTAAGTCGCGTTTCGCCTAAATGTCAAAATTGACTCTGTGCCTAGAATGGTGTTAGGTACACGGACAGAAAGTTTTTAACTAATTACGAGTATTTTTGTTGATTTATGCATTTGATATCTACTTAATCAATAAAAATACTCGTAAGAACTCACACGTTCGATTGAATTTATTCATGTGTTATAAACCCAGCTGAGTTTTTCTGTACTTTTCTGTTAGGTATTTTCAAATAAAGTCAATTTGGATTTCAATCGGAGCCATGTACCATTTTCCCCGTAACAAGATATTAACTTACATAAATGTTATCCTATTCACCATCTTCCCCGTAACAAATATACGTAATTATAATTACCTAAATGTGATCCTATTCGAGATATTTTTCCCATTGTGCTACAAGTACGAAAATGTTATCGGTAGATTAGGTACCGTTGACTGAATTTGTTATAAAATTTCTTTTATACGAGTATCTGTAATTAAAGAAATTACCTATTGCCTAAATGGTAATTCTGAATGATTAATATAATTTTTCACATACTTAGTACCTTACAAACTGTGTTTTTTGTTTTTATTTTTATCTGCACTTATTTAATGTGAGTGTAATTACTAATTATGTGTGTCTTTTTGATATCATTAAAATAATGATCCATCTATCTATCTAATTTTCAGGTCTATGTTCCTAAACGAGAGTCTGTGGAAAGCGGACATCAAGAAGAAACCAAAGAGCAACGACGAAAACACAATGAATGGATCGTTTAGAACTCTCGCCATTGATTGATTTGTATACATAATCATCATGTATAAAATTCAATGTCATCTATGACTTAGTCTAATTTTAACCGAATTCAAAAGAAGAGGTTATTTATCAATTAAAATGTATAGTTTTTTATGTATGTTCTAGATTTTTCGAAGACGCCTGGACCAATTAGGATAGTTAATTTTTGTTTAAAAGGGCATAATAAGGAAGTTTTCAACAACTCAAATCAGATACTTTTTTCTAAACGTCAAAACAAACATTTTCTATGGAATTTGTACGAAATAAAGACTTCTTATAAAGGAAGGTTTTTTGGAGTCAAATAGAGCTCTTAATATTAATTTTTTTTTTCAATAACAAAACAAATCTAAAATCACGTTAAAATGGATATGTTATATGACAAGTGATATTATAGATTAGGAGGTCGCGACAAATCTGGTAACGATATCGTAAGTGCCTGAAACTGGTTTCACAGGATGGTGAGCAACTCTCTGATGCTAAATATGTCGGTCTGTTTGCTTAAAGTGGTTGCGTTATTTATATATAGCGCCTGAAAAATTTGTTATCGTGGCCGAAAAAAATGATAAGGTAAATGGCTGAAAGTAGTACAACATATAAGTACCAGTTGTACTCACGCGATTTGTATAAAAACTGAACAAAAATTCGGTTGCGTTATGGAGCAACGCCCGTTCAAATATGCTTTATTGTAACCAAAAAAAAAATTATAAGGTAAATGGCTGAAACTAGTACAGCAAGTAAGTACTAGATGTACTCACGTGAATTGTGTTAAAACTGAACAAAAGTTCGGTTGCGTTATGGAGCAATGCTCGTTCAAAGATGCTTTATTGTGATCAAGAAAATGATTAAGTACTTATGGGTATATGGCGCGGGATCCCGCGAGATAGTATACTGGTAGAGAAGTACATTAAGAGTCCGTGCACAAAATTTGTAGGTAAATTTTAAATTGGTGTGCAATTTTACGCATACACGGCTGCGAGTAGTGCTTAGAGAACGTATAAAACAATGTTGATACTTTAGTGGCCAGTCTAAATATTTTAATAGTACTTAACGTATTATGCGTTTTATGAAGATTTGCACTGTCGATAATATAGTCGATTTCGACATTTATTTTCTATATAAAAAGAAAATATTTTCATCGAATGAAATTTTGTTTTAATTAACAAAATAACTTAAGATTCATGTGTTATTTTTTAAATCTTTTTATAATGTTGCTTAAAATTAGAAAAAAATACATATTTGTCTGAAATGTTCCGTAGAATTACGTACTATCAAAAATTTTTTTTTGCTGAATTTTGAATTTGTATCGCAAATGTGGTCAACGGAAATGCAAAAAGGTTATATATTGTTGTCACTTAAATTTTTTCAAGTCAAAATCGCCTGTAGTTTTTCCTGTATCGATTAACAAACTTCATTCAAACGTAATATTTGAGGAAAAGTGTATTGGATATTGTAGATTCACCACTAAATAAGATGCTTTTTGAAAAATCCCTTCGCGCCACATGCAAGCTGAAGAGTTGTTCTACCTATAACATACACAATTTAACTAATAAAATGTAACATATTCTTACAATCATAAAACAAAATCGATCGAAATGAGTCGAATAACGGAAAGGACCCTTAATACAACATTTTTTTCGTCAAATAATCAACTTTTATTAGAAATTAAGTAACAATTGGGTAACAATAAACTTTTTTTATAAATCTTTGATATGAAGCACTCGAAAAGTCTGTAAATAAAAAAAAGAAGTCAATTCCACGGTTTATAACACGGTCTTAGCTCAATAATAGTTTTCGAAGTGTCCAAATAAATAAATCTGAATGTATGTGATTCACATCTGGCTTTAGTTCTTTAACTTTAAAAATCAGATGCGAAATAGATTTTATATATATACATATATAAATATAAAAAACATCTGCATATGTTGATACCTATTAAATACACAATATTAAGCAATATAGTCGTATTTTTAATTAGACGAAGCTAACTGACAGTAGCTAATGTCACTTTGTAAAATAATGTTGCCATATTTAAAGTACTAGTGATGCGTTCAGTTCTCGTTCAATCAGATGAATGAACAAATGTAATAAGCGAGGTTTTTTTATTTCATTACCTACCTATAATTGTTATATTTTATATATCTATAGTTTCAACTGCATGATGTGTTTTGAACATAGGACAGTCTTACAAGTTTCCTCGCAATGTTTTCATTAATGTTTAAAACACTCGGTATTTAGTATAGGTAGATACTATAGGAACATAGTCGTCGAAAATTTGAACCCCGTACCCGATATCGGCAGTTCGGCACACTAACTATTCACTAGACAATCGAGGCAATTTCATTCATTCAGGAGTTTTTTCAATCATTCACTTTGTTACAACACTATTTTTATTTCATCAAAAACTGACAACACAGTAAACGTCAGTTGACCAAAGAGAATTCAAATGCAGTTGACTTCGTCTAATTAAAAATACGACTATAGATATTTTTTTTTATAAAATACATAAATATACTTACCTACTACTAGTGATAATTCTAAACTAAATCGCCTATAACTACGAAACGCAATCAAAGATTTGTTCAGTTTTTTTGCTACTAAGCTAGTGCGTACTGTTACTTTCATGCTTCGTTATTTTCAGCCTTGCTACCTTATAATTTTTTTTTGTACACAATAAAGCATCTTTGAACGGGCGTTGCTCCATAACGCAACCGATTTTTTTTTCAGTTTTTATACAAATCGCGTGAGTACAACTGGTACTTACATGTTGTACTACTTTCAGCCATTTACAGACCAGGTAAACCTTTTCATTTTTTTTCGGTCACGATAACAAATTTTTTTAGGCGCCATATATGAATAACGCAACCACTTCACGCAAACAGACCGACATATTTAGCATCGGAGAGTAGCTCTCCATCCTGTGAAACCAGTTTCAGCCACTTACGATATCGTTACCAGATTTGTCGCGACCTCCCATAATATTACTTTGCGACGTTTTATTTTCTTAAACGTACCAAATAATTTATTTTTGACCCAGGAAACTTCCTTATTGTCAGGTTGTCCCATTTATTAAAATCGACCGCATAAACGTGGCCCCTTTTTTATCTGTTATAGTATAATGTTCTTATAACAATTATTATACAACCTTACAAGGCCAAAACAAAGCCAGTGATGGTAACCTAATTATAAAATAAAAGTACTCCCACAGTTGCTACTTTTTATAAACCGAACATTATTTTTTGTGATAAGTATAATTAAGTTCAAGATGTTTTTGTTACCCAAAATTTAGGTAGTCAAATATATTTACACGTTCATATTGTATACAAATGTGTATTAATAAATAAAAGTATAGGTCAGAAGTCATTTTATTTTTTTAATTACATTTTCATTTGTACTTGTTTCCGACCTTGAATAGTGGTCCTTTGTTTTCCAACTCTTCCTCTGGCTGTCGTGAAAGGGGACAACAATTTCATTCCTAAGGAGGGATAACGTCTGGAGACGTCTGGTTGTAAAAAAATCACACAAATGTTTTCCCAAATCCCAAAAAAGGTTGACATTATGCAGACAGGTGGTCTTAAAACCACAGAGAAATTCGTTTGAATGGGTCTTTTAATGGGTCTTTGTCTTCTCTACTTTCCATGGTCTTTGGGCTGATGGCTGACCATTGACCACCAATGACCAAATTTTAGATTAGAAAAAGTCGTAACGCCCTCGGGGCTCCGAAGCAGCTCGAATAAAATTGCAACCGGAAACGCCTTAAGATGAGAGGGCAAGAAGCTTATTGCTACGAAGAAAAGTATGCGTACTATAGAATCATATTTATGTATTTTAATAAAAATAATATAAAACGTGTGAATATACATATTTTTATTAGTTTTAATTTAAATAAGTAATCCGTGAGGTAGGTCAATAAATCACGGGTATCTCTGAAGGTAGGTTCCTACACTTTACCTACACTTTATAAAACCTACAATAATCTAAAGTACTAACACATTTCAACAATGATAAAGTAAGTATACTTACCCAAATTAAATAAAGTAATAAAATAAAAAATTATTAAGTACGTACTTGATTCTTATTTATATAAGCAAAACAATATATTTTTAACTTTACCTAATGTCAAAATTGTTATCAAAATTAAGTAGGTACGTATGACAATTCATAGGTACTTACTACTTACATTTTACCCTCATTTTACAATTCATACTTTAAGAGCGGGCTGGCCGCTGAAATCACTACATATTTAGGAAAAGACAATGATGTCATTTCAGTATATAGGTACAGGAAATCTTTCAAAAAGTTAGTTGAGTAGGAAGGTGTACGTCGAATAATATACATACATATATAACAAGTAAAAGCCACTCAATTTGTCAAAAATACGATCTTCTGACTTTTCTACAATTCATTACGATACAAAACACATTATACTAATAATAAGGTAAAGATAAGATTCGTCAAACATTCTTAATAAAAGACTATATATTTTTATTTCTTGCCTCATTACTGTTCGTATAGATTAAGGGTCTCTAATGATTCTCATAAAAATATTTGTCAGAGTATAGTTTTAAATAATGCTTTTACACATAATCATGATTAATTTTGTTTACCATATATTTTTTAACATAAGTATATTTGCCATAAGTACACATTGTCACAAGTTGATTTAATCATAATATAATTTTGTAATAATAGGTATTACTGATAATTTAAATTATTATAAATTTATTTTAACGTAACTATTATTGAAATCATAAAATGGGCAACAAAATCCTAAAATTATTGGCCACCCCCGCCGCACCATAACCTACATGACCTGGGTGGTCAAAATGATTCTGCAATAACGAGTCTACTGTTGGCGGATATTCTGCCACATAGTGATAAGCGTTATAACAATGCCTGGACGGATAAAACATTGTGAGAGTAAAAATTATACATCATATCTCTTGGTTAACCCTACTTATAATGGGATAAGGGAAGGAAGAATAAGATGTATATGTTTAAAAGAATATTATGAACAAAATACATTATGTTAAAGGATGATTATGACCAGAAGAATTATGACAAAGCCATTATAAGAAACCATTTCATATCATTCCTAGCCAAATAAGTAGTTGCTCATTGAAAGTAAGTTAGCGCAAGCTACGCTTGCAATGACGACCTCTTGCTGACTAGGGGAAGACGTGAAATGGTTTTACGCTCCCCGGCTAGTAATAAAGGAAGCCTCAGATCACCCTTACTAATTCCTGTGATATGAAACTTTTCTTTCACAGTTCTCTTTGTGTATATTTAATCTACGGAAAGTTTAAGTATTTATCGATGTATCAAGCTAATCTAGTGCAAGAGTCCTGAAGGAGCCAGGCAGGTCCCGCGCCTTGTCGGATCTTTCGTCCTTGCAGTTGGAGGGCCGCAGGGCTTCGTCTACTGCCCAGCGCTTGTCGTTGCTAAGGAACCAGTCCCTGAAAATAATAGATAAATCTTCAAAATTTGTTAAAATGTGCTTATAATATTACAGACAGGCTAATGAATAGAAAAAAAATATGAGCTACTTCTGTTCTTTTTGATGACCTCTGTGGGCTAGTGATCATATGCCAGGCTGTCGAGCCGAAGGTCCCTTGTTCGATCCCCGGTCAGGTCAAGATGGAAAATGATCTTTTTCATATTGACCTGGGTCTTGGATGTTAATCTAATATTTGATATAAAATATATTATCGTTGAGTTAGTATCCCATATCACAAGTCTCGAACTTACTTTGGGGCTAGTTTATATGTATGATTTGTCCATATATATTTATTCATTTACTTTCTTCTTCTTAGCACGATTCCGGTTGCTTTTTTTGAGCTACTTAACCAATAATGGAAACACAATAATTATTTATTAAACAATGCATTTTCGCGTAGACGCATCGGCTTGGAGTGCACTTTCCGGTTTTTTTGTTGTAAATAACGTAAGGAGTAACGGACTAAGTGTAAATATATACCTAGTGCACGTGCAAAATCTGATTTCGCAAAAACTGCATTCGCAAGGAGAGTTGATGTGAGGCAGGTGGTCGGTCGTAAAACCAACCAAACCAACCAAATGTTTTGTAAAGGCTTCAGATTTTATTTTTACTGTTACTACAGCTCTTGTTTCTTACCTCTTGGCTTCGATGCGCTTGACCCAGTACCGCTTGATCTGCTCGACGGGTCCCGCCTTGCCGCCGTACTCTTCGGGCAGCAGCTCCAGTGGCACGTCCTTGTACAGGGTGTCAGAATTGGGCTCGTGGAATTTGATCTGAAAATTAAATTTCCTTATTTTAGGATTCCTTACCCAAATGGTAAAAACAGGACCTTATTTTACTAAGACTCCGCTATCCCTCCGTCCGTTAGCTGGCTGACACCAGGCAACTGTGATAGCCAGACAATTGTAATATCCACAGATGATGTATTTCTGTTGCCGCTATAACAAAAAGTACTAAAAACAGAATGAAGTAAATATATAAGTGGGGTCAAAATGTATCCCATACAACAAACGTGATTTTTATAGATAAAGGTACGGAACCCTTCGTGCGCGAGTCCGCCTCGCACTTGGACGGTTTTTTTTTCAATTTGTAAGATAATTACGCCGTCAAAAGGTTTGAACTTACTTATACGATGTCACAGAATAAGTACTAGTACTGACGATGTTTATTTGATGATGATTTGATTCTTTGTTCGTTATAACGTCGATTCCCGAGTGGCGAAATAAAAATATTCAAAAACATTTTCTTTTAATTCTTTTTTTATCAATGTAGAGTTACTCTAGCTTATTTACGATAAAGGAAAACTAGTCAGTTCTCTTCTAGCTAAATTTCAAACTGTATGATTCTGTAAGTATAGTTAGTTAAACACTGGTTAAACATAAGAAAAATATGGACAAAATTAAAAAAAAATGCTATTTAACGACTGTCAGAACGGCTAAATCTAGTAAACGAAAAAGAAATTAAGTAGGTCACACCACACATGCGCGTGGTCGTGCCGAGCAGACCTCGAAACGCACAATTATTAGAATACACGCAACTTAGTGTCAATCAACAGAAAAAAGTTGATTTGAAGTCAATAGTCAGTGAGCCTAATAACAAAGCCTTTCAATGTCAGAACGTCTTCGCGTTGCGTAACTGCCTTACGTAAATATTCGTGCTTTGAATGCAGATGGCTTTTAAATAGGTCTCAGCGCCAAGTTTATGCGCTGGCTAGAACCAGATAATAGACCAAAATACAAACGAAATAAAAAACAAAAACCTTAACTTGGTTTTTTCCACGACAGTTACAATAGTCTTAAGTTTAAACTGCTGGAACACTGAGTGGAACAATCTAAGCGCACGTAGTGCGCAGGCCAAGTTCCAGCAACAGGCCGCGCGCATGCCGTGCACTATTTACACGAACCGTTTCAACCCACTTTTGACCCCCCTGTAGCTCAGTGCCTATTGCAAGTGCAGAGATAAAATTGTATCTACGCAATCATATACTAGTACTAAAGCAGTATGCCAAATTTCATAGATATAGCTTCAGTAGATCCTGAAATATGACCCTGTGAAAATAGCTAATTTTGGCACTGACTGACTGACTCACTGACCGGTAATCAAAACCTCTAGGCCACTTCCAATTGTCCTAGCATTATGAAATTTTAGTTTTATTAAATGGGTTAATTGAATGATATAAATAATAAATTTAATCATACAATTAATCAAGAGTTACGTACAGCACGAAAACCTGCCAAGTCCAAATCTTGGGAATGGCAAATGTTTACCAGTGAATCAGG
Source organism: Acrobasis suavella (assembly GCA_943193695.1). Lineage (NCBI taxonomy): Eukaryota > Metazoa > Arthropoda > Insecta > Lepidoptera > Pyralidae > Acrobasis > Acrobasis suavella. Next base: position 14,296,680 of record OW971942.1, read on the forward strand.
CTGTTGATGAAGATGATTATGATCGATTTTAAAGTGCATCTAAACTTGGCATTGAATTGGATTTCAACTCTTTTTAGCCGAACAATTAGCCGATAGGAACTTGGCCCCCTTTTTAACAGGTATGTTTTTGGTGGGATTATCTTTTCATGTTTTTGATGTAATTCTATAATCTTACAATTTGATAATAATAACAATAATAACCAGAGGGCTGGCCTTTATCTGGCTCAAAAGATAAGCATTGCCATACAACGTGGCAATGCTGCCAGCCTTCTGGGCACGTTACCACGGGGCAACGATTTGCCAGGGCTTTTTTATTTATAAGTAAGTAATTTAAGTAATTAGTTTAGTTTTAGTTTCTTTTTTGTGTTTATATGATTCAAATAAATATATTTGATATTGAGTTCTTTTATTTAGTTCCATTAGAATGTATGATATTATATTCTATTTACGGTAGCGAATTTGTGTAGTAAAAAATGTTGTGTAGGTATGCTAATTATTGCTGTCTACATATAAAATCTAACTGTATGTGATTTTTTTCTAAATTTAATAATGTATGTAACAATTTTAGGGTAACTTAATTACTTAAATAAATACATACAAACATGCATACTACTTAACTATCAGTGTCATTTTTATATCCCTTGGAGGCTAAATTCTCAGATTCAAGTTTCATTTATTCATTGCTTACATGCACATTATAACAATATTTTAAGATCACACAATTTGTCTTATTTTATTTAGTTTAATGTTTTTATATTGCAATACCCTGTAAGGGTGTTGCAATATAAAAACATTTAAAAATTCAAATCTACTTAATTTAAATTATATATGTAAAAAATGATAAATTTCATATTCATTAATTAATTAAATATTACTTAAAATTATATAAAATACAAAATTGCATATTTATATTTTATATAATATTAAATAATAATTTTAATATAATAACTTTCATACTTTATATTTTCATTCATAACGATTACTAAGACCTGCCTACACATTTACAATTTCTGGTCTTCCAGATACATATTCTTTAACGGAGTACCTAATAACATTTTTTTAACAAAATTAATTTAAATTGTTTCATAAAATTATTTCATTGTCAATTTCTTTGATGTTTTTTGGTACTTTGTTATATATTTGTATGAATGTAAAATATGACCCATTTTTAAATAATTCTAAGTTTGATCTGGGAACATTAAATCTATTTTTGTGACGAGTATGTACGGATACCCTACGGATTTATAATAATTTAAAATCTTCGCGGAAAGAGAAGCAGCTGGTAATTCTACGTTTGTTTTTCTTCGTTTCTTTCAAAGTTATTTACATAATTTCGAAGAGTAGTTTTTAGGCATGCTATCAGTTTGTTTTTGGATAGTTAAACGATGTTTACTTATTATTCCTGCGTGATTCGTTTCAGCTGTCCTCATTAGATTGTAGATGTTAAGTCGATATAACTTGACCTGTAACTTGACAACTAAATCTAATTAGGCAGCTTGAAAATCGGACACCAGAGGCCAGTAGCGTAAAACAAAACAATTTAAAAAAAGCAAATGCGGCAGATACTGACCAGCTTAGCGACTTCAGTCTTGAGGAAGGGCTTGCAGATGGCGTGGATCTTGCTGATGTAGGCAGGCGCATTGATCACATGGATCTGCTTGAGCCGGATCGGGATGGCCTCCTGCAAAATACAAGCCTTTATACGAAATGTAAAGACATAAACTTGCGCTTAACCACTATGATCATTGACCATTGTATGGACTTTCTGATTTATTTTGACTTCGAGATAACGATTCACATGTAGATTGTTACAAACAAAGTTTAAGTGCACGTACAGTCAGCAGCATATGTCACCAAATAAGCGTTTTCGAATGTGGAAACGCTTTTGGTGACAGAGTTTTGATGATAGATGATATATATATATATTTTTTTTTTAATTTATTCTTTACAGAATCAACAGCACTTTACATATATTATACGACGACCTCCGTGGCGTAATGGACACCATGCTAGTCCGCCACCCAGAGGTTCCGGGTTCGATCCCCGGTCAGTGCAAGTTGGAAAATGGCCTTTTTCAAATTGTCCTGGGTCTTGGGTGTTTATCTATATACGTATTTGTTAAAATATAGTATCGTTGAGATAGTATCCCATAACACAAGTCTCGAACTTACTTTGGGGCTAGCTCAATCAGTGTGATTTGTCCGTATATATTTATTTATTGGAACGAAGTTCCTTACGGCAGGCTTGGAGGAGATAAGGATTTTGCTGCGCAACCGAACTGAAAAAAATGTGATAGTAACACCGTAAGGATGACCTCGTTAAATGAGACGTGCGCAGGCGCGACAGTCGTATACACAAGAACTTTTGAACTTCGTTCCTACCTGGTGTCCCACGACACCACATTTCTTTTTATATTATCATTTTATCTTATAAACTATTACTTACTGCCAATTACAGATTCTCATTTTGTAATTAAAATAATCAAAAACTATGTTTAGAGAAAACAGAATGGATATTATATACTACAACATTTTTAAAAAAAGTAAAAAATGCAAGGCAAGGAAGTTTTAAAGGAAGCAATGTAGCAAAAATAACTTATTATGGATCTACACTTTACGGATAGAATAATAACAACATGTACAGAATTTTTAAAGTTAAAACAAAATTAAACAATAATGTTAGCACGCATCAAGGGTGTGTTTATAAGTGTGTGAGGGTGTGTGTGAGTATGTATGTATGTATGAAAGTGTGTGCTAATTAAACTTTGTATTAGATAAGATATCTTTGACTTGTTTTTTTAAGACTTGTTTATTTACGTGAAATATGTCTACTGATGAGAACTTTTTGTTGTATTTATCAAGAATGCGCGGAATCGCTAAATTTATGATGAATTACATTGAATATGTGAAATTCTTTGTCATTTGGTTGAAATTCTTTGATTTACAGCTGCTCGTTAATGAGAGTACCTTCGGATATATTTTTGATAATATGCCTAAAATAAAAACATTAAAACCGATGAGAAAATTTGCAGTTTGTATTATATATATACCATAATAAAAACGACCAAATCTTAGCGGCACATTTCTATTCTTCTGTATCATGCAACGAAGATTACAGCATCGGCCGCTTCTAAATACTCAGCTAAAGAGTCATACAACCTGTCAACTATTTCAACAGGTTGTGTCCCAGTCAATGACTTATTGCATATTTGGCCTTGTTTGGTTGACTCTCGTGAAGTCTCGTGCCTTGTGTCACAGGTAGGTATAGGTAGCTCTTCAATTTTATCAACGAAGAATTTGAATTTACCTATCCTATCAAACCTGTCAAAGTAAGTCAGTTAGGCCATACAAATCAAATAGTCTGTAATCCTTTTGCATGAAATTGTTTTGCTCTAATAAACATTAAACTCGTTGGACCTAAACGCATAATACTTTCAAACTTTTATAAATTGTTTTTTTCATTTTTTAGGGTTCCGTACCCAAAGGGTAAAAACTGGACCCTATTACTAAGACTCCGGTGTCCGTCCGTCCGTCCGTCTGTCACCAGGCTGTATCTCATGAACCGCGATGGCTAGACAGTTGAAATTTTCACATATGATGTATTTCTGTTGTTGCTATAACAACAAATCCTAAAAACAGTATAAAATAAATATGTAAGGGGGGCTTCCATACAATCAAGTTTTTTGTCGTTATTTGCTTGAGCTTGATATTAATAATGACGACAGGTAGACTCTTGAAATATTCACAGAATACGAGTATTCAGGTTGTATACTATCACTTCAAAAATAAATAATAAATATGATTTGTTATAGATAATGGTACGGAACCTTTCGTGTGCAAGTTCGACTCGCACTAAGTCGGTTATTTTTAATAGGTATGTATATCCTGGTGATGACTCATACAGATTGAGCTAGCCCTCAAGTAAGTTAGACACTTGTGTATTGGCTACTAGATACTACTACAAACTCTACGATACTATATTATAACAAATTCATAGTATGCAACGTGGAAGAGACATACCCGTAATAAATCTAACCACGGGCTATACTAGATCACTATAGTATAATGAAATTAAAATAACAGGCAAAGAACTAAAAAACAATTTGACGTTCCCATATAAATTGCCCGGGCGGTTGCACACTTTAGTATGGAAATGCCATAATTTTCTTTTTTAACTGTGATTTTAATTTCATTAGACTAAAGTGATCTAGTATAGCCCGTGGATCGATTTATTACAGGTATGCTCCTTCCACGTTGTATATGTCGCAGTTGGATTGTATAATTCAACTCCTTGACTAAACCTCTAGGAGTTTGGCATTGGAGCTCGGTTGTTTAACATGTAAAACAGCCGAAAATCATACATTTGGATTGTCAATGTGTAACATTTAACAAAACTGCTAACGTATAGATCACGTGTCATCAATGTCGCGGCGCAGAACGTAAGATTGTAGATTTTAGTTTGGAATAGGCAAGACGAATGGAAAAATATATTTAGCCCATCGGTTAGATTATTAAAAAATATTGACAAAGATACCGCGCATTGAAATTTCGCATGACGTCACGGCTACGTACGACTTTTACGTAGAGGTGACGTCGCAAGCCTACACTCGGGAACTTTGATGCTTCATATCTTTGCGAATTTTTTTTTTGGCAATCTGAAAAATCCGTGTCCATTATTTTTGGATAATCTAAAAGATGGTCTGATTACAATTATACTTTTCTTACCCTGTCGTCACACTCTATTCTGCTATTTGTGGAATGTCACAAATAAATATGGCCTCCGATAAGGTAACTTCTTCACCGCGTTCCAAAGGTAACTGATTTTTATCGAGAGACGTCGTCGACATCGTCTATGATTTCGAACTGCAAATGGTTGAGAATAATAAAGCAAACCTTCAGCTTCATTCCCATATTGTTATTTCAACGCCCGCCTTTCGGCAATATGGAAAATTCCCGTGGATTAAATGAAGGCCTCTAAGAAACCGCTACTCCATTGAGAAGTCACGTTTCAACATTTCGATATGCAATCGCGTCGAGTTGATTGTCACTCCTTATTGGTGTTCTATGTTATTGGAGACTGGATTACCTAGTAAGAAGTTGAATTGAGGTTTTATTTCCATGCCACGCGTGATTATAAATAAAAAACTACTATTGCCCTGTCATATACAACACTGTTTTATTTAATCATGGTAACACAAGGTACGAACATGCAGTTAGCTGTTTTGTTAAACGTAACACAACGAGAATCCAGCTGAACGATATTCAGCTGCTTTACAAAACGGAGCTGTAAGGCCAAACAGCCAGAGATTTTGTCAAACAGCGGATTATAGAATCCAACTGCGACATATACATAATATGAATTTGTTATAAAATATAGTATGGATGAATTAGTAGCTAATAAGACTTTTACAAAATAATCAAACTACGCACGCTTGCAACGGTGAAATAGTAATGAAAAATACTTATTTACAAAATATACCTGACTACTAAGATCGGAAGTCGGGACCTACTATTGCGATGGATTACTTTGTCATGCTTGAAGCGGACGGCAAAATTGATGTGAATTTTCCAAGTTACGTAACTTACGAACTGTTGTGGCATTAGTCATTTTTACCCACATCACGAAAGAAGACGTCATAGTCCTATTCAGGACTAAGGACACCTGTACAATTTCCGACTTTCGCTGGCGACACCGAAAACTAGAAAGATTCTTGTGTAATGTGAATATTGTGTAATTCTGACCTAGTTATTATAAGACATTGTCATAAATTAACCTTTATTACACAAACAATTCATTTATGCCAGAATAAGGTATAGCCACACACAATAGGTTAAATAACAACCATTAGGGTGAAGACTTGTAACAATTTATGTTTTGTGTTGGGAACTTACTCCCTTTAAAATATGAATTACTTATAATGTTACAGCATCAATTTACAACTGTTGCAATAAATTGCGATGAGCTAAAAAACCTTGTAATCTACGTATTGTATTTCGATTAGGTACTATTAATTCCTATAGTCAAGTCATGCAAAATGCAAAATTAGATGCTACACGAGTACAATAGCTATTTCAAACAAACGTGCGTTGAATTGATGTTTACTGACAGTTTAATTCCTAAAATAAGCATTTGAACACCCTATGCAACACATGTATCCACGTGGGTGAAGCTTAATAAAAGAAAATCGAGGTCCGTGGTATGTTACCCACGGTTTAGGACTGATAATATTTGTATTCATGATATGTTACATCTAAAATTTAGTTCTTTTTTGTTATAAAAAGCTACTTAACTTACACTTCTTACAAACACGAAGGGTAGATACTGAGGTTACTCCATTATTGCGCCATCACTGTAATTTCATTGTGTCTCCGACTTTAATCACGCAATTCTCGCCGATCCTTAAAGATTCGACCAATGGGTAAGCCCAACGTGAAGGTCGCAAAGTTGTTTCTTAATTATTTATTGTTATATTGTTATAAATTACAAACCAAAAAAACTAAATTCCGCGTTAGACAAAATACCGATAACTCATCATGATGTTAATTTTCCGCTAGTAAATAAACACAATACAGGTTTATGACATCATAAGATGCCTTTAAGTGTTGCGTGCGACCCTGGGCTCTGTCTGCAACGAGCCGCAAGACCCAAAACGTACCTATATTTTAGGTCCTGCGGTTCTATGCGGTCTAGTGGGGCTGTGGGGCAACAGGCTGTCTGCCCCATCAGGGATAAATACGTGATAGTGTACAATGTACAATGGTACGTGTACAAACAAACAAATCATATTTAGTATGTATAAGGAAATATACTTATTTATTTACTTTAGCCTGTTAGTTGTCACTTTTTCAAGTACGACCCGGACCTTCAGTAGTTTCGATTACTTATATGCGAAATTAACATCTACGTATAAACAAATTATGTAAATTTGGAAAACGTAGATTTTTTCTACATTGAACACATACAAGAATCAAGTATTTCCCGGTAAGCAAAAATAGGAACATTAAAAGAATATATGTCAGAATTCCATCCCTCTGGAAGAAGAATTCAAACATATAGGTATTCTTTCTTTCTTTCTAAATCTCATTAGTTCCATAAGAAAAGTTGTTTGAATTTTGGCTGAAAATATATATATATATATATGGAGTACTATTCCTTTTTCTCACATCAACATAAATCCCATCACTCTAAAAGTGGTGTATGGGTCTTGCGGCCCTAGCCTCTGCCTGCCCATAGCCGAGAGTCAAAGATTGGGTCCTCTCCAGCAAGGATGTCTTTTTCCTCAGTCAGCTGGGTGTCATGAAGGTCTTCACTACGTCCACAAAGTATAATAATACATATATGTAGTTTTTTACAAACCTGCGTATACAGCATATATTTTCTTAGCACGGACAAGTTGATCTTCGGTATAAATTTGAGCGATACATTGGCCGAGTCAAAGATCGGGACTTCTCCAGCCGGGATGTCTTCTTCCTCGGTCAGCCGGGTGTCAGCCAACATGAAGAAGGTCTTCACCGCGTCCACGAAGTTGAACAGTTCGATGTCGGGCGTATTCAGCCGATACAAAAACACTTTGTAGTTTTCTTTTGTCTTTCGAGGCAGAGGGATCAGGTCTCTGCAAGACAAGCAGAATAAAATGGTAAAATTTCCAATATTTTAAACTTAAAAAAATAGAAATCGGGTAAAGAAAATAAAAGAAAATAAACTTCAAGAGCAATACGCTTATGAAGTATCCGAACGTAATAATCCTTACTATTTGTTATGATCATCATTATCTAATCATCAGACAAAGTGATTTAAAATCGGTATCAGTAGAATTTTACTTATAGGCTGGGCAGATTTTTATGAATGGACCTGAGTAATATAGGTATAATAAAATATTGCATTGAAATACCTACACAGACCAGTTTTATTATAAACGCAAAGTAATTTTGGACCGTTATTTACCCAAATGAAGTTACAAAAGTACCTAATTAGGTACCTAAGTACATATTTTTGCAGGACTGAGTCTTCTTAATTTTGAAGGAAAGTAGTTGAAATTAAGTTACTATTAAAGTTAGTTTTTATAATAAGACAGAGGATGATCATCATTAATCTAAAACTTTAGTTGCTACGTGTTAAAAATTAAAAATCTCTCTTACATTGACAGACTCCATACTACATACATAATTTTCTCCAAATTGACAAAACAATACCTACTTATAATTACGTAGAGCACATGTTGCAGACACTCGTTAATTTAAGTATTACGAGTAGTATAGATTGTTAAGAAACATAAAAAACGTAATCTAAATTACTAATAATTTGGTAACGTTTCGCAAAATACCTAGTCAAATTAAGTAATTGTCTGCCGAAAGAGGTTAACATTTTTAACACGATATCAGAGTAAAAAAAAAAAACATAAACACATGCTAGACGGCGCGGCGTTAAGTGCAATGCACCAAGTGCATTCGTATTCCTTTCACTTGGTAATGAAATCGGTAATAGTTGGTACACTAACCGGTTACTTAAAAATGGTAATATAACAAAACCAGGTACTTATGAACTGAAATCTAGTAAGATAGATATATTTGCGAGTAATATGTAGTTACGAGTAAATATATATTTTTTTTTAAATTTAAGAACCTAGCCTTGCACAATAAAAAACTTCAGGACAATAGTACCCAAGTTTATGTGATAAGTGACTCACTATAATATTTTATTAAGTTATCATGTAAAATAAAGGTAATCTTTGAGAAGTAGTTATATAAGCAGATTCCGGACATAATTTTGTTATTATTACACCAGCTTATAGAAGTAAAATTAATTGTTATTAATTAATAAAAATAGATTAAAGCCTGGGATGTTGGATGACCATTCTTTATCTAAACATATTTTCAACAAACTGTCCTGGCAGGGTAGCCATTTAATGAACACAGTAAAGCGGTGTTCAACAAAAAAGAATTCAGTAGTATTCCAACATAACACCGTTATCGTATAAGGGTATAGAATGGACGGCGAAGCAACGGGTTTTGGAAACCCAGTCAAGACTTGAATTCTGCATTTATTACTACGTGAAATATTCAAGTAATATCGCATTATTTTCATGCATTTCATGATGTATTAATATTTTATATATAAGTAAGTATACATAGTGTCATTTTCGAATGGCCAAACAGATGAAATAAAACCGGCCAAGTGCGAGATAGACTCCACGAATGGTTCTATACCATTATCTATAAAAAATCATGTTTGTTGTGGTTATATAGTTATAGCGGCAACATATATATCTACATTATCTGTGAAAATTTCAACTGTCTAGCTATCACGGTTCATGATAGACCGAAAGTCAGACAGACGGACAGCAGAGTCTTAGTAATAGGGTCCCATTCTTACCCTTTGGTTGCGGAACTCTAAAAATAAATAGGTACTTACGTGGTTTCTATAATGCGTCTGATCTCCGGCGCCCAAGGGTCCCGCTTGCAGAAGATCTCGGGCGCGTTGGAGCGCAGCGTGAAGAAGAAGTCAATGGTGCGCTTGGTGAGCTCCAGGCTGTACCCGCAGCTCGTCAGGAAACGCCGCAGTAGCAGATCCTCTGGACAAATATGTTTTTCATTACTAATTCGATTTTAAAAATATCATCAACTAGCTGTACCCGTGAACTTCGCTAACCGTTGAAGATTTGGAGATAGAAACTATCCGATGTCCTTCCCTGGGTCATCATTACATAAACTATATTCATACCAAATTTCATCTAAATAGGCTCAGAGTTGAAGGCGTTGAAGCGCGGTAACAAACAAACAAACACATTTACAAACTCAGTTTCGCTTGAAAAATATTAGAGAAGTAAGGATTAGAATGAAGATTAGGGTAATTTTGTCCGATTTCAGGTGTCCAGAACATCTAGAAAGTCCATGACTTATTAACTTAGATATTTAGCGTCTTAAAAGTGTCTTTTTACGCATAGTTATTTCATTATAATTTACGAGTTGTGCCTACATTTCCAAGACTTTTTCTGAGTGTATATTTTATTGTTATTTTTGGTGTACAAAAAAGTATTACTTACTTACTTACGAGTAAGCTCGGTGAATCAGTGAACCGTAAAGGTTTTGTTGAATAAAGCCCCGTTGAGTATAGGCTGGTCGTCTTGGATCCATATTATGCGCCTGCTGTTACACTGTATCCATAAATCTGACGTGATATGAAAGACATATGAAGCCATTAATCTCGGATTTTAAATATTCTTTTAGGCAGCTTGATAAATCTAACACCAGTTTTTGGCACAAACAAATTCCAAACTAAAACAAGCTAGTGCTTTTCTTACTATGGTAGTCATTTCTGAGAGCAGAGAAAAAACGTAAAAGTCAACCTACTTCTTGCCCGCAGGTTGTAGAAGTAGAAGATGATCGAGGGAATGTGTGTAAACCATCTAGTGTGGTCTTTTTTATAGATGTTATCTAGCAATATCACTTTTTCCTATTGTATTTTTAATTTATTTTGAGCTTTAATTAGTTTCATCTGTCCCGATATCTGTCTATTTGTTTGTACCTATGTACCTAATCAAATCTTTCAAGTTGAATTTGACCCTCTTTCCAGTTTCCGATTGAGCTGAAATTTTGCACGCATATGTACATCGTGTGACAATGCAATATTATGATGATATGATGCAATATGGTGATCTGATTATGGAGCTGGAATGTGGCCATAGGAACTCTTTGATAATACGACGCAATCCTATCAACATCAAGTTTGGGCTACATTTTTCTTGACAGGCCTTATTTCTATAAACTTATTTCTATTTAAAATCCCACCATCTCGCTAAGTGCAGAGTTGCAGACTTTGGGTTTCGTGACCCTTACTTACTTTGTATCACATAAGAAATCAAGACTTAAAATGTACTATGTTATAGACAATATAGATAACAAGTCACGTGTCGGTGAACCCTGGTTTCCATTGAGAATCTGTTAGAGGGGTGTACTCGAGAAGGAATGCGTTTCCTAATGGACCCGTTGTGAAAGTGTTTCTCATGTCCTTAGAGCTACAAGAAGGTATGAGTACTTGTAAAATAAATCTTACGCTAGCGTATTAAAGGAATTTTATGTTGGTTATGGTTATATGTTCTAAGGTGTGAAAAAGATGTTCATTACTCAGTTACAAATATCTATCTGTTCATCCGTCACCAGACAGTATCTTATAAATGCTCATGCAATTAACAAAATATTCGATAATTATAATAAAACAATTAAAAGTATTTAAAAAAAATATAATCCATCGTTTTTAAAACGAATCCAAATGTGTGTGGATGTAAACATCGATTGCTAAAAAACAGTCTTAGCAAAACAATTAGAATTTTAGTGACTTTCTAATTTTTGTGTATATCGTAAGTATATTGAGTTGATGACTTTTAAACTAATATAATTAGTTTTTGTTAGTGAAGAATAATAGAGAAATTAAAATTCCCTATTCGGTTCTTGTGTTAAAGATTTTTGAAACATAAGGATTTTAACGCAAATTTTAGCACCGGAAATAATGAATAATTCAAACTGCGTTATAGATATAGTGATTCGTTATCATAACGCAAATTCAAGTGGGTATCGACCTAGATACACACTTAAGTAATTCATAGGTCGATAAAGTGGCACCCATGCAGTAGATGCAGAATCAAGTTTAGCAACATCTGAAGGTTAGGCTTTAGCCACAAAAATGACAGACATAGCAATTGATCCTTAGTTTTATGTAAAGTCATTTTAGGTCGTTATGTCCAAATAGAACATGGCTTATATGCACCGGCATGCTTATGGCATGGCACGGTTCTTTGGTTACGAAATGTGTTTGTGAAAAGTGGACCCACCAGTTGGTACCATTGGAAATTATTCCGAAACGTTTACAGGGACGCCTAGTTGGTGTAATTAATTTTCCGGTCACTTAGTCATTAATAATCATAGAGTTTAGACATCGGCGATAAGGTTTATTTTGTGTTTAATTGGTAAGTTATCGAGCGAGAAGAATAGAGAGTAAAAAAATAGGTATCAACCAGAATTGTTAACAGTTTTCATTGTGTTATTAAATATAAGATAGTAAATACGTCTCACGTTACGTTTTTTTATAGAGCAGATCTGTACTTCCATTGTACTGTACACGATTAGATGTGAAAATGTATTGTTGTAGGAATATTAATATCTGTTTTGAGGTGAACTCACCGACATCATGAGGCAAATGGGGCTGTTTCTGAAGCCAATCTTTAATTGTGAGCAGGTCCCTGCAGACCTCTAGTTCTTGATCGGGCATGATACTGAAAAAAATAAAAATTGTTATTTATTATTTTAGGCACTTGATGTCAATGTCTTGTTAACCTTGAATAGCTTAGACTAAGTAGACAAAAAAATCTTGGAAAAAATTTTCAATATCAAGCCAACGGCCTTACATTTAAGGTAGGATCTCAGTGGCGAAAACCGCTGCCTCGGCGACATAGAGTGCATATGCTCGAGTTTCTTATTTATAAACTGATATTTTCTAAAAAAGATGTTTCTTTTTTATATATCACCTATTATGTCTTATATTTAACTCTTGGGCTTGGTTTGGGTAGAACGGTCAAATTTGGAAAGCAAAAATGAAGGTAGGTAATCAAGTTTTGAACTTATCTTACTCGAGTCAAAGATATTATAATTACTAACGTAACAGATACCCAACGTCAAGGAAACTTCTGGAGCGCCCGAAAGTAGGTAAAACTGGAGTTGCGGGTAGGCACACAGAGATGGCAGCACACACGACTTGCAAAAAGTTCACAAAGAAAGTGTTGAATATGCTCCAAAAATATTTATTGCATTTTATATAAGTCCTATTTAATTAATTAGAGTACTACTTTATTAAAATAATGGTAATATAAGATTTTAATGTTTCAAAAAATAGCTATAGCGCCATCTAGTGAAAAGGAAGAGAAATAATTGTTTATGAGGCGATGGGTAGGCAATTGTTTGAGTGTAATATACATAGTTGAAGTAAACCCGAGAGAGATAAACAAACCAGTATGTTATATTTGCAGTTGTAGAGGACATCCGTCGAAGTAGACAAGCCAAACAGTCCAAAGCAAACCATCATTGTTCAAGGATTTATGCGAAATGACGCTGCTCATTTTCCCGAACCGGACCGGAATTCTATTGTATGTAGATTTTATTGAAGTACGTTGATATCAATTATGCAACAGATCGACATGACAGTGAAAGGGATGGAGGAATAACAACTTTCCACGAAGGATACCGATTATGAGATTGTCACAACGGCAATAAAAAGTGTCAAGGAGCCGAAGGCGATACTTTCGTTTAAATAAATAAATATAAATACATAAGTATTAATCACACTCAATGATACTACTTATATTTTATAAAATACATACTGATATATATTATATAAATATATGTATAGGGACAAATAACACTGATTGAGCTAGCTCAAAGTAAGTTCGAGACTTGTGTTATGGAATATTAACTCAATGACTATATTTTATAACAAATACATACTCGTATATAGATAAACATAAATTTGAAAAAGGCCATTATCCAACTTGCCCTGACCGGGATCGACCCCGGGACCTCTGATATATATAGATAAACAAAACACCCAAGAATGACATTTCCCAATAAAATGGCACGCTAATCGACACAACTCTATTCAGATATCACGCTACTCCGAACAGACTGAAAATCTGTATGCTATTTAATTTACCTACTTAGCTCCTAGCACTACCATTTCTCTAATGTATTAGACATCATGTGGCGTGTTTACTTATTAATGACTTATCACAAGCGTAGGTAGTTAGTTACGGATAGGGGAAGGTGGTACAAAACGATCCCCTGAGGTAAAACGATCCCCGGCTGTTTTGTACACAGGGGTGTACAAAATGATCCTTAAGTAGACCTTCACGAAAAACTCAATAATATTGTTTCTAATGGCCAATGCGATTCCACGCTTACAAAATTTGTAGTTTAATTGTATAGCTAACTCTTACATAGTTTAAGTTAAAGAAAATACTTCATACTCTTGTTTTACAGCTGTTTTCCCTTAGGGGGATCGTTTTGTACCATCTTCCCCTAAATTGAATTGTCATATTTTTTGCTGTTTGTTTTTATCCCACGTAAGTACATAAGTTATTTACATAAATTACTTATTTAAAGGAAGTTTACATAACCGTGTCATCGTAAATCAATTTAGATGTAATTTAATTAACTGATGGAATTAACTGACATCTTAATCGTACATTTATTTAATATTTATATATCTACAACGAATTTATAAGAGAGACGTTTATTAGCAGAGAGAGGTCAAAAGTACCCGTAACCGGCGGGCATGCTTGAAGAGAGTGATGGATAAATGTAGATGAAGCGAAAGAGGTATGTCAGGAGTCAGGATCGTAGCAAGTGGAGATCCATAGCCTCTGCCTACCCCTGTGGGAAACTGGCGTGATACATGTGTGTAACGAATTTATAGGAAGTAAGTACAGTTATTAAATTCATGTTAGTGTTAATACTAAATGATTACAAAACTATAACTTTTGCCTTGCTTTCTTGTTGTAGATAAATTAAGAGATACCTTTAATATTGATAGTTAGTAAATATCAGTTGTCGGATGAGTAGAGATGAACTTTAAAACTAAACAATAGTCCGAAGAATTAAAATATTAATAACCATATCGAGGTGGAGTCAAGAATCCTCTATGGAACCGAATAATACATACCTATCAAGAAAAGTACCTTTAGTCCGCTTATACTTCGCAACGAACTTACCAAGTCGAGCAAAAAAAGATAGTTTGTAATGATGTTGTAATTAAACTGTTTCCTGCATGCTATTATTACCTACTCACTTCATTTCTCCATTATTTAATTCGGTCCACTTTTCAAAATTCAATTCTAAATTAAATTTTTAAACTCTTCACTCATTCCTTCCTTACCATTCCGACTCATTTCTCTACCACCTCTCATACTGATAGCAGCTTGCTTATAATTTTATACCAGTTTTGTTATACAGTAGGGCCTCGGTAATCCGGACTCTCGCTTGTTCGGTGATCGCTGTAATCCGGCCGGGCAATGGGATACGCGGGGGAGGCCCGGCGGCGTGTAGGTGCGGGGGCTGTCATGAGCCAATGCGCCGTCAGTCTTTTGTTTATCGCCTTTCGTGTAATACGTAGTGTCAATTAAGTGCGCTCGCTAACATCATGGCGCCGCCACGTAAACATTCGACATTAACAATAAAAGACAAATTACGGATTATAGAAATGTTAGATAAGGGTGACAGCTACCCTGTCATTGCTCGGAAGTTTGGTATAGGCAGGTCAACTGTAGGTGACATAAAGAAAAACAAAGACAAACTCTTGAAGTTTGTTAGCCTAACAGAACGTGGTCCCGGTGTACGAAAAACACTAAAGAAATCGGAAAATCCTGTTTTAGAAGATGCTTTGTTTACGTGGTTTTTGCAACAAAGGCGATTGCATGTTCCTGTAAGTGGTGATATGATTTGTGAGAAAGCTCGAATTTTTCATCGCCAGATTACAAACTCCAATATCGGATTTAATGCAAGCCGGGGATGGTTAGACAAATTTAAAAAACGCCACGGAATAAGACGTTTAAAAATGGCCGGTGAAAAACTGTCAAATGATGAAGCCGCTATCGGACCATTCCAACTAGAGTTACAGAAAGTTATTAGAGAGAAAAAATTAACAGCGGAACAGGTTTACAATGCTGACGAATCTGGTTTGTACTGGCGATTATTGCCAGATCATACATTAGCCTCTGGCAATGAGCAGTCGGCTTCCGGAAGGAAAATGATTAAGAAGGATAATATTAACTGATGAGGAGATTGTGCGAGCGGCTATGTGTGAGGACGATGAGGAAGATGAGGACAATAGCGTTGAAATTCTAAAAATCACAAAAGTTGGTAATTCAGAGGCAGTAGGAGCTTTAAACACAGCTTTAAAATGGGCTGAAGATAACGAATTTGATAGCCACGAAGTTATGTTTCTCCGTCGACTTAGAGACCGGGCTTTCGAAATGAAGTGCGAAAATTATAAACAGAAGAGTATTACAGACTTTTTCAAGAAGAATTAACTAATGTTTTATTTTAACTTGCTGATTTCCTTACATAGTTGTTTGTATGTAATTTTGAACATGTACATTTTGACTGTATGCTATAATTTAAAAATTGATTAAAGAAACTAAGGTTAAACATGTGTTTTATTAACATTTAATATGGCATACTATAATCTGGACGCCTTGATAATCCGGAAAGGGTCTTGTTTTTGCCTCTCCGGATTAACGAGGCCCTACTGTAATATCAAACAAATTAATTCTTCCTTCGTCCTTCAATCCTTTGTCGTTTAATCGCTTGCGCTAAATACTAGGTACTCTTATATATATGTATAATATATAAATTATATGGGAGAGCACACCCACTGAGCTGGGAAAGGTGGAGTTCTCACAAGTTAAAGTGTTAAAAAAATACCTACTGAAAAAAAGTAGTAGCAGAGAAAAAGCATGCTATTGAAGAACATTCCCCAAGATGAATTAAGAAAATAAAATCTTCCCATAAAAACCAGCAGACATATATGGCCGGTCAGGCACTCTATCTCATAGGCTATCTCATATCTTATGTCCATTATATTGTTTAGTCTCATGTACCAAATCTTACTATAAAATAGTTTCTGTACGTTTTGTTACAAGTTATATAATAGGTTGGGGAAAAAGTCTTTTCGCATTTTATATGAAAATTCAAAACATTTTTAATATAGTTTATTTACATTTAACTAAAGTATGTAGATACCATTTTGTTCGATAACTTTTTGCCATCTTATAGGTAGGGACATGATCCCATTGCTATAGAAATTTTGGGGCTTCTGATAAAAAAACTTCGTCTAGTAGTTTTGGCAGTCCTCTCGTGATGTTAACCTGACACTGCCTAAAGAATTCTGAAGAGACCGAAACAGGTGGAAATCTGAAGGTGCCAGGTCAGGACTATACGGCGGATGCATTAACACCTCCCAGCCAAACTCTCTTAATTTTTGCTGAGTGGTTAAAGATGTGTGAGGTCTAGCGTTATCATGATGAAAAACCACACCCCTTCTGTTGATTTATTCCGGCCGCTTTCTCTCAACTTCTTGCTTTAATCTAATCAGTTGTTCGCAGTAGAGTTCTGAATCGATGGACCTGCCTGGTGGTAACAGCTCATAATGAATAATGCCCTTCCAATCTCACCACACACACAGCATCACCTTGTTGCGAGTTAACCTGGGTTTCGCCACAGTCTGTGAAGCCTGACCGGCCTTTGACTATGACCTTTTTCGCACGTTCTTGTCGTACGTGATCCACTTTTCATCACCAGTTATCAATTTCTCCAAAAATGGTTCGGTTTCATTACTTCGTAATAAAGAATCACAAATGAGTACACGGTTTCTTTCAGAGAGCTCGTGAGGTACCCAAATATCGAGCTTTTGTGTATCCATTTTTTTTTCAAATACGCCAAAACTGTTTTGTGGTCAATTCCCAGTTCTTCAGCTACGTCGTAAAACTACTAATATGCCGATCTAGCTTCACTTTTTCAAAAATAGCATCCATTTTAGCCGTAACAGGGCGACCAGAGCAACATGCATCTTTGACATCAAAATTTCCGGATTGAAAACGCTTAAACCAAATTTGTGCTACTCTCACAGACACTGCACTAGGTCCATAAACATAGCAAATTTTTTTCGCGTCTTGCGTTGCATTTTTACCTTTTTGGTAGTAAAATTTTAAAATGTATGTATAATTTCTTCATTAGATTCACTCATCTTGACGGTAAGAAAAACAAATGAAAATCATGCATTTTCCTAATTTGAATTTGGAATTATCTTCTTTAAAATTTAAACTTTTAAATGATACCAAAACCAGCCAGGTACAAATAGTATAGCCAAAGTAGTTTTATTACAAGTTCATACGTGGGGCGCACTATAAGTTTCCGGAATGAATATGAAAAAATACTATTAAAGGTACAAAATTAATTTATTTTTTTCAAAAAAATCTCCCTTGGCGTCTATGCACTGAAAACTTTTGTGCCACTCCTCTGTGGTGACCTCTGAAACGTGTTTTATATACTCCACAGCCTCTTCTGGTGATGAAAATCGTTGACCGCGTAATTGGTTCTTAATTTTTGGGAACAGAAAAAAGTCACAAGGTGCCAGGTCGGGACTGTATGCAGGATGACTCATGAGTTCTACATTTTTCGCCTTCAAAAAGTCGTTTGTCTGTCTGGCCGTGTGAGAACTAGCATTGTCGTGGTGCAGGATGATACGGCGTTTACGGTTATTTTTACGGAGTTCGTCAATAACTTCCGGCAAGCAAATGGTCGTGTACCAGTCACTATTCACTGTACGACGATTCTCTAAAGCAACAGTAGCCACGTGTCCAGTTTTATTAAAAAAAGAAGCAATCATCCGCTTAGATGCACTTTTCACGCGCGCCACTTTGGTTGGTTTCGGCTCATCTTGAAAGACCCATACGCTCGATTGCTGCTTTGTTTTGGGATCGTAGTAATAAATCCATGTTTCGTCAACTGTTACTATGTCCCACACCAAATTTGACGCACCTTCGTTGAATCTGGTAAGCATGGCACTGCACCAAGTTACGCGGTCCGTTTTTTGAGCCTCGGTCAAGTTGTGTGGGATCCACCGCGAGCACAGCTTTCTCACACCCAAATGTTTGTGTAGGATTAATTGTATTTAACTCATGCCTATTTCTAAGGATGCGCGAATTTCATGGTAGGTCACATGCCTGTCTCTTTCAATCATACGGCGCACAGCATCGATGTTTTTGTTGGTCACAGCGGTGGACGGCCGACCATCGCGAGATTCGTCACTAAGATTGATACGACCACGCTTGAATTCTGCAAACCAGCTATAAACAGTTGTCTTGCATGGTGCTTCATTGCCAAAAGCTGTTTCAAGCCGACCGATGCTCTGTTGAGCTGTCAAATTACACTTAAAATCGTAGAAAATCATACTACGAAAATTTTCCCGAGTTAAATCTATGTTGATGCAGACACACAATTTTTTAAATGGCGCCACAAGGTAAAAACAAAAGACAGTCAGATGAAACAAACTGCATTCTACAGCCAAAGAGTTCTATTTTCAAATGTTGCAATAAATTTTTAAATATTGTTTATGTAAGTGGCCAGTTTCGGAAACTTATAGTGCGCCCTATGTACATACTATATGCGAAAAGACTTTTTCCCCAACCTAATATGTATGTCGATACTGTATATCGCATATGATGTAGTTATGTATACCTAAGTCCAGACATTAAATGTACAAGTATAAGAGTATTACCAACCTTATTTACCTATTTTTAAAGCTATAATCATACATACTCATCCTACATTCGTTAACACTTCAAGTTACCTATTTTTAAAGCTACAATCTTACATACGCATCCTACATTCGTAAACACTTCGTTATGAAAAAAGTCTACCTTGAAATCTTTAAATAGTTTATCTACCTGTTGTTTTTTCTTGCAATTCAAACCTGTGGTTTGGTTTAATAACATTTGACAGCCCCAGCCCGCTTCTAATGACACTTGACGTCATTGGCAATACCCAGAAAAGGAAAAAAAAACAAAAGCAACGTTTTTTTTGAAGTTTTTGATGCATGTCTGATTTTGTTTACTTGTGTTCCACCACAGCATGTTTCTAAATAAGTACGTATTAAGTTTATCCTACATATGTAGTCAAAGAAATTCAACATTTCCATAGAAATGGTTTATTTAGGTACGAGTGAATGCGAATACCCTAAAAAGATGTAGATACCAGCTCCTCCCGCGCTGGTCATAGAAGTATATCAAGGGAATTAACGTAAACCTGGTTATGAGGAATGTCACAGGTATTTCTTATTCTTGTTTTACCATTGTATTCCTAAAATTTGAAAAACATTTGCCAAACCTATTTTAGGAAAAATATTTTTATCTGGCATATAGGTTTGGCAAACGTTAGTTCTTTTTTATGAATTCGAGGGTAAGTCTATATAATATATGTAGTATCCCATAACACCAGTCTCGAACTTACTTTGGGGCTACCTCAATCAGTGTAATTTGTCCCTATATATTTATTTATTAATTTATATGTTACCGGCCAAATTTCAATTTCAGGTCATACTAGCCTAAACTAGGCCAAACCGGTTTATCCTAAGCTTGTCAGGATATACTAAGTAGTTTAGCCCAGGAAAACCTAGTTTAGCTTAAAAAATTTAGGTTTAACTAGTTTGACCTAGACATAACTGATTTCGATTTTTTTTCCATGATTGATGATTTTTTCGAATTATTTAAGTAAATTAATGCTTCAAATGTGTGTCTTTATAGACACTAAATTAGATAAGCAATATTTATTCAGACATAGTCTTTTTAGACAAAAGGTTTTTTAGGCATTTAAGGTGCAGTATTAAAGTACTCAAATTAAATAATGGAATAACAATTTTAAATGTTAATTAAAAAAAAATTAAATAATTGGCCAAGTGCGTGTCGGGCCAAGTGCAGTGTAGGGTTCCGTAGTTACGAATGTCAACTTTGACTTCATGCCACTATTGAATTTATACAAAATTTTCCTTTTCCGAGTACATTTTATAAGTTGATCGCCTATAACTTTTTATTTGTAAACCCTACTTAGCTCTGATAGTTTTCCTATTAAGTTCGTTATATATACTATACTTGTGAATTTTTTATCCATATATAACCGTATTTTGTGTCCATATATAACCGTTTAGCATATAGATGGGGGGGGGGGCACACTTGACTCTAACAAAAATATTCACTTTAAAACCAAATATTTCAAAAACGGATTCCTAAATTGAAAAACAGTTTCAGGAACTTATATTTTTAAAAGACCTATTCATCGATACCCCATATGATTGGTTAGTCGAGAAAAAAAAAACTGATTTTTCACTTTACATGTATGGGAGCTACCCTAAAAAACTTTTTTCCATTATTTTATTTTACCACTTTTTTCGCAAATCACAGCCTTCTAGTACTTAAAGTCGCTGAGTAAAATTGCGGACGGACACGGACAGACAGACAGACATGGCGAAACTATAAGGGTTCCTTGGTTACTACGGAACCCTAAAAATACCACGTAAGCGGGATTTGAACTCGCGACTATTCAAAATCAGTTCGGCCTAGGCCAAACTAGGTAAGCCTAAAGTAGATTGTCCGGCGAACTAGTATATCCTGTCACGCTCCGGTTTGGCCTAGGATAAACAAGTTTGGCCTGAAATAGGTTTTGGCCGGTAACATATAAAAACCAGTAGGTCTGTCTTCCAGGGACTTCTTGACAGGGATGAAGACTGTAAAATAATAAAACCGGCCAGGTGCGAGTTGAACTCGCGCGGAGAGGGTTCCGTACAATACCAAAGTTTTTAAATTAATACAAAATATCACATTTGAAATCCTCACAGTAAGACGCGAGTTAATTACTACTAGCGCTATCTGGTGGTGTTTCAGTGAACTATTTTCCGTAAGTAAACTCAATACGAGTTTATCACTCATTTTCAACTCATAGAATTCTTATAGGTTTTCCTGTAACCTACAAGCAGTGAACTAATTTTTTTTTTCAAAATTTTTGGCTCAGTGATTTCTGGGATCGGGGAGGAGGGAATGGTCCATTTTCATCTTCTTTCATGAATAAAATCAAAACTATTAATTTTATAATAATAACAAAACTAAATTTGATATCCTCAAAACGAGCTCTTTCATTTGATATATGACACAGTAAGGCTTGCAAAACTTTTTTTTAAATTTCCTAATTTGTCCCCCGAAAATGACCCTTATTTTAAAAAAACCATAACTTTGCACATCTGTGTTTGGATCACAGGATTACACCATCCTACGAAATTTGTCAAGTAGATCCACCTGCTTTGGTCAAGTAGCTTCGGAGCAAATTGGCTGTGACAGACTGACACGGACAGACGTATCACGAGTGATCCTATATGGGTTCCGCTTTTTAATTTTTTACGGATCCCGAATACCCTTGGATCATGAATTGCCCGGTCGGACCACAAGCAATAAAACGTTTTAAAGTGCATCAGTAGGTATAGTTTATGTTAAAGGACAGTGAGTTTCGTTCGAACATTCATCTTTCGTCATTTCATCAGGTAGATACCGGTTATGGTGGGTAGGTAGGTACTTATAGTGGCAGTACGGTGGTAGTAGTAGGTGTCTTAAATTGATTTCGAAAGTCAGAAGTTCATGGTAGGTCGAATTGAGTTATAGTCAAAACTGCATAATAAATAAGTATTTATATTTTCAACCCACTATTTTTTGATTGCACATGATTTCAAAATTGCTTTAAGTAGATACCGCATTACAACAATGTTTAAGAATTCAGTTTTTGTAAAAAATGCTTTGTTAGAATACTTATGTTGAAAACTGTTCGGTAAGTCCATCTAATAAAAACGAACGAGTGAAGCGAGTGAAGTTCTCCGAGTTTACTTGAACAATCCGGCGTTAGTATGTGTGTATGTTTGTTCGACGATATCTCGAGTTACTTTAATCGCAGCTTCATGAAATTTGGTAGCCATGTAAATATAACCAACAAACATTTTTAAGTTCAAACGTGAGCCAAATCGGTTAAGCGATTTCCAACTTATGGTGTTCGCGAGTTAGCTCTTTATATATAATAACTCTTTATTGTACACCAAAAGAAAAATGTAACACAGAGAAATCATTTTAAACTAAATGAATACATACATTGGGCGGCCTTATCGCTTAAAAAAAAGAAAAAACTTATACCTTTACAATATGTAACAAAAACCCTGTCCGATCCTCGTAGGAGCAGCTCAGACCGTCAATACCAATGCTTGAAACTCGAAAAAAAATCGACTTTTTCATACAAAAGTGTTGGCCCGGCCCGGCAATTTGTATGAAAATGACGATTTTTTTCTTCGAGTTTCAAGCGTGATCCCATAGGAAAAGTTGTTCATATTGACGGTCTGAGTTGCTCCTACAAGGATCGGACGGGGTTTTTGTTACTACCTATATTGTATAGAATTAAATATTTCATCAAAAGTGCCACATAGATCATACAGGCATACTTAGTGCCTTGTTTAATGGCACTCGCCTCATATTATATTTGTCCAATAAGTTCTATCGTTGATCAAACACTTCAACGAAATCCTCATATTCGTTGAATAATGTGATTCTTATCAGACATGGTAGGTATCTATACATAAAATAGCTTTCAAGGTCTTGCCTAAATGCACAATATCGCTGAATTATTCCTACCTACAGGAAAACCTCCGATTATGTGATGGCATTGCTAGCAGTTTTGCATGTTAAGCAACTATAAGTATTGTTGGTACTTAAATTGGGCACCACAGGTATTCTCAAGCTTTTCAGTGGATATGGGAGACGTCAAGCTTACTCTACACCACAAATACGAAAAACAAACTAACAGAGACCCGTCAGTTGTTCAAGGAGATTTCTGCACCTAACGGAAATTATGTATGTACGTACAAGTATTATATTCAAGTCAGGCACAAAAGCTCGAGACTCGAGGCAACATGTACAACATGCAATTAGTCTAATGTAGTGTGGATGAAGTTGGTTTTCTAGCTGGCATATGTACATGCCAGCTAGAAAACTAACATCACATCATAGTTTATTTTAAGATGATATCTTAGTAAATATGAGTTTTATAATATATTGAAAAAGTTTATTTTAAGATATTATCTTAAAATAAACTTTTTAAAAGATCTGTTGATGGTCCATTTTAGGCCTACTTTCAAGCATTGTCGGTAAGTAGATACGTGGGACACTAAGAAAGTTTTGCGAAAATAAAAAATATGGTTCTAATAGTTTTTTTTATTAAATCTTTTCAAAGTACTCTCCACCAGCCTCTATAGAAAGTTTCATGCGTCTGAACCAATTTTCGAAACACTTTTTCCAGTCCGCTACAGGCACCTCGTTTATAGCCTGCTCAAACGCTGATAGCGTATCTTCCGGCGACAAAAATTGTATCTCTTTGAGCAGATTTTTGTTTTCGAGAATAAAAAGAAGTCACATGGTGCTAGTTCAGGGCTGTAAGGATGGTGACCCAGGAGTTTGACCGGCGTGCTGTTCAGGAAGTCCCTCGTTTTGAGCGCGGTGTGGGCGGGCGCGTTGTCGTGGTGGAGCAGTAGTCCGCGGAGCCCTCGCTTGTTGCTCACAACAGAGAAAACTTCTGTCAAGAATTTAGTAATATACCATTCGGCGGTGATGCTTTTTTGATTCTATAAAGGAATTGACACCAACTAGCCAGACAAATTGAAAAAGTTCGCTATCAAAATTTTCCCCCTGCTTCCTTTTGGTAGGCGTTGATTTGTTTTGAAACACCCAAACCGTCGACTGGCGCTTCGTTTCTGGATCGTATTGATAAATCCAGGACTCATCACCTGTAATGATGTCTTTAACACGCCAAGACGAGCCTGCTTTAAATTTGTTTATCATATTGCGGCACCATTCCACCCGGGCTTGCTTCTGAGTATCTGTAAGGTTGTGCGGCACTCATCGTGAAAAGGAGGAAAGGAGGATCCTCACGCGAAGATGCACGTGTAGAATCTCGTGAACGCTTCCTGATCCAATCTGCAGGATGTGCTGATTCACTGCTAGCACGTTTTCTTCCGTAACAGCCGTCAAAGGGCGACCACTTCTTTCCTCATCCCCAAAGTTAGTCGACTGCGTTTGAATTCGTTATACCAACGATACACGGTTGCCTTGGAAGGGCCTTCACCCATAAATGCCAATTGAAGCCTATCGTACGATTCATCCGGTTTCAGGCGACACTTGAAATCGTAAAAAATCTTAGCGCGAAAATATTCTCGGCCCAGATCCATTTTTCAATGAGACACCATAATTTGAATTAGTCCGTAAAAAATAAGGAGAGAAATTTTAAAATTGGAACGTACCTATTTGTACTTATAAATAACTAGCTTGTGCCCGCGGCTTCGCTCGCGTAGGGGTGTAATTTACCAAAATCCTTTCTTAGGGGATGCCTACGTCAAAGTAGCTTTATGCATGCAAAGTCTCAGCCCGATCGGTTTAAAATTGACAAAGTTTCATACAAACTTTCATCCCCTATTTTATCCCCTTGGGGGTAGAATTGATCAAAATCCTTTCTTAGCGGATGCCTACGTCATAACATCTACCTGCATGCCAAATTTCAGCCCGATCCGTCCAGTGGTTTGGGCTGTGCGTTGATAGATCACTATGTCAGTCAGTCAGTCACCTTTGAGTTATATATATTTAGATTATATTTTCAAAGTAGATTGTAACTGGCCAGTATCACACACATAAAAACGTTTTTTTGCTAATCTTTCTGAGTGGCCTGGTATCTGGTGTTTTATCTGCTTCGCGTGTGTCCAACACTGGTGTCAGATTTGTCAAGCTGCCCTTTTGGCATCTGACATAGCCATATAATTATGATAGCCAGGGGCAATGAATGAACGTGCCTTTAGAAGCACGGAGGAACTCAGGAAAATTTGATACCACAAGTGATAATCAAAATGTGCGGACCACGTCCGGAGTTGCTACACTTGCAAAAGCGCTATTTATGCGTACTTCCACCTGGCCACACAGCTCCTCCAAATTAAGTAGGTACTAAATAAGTGTCGATTATACATGGTCGTTCACTTTACATTACAAACTATTATTTTGAATTCAGTACCAATTTTTTTTCGTATCTTTATTAGGAAAGTGGTTCAAAATGATGAACTGGATCACCTCTTAAAATATTTGTACTCATTTAAAATAGCTAAAATACTGGCCGTGCCTACTAATTTATTTGTAACAGGAATTTGCAAAAGGTTTATTGGCTAATTTCCCCCAACATCGCAACATGAGTAGGTCACACATGCAAACATACACAATGCCAAGTTTCATAATGCATATTGTTCAATTTGGTATCTATATACCTACCTAAATACAAATTATAAAAAACCGGCCAAGTGCGAGTCGGACTCGTGTACGAAGGGTTCCGTACCATTATCTTAAAAAAACACGTTTGTTGTATAGGGGCCCCACTTAAATATTTATTTTATTCTGTTTTTAGTATTTGTTGTTATAGCGGCAACAGAAATACATCGTCTGTGTAAATTTCAACAGTCTAGCTATCATTGTTCATGAGATACAGTCTGGTGACAGATAGACAGGCGGACAGACGGACAGACAGACGGACAGGCAGACGGACAGACAGACGGACAGACAGACGGACAGACGGGCAGACGGACAGACGGACAGACGGACAGATGGACAGACGGACAGATGGACAGACGGACACGGAACCCTAAAAACGAACGAAGGGTGTGGAGTAAGTGTTCTTTAAAAAACTACTTACTTAATCTCTTCTTATTTTCTAAATGGATATAAAATCATAATGTGGTATTTTTTATATTTCTATAAATAAAGATACACATTATGTACGATCACATTTTTCCCTTACGACATAACAAAGGCAACGCTTCCATAAGATGGTGGTCGTAAAAAGTAAAATAGGAATCAAGAATAACTACAATGCGACACCAATAAGTTGAACCAAAATGGCGGTTATCGGCGCAGGTACAAAAACTGCGCCGTTTACCGCCATTTTGGTTCAATTTACGTGTCGGGAATATGTACAGAAATGCTTTGAAGTCCGCCATTCTTGTTCAACTTATTGATCGCATTGTACTCGTAGTACGTAACACTTTGCTATTGCTAGCTCGACGCCTATAGAAGGTTCCCTTGACTGGCGTCTACGATTTGCGTAGGCGGAGAATCGCCTAGTAGGTACAGTCAAATACCAAGATGCTTGACCGGGCCCTCTACTTATATCTTCAATTTTCTCTTAAACTAAAAATAATATTTACATAAAATTTATATTCAAAAAGACTTAATTAAAATCTGTCGGAATAAAAATTTTCATGTTAATATCATTTTTAGTTTAAGAGAAAATTCAAGATGTAAGTAGAGGACGGTATCTTGGTACTTGACTGTACATACATTCTTTATTATTTTAATCCAATTAAGTTATTATGGCCACTTACACGGAAAAAAAACACAACACATTAAAATGTCTGTGAAACGTGCATGAATTACTTATAAAAGTTTTAGTTTCTCTTCCGTAATTGCGATTGTTTACTTGTTACAACTTTCCTTTGTTTATTGTTAAATCTTCAAATAATTGAAAGTGATTTTCTACCTTGACGCGCAGATTTAACTGCTGAAAGTGAAGATTTTACAATCTGTTACGTCAGGCCGTTGACCATAGCTTTTGCAAGTTTAGGCTTTGTTTGAAATTGAAAAGCAACTCGTCCGGAAAAGTAAACCCATATTTTTACTCATTAGTAGTACTAGCTTAAGGTTAAGGACAATCCCACGCAGGGCCGGATTTAGGGGCAGGCAACCGGGGCTACAGCCTTTTGTTGCCTTCACAAAAGAATACAATAGACTTCTAAAAAAAATATCTTTCAAATTCCGATTATTAAACAACGTTTTCTTTGATTATTTTTCGCTGTTTTACTTTAGTTTCACAATTAATTATTGATTGCAAAATTAACTGAAAAATATTGTTCATTTTATTTGCAAAATAATTTATGGGCCATTACCTTTGTTGCCCCGAGGCCTCCAGACCTCTAAATCCGTCCCTGATCCCACGGGAACTAACATTTTTCAGGATAATAAGTAATCTGTATGTTACATACATACATACACGCCTATATCACACACGGGTAGACAGAGACTATATGGACCTCCACTGGAATGTTAATCCAGGTAATAATAAGCTCTACATGCCAAAGTTAGTTCACTCCAGCCACATGATTTGGAGTGGAAACGGAACAAACATATATCCATACTCCCAAACAAAATTATGCATTTATAATATTATGAGGAATTGTAGAGAACAAAATTATTTCAACCTTTTCAGTTCACGACTGGTAAAGGTTAAACTTAATAATGGTAGCTAGTTTCTGCCAGTTTGTGGGTCAAAGGACGTGTCCCCAATCCGATTCGGAGAATCTGTTAAGATCATACGTGGCGTGCATGAGTTGCATGTATAACCTTTATTCCGTGACATTACACCTACCTACCTACTCGTATGGTATAGTAATTGCCAATTAAGTAATGCGAGTGATGGTCAAACGCTACCAGTTATTAAAAACGCCAACAAGCTAACATGTTTTTTTATTTATTTGTCAAAAAATAAGTATTCGATGATATTTAACAGCAAAAGCTCTCCGGATTTTACGTATGTTCCAATTTAGTGTACAATTATTTAGCCCGATGGTTCAGCTATGCAATGCAGTATGTTAAGCAATGGAGGCTGTAAGAAATCAAAAATTTTCTCATGTCAGTGATAAACGTGAAAACAAAATATTTATATAAATATCAAATACTTTTTTTAAATATTCTCTTCATTATTCCGGGAGAAAACAAAAACTTAGAATGAACCAGCTGCTTTCTTCCTCCTGTGTAGATTGAGGGAATGGGCGAGATTTGAATCACTTTTTTATAACGTTAAGCGTAGCCTTTTAGTCTAACGGCCCTGGACTCTGTCTACCCAGTCTTAATTTATTGTGTATTAATAAATCATGTAATTTATAATTCATTATAATAACATGAAAAACGTGAAACCGCGCGAATCGTGCGCGTTAATGTCTTTTGTTCAGACGCGTAAAAATCGAATTAAAAAAATTAAGGTATTAATCATTCCACAAAGACGTAAGTATTTGGACCACTGGCTTCTCTGACACAGAAAGCCCTGGCGCCTATATTTACGAGAAGGTTTAAGTATTGGTACTATTGGTCCACAAATTTGTAAAGTAAAAAAAAAGTATTTATTTTTCTCCATAAAAATCTATATAAACAACAAATACTACATTAGTTAAGAAATATTGTTATATGGAGACTGTTCACTATAGAGGCTGGATCTGCATGATAGTTAACCTGTGCTCTCTCAACTGGATGTAAATCTTACGACTAGGACACATAATAGTGTCAAAGGAAATGATTAAACTCTACGAAATAGTATTGAACTTACAAGCTAGGGTACATATATAATGATTTGCTAAAGAAAGTGTTAGGAAAAACATGTCTCATTTGAGTAGGATTGCTCTGAAGAAATGAGAATTAGGTGATATATTTAAGTATGATAAATAGGTAGGTATAGAGTGTAGAATAAATATAGTATAAGAGAACTTAAGTAATATTCAAACAAGTGGATGCAGATCCTGTTCAGTCTCATTATCGTCTAGTCAAAACTGACTTAATAAAACGAGAGCGTCATTGCATGACATGAGGTTAAAGATGCGATAAAGTAATGAGGAGACACGACACAGTTACAAGCGAAAGGTGTAAAAAAATGTCACACAGTCATGAAACGTATATCAACGAAAGAATACGGCAGTGGCGTTGGGTGAGAATTTGGGCTAGTACAGCTGTAAAACTAATTAAATACCTACCTATTTAGGTTCTGTAAAGGTTAATAAGCGATTCAATGTCCGGCTTATAACTCGCATATTTTTATTTAGTTAGTGTGAGTAATATGAATCTGAGCGTTTTTACACAAAATTAATCATTGTGAGAGTACTTGAATAACCAGCGAAAATATTCGTATTGCGAATATGTGTGTGTTTCGTGCTGCTAGTTTATGGCTTATGAAAATAGTAACTGCGGCCATTTAAATTTGCGGTGCCAAATATACGTAGGTTATAATTGTTATTAGTAATAAATCCGTATATATTAGAAACCCCTAAGGGAAATCCATAGGAATCGGCTTCTAAGGAGGCCCCGCTACTGCAAATACGGGTAATATTGTTAATGTACAGAGTAGTTTTCTTTTCAAGCAATAACGTTTTAAGTGTTAGCGGTTGAAAGGGTTATAGATGATTACAGATAAAGTAGAACTCCGTGATAGGACCACGGGCAAGCAACGAAAGAACATTTATCATATACTTTATATCCAAATATAAAATTAAGTAAACAATTGTAAGTACTTTTTGCTTTTCGTACGTGTTTCTCACAAAAGACCGTTGCAACTCTTGTACCTATCCGATTTTTTCAAGCTTCCTGATGGACCAAATATAACCAGCGGGTTACCCGCCTTAATAATAAATTTGCTAAGTTTTACCGCACACTTGTGGAATGCAATTATAGTACCTACCTTTTTACTATTTTTATTGCTTATTAGCAATGGCACTGATATGACCATAGACCTAAAATTTTTTTTTGTAAGATCTGACTGACTGATATTGAGCATATATTGAGTATGTAGCCCATTTATTATTCCGTGATGTAAAACCTCAGTGTATCTGGAAGATCTACTTAACTAGGTACTAAGTAGTCAGTTAATATATTTAGTTATTAAAACTTTATAGGAATTTTACTCTTTTTATCTTTAAATGAATTTTATCACTGAAACAATAGTCCGTATTATAAAGGATTTTTTAATTTTATTACCTGTGTGTCAAAATTTAAAACTTTTAATATTTCCTCTTAGATTTTGTTTACTGTAATTTTTTAAAGTATTGTTACGAGTAGGTAACTGTAGAGTAAGCATATTTTCTATAATTCTCCCCCCCCCCCCTCTCTCTCTCTCTCATCTTAGCTCGTTTCCGATTGTTCCTCTACGGTTTATTCAATTTTCCTCAGAGACACTAAAAAGTTTTAGTTCAGAAACAATAAAATTAAAAATATTCACTAGCAATTTTATCCTAAAGCAGATTTTTCTCATAGAAAAAAATATACTCACAATTTTTTTTCCACAATTAATCGCACAAATCAATATTTAAAATCACTTTCCCGCGCGCTGCCGCCCAGTGAAAAAACGCGCGTTCACCAGCCCGCTTGTGGAAGCAGACTGAACTCCGTGGGTTACTGATGTTGCTGGGTTGCTGCACTCAATTGAAAGTCGTCGTAGAAACCAGTCTATCAGACTTGCAATACTTATCAATCCATTTATTGCATCAATCGTTTGGAAAAATGGAGTAAGTAGTACATCGGTGAATCGGTACAGTAGGTACTCAAAATCTTCCATATCTTACATAGGTACCTAGGTACATAATAATGTAGGAGTAGCATGGGATTAACTTGGTTATGGTAATACCTAAATTATTGTTACCTACTTACTTATATACCTACTACTTTTCGGAAAATACTTCAATCTACACATTACAAGCGTTTTCATAAGTAAGCAAGGCGTAATCGTGATTAGAAAATTTATATAAATAAATATATACCGACAAATCACAGAGATTGAACTAGTTCTACTAACTTCATTAGAACTATAATAAGTTCGAATTTTGTGTTATGGGATACTAACTCAACGATATCATATTTTATAACAAATACAAAGATAAACATCTAAGACCCAGGTCAATCTAAAAAGATCATTTTCTATCTTGATCTACAAAAGTTTTCGAATCATCGGACATCTCGTTAAATAGTTAGATCATAGATTTAGGATTAAGAAGATGGAACTAGCTTAATGTAAAATGAGACAAATAAAATGTCATATCTGACTTTAAAAGGGTTGTTCCTACTACACGACACATATAGTTCGTCGATATCGATAAAATAAGTATTTTGATTATGAATAAATATTCTTGTTTATATATCACTTCGTCCGCGTAGAAGTCGAAAATGTAGAAACATTTTCTTTAAGATAGTAAGTAACAATCTTTAAAATAGTGTAGGGCCTAGCGGACCCGGCGAACTTTATTTCTTTCTTGCTCTTCTATTCTAACTTTCGCTTGTTCCCGTTCCGATTTCCGGTTTACTAACCACTAATTCAAAAATGTCATGTGTCTCGCTTCAAACATGACGAAGATTCATACAAACTTGCAAATTTTCTACCCCATAGGGATGTAATTTTTAAAATGTAATAAATGCATTATTATTTTCTACTAATTAAATAAATTTAAAATGTCATGTATCTCACTTTAAAAATTACAAAGTTTTAT
This sequence comes from Acrobasis suavella, assembly GCA_943193695.1. Lineage (NCBI taxonomy): Eukaryota > Metazoa > Arthropoda > Insecta > Lepidoptera > Pyralidae > Acrobasis > Acrobasis suavella. Next base: position 14,328,627 of record OW971942.1, read on the forward strand.
ACAAACTGGCATTTTATATTTCACCGGAAAGAATTTCCAAAAATCTTTTTTTTAACGGACGTCTCTTAGTCACAATCTACCTTCCTGCCAAGTTTCATCTTAATTGGCTAAGTAGTTTTCGAAATTTCACGATGAGTGAGTGAGTGATTTTTGCTTTTATATATACAAATAAATAAATACTAGTAGATGATGACGGAATAGATGTAGCTCAAACCCAAAAGTCAGTTCAGTATGTATATTAGTAGATGCGTAGGTAGAAAATGGATTAAACCTTAGATCATTTAATACAGGATAAGCCTTACCTGCGCGTTCCTCTCTGCCAAAGTATAAGAACAAAAATTTACGTTCATAAAAACTAGTTGCGTAATCGATTATCATCATTATGTAAATCGGTAAGGCATCGAAAAGACGTCTAAAAATGCTCCGTTAAAAATGCCATGCTATGTAATTTTTTCGTGAAGAAAGAGGTCAAACACATTAAATCTTCCAAAAGATGGCATAACCTTTCATTAGTAAGTATTTTTATTTTATTTTATTAACGTTGTTTTCTATTTAAATGTAATTTTTGAAAAATCGAAGGAATATCTATTAGTATAGATTACGAAAAAAATAATCGAATCACGTTTGCAACTGAAGTGCCATTTTTCAAACGCGGAGTCAACTAAACCAGAGGTTCCCAAACTTATTTTGTCAGACGCCCACTTTAAAAATCAGTTATTTTGTAGCGCCCCCCATTTTTTTACCATTAAAACCTGAATCACATATTTGTCTTGCCTGTAGTTTAATTTAACCTATATTCTAAACGAGAGAGCAATAATAATACATACACCAGTACATTAGAGTTCTTTTATAAAAAATAACAATAATCAACATTGTTAATTTTAAATAAAAAAATAGCAATAATAATACAATTTTACAATAATAAAGAGTATTGGAAGTGGGGACCTCACCTGCGAAACTTTAAAACACGAAATTTTTTCAGTGTTTGATTCCTTTAACGATATAAATAGCGTTGTGAACGCATTAAAATAATAAATATTAATTACATTTTTAGTTTATATTTGTACCATAAAAAAGGATATAAATATGAACTAATAAATGGATGTTGTGTAGTAAGAGGATTTTAATTTCAGTGAAATTTAAAATATGAAATAGCTGAAGTTATAAATCACTTATTGCTTAAATCACATCAGCGCCCCCCAACTTTATTCTGGGCCCGTTACCGCCCCCCTTAAAGCCTCCAGCGCCCACAAGGGGGCGTTATCGCCCACTTTGGGAAAGACTGACCTAAACGAATGGTTTTTCCATACAAAAAACCATACGCTTAGTGACTCCGCGTTTGGAAAATCGCACCACTGATTTCCTTCCATCCCAGAGACTATAGCGCACTCACGTGACTATGTATTTATGATTTACAACCTTCGTCTTTATTCCCTGTGCATTAGAGTTGAATATATTTTTTCTCTTCTCTCTCTTTCTTGCCAAGAGTGTATTATTATGTGTATTTACACATTGCATGTGCAGAAAATAAGCTAGTGTTTGAGTTTTTTGTAGTGTGCATTTATAGCGACACAAATTATTTGTGTGAATGTGTGATTTTGTTTTGATGTAGTAGTAGTTTACCCCCGCACCAAAAGCGGCAGAATGTTTTGTATGAAGATTTGTCTGCGTAACTCATCCTGTATTAAATGATCTAAGGATTAAACGGATAAAAATACATTATACACTTTCTCATTGACAGGTAAGATAGTGTGTGATACTAGATGTCAACTTAATTTGGGCGGTTAATGGTTTAAACCTAGTAACAAAGTTAGTCTGAGTTTTATAATAAGACTGATAGTGTCTAAAAAATATACTGAAACTGTAATCAGGCTGAATTCAGGTGATGACAGCAAACAACTTTCTCAAGAAACATATTGAAATAAGAAAAGGGTTTTTGACATATGTTTGGTAAAATTTGTTCAGTTGACAGATATTAGTAAAATAATAAAATTTACAATAGTTTTCTAAAATTAATATCGTTGATTATCGTTAAAAGAAGCTACATTATACTGAGTTCAAGTCCATCCAGTCCATTTTTCTTTGTTATGTACATTTGTTGGAAATCTATAAAAATAATAAGTAATTAATTACTTTTGCTACAATAATTGAGTACTTATTACGTTTCATACTACTAATATAAATGTTTTATAAGGAGTTGCGCTATACTGATAAAATTGACCATAACAAATGTTGGGAATTATATGTTACCAATCAAAACCGAAACTAGATATGAAATCTTCAAACATAAAAAGAGTTTGTACTGATTTGACCAAAAACATTTGATTTTACATCGATATCTATTTTCATGTCATGACGTCAATAATTAGTCAATCCCTAGCGAAATCAAATAATTAAAAAAAAAGAAATGTGGTGTCGTGGGACACCAGGTAGGAACGAAGTTCCTTCGGCTAATGTAGAATCGACACAATTTGCAAAAGAATTGTGTATACGACTGTCGCGCCTGCGCACGTCTCATTTAACGAGGTCATCCTTAAGGTTTTACTATCACATTTTTTTTAGTTCGGTCGCGCAGCAAAATCCCTATCTCCTCCAAGCCTGCCGTAAGGAACTTCGTTCCAATAAATATTTTATGCAATAAATTACTGAATTCCTTCAATAACTAATAGAGTTTGGCTATCGAAACGTGATATTGACCTTGAAACAGAATTCTTTATATGGCAATACGCAATACTTGTCAAACCGTAGTACGTTGGCTGTCACGTTGTGTCAATTTTCGGAAAATAATACAGCTATCTTGTGTTATCATGTCGAAACCTATTAAAAGTTCAGCGAGAAAGTTAATTTATACGATGATGTGTAAATTTAAAGCGAAACAGGAAGAACGAGTATCTGCCTTTCGCGAGAAAGACCGATATTTCCATGAAATAATGGCTGCGACAGGTTAGTACACTGTAATGATTTTGATATTAGGGGAATAGTTCCTACATTTCATGGTTATTTAGAGAAAACATATTTCCTTGGACACAAAATATTGTTCGTTAAATTGCACTTTTATTAGTAAGTTAAGTTTCAAAGACTGGTTTCTCCTACGTTTAGAGGTTATGTTCCGAGTACAGTTGAAAAAATTTACAATACAATACCCTTTATTCAACAAAATGAAATACTGGACATAATTATCTTAAAACTAGGTGATGCGCAAAATGTGGCCTTGTCGCAAAGAAATTTATTTATTGATTGATTATATATATTTATATGTTTTGTGCGTGTTTCTAATTTCAGAGAGAATGAGAGATAAATCTGACGACGATGACAGCAGCTTAAATGAAATTACTAATGCTGTAAAGAGTTTACAACAACTCGATGAAAAATCTCTGCTCAGAACAGAAATTCAATTTGTGCAGGAAATTTCTGCAATGACAGGTAATATTTTCTTATAATAAATTCATTTAAGTACCTAAGTGAGTTCAACTCAAAATAATATATTATATTCGTATATATAAATAAGTAAATCATATTTATTTATTTATATATACCACTAGTGGACACATGGTTACAAAGATGCGACCAGGATAAAGCTAAGATGAGGGGGAAGATTTAAAATAATATTTCTAAAGATAGTTCTTCCAGAACTGTCTGAATAGATGGAGATGATTGGACACTACATGAGTTTTACTTTGAATTGAGATGAGTTGGCCAAAACAATTTGTTTACCGCTATTGGTCCTGGAGTCAGAGGTTAAGAATTTAACTTTGATTTGATTGACTATTTTTCTTAATTATAATGTAACAAAACTTTAGGTTTGATAGTAATTGACATTAACCATAAGCTAAACATGTATATATTTTTAATTTTTCAGATGTTAGTATTGCTACGATCAAAAGAATAAAAAAAGAAGGCCAGTCAAATTCAGGTGTTTGGAATACTCCTGGAAAAAGCGTCCACACAAACTAACAGTTGCCAATTTGGACAGCTTCGACATTAACTCTATCAGGCAGAAGATCAATGAATTTTACACAGTGAAGAAACAGGTGCCAACTTTACGTAGCCTGTTGACAGATTTAAGGGAAAGCATTGGATTCACTGGTTGTCGCGAAACTTTGCGCAAAATATTATTATCTAATGGCTTCGAGTTCAAAAAGAATATAAATGAACGTTGTATAATAATGGAGAGATATGACATTGCAGCATGGAGACACAGATTTTTGAGAGCCATTAGTGCATACCGTCAGCAAGAAAAGCCATTAATTTATTTGGATGAAACATACATTCATCAAAATTATAGGCCAAAAAAATCATGGCAAGGTCCATCTACTAGTGGTATGGTTGAAAATATTTCCCCTGGGAAACGATTTATTATTGTACATGCCGGGTCTGAAAAAGGATTTGTGCCCAATGCTCTCTTGGTTTTTAGCACAAAATCGGTGTCAGCTGATTATCATCATGACATGAATCGGCAAAACTTTCTAAAATGGTTGCAAGAAAAATTAATCCCCAATTTAAGGGAACCAAGTGTAATAATAATGGATAATGCTAGTTATCATTCGACCCAGGTAAATAAACCACCTACGATGAATGATAGAAAGGGATATATTCAAGATTGGCTCACTACAAATGGAATCGCTTATGAAAGTTATCTATCGAAGGAAGAGTTGATGTGTCTGGTGCACAGACACAAGCCCGACCCAAAGTATGAGGTTGATGAAATTTTAAAAGAAAATGGTCATGATGTTTTACGGTTGCCTCCATACCATTGCGACCTTAACGCCATTGAACAAATATGGAGTTTAGCTAAGAGAAAAGTTGGCAGCAAAAATATTAATCTTACTGTAAAAGAAGTAGAAAGAGTGATTTCTGAGGAATTTGGGACCATAACTTCAGACGACTGGAAAAAATGCACTGATCATGTATTGCATGTAGAACAAAAATATATAGAACGAGATGGAATAGTCACAACATTAGAGCCGTTCATTATAAATGTAACCAGTGACAGTGACTCCAGCAGTGATGATAATGAGGAGTCAATCAAATTTTTGGAATCTGATTTTGAGTATGACAGTTAAACTATGTTTATTTACTTCTTTGTTCAGAGAATGATTTGTAACATTTTTTTAAATAAATGATGGTTACTAAATCAACAGAAATATTGTTTCTTTTTGTGTTAACAAGAGTATAAGTACCTACTTGAATTAATAATGAATTGAAAACAGGCTTTATAAGGCTTATGCATCTAACAAAAACTTAAGCCTTTTTTAACGATTCATATGAAATCCCTATATACAAAACAAACATAGGTAAGCTTTGAAATTTTTTGCTAATTATCAAGATTGCTTTTTCCTAGTTCATAGAGGATTGCCATATCTACAAATTTTAAATAAAAAAAAGAAAACTCAGTATCACGTTTCGATAGCCAGACTCTAAATATTGTTTTATCTCTACATAAAAATATGAAATGCGTGATTTTAAGTGGTTTTTTGGTGAAGTTGCGAAGAAAATATTGACTAATAGGTAAAGGACGAATCTAGCGAAATTACCTGTGAAAATTGTATTTATTGGGATTATAGTTTGTTGTTGTATCACAGTCACAGACCACATAACCTAAAGACCACGCTTTCATGGACTTTATTACTAAAACGAAATCGCCAAAAGTTGGCGGGGTGCGGGGCAAGGTCCGATAGTTTTTATTGGCTCGCTCAAGGTCACGCCTAGATTGACGATAGCAGGTACATGTCACCGGTAACTCCATAGTGATGGTGACTTTGTCTTGATATCGATAAACACCGTTGAGTTTACGATAAAATGGAAAAATAAAAATAAATGTTTATTTCTATTATATACTAACATCATCAGCAAAAAAATAAGGTCGATGCACAAATACTAATTCTTGTCATAATATAATTAAAACACTCGTGAAATAAAGTAATTGCAATCGTCTAAACACGGTTTGTGATTTTTTTGAACATAATCTTCATAGGTTTACCTATACAAAGTTATGACGTACTAAATAAACTCACATTATATTTATCGGCAAGCGCACAGCGATAGACGACCTGAGCAAGGTTGCAGGAAAATTATGGATGCAAGCCGCTTCCAATCGATCGTTTTGAAAATACTTTGGGGAAACCTATGTCCAGCAGTGGACTTCCTATGGCTGATGTGATGATGATGATATATACTATGCATAAAAATATACAAAACTACATACATAAACCCGGTAATCATTACACTTTTTTAATAGGGGCGGTCTTGTACAAACCAGATTTAAATATCAAGCAATCTGAAATACATATACTTTATGTTTATCTATATAATAAAATAAATTTTAAAATAAAATAGTTAAAATGTTGTCGATAATTAACTCCTTATATTTACGTTGTGTCTCGTCACTATCAAAAAGACAGAGTAAGACAACCTTATGCTAATCACATGAAGAGAGAAAGAGACTTTTAAAAAAGACATCAACCGTCAAACATGTACCCTTAAAAATAAGGGAACATGTTTTTTCTGGAAATTATATTTCCAAAATTTTATCACAGTTTTTCTATGTTATTTTTACTTCCCGGGTGAAATGTAAGGCCGTCTTTCATGAGACTGGAAGTTGCACTTGACGTTTGACATAGTTTCACAGTACAATACGGCATTTTAAATACTGTATTTAATTTTTCTTTAAGAGCACACACACTGTTCACGCATCGAATGTTAGTCGCAGAATAAAGAGCAAAAATGGGGCGGGGCCGCTCATAGGTCATGATATAACCTAGGCATGGCGAACGCCGGGCCTCGGCATAGCGTGGTCTTGTAGGTTGAGTAGTCTGTGATCACAGTCGATAAAGCTGCACGAAACCATCTTTCTAAGGTAAGAAAAGTTATGAATTAACACAGTTTACAATTAGAAAAATCCAATTTTCGTGTGACACAATATAAGTCTGGTTTCCAGGAGTTGACTCATTCAAAAGTTGGTCACACGTCAAACTAATCGCTATCTCTTTCGCTCTTGTAAGGGCGACCATTAACATATTGTTTGTCGCACTTGATATAGTAGTTTGCTACAAAAGTACCTAAGAAGTATATGTACCTACTTATTATTATGTAATCGTAGTCAACACGTTGTATGAGATGCTTTAAGGCAGCTTGAAAGTCTGACAACACACCAGTGTTGGCAGTGACGGATTAAGACTACCTACTTGATGCCCTAAACAATCCACGCTTTTGGACCCCCCTATGCGCCTATGCGTAGGTATATCAACCAGAATCAGTCTTTAACCTTTACCGCCTAAAAACATTAGTTTTTTGTAAAATAAGATGATGAGATGTAACGTACCTTAGAAGTGGAGTAGGTGCGACAACAATAAAAACCAAAGCATAATTTATTTATCTATTGAAATGCGCCTTGTTTGCGGCTTTTTCGGGTATTGAATTCACGCAAGTATTAACGTCTAACGTTTTTAACATATCGGATTCTATGTATAATATCGATAAATTATCGAGCCTTGCTTGTATCATCTTTGTCCTTTTTTCATTTTTTTATACATATATTCGAATGTACTAGGGAGCGGGAGCGGGAGCGGGAGCGGGGTTATGACTCTTAGGTCGGACTTAGATACTTTTTTGGTGTGGTTTTTGGTTTGAGAGTGAGACGTGATGCCGTAAAGACGGATTTTTTTGTGCTTTTTCTGGTGCCTCTCATACGTGATGCCCTAGGCAATTGCTTAATTTGCTCAATTGCTTAATTAAAAAATTAAGGGTTAATCCGTCACTGAGTGTTGGCCACGTACACACACGAAAAACTAGCAAACAACACAATCTAAATAGTGTTTGGTTATCGTTGGTTTCTGGCTCAATCATTAGGCAGACGCTAGTAGTAGAGAAGAAGTAGATATGTGTAGACATCATCACCTCTATTTAGTCTGTCAAGATGATACATCATTTATCATCATCACAAACTAAACAGAGTTAATATGCAGTATAGTATAACAAACGATTATTGATTGATATTTACTAAGATATCGATATATATTTCGAGTCCATCGATTTTGTATTCATCATTATCCTCTCTAGTTGAGACCGACAGTGAGTGACACTGATAGATGATAGATGTCAATGTCAGTACATTATTACAACAAAGACAAACTAGATCGCAAAATAATATATTGGGGGATCAACAAAATAATAAAGTTTATTGCTTTTGAAGAAGTAAAATACCAAATGCAATATGTTCGCGTTTAAATTGAGATCCTTGTACCACCTGTGTGACAAAGTTATCATCCGAAACTTGCGGGGTGGGAGGTTAGGACAGACGGGAGGCAACCCTGGCCTGAACAAGAGGATTGCAGCGTTCCAGAAGGAGGGACTTCGAGTGCAAGACGATGACGCTGAAGAGTTCATTGAACAGTCAGAATGCGATTTCTATAATGTACGTACCTTATAATTTCGATGAAGTTTAGGTTAGATGTGTTGTTTATAACTTTTTGTTTTGCTTGCCTTGGACAAAACAAGGTCTGAAGAGCTGACTGGTAACCTGGGAAACTACATCTCAATACACCTTTTGGTAATTCTAAATATATTACGTACATAATATCTTAAACAAAGAGGTACTAGGATTATTTATTTATTGCTTGTACCTATCTTAACATATCTTGTTTCAGTTTTCAGGAGTATAGCGGCACCTAAAGAAAGAAAGTAATTTGCCAACTCTTACATATAATAAGAAATATAGGTGAATTTAAATCATTTTCAGGTTGGTGAAGCATATAATGAACATGTGAATGAGACACTCATTGGTAAATACGAGTTGCGGCATCAGATAGTAAAAGAAAAGTACTTCAAGGAGAACATGCCAAACCTGCTGACATGGAGTGAGAAGGAACAGATCCGGCACTTGGCAAGCACAGAGCCCAATGAATGGACACCCGAAAGGATTGCAGAGAGCTTCCCGGTTACTGTTCCTGTTGTTAAGGTTGGGACTGCTTTCTTTTACTGAAAATACAGTTACAAGATATGATCATATATTTTGAAAGCATTTTTATGTTCAATCATTATAACAGTAAAATCTCTCTTTTGCTACTTCTTTAATTAGTTACAAATGTGATTATGATTTAGTTTAAAAAAAATTTAATGTTCAATCATCAGGGCCGGATTTAGGGGAGGGCAACCAGGGCTACAGCCCAGGGCCTCCACAATAGACTTCTCAAAAATGTTTCAGATTCTGACTAGTTAACACTAGAAAACAACTTTTCCTTTGATTTTTTTCGCTGTTTTACCTCTACCTATGGTACTTTTTATAAACATGATTATGTTGTTCTTAACTATTAACAACAATTATTGATCTATATTGTTCACTCCAATTAGACAATCAGTAAAATATTACAGGCCCTGGCCCTAAACCAGGGGGCCTCCACTCCTTGTTGCCCTGAGGCCTCCAGACCTCTAAATCTAACCCTGTCAATCATTATAACAATAAAATCTCTCTTTTGCTACTTCTTTATTTAGTTACAAATGCTATTATGATTTAGTTTAAAAAATATATATCACATAAGAAGATAACATCTCAAAATTTTTTACAGAAACTTCTGAAGTACCCGTGGAAACCAGCTTCTGAGCAGCGCATTGCCCGACATGATGCATCTGTTATGAGAAATTGGAAAGAGCTTAAAGAAGGCACATATGATATACCAGAAGATCTAAGGCAACACTTCATGAAATTCTCCAACAGAGTCATCCCACCACTAAACAAAAAGTCAATCAAAATAGAACTAAAACCAAAAGAAAACCTTGGAGAATTTGAAAGTATTGTACGAAGATGTGCAGCCCAACAGCAATCCAAAGAAAATCATAACTCCGATCATAGCAAACGGATTATCAATGAAGATAGTGAGACAGTAAGTTATGGCAAAAAAGATATCAAGAGAGTGACTTTAGATGAATTGACTGAAAGAATAAAGAAAAGGATAGAAAAAGGTAGCAATGTCAATATGTCTGATAAAATAATAGCAGATAGTGTAACAAATGTAACCCAATCATCATCTGTAGATTTCAATAAAGAAATAGAACTATTCAATGACGAGCCACACAATCAAGTTGATGAATATAAAGAAAAGGAAGCTAAACCATTGAATATTATGGAATACCCTGAAAGGATAAGAATTCCAAAGAAGGCTTACAAAAGAGGTGCAACTTATAAAGTAAATGATTGTTTTTATGACCATGATGGCAAGTTTTTGTATAGAGTTCTAGGCATGTAAATGTTATATAATAGGTAATAGTATAAATAAAACAATAAATATTGAAGCCTTATATATATTTTTTTTATAAAAATTATATGCACTTTCTTTGACAAAAATAAGAAAATGTCTGATGATAAAAATAAATCCAAGTGGTTTTTAAAGAAGATAAATTAATAATTTCTTCAAGCACAATTTTATTCATATTATTTCAAATTCAAAAATAGTTTGTAGTTTGTAAATTAAAAAACTGCTTTATTATCCATTTTTTACATTATAATCATGCCTAATAAAATTGCACAGAAAATCAATTGCACATTTTGAAAATAAAGTTATGAGATTGATTTTATTATTTCGATATCGCTGTCTGTACATAGAAAAATACATTTGAATGACTATCACCATTGTACATTTTGTTTGAAACAAAAAATATGGCTTACATGATCACTTGAGGCAATAAACTATAATGGCTAACTACGTATGCTAGGGGTTGCAAATGCATGTAATGATAAATTGGTTTCAAGCCGTGCAATTTAAAACATATTAACGCTAGTCTATAAAAGTCTGCACACAGGTTCATTGATATTGATCGATAATTTTCTCTCACCATCTTTGTCATATCAATATCAATAGTGTTAGTTTGTCACTGACTTTGACAAAGCATGTGCTTTTTTTTCGTAGTGAAGTAGTACTTACTGTTCGTAAGTATATATTCCTTTATACTGGATATATTTCTCTTTCTGAGTTAAAAAACAAAATCTGATGAACTGTCCTACGCTACTGTTAACAATAAATAGTTCCAAAACTTATCAACTTAAAATAAAGCTCTTGATCTTCAGAAATACACTAATTTTTACATAGAGAAATGGTTAGTAGCATGAGTATCATATTTCTTCATTGTCTAGTACAAGTGTAAGGGTGTTGCCATACTGATTTTAAATTGTAGATTATGTAACACTTCTACTAAAACAAATGGTGTTATATTGTCATTCATCATTTAATCTTAAAATCAATGTGGCTACACTGACCTAGGTATATGTTTTAATCACATAACGCACTTAATTATGTAAAATATATTTAACAGAATGCTTTATGTATGACGCACTAGCAACATTATGTAAGAATTGTGTAATATTTACTGCCAACACAAATATTACTTAATTACAGCAAATTTTTTTAATATACAAAACGTGTTAGGCCTATTTTCTACATTGTGTAAGCAAAATCTGCGAAAGCCTTATATAAAGCTGGCGAGACAGAAATTAGAAGTGATAAAAATGATAACATTGACATTTACCCACTAAATGTGGTCGTCAAGTCTTAATAGTCGCCGCTAACATTATAAAATAACAATAAAATATGATTTTATCATACTCTTTAAGGTTGACACAAGTTTAAATACTTTCCGATTTTGGCAGTCGACGTTATCTCTCTAAGAAAATCAAGTTAAATATTCGTCATAGATTAAAAATATTTTTCATTGGAATGACTTACATAATCTGAGCTAGGCTAGGTAAGAACATAATTCATATTATGAGAATTTGACATGGTCGGGTTTTTATATCAACTCGAAACTGATCAAGTGTATCATCTTTAAATGTCAGAGCAAGTCCATGACGAGTTCATATAAGTTTCAAGATGTAAATACACAATAATATTTCTAAGGGAATGTTCGCACCAGACGTATAGCCAGCCGCCATTCGTGAACAGACATTACGTTATTATTTAGCTTACCTCTTATTTCCCGAACAGTCCGATGGGGAAAATCAACACAAACGAACTTCAACTTTATTACATTGATATAAAGTTTTAGTTTATCAAAGCAATTTTTGACCTGTATCATAAATCATATTATACGTCGTTTTAACCCCGACAAAAAAGAGGGTGTTAAAAGTTTGATGTCTGTCTGTGTGTCTGTAGAATTGGGTGGGTTACAGCTCTGGAACGGATGACCGATTGCGCTGCGGTTTTTAAGTGAAAACAATATTGGCACTACGGATATTAATTTCACTTGACGTTGGTTGAATATGTAGTTCCACCACTCTCTCTTTAGATAGTGTTATGGGTATTTTAAATTTGCCTGGGAAATAAATTTGTTTAGGTCTAGGCTGACGGCTGACTATATGATTAGCATGAACATCCAGTAACATTCGTTTACGAATTCAACATGTCACTATTAATCACTCACCAAGCACAAAATCTACAATCTTGAATATTGCCACCGAGGCTTAACCTACGCTATACAACAAAATATGTACACTCGTTTCGTAACTTTTACAATCCGTACAAGTAGTATCCATAGAAGTAGCTTTAGCACCCGCGTCCCTAAACTAATGGATATGCCAAAAATATTAATAATTAATACGTCGATTTTACTACTCGACCACAATAACGAGGTCAAACGGCCATTTTTACCCGACTACGGCAAAACCAAGAGGAAGGGTAATGATTTTAGATGTATGTGTGATGTATGATATATATGTCTGTTTCACCGTAGCATCCGAATCGCTTGACCAATGTTTTACAAATGATATGTCATTTGATTCTTCATTTTTGTCCGCGTGGTCTACGTTACTTTGTATGTAACGAATGAAAGATACAAAAAAGTGGGGGTAAATTTGTTTTTTTGTTTCTATATCGAGTGGAGTAACAAAGGTACGATCTTGATTAGCACATTGCAAAAATATATACATTGTTAGCCGTATGTGGCTCCCGTAGTCAGGTATTAGTTTTTTAAACGTAAATCTTGTGTATTACCAACCTTGTCTATAGAATAAGATACAGATACATTATCACGTCTTTATCCCTGACGGGGTAGACAGAGCCTAGGGCCGTAAGACCCAAAGGCCAAGGGAATAAGGATTCCTTGTTTACTACGGTACCCTTAAAACGTTGTCTTACTGCGCCGCGTTTTTACGAACGTGTAAAAGGGTAAGATTGCGTCGCGCTCGAACTATAATATAGTTCGATATTGTCAATGTTATTGTACTTCTTGTGTACCATACCCTAATAAACGTCATTAAATTACGAAAATTAACTTCTGTAAATCAAAATTATATTATTATTTCTTGCGATGTTTTATATATTACAGTACTAGTCGAATAGATTTAGTTTACACTGTTCCCGATCAAATGGACGGGCCAAAGATCTATTTTAGTCATTTAAATGGACGGCGGCACAGAGAAACAAAGAAAGTAAAAATAAAGAAATTCCTCACACTATCGATACTTATTCAACAAAATCATGTCTTATGTTGAGACATTTGTACATGTTTAAGTTATAGTGCACTACATGATCTCCAGTCTACTGTTATGTTTTAAACTTACATTTGATAAACCCTGACCGAACACTATTGCGAGTCGCCAGGAGGTGCTAATGGTGGTTTTTCATCCCTAGGCTAGATATTAATCTAGCCTAAGAACCAATGTATCTGACATTTGCCTCACCATATTAAAAGTACCCACATTTTTTCGCATTATGTTGCTAGCTCAGTAGTTATGGGCCGCCGTTGATAAACCCAAAGTTTACATCGCGCGGTGGACTAGTGCCATCCTGCTTGTTATTATGACCACGGACGAGAAAAAAGGTGGAAGTGCCAATAGGGCGTGGCTGGTTTAGCACAACTGCACTCAATTCCAACAATATATTTTGGCTGAAGTTGAGACCCTACGTTAATCGTCCTTAAGTTTATACATATTTGCTTCTTTTGAAAATTACGCCATCTATGGTAAAGTACCAGAGTTTTATCGTAAACTACAGATTACAAAACATTGCAACATTAATTTTTGAACCGTAATATAATTATTCTTATTAATGAGGCGTAAAAGCCATTATTGAAACAAATAAAAACGACCAGTTAAACGAATTATTTGTATGTTATGCAAATGTGACTAGTGGTTTATTTGTGCGAGTTTGGCGACAACGCTTCCGATACTTCAACTAGTTTTTTCTCTTCCGTGCCATGGTACGGGGGCTGGTTCAGGTATAGGTACATAAATTTATATCATTGTATGCCTATAAATTTACGTATATTTCCATTGCTTACAATGATGAATAAATATTGTAGACAATTTATATATGAAACCTACTCTAGGAATTATTGCTAATTTCTTAATTGTTTAACCAATTAGACTGATGGCAGAGATGCATCGGCAAAGTTGGTATTTTTTGCCACAGCTATTCGCGAACACGCGATTAGTTCGCCAAATTTTTTGATGCCGATAGATCGCGTGTGCTATGTTTCCTTATATCAGCAATTATTTAAACAGATGATTATCGTATTGGTCGGGATGTAAATTGAAACAAATCGTGTCAACATTTAGGTTAAAACTGGAAATATAGACGACACAAGCACAAGAGTGTTCATGTTTATATTGAATATATAATATCCGCCCTTGTCTATTCATATTAAAAAGTCAAATATTGCATGCCTTACATAACTTTCGTTGTATCACCGCGTCTTTATAAGTAAAAGTTGTCAGTTTTTGACGGGTACTAAATACTGTCGGGTACTAAAATCTCGACCAAGCCACCATAACGCGCGTGTAGTGGCCACATATTTGTATTCATAACTCGCTTGTCAATGTTTATTATATTATTATAACTGTCCTATATCGATGCTGGGCAAAGGCCCCTTTTTTCTTGCTTCATTTTCTGTCTGTCCGTCGCTTTTGACCTTCGCTCACTGTCGTAACTGTTAAAGCTCGTCACACCATCTTGTTCTTGGGTTGGTTCTCCAGTCAGTCACTATCATTGCCCAGCGATCGATGGGAATTCTTCACTGTTTATCAAGATATTTTATTTAACCCTTTCATTCACTCGTGGTCGGCCGGATCTCGCTGACGAAAACTGACACCATGTGTCCCCTTCTGTCACCCGCAGGTCAAGGCACGACCCGATCGTGCTTCCGTTTTTTGCTTGCGCGATGCCTCGAAACGCAGGGACACTGGGCTAACACGTTTCTTCATCTCTCTATTATTGTCTGTTCTTCTATTGCTAACTCTTGTTACTACAACCTTCACAGCATTTACTATTCTAAATCACTTTCACAAGTCACTACACTCACTACGTGTTACGGATCATTCTTCGGCAGTGATCTTCAGCCGCTTGAAATAATGTCTGCAACAGACGGCAGTGGGCGAGGGCGGTTGGTCCTGCGGCCGGGCTTCGCCCCCGAGCTGGTCTAAGGCTCGCGTGTACTCCCGCTGGAGCGCCACGAAGTCGATGTTGTTTTCACCCATTGCCGTCATCGCGAGGAATAGGATGTCTCTGCAATTATGAAAATTAAATTGGTGGTGAACATAATGAAGTTAATAAGAATAAATAAATTATAATAATAAATAAACTTAAATAAATATATAGGGACAAATAACACTGATTGAGCTAGCCTCAAAGTAAGTTCGAGACTTGTGTTATGGGATACTAACTCAACGATACTATATTTTATAACAAATACATATATAGATAAACATCCAAGGCCCAGGACAATTTGTAAAAGGCCCATTTTCCAACTTGCCCTGACCGGGGATCGAACCTGGGGCCTCTGGGTGGCGGACTAGCATAGTGACCACTACGCCACGGAGGCCGTCAATGCCTCAGATCGCAGAAACCAGCTGCAATAGC
Source organism: Acrobasis suavella (assembly GCA_943193695.1). Taxonomy (NCBI): domain Eukaryota; kingdom Metazoa; phylum Arthropoda; class Insecta; order Lepidoptera; family Pyralidae; genus Acrobasis; species Acrobasis suavella. The sequence continues at coordinate 14,344,469 of OW971942.1, forward strand.
CAAGTACGAGAGTAATAAATTGATATATAAGATAGTGTGATGCCTGATGTGCATATGATTTTATGCGTAGCCCTAACCACGAAGTGGCTAGTTTAGTTTCGTACGCTTAGTAAGAAACCTCATCTGGCCCAGGAGCCTGCTTTTCAAGTTTTTCTATATTTATATTTACCTTCCATGCTGGTATGTGAGAAAAGAAAAAAACTTAAATGTACCAGCTGCTTCTCTTCTCGCGCAGATCGTACAATCGAGGGAATGGGCGAAAATACAAATCATGTTTATAGGAGATGCGGCCAGCAACCTGCGCTAAAATTGGCCTTTGAGTCTTGCGTCCCTGGGCTCTGTCTACTTAGAGCCAGGCCAGTTCGCTCAGCAAGAACTAAAATGCTCTGTTTGCTTATTATATATTTAAAAAGACTTCATTAAAATCTTTCTGAATACATTTTCATGTTAAGGTTGAACTAGCCGCAAGTTCGAACGCGCAGGTGGGCGCGGCCTTAAAGCATGCTGTCTCACCAAACGTTGTGTTCGGGCGAAGCAGTGAGTTGGAATGCACAATAATTCGTAGTAAACCGAGCGCGTAAAAAAATACGAAGTCATTTGGGAAAAGGAGTTTCATGCAAAAACTATTGCATTAATAAAATCTTTGATAATAACGCTGTTTCGGTGCGGACTTTGTTTTGGAGATTTTACACTTCTTTTATTACTTCTTTACGCTGAAAGTTGCATAAAAATAAGCAAAAAAAAAAACGAATCTTTGATGGCTTATAACTTTTTAATGGCTTTTTATTTATTTCTGTATTCGTACAGAAAAAATGTATAAGGAGACAAAACGAAATCACGTTACACTTTAAAATTTGAATGTACAATGTTGATCAGTGAAAACAGTGGAGGAAATCCCCTCCGAAATTAATATAGAAAAAGTATCGACTAGTTCAAGCTTAATATTATTTTGAGTTTAAGAGAAAATTCAAGATAAAGATAGAGGACCAGCCCAGGCATCTCGTTGGCAGACCGTACTACGTCAATACATAATATTCTTATTTATTATACAGGGTTGAATTCAATTCGTTAGCATCCTTTTAAGTATCTGATACAAAGTAATTTAAGACTAATAAAAGAAGTTTTTCATACTAAAGAAAACCTCTTAACATGCGTCAGACTCTTTGATAGATGATACCATTCCTGTAATTATAAATAAAAAAACTTCGTCATAAAACTTAAGAAAAATAAATAAATTATAATAGTATCAATTTCGTCGCGTCGTAGTTACCTAACATTCGTTCCTACATAAAACGTAACCTTGAATAAGCCACTATCCTCAAGCGTTCGTGTGATTTTTAATTTAAAGACTACTTTTGTATGCGGGCCGCTCGCGCCCGCTCAGTGGTTCAGCTGGGTGCGGCGAGGTCTGTGACCTCGCGGCTCGCGGGCACAGAATAGAGACATACAGTATTCGCACTCGGCGCTGTCCTTGAAAAATACACCTACGCCACGCGTGCGCCAGGGCTGTATTGTAAAGTGAATGACAAAGGAAGCGTTAAATAAAAATACATGTTGTTTTTTTTTTAGTTTTGGTAGATTTATTTTAAAAAAATCACACACATGCATATTTATAAATTTGCGACAAAAAAATATTTGCGCCTCGACTGAGAAGTACGAAAGGCTTTATTATTAAATTTTAATGTATAAAAAATCTGCATTCTGATAATCAGTGAACATACATTAAAAAATGCTTTTCGGAAGTCGGTTAAAAATAAAAATTAAGTTATTCCAGTTTGTTCAATCTGGTCAGATTAAAAATGAGGCCGGATTGAAATCCCTACTTTATACAGCACGGAGCAATTCGAAATAAAAATTTTTTGGTGACCCATCCGATATCCAAACGCTGCGGTTGTTACGTAACATCAACCATATCATAGCGTGTGCTACTTACAGCAATCAAAATCCTAATACAAAATCTTACTTAAAATAAATTATAGGTAGGTACCTACTTAATTTTAATCTTACTAGAAAGGTAGGTAACACTTTTAATGATATTCTGCTTCAATGCTAATATATGTAAGTAGCTAAGTAACACATCAGTAAGATATGTAGCCTAGGAAAAGACTACCTCTCTACTAGATTTTTTTATCGCGAGCTTAGGGCGTGGGTAGGTAAGATAGGTCACGTGTCACTGTCTTCCACCTTAAACACTAATTTATTTTTAAGTCCAGGTATTTTAATTTGTGGAAAAACAGGTATTTTAATTTGGGGAAAAAAGGAAATACTTACATAATAAAAATGAAACAAATTACGTCCTAGTAGGTACCTATATAAAAACTATTTTTTATCTTACCTTTCGGTGTTTTGAGTTAACCTAAAAAAAATATCTCTGGGTGCTTTAATAATGTATTTAAGCAACCAAAAACAGCACAATATTGTCTATGTTGTGCCATATTATTCCACAAATAAGATAATATTTAATAAATGTATTCCCAAATTGCACGTTCACTGCTTCCAACACGCCGTTCGCCACTGCGGCCCAACCGCGACTGTTTGTAAGCCGAGTCACGGAACAAGTGTATGCTGACCTTGGAGGGGCGTAGGTATGACTTGCGTTCCGACCGTTTGTTTGAAGATTCAATACTGTATATATCTGTACCGTGTTGCAGGTATACGTACAATACGCGCGCGCGACTCAAGTGTTTTGATACTTTGGTAATTTTTCTTACTTTTTGATATTTTTAATTACTGCATCAATTGCAGTACAAAATATCCTTTAAGTGATGATGATAAATATATATATATTTTTAAATATATACGGACAAATCACACAGATTGAGCTAGCCCCAAACTAGTAACCCAACGATACTATATTTTATTATAAATACATGTATAGATAATCACCCAAGACCGAGGACAATTTGAAAAAGTCTATTTTCCAACTTGACCTGGTTGGGGATCGAACCCAAAACCTCCAGATTGGCGGTCTAGCGTGTTGACCATTACGCCACGGAGGTCGTATTAAATCATGATAATAATTTAAATTAATGTTAATGATTTCAATTGCACCGTGTACAGTTGGTACATACCTGTAGAAGGAGTGGTACCGCTTGCTGGGCGAGCTGGCCTCGCGCCACGCGGCCAGCTTGCGCAGCGCGTCCGACAGGTCGTTGCTCAGCAACCCGCTCTGCACCGCTAGCACCACCCTGTCACCACCACACATACGAAATATCATTTCAGTCGACGATGGAGTCTTCGAACATATTAAGTGTCACCTCACCTTTTGAATAGTTTTGAGTTTATATACGATAATCTAGTCCATATACCTATCTGTTAAAATTCGACCACATGAGTTAATTTCTTGCTGAATACCTTTTAGTTAAATTAAACCGTGAACAAATATATTAATTAGCTAACGATCTGTGATGGCATAGACAGGCCGACATAGCGTAGTGAAGTTTATGACAGATGCCTTTAGGCAGCTTGCAAAATCTAACACACGAAAAAAGAACAATACTCACGAATGCGTAGTAGAAGCGTCCTGTTCGGTCAGCAGCAGCGCTTGTAGCGCCCGCGAGCGCTTGTTCTCCGCGCGCCGCTCCCGCCACGCGCGGTACAGCGCCGTGCCCGCTTCGCCGTGCAAGCGGGGCAGGTCCCAGTTGCAATTAACTCGGCAACCAGCTGTAATATAATAGTCAGAAATCAGTGACGTGCGTAGTGCGCACACATTTCTAAAAGGTAGACAATTATTCACTCTTTCTTTGTTCTGTGTGTGTACATAGCTAATATAAGTTACAAGCTATCCAGACATCTGACAATACGATGTCATTGTCATACCTTAACGATTGCCAGCTTAGAATGTTACATACTTTACGTGCGTCTGAAAGCGCACCGACTCTTTTGAATTGCGTGATAAGGGGGCCTCCATTAATTACGTGATGTGATCAGGGGAGGGACGCTCAAGCAGTCTTACCAAATAAAAAAGATCGGGAAATCCTCAAAACACCTCGCGTAATTAATGGAGGCCCCCTAATTATTGTGTCAAACTCTAGCGCATTACCTAGTGATTTGAATTGCATTTAGACTTTTAGGCATGTAAGGAAAACAATCTAGATCAACACTAAAAACCTACTTAAAATATGATTATCTGTTTTGTGCTAGTAAAAAAATTAAATGAAATTATATTTTTGATAACCACACCCCTAAAAAGTTTTGTAGGCTGCTTGCCCGTCAGAGTAATATCGGTTTACCCAAACGACTACACTCTGCACAAAAATAACTGGTTTTTTAGGTAACGTACCAATTTTTTCAGGATCGGCCAGAGCGTCCGAGCTCTGGTACTTGGCCTGGTAGTCCGGACACAGTAGGTCAGGCAGGTGGTTCTCGATATTAGCCCGCTCCAGGAACCACACTAAGTTCCAGTATACTATCGGGTGAGACTCCACGAATTCTGGCTCGGCTAAACACGCGTCGCCTTCCCTACCTGTTAAAAAAAAACATGCAGAATATCTAAATATTCTTGCTACTGTAGTCATATAAAATTACCTTTCGTTTGCTTTCCCCTTTTAGTTTTCTTATCGAGTCGCAAATGGCTAAAATGGCTCCTTTTATTTGAGGTCTTTTTGCCTGAATGTCTCGTTCTTACTATGTCAAATATTGAAAAAAGGGAAAGGGACAAAAGATTTTTTAAATGAAAATATAACTAGACTTTTTGTTTTTGCTTTAGATTATGTTACTTTTTTAAATGAATAATAAAAATAAAAAATACTGAAATACCAAATTGGAAGCTTTATTGAAAATATTAAAGCATAAATTACACAGTGACAAGTTAAGGTTATGGGAATGAAAGAGGAGTATTTCGAAAATATAATTGTAAGAACACCATAATTAGTTAGGTAGCTATTAAGGACCTTCAAGTGACATGACGCGTGGTAATATTCATTAGTTTATACTGCGTGTTTGGACTAAGTAATCAATAGTTGGCTAGCTATTGTCATGTCAAAATTATTATAATCCTCCCAAAATTTGCATAAATACATATGTGATTATATTATTTTTTTATTTATTATTTCATTTTTAGTTCAATGCAATTCAAATATATCTTTATTATTATAGGATATTTAAAAAATACCCCTTAATAATCGACACTTTGTTTTGTTGCACAATAATTGTTGACATCTAAAGTTACTTATAGCTAAGATTACTGTCGCCTACAAAGCGCTAGTGCAGAAGAAGCGGTAACAAACTGCACTGCAGCATTTTCTCCAAGAACGTCAACTCACAATGAAATTGATATTTATAGTTGATATGTGGACAGAGTATACATTGTTTGTTGTCATAATTTAAATTAAATTTATTTTATGTCGAAATTTTAAAATAATGTTAAATCAAGTTGTAGATTCAGTATGTACTTAATGTACCAAATTATGACCATTTCTGAGTATACAAACCTTTAAGAAGGACCCGCGCCAAGCTCAAGCCAGACTTTGTCAAGATAGTCATCGGTCCTATAATAAGCCTTCTCACAGAGTACCTTCTTTACATAAGCTTTAAACATTTTGTCTGGCATATCAAGGATCGATTGTGGCAGTTTATTATAAAAAAGTATACCGTTCCCCATGAACGTTTTACTAACTGTTTTGAGCCTATAATACGTGGCAACTAAGTCACCCATGTTGCGTACGTTTCTAAAGGTAAAACCGAAATATTTTTCCTTACATACAGTATATTTTCAAATATATACTGTGATGGTAAGGTTAGTATATTTATTTCCTTGAATAATTCTCTGGGTGAGTCTCTAGATCCTAAGCCGTAGATAGCACGAATTGCCCTTTTTTGTTAAATGAAAATAGTCTGAATATTGGCTGGACTCCCCCATAGTAGTATGCCGTATGACAATATACTATGAAAGTAACTAAAGTACACTAATCTAGCAGTTGCTACATCTGTCAATTGTCTTATTCTCCTAACAGCATAAGCCGCCGAGCTAAGCTTATTTAAAAGTTTAGATAAATGAGCGCCCCACTGAAGTAGTACTTTCAACAAGATCGAGTTTTTCGCCAGTTCTCCATACAGCTCGTTATTAAATAAAAATTACTTCATGATATCTTTTTGATACTCACCTAAAATAGATTCGAATTCTTTCCTCAATACTAAGGGGTTTAAATAAGGCACACTCATTATTTCTGCTTGTGTTTGACTGGTTCGGATTATCTGTAACAAAATATATTAAGAAATATTAAAACAACAGAAGTGTCTATAATTTTTCAAAACTAAAAACCGGCTTCACCCCCAAACTACACAACCGATTTTGATAAAATTTCCATGGGACCACCTAGAAAGTATACCCTTTCAAACAAAAAAAGATTTTTTTAAATCGGTCTGGCGTCTTTGAATTATCGAAGAACATACATAAAATATAAATAAAGGATCGCGAAAAATTGATAACCTCCTCCTTTTTTGAAAGTCGGTTAAAAATACATATTTATCTAATATATTCCATCATGTTAAAAGATCTAATAAGATAAGCGATAAGGCCACCTTTTGGCATCTGTTTTATGTAATCTTTATTCTATTTGGGTGCAATAATAAATATTTTAACTATGTTTATTTACATGAATTCATAATATTATGAGTTAGTTTAAAACCTAATCACTAAATAAGGCTGCAGTTAAACGAGACGAATTTGTGTTAAAGTCAAATAACAATATACTTGCATGGCCTAAAAAAACTTCAGACATACAAGTTATTTATTGCTTCAATAAAATGGTATGCAAACTTACACCATGGGCAAATGGGTCTTAGGCTGGTTTTACAATCACGCTTTCGCACGCTCGGTTGGTAAGCGCGGCTCGATTCGGCATTCAAAGTGTACACGGTTGACTAAGTAATGATCCGAGATGCTCAAAGCCCGTTGCCCGCAACGGGGACCCGTCGACTAGCGTTGCATAACTATCGATAGTTGACCTCGAAAAACAGTCACAATATCGATAGGACTATCAATAGTATCGATTGTCAATAGTTTACAATACTATTGATTTAAGGTAAAACTATCGATAGTATCGATACTATTGAATTTAGATACCATCGGTACTATCGATAGTATCTCAATTCAATAGTATCGATACTATCGATAGTTCTACCTTAAATCAATAGTATTGCAAACTATTGACAATCGATACTATCGTATCGGTTATTCGATACTATCGATAGTCCTATTGATATTGTGACTGTTTTTCCAGGTCAACTATCGATAGTCAAACTTCGAGGTCAACTATCGATAGTTAAACTTCGAGGTCACGATAGTATCGATAGACCATTGATATTTTATACTATTGTCGACCGCGCGTGCACGTTACCGTAAAACCAGCCTTAAACGCGCCCTGAGGGTGTTTACAAATTTGCTAAAAAACATCACGTGTTTACTGGACGAGCCATACCTGCACAGAGAGCAGCGGCACCGTGTGCCTGCCGCAGTTGGTGCAGCGCGTGTTCAGGTTGGAGTCGTCGGCCGCCCAGCCCGCCATGATGTCCTCGTCGTACAGCAGCGCCAGGCACTGGTGGCACTGCGAGCACGACGACATGTGGACGACCACGCTGTAACTCGTGTTTGTTGGCTCCTGCGGGGTAGCATTAGAAAAAAAGATTGGTGCAAGTTGCAACATTTTACATTAGTACTACAATTACTTTAACAAGTAGTCATTATTTAAAAAAAAAACCCGACTGCCTTTTTATATACCCTGTAAATACGAATCTAAAGTCACCTCTCAGTCTATTTATAATCCATCGAGCCGTTAAGGATTGCAAAGCGTGCCAAACATTTAAGTTTGGCGCCAAAAATTCGCCATTTTGTTTTTTATTTTTATTTTGATATACTCAGTGTCACTCACACACAGTAAATACGAATTTAGGGACGCCTCTCAAGTTAAAATCCATCGAACTGTTAAACAATTATACAAACATACTCTCGAAAAACATAACCCTCCTTCTGGCGCAGTCGGGTAAAAACTAATTACTCTAAAATGGGACCACTCAGCTTATGGTAAAACATTACGTATATAAAGATACACGGGATTTAACGTGAAACGCACATTTTCTTATTTGCCGACGATTTAATCATGATTCAATATTACTCATGCTGAGACCTCAATCGATAAAAAAGCGAAGCGGTAAATAAACTCTTCGCTTTATTTAAAATTAGTAGATAGTTTAAAAGTTATGTAAGTTATTATAAACATGCAATTTTGTATGTAATATTATTTTAAGTAGTATTTAATCAATTAATGAATATGACATTTATCAATTTTTACACAAATAATTTAAATTAAGTAGATTTTGAATTTTAATAATATTTTATATTGCAACACCCTAACAGGGTATTTATATACATTAAACTAATTAAAATAAGACGAATTGTGTGGTCTTAATATTGTTATAATGTGCATGTAAGCAATGAATAAATGAAACTTAAATTTCCAAAAAATAAAAAAGTAGTTAAGTTACTATACCTAAACCAGTCATATTTATGGTGATTTATAAAGTAGGTAAGTGATCTAAAAATTACAGATTGAAAGCAGGCGGTGAAATATTACTGTTTAATATTGATAAGAGTGCTAAAGGTTTCGTGAAAAATCGTGATTTACCTAAATCAAATATGTATATGATTGTAAGTACGTACGGCTTGCGCGGGGTACAGGTTGTCCGGTAAATGTGACAGCAAGGTGGCGAGCGAGCCGCGCTCCATAGCGCACGCCAGCTCCGCGTCGCTCGAAGCCCGTCTGAACACGTTACCTGTCGCCCACTCTGTATAAAACAAATAACTTTTTCGTTCGTATTTATTTTCATTTATCTAACTTCATTACAAAAAATGAACAGACGATCTTAAGGCCTAGGGCCTTTTCTACAAGTCAACCTAGAGGTGATGCCGTTAAAAGCTAATTTTGGACGACATGGTACATGAAAATTTATATTCAGAAAGACTTAATTAAAATCTGTGTAAATAAAAAAATTTAGTTTAAGAGAAAATTCAAGATATAAGTAGTCAGATATCTTGGTACAGTACGCGCAAAATAACTGGGCGGCTCTTAAGTTCGCGCGGAATGCTGCGCAGTAGATGAATACAGGAGTGCGCGGGGACGGTGTGCCGGGCGTCAGCTACCCCACTGTCACTTGCAGCTAATTTGCGAGCCGCCAAGATATTTTAAGCGATCTGTACCTGACTGTACATTCTAATTTAACTATAATTTAATTACTAATCTTTAAAATTTTACCGAAAATACATTTAACGATAATTTTATACAACGTGAAAGGGACATACCCGTAATAATCGAACCATGGGCTATACTAGATCACTACAGTATACTAAAATGTAAATAACTGTCAAAAAAAAAACGGCATTTACATACAAAAGTGTCCAACCGCCCGGGTCCAATTTGTATGGGAAGTCGAAAGTCTTAACTTTCAGGCGTAAAACTACGGTCAACAATCACACATACTAAATTGTTTAATACAGCCTGCCAAAATGAACAACTTTTCCAACGGTTGTTATAGAAATGTTGAGTCGACTTTTTACATGCGACTTGTTGAATAAGACCTGACCCCGCAACCTGCGAGAAGGAACATCGTTAATTTTTGTACGTACCATCAGGATTAATCTCCGACGATCCATCAGTAGAATCCTCCTCGGCTATCAAACTGCTGAGCGCGCTCGTCGCGTTCCCGATGCCCACCTTCACGGGCGAGTTGGCCGATATAATCATTTCGTCGAATTTCTTCGCCATGCTGGTAGCGGCGAACTTCAAACTGCTTAGACCGCTTTGGAGCAGCTCGTTTGATTTCTTGCCCGCTATGCTCGTTGGACTGAAATATATAAATACAAATTTTAGTCGTCCACCAAAACATTTTTTTATATATACAGCCATTTTACCGTCCCGTTATTAGGCACAAGTCTGTTTCTCCCTCTTCCATGTCTGGTAGTGCTGCGCTAGGGTATGCTAGTATTTGTAAGATTTGTTGAGGTCGTCTTTATGAAATGCATGCCGCTGAACATTATAGTAGAATAGACTTTGGTTAAAGCAGTCGGCTTTTTTTAGGTAGAGCCTTTTTTAGGTCTGATATACGGTAGATGTACTAAATAAAGTTTCCCACTTTGTGTTTTAAAATAAAGAAGTACGGTAATTTTGGCACTGTCTAAATGTACTTAAACACTACTCGTATTCTATGTAGGTATTTTGTCTCGTTCTCTCAATATAAATGTCAAATACGTAAATGAGAGAAGGTGACAAAAAGGTTTGGCAAATATATTTTATGATATTAACTGGAAAGGATACGAAAACATGCGTAAAAACAGCGATGCATGCTTACCTGAAGTAGCTCTCGATCATAGCCTTGCTGATTTTCATGTTTTCTTTTCGCAACGACAGTCTGGCGGGCGAATAGCGTCTAAGAAACAAACAAGCTAGCAGGCGAACGTGTGCGAAAATAATAATAATGTGGCGCTGAATCTAGTGATTCTAGCAAGAGATTGCATGCAGATGATTAGAGTTGTCGATTACGGAATAGATTTGAAGTCTAGGTAACGTCGACTGAACTGTTTCTATATATTCATATATAGTCAGACATAATATTCAGCCAGTAAGCCATTAATCAAATTCCTACATTTGTGACAATATGACTCTCGCAAATCAAGCGTACAATCTCCTCCTAAATACCATATATTTGAAAAACTGTTGCTCTGTGTCATATTTTTTAATTGTATGATTTTTCTCTGCGTTATAAGAATGAAATAAAAAATAAGAAATAAAAAAGAAATGTGGTGTCGTGGGACACCAGGTAGGAACGAAGTTCCTTCGGCTAATGTAGAATCGACACAATTTGCAAAAGAAGAGAAAGGTATTATACACTACTCGCTTGGTTTTATTTAACGAGGTCATCCTTACGGTTTTACTATCACATTTTTTTCAGTTCGGTCGCGCAGCAAAATCCCTATCTCCTCCAAGCCTGCCGTAAGGAACTTCGTTCCAAAAAGTATTTATATTAAATACGACGCAGAACAACGCTTTATAGAAAACTCTGTTATATAAATTTATTAATTATTAGGAACAGAACAATGTAAAAAAAGTAAGTGATTTTAAAAAAAATTAAATATGTGAGAACAATAAATCAATATAAGCTAAAAAAGTGATTATTTACAGTAAATGTGTTATGAAAAAACAAAATTAAATATTTTTGTAGCTGACTAGATTGCCGATAAAACGTGGTCACTCTATTGAAAACAAGATTACCCATTATGCGATCCAATATGTCATACTAGATTTAACAATTTTGCCAAAGTTTTGTTATCAAGTCTGTTAACAAAATTCAGCAGGTCGAAATCATGAGCAGAACACTGACCTAAAATAAGAACGCTAAGCACGAATTTCGTACATTGACACGCTTTTTGCTACCTATCTCTTTCGCACGTGCCAAATCATATTGTCCTTCCGCTCGCACAAACGGCAGTCAATGCCACGGTCCTAATATACGAAATTCTTAATGCTTAGCGTCCTTGCTTTAGTCAGATGTCGGGCGTATAGAACTTGGATTGGATAATGTGAAATCGATAAAAATCATCTAAATTGAACACCTAACATTCTAAGCATATTAAACTAACATCTAAAACTAACACTAAAACAGCCTTACCCGAAACTATTCTTCAGTGTGTTGCCGAGACTCGCGAGACTAGACGAGACTGTACCGCCGGGTGCCGTCTCGCTTCTGTGCAGTTTCCTGTCGGGAGGAAACTATCGAGGTCATCTTGCTTCACGGGGACGTAGAACTAGCCTACTGTTAGCGGGAAGTACTGTTAAATGCCTTTAGACGTACAGCTAAATCGGATTGTTGGCTTGATTATATTTTCCAAAGCAGTTCCCACATCCGTCCATAGTAATTTTATTTTGAAACGCGTTTACTATCGTACGTATAGTTAAATTAAGTATATCTCTGTTTTTTATTTAAATTGAGTGAAATAGATCGGTAACCGTGCGGGTTTTTTTTTTTCACTAAACGAATGTGGAAACTGCATATCTGACGGCACTTTTATAAGGGAGTGGAATGTGGAAGGTTCACTCCAGAAAAAGGCTAAGAATTAGAATTCTCTACGAGAGATTAATTTTATTAAATAAGATCGTGCTCTGTCCCTAAGTATTCGAATTGTTTAATTGAAAACCTAAATACTTTGACACTTTGCGGGACACCGAATCAGGCCAAACAAAGACAACAATGGTTTTACGTCACTAGCTAGAGTATTCGAAGGTTAAAAAAGCAGGGTGAAAATAATATATAGCAGAAAAAAACCTGACACCTAAAAGACCAAACCCCACATTCAAACGTTTGCTTACCCTCTTAGTTAAAATATTTTTTGTCTCATTCTTGTAAAGTCAAATATTGAAATGAGTGATAGGGACAAAACATATTTCAACTAAAATAGTTTAGCGTTTGTAATTTCTTATGACTAAGGGAGAAAAAGTATAAAAAAGCTTACATCGAAATCAATTACGTGTAAAAGATAAAGAAGCACAATGACCGTCATTGAAACTATTTACGGAATAGGGTCTACGGTCAAAAATAAATTATTTTGTACTGATAAGCGAAAAAAACGTCACAAAATAATGTCACTTGTCATTTATCATATCCATTTTCAACGTGATTTTAGATTTATTATTGCAGAAAAACCGATAATTGGAGCGCTATTTGACTCCAAGAAACAATGACGTCACGCCGTGTTATTTCATAGAAATCCCATAGACGACGTTTGTTTTGACGTTTAGAAAAGTTTCTGATTTGACTTGTAGGAAACTAGCGGATTCTGGTTTCGATGACGGCCGAAGGGGTATAATAAGAATGCATGTTTGTGACATCTAGTAAGGAAGGTTTATACCCTGGTGTGTCCGGCGGCTCATCCTGGAAGGAACCACGGCGGTGAAACAGCTTCGGGCTCACGCTGTACTCGTGTCGCAGTGGTGGGGGGGATGGTGGAGGGGAGGGCGCGGGGGCCGCCTCCGCAGGGGGAGGGGGTTCGCTTAGCGCCCCCAGGGGGTCATCTGCGAGCACTGGTGTTCGTGGGGATAATCTGTGTGGGGACAATCAATAGAGAACTTCAGTATAAGTGGATTGAATCGCTACCAAAATAATACCGACATATTGACACGAGCGGAGGAATAATTCAAATGACATTCGTCCGCCGTCCGATTTGGTTGCGGTGCATTTACGCGCTTTTATTTAGTAGTTTCGATCCAAATTTATGAGATGATTAAATAAAGTAGTGTATGATACTGCACCTAACTGGTTATTAAAATGCTCACTTTTTTAAACCGTGCCTATTTTAATCATCACACTATAATAAACTACTATACAATACATACTACATATACTATGAAAGTTTTATAAACTACTAGTATTATATAAAAGCATGGATATATCATTTATTAGCGTGATTCACAATTTATTTCTTAGTTTTAGTCGCCATTGCTTGTCGCATTCACCTGACTTCATTTTTAGGATTTCGTACAAAAAATGAAAAACAGAACCCTTATAGGATCACTCGTGCGTCTGTTTGTCTGTCCGTCTGTCTGTCACAGCCAATTTGCTTCGAATTTACTGAACCAAATCAAGTGAAATTTGGTATGATGGTGTAATCCTATGACCCAAACACAGATGTGCAAAGTAAATATATATATTTTTTTTAATAATGGTCATTTTCGGTGCGTTAATTAGGAATTTAAAAAAAATGACAACCTTTCTGTCATGTTTTAAATGAAAGGGCTCGTTACAAGGATCTTAAATATATTTTTGTTATGATTGTCAAATAAATAGTTTTGATTTTTTTCATGAAAGAAGATGAAAATTGACCATCCACTGATCTCCGAAAATATACATTGCTTGTAGATTACAGGAAAACCTACTACTGTGAGGATTTCAAATGTGATATATTGTATTAATTTAAAAACTTTAGCATTGCACAGAACCCTCTCCACGCGAGTTCAACTCGCCGGTTTTATTTATGGATATTTCAATAAAAAATTAAGTCAGGCGCAAGAAATTGCAATAACAAATGTCAATACTCACTTGAGTGGCGACCCTCGGACTGGGTCTAACGTTTCCGTCGCGGCCGCTTCCTTATCGGGCTCCTCAGGAAAACTGAGCGTTCGACTACACCGGGACTTCGAGTTTGATGCACCTAAAAAAAATTAAACAGTCTTAAGGCCCATTTACACGGTGCAAGTTTCTAGCCTGACATATAACTGAATCGGAGGAATAAATGATTTGTATGGTTGACATTATGTTTGACTATGCAAGTCATTCATTTCAAATTCATTGCTTCAATTTAATTGTATGCAACAGGCAAGAAACTTGTACCGTGTGAGGGTTGGGCCTCATTTGGCAGCACAAACCAGATCTTTTTCTATCCTTTTCTGTCTTTCAGAATCGTCATTTGCTAGAGCGAGAGAGAAAGCGACGGAACGCCGCGGAATCGGCAATGCTGATGCGTTCCGTCGCTCTCTCGCTCTGAATGGATCTTAGCTTGATACGTACCAACAGTAAAATGGTCATTGCGTAAACAGGTGCAATAACGGAGTTTATTATATTTACACAAGACTCGCGTAGTAAACTTAGCTCTAAGTAACTTTTTGACGTCGAAAATTATTGTGCAACAAAACAAAGTGACGATGATTAAGAGATATTATAAATATCCTATGATAATAAAGATATATTTGAATTGAACTGAATTGCGTATCGTCGACGAAAGTAGTTGAATTGGCTATGTTTACACACATTGTACTTATCGCGTTCTTGTTTTATTCTGTTTCCTTCTTGTTTGAAAAATAAATAATTAATCCCTGAATTTCCCCCTTCTCATGTTGTCTCACTTACCGCTTGAGAACGATAACCTCTGCAGATTTTGCACAATCTGCGCGTCGCCCGCAAAACTTTCCGATCGTTTGAGAATACGTATATCCGACGGACTATCTGGACTTGCGTGAATCTATAACAAGTTAATAAATGCTACATGAAGCTAGATAAAAAAATTAAATAAAATAAAACTCGTAAATTTAAATTTATATGAATATAAATGTAGATTACAACGTAATTTTGAAAGAATTTTTTTTTCATAAACAAATAGATCTTACCTGTCTTTTGTCGGCTATTGTCAAAGGCGGTGTCGGTGGTCTTTCTTCGTTTCCTAAGGAGTTACTTCTAGGCCTCGTCTTTTCACTAAGATCAGGATTTGAGGGTAGACCTGAAATAAACCATGTAAGGCTGAAACAGTTTTCATTGAAACTATTTTTATCCGATCGTTTCGACTGAAGGTATTTTTTTAGGTTCCTTAGGGTCTCCGCTTAGTGGTACAAAATTTAAGTGCGAAAGAGATAGCATAATTCGTCGCGGGTCATCTATCTTTGTCGCACGTAGAGTTTGTAACAGACATAGACTGAACCCGCCGCATACGCCCGACTAAATTGACTGAAATGTAATGAAAACTATGTAGGTACCCTAGAAGTAGTATCCACTTATCTGGCAAGCCGTTATATTTTACAAGTACGGAGCTCGTCTCTTCATTACTGATATGCTGACAGAGAAAAACACCGATCAATAGCTCTCTGCATAGTCTGTTGAGAGACATCGACTCTTCTTATGAGACCCATTGATTCTTCATTTGACATTCTGTAAGATGTTATACTTTACTGAATACGTTTCGGTTGTGTGTACGTTTACTGTCCTGTTATACTTTTCGCTCTGGATTCAAAGTAGCGCCCTCGCCTTCAAAATATTACCTTTGTCCCTTGTAGCACAACTATTAAAAGTGAAGCACTGACCTGTGATGAGAATGCCTGCTGCGGTGGACATGGCGGGGGCATGAGGCCGCGTTGCATTCGCCGCGCGAATTATATTCCCGCGGCGACACAGCGCCTCGAATGCTGAGGATCGCGCTTCCGCTGACCGACCTACGGAAACAGGAGTTCGTCAAAACATAAAAGTCTATTTCTTCGACAATTTAGGACGTGACGTCAACAATGAGTCTTAAGTACTAAACAAATTCTTTAGGAAACCAAATAAAAAGTTACTGAAACATTTCTTGAATAATTATTATAAAAAGCTACCGATGAAGTCGCCTTTGGAAAAACAAAATACAAAATCCAAATCGTTTCAGAGTTGCTCTGTATAAGTGGTCAGATTGCATTTTAAGATCGATCTAACACGTCCACTATTAACATACACATATCGTCAAACTCATAGTATCCTGTTTATCGAGCATTATTAGAAAGATTAAAAACGAGAATACTTATCGTAATGACTGAAAACTATAAATAAAAACCAAAATGCCAAGGACATAACGTCTCAAAAAGAAAGAATACCTTTTTAACTCTGGTTGAAAATAGAAAAAGATAAAATACTAAAAAAAATTGATGGCTCACCAGAATCGAGGCTCGTCCTGGATAACGCGGACTCGCTGGCCATGCCAGCCAATGCTGCGAGCTCCCCGCCGTCGCCAACCGCTGCCGCGGACCGCACTCGCGGCAGTGTGCCTCCTGTGCCTGCAACAACCATTTTTGGTGTAAAAGATTTCGTAAAAACAGTCGGAAGACCTTTGACAGGAGCAAAATTCATCACGGATTTGCTTCTAAAACGTTTCATGACCTCCATATCCGCCTGGAAAGGTTCGGGTATTAACGACGCGCTAGCCAGCAACAGACTGTACCGAAACTCTCGTAACGTTTTTTTTGTTGTTACATTTTCTAAAAAGTGAAGACATTTTTTTTGTTCTCATAAATTAATTTAGGTAAAGTACGAGCAGTACAGTAATGAACTTACTCCTAAAGCTTGATTGGTGGTTAAAAAGTCATTTACAACACACTTGCTCGTAAAGTGGATCTAATTTCCCCGGTTTTAGATATATTGTAGTGGTCACATAAGACATGTAGAAACGATCACACGATCATAAAGATGGTTAGTTGTGTACCTAAGATTTTTTTTTGCGAAGACGAGGGCGTTATGAGGGTTTGAAAAAAAATAAAGTTTGGAATGGTTGCGGAGCTGCACAGCTGTTTGGACTTGGTAAAATTTTGCGTGATAAATAAGTGTAATTATGCAATATTACATGGTTTATATTTACGCCGTGTTGTGTAAATGCGAGTTTATACTCTGTCATATCTTTAGATCGGCTTATCTGGTCTAAATTTTCGCTGATTACACGGACAGAGGTCGGGTAGTACTAATGCTTAGATACTTCCTGAAAAATCGAATTCTATACATAGACATATTTATAATTGTACATTCGAATATATACAAGGGTGAGGTTGCGTCTATTTACTCATATACTATAGGTACACATGGAATCACAAGATACAGTTGATTCATATATCGTGTTACATTCATCAATTAAATAAATTATAAATATGTCATATTATTCGATAGAATGACGATTGCGGAAGATCTCTATGTGAATGTAAATATATTAAGTTATCTCAGATAGAGACGGTATTGCGTGCATGTAAATGGAGATCGGGATGCAATATTTTTTGCATGCTAGTAGGTTTGGTGACGCGTCAAGATCCGGGAATCAGACGGAGCTAATAAAAGGAACGCGAGGCAAGAAGTAGGGAGCAGTCCTTTCGCGTCCTTTGCCTGACATACAAGTTTCGAGTTTAGAATCGAGTGTGTGTAATTTTGTGTTATAAATTTCATTCACCGATTTGAGCTCGTTGCTTTGTGTCCGGGTAAATTACTGTGAAGTGACGGGTCTAGAATTCTAGACTTCCTAAATATTTTATCTATACCTTTCTCACAAACCCCAAAATTCCGCTGGAGCGTTAGATAAGTACTGAATAGGTAATTTATACCGGATGTTGAGACTGGCATTCGGGCGCTTCAGGCCTTCCTCTTTCCTTTCACCTAGGTATCCTAGGTCAACCTGTAGGTTTACAGAGGGTTGACCTTATCCTAATATATCCCTAGATTAGTTCTTATTTGCATATCCTACACAAGTCGCTTTACACACACACACGTTTAACTTCTCACACACCTGTTATGAGCGTGGTGGCTAATAACAGACCCTAGGTTCACACTAGGTCTTATAATAGACTAGACTTAGGATAGGCGAGCAATTGCGATTGCCCTTAGGTCGGTTTAGACGTAGGTTCGTGATTAGGTTCGTTATCGGAATATAGTGAGGTTTTGCTTACGGTTAAATTAATAAATCTGCCAAAGATAGATACGATAATATCGAAGATTACTTGAATTTCTATAGTTGGGTTAAATGTAGTATTATCATTGTTGCTGTCAATTGAGAGTCACATATGTTCCATTTGTTACCTTAGATCTATATAATTGAAAGATATCGGATCCGATCAAATTAGTCAAAATAGTGAATATCTAAAGGTTATCAGATTATGATATTTGATAGTTATGTGTATCGAGGTTATAGAGATATATGGTAACTAGTATACCAAACATCTATTCACCAGAGAAAGGTTAGGTTAGAAGTTAGGTATAGAACTTATGATCTAAATTAACGTCTCAAATATATTTGCTCTCATGATCTTGACACGCCAACCGTTGCGAGCATGTTAAACTAGAAAATAAGTAAAAGAATAGAATTTACGTGGAAGCTCTGGTAATTACAGAGCAGATAGGATTAGGACTCTTTGTTAGGATAGCCGGGTAGGATTGTTTTGTTTTGTTTGGCTCAAGATCATTTAGATCTTGATTGCTTTCCTACATAGTAATATCAGAGTCGCGAAAAGGTTAATAAGTGGTAAGAATTATCAAATTTCATCGGGAAATTTGGTTTTTCCGAGGCTATTAAGGGTTGGCAAAATTATGCCTGAGTGACCGAGAGGCCAAACAGACATACTTTCGCTGGAAGTGGACTTATTAACCAAAACTATACATGTTTCTTATGCATGTTAGTGCAAAAGGTGTCAAACCGTGACATCTTTCTCCTAAAGAGGAAACCTGCTGTCCATGACGATATAATATCTCATTCCTCGCAACACAGCAAACCAGATATATTGACTTTGTATCGCCAAGATGTATCGAGTTTACTCGAAATAATTAGAGTCTTGTGAAAATACTATTATTAAAAGAGCTCTTCGCGATTGTCATCGCGACCTAAATACCTGTTTCGCGTAAGCGAATTTAATAAATTACATTGGTTAACCAAATATCCAAGACTCTCAACGCCTGTTATCGTACTTTGTACGACATTACCACATATAATTAAGCTATAGCAAACCTATGACCTAACTGATTACAAATATGGATCGATCCGCCTGATTTTTCAGGAATGGCGTATATTCCTTCGCTTTATGAAGTCAATTATTTGAATGATATAAACCATAACAGATACAAAAGAACAATTCTGTAATACGACTATTTCAATAAGGGATTAAATTATGTAATAAATAATATCTAGTATAGACATCCTCATTTTTTTTATTTTTTTTTAAATTATTCAGAGTAGAGTGAATAGCTTGGGGGATCTGATAAGGTTTTAAATAGACGATCATAGCTCACGTGATTGGAACTCCTGCAGTAGGCCGCGGGTGTATTACTATGTATATTATATACATAAGTAAGGGTTCCATCACGGAATTGGTGCCGTGACCAGGATAGTATCTTGTTTGTATATTTTATATACAACGGAATTATTCAAAAGAACTCAGGCTTATTGGGTTATATAATTTAAATACACAACGTAGAAATATACAACAAATTATTGAGTCTCAGAATAATTATCCATATTTACTTAAAGAAAACTGCAGCGTTAAAAGAAAATTGAATTGTTTACAAAAGCATTGTTAGCAGTTTGGACAATTGAACAACAATAGATAGGGTCGTTGCGCAGGTAGTCGGGTGCGTAAACCTTTGTAGCGTTTCGTAGAATTTCGTAGTGAAAGTCGTAGGCGATTACGTATAGGATAATTAGTTTCTTTAATAATTTAATTAATTAAGTTTTAACTATGGTTCGTGGTAGGCATTCAAATCGTATATCGACTCGTAGGACACAGGCGGAAGAATCAAATATTGGAAATATAGGAAGTGAAACACCGGGACAAATAACTGTATTATTAACTACGATTATGCGTAGATTGGACAATATTGAGAAAGCCAGTACATCTTCAAGCGAGGTAGCGGGACCTTCGCAGGCTTTAGAGAGAATAGAAACTAATGAACGTTCTACTTGTATAGTAAAGTTAACACAAAAGTTACCAACTTTCGATGGCCGAAGTTCTGTTAATCCGATGGAATTCTTACGAGATTTAAAGAATTACATTAAGGTATCGGGTGATAACAGCAGAGCACTTGCGTGGGCTATCGATAGTTTAACGGGTAACGCTAAAAGTAGAATGAACATTTACCGAGAAAGCTGGCGTACGTTTACAGATTTCGAGAATGATTTCATTCAGGTATTTTGGGGGAGTAGTGAGCAGGAAATGATAAAGCAGAGATTTATAACGGCGAGGTACGATCCTAAGAAGGGTCAAAGCTTAGAAGAATATTTTGCTGCACAGCTGAATAGTATATATGGATTGTCTATTCCATTTACGGAGGGTGAACGGGTGAACACTATATTCAGGCAGATGCCTAGAGAAATACAAATCGCTTACTTTACGAAAAGTGAGACCATGACTATACGAAGTGCTATGGAGTTCTTACGTCAGTTAGAAAGGAATGTTGAAAGGCCGCTTGTAAAAGAGACCAAACCCGGGTTTAGCAGTGTTACACATAACTCGAACGATAGTAGAGGACAATATATGAGAACTCAGAACAGAATGTTGAGAGTAAATACCATACGGTATGATAACTCAACGAATCGTAATAGTCAACAATTCCGAGGAATTTCTCGCGGTTATAATAACCGTGCGCGTGGTTATTTTCGTGGATATGCGAGAACGCAACGGCCTGGTTTTAAGGCTATAGCGTTTCAGCCAGCGTTAGAAGATTAAACATCTTCACAGCAAGGAAATAATGAGATTATTTAAAAAAACTTGCCGTCGAGCGCGACAGGGACTCCGGGCTAAATTACTTATAAAGGTGTGGAAGGACGGTTAGTGATTCACTAAGAAATCATAATTTATATGATTTATGTAATTTAAATGCTGAAGTGGGAGTAAATGAGTGTTCTCAATTCTTGACTCACAAAACAAACGGATATTCCGTATATTTCAGCAATGAGTTACAAGTGAATCAGTCAAGCCGACATAGATCACGGATAATATGTAGGTTGTTAGGAAAGCAAGCTGAAATCCCTATTCCTAGTGTTAGAGCTACGGGCGCTTTAGGCGCAAGCAGAGATAAGTTAGGTAAATTAGTTTCTTTGCCATTTAAGACTGGAGAATTTATAATATACACTCCGACTTTAGTGCTTAACAAGTTACCTAAAGACCTGATTTTAGAGTTCGGTTTTATTCAGTTATCCATTTTGACGAGCATATTCGACAAATAGATACGGTTTTGAATAAATTGCGAACGGCAGGTTTCACGGTATCCTTAAAAAAAAATGTGGTATCGCTGAAAAAAAAAGGTCAAGCTCTTGAGACATGTGTTGTCAACTTATGGCGTTGGACCCAGACAAGATGAAGTCAGTTCGAGAATATTCTATTCCAAAAAACGTTAAACACTTGCGGGCATTCTTGGGATTTGTAAATTATTTTAGGATGTTTACAAAAAAATTATGGGACACTTGTTCGACCGTTGCACAATTTATTGCGAGCCAATGTCAAGTTTGAAGTGGAATTTATTGGCTCAGGCAACTTTTGGTTAGATAAAGAAAGCTTTTGTACCAAGTGTTGTACTAAAGTGCAGCCACATTTCACGTTATCTTTTTTTGTACAAACTGACGCTAGGGCAGTTGGGATCGGGGCATATGTTAACCAAAAAAATAAGTCGGGTCATTTAAGATGGTCGGTATCTGAACAAAAATAAAAATGTATGCAATTATTTACGCGGTAAGGAAGTTTGAAATATATTTACAGGGTGTTAAGGATCAAAACGGATCATAAGAGCTTAACGTTCATCAAATCGTGAACTCTGTTGGGAGCTCGCGTAACAAGGTGGATTATGTTCTTGGATCGATTTGATTACACTATACAATACGTACCTGGCATAGATAGTAAAATTGCAGACACATTGAGCAGACATATAGCTGGGTGTGAGGGAGAAAATACTATGAGAGCAAAACAGCCAGCTATTTATTGGTTTAGAGCGACAAATCACGATAATATAATTTCAAGTTTGCGGGATATTTCGAAATTGCAAAACGAAGACGAGTTATTAAGTAAGATTATAGGTTGTATTAAAGGCGGGGTTATAGAATCCAATATACGAGGGTTTTGTAATTACAAATTAATTAATGATACATTATATTTCTCGGTTACGAAACGTGATATCAATTTATTAGTCATTCCATTACGACTCCAGGAAGAATTGATTTCGCATATACATGAAGAGATTGGACATTATGGTAGATATAAAATATTAGCATTTATGAAAGATAGGTATTATTTTCCGAATATGAGTAAGATAGTTAACACAGTGGTAAAGAGTTGTGACGTCTGTCAGAGGGTTAAACCTTGTAGTATAAACACTGTTGGTCCTTGTAATTCAGTTTTGGCGGAAAATTTAGGTGAAAAAGTGTTTGCCGATTTGTACGGACCTTTACCAGTAGGGAAATTTGGTTGTCAATATATATATGTAATGCAGGATGTGTACAGTAAAGTTATTAGGTTATATCCGATGCGTAAAGCCACTGGTCGGGCGGTATTCGCGTGCACAAGAAAATTTCATAACGAAATACCTATTAAAACAATCATTACGGATAACGGACCTCAGTTCACATCTAGAGTTTGGGAAAATGGATTGAAAGAACTTGGTATTCGAGTCACACATACTTCTGTTTATTGTCCGAATTCCAATTCTGTAGAAAGGGTTAATCGTGAGCTTGGAAGATTGATAAGGACATATTGTAATCAGAATAATAAAGGATGGGTGGATATTTTATCAGAGATAGAATCATGTTATAACAATGTCAATCATAGTTCAACAGGTTTTGCGCCGAATGAATTAGCATTCGGAAAACGTGAACCATTGTCGACAGATAAAATATTAGAACCGTTGTGGGTAGACAAGTTGAGAGAACAAGACACAAGAGAGATGCAAGCTAGGGCCATTTCAAATAGTAAAATAGCGAGCGAGCGACGCATAAAACAGACTGATAAAAAAAGATGTAAATTAGAAGTGTATCGAATTGGAGATAACGTTAAAGTTAAAACGTTTGTTCGTTCTGATAAGAAACATAAAGTTTCACGAAAATTTTCGTTATTATACAAAGGACCCTTTATGATTACAAAGATACCGTATCCCAATTGTTATACGCTTATGGATCCGATTACAAATAGGGTGTTAGGAAATTATAACACTGTAAATATAGCTAGATATTATATGGGACCTGGTCAGAAGATAGGAGCGATGAATTGAGCTGGTGCAACATGTGTAGATAAAAACTAAATATGATCTTGTAAGTTTAATGTAACTTATGTAATGAGTTAACGATTGTTTAGTATACTTGGAAGTTTAGATTAAGAGATTTATAGGTTGTAGAAATAGGTTAGATGTGATTGACTTTAATTAGTTGATTTATTTAGTTATCAAATAACAGCATTAATATGTACGGTTCACATTATTAGAAAAAAAATAAAAAGTAATAAAAATAAATTAATTATAAATGAATAAGATAGACTTAAGCGAGTGAGTTAGGCAATGGATAATTATTCTGAACCAACTAAATAAAAGGTTGTCTGAAAAGTAGTAATCACTGAATGTAATTAATTCGAAATGGAAACATAAAGTTAATTGGCGATTATTTTTTAAAACTGAGACTTGCTTCATGCTTGAAAAACAAACATGGTCACAAGTCTGGGGGGGGTCTGTAGTGGTCACATAAGACATGTAGAAACGATCACACGATCATAAAGATGGTTAGTTGTGTACCTAAGATTTTTTTTTTGCGAAGACGAGGGCGTTATGAGGGTTTGAAAAAAAATAAAGTTTGGAATGGTTGCGGAGCTGCACAGCTGTTTGGACTTGGTAAAATTTTGCGTGATAAATAAGTGTAATTATGCAATATTACATGGTTTATATTTACGCCGTGTTGTGTAAATGCGAGTTTATACTCTGTCATATCTTTAGATCGGCTTATCTGGTCTAAATTTTCGCTGATTACACGGACAGAGGTCGGGTAGTACTAATGCTTAGATACTTCCTGAAAAATCGAATTCTATACATAGACATATTTATAATTGTACATTCGAATATATACAAGGGTGAGGTTGCGTCTATTTACTCATATACTATAGGTACACATGGAATCACAAGATACAGTTGATTCATATATCGTGTTACATTCATCAATTAAATAAATTATAAATATGTCATATTATTCGATAGAATGACGATTGCGGAAGATCTCTATGTGAATGTAAATATATTAAGTTATCTCAGATAGAGACGGTATTGCGTGCATGTAAATGGAGATCGGAATGCAATATTTTTTGCATGCTAGTAGGTTTGGTGACGCGTCAAGATCCGGGAATCAGACGGAGCTAATAAAAGGAACGCGAGGCAAGAAGTAGGGAGCAGTCCTTTCGCGTCCTTTGCCTGACATACAAGTTTCGAGTTTAGAATCGAGTGTGTGTAATTTTGTGTTATAAATTTCATTCACCGATTTGAGCTCGTTGCTTTGTGTCCGGGTAAATTACTGTGAAGTGACGGGTCTAGAATTCTAGACTTCCTAAATATTTTATCTATACCTTTCTCACAAACCCCAAAATTCCGCTGGAGCGTTAGATAAGTACTGAATAGGTAATTTATACCGGATGTTGAGACTGGCATTCGGGCGCTTCAGGCCTTCCTCTTTCCTTTCACCTAGGTATCCTAGGTCAACCTGTAGGTTTACAGAGGGTTGACCTTATCCTAATATATCCCTAGATTAGTTCTTATTTGCATATCCTACACAAGTCGCTTTACACACACACACGTTTAACTTCTCACACACCTGTTATGAGCGTGGTGGCTAATAACAGACCCTAGGTTCACACTAGGTCTTATAATAGACTAGACTTAGGATAGGCGAGCAATTGCGATTGCCCTTAGGTCGGTTTAGACGTAGGTTCGTGATTAGGTTCGTTATCGGAATATAGTGAGGTTTTGCTTACGGTTAAATTAATAAATCTGCCAAAGATAGATACGATAATATCGAAGATTACTTGAATTTCTATAGTTGGGTTAAATGTAGTATTATCATTGTTGCTGTCAATTGAGAGTCACATATGTTCCATTTGTTACCTTAGATCTATATAATTGAAAGATATCGGATCCGATCAATTTAGTCAAAATAGTGAATATCTAAAGGTTATCAGATTATGATATTTGATAGTTATGTGTATCGAGGTTATAGAGATATATGGTAACTAGTATACCAAACATCTATTCACCAGAGAAAGGTTAGGTTAGAAGTTAGGTATAGAACTTATGATCTAAATTAACGTCTCAAATATATTTGCTCTCATGATCTTGACACGCCAACCGTTGCGAGCATGTTAAACTAGAAAATAAGTAAAAGAATAGAATTTACGTGGAAGCTCTGGTAATTACAGAGCAGATAGGATTAGGACTCTTTGTTAGGATAGCCGGGTAGGATTGTTTTGTTTTGTTTGGCTCAAGATCATTTAGATCTTGATTGCTTTCCTACATAGTAATATCAGAGTCGCGAAAAGGTTAATAAGTGGTAAGAATTATCAAATTTCATCGGGAAATTTGGTTTTTCCGAGGCTATTAAGGGTTGGCAAAATTATGCCTGAGTGACCGAGAGGCCAAACAGACATACTTTCGCTGGAAGTGGACTTATTAACCAAAACTATACATGTTTCTTATGCATGTTAGTGCAAAAGGTGTCAAACCGTGACATCTTTCTCCTAAAGAGGAAACCTGCTGTCCATGACGATATAATATCTCATTCCTCGCAACACAGCAAACCAGATATATTGACTTTGTATCGCCAAGATGTATCGAGTTTACTCGAAATAATTAGAGTCTTGTGAAAATACTATTATTAAAAGAGCTCTTCGCGATTGTCATCGCGACCTAAATACCTGTTTCGCGTAAGCGAATTTAATAAATTACATTGGTTAACCAAATATCCAAGACTCTCAACGCCTGTTATCGTACTTTGTACGACATTACCACATATAATTAAGCTATAGCAAACCTATGACCTAACTGATTACAAATATGGATCGATCCGCCTGATTTTTCAGGAATGGCGTATATTCCTTCGCTTTATGAAGTCAATTATTTGAATGATATAAACCATAACAGATACAAAAGAACAATTCTGTAATACGACTATTTCAATAAGGGATTAAATTATGTAATAAATAATATCTAGTATAGACATCCTCATTTTTTTTTTTTTTTTTTAAATTATTCAGAGTAGAGTGAATAGCTTGGGGGATCTGATAAGGTTTTAAATAGACGATCATAGCTCACGTGATTGGAACTCCTGCAGTAGGCCGCGGGTGTATTACTATGTATATTATATACATAAGTAAGGGTTCCATCACGGAATTGGTGCCGTGACCAGGATAGTATCTTGTTTGTATATTTTATATACAACGGAATTATTCAAAAGAACTCAGGCTTATTGGGTTATATAATTTAAATACACAACGTAGAAATATACAACAAATTATT
Source organism: Acrobasis suavella (assembly GCA_943193695.1). Taxonomy (NCBI): domain Eukaryota; kingdom Metazoa; phylum Arthropoda; class Insecta; order Lepidoptera; family Pyralidae; genus Acrobasis; species Acrobasis suavella. The sequence continues at coordinate 14,371,241 of OW971942.1, forward strand.
GAGTCTCAGAATAATTATCCATATTTACTTAAAGAAAACTGCAGCGTTAAAAGAAAATTGAATTGTTTACAAAAGCATTGTTAGCAGTTTGGACAATTGAACAACAATAGATAGGGTCGTTGCGCAGGTAGTCGGGTGCGTAAACCTTTGTAGCGTTTCGTAGAATTTCGTAGTGAAAGTCGTAGGCGATTACGTATAGGATAATTAGTTTCTTTAATAATTTAATTAATTAAGTTTTAACTATGGTTCGTGGTAGGCATTCAAATCGTATATCGACTCGTAGGACACAGGCGGAAGAATCAAATATTGGAAATATAGGAAGTGAAACACCGGGACAAATAACTGTATTATTAACTACGATTATGCGTAGATTGGACAATATTGAGAAAGCCAGTACATCTTCAAGCGAGGTAGCGGGACCTTCGCAGGCTTTAGAGAGAATAGAAACTAATGAACGTTCTACTTGTATAGTAAAGTTAACACAAAAGTTACCAACTTTCGATGGCCGAAGTTCTGTTAATCCGATGGAATTCTTACGAGATTTAAAGAATTACATTAAGGTATCGGGTGATAACAGCAGAGCACTTGCGTGGGCTATCGATAGTTTAACGGGTAACGCTAAAAGTAGAATGAACATTTACCGAGAAAGCTGGCGTACGTTTACAGATTTCGAGAATGATTTCATTCAGGTATTTTGGAGGAGTAGTGAGCAGGAAATGATAAAGCAGAGATTTATAACGGCGAGGTACGATCCTAAGAAGGGTCAAAGCTTAGAAGAATATTTTGCTGCACAGCTGAATAGTATATATGGATTGTCTATTCCATTTACGGAGGGTGAACGGGTGAACACTATATTCAGGCAGATGCCTAGAGAAATACAAATCGCTTACTTTACGAAAAGTGAGACCATGACTATACGAAGTGCTATGGAGTTCTTACGTCAGTTAGAAAGGAATGTTGAAAGGCCGCTTGTAAAAGAGACCAAACCCGGGTTTAGCAGTGTTACACATAACTCGAACGATAGTAGAGGACAATATATGAGAACTCAGAACAGAATGTTGAGAGTAAATACCATACGGTATGATAACTCAACGAATCGTAATAGTCAACAATTCCGAGGAATTTCTCGCGGTTATAATAACCGTGCGCGTGGTTATTTTCGTGGATATGCGAGAACGCAACGGCCTGGTTTTAAGGCTATAGCGTTTCAGCCAGCGTTAGAAGATTAAACATCTTCACAGCAAGGAAATAATGAGATTATTTAAAAAAACTTGCCGTCGAGCGCGACAGGGACTCCGGGCTAAATTACTTATAAAGGTGTGGAAGGACGGTTAGTGATTCACTAAGAAATCATAATTTATATGATTTATGTAATTTAAATGCTGAAGTGGGAGTAAATGAGTGTTCTCAATTCTTGACTCACAAAACAAACGGATATTCCGTATATTTCAGCAATGAGTTACAAGTGAATCAGTCAAGCCGACATAGATCACGGATAATATGTAGGTTGTTAGGAAAGCAAGCTGAAATCCCTATTCCTAGTGTTAGAGCTACGGGCGCTTTAGGCGCAAGCAGAGATAAGTTAGGTAAATTAGTTTCTTTGCCATTTAAGACTGGAGAATGTATAATATACACTCCGACTTTAGTGCTTAACAAGTTACCTAAAGACCTGATTTTAGAGTTCGGTTTTATTCAGTTATCCATTTTGACGAGCATATTCGACATATAGATACGGTTTTGAATAAATTGCGAACGGCAGGTTTCACGGTATCCTTAAAAAAAAATGTGGTATCGCTGAAAAAAAAAGGTCAAGCTCTTGAGACATGTGTTGTCAACTTATGGCGTTGGACCCAGACAAGATGAAGTCAGTTCGAGAATATTCTATTCCAAAAAACGTTAAACACTTGCGGGCATTCTTGGGATTTGTAAATTATTTTAGGATGTTTACAAAAAAATTATGGGACACTTGTTCGACCGTTGCACAATTTATTGCGAGCCAATGTCAAGTTTGAAGTGGAATTTATTGGCTCAGGCAACTTTTGGTTAGATAAAGAAAGCTTTTGTACCAAGTGTTGTACTAAAGTGCAGCCACATTTCACGTTATCTTTTTTTGTACAAACTGACGCTAGGGCAGTTGGGATCGGGGCATATGTTAACCAAAAAAATAAGTCGGGTCATTTAAGATGGTCGGTATCTGAACAAAAATAAAAATGTATGCAATTATTTACGCGGTAAGGAAGTTTGAAATATATTTACAGGGTGTTAAGGATCAAAACGGATCATAAGAGCTTAACGTTCATCAAATCGTGAACTCTGTTGGGAGCTCGCGTAACAAGGTGGATTATGTTCTTGGATCGATTTGATTACACTATACAATACGTACCTGGCATAGATAGTAAAATTGCAGACACATTGAGCAGACATATAGCTGGGTGTGAGGGAGAAAATACTATGAGAGCAAAACAGCCAGCTATTTATTGGTTTAGAGCGACAAATCACGATAATATAATTTCAAGTTTGCGGGATATTTCGAAATTGCAAAACGAAGACGAGTTATTAAGTAAGATTATAGGTTGTATTAAAGGCGGGGTTATAGAATCCAATATACGAGGGTTTTGTAATTACAAATTAATTAATGATACATTATATTTCTCGGTTACGAAACGTGATATCAATTTATTAGTCATTCCATTACGACTCCAGGAAGAATTGATTTCGCATATACATGAAGAGATTGGACATTATGGTAGATATAAAATATTAGCATTTATGAAAGATAGGTATTATTTTCCGAATATGAGTAAGATAGTTAACACAGTGGTAAAGAGTTGTGACGTCTGTCAGAGGGTTAAACCTTGTAGTATAAACACTGTTGGTCCTTGTAATTCAGTTTTGGCGGAAAATTTAGGTGAAAAAGTGTTTGCCGATTTGTACGGACCTTTACCAGTAGGGAAATTTGGTTGTCAATATATATATGTAATGCAGGATGTGTACAGTAAAGTTATTAGGTTATATCCGATGCGTAAAGCCACTGGTCGGGCGGTATTCGCGTGCACAAGAAAATTTCATAACGAAATACCTATTAAAACAATCATTACGGATAACGGACCTCAGTTCACATCTAGAGTTTGGGAAAATGGATTGAAAGAACTTGGTATTCGAGTCACACATACTTCTGTTTATTGTCCGAATTCCAATTCTGTAGAAAGGGTTAATCGTGAGCTTGGAAGATTGATAAGGACATATTGTAATCAGAATAATAAAGGATGGGTGGATATTTTATCAGAGATAGAATCATGTTATAACAATGTCAATCATAGTTCAACAGGTTTTGCGCCGAATGAATTAGCATTCGGAAAACGTGAACCATTGTCGACAGATAAAATATTAGAACCGTTGTGGGTAGACAAGTTGAGAGAACAAGACACAAGAGAGATGCAAGCTAGGGCCATTTCAAATAGTAAAATAGCGAGCGAGCGACGCATAAAACAGACTGATAAAAAAAGATGTAAATTAGAAGTGTATCGAATTGGAGATAACGTTAAAGTTAAAACGTTTGTTCGTTCTGATAAGAAACATAAAGTTTCACGAAAATTTTCGTTATTATACAAAGGACCCTTTATGATTACAAAGATACCGTATCCCAATTGTTATACGCTTATGGATCCGATTACAAATAGGGTGTTAGGAAATTATAACACTGTAAATATAGCTAGATATTATATGGGACCTGGTCAGAAGATAGGAGCGATGAATTGAGCTGGTGCAACATGTGTAGATAAAAACTAAATATGATCTTGTAAGTTTAATGTAACTTATGTAATGAGTTAACGATTGTTTAGTATACTTGGAAGTTTAGATTAAGAGATTTATAGGTTGTAGAAATAGGTTAGATGTGATTGACTTTAATTAGTTGATTTATTTAGTTATCAAATAACAGCATTAATATGTACGGTTCACATTATAAGAAAAAAAATAAAAAGTAATAAAAATAAATTAATTATAAATGAATAAGATAGACTTAAGCGAGTGAGTTAGGCAATGGATAATTATTCTGAACCAACTAAATAAAAGGTTGTCTGAAAAGTAGTAATCACTGAATGTAATTAATTCGAAATGGAAACATAAAGTTAATTGGCGATTATTTTTTAAAACTGAGACTTGCTTCATGCTTGAAAAACAAACATGGTCACAAGTCTGGGGGGGGTCTGTAGTGGTCACATAAGACATGTAGAAACGATCACACGATCATAAAGATGGTTAGTTGTGTACCTAAGATTTTTTTTTGCGAAGACGAGGGCGTTATGAGGGTTTGAAAAAAAATAAAGTTTGGAATGGTTGCGGAGCTGCACAGCTGTTTGGACTTGGTAAAATTTTGCGTGATAAATAAGTGTAATTATGCAATATTACATGGTTTATATTTACGCCGTGTTGTGTAAATGCGAGTTTATACTCTGTCATATCTTTAGATCGGCTTATCTGGTCTAAATTTTCGCTGATTACACGGACAGAGGTCGGGTAGTACTAATGCTTAGATACTTCCTGAAAAATCGAATTCTATACATAGACATATTTATAATTGTACATTCGAATATATACAAGGGTGAGGTTGCGTCTATTTACTCATATACTATAGGTACACATGGAATCACAAGATACAGTTGATTCATATATCGTGTTACATTCATCAATTAAATAAATTATAAATATGTCATATTATTCGATAGAATGACGATTGCGGAAGATCTCTATGTGAATGTAAATATATTAAGTTATCTCAGATAGAGACGGTATTGCGTGCATGTAAATGGAGATCGGAATGCAATATTTTTTGCATGCTAGTAGGTTTGGTGACGCGTCAAGATCCGGGAATCAGACGGAGCTAATAAAAGGAACGCGAGGCAAGAAGTAGGGAGCAGTCCTTTCGCGTCCTTTGCCTGACATACAAGTTTCGAGTTTAGAATCGAGTGTGTGTAATTTTGTGTTATAAATTTCATTCACCGATTTGAGCTCGTTGCTTTGTGTCCGGGTAAATTACTGTGAAGTGACGGGTCTAGAATTCTAGACTTCCTAAATATTTTATCTATACCTTTCTCACAAACCCCAAAATTCCGCTGGAGCGTTAGATAAGTACTGAATAGGTAATTTATACCGGATGTTGAGACTGGCATTCGGGCGCTTCAGGCCTTCCTCTTTCCTTTCACCTAGGTATCCTAGGTCAACCTGTAGGTTTACAGAGGGTTGACCTTATCCTAATATATCCCTAGATTAGTTCTTATTTGCATATCCTACACAAGTCGCTTTACACACACACACGTTTAACTTCTCACACACCTGTTATGAGCGTGGTGGCTAATAACAGACCCTAGGTTCACACTAGGTCTTATAATAGACTAGACTTAGGATAGGCGAGCAATTGCGATTGCCCTTAGGTCGGTTTAGACGTAGGTTCGTGATTAGGTTCGTTATCGGAATATAGTGAGGTTTTGCTTACGGTTAAATTAATAAATCTGCCAAAGATAGATACGATAATATCGAAGATTACTTGAATTTCTATAGTTGGGTTAAATGTAGTATTATCATTGTTGCTGTCAATTGAGAGTCACATATGTTCCATTTGTTACCTTAGATCTATATAATTGAAAGATATCGGATCCGATCAATTTAGTCAAAATAGTGAATATCTAAAGGTTATCAGATTATGATATTTGATAGTTATGTGTATTGAGGTTATAGAGATATATGGTAACTAGTATACCAAACATCTATTCACCAGAGAAAGGTTAGAAGGTTAGAAGTTAGGTATAGAACTTATGATCTAAATTAACGTCTCAAATATATTTGCTCTCATGATCTTGACACGCCAACCGTTGCGAGCATGTTAAACTAGAAAATAAGTAAAAGAATAGAATTTACGTGGAAGCTCCGGTAATTACAGAGCAGATAGGATTAGGACTCTTTGTTAGGATAGCCGGGTAGGATTGTTTTGTTTTGTTTGGCTCAAGATCATTTAGATCTTGATTGCTTTCCTACATAGTAATATCAGAGTCGCGAAAAGGTTAATAAGTGGTAAGAATTATCAAATTTCATCGGGAAATTTGGTTTTTCCGAGGCTATTAAGGGTTGGCAAAATTATGCCTGAGTGACCGAGAGGCCAAACAGACATACTTTTGCTGGAAGTGGACTTATTAACCAAAACTATACATGTTTCTTATGCATGTTAGTGCAAAAGGTGTCAAACCGTGACATCTTTCTCCTAAAGAGGAAACCTGCTGTCCATGACGATATAATATCTCATTCCTCGCAACACAGCAAACCAGATATATTGACTTTGTATCGCCAAGATGTATCGAGTTTACTCGAAATAATTAGAGTCTTGTGAAAATACTACTATTAAAAGAGCTCTTCGCGATTGTCATCGCGACCTAAATACCTGTTTCGCGTAAGCGAATTTATTAAATTACATTGGTTAACCAAATATCCAAGACTCTCAACGCCTGTTATCGTACTTTGTACGACATTACCACATATAATTAAGCTATAGCAAACCTATGACCTAACTGATTACAAATATGGATCGATCCGCCTGATTTTTCAGGAATGGCGTATATTCCTTCGCTTTATGAAGTCAATTATTTGAATGATATAAACCATAACAGATACAAAAGAACAATTCTGTAATACGACTATTTCAATAAGGGATTAAATTATGTAATAAATAATATCTAGTATAGACATCCTCATTTTTTTTATTTTTTTTTAAATTATTCAGAGTAGAGTGAATAGCTTGGGGGATCTGATAAGGTTTTAAATAGACGATCATAGCTCACGTGATTGGAACTCCTGCAGTAGGCCGCGGGTGTATTACTATGTATATTATATACATAAGTAAGGGTTCCATCACGATATAAAGCAGCTCATCGAACACGCGTGTATTATAAACGCAAATAGCGAAGTTATGTCCCGTAACCGCACTATTTGCTAATAGTAGATCACTAACCAAGGGATAAAGCAGTCTTCTGTCGCGGGTGACGACTTAAATCGGGAGCGCAACGAAGGACTTGAGGTTTACTCCCGAGCGGAGCGAGGGTGTTAAATACTTAAATCATGAGCGAAGCGAGGGATTTAAGTATTTAACTTATTTAGGATGAGTCCTGAGTGTAGCGACGGGTTTAAGTTCACCCAAGACTAAGACAGCTTTATCACCGAGGAAAATACTCTACTTTTCGTACCATTTGCGAAAAAATAAAGACAATAATAACAAGAGATAAGCATGTATTAAAAGATTTATAATAATTTAATTAATTTTATCCAGTTACATAAAAATTACAAAATGTTTTACGTTGTAAATAAATATAGGTAGGTGGGTACGCAGAAAACTTGGCTGTATGTCTGAGACGCAAATGACCCTTTGATTTTTCTTTTTGGAAAACTAAACAGCTGGTGTAAACAAACAATGACATGACTTGGTTTAGTTTTTTATTTTATTAAATTTAAGTGGTTATGTGAATTTTGCGGATACATGTTGTCGATTCAAAATGGTTATTTTTTTACGCTTAACAATATAGAAATGATTTCAGTTCAGTATAAATTTCGGTAAGTATTCCAAACTGAAACCACATTCTCCCCCTAGAGGATGAATGAAATTCAGTTCAATTTTCTTTCACTGTTTTCATTCTTGCTCTAGAGGCTGAATGAAATTCAGTACATTTTCCTTTCCCTGTTTTTAACAGATTAAAAATGACTATTGTTATTTTCGCTTTTCGTGCCATAGATTGTGACTTTTTTGAGCAATTGGTACGAATAAAATTTTTTTTCTTCAAATTTCGAACTGGCCCTGGTGTTAAAAACGTAAAACGACGATAAAGCAAGTGTGCATTACAGTGGTCGGGTTTATTTAAAATCAAAGGATTCAGTTTTTTAGGCATTTTGCCTAGCAAATGGTTAAATACATTCGGCTCTATTACGCCGTCGCCTGCGGCTCGGGCTAAAATTCCGCCTCGCGTGTTATAACCACCGTACCGCACTTATATCGTAATGTACTATTAGTAAAGTAGTCAGTAAAGTTAAACTAACCTCCCATGCTAGCGGCGCCGGCAGCCCTGGCCGCTCGCTGCGCACCCGCTTTGCGGAACAAAGCCGCGCCCATCACGGCTATGCGGAGCTTGTTCCATAGTAGTTGGGAACCACTGGAACGAAATATATAATTAATCTACTGTGCTTCTCAAAGCACGTCAGACGAAATTGATAGATGGTAGCTTGTAAATTCCGACACTAGTTCAAACCAAGAGAGTTGGGATCCAAGAAAAAGATATAACTTTAACAAATAATGCCTTATGACAAAGTTTATATGGTTCATATGGATCTTTGACCATTTCTTGACAAAGATGGTCAAAGTTCATTGCATATCGAGTAATATTTATTAAGTTACTAGCTGCGCCCTCTATATCTATGTGTTAATCCAGGGCGTCAGCTTCCTGCATACTAAATTTTATCAAAATTGGTTCAGGCGTTTGCGCGTGAAGAAGTAACAAACATACACACACACACTCACTCCTAAACTTTCGCCTTTATAATATTAGTGTGATTTATTTTTATCAAATGACTGCTACAGTGTTAACATTGGAAGCGAGACTATGCAAGCATAGTTCAACCATATTGACATAGTCATAAGGCTTATAGGAGTTGGGACACATCTGTCAGCGCGGAACGGAACTTTCGTATGCTGCTAAAGGGCGACGGAAAGCCACGGAATCGGCTTTCCTGATGCGTTCCGTCACTCTCCCTCGCTCTAGCAAATGACGGTTCTGAGCGACAGAAAATAACAGCGTAGAAAAGTGCTGTTTTGTGCTGACAAATGTTGCCCAATCTTAATACAAACCTCGGCATATCCTGAGGCCAGGCGGCTTCGAGCACACATCGGTTGTAATAGCCATACGTCAAGGCATTGGGCTGCAGACCCGCTCGTTTCATCAAGAATAGCAGCTGCACAGCCAACACGGGAAGCGAGTGGATACCGCATAGCTGCATCATCACTCGATAACACACCTGTGAATAAAAGATGCTACACTTCCGACTCTTGATAATTTTTCAAAACTGAAATCCAACTTTGTCCTGTAACCACACAACTGATTTTGTTAAAATTTCTATGGGACCACCTGACAAGTACGCCCTTTCAAAAAAAAAATCTGATTTTCTTCGAATAATAATTAGTGAACATATATAAAAAAAAGATTCCAACGAATTGATATCCTCCTCATTTTTGGAAGTCGGTTAAAACACGCTTAGCGTGCACCTGACTGCAATTTGAACATGAAGCTAGGCTGCCCCAGACTCACGGCTTATTCACAAACATAAGGTTAAAATTGGTGAAAAACACTAGAGATAAAGGGATACGGACCCTCGCTACGAAGACGTAAGGTACATTTTGGCTCGGTCGGCTAGGCTAATAAGACGAAAGGTATGTGGCGGCGTGCAAACTAAATGGGACTTTAGTTCGCTGTAACTGGGTTTAATTTAGCCAATACATAGAATTCAGTAGAGTGGACATGTCGTCTGCTGCTGCTGCACTCGAATACCAACTTGTACCATTACAATACAAAAATTTCATAGCAAAAATTCCATCCCTTTAAATTAGGACCCTTTTTTTGGACTCACCAAGTCACCTGTGTCTTTAAGACACATATGTCACGTTGCAATCGGCTAACTTTAAGATTCTCAGTAATTATATAAACAACTTTCTCAAAGGAGCTTTAACCAATATCACAAGTCGACGCTCAAATGCTTGACAGTTCATGTCATTTATAAAAAAAATATACATTACATTAAAATTCACACACCTCGTCACAAGGCACCCTCAGTTTAGTGGCGCGTTCTAACAACTCATACGCGGCCCGCAAGGTCGCGTGTTCTTTACCCCGGTTCAGCATGAGCCGACAGGGTAAAGACAGGAAGTATAGGGAGTAGCAAGCGCCCAGTATGCATTTAGCCCACGTTTCTGGCGTCAGACTCGCTTTTCGGGCCAGCCTGTAAAAAAATCAATGTTTGAATTACATTCTAAGGAAGTTTTAAAATTATTGGTCTCGAAAACTAGCAGCATCTGTTAACGCGTTTCAATTTAAAGTTAAAGCAATCTTGAAGTATCATCCTCTTCTTCTGTATTTGCGCATATGAAGCGGTAGTAAACTTAGCTGTAAGTTAATGATCTGACGTCAACAACTACTGATTATGAAATCGAAAGAAAACTTGACAATTATCAAGTGATACAAATATTCAAAGATAAAAAATGGTTTTGACTTTAACTTTACTTTGATCCATCCGCAAGTTACTTATTGTTTTTTCAATATCAGATTTTAGAACCAAGATCACATTGTCATCAGGTCCAGTGACTATTATCATTAATTAATAATGATCTAACGTAAGTTAATAATAAACTGGATTTATCACTAAACTGTTTAGTTGAATACAGTTCTTTGTTATTTACGGTTCAGTGCTGCCACCTAGTGTAAAGTAATTCGACAAAGTAATACCTACATTAGTCAGTATGGCAAATAGAATACGTTTTTCGTAGGTTAAGATAATTTAGGGCTAAGTGACGCGGGCGCACGCGGCGGATTTCTGTCTATCTCTGTCACAAACTCTAAGTGCGAAAGAGATAGCAGAACCCGTCGCGGGTCACCTGTCTCCGTAGCATGCAGAGTTTGTGACAGAGATAGACTGAAGCCCTTACCTCTGAGCGGCCGCTATTTCGTGTTTCGTCCGCCTCGCCATAGGAGAAGCGTCCGCCAAAGACTCGGCGGAGGCGAGTGCGGCCGCGGGCAACGCTTGCACTGCGCCACTCCGCGTTCTGTTCCGACATTTGGCTACTAAGGCAACGTTGAGTTCGAACTTCTCATAAGTGTACATTTCCTCTGTAAACAATAATAACTAGTTAATAGTAAATCGCTTAAAACTGTGAACTCGGGGGTCGCACCTAGGCAACACCTTGACCATTATAGCTAGATCGACAGCCCTACCTGATTAATGATCAAAGATACCCGAGATATCGTCGAACAAACATACATACATTCATACAAATGCCGGATTGTTCAAGCTCGGATTGTTCATTTGAAAACGATATTTTAACGTAAGATTTATTATTCAAAGAAAATAACACACACTGAGAAAAACAAATGTTTGCTAATCGGAAACATTTTTGCAACACGTTACCAAAATCGAGTGACTGCTGAACTCATGGCTACTAGTAGTTAAAATGTGCTATAATCAAAGCTAAATGGTTTTGCTAATTAGAACAAAAGTTTGGTATCTACTAACAAAATCGCAAGTAGCAAAACTGGTTCAGCTATTTCTTTTCATCAGCGTAGGCTTGCAATCCTTGACACCAGATAGAGCGTGTTCAAAATTTTTGTAAGAAAACATGATTTTTAGACACTCTAATCATAAAGCGATCAAATACAGTTGAAATGTGACATTTCTAAGATGAATTACCAGAACAAATGAAAGTAAAATAGAAGAAACAAATGTAAAATACATTCAAGAACTTTAAACATAGGTACATTGACAGCATTTAAATTTCGTCCACATAATATAAACTTACCAGGGTCAGGTGGATCAGGCGGTAATACGAACACTGTCCTCTCCGACGAACTAGCGGCATCAGTACCTAACAACTGTTCGTCACTGGCCGCTACTCTTTCGATGCACTCGTCGAAAAAGCTCAGACCTTGGTCGTCGCACACGAACGAACGCTCTTCGATGAAACGCGTGAACATCTGTGTTCGCATCATTAGAGCGAAGAAGCGGTGTTGCGTCTGAAATTTCCAAATACTCAGAAACAACTATACGGCAATTTTTTTTTGAGAGAAATTAACCGATTTTTTTTAACAAATAACGTCAACTCAACTTTTTCCCTTCACACACTAGACGTTAGAATTTTAGTGACTGTGTCCCAACCAAGTCTGCAATCAAGTCGACCCTACACTTCATACTACTAGACTTCATACAACCTTTTGGGTCAGTTTAGACAGAGAGGAAATCGTGGAGAGTTTTTTTCTGACACTCAAAAATAAACTTTAAACCATTAGCATAAACTGCAAGACGCGAGTATGCTCGCGCGTTCTCGAGACCACGCGAGCATTTTGTCATGTTTAAATGTTTATAAACTTTAGACTACGGTTATACGGACTTATTTTCAATTGAGCATTTTTCCTATCTGTCTGAACTGACTCTTACTTAGGCTACAAGCAAAACTGTGGCTTCGACTAGTTCCACATTTTAATAAGCTGTGCTAAGATCATGACCCCTTAATTTATGAAGGCTGTTATCGATAAAAGTTACCTTATCCCGTGACCTCAGAAAGGAGTCCATTTGGAACAAGGCATCTGGGTCCGTGGTGCCGACTGTCGGAGCTTTTGTGATTGGTATTAGATAGTTGCGGTACCCTTGAAGCGTCACCGCCATGAATCGCAGAAACGCCTCTTGAATCTTCAGTTCTAATGCGTGCTAAAAATAAATATTAACTATTTAAAGGAACAGAAACAGCTAAATTACTCAATATCTACTGAAATTTACTGGTAAAAATAAAATTGTAAGTCGCATAGTCACGAAAATAAAGGTAAAATTTTCTATTTATAAAGGTAAAATCTTAATGGGTACATTTTGGCCTTATTAATATTTTCATTACTAAAAGCAAGAAAAAATAAACATATCATAATGTAATAACAATGAAAAAATAGGCGATTTTAATGCATCAAATGCCAATAAAGCTTATTACGGTTAAATAAAAAGATAAATAATTCTTTGTAAAAATCTTACCTCCTTTTTCCTTCTTTGAAAATCCCTATCTAAACTATTAGTTAATTCACCATTGTATTTGCTTTCACTCGAATGATGTACGGGTGATGCTGCAAATAAACAAAAATGAAACGCGTATAAATTGAACAATAGCAACGCTAAAAATTTTCTTTCCGGTTTTGTGATTGGCCAATTCTTACGCGGCTACGCTCCGCTCCACCCTACCACTTCCATCAGAACGCAGCCCGAAACTTAACGAATCATAATTTTATGCATTGTTATAAACATGACTTCTATACATTTTTTGTGTATTTTTGAACGACTTTAGTCTTAGCATGAATTAACATTAACGAATTACCGTGTGCCTCACATTAATTTTAATCAGAAAAAGTCTTTAGTCTATTTATTATATTTCAGTCAGGCTTGTGTCACTCCTCGTTCAGGCGTCGAAAATATACCTACATTATAAGTACGCGCGCGGCGACCACTTCGAAGGGGAAAATTCAGTTACATGAATCGTTTGTCCAGAGTAATAAGAATGAAATTGGCTTGCAATGAATGTCGAGGTATATAAATGAAGAGGTGAGGAGTGCTGACGCGACCATAATTAAACCATAGCCATACCACATTAAGTAGATATTTCTTTGAATTTCTTTTCTGAGTGAGACTTCTGTACGTTAGTAACTTAGTACTAGTACTTATTCTGTGTTTCGGTGTACTCACCAGGTCGAATATTTCCATAAAGCTGTTCTAACGTGTGTCTTAGTGTTCTGGCTTGTCGCTTCGGTAAAAGCTTTAGTGATATATGCCTTTGCGTTTCACATATCTGGAAAAATAGGTTTTCATATAAATAGATCAATCCCCAGTGGTCGCTCTCGCAAATAGGCCATGGAGATTTTCGTAAATGTAAAACGACTTTGACTTATGGTAAAAGTTGCGGACAAAAAATATTTAAGGTATGAAAAGACAAATTGAAAATATATTTCATAATAAACTAAAAAGTTTTAAGATCTTACTGTGATGTTATTTGTGTCTAGATCAACACACGTCACGTCCGGTGGGGGTTCGAAGAGATCGAAAAACCTAGAGTCCACGCCGATTAGATATGGCAACGGCGCATGTAATACTTCTGCTAAACCTATAATATAAATAATAATTACATAAAATATCACCAAACATTTTAACTTACTGAACTTACTCCTTTACTAATAAGTCCAGAAAATGAGCTCTAATGTGTAACGATAAATAGTTTAAATTATTTTGGCGTGTGTTGAATTAATCAAGTTCATAAACTTATTTTGTTAAAGATATTTTAGGAGAACTTACCTAATGGACATAGTGGTATGTATGGACATTGCCATTTGAAAGGAAATAGAAGACTTGATACTGCTTCCGATACAGCTGTTAATGTGTCTGGCCTGAAAAAATAACATTTTTATCTTTACCTGTACATTTGATAGTGGAAATTTTAAAAAGGAAACCTTTGAATTTGGTATAAAAAAGTAAAACATTTTGTATACCTGAGCGAATGTATCAGTATCTTTTGTTCAGTGATCGCTAGCGCCAGTAAAAGAAGGCAGTTATCTGGGCCTAGATTTAGTAAAAGCTGTCTAAACCCCGCACCACTTCGCACAAGGGGTTGGTCATCTCTACGAGTAACTATGACTCGATCTGACGCGTTCGTTGGCGATAACTGAAAACGAAGGCTGTATCATTAAATTATGTCGACATATACATATGTCCATTAAGATATGGTTATAAATTACGGATATTAAAAGGGATGAATCAAAGGACACAAGGCGAATAAGTCTTCCCTTTTTGTCTTTATCTTTATAGAGACAAAAAGAGATGGATAGAATGATAAGTACGAATGTAGTAGGTAGACTTAAAGACTACTGATTAGTGAATGATAAATTACATCGAAATAATGCAATAAGATTAATTTGTTTAACCAACCTGCAGTAGTATTCTCGGGTCTGGAAAAGGAACTTCTTCTAATAAGTGTATAATATACCTTTCGATCGGTATGTTTAGTGGTTGTTTACTCCATGACATTTCCTGCAAATAAATATGTAAAAATTCTCATTTCGAAGTTTATTTTCCTATGCCAGATTAATCGAAAGACGCCTTAAGGGGTTATAGAATAAAGTTGATTATCGTTAGACAAAGATTTAAAACTGAAAGTGAAAATGAGTTTAAGATCATAGAAATGAAGTCGATTTCATGTTGCATGAGCTAAATATTCTAAATGGATTTAAACAAGCGCATTGTAAAATTGCGTTTAGAAGTCCAATACTTCTTGTATTAGTATCTTTCTCTATAATGTACTTACGAGAATATAAAGTAGCCACCGCTCGAACGTGTCGCTGAACGGCCACCGGGACAACAGACACACACATTTGTTAACGTGCAGTGAGTGTGTTGTGTGAGACACGCCTGCTCGCCAGCCTAGTTGTTCCATTTGAAAGTCTGATAGTTCCGTGTGTGGATAGTCTTCGTAGAATGTCACCGCTGAGCCGTACACCTAGGAACAAATAGGCTTACAGTAGAATTTCAAGTGTCACTTGGACCAGATTATTGTCACTAGATGACAGTATGATAAATTCCTTTGATCAGCATAAATCGAAATATTTAAGCTGGCTAAAATGCTCTAGTACTTATTAGTTCCATGAAAGAACTAGAAGATCCCAATTTAATGATGTAAAAGGGATCAGCTTGACCATGTTGCGTTTTTGTTTTACTTTAACGTATTTCACGCAATCCTATTGGTTGTCTCAGTTGGTCTCACTCCAAAAATAGTTTCATAGGACCTGTCTTAAGTTATTTTTTTAAGAATTACTTATACTTACAGAAATGTAGAAACTATTTTCTTAGGTTTAAAAATACGTCTTAGCTGACGTTGCTTATCAATTTAATTAATTTTTGGTTCTGTAAGTGTCCTTTATGTGGAAATAAAGTTATAAAAAAAAGGAATTTATTCCCGAAACACTAACCTGAACAGTAACAGTTAATAAAGTTCTTATTTTTAAGGCATTTACCTTATCGGTAGCATCAGCTACAGTGAGCACAAACGTTGAGAACACAGGCTTAGGAGTGGTCGCGTTGTTGGGCCACAACTCCAGCGTCGCGCCCATCGGCAGGCAGAAGAGCGGGACGGACGACGGGAACGCTAAGCTCCGCCGATCTGTCGTTGGATACCTAGAGAAGAATAGGTTTTGACAGATTAATCCTACTATAATATTAAAAATTCAAAAGTTCGTGTGGATGTTTCGATGATTGTTCCGCTTTTACGCCAAATCGGCTGAACAGAATGAAATTTGGCTTATTAGGGTGAAAACTGCGTCCCACAAACTCTACGTGCAAAAGATATAGCACAATGCCGTGTCTTTGTCGCACGTAGTGTTTGTGACAGAGATAGATAGAACACGCGTCGCGTAGGGCGTAGTTTACGCCTTAATAAGCCAAATTTCCCGCGTGACGCTGTTTACGCCCTTACCTAGATTAACACGCAGGATACTTTTTATTTTTGACTTTTAATACCTCTGACCACGCGGGAAACAGCATCAGCTAGTGTTATTAATTCAAAAGCTTGTATGGATGTTAGTTACACTTTCACGCCAAAACACCTGAACAGCTTGGAATGAAATTTGGCATATAGATAGCTTATTGGATAATATCCAGATGGATTAACACACACAATACTTTTTATGCCGGATAAACGTAAGGTCCCTGTGGGATTGTCCAATAACCTGTGACCATGCGGGCAAAATTCTTATAAATGGAGATAGTGCATGTACTGATTGTCAAACTTTTATTATCACGATTTTATTTGTAACATTTTTATTACAAAAATTTCAACTAGATTATATTTTTTGATTTTACTGCATGATAGTTAGCAAAGTCGTAATCGCAGCATAGCTCCTTCTAAAGTTTATCAGTATTATCAAATATTGGCTAAGCATTAACGTGCATAGTTAATCTACATGAGATACATGATGTAATTGGTACGAACAGCCTTTAATTTAAGAGGTCAACAACCCCAACCTAAATCTTGTTAGTTCAATTATAGTCCCATGTATTTGTCCTATTATATAGCCTAAAGCGATAATGGGGTTATTAAAGCATTTTTTCAACTCCGCTAAGTTAGCATGCGTTCAACTAAGAGGAGGTAAAAAAATGCTTTAATCAACTTTATAATAGTATTTTATGCAACAGTTGTATAAGGAGGGTTAAAAAATGCGAGTGGCGCAGGTTACGATGCGAGCCTTGGCGAGCATCGTAAATTGACGCCATCGAGCATTTTTTGATTACTTATACAACGTTGCATACAATACTTTTTTTACGACTACATATACTAAAATAAATAAAAATTAAACAAAGAAAAGTACGAAATACTACCATATGTTTGGTAGATATGTACTAGGTATCTATGGAAGACTAATTTTTTAATTGACGTCTGACTAAAAGTGCCATTTTTGAAACATGGAGTCACTTAAACGAATGTTTTTCATACAAAAAAACCGTTTGTTCAGTGACTCCACGTTTGAAAAATGGCACTATATGTTAAAATAACGATTTTATTATGTTGGCAGTATGGTAGATCTAAAGAAAAAAAGTTATAGATCTATGGCTAGGAGTATCGTTTTGGCGAAATAACGACACATGTGCTATAATATTAGGAATAGACTATAGACTTTTCTGAAATCATATAATCTATGTTCTTATATTAGTGTTCGAGACCATTTAAAAGACAGATAACAGTACAGGAGTAGAAATAAGCGTTTTAGAAGCGTTGAGTATTTTTTTGGGTAAAAAGTTCAAAAGGCGTAAGATCTGACCTTTAACCTGTCGTAAGATGTTACCTTTAAGTTGTTAAATGGAAATAAATGAGACGTCCTACATGTTGATTGAAGGCATTTTTCAAATATTATTATTTAGAAAAAAGAAATGAATTAAGTTCCCAATTGTGTCTTTGTAGAAGTAGAAACTAGTACTTATTAAAACCTAGTATGAAGATATTTTACGGCAAAGCAAGGTGAATGAGTAGCTCAGTCAGCGCGCGAAACGAAAGTTACGTCAATTAGCGTCTATTTCGAAAATTACGAAACATGCTACACGCTCCGGTTGTTGTAGTAACGCTTTGCAGATCCAAGTACGCACATACTAATCACGTCCATCCAAGTAATGTTTTTGTATTAATTTCAGAAATCTTATTGCCCTAAATGAAACTATTAAAAAACATGAAAACTAAACTAATAAAAATTACTTAAATAAAAAAGCTCTGAGAAGTCGCTGGCCTGTGGTAACGTGCTCAGATAGCATTGCTTGAGTTGTATAGCAATGCTTATCTTTTGAGCCAGATTAAGACTAGGCAAATTTTTGGGCGACAATGTTATATATTTAAGTAAATTAATTTAATACAAAAACATAAGATAGTCTGGGAACTCTAGGAACGTAGCGCTAGAGAGTGTAAAGAATATGTGACTAATGTTAATGAAGGTAATGTGGCTAACAACCCATCTATTTTTTTTTCCTATTTATCGCCCATCATCGCACTTAATGTGGCCTTTGGGACTTGATAGGCACTGCGTTTCGTCTATCTTGTTAGGGGTTAAGATTTTTGTTTGTAATAATCTTATTGTACTAATAACAACGACGGACTTATCCCATAATGGAATCTCTTTCAGTCCACCGACGAATAAGATGATTACAAGAATCTGTATTGACGACTGCTATGTTGACGACTTCTATGGCCTAGTGGTCATCATGCCAAACTGTCACACTGGAGGTCCCGGGTTCAATCCCCAATAGGGTCAGGATGGAAAAATGATCGTTTTATCTAAATATGTATTTGATTTGACACAAAATATAGTATCGTTGAGTTAGTATCCCATAATACAAGTCTCGAACTTATTTTGGGGCAAGCTCCATCTGTGTGATTTGTCGTTGTTGTCCGTATATATTTTTTTATATTTGTATTCTTTCTTTCCCATTTTCCAACTAATTCCAAAAACATTTACCAATAATACTAAGTAATATTGATTAGCGGCACAGAAAACCTATTGCTCCGGCCGCCATTCCGGTCTTGACGGTGTCGCTATATGCCTTCTAATAACTAAGTATTAACATACCTAAATAGTACTTCTGGCTTGTAAGCTATTAGAGGTGGACGGTTCATTGACTTCTTGTAGCAGAGAAACACATCACTGCCCATTAAGCCTGCAATTTAAAATAAATTAATGTTGATAACATTCCATAGACCATACAAGATAATTATATGTATTCGTCTTGGATAAGAATGTACCTTTTTAGGGTTGGACCTCATTTGTCAGCACGGAGCAGCACTCTTCTATGCTGCTATCCTTTTCTGTTGCTCAGAACTGCCAGTGCGAGAGAGAGCGCAAAACGTTATAGCATATTATCGCACGGCCGGTGCGATAGCGTTCCGTCGCTCTCTCTCGCTCTGGCAAATTAGATCCAACCCTTCAGGGAAAGGACTACCGATATTTTTTATCGATATATCGATACCCGATATCGGTATTTTATAGATATATCAATTTTATCGATACTAAGTACTGGTATTATATCGATATTTTGTATAAAATACAGGTATATTATCAAAATTTGTATCTATATATTGATATATCGATAAAAAAATGATAAAATGCCGACATCGGATATCGATATATTGATAAAAAATATCGGTATTCCTGTCCCTGCAACCCTTAGACACGTGCACCTCGCGCACTAAACGGCCACGACCAAGACCAGTGGTCCATTGTCGCAACGACCAGGAGTGCAATTTTTATTAAGGGACTTACCGATACACAAAACGTTTAGTTTACCAACTCAACGTTCGCGTAAAATACCATTTAGTTGTTGTTTTGAAAGCGTCGTGTCAGTGAAAAACAATATTGGTATCCTTCGCATAGGACTAGGACCGATTGAAAAATCCGCCCGTTTAACGCTTGCGCAATCCATTCGTAATGTGACAAGTAATTTCAAAAATGCGTCCCCAAGTTTGGGCCAAGTGCGCGACATTCATATGGTTTCTATGTAATATAATTAATCTGAAATGCCATTTTTGAAACGCGGAGTCACCTAAACGAATGATTTTCCCATACAAAAAACCGTTCGTATAGTGACTCCGCGTTTGAAATAGCCCATCAGGCTGGGTAGGGAAGAATACTGAACTGGGCTTCTTTCGGCGTAATCTTCCCAGCAGTGGTCGTGCCGAAACGCTAGTAGTTTTTAGCTATTGCACTAAAATAATATTTAAAAAAAAATTACCTTCAATAAAAGATAAATTTATCCAACATTGAATAAAAAAATTTGACTTTGACTTTGACTGATCCAAATCCAAACTACTATTATGTACTACTAGGTAAGTTACTAATTTAGTATAGTTATGACTTTCAAAGTTATATTTTTACAGAACATTTTAAAAAACGGACTCCATTAAAGGTGTACAACCACAATAAGAGACCGTAATGCAGTCATTGTGGTCACTTACTGTGAAAATAATTTGACTTTAATTGTAACGCATATAAGTCATTTTACGATTTTAATGCAAATATACGTCCCTGTTTTTTCACTACATATTAGGAATGAATAATTGGATCCTATATGGTCGTACCTAACAAAAGAAAGCTATAAATAAATATACGCACTGATTAGGAACGCTGTATTGCTTTTAAAGATGTAACATTCATCGTCAATACTATTTATCTTAGATCATTTAATACAGGATGAGTTACGCAGACAAATCTTCATACAAAACTTTCTGCCGTGCGGGGGAAAGCTACTACTACATCTAAACAAAATCACACATTCACACAAATAATTTGTGTTGCTATAAATGCACATTACAAAAAACTCAAACACTAGCTTATTTTCTGCACACCAATAAAGCTCACACTGTAAAAAAATGTGTAAATACACATAATAATACACTCATGGCAAGAAAGAGAGAGAAGACAAAAAATATATTCAACTCTATGCACAGAGAATAAATCAGTGGTGCTATTTTTCAAACGCGGAGTCACTAAACGTGTGGTTTTTTTGTATGGAAAAACCATTCGTTTAGGTTAGTCCGCCTTTGAAAAATGGCACATCAGTTGCAAACGTGATTCGATTTTATTAATTTCGTAATCGATACTAATAGATATTCCTTCAATTTTTCAGAATAAATAGAAAACAACGTTAATAAAATAAAAAAAAAAATAATAAAAACAGGTTATGCCATCTTTTGAAAGATTATATGTGTTTGACCTCTTTCTACACGAGAAAATTACATAACATGGCATTTTTAACGGAGCACTTTTAGACGTCTTATCGATGCCTTACCGATTCACATAATGATCATAATCGATTACGCAACTAGTTTTTATAAACGTTTTAGATTTTTGTTCTTATACTTTGGCAGAGGGGAACGCGCAGGTAAGGCTTATCGTGTATTAAATGATCTAAGCTATTTATACATAATTAAGTT
Source organism: Acrobasis suavella (assembly GCA_943193695.1). Lineage (NCBI taxonomy): Eukaryota > Metazoa > Arthropoda > Insecta > Lepidoptera > Pyralidae > Acrobasis > Acrobasis suavella. The sequence goes on from OW971942.1 coordinate 14,392,524, forward strand.
CCGTTTTCCGTATATCTATGGATTAATTTGTCCACATTATTTTTCCAACTACAAATGAACTTCACTAATATAGAGATTAGACACTTCAGAACGTAATATATAGTAAATATACGTTTACTGAGAAATTAAAAAAAAAAACCCTAAATTTCCCGCAAAATATATCTTTATCAGATAGCATTCGTTTTACAAGATTTAGTACAAAGATAATGGAGAAACCATTACATAATATCACTATCACTTATATCAAAATGCCTAAATAAAGATATTGCTCAGCTACGAAAGTGTAAAAGCGTGTGTGAACAGTGTGTCAGTTAAATGGTGCCATAATGAAACATAAACGATAATGCGACACTCTTAATTATATTTTAATTTAAACTTTTGTCCAATTAGTGCTAAAAACAAACAGCTAAATGCCTAATGTAATGTTACAAGTATCATACATTTTATGTGATGGCCTTAAGAATCCCCTTACCCTAGACTTTTCCATACAAACGTAGTCTACGTTTTATTTTGAAACGACATGTCAGATTTCGGTAAAAAATTGTAATTTTAAAGAAATTGCAATTATCTAGGGTTATAATTGCTTTCCGACGGTAAAATTATGAACTGGAAAGAAAATATAAGGGTGTAAAAGTTTTCTATACTGATGGTAAAATATGATATAATACACTATATATTCATTTAAGTTCATAATTTTACCGTAGGAAACCAATTATAACCCTATATAATTGCAAATCCTTTTCATTACATAATTTTGTACACATCCGACATGACGCTTCAAAATAAAACGTAGACTACGTTTGTATGGGAAAGTCTGATTCTGTCCAGGGTAAGGGGACAATGATTTATTATATTAAACTTATTCTCCAAGGAGGTCCCGGGTTCGATCCCCGGTCAGGGCAAGTTGGTAAAATGGCCTTTTTAAAATTGTCTTGAGTCTTGGATGTTTATCTATATATGTATTTGTTATAAAATATAGTATCGTTTAGTTAGTATCCCATAACACAAGTCTCGAACTTACTTTGGGGCTACCTCAATCAGTTATTTGTCCCTATATATTTATTTATTTATTATTGAGACGTTTTGATTTACTACATTTTTTAATACAAAAACTCCATCTACTAACGGAATTTGACAAAGAAAATTATAAAAGTCAGCCACTAAGACACAAATAACGCACTTTTGTCGACCTCTGTTGCGTATTGGTCAACTCGCTAGACCGCAGATCCGGAGGTTCCGCGTTCGATCCCCAGCCAGGGCTAGTTGGGAAATTGCCTTTTTCAAATTGCCCTGGGTGTTGGGCATTTATTTATCTATATACTAGCTGACCCGGCAAACGTTGTTTTGCCAAAATTGAGGATTGTATGTATTTTTGTATGTTGTATCATAAAAAAATAGAAATTTAAAATTTTGTCTAAAAAACAAAAAAAAAATTTAGGGGTGGACTACCCCTAACATTTAAGGGGATGAAAAATAGATGTTGGCCGATTCTCATAGATACCGGATAAGCACAAAAAATTTCATCAAAATCGGTCAAGCCGTTTCGGAGGAGTATGGCAACTAAAACTGTGACACGAGAATTTTATATATTAGATGTATTTATCATAAGATATAGTATCACATAACACAAGCTTAAGCTTACTTTGGGGCTAGATCAATCTGTGTGATTTGTCCCACAATATTTATTTATTCTTAGCAAGTAGAACTTACCTTTGTTTAAATTCTTTGTGATCATACAGAACGCATGCGGGGGACACTCCCCCTTGTTGGCCACTAGGACACAGATGTCAACCACCACAAGAGCGTTACAAGGGGCACTGGGATGCGCTCTTCTGTACGTTATAAAGGTCTTCGCTGTGGAGTTGTTGACGTTGGCCAGTCGGCCCCCGACGGACATTAGCACCATTTCCGCGTCGGCCATAAGGCGTTCCTTGCCATCGTACATGACTCCTGTTGGGACAGTCAAAGTTTCTAAATTATTATATGGGATCATACATCATGACCTTTTATCGCTTTGGCTAAGGAGAAATAGATATGGAAAATATACTCCACCGACGAGAACTTTACTTCTTATAATTTTTTAAACTTGATAAAATTTCTATGGGCACCTGGAAAGTGGAATTTTTCTCAAAGAGGATTTTAAAAACGATGTTTTTATCCCTACCCTTTCAAACACAAAAAATAATTTCCAAACCGAACATACATAAAAATAATTGGCCAAGTGCGTGTCGGGCCATGAGCAGTGTAGGGTTCCGTATTTACGAATGCCAACTTTGAGTTCATGCCACTGAAAACGTCTAAAAACTTATTTTCTATTGAATTTGTACGAAATTTTCCTTTTCCGAATACATTTTATAAGTTGATTGCCTATTACTTTTTGACGTGACAACGTCTTATAATTCGATGGAGCCGGTTGCACGCACGAAAAAACATGACGCATGCGGCGTTACCTCGCTCTGAGGCGTTCCATTTAAGGCTTGAAGCGAGAGAGCGCAACGAGCGACAAAGAGGCACAATCGGCCTTCGTCTTCGGCATTTCATCAGTATTTTCTTATGACGTTCAACTATCGTCAGTAAACCGACTTTACAGACAACCGTTTTTTTTGTTAATTTGTAAAACCTACTTAGCTCTAATAAATTTCCTTTAAATTTCGTTATACAGGGTGGCCAAAAAGTCGTGGATCAAACGAAACAGGGAGATAAAGGAGGTAATTTCCAACAAAAAATCTTTCCCCAGCATGGCCATAACTTCATTGCACGAAAAGATATGAATTATTTTAGTTTTTTCAATGAAACTACCGAGTTTTTTTTACAATTTAATCAGTAAAAAATTAAATTGATTAAAAACAATAAAACAAAAGGTGTTGTATTATGAGTCGATAATGTATCAATACTACAAAAATTGTATTGCAGCTCTTGGTATCAAACTTAACAAGCAATGATTTTTTTTCCGTAAATTTTAAAGCGTTACAAAAAATTACTTCTCACTTTAAGAGCACTTATTTGCAATGAAGTTATGGCCATGCTGGGGAAAGATTTTTTGTTGGAAATTACCTCCTTTATCTCCCTGTTTCGTTTGATCCACGACTTTTTGGCCACCCTGTATATACTATAGCTGTGATTTTTATCACGTGTCCATATATAACCGTTTAGCGGATAGAGGGGGGGGGGACTTTTTACTTGTATGGGAGCTACCCCAAGTATTTTACCTCTTTTTCCGCATAATTAATATACATATCCATACCAAATCACAGCTTTCTAGTACTTATAGACGCTGAGTAAAACCGCAGACGGACAGACAGACGGATAGACAGACATGGCGAAACTATAAGGGTTCCTTGTTTACTACGGAACCCTAAAAAGATCCCAACGAATTGATACTTCCTCCTTTTTTTGAAGTCGGTTAAAAACTGATGATGTATAATATAAATGTAATGTAAGTACAATAAAATGTATGATTGTCTTCATTGCGTTCCTAGACCATTGATCAGCTTGTTATGATACGCGGGCGTCCTCAGAAGAACTTTCCTGGACCCTACTTGGGCGGTTTTGTCACGACTTGTAACGCATGCCGGGTGCAGCTAGTAAAATATTAAAGCAATTGCATCATAAAGTTATCTGTTATTATGTATACGAGAATATGATACAATGCAACGTAACATACGGATTTGCCTCATATTATGTGTAGCGATATGACGTGTCATTGACACAAATAACCATATTCGTCTACGTACGAGTAGGATAACTTTTACGTCCCTTTTACCTTTTAATGTTTACAATGATAACCTAGATAAAACAAGGGTATTTAAACAATATTATTCTTAGGTTCTTTGTTATCTTCCGTGTGCGAAGATTGCCAACGTTGGTGTAAGATATCCAGCTGGGTAGCTTGATAAATAAAAAAGGCATCTGACATAATTGACAATTGCCACGCGAATGTTCTAACTTATTCAGGTGCTTGGACGCAATTAGGACCTTAATCTCTTTGATGTTAAATAAGTATTTTCTTTTCTCTCATTGGTATTGACTTACACAAAAATGACTGAACATTAGCGAAAAACGGCCACTTTTCGCTAATGTGCGAAGAAAAGCTTCACGTTCTCAATATAAGTTGTGCAGTAGTTAATAAAATAGTTTGAAGGGTTATTTAAGGCATGATCAAGACAAAATTTTAATTGATATTCCAGTTTCCTTTCAAATAATTTGTTTTAAAAGGGGGGCAGCACTGGACCCCGAAAAATTCATGTATCCCCTTAACAAATAACATAGAGCCCAGAACTACATAACCGAAAGGACACTTTCAGTGGCATGAAATAATTAACATAACATTCACATTTTACATCATAGCTTGCATATAATCTGTGATACAATTCTGTAAATAAAACTAACTATCCACATTGATAGCCGAAAGCTATCTAAAGTAACGGAATCATTCGTGCGTAAAAAATATCGCGATAAAAACGATAACAAAGTGCATAGGCGTCGACCTTACACAATAAATATAGAGGAGTTACTCGCCGGCGGCGGTACCTGCACACCTCGCCGCGCGGTGATGGCAGAGTAGAATACAATTTGTCACCACCATCTTTCTCTCACACCACGTGTGTCGTTACAGGCGACTAAGGGAGATCTTGGTAACAAAGATCGGGCAGCAGCGTTTGTACTATCTACTGCGATCACAAACCCGTCTACTCAGCGTGGTGATTATATGCAAATCCATTCCTTATTGGGAGAGGCCTACAGTGTGCAGTGGATTGATTTAATCTCATAAAGTAAATAAAACATGAACGACTACATTTTTGAAAAAAATAAATAAATGGATGTTTAGTTAATTTGAATAAATTCTAACTTGTACAATTAACTCTTTAACCGAGAACGTCGGATTTATCCGACAAACATTTCAGTAAGAAAATTCCTTAAGGGGATACCTGAATTTTTCGGGGTCCAGTGCCTAGATAACCTTTTAAACTATTTTAAAGTTTAATGGGTTATCTAGGACCTGGCCAAGACACAACTTTAAATGATGTCTCCGTTTCCTATCAAATGATTTATTTCAAATGGGGGCAGCACTGGACCCCGGAAAATTCAGGTAGTTAAATCCGACGTTCATTACGAAATTTTTTATAAAATCGATTTAATTGTAGTTGGTTTAAGGGGTAAAAACTGTTATTGCTTTTTATGTGACAAATGTCAGATACATGAATCAACAGTCACTTATAACAAAAATCTATACGAACCGATATCCACAAGCGGCGGCCGATTCCTCCCCCGTCGTATACAAAGAAAGCACTCCGGCGACCGAATGGAGCCATGGTTCAAATCGGCGGGGAAGCCTGTTGGTGTCAACTCTAAAAGCTCGTATCCATTGGGCACTGTCTCGCCGAGGCCTGGAAACACTACGCCTGAAACCAAAATACATTATTAGACACAAACATTTTTTTGTAATTAAGTATATGGGTAGCGGGTAGGTGGAATCGGGAATAATGACAGGTTATAGTTATTCAGTTAATCTGTAAGACTGTACAAGTATTCTTTTTCAATTTTTCATAGTACCTCTACCTATTAATATATTCAGGAGATATAGATAGCTCGATTATCCTATTACTAATATGATAAATGCGAATGTTTGTATGGATTTTTGTTCCGCTTTCACGTCAAAACGACTGAACGGATTGGACTGAAATTTGCATGCACACAGCTAATTACTTTTTATCCCGGGAAATTGTGGATTCAAGTAGGTTTAACAAAAATTTGACTACATGGGCAACGCCGCAGACATCACTATTACATCAATACAAGATTTAACCAAACTTACGTCCTTTTCATTTTCCAAACATATTTATGCCTAGCCGATTCGCCTAAGCATTAAATTAATATGTGACCTTATTTCGCCAAGTAAAGGCTGAAAGACGCCCATGTATTGAATAATTAAACAGATCCGTCGCGTAGCTGCCAATAAAAAATTAAAAGGCATGACAACGAGTAATTTTTGTAAGTAAGTATTTATGGTGGCACTAAAAATACTTAAGTCACATTTTTTACGGCTTAAAAAGAGCCGTGAAGAAAAAGAGAAGTGAAGAACACCAGATTATTTACTAAGAGGCTTTTTTCATTTAAATCAAGATTATCTAGTAAAGTTTGTGTTTTCTATAGTTTATTTCACTGATGTCACTATGAGAGGTCTTTGATGTTACGTTAGCATTTAAAAAAACAAAAAATGTTATCAAGCTTAGTCATGCGGGCAAAGCCGTAGGTATATAGCATAATTTTGTTTTGCTCTACAAGCTAACGATGTTATTGACGACCAAAGGACTGCTTTGGCCACAACCAAATACGGGAACTCGTATGTACTGGCTCACTGCCTGCATTTTTTACTGCAACTTCGACGCATGCAAGGTTGTCTTTACAAACCTACTAAGGTCATTAAATAAGAATAATGCAAAAATATGTGTCAATGGCACAAATTATATTACACAGGCTTATTATTTATATTCTTGATAATTATGTAATTTATTATTTTTATGGGCAATTTATCCAATCGATATAAATAAGTTTTACTGGAACCAAATCTGAAAGACTTTGTTCTTAAACAATTTTATCGTGATTTTTAATGTTAACTTAACTAGGACCTATGGACAGAACATACCTATAATCTTCTATCTATCTTCTTCTATCTTCTATATATCTATATATATAAAAGCGAAAATCACTCACTCACTCACTTATCACGAAATCTCGAAAACTACTTAGCCAATGAAGATGAAATTTGGCAGATTGTGACTAGGAGACGTCCGCTAAGAAAGGATTTTTGGAAATTCCATCCCTAAGGGGATGAAATAGGGGTTGCCAGTTTGTATGGAACTTCGTAATTTTTAAAGTGAGACTATTAAATTTCTAATTTATTTTAATAGTTAGTAGAAAATAATAAAGTATTTTTTAGATTTTTAAAATTACATTCTTATAGGGGTGCAATAGGGGTTGCAAGTTTGTATGAATCTTCGTCGTTTTTACAGCCAGACACATGACATTTTTGAATTAGTGGTCAATAAAAAATAATAATACAGAAATTAGATTTCAAAAATTGCATCCCCTGGGGTTTCGTAGTGGTTGCGAATTTATATTATTATGAAACTTCGTCATTTTTTTAGTGAGAGACAAAAAAATTGAGACATATAGATCATCTGTCTTCTTTTGCTCTAGCAAATGACGGTAACGGGAACGGGATATTATAACACAATTTATACATAAAAAACCAATTAAAGGACCTATTAGAACCACCATTTTCGACTTCTAAGGTAGAAGTCGCGGGTTACAGCTAGTATTTGCTATATTTATACAGATAACAATATTTACTAGGCAACCTTTAATGTAGAAAAATATGTACCTTGTAGTGGCCCCCTTTTTTCGGTAAAGTATTGATATTTGGATCATTTAATTGACATTCGTGTAAACATTAATTCATTTGTTAAATCCTTGCTGGATAGGCTAGCCTATTTTACTATACTATTATTTTGATGATAAAGTACCCAACATCCGCCAGTAATCTGTAATACCTAAAAGTAGTCTAAATAACAGCCCGTAAGAGTATGTCGATACAGTGTCGAAATACGTGAACAATGGTGCTTTATTCTTGAGAATTTCGAGTCCGAACTGGCAATGACCTATCCTGGGTCGATACATCAATAATACCAATAAAATATGATGGAGCGGGGTCAATCAAGGGGCCTTTTGTTAAGCAATAACACCCTACATTGAACGAGAAAAGACCGTTTAGTAATAAAAAGTACCGAGGTTGAGATTAATCGTACTGAGACCTTATATGGTTTGTCTGAAAACCAAGTCTTTGCTTTACAGCAATGACATAAAATCTGACAGAATACATCTCGATGGCATATTTCTGCAGGTTTACCAAAGATCAGATAGAGCGCATATAAAGGACAGGCCGTGTCAGGAACACTATACTGCGCTCCATTACGCTAGCAAGTGGTTGACGTAGGAAAGAAGTCTGCTCCCCCCCAATGGATTCCCAGTTTGTCGTAACGGGGGGGCTCAGTACCCGTGGTAGTCGCTAGCCACGGGGAAGCTAAGAGGAACCCGCGAGGGGCGCTCCTGCTGTTTGATCCACTAGCAGTGAGCGCCCACATTGGGGCGGCTCCACCCGGGGAGGGGCGCTCCCGCTGGCTCGGCTTCGGCCTTGAGCCTGCAGGAATGCGCCCAATGGGGCGGCGGGGGAGTGGGAAGTTCTCCCCCCACCCGGGGTGGGGTCGCCGGGAGGGGAATGTTTTATTGCTCTCCCGGCGCTTCAGGCGGGGCCACGCCGCCGTGGCTGTGGTTGGTGATCGGTCGCGGAGGAGGAGGAGTGTCGGTGTTACGTTGCCGCTCTCCCTATCTTCCGCGACCGAGCGGTGCCGCACCGCGTTTGCGGCGAGAGGCAAGCGGCGGAGGCTATCATCTTCTCCGCCGCTGGGAGCCGGTTTATCTGGCTCCCATGGGTCCACAGGCGGTGGACTGTGTGGGAGTTTGCCGCCTCTCAATTGGCCCGAGGAGGTACGGCGCGTCCGTGAGTTCCGGACGCGCCGACTTGGTGAGTGGGGTGGCGCTGGGACGTCCCCGAGGAGGGGCAGCTTTGGCGGCCAGCCGCGCCGGGGTTCGCGGTTGTATTTCCGTTCCCGTGTCCCCGGCAAAAGCGTTTGAGATGGAACTCCGGAGGTTTTTTAGTGGGTAGGCACGTCGCTCTGGCGTGGACTCCCACATAACCCGACAGCCTCCCCCGCAGGCTAACGGGTATCCGTAACAGGGATCTTTCCTCCGAAAAAAAAAAGGAAAGAAGTCTGCTAGATTGAAGTGGGACTGGACAGGTCACGTTTGCTGCATGATACCTGAAAGATGGGCCCACACAACACCAACATGGGTTCCTACAGGCGAAGAGTACCAGAGAATGAGATGGACAGACGAGGTGACGGCTTTTGACAAAGAATAGAAAGAAACGGAACGAAATAGAAGTGATTGAAAACAAAAAAGGGAGACTTGCCCAAAAGGGCATAAATGGCAAATGAAGTCGGTTAAAAAATAAAGATTTGTAAAAAACTATTCTTATGTTTGATCTCATTTGTTATTTATTTTTGTTCCAAACAAAAAAAGTTTTTCCGGCCGATCTGAACTTCAGGCTGCTTCATTATTGTTTCTAATAAATATACACCTAACTATTAGATTACTGATGTTTACAAGATTTAAGATAATATACAGAATATTTGAACACTTATGAGATTTGAGATAAGAAATAGGAAGTTCCGTTTGTAAAGAAGTCGGTGTTTCTGCAAAAAGTGCCTACATTTGTCGGAAGCTGAAAACAAAGCTAAACAGACGACAAATAACACTTTTTATGCTGTTTATTATTTTGAAGGGCTATCTTAAATAGATATTCTTAATTAGCAATTTATTTCAAATAAGATAGACCACTGGGCAAAGCTGTGTGAAGCTATCCTCGACGCCGCGCCGGGGTTTGCTTTACTGATTTTCGTGTGAACCTACAGTGTCAGTGTTTAACTACATATTCTATAATTAATATTTGCTTGAACAGCATAACCTTTACATAATTAAAATAAGTAGTATTAAGTACTTTTTGTAATGTCGTACATAGTAAATTGGTTCGTTGTTTATTGTGTCATCTATCATTTATCATTTCAGCCGCATAACATCCACTGCAGGACATAGGCCTCTCCCAAGGATTTCCAAAATCGATCGAATTTCGACCGATCTAGAGCGGCCTGCATCCAGCGCTTTTCAGCGACCTTAGTCAGGTCGTCAGACCACTTGTGAGTGGGTGTCCTACGCTTCGCTTGCCAGTACGTGCCAGAACCTTTTTGCCCCATCGGCCATCGGTTCGTCGTGCTATGTGTCCCGCACACTGCCATTTCAACGAGCTAATCTGCTGGGCTATGTCAGTGACTTTTGTTCTTCTACGAATTTCTTCATTTCTGATTCGATCACGTAGGGAAACAACGAGCATAGCCCTCTCCAAAGTGAGTCGAGTGAGCTTGAGCCTTCTTATGAGACCCATAGTAAGGGACCACGTTTCAGAGCCACATGTCATCACTGGTAACACACATTGAACTTTTTCGTCTTGAGGCACTGAGGTATTTTGGACGAGAAGACACCGCGAAGCTTCCCGAAGGCTGCCCAGCCGAATCGGATTCGTCGAAAGACCTCTTCCTCGAAGCTGGAACTTCCTGCTTGGATCAATTGACCCAGGTAGATAGATTTATCCAGGCCCACCTGTTTGGAAACTCGATTTAGGTCTCCGAGCATAGTAATTAAGTCTTCCGTCGATTCTACCATGACGACATCGTCGGCAAATCAATAAGTGACTCGCCATTGATGTTGATGCCAAATCCTTCTAGTTTCAGAAGCTTGAAGCATCTTCAAGTGCAATGGTGAACAGTTTCGGAGATATAACGTCTACCTGTCTTACACCTCTTTGCAGTGGAATAGCCCTCGTATACTGCTCCTGTACTCGGACTGACATAGTGGCGTTACTGTATAAGCACTTCAACACTTCGATATACCGATAGTCAATGCTGTATTGCTGGAGAGACTGAAGTACGGCCCATGTTTCGATCGAATCGAAGGCTTTTCATAGTCCACGAACCCCAAGCATAACGGCCGGTTCGGTTATACTCTCTCGTCTTCTCTGTTAACCTGCCGCAGCGTGTGAATGTGGTCCATGGTGTTAAAACCTTTACGGAAACCGGCTTGTTCGGGAGGCTGTTTGTGATTTTTATTATAATTTAATGATCAAGCAGTTACTTAACTCTCCTTTCATTATGTTATTGTACCTTTTCATATTCTCGTTATTTTATCATCTTTATAAGTATTTTATTTGCCGGTTGTAAAGTTACGCTTCCGTTTTTATACATATTGTATTTACTTACTAAAACGTGTCTTCTTAATACAATTCAGTTGTTACTATAAATAAAAAACCAGTATAATTTCAATGTAGCATTAGATTCTCAAACATTTTAGATTCACAGTTTCAACATTAACAACGAGTGGCCTAGTTGCAGGTAGATTAAACCAGTTTCATTCATTAGCTCGTAAATAAGAACTAACTCCTTGCTTGAACTTCTGACGGCTTTCACAAAAACATGTCTGCATCAAGAACGATATTGTGGACATCAAGAGAGATAAGTAATTGGAACTTTATTGACTGCATAATAAAGACTGAAGATGCAGTCAATAAATTTTATAAAATGTACAATGCTTACTCGCTTTAAAGCTTCCGAAAGAAAAGCCTTGGGCACCTATTAATAGTAGTATAAAGTAATAATAAAATTGAAGTCAATTAACAATTTTACAATAAACTAAATTAACTATGAGTTCTCATACTCTACTTTGTCTTAGCTCCTTTGGATGTAACATGTTTGAATTGAAATAGGAGTATTAAGAGTATTAAGATTTAGAAGTGTCCACCTACATACAGAACACGTGACGTTGTGATGAGGTAATGCACCTCTTTAGATTTTATAGGGTTTGTTTTAATGGTAAATAAACAAAGCAAAGTTAGTCAAATATATTTTGACAACTTGCAGAATCCACAAATAAGCCAGACAACTGGAATGAAATGAATACAGGCATTCTTTTTTTTTACGAGTCAACTACAAATTACACTATATTTTATAGGTATAGGTAGATGTTAAAAACGTTATTATTTTCTTTTTATTGTCAGGTACCTCAAAATAACTACTACATTTTCATGTATTCTAAATTAAAGACAACATTAATAAAGGATATGAGAATTCTGGAATTTTTATAAGCAAAATAAAAATCATTTATAAAAGATTGACAGATAAAAATAGTTTATTAACATATTTTAAAACAATACTTACAAAAATATTACATAGGTTGATAAGCAAGTAAAAAACCAGTAATCCTGTTTTATCTACAACTGATTATAAATTTCAGTTAACTGTGCCTGTGACACGAGGACTGTAAATAAAGTAGCAAGTATTGATAACTCATCCATATATCAATTTACCAAATGTAACAAGAGATGAAACCACAATCGTGTTTGTCAGAGGAAGATCAGTGAAGCATTAAATAAATCATTCACAATGTACCTACAGTCAATAAAAAGTATAATAAAAACAGAGCTTCGATTTTAGTAAATAAGTAGATCTTTTTGGTTTCCACTGGAGTCCTTCAAAAACAATGTATATATTTAAGACAGTACATGTAAATTTATAATGGCAAACTTACCCCAAAATAGAATCTATTACAGTCAACGGATAGATCCAATATATAGGACAAATAATTACTGACAAATATTTTGTACCTTAAAGAAATATTTTCATTCAATTGGCATAAATAAGTTCTGATGCACATAGTAAATCTCCATCAACATAAACGTAATTAACATGCAGGAATCTACACCACATGGCATTCATGACAGAAATAATAAGTGATGTCCTAGAGAGCCATTATGCATAATATTTGCCACTATACCTAATTACCAACATCCTTATTGGCCTAGAGCATAGACAATTAAACATTGCGAACAAATTCATTTAAGCAATCCTCAATCCTTTTCCTTATACCTTAATAAGTATCCTAATTTTGCTGATAGACTAACACATAACTACTATTTGAACCCTCTTTTAACTTACAAACAATCTTATATCATCATTTCTTTTAGTTTTGATGCTACAAAATAGTTATGAAGTAAGAACTTTCTCAAGACATAAATATGAAATAGTAAGGGGTGGCAAAAAAGAGTTCTGTTAGCGTTTCTCCCACTGCAGCTATCAAATACCGATAGACATTACAGGAGCATGGCGTTTGGGTCTTTCTGCCCTAGGCTGTGTCTACCCTGTGTCTAGGGATAAAGATGTGTGTATCTGTATGTAGTCCGTTTTTTAAGGGGAATTCTTATAAGGAGAGGTATATTTTTCGGAGTTGACGAACAAATTTTGTAAATTGGTCACTGGACCGATTTACAAAATTCAGTAGCAGCAGTTCGGTTTTCACGCCATAATTCTGACCTATCGAATTATGGCATAAAAACTAAACTGCTCTTCTGCCATCTCTGATTTCATTCCCCTCCTGTATTTACCACTTTAGCACTCTACGACAGAAAGTTAAAGTTTCATGTTTTGGGCGTTACAAGGAATCCAAAGATACTAGTTATGATAGCCAGCCAAATGAAAAGTTCCATAGTAGTTCGAAGATAAACCATTCTATATGTGGCTCTATTAGGTAGATGCAATAATTATTTTATTTTATATTGAAATTAGTGAAATATTTGTTTATTAATGTTTTCATTATCTGCATTAAATGTGCTTTCAGAGCATATTTTTCGTAAACCAATTTTCACACAAAAATCTGAAATTTATGTGATTTTTTGCATTGTGTTACTACTAAAATTTTATTATTTTAAGTATTGCGTTATATTCTGCTAAGGGACCCTAAAAAAACTGGTGTGGGGAATTAATTGGGCATCATCTAGTTACCTGATAACGAAACCAAACTTGACTCAAAGTTCCAAATAAATAGGCAAGATTTTTTTTGTGAGCACCGGGAGTTTGTACTTTGATCCCCCCCCCTCCTGACGCGGAATTCAATCTGGCTCCCGGGCGTTTTGGGCTTGGGTGGACGTGTATAACATTCGTACCAAGTGGCATTGCTGAACTAAAAATTGGAGTAGGTACTTTTTCCACGTAAATAACGGACTAATAAGAGGAGAAACATTTTTAGGTTTGTTTTGTAACAAAATGAACACATATGTTCACTATAGTTTGTCTATTTGTGTTCAGAGAGAACTGCATATTCAATGGCCACTAGGAATTCGATCAAATTCCTTTATATCTTCATATTGCGTAATGTTTATTCATCCAAATTTGTACACGTTAGTAGGGTATATCATACGTATATGTAACTGTTTTTTATTTGTTAGTAAATGTACTAGTTTACGAGTAAACCGGAATTTTATTTTTTAAAATAATTAATTACTTCGATATTTGTTGATGAATCGGAATACTTATTTAAACATATTTGAACGAACTAAGGCCTATAAACAGTATTTTTTTCAAAATTCTGCTACTAACAGTTTTCGAGATATGGAAAATTGCAAAACGTTGCCCCAGCAAAATCTTGAATATCTCAAAAAGTATAAGATGAACAAATTTTGCTATCGGTATATATTTACAACCCATTAAGAGCTGTCTTTTCATATACTTGATTCTAGGCTAAACACTTTTTTTGAAAAACATCTTGCTGGGGTAATGTTACTCCAGCAAAATCAGTTTTTCTCGAATAACTTCGAAAATACAACATGAACGAATTTTGCTATATTTGAACATATTGAGGCTTACTATGAACCAAGTATCTGTAATACTCTCATTTCTCTAAGGCGCAACATTTTGCTGGGGTTATGCATTCAAATGTATTCTCAAAATAAAATCTTTAAAGGAAGCAAACTATTTAAAGGAAATGCAATGCTTGTTGGACCGTATACACAATAAAAAAGTTTGGACAGAAACCTTGCTTTCAGTCACTAAATATCTTCTGTTATTTGTCTCAATGAGATTGATTTTTTTAAACAGATCAGCTTCCTTCTTATAAAAACATTCAAAAATAAATATCATCAGAAAAAATATTGACCTTTCATTCGTTAGGATTGTGATGGCAACACTATAAGGTATCTACATCACAAGAACAGCCGGAGCATTTTTATGTTAATTATCAACCATTAAAAAAATATATATATGTAGATTCATCTAAAATTAATTTATCAATGAACTTACATATTAAAACTACCTACTGCAAATATGACTTTAAGGAAATACCAAATAATGAGTCTTAGGTACTGGCTAACACTCTTGATAAAAGTTTATTAAAGTTGTACTTAGAATAATAGTTAATAAATAACTAATTTTAAGGGTCAGATAGGTTGGGCTAATATCAATATTTACTGTTATTTACCAATTTGCTATCTTTAATAAACAAATTGTAGAAAGTAAACAAAATAAACAGTAACTTACCTATATCAGTGATAGGTGGCTTTGTACTGTAACCTTTAAGGTGCCCGGAGTCAGAATCTTCAAGCAATTCAGGTGTCTCAGGCAACCCAGCCACCACAAAGTAATCCGCCACTCTCTTTTCATCCATTATGTTCGCTTATTTAAAGATTTTACGTACGGATACCTAAGAAGCAAAATAAACACTGATTGTATGTAGCCAGGGTCACTAAAGGTACAAAAAATATAACCTGATTTCAAAAATGATATAAGGCCAAACTATCAAAATTACATAATTTATAAGTAATAAGTAATGTACAAATTAGCTTTAATCTTATAGCAAATAGAGATAGACAGTAAAAATCACAAATCCTGAGAAATACGTGAAACCCTTGAAGTGAACTTACAACGTATTGCTATATTTAACAAATTGAGCGAGTCTTTCATAATCATCGTTTACGTTACCCGCATAATAGCGGAAAATTTATTGTGTTTTCACTAAATGTCCACTATATTTTATGCAACTATAGGTACACTATAAAAATCACAGTCGTTTCAATTTACAAAACGTCATTCTTCCTCCGACAACAACTTGTCATAGACTAATTTGAAAGTAGTGATGTGAACCGGTTTTATAAAAACTAAAAACAACCGGTTTTAGTTAAAGCCGATAAACACCGGTTCTCATTGAAATGGTGATCATGCTCTGGGATGTCATGGAAAAAATCATGGTGTCCCATCGTGGGCCAAAGTCTCCCCCCTACACTCCCATGTGTCTCTGATGCTTCGGCCGCACTTGTGCCTATCGTCCCGAAGCAATTCGCGGCGAATCTTCGTACGTTTTTTACACTAAAACTTTATCGCGATCAAACGCTGGTCACACTAGCGGCTTCGTCATTTTTCACGAACTATCTGGCAAAAATCCAAGATTTCGTCATCTACGTGTTTTAAATATGGACGACGACTTTCTTTTCTTTAACACGTGTGCTAACAATTACATAATGCATTTATTGAAACCTAGAAAGAAAAAGCTAAAAATTTTAACACTATTTTATAGTTCTTCTCCATTTTTACGCATAAACAACCGTGGCACCGTCGCACAGCACGCCTCCGAACAAGTTGAAAACTAATGTCAAAATGAACACAACGCAAGTGCGACCACGCAGAGCGAATTGTTAGCGTGCATAAATCCTTTGATGTATCGCCACCCGCGCGATAACTAACACGAAGTCCGAATATTCGGTACAATACCCGATAACGACCGGTCACATTTGCGTGTATCATGCTTATTATCTGTAAAAGTTCTTCCTTAATGTATTGTCCAGTAGACTTCCACTCATTGAAGTACCGGCGCGCAATCTACATCTTGTATCTTAGTGGCGCCGAGACGTCAGAGCATCTTCAAAATTTTTCTTTGACATGAATATTACGCATTTTGTTGGAAAATTTGTATGTAATCCAGCAAAAGGGCCAATTGTCAGTACTGATGACAAACCGTACAGTACACACACACACAGTACACTTTTAGTGTCTTGTAGAAATATAAGTAAATTCTGAATTGGGCTTGCAAGGGGTTGATGCTGGGTCGGTTATTGGCACATTTTCTCCATTAAGAATATAGATATAGTTTTTTGTCGAAAGTTATATATAACCGTCGCAAGCTAACAAAAAGTCTCATGTTGATACAATAATATTTCTAGGTTCTCTATCAGTGCTTCATTGTGTGTTAGTGGCAAGCAGTACATCAGAGCTAGGTCTTCGTCCGGAGTATTTGAATTTTATTGGAATTTATTGTATGAAATAGAGAAAATGGTCACTTGTCAATATAGGTGACAACACAACAATACAACACAATCAATGTTCTTGTAAAACTTTAAGTAGAACCTGGAAAATAAAGCATGGGATTGATGCTGGGTCGGTTATTAGCACTTTTATCGTAATTTTGCACATTTGGGTTTGATTTTATCGAAATATTCTTTATATTCATAGGAGAAAATATTGACAGTTGCTTTGAATGACATGGCAATAAAAGGTATTAACTAGGATTAATTAAGATCCCATGGTAACTTTGCTTCAATTATAAAGGTAACTTTTTAAGGCTCGCTTTATTTGATACTTGAGACAAGCAATAATCGTTTTCGTGCTGTCAAAATAGACGACATGATAGGAATAGTCCATACAAAAAAGGTGAATGGTTTTGTGACGTCCGCCAAAACAATCCTGCTGCAGGCCTGCTATAAAGGTGTCATGGTACTATGAACAAGATAGTTCAGTTTAAGTGTCCGCCGATGGGTCATGTAATTAAACTACATGTAACTAAACGACGGTGCGTTGCGTAGTTTGTGCGTTGCATTGATTCGTGAAAAGATTATTAATTCGGATTTACTAAGGTTAGTAAGTTTCTGTGCTCCTAACGGATAAGCAGTGCGCCGCCTCCGCCCTTCAAGTTTGTCAAGCGATACTATGTATTATTCTCATGTAGATAAAGTTTAAAATCATATGACACTGAAATTTCTTTTTGATTCACTTTGCTTCTCCGGCGGTGTGAGTCGAGCCTACACGGTATTCAGTGTTGTTAGTTCGGCCTAAAGGTGCCGATTATCGGCCTTTTTGAAATTGTGTCGGCCTTTGGCAGCCATTCGCCTTTTTGTGGCCTTTCCCCATCATTAATCTATATATATATATAAAAGAAGAAACTGAATGACTGACTGACATATCAACGCACAGCCCAAACCGCTGGGTCTAAAGACTTCAAATTTGGCACATAGGTTACCTACTTATGAGGTCTAGGGGTGCACTAGGAAAGGATTTTTCAAAATTCATCCCCTAAGGGGGTGACACCGGGGTTCAAAGTTTGTATGGAGAAAAAAGATTTCGCAAGAGTACTCCCGCTGGTATAAATACGTATTTAAGTATTTTTTAAAATTCATCCCCTAAGAGGGTGAATCGGTCCAAAGTTTGTATAGACAAACAAGATTAGTTTGACCATTTTATTCAAAACTTCGCAAAAGTATTCCCGGCTCTAAATAAGTAACACATATCAGGATTTTTCAAAATTCTACCCCTAAGTGGGTGAAACGGGAGTTAAAAGTTTTTATGGAGAAAAATGATTAGTTACACCATTTTATTCGAAACTTCGCAAGAGTACTCCCGGCAGTAAATAAGTGAATACGTATTTAAGGATTTTTCAATATTCATCCCCTAAGTGGGTGAAACGGTCCAAAGTTTGTATAGACAAACAAGATTAGTTCGACCATTTTGAAGCGTTCCGTCGCTCTCTTTCGGTCTAGCAAATGACAGGAACGGGAACGGGAACATGGAACGGGGAACGGGGAACCTGGAACGGGGAACGGGGAATATGGAACGGCGAACGGCGAACAGGGAGAGGAAGAGAGAGAAAGCCCTATAAAAACCATTTTCGACATAGACATGGCTGACATAGATAGACTGACAGATCAACGCGCAGCTGAAACCGCAGGGTCTAGAGACTCCAGGCACATTAATCTATATATATATATAAAAGAAGAAACTGAATGACTGACTGACATATCAACGCACAGCCCAAACCGCTGGGTCTAAAGACTTCAAATTTGGCACATAGGTTACCTACTTATGAGGTCTAGGAGTACACTAAGAAAGGATTTTTCAAAACCACCCCCAAAGGGGGTCGAACGGGGATCCAAAGTTTGTATGGAGAAACAAGATTAGTTTAAGCATTTTGAAGTGTTCCGTCGCTCTCTCTCGGTCTAGCAAATGACGGAAACGGGAGAGGGAGCAGGAGAGGGAGCTTCGTCGGGTCTTTAAATCCCTAGGTTATAATATAAATTGTTATATTTTATAAGTATTCTAACATTTTAACATAGTAATTCATATTTAATAACGTAAAATACCAATAAAAAATCATATTAGAACCATTTTCGACTTCTACGCGGACGAAGTCGCGGGTTAAAGCTAGTTAAATATATGTATAGTGACAATTAATATAAAAACAGACAGACAGACCTGGTGAAACTTTAAGAGATCCTTGTTTACTACAGAACCCTAATAAAAATAAGGTCTTGGTAAATTTCAAAATTCTTATGTAACAACACTAGCTGGGTTTACTGTGCCTTGTGAGCCAGATCCATCAGTGAGCAAATGATCTCATCTTTCACAGGATCTCAAGTAGTTAGTAGCGCTAAAGATGAAACTAGGACACTCTTGGATTACAAGTTATTATAAACAATTTACTTGTGTTTATTTCGTTTATATCACTAGACATCAATAACAATTTCTGTTAGGGCTTTAGCAGATGGAGCCAGTGCCTCATTTAAGTCGAGCATATCTTTGCTTGTACCAACATGACCAGCAGACAGCAAAAGTCCAATAGCACCTTCTAATTCACAAATTTTCTTACAGACATCAATTTCATTTTTCACTTCTCGTTGCAAATGTGTGAATAAAAGTAAATTCGATTCTGAAAAAGTGTGAAGCTCTTTTTCGAAAACATCAACAAAAACATTACATGTATCAATTACTGTTCTAGTAAACCTAGTTTCACCTAAATTCTTTCTTAAGTATTTCAGTAGTCTTTCTATACTTTTTTCATTTAGACCTCCAATTGCAACATTCAAAACTCGGTGCCGAAGTAATTCCTGCAGTGCAGCTGTAATTTGTTCAGAGTTTTGAAGTCCATGTCTTAAAAGAACTCCATGTAAAGCTCTGCTAAAAGCTCGTTTTCTTAGATACTTATCAAACTCTGACTCTTTAACTGCTTTCTGCTTTTTTACTACAGTATCTACTATAATTTTATGTGACTGGAAATGATCTGGAGCAAATTTAAATAATCCTTTCTTCTCTTCATTTTGTTTTACAGGTTTCTCTCTTCTTCTAACAGATATAACTCCATCCACCATGCCAACTGCTAAGGTATCATCCTTCTCTGATATAGCCATACTAAGAACAGCATTAGGGAAGTCAATATTGTGAACTGTCTTGAAGCTTGATACGTCATACACCTTCACATGTCTGTCTAGTGAAGCTGACAAAAGTCTACTTGCATTACTAGCTAGTCGTAAAGTTGTCACAGTTTTGTGGTGTTGAGAAATATTGGCTAATAATTTACCACCATTGAATATGTCCCACACTTTGATTTCTGTTCCTCCAGCACTAATGAATATGCCTCCTGATGGCAAAAACAATAGTGATTCCACTGGGCTTCCATGATTGACAGTTAGAACCGTTTCGTTAGATCTGCAATCATATAATTTCACCACATGGTCATAACCCCCAGATAAGACAATATCTGGTGAGATAGGGCTTGGAGCTCCCGCTCGTACATAATCCGTATGGTCTGAAAAACTAGACACTTTTGCTTCTGTTGCTATATCCCATAGATTGACTGATTTGTCATCGGAGAAACTGACAATTTTGACTTGATCCTTAGTGAAGTATGTTCTATGGACCTGTAAAAATAAAATTAAAGATAATCTTAAAAAATGTAAAACAATATCTTATTTATTTTTTATATTGAAACTCATTTCTTATATAATTTGTGTTTATCGCATAAAACTGTAGATGTAGGCCACATCCAGTCAGTAATTTTGGAAACACTTGACTATCTAGTTGTAGATTTCATAAAAGAAGATGAAGATGTTAGATTAATACTCACTGGCCCTGTGTGCCCAGTGAACACACGGAGCACATTCTTGGAATTGACATCAAACAGTTTGACTGCAGCATCTTCACTGCCAGCCACAAGCAGCCGGCCGTCAGATCTAAATGTCGCTCCATACGCAGCCTCCACAAACTTTGAGATATTTTTTGCTACTACTTTAGTTATAGGATCATAGACCTAGAATATTATATAATAAGAAATATATTAATACAACCATTCTTATTAATGTTGAAATTAAATACTTCAAGGAATTGAGGAAACCATCACCAACTGCATTAAAATTGTGCATTTCTTCAAATAGACATTAAGTTTTTTGAAATTGAGATATTGTGTAAGGATGTACTGACTTTTGTTTTATCATGCCAATGGTTTATCATACTTTAGTAAATGAGTCGAATATCAACAAATACCAATTAGCGTTGCAAGCAATAGTACAAAAAGTAGTTACAGTATCGATACTATCGATAGTATCCATTAAATTTATTGATACTACTGATAGTATTTAAATGCAATAGTATCGATACTATCTATAGTTTTGCCTTTCATCAATAGTATTGCAAACTATTTACAATCGATACTATCTATACTATCTATAGTATCGATTGTGATGCAACGCTGATACCAATCTTACCTGAACTCTGACTGAACATGTTGCTGCAAAGTAATATGGTTCTACAGGGCTAAAGTCAAGATAGTCGATGGCTCCAAATTCTTTGATCAATACGGGCGACTGAAATGAAGAGTAGAATAATTAGTAACTGTACATAACACAGAAATAATACACTATGTTGGTGTCACGACTTACGCCTAATTTTTTCCAATATCGAGAATCTTGGGTAACCACAGAGACCGGTTTTTGATAAACAGCTTTGTTTGTTTTTTTGAAGGGGTAAGATATGTGAGCCATTATGTGGGTATTTTTGAGCTTACTTTACGTGCTAGTAATAAAGACACATAGTTATGTTAAAGCGGCTTACGAAATTAAACAATTTCCAAACAAAGAGAATTGTTTCCAAAATTCATTCACAATGTAACACGTGCGTCATAAATGTGACAATGACAATGATAGATAAGTGTCAGTGTCAATAAATTATACAGCCGTACCAAAAATATTTTTTACTGACGGAGCAGAGACTATTTATTTCTTTTTGCGAACCTTTAGTATGGTTTTTCATTACAGCAACACTGAACAAAGCTCAATTTTCATAGACAAGAAAATAGTATGCTCGTTTTCCTGTCATTGACAAATGTCAATAGGATATATTCTGTCTAATTTGTGATGTCAATGTCACTGTAACTGAAATGCATTATCAAGAGGTAGGATTTCGGATATTTTCGCGTAAATTTCTTTTGTAATACCATTATTTATTTCTGCATTTATAATAAGTTACAAAAAAAATGTTTAAGCTACTGAGTCGTCATGGACGCCGCAGCGCTATCGTAAACTTGTTCTGTGAAAAAGTAGAGGTTAGGCAGGCTAAGGTTTATTACGTTTATTCTTCAGCTGCATCAGTAAGATTCGCTTCAACTGGTGGCCTCGATGCAAGTAAAATCCCTACTTTAACTGAGAGTATACCAGAACCCCCTCCTGTGCCGGATCCTTCAACTCTAGCTGATTTGACTGAAACAGTGCAATCCTTAAGTGCTAATGGAGAACCTACATTTGCAAGTCTGGGCCTTGGGGGTTGGACGCCTGTTGGAATGGTGCAGCAATGTTTGGAGATGTTGCACGTATCTCTAGACATACCCTGGTGGGGAGCTATTCTTATTGGAACAATAGTTGTGCGAGTAGTAATGTTTCCCTTAGTTATTATGTCCCAAAGAAATACCGCAATTATGAATAATAATCTTCCTGAAATTCAGTTGCTGCAACTCAAGATGACTCAAGCCAGACAGGCAGGCAACCAGTTGGAGACTGCTAGATATGCTCAAGAAATGATGTCGTTTATGAAGGAAAAAAATTTAAACCCAATGAAAAACATGTTGGTGCCGCTAGCTCAGGCACCATTGTTTATTTCTTTTTTCATGGGTCTCAGAGGAATGGCTAATTGTCCCGTTGAGAGCATGACATATGGTGGTTTGTGGTGGTTTGCTGACCTCACAGTACCTGACCAATTTTTCCTCTTGCCGTTAATAACAAGTGCTACTATGTGGGCGACTATTGAGTTGGGGGTTGATGGAGCAAAACTTAGTGCCCAGAATATGCAAATGATGAGATACTTCCTCCGAGCGGTCCCAGTCATCATGATTCCTTTCACCATCAACTTCCCAGGAGCCATTTTAGTTTACTGGTGTTCAAGTAACTTTATTTCACTGGCACAAGTCGGCTTACTCAAAATCCCTGCTGTTAGGGATTACTTCAAGATCCCCAAACTGCTAAGTCATAATGCTGATAACCTGCCTATTAAAAAGAAGGGTTTTGTTGAAGGGGCAAAAGATTCTTGGACGAATATTAAGATATCCCGAGAGTTGGCGGACAGGCAGCGAGCTGACGAAATTATATTTACGAGAGCTGGAAAGGGACCGCTGCAAAAAACATACAAACATGATCCGACTAAGTTGTCAAACATACAAGCCAAACCTAAGTAGGTTTGAATAGTATATAACATTAGTGTTAGTAGATTTATTATAATTATGATTAATAAAATATTGTTTTCAGTAAGCATTGTTTGGTTTTTTTGTTCTCATTATATTATCTTAGAGTAATATGAACCTACTGCCTTGCTGTCTTGGCATTCCTTTACATGAAAAATTTTTGGTGGGATTATAATATTATCATCTTACATTATAATGTACTATATAGGTTTACCTATATATAGTAGTTTAAAACCTCTACCGGATGAATAGGTAATGTGTTAGCAAACTGTCACTAGGTGCCGCTACTTGTATAAAAGTGTAGGTATCTGCAAAATGTATATACTTGACACTTCAACTTTTCCCTGTCACTAGATGTCGCTACTCGTATAAAAGTACTGCAAAGTGTATGCGTTACGGACGTAGTGATTAATTAGACAGTATAATAAAATGAAAAATGCCCAAAATGAGGAGGAAATGTGATAAAGACTTTAAAATTATTATAATGCTTATCACCTATGGGGTGAACAGGTAACACAGAATCACGAACGAAAGTTGTATAACCTTGCGTCCATATGAATTCGTTTTAAATGTCAATGTAAAGTCTAGTGTGTTGCCGCTCGATAGTCGACTATTGATAGACTGTCGCCGAGATACAGCAACAATCGATGACGTGGATATTCTGTCGCAGTGACAGTCAGTGACTGTCCGCGTCGCCACGTCGGAAATTCGGAATGCCAATAAAGCAATGTCGTCAACGTCGTCAATGTGTAGTTTTTGTCGTTAACGACGTCAATGTGTCATCTATGTGTCGTCAATGTTTCGTTTATGTGTCGTCAATGTGTCTTCAATGTTTCGTCATGTTGTTAATGTTTCATCAATGTGTCGTCAATGTGTCGACGCATTGACGACATATTGACGACATTGACGCTGTCTCTCGGCGACGATAGTCCACGACATCGATGACGATACTAATGAAATAAAGGTATCTAACAATCTATCGTTCAAAACTATCGATACGAGTAGTATCGATACTATCGATAGTTTTTGTATTATGAAAAGCAATACTATCGATAGTCATTCGTCGTCATCGATCGATACTATCGATAGTATATAGTTTTTTATCAATAGTATAGCAATAAAAGAGCTATCGATACTATCGATAGGGCTATCGATAGTTTGACATTTTTCGATTAAAACTATTGATTATTCGTATTGCAAACAACAAAAATATTTAAAAAAATCGACCTTGGATGCAAATCCTTTTAGTCTATTTTTGATCAGTGGCGTAGTCACGCGTTTGTTTTGTGTATTATCATTATCAGATTGCAAGTAAATAAATTCTATTTATAATTTATTACTTTACCCAAATAAGCTTGTCATTATTTATAATACCCGATCATTATGACAATTGCCCCAATTTGTCACTCCGTCTATAACATATACTTACTACTTCCACTACTTACCTATTTAAATTTCGCCTAAGTATTTGAATTTAATTTTAATAAACTTATAAAGGTTTTGTATTGTTTATTGTTTATTACATATGATAACATTTTGTTACAAATCAATATTATAAAACTTAGAAACATACATCACAGAAGTGCACACACCTAAGATTAGGAATAAATGTCATATTATATTTTACAATTACTGTCATCGAATTAAATACATCTCATTGACAAAATTCGCCAAATGAGTAAGGGGCTAGTTCTAGCAGCCACTTTTTTAATTTATTTTATAAAGATTTTAATGTTATCAGCTGCCCTGATCTCCTGTGGCAACTGATTATACACGGTCGGACCCATGACGTGCTTTAATTTACCTGATTTTTCAAGTGTACATGGGAATAATGCTCCGATTCGACCTGTTAAATATAAACACGTCCCAGCACCATGGCTCACAGACGAAATAAAGACTGCCATTCACAAAAAACTTGTTGTTAAATTAAAGTTCAAAAGCAATCCTGACAAATATAGAGAAAGATATATCCAAGCTAGTAACGCCAGCAATAGGAAGTGCAGAGAGGCACAGCGCCACCATATCCACCAATCCATTGAAAATGGCGACCCAGCTAAAATCTGGAAATTTCTGAAATCACTAGGCGTAGGAAAAAAGAATCCTGATAATCCCACGAATATAGATATAGATGCCGTTAACAAGCATTTTTCATCTTCATCTTCTTTTGGTGGAAATTATAAAACGAATACGTTAAGCCACCTCTCTTCTATTCCTACTCCTAACTATTCACCGTTTTCATTCAGTATGATTACTGCTAGTGATGTTCAGAAGTGTCTACTTTCAGTGACTTCAAATGCCGTTGGAACGGATGAAATAAGTCGTAATATAATCCTGCCAATCCTTGACATTATCCTTCCCACTATTACTGCCATTATAAACAATTCATTGTCAAACAAAACATTCCCTTCGGCTTGGAAATCTGCAAATGTGACTCCTATTTCTAAAAAAGCTAACCCCTCTTAATTTTCCGACTTCCGTCCGATTTCTATACTGCCTTTCCTATCTAAAATCCTTGAACGTTTAGTCCAGAACCAACTCAATTCCTTTCTTAATAAAAACAATCTCCTTAATCCCTTTCAATCTGGCTTTCGTGCCGGACATAGTA
This sequence comes from Acrobasis suavella, assembly GCA_943193695.1. NCBI lineage: Eukaryota > Metazoa > Arthropoda > Insecta > Lepidoptera > Pyralidae > Acrobasis > Acrobasis suavella. Next base: position 14,418,391 of record OW971942.1, read on the forward strand.
CGACGACCGCGCTGGTGAAAATCACCGATGACATTCGCTTTGCCATGGATGGCACGCAACTAACTGTTACGCCCTTGATCGACTTTAGCAATGCGTTCAACATGGTCGACTTTGATATCCTACTAGGTCTGATGCGGACACTGAACATATCTGCTTCAGTAATCGACTGGTTTCATTCATATCACATATTCGCCAGCAACGAGTTCGAATTGAAGACCGATTTTCCTCCTGGTGCGACACTACTTCAGGAGTTCCACAAGGTGGTGTGCTATCCCCATTACTTTTTGCACTTTTTATCAATTCTATCACCTTCGAACTCTGTACTTCCTATCATCTATATGCTGACGATCTCCAAATATATTTACTGTAGCTCGATAATAGACAACCTTCCTAATGGGATAGGAAAAATCAATAAAGCTTTAGCATACATCTCTGATTGGGCTAAAGCCCATGGTCTTGCCGTCAATCCATCGAAGACCCAAGCTATTGTTATAGGGAGCCATTTGGCTTATCTCCAGGATTGATTGGCCTTCTCTTCCTCCTATTATCTTTGATGGCGTCAGGGTCGAGTATAGTGAGAGTGTAAAAAACTTGGGGGTTCACTTTGATAGAACACTATCGTGGTCGACCCAAATTACTGAAGTCAGTAAGAAGGTATTCGGTGCTGCAGGATCCCTTAAAAGATTGAGGAACTTCCTTTCCATGGAGACCAAAATTTTGCTCGCTCAGTCCTTAATCCTTCCCATTCTCGACTATGCAGACTCCTGCTACTTGGACCTCACTAAAGAGAAATTTGAAAAGCTTGAGCGTCTTCAAAAATTTCGGCATCAGGTTCATATTTGTGGCTCCCTATTCGACTTCGTCGTAATTATCATATCCTCTCGCTTATATACTACATACTATTTGTACCTTCTTCTCCCAGCTATCTAAAAGAGCGTTTCATATTTCTAACTAATGTTTCAAACCGTAACTTACGCAGCTTCTACAATCTCCGTCTTTAAGTCCCCCTCCACTCTTCCACATACTACTCTAAATCCTTCTCCGTTCAAGCTGTTCGACTGTGGAACTCCTTACCTATTAATATCCGTAGCGCTAAAACTTTGTGCAGCTTCAAAACTCAATTAAAAGCTCACTATCTGTCCAACTCATGATTTATTTTTTAGTGGATTCTTTCGCATTATGCTCATATTTCATTATTTTGTTATAATTATAATAAAATATATATTATAATATATATTTTATATGTATATATGTATGTCTATTAATTTGTAGGTAAGTATGTATGTAGTGTATTTAAGTATTTGTATGTATGTATATACAATGTCCTTTTTAATTAAGTACAAATATTTTAAGAGGTGATTCAGTCCATCATTTTGAACAACTTTTCCCAATAAATATATATCGAAATACGAATTTTTTTTTGCGTTTTTCATAGTAACGGTATCACGTGACTACTTCGATCTGTATGAGAACATAAATATTTTTTTTCGTATTTCGATATATATTTATTGGGCAAAGTTGTTCAAAATGATGGACTGAATAACCCCTTAAAATATTTGTACTTAATTAAAATGGACATTGTATTGTGGCAGGTTCTATATAGTAACTATTTACAGTAAATCTGACATACTGCACCGCTTATTTTTTAATATTCACTTCTTCCTCTACTCAATTAAGGTTGACTGGAAAAGATTGCTATGCGATAAGTCCGCCTTTGTATCATAATTCTGTCTTCTTTTTTTTCTGTGAATTCTGTTTCCTTTTGTTTATGGTGCAATAAAGAGTATTTGTATTGTATTGTATTGTTTGTCAGCGTTTCGAATTCGCAGTGGCAAATTATTATCACCTCTTTTTAGGAACGTCTGAATATTTCGATAAACATATACTGCTATTTGAAATATAGGTAACTATTGCGGGGACTGTCATTATCCTAAGTCAAATAAATAAGTCCGTAGCATGACATAGCCTCGGAGCCCGTGCGATCGTTCGCACAGCTCTTTTTTGCATACGGAATATGCGTCCCCATTCAGAAGAGCGTCCCCAGCACTCGGCTCCGTATTGCAGAAGTGAATGCACACACCCAAAGTAACATGCCCGCGCCGCTGTCTCATCTAACAGATTTGTCATCCTACTCAATGCAAAACATGCCTTACTTAATTTCTTACACAGTATACCTATGTGCGGTACCCATGTAAAGGAACGATGGATTGTGAACATATATGTATGTCTAATTTATGTAATTAGTACGTACCTAACTAAGAAAGCTTTTTTCTTTTCGTTACATAATAAGATACAGTTCTTGACTTGACTTAAGTCACTACGAGTCTAAACCTGCCTACCAATCTTTTCAAGTTCAAACCAAAATAGCAACGGTATTTACCTACATCTTTAATAACATTCTTCAAGAATCACATTACAAAGGTCGCCATGGTAACCAATCTGGCACACAGAGAAGTATTTCGTAATGATAAAACGCTTTATTTACCGCCGAGCACAAAGAAGTAGCAGGAAAAAATATGCCACGAATATTGAAATGCAAATCTAAAAAATATGAATTGTGTTACTGAGCCTATAGTCTTAAGGTAAAGTTATTACTAAGTAACGTTAGACACTCACTGTACACAGTGGCGGATTTATCAATAGGCTGAGTAGGCTATAGCCTATGGCGGCACATTTGGGGGGAGGGGGGGGGGGGGTTAATTTGAGGTCAATTGCACCCTCTCTATCGAGAAGGTAAAAAGGTGCTGCACATATGATATTTCAGTGAACGTGAGGAGCCTACTGACGTCAAATGTGTAAATCCGCCACTGACTGTACACTGCACGATATGTGGCCTTAGAGATGCTTCGGTGGTAATGCATGATTCATATAAAAATCGTTTAGCTTATAAAAACTGACATAAATACTCTAAATAAAAATTTCATCAAAATTAATGAGAGGATTTGTTTATTTCACACAAAAAATAGTCCGTCAAATGGAGAAAAGAAAGCAAGAAAAAAAAATCTTTATCTTCTTTTTTTAACCTAAAAGCAACGCATAGGCAGGGTCAACTAACAATATACCTACCTACTAAGCTTCCTAGGTATCAAAAGCTTACAATATATGTATATTATATATATAAAAAAAAGATATTTTTCTTGTATGTATATATATCTCTCTACTTAACTATTAAGTACTAGCAGCCCCTCCTGGCGGCTTCGCACCTCGATTTATAGGTATTATACAAATAAACCTTCCTCTTGAACTTGAATCACTATAGGTACAATTTATTGATATGGTAGCTAAAAAACCTAAAAACCTAGGTGGTGTGGTGCTGTGTAGTATAGTAACAAGCGTCAGAAGTACGTACTTGCCTTTACCGACGACGTCCTCGCTGGCTGGAATGTTTCGACGCAAATAATAATAAAGAGGGAGCCATTTGCCGCCAAACAAAGCAAAGAGCTCAAAGGCTGGGTGCTTAGAGCGCAATTACAAACGTTGGGCGGCATGTGAAGAACACAACTCTATTATCTAGTTATCGAACGAATTTCGTGCCCGGATGGCTTCTCGTTTACTGGATTGTACGGTTACTTATTTTTTACGAATTGGACGCTTAGATGAAATTAGAAAACGAATACATAGCGTACATTACGACAGATCAATCATTGGTGGTTGTTTATAAGTCTTCCTGTTTTGTAACATAAGAGCTTTGAGTGAATATTTATGTTCGTAGACTTAACGCTCGTAGAGCCTCTACGTTCGTAGATTCTCTACGTTCGTAGATTCTCTACGTTCGTATAGCCTCTATGTTTTGAGGGAATATTTATGTTCGTAGACTTAACGCTCGTAGGCCCTCTACGTTCGTAGACCCCAAATTGATAATGATGGTATTTAGTTGAGCTTATTCTGTAAATATTTCATTGTTAATAATAGTTTGTTCATAAAATACATTCTTAAGGTATATATACGCTTACCCGCTGTGTGATTTGTTTTAACTGATTTATATGGAATAGAAACGTTTCATAACACACTTCGACCGATCCTCATTATATTCAACGTAAAACCAACGAAACAATATTATAACAAGCTTGAATTCTACAATAGAGTCCATTCAAAAACTTTGAGCGTTTGAGTTGGAACACCCAGCACTAGTTTAATTTCAATGAGAGCTGCAGAAAGTTACCACGGAACTGATAACTTAATATGAATCGCTATCCATCGCGAAAATTTGCAGCGGATAGTCGAAGGATAGTTTTGCGGTATAATTTGAAGTACCTTACAGTATACTCGTATTATTATTATTAATTGAATGAAGAAATTGAAATGAGAATACCGTCGGGCTTGAGCTTGGCGCGGGTCCCTCTTAGAGGTTTGTACCTATTTGTAAACTCACAAATGTTATAATTTGAGTACAATTTCTACATGTATTTCATTTACAATTTGACATCATTCTTAATCAATAATTATGACTTTATGACATAACACATATTCTCAGTATTAACTTATAATATATATATATATATATATATATATATATATATATATATATATATATATATATATACAGGGTTACTGGTAACTAACGCAAAACCTTTTACATCGGAATCAAAATCCTAACATAATATAGATTTGAAGAAAAAAATAAAGAAAATCCAAGAAAAAAAATTGGAATCCCCATAGAAACTCGACCAGGTGATCAGTAAATTTGTATGGGAGGCCCATTTTATTTTCTACAATTTTTGCCTTTTTTCTTGCAGATCTATAATGTGTTGGGGAGTTTGATTCTGATGTTAAGAGGTTTTGCATTAGTTACCAGTAACCCTGTATATATATATATATATATAAACAATGTCCTTTTTAATTAAGTACAAATATTTTAAGAGGTGATTCAGTCCATCATTTTGAACAACTTTTCCCAATAAATATATATCGAAATACGGTCGGTGCATGTACGGTCGGCTGTACACGTTTGAATGAAAAAACGCAAATTTAACGTTCGTCCCATAGGAAAACTTTGTTAACATATGTCGGTGGTATATTTATCTACATCCGGTATAAGTGCATCCGTCGACCCAAAAGAAGTAGACGCATGCAGGAAATGTGCGCTTACTCGTAAATTGTTCCTTTGATCTCAAAAGTTCTGAATTTGGGAATGGACCCGCTGAGTCGAGTCTTGCCGAACTTCCCGATTTGTCAGCAGACTTACTCCAGGGGACAAGATATTATTAAAAACTTGTTTACTGCTCCGGACGGACCTAACTTCAATATTCTTAAGTCGCAGTCTCAGCTTATTAAGTTCGGAATTGTAGATTAAATAAACTGCAGGACTAATTTGAATATTGTTTCGTTTCATCTGCATTTGGAAGTTAAATGTTATTTGTTTGGAAAATTTCATATTAATAAAATCTTATACCCAGATAACTATTAATTCGAATTTAATTTCAACTTATTAATTGCCAGTAAATCAACTTGTTACCATAAGTACCTACTATGCATGTATCATACAACATAGTCGTAGAGTAAGTATCCTATAACACAAGTTAAAAATACTTCTTTTGGGGTTACGTAAATTTTAAATTATGTACTTAGGTATTATGCTCGCAGATTCTTGAGCCTCAGGCTGGGGTCCTTGGCATTTTACCAATTTCTGCCACCTTCTTGTTATAGTACACAGCGTCTACTGCTTATCATTATTGATGTTATAGGTAGGTAAATAATAAATAATGAGAGTATAATAACAATTAAATGAAAGCTAATTTACTCCACATAATACAATATCAAATCGCGCTTTGACGTTATCACTGACACAATCGTGCAATTTGCAGCGTGACAGTTTAATATTGCAATCTCTGGCGCCGGTTTGTTATGCATTTATGCCATTTAGAAGTTAATACAAATTGGTATGAAATGGAAAATGGAGTACTCAATACTAACATTAAATGTGGAAGCACGTAAATTATAGCCGTCTACAAGCCATTAGATATTTCTCAGGAAAATAATAAACGTTTAGAAAACTACTAAACTTACCTAGTAGGTTGTAGGTCATCTCCTGATACTATTAACCAAATGCATACCAAAATGTAAAGATAGGTTAATATTTCAATACGTCACACCTAGAAATATCATTGATACTTTTAAAAGTTTGAATAATAAGAAAACTGGTGATTTGTGGGACATTTCAGTATCCGTTATAAGCAATATAATAGATGTAATTGCGCCTTACTTAGCTTCTATATTTAATAAATGTGTAGACGCGGGATCTTTCCCTGACATGATGAAGTTAAGTAAAGTTATCCCTTTATTTAAGTCTGGTGACAAAAATGATCCAACAAATTACCGTCCCATTTCTATTCTGCCAGCACTAAGCAAAATATCAGAAAACTTAATTTTTAACCAATTATTAGATATTTTTAACAAAAATAGTCTGTTCCATGGTGATCAGTATGGATTTACTAATGGTCGATCAACAACGGATGCAGGTGTTGCACTTTTGCAAAACATCTACGATGCTTGGGAGTGTTGTCAGAATGCAATTGGTGTGTTTTGTGACTTCTCCAAGGCATTTGACTGTGTAGACCACGAAACCCTTCTATCCAAACTTGAGCACTATGGAATAAAAGGGAAAGCTCCCGAATTGATTAAATGTTATTTGAGTAGCCGAATTCAAAAAGTTAGTGTAAATCAAGTAAAATCTGACGGATCAACCGTAGTGATGGGTGTGCCACAGGGTTCTATCTTAGGCCCTTTGTTATTTCTAATATATATCAATGATTTACCATATCATGTAATAAACTGTAAGTCTGTACTTTTTGCTGATGATACTTCGCTTGTTTTCAGCGTAGATAGGAAAACAGACACCTCGGATGACATTAATAATACTTTGTCGCAAGTGTTGGAATGGTTTACGTCAAATAATTTAGTATTAAATGCAAACAAAACTAAATGTGTAAAGTTCTACTTAACGAATGTTACAAAAGTTCTAACACATTTATTTATTAATAAGGAAGCAGTAGATGTGTTAACACACAACGTTTCTGGGAATAACACTTGATTCCGGATTGCAATGGGGTGCCCATATTAAAAAAAATGCTGGAAAACTTAGCTCTGCAGCCTACGCGGTTAGAAGAATTAGGCAGATGACGGACGTTGATACAGCGCGTTTGGTAATTTTTAGTTACTTTCATAGTGTTATGTCCTATGGAATATTGCTATGGGGTAATGCTGCAGACATAAATACCATATTTGTTTAACAAAAACGCGCTGTTAGGTCTATATTTAAACTAGGTGCTAGAGAGTCTCTAAGGGAACTTTTTAAGGACATAAATATTTTGACTCTCCCTTCGCAATACATCTATGCGAACATTATGTACGTGCGTCAGAATAAACATACATATAAGAAAAACTATGATATTCATAGTATTAACACTAGAAATAAAAATAAATTAGCTATCTCAGCTTTTCGGTTAGAAAAAACAAAAAAGTCTTTTGTGGGTCTCAGCTTGCGTGTCTATAATAAAATTCCAGACAATGTAGTAGTGTTACCATTATCTAAGTTTAATACTGCCGTTTAAAATCATTTATTAAAAAATGCTTAAGGTAAATAACTATTTATCTGATCAAAATTCTTGGAAATAGTTGTATAATAAAATGTATACTGAGCTTAAGTGTAAATCTGTATTGTAACTGAAACATAGCCCATCAGGCTGGGTATAGGGACCAATACTGAACTGGGTTTCTTTCGGCGTAATCTTCCCAGCAGTGGTCGTTCCGAAACGCAAAGTAGTTTTTAGCTTTTGCACTAAAATAATATTTAAAAAAATGACCTTCATAAGAGATAAATTTATCCTACATTGAATAAAAATTTTTGACTTTGATAAAAATAGTAGTTAAAACTCTATTTATTCGGGCTGCGTATTTCACATTTTCCATTATGCTTTTGTTACGAAAAAAAATCATATGTTGTTGAATAATCGTTATAAGTTTCTGTCAATTAATTTTGTAAGTATAACGAATAATATAAAGCGGTTTGTTTTGTTGTTTTTCGTGTGTGTAAGTGGCCAAAACTGGTGCCGAATTTTTCAGGCTGCCTAAAGGCATCTAACATAGCTTGACGACTGTCATACAATGATGACATCCAGGACCAACAGCTTATACGTGCCTTCCGAAGCAAAGAGGAGCTCGAGATTGTTTTATGTCACTTGTAATCACCTATCTAAGTGCGGACTACGCCTGGTGTCGCTTGCTTGCAAAAGCGCTAGTTAATAGGCGCTCCCGCCAGGCCACCGAGCTCCTCTAAAAAGCTGTTAGAAATGGAAATAATTTTTCTTATTATAATAAGTCATGTAAATGAAAATATACGGACAGATATTTCCAGTTACCTATACAATAAACCAATAGTACTAACTTGCATTACGGCATACTTTTCAACCTCTTGAGTTAAATATAATATGCCGCTGGCCGCCTGCCAAATAATATTTCAAGACAGAGAGGCATAAAGTAATTTTCAGTGTCCAAATAAAACAAAGTTCCTTTGTCGATGGCATCGTCTCAGAACAATTGCGTGATATAACCCTGCAAGTTTGGGCAACTCAGACATTTTAAGGAAAGCACTTGAGAGCTATCTCTGCCTCGCGTTTCTTTGTCCACTTAGTGGCGCGTCTTGAGAAATGGTCGTTTTACCGCTAGTGATATTATAATTTTCCAAGATGTCGCTTCCTACTCTCAAGTATACTGAGGCAAAAGTGTCCGAGCTGGAGGCTAAATACTGATACTTGTATTTTATAAGTCATAGTTACATACCATCACGCAGAATCACGCCTGTTTGCGATATTTTTATTAATACGGAATAAATGAATTAATTTCAATGTTTTGACATGTTGAAATAATGCAACGTGATAATTTGAAATAATCGAGGGCGTTTTTAAAAATATAGCAATATGATTCAAAATCAAACCGTGTATAGAAGTTTTAAAAAATGCTTGTTTTCGTATCTAAGTATTACATAAATACATATTTTAACTGACTTTAAAAAAAGGTTATTAATTTAACGGAAAATCTGCTTTTTTAAAATGTAATTTTCCCGATTAGTTTAAGACGCCTGGACCAATTCGGAAAATTCTTTTTTCTGTTTGAAAGGGCATACTGCATAAGTACATAGCCAAACTACATCACAAAATTTATTAAAATCGGTTATGTAGTTTGGCGTTGAAGTTGGTTTTTAACGTCTCTACATAGATGCAGGCGCTACATCTACAGAATCTTTATTGAAGATACCCCGTGATAAAAAGCAACTTTTGTTTAAAGGTACTCCAACCTTAAAGCCAACTTTGCCCACCATTTTTACACTAAAACTTCTGAATGCTTTCTTTTATTTACCTAAACCGGGTAATGGGAACACTCATTATACGCCGCTCCAAAATTTTCCTCTACCTATGTAGTTAATTAAATTCTTTGTTAGTAATTCCTTGTTCTATTGTTACGGAATACAATTTAATTTCTTTGTTCGGTACCGTTAGGCTGTTTATTTAAATTAGGTACTGTAAATACTCGTATTAGGGAATAAGATACGGTGGTGTTTATTTATTCTCTGCGTATAATTATTTGTTTTTATAAACATTACGTAGTTTATTAATCGGAAAGCGCTGAGAGTAGTAGCAAGTAGAGACTTTTTAGGTGTTATTCTTGGAAAATTAAGTACCAACTTCTACAAGGTATTTTTCTTCCTGATTCTATTCTTCTTATCGTGTCGCTGGCTCAAACTTCAAATTCTGTTCTTCTCGTTTCTTCAAATTTTGTTTCTCGAAGGTGTAAAAGTGGCAATACGTTGCCACTTTTACGCCTTTCTCCAATTCGTGTTTCTATGATTCTTGACGACTTGATCCTTTCCTTTTTCGCTATGCTGGACTGGGAGAACATAAAAAAAAACTAAGAATGTCAATTAAGATAATGGGAAAAAAATTCTAAGCGGCTATTTTCCCAACCCATCACTATTTTGATTCCTTTTCACATCTTCTCGCCCACCATCATGCAAAGTAGCAAGTTTGTCAGCGATCGGTCAAGCTAGCACCGAAATAAATTGGTTACTTCTTGTTCCACTTCCTTATAGCAGAATTCTCTGAATATAACACTTTGACAAATAAACTTTATCAAGCTCACACGTTTTACTTCTATCTGAAAATGTAACATCGTTTCCGTAAAGAGATAGCATCAACTAGATAAAACTTGTAGTCCCACTTAGAGGTCTTTGAAGCCAGTTTCTCTGGTAAATATGACGTTCCATGTTTATTTTCAATAGCCAACAAATATGGCAATAATGCTAAAGATTTTTGGCAAGTTCCAAAGCAATAACAATAATAAAAACGGCGTTGTGGCGAGGTGACTATTCTAAATGCAAATCGAGACATTAACCGCTGCAATTCGCCTGATATGATACGACAACATTAAGCGGCGAGTGCTTTTTGAAATATAAGTTAGAAAATGGCACTTAAATACTTGAAGCAGTGTTTAAACAAGGTGTCGTCTTGAATAAGTAAGCGAATATGTGTTGAATGTTTTTAGACATGATATTTCCTAAAATATTAAGCTAAAGTGTAAAATTCTTTCAGGTATACTTTTGATGACAAATAGTAGTACTAAAATTGTCGGAAACCTTACTTGTTAAATTGAGGTTGGTGGTAAATATATATATCCTGTAAAGACTAATCCTAAACTGAAAAAAGAATATTCCTATGCTATCTAGTAGGTACTAGGAGTGATAATTATAATAAACGAATCGTGTAAGTACTATTGTCAAAACATGTGAGAGTGGGTATAATGTAACAAACGTAAGTCTGTACACGTATAACAGGATAAAACAATATGTTCGGCGGTGTAAAACACTTTCCATGTTAAGAAAACACGCTATGTCTGTCTTAGATTGACAAGAAAATAAGAATCGATCGCGGCAAATCAGCAGAAATAAGGGTAAGGCAGGAGAGATCGCGTGGACACACAGATTTCACTGTTGGAAAACGTGTACGAGTAGATTATGTATAAATTGAAATTATTTAGTTTCCCCAAAAATTATCGAGTCAAAAAATTTTTTATCCTCCTATACTAATGCATGCCTTGCAAAAACATGGATTGACTTTTTCTGATCTAATCGTGGACATTGCGAATCCAAATTGCTGTAAAATTGTAAACAAAAAGTAACGCGATATTACTCATATGTACTGTAGGTAGGTACCTACAGTACTTGTGAGTAATATCGCGTGTGCATAAACTAAGTGCGCTTAAAACCAGAAAGATTAAATCTTTTTCCATGTCATTTTCGTCTACGCAAGTATGAGGGTCTATTATTTATTTACCAATTTATGTACACGGAAAGTTTATAGAGTTCAGACAGAGACGAAAAATGCTGGAGCTATTGATTAACTCCGTTTAAAATAAGACCGTATTACCGTATTACGTAGCCTAAAGTCTATAAATGCTTAAACATGACAAAATGCTCGCGCCGCGGTCTTGCACTATATGCCAATAGTTGAAAGTTTATTTTCGATTGTCAAAAAATCCTCTCTGCTGCGCTCCTCTCTGTCTGAACTGACCCTAACTGAGTAAAGGTGCCATAAATTGTTGAATCGGTTTCCAGATTACAAAAAATTTACTCTTTTATTTGATTTTGCAATTTTTCAAGCACTGATTCCGTGTGTCAAGACATTTTCTTTGCTGAAAGCCTGAGGGGCGAACGCTCTAACTATGACGGCACTTTTTCTGTACACGAAAAATGCATTTGTGATTCGCTCATAAACGTTTCTTTGAGACCATACGAACGTAACCGCGCAAACGTGTCCCATCGCACACCATAGCCTTAGTGGACCATTCTGAGCGCATTTCAGGCTTTGGAGGACTTTAGAATTCCGCATAGACAACCTATTTAAATAGACAACACTCGAGCTAGATAATTATCTAGCAGTGTTGTAATTTTTTCGAGTGTGTAAGTGGCCAACATTGGTGTCAGATGTTTCAAAGTACCTAAAAGTATATCTCATAGCTGGACGACTGCCAGGACTAACGGCTTTACGTGCCTACCGAAACACAGAGCTATATAAACCAAACCTTTAAATGTATTATTGTGATCAGCTCATAAACGTTTCTTTGAGACCATATTATGAACGTTACAGCGCAAAAGTGTCCTATTCTATAAACACACATACACCATAATAGTCTTAGTATGATCCAAAAAGGCTATGATCTCAGCTAGGATCGCTACACAGCCAACCTATCTAAATATTAGATATCACTAATTATTATTAATCTTAAGGTATGACTCTTATAGTACTGTTTGGTGGTGTGTGTGTGTGTTTGGTGTGTGTGAGTGGCCAACACTGGTGTCAGATTTTTCAGGCTGCCTAAAGGCATCTGACAAGGCTTGACAAATGCTATACAATAATGACAGCCGGGACCAATGGCTTATACATGCCTTCCGAAGCACAGAGGAGCTCGAAATTTTTTTTATGCCATTTGTGATCACCCATCCAACCGCGGTATCTGCGGCAATGGTACTTTTGGATTTTTTCATTATTCAATTTCACAGATATTTTTCAGATTCCCAATTTTGCATATTCCGTTAAGCATGTTTTTTCTTTTCTCGCTGATCAGCATGTTACAGAATATAAAAAAAGTGTGGCACTCGGGGACTGCCGCGGTAAAGCTATTGCATACCAATTTTTATCAAGTTATGCAATATAATTATTTATTTATGCAGTATTTTTTTTTTCTTTGATATTATTTAAAGTTTTTTCTTTGATATTAATTCAAGTTACACTTTTTGAGCGTGGTGACCGATAAGAAAACATTTTTTTTTTCTTATATTAAATAAATGAGAAATTAGTATCGTTTAAAATATTTTTATTATCTTGCAATACATGTAGGTTATTCAGGAATTTTTATTATGAGCAGTTAGCAGCTAGTCTCAGAGTTGGGCAAAATTGGCTATTTTTTTCAATTTCGAGCATAGATTCATTATAAAAGACCACAGGGACCCCCAGATATCGATTTTGAAGGCAATCGGTCCAGAAACAAAAAAGTTCAAAATGACGGCTACCTTTTCCAAATTCGAGCATAGATTCATTATAAAAGACCACAGGGAGGGCCGTCCAGATATCGATTTTGAAGACAATTGGTCCAGAAATAAAAAAGTTCAAAATGGCGGCTACCTTTTTCAAATTCGAGCACAGATTTATTATAAGAGACCACAGGGATATCGATTTTGAAGGATATCGGCGCAGTAACAAAAGAGTTTAAAATGGCGGCCAGTTTTTTTACATTTTGAGCATAGATTCAATATGAGGGACCACGGAGACGTCCAGATATCAATTTTGAAGGCAATCGTTCCAGTGAAAAAGAAACGACGAGTTGCACTCCGGGAGTGCCGACAGAAGTGAAAACTTGAATATTAACGTTGTGCATTTCCATGGATGCGCGTGGCACGTTGTAACATAAACCCACACGAACATTCGCGCAAGCGCCCTGCGTCGCCTAACGAAACAGCAGGCGCAGGCATACATTTTCGCCGCGCCGTAAAAAAAGAGAGGGATACTTCCTCTCCTACGCCGTACCGGCTGTTTACTCTCCATCCGTCTTACAAGGTGATGAATGTTGATCTCGCGTCGCAAGTCCTGACGCGAGATCAACATTTTTTACCCATTACAAAAAAGTGTACAACGCCGTTAAAGAAGTTTTCACTTCAAAAATAAATAATAGGTTTCAAAATTAAATACCTTATTTTTTGGAAGTAGGTTAAAAATGATGTTTACTTTTCCTAGAAGGTTACTTTTTTTGTACATTTCAGGTATCTTTTGACAAGACCTCGCTAGCAACACTGGGCTGCCTACTCTCCATCCGTCTTACGAATTTTCAATTAGGATCACGTGTCCTGACGCCCTGACGCGAATTTAACATTTTTAACCATTACCAAAAAGTGTACAACGCCGCTAAAGTAGTTTTTACTTCGATGCAATCGGTTAAAAAGAGAACACTCGTACACTCCAAAATGTTACTCTTCCCGACGCAATCGGTTAAAAAGAGAAGGGTAAGTTAGAAAAAAAACCTTATTTAGAATAACGAATAAAATCATGATATATTATTAGTGACAAAATTATTCGCGAAAAAGTTATTCGCGAATGAATTATTCGTGAATAAATTTTATTCGAATAATGTCCAACTCTCTACACGCATACGTCTAGTCGCACGCACACAAACACCGTGCCGAAGTCTTTCGAACTGAAACGACGTTAGACGAGTGTTAGGTATAATTTTTGTTACGAAGTTCCTTGATTCGGTTGCCGCGCTAGAAGCCCGCGATAAAAGCTATGCAATAGCTTAAAAAATATATACGAAAATAAAAAAAAACCGAAAAGTTTTTATTTAAGTATACCTAATGAAACGCCAAAATACTCTGAGTTCAACCTATTACGCTTGGTCATTCTTAAGTGATCTATTTCTATCCAGCTCTATGACTCAAGACATTGGACGCTCTCCTGCATTGAAATATCTTTCAGTTTAGATTATATTAGAATTTCAGTACGGCTTGTGCGGGATTTGCATATATTAAATTGATATAGTTGGGATTTCGCCTGTTCTAGTGGAAAATTGGCAACATGGCGCGGGTTGATTCTTAGGAAACGAGTAATTTAGTGGAAAATTCACAAAACATGTCAGCATTTTCATAGGCTTGGTATTTTAGATAAATAAAATTGTTTTGAACAAGATTAAAATATTTATAGGTCTTTTTGACTGAAAATTATGTATATTATCTATCCCTATTTGTTTATTTACCACAAAGAAATAAATAGTAGATAAAACTTGGTTGGTCTATTAGTACAATTTTCAATTCTAAGTGTCTGGGAGATGGCTGTATTTTTAAAACTAAACTAATATTCTATACAAAGAAAAGAGTTTCTTCTTTGTAATGGATAAACCCAAAAACTACTGACACGATTTTAAAAATTCTTTTTTTCAAAGCTAGATTATCAGCTAGAACATAGGCTACTGCTACACGCAGGCAATGCCAATATCACCTCAATCGAAGTAATAAGGGTGAAAGTGCTATGTACTTATCCACTGATTTTGACCTTAATGATCACTTTGACTGTTCTAAATCATACCACTATCATTTCGTTGTTCACTATCGTGTACTTTATAATGATGTTAGCTTAACTTCATTGTTAAATCATATTTTTATTTTCCATAATTTTTTCAAATTGTTATGGTCTAAAGAGGGTGAGTTCGAAAACAGCGTTTTAATGAACGGCCAACACGTATTTACTTAAAGAGGGGATTCAGCCCGTTAATATGAGCAACTTTTATTGGGACCAATTCCATGCTTTTGGGCTTGTAATTTTTTTTATGTTTCATAGAAATTTTCCAGCCAGCAGGTCAGTCAACGGACTGAGTGGTCATTCCGCACATTTTTTCTACTTTCTTTCCACTTGTTCTTCGTGTGTCACCGTCACTAATGTCAGATTTTTCAAGCTGCCCTCAACGACTATATCAGATGCCTAAGGCATCTGATATAGCTCAACGACTGCCAAACAATGATGACAGCCGGACTATCAGCTTATACGAGCCTTCCGAAGGACGGAGGAGCTCGAGAATTTTAATGTCACTTATGGTCGGTCACCAATCCAAGTGCGAACCTCGCCCGATGTCACTTTACATGCGAAAGCGCTAGTAAGGCTTATTTCAGAGTGACGCCGGCGAGACGCGCCATTGACCAGAGCGTTTTAACCCTTTCACCACGAGACTTTATATTAGTTGACGTGCCCTCCGCGCGAGGGGTAGTAAATCTAAAATAAATACCTACAACCAAAAAGGGATGTGGATACGTAAGTTATGTGCAATACGAGCATTTTTTTGTCGGAAATATCCGACGCTCGCGGAATGGGCCCGACAATGTTTGTCGAATAAATCCGACGTTCGTAGTGAAAGGGTTAAAGCGCGCTTGACCTGCGGACCGCTGTGAAACGAGTTTTAGTATCGCGCGTTTCGTTCGGATCACGCGCGCTTCGGCAGCGCTGGCCGACGAAGCGTTTGAATTGTGTTACTATGAAACACGGCTACTATCTAGTGTAATTACAAGCGCGCGCGTCTGGATAGCGCGGTTCAGACGCATGACTCTGAAATCAGCCTAATGCGCACTTCCGCCGGGCCATCGAGCTCTTCATACGTTCATTTACATTGGTATAAATGCGAAATGCAGTTCAGTCACATTCCAACCACCAACCAACCAACAAAAGTTTTCGAACCAAGATCGAAACTGCAAAAACATCAGCTCTTCCATTCCATTTCCGTTCATTCATTATTTTTTCCATTCATTTTGTTTATCGTCTCAACAGTTCCACACCTAAACCAGACTAATGACGGGTGAAAGTGCTATTCACCCACTAACTATTCACTATTCGTTTTGACCTCTATAAATTCAGAGCACCAACTTATTGGTATTAACAACATGGGAATTAGTTTCGGCGAGTGACCCGACTATATCTTAAAGGCTGGGTTAATGGGAGCAAACCGGAACAAACGGCTGCCATTCGTCTTTGTACACAGAAAAGAGCATTCATTCAGTGCCGCAAAATGTTTTTGTTCCAACTTTCCAGAATCTTTATGGTGCCTCTTTGTTTTTGGTTAGGTATCGCGGGAATGACGCTAAGTATCCTGAAAGGAATAAGCAAAAACTAAATAACATCCATTCCTGTGAAGAGTACGCCTTGCACTCATTATGAGATGCTATTTTGTATAAGTAGTTGCCAAATTACCAACATACCTTATGTAGTATCCGTAATTTTTTGTGGCGAATACTACCATACTATACCTATAATTATACATTACATCGAATTACAAGCTCGTAGTACTAAGGAACCATAATAAAGCATTTCTGGGCCAATCAGTGGCTGCAGTATGACACTGCGTTATAGCAGCCATAGGCCGACAGTTGTCGCCGCGTCATGGGACAGTCAATAAATTTCGTGGGGCCGGTATAATAGGTTAAACAATATTGTAAGTTATATGGAGGTTGTATCTACCCTATATAGCGAATTATTCTTATTCGATTTCAATCTAGATCAGCTGTCAGAGTTAATTTGTCTATTGTTTGTATGACCTGAGTAACTTACGTATAAAATAATTAAGTAGGTCATGAAAATACTAAATTGTGTCGCTCATGCTAACTTCTTTCATTATTCTAGACATATATAGCATAATAGTAGTAGACTGGCTTTAGGTTCAATTTCGTTTATAATTTATTCAAATAACCCGGTTATCAGCAAAGCTATCGCATATTTAATTATCAGTTAATCAGTTCCACGTGACATTCGATCATAATTCACGGCGACTAATTAGCAGACTGAAACGCCGCGATTATACGCTAATATTACTAATGTGGCCTAACAAAGCTAATTATAAGGCCAGCACAATGGCCTGATTAGGTTGTATTCACAGATGGCGCCGTGGTCGCAATCAACGGGGATATAAATCAACGCAGATAACGTACAAGCGTTTTGGTGAACGTGGTGACAACGTTGTTTTGTGTTTGTTGGAATTAGGTACTTTAATTTCATTATACACTGACGCTCATAATCATAAGAAATCTATGTTATTGTGAGAATGCTACCAGCTTAAGAAGTTCTTACTTCTGATCCTAAAATAGAGATAAAGAGCAGAAGCCTTATACTGAGTTTTTATTGTCTTGAAGCGACACCTCCTTGAAGTTTAGACAGAAATCGCCTTTTGATACAAAAACTGAAACGATTGAATTTTTAGGCACACGAAATTCTTTGCATGGGAATGTTGTTTATTTGTAGGTATCGGTCTATATATTATGATGACTGTATGTGTTGTAAATACTGTATATCTTCAATAATTTTTAATTCGTTTGTTAACCTATGAATCCCTTTAAATAGGCATATGGGCAAGCCACCTGCCATTTTACCATACCAATACATTCTTATTTCTGGTTGCCTCTTGTGGACTTTAGTTTTTGACTCTTTGCTTTACATAAGTACTCCACGACGCACAAAGAAATGAAAGTTTGTATGTATCAACGTATGAGTATTAAGTGAATGAATGTTTTCACAAAATAAACACACAAGTCGTTTAAACAACCAAATGGACACATTACGTTTGTTTTGCAAGCCCATTGAGAGTGAAACTAAACTTGGTATAACATTCAAATTATACACAGAGACCTCTGAAAGTTGCAAGCGTTGTATCATTTTATTACGTTACGTTGTAAGCTATTGTTTTCACCGCATAGTCGGTGTGACGGCATAGACTTAGTGTAAATAGACCCTGCAATTTTGCACCGCATAGACACGGATATAAACTATTTAATTATACGCGATTTTAGAATTTCATATCTCCATCATTGGTCATTCATCATTGGTCAGCAGCCTCCTATATATTCCAATGATGGGAATATGTCCCAGTGCATGCTAATCTACCTAGCTAAGCTCGTTTCGTAAGGCAAACTAGCACCTAGCTAGTTTGCCTTACGAAACGAGTTTTAATTACAACATGGGGGAACAAATGTCACAATACAATAAAAGTCTGGTGTTTGTCCATTACCTACACCTTTGTTTAGTATTATCCTATTACCAGCTTCACATTGAACTATATATTCAGTGCCGAATTGCTCATAAGTCGCGATAAAATTCGGACTGATGTGTAAATAATAACACTGTTAGGGATGCATCCACGGTGGAGCCATCTCCGCAAATGCTATTGGAAGACCTCGCTTCGTAAACGTATAGCTGTGACGTCATGAAATTAAAAAGAAAGACAAGACGGGGGTTTTTTGTTGCGTCACGAGGATAAAAGGACGAACGAAAAATTCTACACGAGTTTTTTAAACGATTTGTAACAGTTTTTTAGTATTTCAAATAAATGTTCCTTTTTTCTTATGTAAATTCACGATTTCATCATTTTCGTTGGTGTACGCATCATTTGCACCTAACATTTATCCCGAAAATCCAGTCGACAAAGGGAAGAAGATTATACGAGGCTGCCGCCAACAAACACAATTCGAAAAGTTTGATAACTAATCGGGTCTAAAATGATTGTGCCACTGTTGTTAATCTGTCTTATGGGAAGTACTATACTGACTAATCTATATTGAATTTATCAATAACATTAGCTACTAGATTTTTTCCGCGATGTGGTGAGGCCCACTTAGTTGTAAATTTTAATAAAGTCGACCAGCACGTCAATTTGTGTCAATAAAATTTATTATTATTTGGTATGAGTTTGGACTATCTATTTTGTTTATAAGTCTAGGTCGGATCAACATGTTTTGTATTTCGTCGGTGTAACGACCGCCCGCGTGGCGGTAACGGCTGCGACAGACCGCGCGCGCCTAGAACTGCTTGAAATTATCTCAGCCATATTTAAAATTAATGATGGGTCTAAAAATGACAAAATAAAACTTTAGAGTCTAAAGGAAAAATATGACTCAGTTGATAAGCCTCACTGAAATACGCGAAAAGTGTCATCGCTCAGTGAGAAAATATATATTCAAACTCGAAGACTTTACAAAGCAAATCTTTCAGCAAACCGTGTTCTATAAGTAGGTAGATTATTCTCTGCACCTATGTATAAAGTTTCTGCTTTATTGATTATTTCCAATAATCTTAAAAGGCTTCAGCCAGCTTTATCCATTAAGTGCAGAGTGGAATAAGTAGTTCGACCCGAACAACCCCTATTCCGATTTCTTATGTTTGAACTTAAAAAATCTATTGGCTACTTCTACGCCTACCAAATTTCGTTAAGCTCCGATCAAAACTACTTGAGTTAGCGTCGAAAAAAGTTACATACCTACATAAATAGTGTTTGGTTTGTTAGCCGAATCGTTTAATGTCACGATTCAGATTATTGTCCATTCCTCAAGCGGCTTTTAACGATTTTTTTTCCCAGACTAGCATGAAAAACTTGATTCCACTTTTTCAAACGGAACGCTCTGTTGTATCTTTTCTCGTAGCGTGTTCGTAGTATTAAATGGTAATAGGAAATAAACGCTAAAACAGCTTTGCTAATATAATCCGCCGACAATCCAGTCTCTGGTGCTGTGGCGGTCGTAAAGAGATTTTATGGGTTGATTTATTGCCGCCGTTTGTCTCGTTTAGGGACAATAGATTTTTAATTGAAGTATTATCATACATTTGGGATTCGTATTTACTTTTTTATTCTGGTATTACTGAACTCTATTTACGTGTATAGAGGTCATTAAATAGGTAAGTACATAATTTTATCATATCCATTAAGTTCACAGTTAGACATAGGCTCTCCTTAAGGTTTATGGGTAATGGGTATTATATACAGAAATAAAATGTAATCTTGAGATAAATAAATATACCCGTAACTTTGTTTCACTTACTTTAGAATCATTATTCATAAACGGTTTTTCAAATACTTATGTAGGTACTTGAAAATTTTCGTACAAGATATATAATTCTTAGAAAACATGTCAAATTATGGAAAATTAGGTCACCATTTTGTAACGTGTTACTTCGGAACTTTCCTTTGATCGTGGTCAGGACACGCACTTGACTATTAATTCAACATTAAAGTAAATAAATTTGTATATGTTAGAACTTAGAAAACATGTGTCTCTCATATATATACATACACGTACAAACTTAAACTTTACATGATACAACACCGAATAAAAATACATAACTTACTCGTATAATCCTCCTTAGATATTGGGTTATGAAGATAGGATACCAAAACACAGATTTCTTCTCAAATATGCTCCAATCCATGGAAGTTTTCTGCGTAAAAATATAAATCTTAAAACTTCATTACTTTCCCTACAACTTGGTTTTTCGCAACAAGCTTCTGATGTTTACGATTTAAAAGGTTTTTGACGTAAAATATTACTGTTGGCAACACTTTTTACCGCACCTTGTTAATGCTGAGATGTTCGCGGGTTAAGGAAACACGTCGATGTCTCGCTCTATTTTTAAGCCGCCGAGGTAAACAAATGCCTTCCTTTAAATCCTACTTGAAAGATCTTTCTTACTGCGAAAAAGGATTTCGTTAAACTTACCTGGAGGGAATTTTTCAGCATTAAATATTAACGCTCTGTCGGTCTCTTTCAAGCGATTGCAACAAAGTCCGTGGTAGATTCTGTCGCAGCAAAACAACATTGTTGGAATTTCAGTAGTTATCAGTTGTTTTGTAGCAGTAAAGTTTTCGAATTGTTCGGGTAGCAAAGCGGGAAAAACATTTAAACAAACAAACTTGATATTAAATGATCAAGTACTAGACATACATGTCCATGATTTTGAAAATGTCCGCTAACAAGTAGCCAGCAGGTGGGTGTTTTACCACAAAATACGTAATAGTACGAATGTTTACACAGCTTTTGCCAGTATGTAGTCCCTTTTTAATAACTTCTCTGCCCATCAACCTTTGGCTCAGTAGGTACGCTACGTGTCTAATAATATTTAACTGATCCTTTTGAGAACAAAATCCAAAGAGATACTTAGTATGCTAAATAAAATTACAATTGAACCAAATACATATTGCAACGAATAATTATT
Source organism: Acrobasis suavella (assembly GCA_943193695.1). Classification (NCBI taxonomy): domain Eukaryota; kingdom Metazoa; phylum Arthropoda; class Insecta; order Lepidoptera; family Pyralidae; genus Acrobasis; species Acrobasis suavella. The sequence goes on from OW971942.1 coordinate 14,439,945, forward strand.
TTTCTCTAAAAAACTTCGACAAATTTAGCTTGATAGTAAAACAAATAACAAGGTACTTATAAATTAAAGGTAGGCTTTAATTCTAATGCCAATTATTTCAATTTAAAAAAAAAAAGTCTAAAAGTGTTAAACGTTATTTACAGCTCGTAATTAATTTAATTTCTTGAGAACCTTACTTGCGTTAGAAGGACAAAAAGTTTGAAATGCATGCAAATTACGACACTTGGAGGACAGTCGTAGGATCCCATCGTCCCTAACTTAAGTTGGATTATGCTGTAAATTGGAATTATACTAAGTTAGCGATACCCAATTAGTTATACTACTCGAATCACTTAAAGTTGGACCCCTTCGTGAAGAGGACTTAAAATTGTATTTGCTGAATCGAACAGGAATTTAACCAATTTGGGATTGTTTAAATTACAGCAAAAGCACTTGAGTCAGCGCGGCCAGAATGCTGATTCTGCGTCTAGAAGATTTTCGCAAAAATATTTTATAAGTCGCAACTTGTACAAAAATATCTACTATATTTGTAATCTTATTGTATATTGGGCAAATTCGCTTGGATAAACTTGTATATGGCATAAAATTTATGACGTCGCGTGTTTTTGAAGTACTATGACTGAGGTGAAAATGTACCTTTAAAAAATCGGCCAAGTGCGAGTTGAACTCGCATGGAGAGGGTTCCGTACAATGTCAAAGATTTTGCGAAAGTGAAATAGTATTATATTGAGTTGACCGCTTTCTATTTAATCGAGAGAATTCTAATATTATTTTTCCTGTAATCTACAAGCAATGAACTATATTTAGTATTTTTTTTAAATTTTAGGCTAAGTAGTTTCGGAGATCAGGCGCGGGGGGGGGGGTTGGGTCAGTTTAAAAAAAAAAATATTTATTTACTTATTTTTTTTGTAATCTACAATTATTGAGCTATATTTTGTATTTTATTTAAATTATATTTATTTAGGCTCAGTAGTTTCAGAGATCAGGGGATAATTAATTTACAGCTTTTTTCGTGAATAAAATCAAAATTTACAATTATAAAACATATATTGAACATGCAGATATGACAAACTAGTTCCGTGCACACACTGAGAACCCGTGGCCAGCCGCACAGAACGAATATTGTTTAACTACCCACCGACCTTGTACGCGTCCACTAAATGTAAAATAAGTTCTCATTATAAGTGAATTTTGTAGATTCTTTTATGAGAATAAATGTCTTTAACCATATATATTCGAGATCCTCATAACGAGCCCTTTCATTTAATATACGACACGGAAAGGTTTGCAAAACTTTTCTTAAATTTCCGAATTTGTCTTTCGAAAATGACATTTATTTAAAAAAAAAAATTATTTACTTTGCATATCTGTTTTTGGGTCATAGCATTATTCCATTGTACCAAATTTCACCTGATTTGGTCCAGTAGATTCGGAGTAAATTAGCTGTGACAGACGAACGGACAGACAGACCCACGAGTGATAATGGAAGGGTTCTGTTTTTTAATTTTTTGTACGAAACCCTAAAATAAAACCATAACTTAAGTATTGAGTTAAGTTTCGGGTTTTGTTTATTAATAATGGTCTAAATATAGACACCGACTGGATTGAAAACCTGTTTAATTTACTAATTTCGATTTTTTACTGTAGGTAGCGTCTCCTCGAAACCATTTCGTACCAAAGTGCTTAGAAGTTAATCAAGCAAATAGTTGCAAGTGGCTGGTCCCGGCTGAATAGCGCGTGTCAAGTGTCTAAGTTGTGGTTCACATTGCATACGAGACATTGGCTTTAATTTAAGCCTTAAACCTGACATGGCCAAGCTCTATCATAAATAGAGATCTAAGAACCAGAAGGATGCATTCTAGCATTCAAAGTAACCTTAAGGATGTAAGGTTACTTTGGATGCTAGAATGCATCTCATGTTGGTGTGAAAGAAAAGAAAAAACGTAAAATATGCCAATTGTTTCTCATTTAACGTAGATCGCCGATATATAAGTACATACATATTATCACTGTTTCCCACAGGGGTAGGCAGAGACTATGGCAGATCGGGGCTGAAAATAAGAAATCACGTCAACTAATGAAACGATAGCGCTATTTATATTAAAAACAGAAAATAATTAAATCAAGCAATCACTGAACGGAATCACGAATTCACGATGCGTTGTCACGATGTAAGTCAGTCGTTCATTTTGTTGCATGCAGAAAATGTTGCACCTCGTCACAATTTAGCTCCGCGCGACTAAATGGATGCAGGTAACGTTATTTGGCTCGGAAGGGGGGGGGGGGGGGGGGTATGTATGTCGCAGAGATATTATAGAATATAAGATTGTGAAAACATTCTGGGATTTCACATAATGTAAGTTTCTTAATATATAACACAGCAGGCTATCCGAAAAATGTATTTATACATTATATTAGCGGCTCTGTGGGCTGTAAACCTCAAGCAAGAATCTTTGCATAGCTTAAAACTGAATAAAAGTTTCCCACTTACTAAAATTAAAAACAAAATCTTAACCAACAAGAAGTCCAAATAGCTACATAGCTTGAAACCTACTCAAAAAACACGAGAGTCGGTTGAGAAATGCGACCTGTGGAGGAAAACAGTGAAACGGAGACGTTTTGGTCGCGCTTCAGGCACGCTCGGTCAATAATTGTGTTGTTAAACTTAAATTACTTGAAACACGAACTAGTTATTCGGTTTCATTAAAGTCTTTGTCCTTATTCAATCAGCCAGAGTCAGATTGAAACAAATCTCTTGTGAAAACAGTTGGAGTGACAAAGCAGGCGCCCTGTTTACGTTTCATTAGAAACCAAACTTTACATATTTATGAGCATGTCATGACCAATTTACTTTACAGTGTTATGCTAACGGTCGGAGTACATCTATGTAAATAATAGGTAGACCTCATTTCTGATCCTGAAATAATCATGGTAATGATCGCATAAAAAGGTGTCTGTGACTACTATTTACTTCTCAATATATTTTTTCAGTTACTTCGCTACAAAGTGCATAAATGTTTACTTATTGTAGATTCGAGTATATAGACTACTTACTTTAAATCAAACTTATAACGATTTCTTTTAGTTGGCCTTGGCAAAGTTTGCGGACGTTCGGGCATAGAACGTATTGATTTAGGCCGCCGGCCCGATGAGTTACTGAAGGAAACTTTGTTTAATAAACTATTAAGGTAGAACCGATGGCCCAGGGGGCAAAAAGGTTCTCAAATGGCGACCACGTACTGGCAAGCGAAGCGTATAGCACCCACCTACGAGGTGATCTGACGACCTGACTAATGTCGCTGGAAAGCGCTGGATGCAGGCCACTGTAAATCGGTCATTTTGAAGATCTTTGGGTGAGGCCTATGTCCTGCAGTGGACGTTGTGCGGCTGAAATGATAATCATGATGATGATATTATTGATATTGCTTTCTTTGCAGAATATATTGGTTTACTGCTGGACCAAAGGCGTCTTGCAATTATAGGCAAATCCAGCTTATAATCACCAAGGGGGTGGGTGGGCAGGCGAGTTAGTGACTGCAGTAGACGGTATGAAGCATACATATAAAAAAAATCTAGATCTGGGAAAGTTTTTGTGAGAGGAAACTGCTGATCCGTTGGCTATTGAATAACTTCAATAAATCCCAAAAAAAGAACATACGGACAAATCACACGGATTGAGCTAGCGCCATAGTAATTTCGAGACTTGTGTTATGGGATACTAACACAACGATAGTATATTTTATAAAAAATACATGTAGGACTAGGTGTAAATGATAACTCCCAACTTTGTTTTCTTTTATTTTTAAATAAAATGCGGAGCTCAATATTCACATGCACTTATAATGGCGTCGTCGTGTGAGCGAGAGCACGAATGAAAAAGACAGATCATACAACGGAAGTATTCGTTTAGAAACAAAAAGAACTATAAAACTATGGTGTCCGTTCAGAAATTCCTACATACATATAAAATTGATCCTAAATACATAATAAAATATGTTGTACTTATTTAAAGAACAATTTATTTTTTTACTAGTCGGTAAAGTTTAAAACGAATAAAGCGCTATATTTCCGCTTGGTAGTGCATAAAGCGTTATAAAACAGATATTCGGATGATACTGTTGTGTTGGATTAGTGGATGAGACGAGACTGTAGGGAATTTATTGAGTCGATGTCAATACACGTATTTGCGAAAATACGAGTATGTAGGGTTAAAAATTGATATTTGTTTTGTTAGTATTGGCTGTTGTGTTTTGTGTAGAGCTATAATTTACTTTCATCATTATTTCAGCTGCATTACGTCCAATGCAGGTCATAGGATTCTCTCAAGGATTTCCAAAATGACCGATCTAGAGCAGCCTGCATCCAGCGCTTAATGATATATAATTTACTTTGCTTGATCTAATACTGATAAGTAAAGTATGAAAAAAATGGTGAGGATTGAATGCTCTATTAAAGACAGCCCATTTGCCTTAGATGGAAAATTAGAACCAGAAACAGCTGCAAAAGGTTGCCAGCTCATTGCATAATTTGAAAAGATCCTTTTACTAATAGGCGGTGATGACTATTTACGTGAAAAAGATTTTCGATAAAAAATATATAGATGAAGGAAAATACTTTACTTTTCCTTGTGTCCACTGCTGTGTTTAATGTATAAGGTACATAAACGTGCAGTGCATCACAGACATTACGTAAAAAAATAAAATAAAATTGTACACCTCTTAGGTGTTTATTCAAGGAAAATTTCTCCAAGGAAAGTTTGAAAATGGCCATTATCCAATTCGCCCTGGCCAGGGATGTAACCCAGAACCTCCGGGTTGGCAGGCTAGCGTGGTAAACAATTTGCCACGGAGGTCGTCATGTCGTGTCATATAGGTAGCTATATGACTCATGAGGACCATCCGATGCCTTTAGGCAGTTCTAAAAATCTGACGCAATTCAAACACTTGATGAAAAGAAGAAGCCAAAAAAAATTAAAATAAGTAATTATATTACTGATGGTTTCTTAAATTACCGCTAAAGTTTTAACTTCTAACGAAATAGCGACCTCAATAATCGAGTTCAATAAATCGACGCTGATTCCTGGCATCTCAGCTATCCAGGCCGACAAATTCTATTAAACCCTTTGCAGAATTTGCGATTGAGTTCCTGCCGTTTAAAACTCTCAGCTGGGAAATTATTTTATAAATAAAAAGAGTAAAAACGAAGAGACTATTTATTTATTATTCTTCACAATAAAAAAATGCTATAAGTATTTAAAACCACAGTAGACACTGTGTTTTAAACGTCACTCGCGTAGACGATCTACAAAGGCTACGATGTAGTCGTAGTCGTTCTACGAACATACTACAAGGTGTGGTGATTCTACGCAACATTACGCATTATTTTATTACAGTCACGTCTTTAGCACTTTCAGGGTAGATAGAGCCTAGGGACAATTGGTCAAATGTAACTTTCAGCTTGATGGGTAAAAAAGGGGAATCAAACTAGTAATTAGTTGCGAACCGCATCACTTATTGACGAGATTCTTCGAGATTTTCGCTCATTTCGTCCATCTGGTCTTACGATTACAATCTGCGCCGAGAGGTAAGGAGCTGAAAACTTTTCTCTCAGACCAGCATCGAATATTCTCAGAATTTCAGTTTGGTAAGTGAAATTGGCTGATCATGGCAAAGAGAAGAGAGGAAAGGAGGAATCTTCACTTATTTCCATCGACAACAGCAAAGCTCTTAAATTACAAGAAGTAATAATTACAAAGATGTAAAAATTTACATTTTTAAAGTTCTCTTCATAATTTGAGAAGCCAGTAAAGTCAAAGTTCCTTATCGTCACAGAGAATTATTAAACACCCGCGGTACCTTATCTCCTGACGCTATTAGCGTCAGTTTCTTCGAGACAGCGTTGAATTTCAACTTTATGTAATTTTAATGGATCGCGGATACCTCGTCCCATGCACCTTACTGCTACAAAAAAAAGCTTGTACGCATTTTGCTTTAAAATCAAAATATAAAAAAAATACATTTTGTCGTAGAAGTGTTTACTTTTTTTAGAACAGCTGATATTTTAGAGATATCAAAGTTGATGTTAGAGAGAAAGTTATTCGTTTTGATGAAATGGACATACTGTAACAGTTAATATCTAAAGTGGTATAATTACCTGATGCTTAAGTTTTGGTTTCAGCAACTAATAAAAAAGTATAGAGCAGTATACTAAATATTATGCGTGTATGCTATGGAAGCTACAAAAAAAAATGCGATGATATTGATATGGTTTTTAGTACCATGTTGAACATTTCTACAGAAAAGTTTTTGTGTAAAATTGGGTCGGGCCGTTTGTTAGATTTGTACGCACCTAAATTTGTAGTAATAAAACAGTCCAGTTTATAAAAAAAAAAACTAAACAACGTAGAATATTGTTCAGTGATAAAATAAGAAAATGTTAATCTAAGTAATTTGATCACCATGACAGGTTTCTTTACTTGCACGTTTAGTACCGACTTTACATTTTACTCGGTTTCTAGATTTTCCGTGCTTACCTGGGAGAAGAAAGTATACGTAGAATGTACCAACTGATTGACTTATAGCGCGGATCGTAAAAACCGGATCATCAGCTAAGAATCATCAACCAATCTAAATCATGTCCATTATTGTCCGTAAACGATGCGGCTACGCCCATCACTATTTTTATTTTAAAGTCAGGTATAAAAAAAATAAAAAAAAATTTTTTTCATTCCAGCGTAAGCAAAAGCATGCTTATTCAGTACTTACATGCTCGAGCTGAGTGTTCTTGTAGATCTGAAGAGATCTCAGCATGAAAATAACTGAGAGCTGCGACTTTCAAGAAAGGAACTTATTTTTCAATGATGTTACCCTTAGTTTGCTATAAGAATTAGAAAAATACCTACCTCTTTGTATACAGACAGGTCATAAGCGCCCTCCTTTGAAATAAATTATTTTATTATAAATCTGTTGATGATTAACTTTTTGCAAATTGTTAGGCATTAGATAGACCTTTCAATTATTTTATGAATAATCTTTGGAAGTGTCACTGGTAGTCCATCTACCTTTAAAATATGTTTTTGATAAACGTTTCTTTATCAAAAACTTGAAAATAATAATTTGAATAAGGTGGGTGGACTATGGAAGGCCATGCTCCTTCAAAGGCCAATTATTAAAATTTCGTAGTTATTGCCATGTGATGATAAATTCCTTCTATTTACACAAACACCCATCGAAATCACAGACGCGGCGGCGAATCGCTCGCCCTACTATTTTAGCAGTACGGTCCCTCGCTTCTTCGATATCGGGAATCGACGACGTTAAAATAAGGTGGGTGTACCATGGAAGGCCACTCTAACAAATAAACATTTATTTTTCGTTTATTTACTGGATAAATGAAACTAACAAATATTTAAGTAATATTTTGTTTTATTACATAACATATAAACCACTTTTTTAATTGCAGATTTAATCGCCATTTAGTTACTTTTAGTGTCAAATGACTGATTTATTATAATGGCCTTCTAAGGAGCCTTGTTTCTAGCAAGGCCATTTGGAAGAGTTCAATGAAACTTAAGTTCAATCAACATTGATTAAATCTACGATAAAAAGAAGTGGTTTATATGTTACGTAATAAAACAAAGTATGACTTAAATATTTGTCAGTTTCATTTATCCAGTTAATAAACGAATAATAACTGTTTATTTGTTAGAGTGGCCTTCCATGGTACACCTACCTTATACACCACACGTAACGTAAATTATACCTATTGACGTGTCGAAAGTGCCTGCGGCCTTTGTATGATGTTTTATCTGAGAGGTCTTTACGTATCTTCCCTCTATAACGACAAGATAAAATTCATGAATGGATACGTAGTAAAATGAGTCATCACACGCAGGCAGGTTCTAAACAGTGTTTCTAATGTCTGCTAAGAAAATATAATAATTTTAAATTGAAACATGCGTTTTGTAAAACAATCACCATACATTAAAGAATGATATAAGTATGTAATAATTCCTAGAAAAATATTGCAACCAAAGAGTATTTAAAATTATTAAAATAAAATGTTATAAAAATGAATGTGCAACGGAACGTTTCAACTCATGTCGTACCACCAACATAAAGGAAAATACCACCGCCGAGTACGTATGCATTCACCGCCGCCGGAGTGGTTGTAGGATTCATCAAAAGATAGCGTTATAGTTTCGTAATTAAATATATTTTTAAATTTGTAAACTTTAATAATACATTGTTTAAAGATGTCTGCCTACATTTAAATATATAAATATACATTTAATATTAGTTCAACGGAATAACTGTTTAAAATACGATTAAAAATGGTTAAATTGAGTCTTAAGTGGGTCTAGCAAATCGGCGACAAATTTACACGATTTCACGTTGCCAACCGTCGATTTGTCTACTTTGACCTGTCAAATCCATGCTCGCACGGGAGTAAGGCATGAGATAAAATACGTTTTATGAATGAAAGTTATTTTGTCTATGTTTGTTGTGGTAAATAACGCGAAATGCGACAAATTAGAAGGATAAAATTTGTCGCCGTAAGCATGCTTGCCTCGCCGGTAAAGGTCAAATTACTGAATAAAAATTTGAATTTTGAATTTTTGGATAAATATGACGTACTTATTATAATTTAACTTTTTTTGTTTATTTCAATGTAAGAAAATGAATTACCCAGCATCCAAGTCACAGATCTAACAATTTGTCGTGAAAGTGGGAAAGAAGTTTTTAAAGGCATGATTTATGAAAGGTCTGGATAATAGTGGTAGTTATACAGTAACGTCATTATAAGGAAGTTAGAGAACTGTCAGTCTGCAGGTGAGCCATATATCATAGGACCGGAGTAATATGCTTTGCTCACATTTGAGGAATAAATCTCCTTACCTAAGACGATTTTTGAAAGTAGCTACTAAGAAGTTAGCTGTAATATTAAAATTATGAAATATGATGAAAATAACATTAAGGTAAGTACTCATATCATTAGGTAGCTAGGACTTGATTTATATTGAATATGTTATTATCTAACATTAAGAAAATATCCGTAATATTATAAGAAAATATACAAAAATAATAAAATTAGGGTTTTCGTTGATTATCCGACTATACGTCCCCTTTTTAACCGACTTCAAAAAATGAGATGGTTATCAATTCTTCTGAATCTTTTATATTTTTAGAGATCCGTAAAAAAAATGAAAAAAATGGAACCCTTATAAGATCACTCTTGCGTTTGTCTGTCCGTCCGTCTGTCACAGCCAATTTGCTCTTTGTGAAATTAGGTAAGATGGTGTAATCCTATGATCCAAACACAGATGTGCAAAGTAAATAAATATTTTTTTAAAACATGAGTCAGTTTCGGGGCATATTAGAAAATAAAAAAAGAAATGCAAACCTTACTGTGTCATAAATAAAATATCCTCATTTTGAGGATCTCAAATATATTTTTGTTATTATTGTAAAATAAATAGTTAATTTTATTCATGAAAGAAGACGAAAATTTATCATTTTCCCCCTCATCTCCGAAACTAATAAGCCTAAAATTTTGAAAAAAATTAAATAAATATAGGAATACCTATAAGAATTCTATCAATTGAAAATAAAACAGTTAACTCAATATAATAGGTAAGTACACTTACGAAAAATCTTTGGCATTGTACGGAACCCGCTCCACGAGAGTTTAACTCGCACTTGGCAGATTATTTTTTTATGAATGTTCACACATTTTTTTTTGTTTGAATGTTACTTGTGGTCCCTTTAAAATTTTATCAAAGTCAGTTGTGCGGTATTGGGGTAAAATCGGTTTTTAGTTTTGAAAAATTATAACAATACGAATCTGCACGAATATTTCATTAAAGAAATAATATATTTTGATGTCACAATATCAATGTAAAATATATGTAAAAGTAGAACCACAAAAAATATTTTAATAAGTTGATATTGAACAGCATTAAAATACAGATTCATTAAAAAAAATGTTAAATGCTTTTACTTGTAGACTGCTCTCCGCATATGAATCAAAGAACGCATAATATACAGTCTTAAAAACTAAAACCCGACTACGGAAAATTGTTACTATAGAGTATATGTTTTATTTAGTGAATGCAAGCACAGCAGGGAGAGACAGCTAATAATGTGTATAGTTTTGAAATGTGCCTATCGAGCCCTTTCATTTGATACTAAATTCGGTATGATTCAATTTACGAGTATTTTATTTTTTCGTTGCTGTCTTATTGGCCTAAAGAGGGCGCCATATTTATTATATAACGTCACATAACCTCTAACCAGCGCACAACGAAGATGTTTTCAACGATACCTCATTTGATAAGGTACTATGGATGTTACAGAAGATAAGAGCAAACAGATGAACATACATGCATAGCTGCGAAATACACAACCCTCCTTTTCGCTTCGCCGTATTTGGGTAAAAAGGCAAAAATCTAACACCGAAGATTTTAATTTTCGTCCATCAATAAATAAAACTACGGGAAAATATGCTTGTGAACAGATGATAACTACGTGATATTTTAAATGAAACAATCCCATTAAATTTTTGCATACGGATATTGCTCAATGGTATGCCCCATTATGGTTATTGCTTTAGAGCTTCCGCACACTGAATCACTAGTCGCTATCACTAGTAGCGGATACTGGTGGACGCGACATTAATTGCCTCGAGCACTCGCATCTGCATAACATTCTGTGGATTGACCGAACGAAAAAAGATTATTTTTTGACATACATTCGACTCACAGACTACCACACCAAATAAAGCGCGAGGCGTGTATATTGTAAAACTAAGAACAGAGGTTTTCCCCAATTACAGTATCTGTAACATGTCGGAACTTATAACTAAAAATGATATACAATTTTATATCGTTTTGGTACAACAGGTATCATAACTACTTGTATGAATGTACTCACATGGTTGCTATTTGAATGCATCCAACGGGCGTTCGGCCATAATATTATCCGGCTAAACACTGTGACTTGATTTCCGTGTATCTGTAGTGGAATTGTAAGGCGTTTCTGAAAACCGTCGCGATTAGTAGGCTAATATGCGGGGGCCCTAACTGCACGGCTAAAAATCGACCATGCGAATGCGTCCTCGGATATTTGTATGCATTTCTACTCAGTTTTTGCGACGCTCCGAATCGAGATATGAATGGGAATCACATATTATGCGTCGTAACTACGGATCGAATATTCTAGAAGTTTTGCTGTTCTTCTGTTGGTCATATGCGAGCATGATACGAGTTTTATGGATTTCGATATTTGTATAGTTTAGCTTTACAAGAAAGATCTTTTTGCATTGTGAATAGGTATTGTAACACATGTAAACCATTCATGTTTCGACATAAGTAAAACTAGCTGGGCGACCAAGCTTTGCTCGGATACTTTTTTATTAAAATATTCTAAAGTCACTTGGAGTTGGTAAAACAAATGTTAGTCCTTCCAAGAATTTCGATATTAATCTCCTTAACAGTCATTTTTCTGCTTCAAAAAAATTTGGTGGCAATGACAACTCCTGACTATTCACCTTTTTTATTTAGTCAGGTGACTGATAGTGATGTTCAGAAGTGTTTGTTAGCAGTATCTTTCAACGCGGTCGGAGCTGATGATATTAGTCGTAATATGATCATGCCTATCCTAGACATCCTTCTCCCCATCATCACTCTTAGAACAATTCCCTATCCAGTAGTACTTTTCCTACCGCATGGAAAGATGCCAATATTACTCCAATTCCTAAAAAATCAAATACATCATCGCTTTCAGATTTTCGTCCTATTTCCATACACCCTTTCCTTTCTAAATCCTAGAACGATTGGTTCAAATGCAACTTAATTCCTTTCTCAACAAAAACAATCTCCTCAACCCATTCCAATCCGGATTCCGGGAAGGACATAGTACGACTACCACATTAGTGAAAATCACAGATGATATCCGTCATGGAATGGACGATTCGAAAGTTACGGTTGTGGGTCTTCTTGACTTTAATAACGCCTTCAATACTGTGGATTTCGACGTCCTCTTAGGCCTAATGCACTCTCTGAACATATCTCCTTCAGTCATTAACTGGTTTCATTCTTATCTACATGGTCGCCGGCAGCGAGTGCGCATTGAGAATGATTTTTCTTCTTGGTGCCACAGGTCTTCTGGTGTACCACAAGGTGGTGTGCTATCCCCAATGTTATTCGCACTATTTATGAATTCCATAACTCTTCAGCTCCGCACTTCCTATCATTTAAATGCAGATGATCTGCAAATTTACAGTCACGCAACATTGGATGATCTGCCTAATAGTATTAGCACAATTAACAGTGATTTGTCTCTAATATCTAACTGGAGCAGAGCCCATGGACTTATAGTTAATCCTGTTAAAACGCAAGCCATAATAATAGGGAGTCAATGGTATATATCTCGAATAGATTGGCAGTCCTTACCACCCAATATCTTTGATGGTGTCAAAGTAGACTATGGTGAGAAAGTAAAAACTATTAATTTATCGTGGATTCCGCAAATTGCCGAAGTAAGTCGAAAGTTATTTGCGTCCGCTGCATCTCTTAGAAGACTCAAAAATTTCTTACCTGTTGCAAATAAAATTTCGCTTGCACAGTCATTACTTCTTCCCATCCTAGATTACGCCGACTCTTGGTACCTCAATATCACGGAGGAGCAATTAGATAAGCTTGAGCGCCTTCAAAACTTTTGTATCAGGTTTATATTTAGACTACGCAAATATGATCACGTTTCCATCTTCCGTGCACAGCTCAAGTGGCTCCCAATCCGACTTTGACGTAACTGTCACGTTCTCACACTCTTATACTCCGTACTTTTTATGCCATCTTCTCCTCCTTACCTAAAGGAGCGTTTACGTTTCTCCATCAGGATAATAACAGTCCTACGCGCAGGATTAATGCCTTACGTCTAAACATTCCTATTCATTCGACCGGATTCTACTCCAAATCTTTTACAGTACAAGCTGTCCGTCTCTGGAATGCTCTCCCTGTTGAAATTCGGACTGCTAAGACTAAAACAATCTTTAAAAATCGCCTTTATAAATATTACCTGACGATATAATCAGTTCTGTTTAGTGTAACTATATGTATTTATGTATTTACATTCTTATGTATCATATAAGTATGTATTATTTATGCTTTGCTTGCAAATAAATTTTTCCTCCACCCAAAGGTTGGCTGGAAGAGATTGCATTTATAGCGATAAGTCATCCTTTGTGCCTATATTGTTTCTTGTTGTTTTGTAATTTTTGTGTGTCTATTATGGTGCAATAAAGTTGATTTGTATTGTATTGTATTGTTAGTACCGACTAACTACCGTTTTTTACATATGAAATACTGGTAGCGCTGCGAGAATCCATGAGTTATTAAGCTTAAGGAAAGGACGACGTGATTCACAAATTGTCCTTACATCGAAAAGCGAGAAAAGCAGAACACAGTCGTTATTAATCCGTTCTTTTGCGCCACTGTTCATCGAACCTTCGTCTTTCACCTTAGTTAGGCCCTCAATTCCCCGGTGACCATGATTTTAAGAACTCCAAATGTAAAGTTTATCTATTAAATCTTTTTACAAATACGGGAATAAATGTGAAACGTACCTTTTTTACGTGACCGTGGTCGCAGCAAAACTGTGCTGTGCAATCTGATTGAAACGTCAGCAAATGTATGAATACGTAATTATTAAAAAAAAAAGTTTTAATAAGCTTTAATCTAAAACAAGATCGTAAAAGGTTAAATTGCTCCGCGAGCCGAATCAAACGAGCCCAAACTCGATTGGCTATCGTCGTTTCATTACAGACTTCCTATGGCAACCTTCCGGCCCCATCATCAGATCAGCTCAATGTCATAATAATATTGCAATGTCAGTATTGTCACGCGATATACGTATGCGTGCAAAATTTCAGCTCAATCGAAAGCCGGGAAGTGGGTCAAATTTAACTTACAAGATTTGATTACATATAGACAGACAGATAATAAGACAGGTAAAACTAAATAAAAGCTTGTAAAAAAAGGTACGTATCGAGTTATTTCCCGTGTAAAATATTATGCAAGACGAGAACGAGAGTTTAATAGTAGTAAAGAATGTCTATAAAAATTATGCAAACTTTGTAACACAGGTAGTCTTGAGCCTACCTTAAATAGGGTTTGTCCACTTTGTCGCAAGTTTAGGAGATTTGTCCACGAAGCTGCCCGATCTCGTCCCAATGGGAGCTGTAACGTAGAAATATGAGTATTATTTCCAACTTTATAGCCGCTATATTTCATTCCACCGGTTTTTTATTTATATATTCTCGAGACAATATGTTGGCAATATTCAGGTGATGCTCGCGGGGATATAAATATTATTTTTAATGTACTTGGACTACCTCCGTGTCGTAGTGATCACCATGCTAGTCTGCCACCCAGAGGTCACGGGTTCAATCCCTGGTCAGGGCAAGTTGGAAAATAGCCTTTTTCAAATTATCCTGGGTCTTGGATTTTTATCTATATATATGCCTTAGTTATAAAATATAGTATCGTTGAGTTAGTATCTCATAACACAAGTCTCGAACTTACTTTGGGGATGGCTATCTCCTTCAGATTCACGGGTTTTTTCACCCTGGTTCTTTGGGAGGCTTGCGTGGGGATATAGATCCAACACGTAGAGGCCCTTTGGAGAAGTTGATGTATTGTGGCGCTCCCGCAAAACCCATTCCTGAATATACCAATGAAAGGTATACCCTTGGATAAGTTTTGGTAGGAGAAAGATCTATTACAAGAAAATGGGAAAGGTCTATGGATTACGGAATGAGATTGGGATGGACTGATGCTGGGATATTGCAATACAAACGTCACCTGCCGTAATCATGATTACTGACTATTGTAGGCAGGTGGTGGCTTGCCGCCCACTAGATGGGCCCCTCAAACACGCCGACAAAATGGCACTGACGGCGTGATTTTTTAAATTTGGAATACATATTGTCGTCATCATCGATGAATGTAGGTAAACATTTTTATGTTCTTCGCTTCGGATAAAGAAATAAGTATGTCGGAGCAGTTTATGTTAGACGCTGATTTGACTACGCCGAGACACTTTACGCGAGTTTGCCGCATCGGCGGATGGCGCTAGTGTCGCAGTGACGTGCTAACGAAACGTCAGCACGATGGCAGATGCCGATCCCGCCCTGCTCTTCTGCCACCCTTTTACTCGGCCGTTCCGCGACAAGTATAATTAAAAAAGCGCAATTTTTCTCTTTGGTTCAAGTAATTACAGAAGTTTTAGGTTATATTTTGTAT
The DNA here is from genome assembly GCA_943193695.1 of Acrobasis suavella. Taxonomy (NCBI): domain Eukaryota; kingdom Metazoa; phylum Arthropoda; class Insecta; order Lepidoptera; family Pyralidae; genus Acrobasis; species Acrobasis suavella. The sequence continues at coordinate 14,455,246 of OW971942.1, forward strand.
TGATATGTAATTATTTGTGTAATTGTGAATACTTTTTCGTGTATTTTCTAGTTTTTCTCATAGATGGAGATGAAAAGTAGAGTGTGCTACTCGGGTACGGTAATATTTTTATCTCGGGCGATATACATGAATCCCTCGCGTCACTCAGGATTCAAAGTAGCTTATCCCCTTGTAGCACAATCTACTATATAATATAGTGAAGTTGTGACGTCTAAAAATAATCGAAAAACGTATAAGAAAATCTAATTAAGTTTATTTATTTAATTTATTGCACTTAAAATATTAATATTTAAATATAACACTAAACAAATATAAATTTAAGAATAAATTAATTTAAAAATTAAGTAATAAACGCAAATTATAAACATACATGTATAAAAAAACCGTATAATAAACATACTTATACTATTATTGCAGCATTGCTTTTAAGTTGTAATAACACTACTACCCCATAAAGAAGTGTATGTGTATGTATAAAATATTTGGATGTATGGAGTATCGTAATATCATTAGAATCCTTACATCCTCCCAAATCATCATCATCATCCGAGCGTATTCCCGGTTGCATCCTCAGCAATAACGCTTCAGAGCCCGGGGTCCGCCACCTAACTAAGGAGATTTGACGAGGTTACTGGTTTTTACACATAGCGACTGCCGTCTGACCTCCACAACCCAAAGGGCAAACTAGGAACCAATCCTTGGATAGGTTGATGATCAAACGTTAGGTGGCGTTCGGGACCCATAGTTTTACGTGCCTTCCGAAACACGGAATCATCTTTCTTTTCGGATAATCAGGTGATTCAAGCCTGCAATATCCTATCCAGACTGGAAACAACTTTTCACAAAGTATGCTTCTCACTGGGAATCGAACCCATGACCTCCGGGTCACAAGGCGAACGCCTTGACCACTGGACTCCCAAATAACAAAGGTTAATTTTTTTTTGGAAATTGATGCTCGTTATTGTATTAGTAAATTTTGAATAAAATTTTTGTTCCTCATGCACCCCCTCACTTGCCAAATTCGTTTCATTTCAATAAAATTTATAATAAGTTGCGCGAAATTTCATATTAGCTGCGGGATGTAGTTAACGAAGTTTTACTTGTTGTGCAGAGTTGCGACTTACGTAAATACTACGGTGTGAGGTGAATTTTCGTACATATGTTATCCTACGAGTACATTGTGTTATCTTGCAGCTAGAATTTTCATTCTAATTTCCCGCGAAATCAGTCAACTGGGTCAGCTTATCATAAAAATATCGAAATAAATAAATAGAATTTTGTATAGTTACATAAAATATTTTCTCTCAGACCTGTATGGAAGGATATTCTTTAATAATGCTCGTACATCAGGATTTCGACATTTGACAGATCTTCTATCAATAAAAATACATTATCAGAGTCATATAAAGCCCGCTAGTCATCTTAGTACAATTCCAGTTGAATAAATATCAGATAAAATGGCCACCGATACAAGAAGTGCTTTGAGAGCCAGCCACTCGGAAAGCACTCAGCGTCACACGATCTCAGTAATCACACAATTATTATCACAAGAATACAAACGAGCTGACAACCGGTTATTGATGAGCGCTCAATACGTGCCACACGAACCTAATGATACATATTTATTGGCGAAGTTAGTACTTATGTCCATTTCCATTACAATTCGGTACTTGATTCGATTTTTTTCTTATTAATATCAAAAAGTAACATGATACGAAACCGAAATCATAAATAATAATCTTACTCCGCTGAAAAATAAGCAAGTTGTAAGCCTTTCAAATCCGGTGGAAGGGGAAACTGTTAAATAACAGAAAAAGGATGCACATACACCCGCGTGACGTCACTGTCATAAGGTGTCACGCTTACGAAAGAGATAGCGAGATGTCCCTACTCTTATACTTAAAATGATAATTGCTGCATCATTTAATAACCAATTTACTTTCTATTTTCGGAAAACTGCTTCTTTTAGTGTTATTATTGTTATTCGTGTAAAATATTGTCCATAAACAAACTAAGTCAAATAGCCTATTGTAGCTTATCGAGAACACGTATTCCGAGGCGTTTTGTTTTCCATGTGCCTAATTAAGCGTTTTTAAAGCTGTCTCGAGACTTTCAAAGCACCTGAAATAGCTTGACGACTACCAATTATAATAGTGACAGCTGGGTCCAATACTTAACGTGCCTCCCAAAGCTAAATGGAGCTCATGATATGTGAATACCACTTGTTGTAAATCATCTAAGGCGTTCTTCCACTGGACCAACGAACTCCGAACGATATGAACATAATGATACATATTTATTGATGACGCAAGCATGGCTATTTCCATAACTATTGTGGTTATCGGGAACACGTAGCATGTGATTTGTTTCGGGCTAATAATGACCTATACCCGGATTGTTATCTGTACGAGCATGAATATTGGACAATGTGACATACATAAGTCGAATGTAGCCGGTTGAGATTATGATTATTGTGTTAAGGGTTTTGGCAAATCTGTTTCTCATTATCTAGACGAATTAAGTAAACGCATTTATTTTATAAAGCTATGGAAAGGATTTTGGTAGGATGATTGAAACCTTATACTAATAATTTTCCTAGAACAATAATCCAAAGCTAAACGAATTTAATCAAACTTGAACCACTCTTAGCTAGGTAACCGTACTATAAATTGCCAAGCGTCTTATAAATATATCTAAGTAACCAATACGGTTTCAAACAAACAAACAACAAAACCAATTCGTCAGCTTGAGCTCCGTTATCTTGCAACTAAAGAGTCATTTGCGATACTACACAATACGCATCTGTCATTGCTAACTACAACACCAAGTACTATTACGCGCGTTTACTTTCGCTTACAGCCCCCCAGAAGATAATTTATTTTGCCAAACGACTCTGAGCAGACAAATGAAGTCTTTTGCGTGTCTCCTGCTTTGTACTGTTATATCTTTTAAGAGTTATGTTCCTTATTGATTTATTTTCTTTGAAGCTAATTTTGCAGTAGATTATTTTACCATACACTGTTGGTTTGAGTTTACACATTGTATATTCTAGGATTAAATATATAATACACTGATGGATTTTAGGATAAATATTAAAATTTCGTTTTTATTGGCTGGAAATTATTTTTTTCAATCTGATTAACATCCTGCTTATATAATAATCGTAATATAAAAATGACATAAAATCTCGATACGTTTTTTATATTTAAAAAAGATATCTACTTATACAATACTAATTAGTTACGGAAATAAGGTATACACTATATTTTAAATTAATGATCCAGATAAAAATTTCAAAAGTCGTTGAAAGAGGTTAAAATCCATACATTGAAATTCTACTTCTTTTCATACACAATAGTATACTAAGGCCTTAATAAAATATTATAATAATTGAGCTTACTATAATACGGATGACGACAGGGTTAGAAAAGTATAATTGAAATTTGTCAGTCTTTTAGATTTTCCAAAAATAATGAACCCATACTTTTCAGTTTGCCAAAAAATAAAAACTTCACAAAAATATGAAGCATTATAGGTCCGAAGTGGGGGCTTGCGACGTTACCCCTATGTAAAAACCGTACATAGCCGTGACGTCATGCGAAATTTCAATGCACTGTATCTTTGTTATTTTTTGTTTTTCAGAAAAAGAAAAAATACGTTTATAATATTTTTTAATAAAATCTAACCGATGGGCTAAAGATATTTTTCCATTCATCATGCCAATTCAAATTATCCTACCGATGTCTCCACATAGCTTAATGAAGTAAATTCGTTCACTTCATCCGTCTTGTCAAATCTATTTCTCATTGTCTACAATGAGAAATAGATTTGACAAAGACCCTTAACCCAATAATCATAATCTTAACCGGTTACATTCGACTTATGCCACATTGTCCAATATTCATGCTCGTACAGATAACAATCCGGGTATAGGTCGTTATTAGCCCGAAACAAATCACATGCTACGTGTTCCCGATAACCACAATAGTTATGGAAATAGCCATGCTTGCTTCATCAAAAAATATGTATTATTTAGTTCATATCGCTCGGAGTTCGGTGGCCCGGCGAGAGTACGTTTTAGATTGTTTAAATATCATTAGAAATTTGGCCGGTTACCTCGAGTGGTTTAAAATATTTCGAGCTAAGCCATTGGTAACCTCGCTGTTATTATTTAGTTAGTAGTTGTCAAGCTGAGAATTCAGCTGCATTCAGTCACTTTTAAAATCTAACATCATAGTATTTGCTAATAAGGCACACAAAAAACAAAATGTCTCGGAAACCAATCACATGGCACGTGTTCTCAATAAGCTACAATAGTAATGGAAATGGACATAAGTACCAACTCGCCAATAAATATGTATCATTACGTTCGTATGGCGCGTATTGAGCGCTCATCAATAACCGGCTGTCAGCTCGTTTGTATTCTTGTGATAATAATTGTGTGAATACTGAGATCGTGTGACGCTGAGTGCTTTCCGAGTGACTGGCCCTCAAAGGACTTCTTGTATCGGTGGCCTTTTTATCGTTGTTTATTCAACTGGAATTGTACTGGCATGACTATCGGGCTTTATATGAATTCGGTAACGTAATTGATAGTTCGCTCATATGTCGAAATCATGATGTACGAATATTGTATATTGTTATTTCGTACGTTAGGCTAAAAGTGGCCTTGGGTTCTGTCTACTCCGTTAGGCATAAATACGTAATAGTGTATGACCATTGGGTGACGGATCTGGCATAGTTTGTTCTATCAAATATCTCTTATGTATTTCCTGGCAGAAAAATAATTTTACCTTCAATTTTTAGCATTAAAAATTCCCAGCAACCTACACTGCTTCCTTTACAACCTTCTTAAGGTAACATCGACAGAAACGCACATGTAACCTCAGCACAGAAGTTTAATAAAAGAATTCCCCCGAGATTTCAATGGATACAACGTTACGTTCACGTCACTTCGTAGCAGCGTAAAATGTTGGAGTATTCTTTATTTGTTACGACGACTTGCAAACTGTAATAAAATTGCAGATACGCAGTTGATGCATTGAGCGAGCACAAATTTGTGGAGCGACTTGACTCTATGAATTTTTGCACCCGTTATCACACTAATATTATAAAGGCGAAAGTTTATGAGTGTGTGTGTGTGTATGCTTGTTACTTCTTCACGCGCAAACGGCTGGAACAACTTTGATAAAATTTGAAATGCATGAAGCTGACGCCCTGGATTAATACATAGGCTACTTTTTATATCTGTCACATCAAACTAACACACTAATGGTTTAAATTTACACAGAAGTTAAATAAAAGAATCCCCCCAAGATTCATATGGCTCAAGTTACTCCGTAGCGATGCAAAATTTTGGAGCGTTCTTTATTTTTTACGGTGACTTGCACACTGCTGATGTGAGCACAAATTTGTGGAGCAACTTGACTCTATGATTTTTTACATTCGTAATGAAACTATGAATTTTATTAGGTAGCCTTGTTAGCTAACAATGTCGTAAGTTGTAAGTATATTTTTATATACGAAATACCACAGAAGTAGATTTTTTATTGATTAATATATAATGTTCATGATATATCTGTGTTTCGACACAGTTACGTTCTTTCAGAAAAGAAACTTAAGTGCCTTTTTGAAAGAGCTCAATAAGCATACTTATTTACTTACTTACTATATCTTAACCAATGCTTTTACGAGGAGGTATTTTCATTATCAAATGCTACATTTAAAATTTCATTTCAACTCTATTCTACATACAATGCATCGTTCGAAGACGTCATCGATAGAAAGGCACACAGAACCCTCAGCACAGAAGTTTAATAAAAGAATTCCCTCGAGATTCCTATGGCATAAAACGTAACGCTCACGTCATTCCGTAGCGAAGCAAAATGTTGGAGCATTCTTTATTTGTTACGGTCACTTGCACACTGTAATACAATTGCAGTTTCATAGTTGATGCACCGACCTAGCACAAATTTGTGGAGCGACTTGACTCTATGAATTTTTGCATTCGTAACGTGACTATAAAAATATAAGATAGCCCTATCGTAGGATGTTAGTTGCAGATATGGATTTACATAGGAAATAACACAGAAGCAGATTTTTATACGATGTGAATTGATATATTATCTCTTAATAAGTTTGTATTCAAGTGCTTTTTCAAAAAAAAAGATCTTTAAACTGAAGTACTTTCCATCTCTTAACCAATGCTTTTATTAGTAGGTATTTTCAGTTTCAAATGCTACATTTAAAGTTTCCATCTAACCCTATTATATCTACAATACATCGCTCTCAACAACCTTCAGTACAGAAGTTTGATAAAAGAATTCCCTCGAGATTCTAATGGCATACAATGTTACGCTCACGTCACTCCGTAGCGACGCAAAATGTTTGAGCATTCTTTATTTATTACGGTGACTTGCAAACTGTAATGCAATTGCAGTTTCGCAGTTGATGCACAGAAAGAGCACTTTGTAGAGGAATTTGAGTCCATGAATTTTACCGTAAATGTGAATGTTTGTAATAAAATGATAAATTTGAAAGCACACTTTAAATATAGTTTTATAAAGACATATCCTAAAAGTTGGTTTGGTAACCTTAAAAAATAATTATGCGGAAATTTAATCGCAACTTTTATGCAAGTTACACTGGAAAATGCAGAAAAATGTCAATTTCATAGGTAGAGACCTATTATTACTCACAATTATCATTTATTCATAAAAATAAGCAATCTAATAATAAAAAACAAATTTTACAAGAGATACATAAACATATCAGCAAAACAAATTATAAAAATCGAAAAATAAAAATAAAACAAAAATATTAATCAAATATCCTGCCTCGGATTGTCCCGGTTCTAAGATACCCATAACGCTAGCTGCGTTGCCTCTCTGAATAGCAATGGATATCCTTTGAACCAGGTACCATCCCGAACGTTGGTCATATCCGCGGTCCCGTAAACGGCGCCCTATCTCACTAATAAAGCTTTTTGCTCCAGGACACCAAGGATTATTTACGTATAGTGTATTTTAAGTACATTATTTTCCTAGGCATTGTTTTACTCCCATTACCGTTTTAAATAAGGTCGTGAAGGTGTTTAAGCATGTATTATATACTGTAGGGATACAACACCTCATGGCACTACATGTCTGAATACGAATGAAGTTTGGTTGTTATGCATTTGGCTTCATTATGAAATCAGCAGACACTAAAACAAATAGCTGAACAAATGATTCCGTACAAAAGCGCATATCCAAAGTGAATCCACTACTCGGCACTTCTTTATTTTACTCGTTTCCACCTGAGTGGTTTCTTTCAGCAACGCCAGATAAAGGTAAAATGTGCTACATTTTTGTGCCATTAGCGGTATTATTTTGAAAGAAACTTGCTCGTACAGTTACCCTGACACCTTAATCATGAATAAGGTAACCTTTTGCCTTATGATTATATCACAAAAATGACATAACGATATTTTTTGTCACTTTTCTACTTCTTATCGTGTTGTTGACTTTATTGTGACTATACAGTAAGTAACCACTGTTTACATTTTTATGGCAGATTCAAACTAATAGAATAAAAATAACTTAGGCATCTCTTTAAGGCATTAAGTTTTCCATTTATTAACATGTTTTATAAGAATGAAATAAAATTTAAGTCGAAAACCGCAAAAGCTGCGAAATTAAAGCTCATTCTAGTCTATAACTTCTATTGTCTCAATATTTGCTTGATTAGGTAAATGTAACTGAATATATAGAGAAAGTATGGTAATTATGATTGAAACATTAATGGTGTTGATATTTTATTTCATCCATTATTTTCTAGGTTTATTTCTAGTCACTTAAAGACGGAGGTTTTCAAAGCTTAATAGTAGGTAACAAAATCATCTAAACAAGCTGTTACCTTTTTTATCAATATTTTTAGGCAACTGTACTATAACAGGCATGTGTGAATTTCGGCGAACAAAGTCTTATTTAGTGTCTTATCAAGAAATAAAGACCTCCGCACATTGGGGAAACACGTCAGGCACAGTGGTTGATATATGACGAGAAATATGCGAAGTTCATGTTAGTCGAGTTGACTAGAGAATATTTTCGGCATGAGATTTTTTTTTTCACTCAACTTGATCTAGCCGTTACAATTTGCGTCTGCCGTTTCCTTTCAGCGCAGGAAAATAATTTTAAAACACCATTTTGATTAATGTGACGAAAAATACACACAAAAGTTATGGTTAATTTTATTATTTAACTTTTTAATAAAAATTGTAAACGGCGGACTTAAACCCGGGCTTTCTCTACCAGTCAACGGTGCAGAGATAAGTGAGACCAAAGTAGTGGTTAAAACTTTCCGGGACAGTAACGGCTGTAGGCGTAAATAATTTCTTGTTGTTTCTCGAAATTTATTATTAAGAAAACTTGTATATTTTTACTGCCATAGATAATTTATAAATAAATGTATATTTGTACTATTGTTCAAAGATTTCCCAAAAAATTGCTGTATGCTTCGTATTCAAATATTATAATTATGCTGCACATACTTAAATGACTCCTTCTCTCCCCTTGTGCCGAACACTCGACCAACTTGAACGCTGCCATTGTCTCATAGATAAAGGCTTTCACACATTTGTGTAACGTCAAACGCACTGATGGCACAACTCGAGAAAAAGCTCGTCACTTACTGCCGAGTGTTACGAGAACACTCGAAGAACAAATATGCTTGAAAGTGTTCTTGAATACAAATTAGGGCCGGTGCAATTTCGCGGAGTGATGTGACGTTTTGAAATGGTTTCAAACAGGGGAAGTTTTAGCGATACTGGCGCCCCTGGGCGAGATTGTATCTACGGGTTCTCAAAGAGGCTTTTATTGGCTTATTAAACAAATAAAATCAATTAATTTTTGTTTTGTAGAACTCGTAAAGCCAAATAACCACGAAATGAAAGTCGTTTTCAACCGACTTCCAAAAAGGAGCAGGTTATTAATTTAAATAGTTAAAACAAGTGCTCCACTCAAATTTTAACTAGGAAGTGTTTTGGAGGAAACAATTTAGTGACAAAAAGTGTTTGTTACGGAAAATATTTATATTGAATAAAGATTATTGACGAGGAAAAATCTAACCAGTGACGTTTTGACAAAATCAAGGATTGGACAATTTATTACCTAAGCTGACGACGGATAAATCCAGTGAGTGACAAAATTTTAATTCATATTATCCAGGAATGTGAATTTTATGAAAACTTAGACCAAAATTATTCCTCAAACATAATACCACGAGTCACGCATAACAGTTTTTAAATTTCGAATATATTGAAAAGCACATCACAAAGATAAGCACTGACAGCTACACAACAAACAAAGAGCATATCACAAAGACAATGCTAAAGTACACTTAACAAAAAAGCATACTTTTTAAGAGCATATTTAAATTAAGTGTTGCCATCTACTGTGAAAAGTTACACATAATTACAGATAGTCGCACAACTACGGTCTACCAAACGATAAATTCAGCTTTTAAGTCAGCTAATGAACGGTCCAGCGGAACGCAATTGAATCTGCGAAGTGTGGATCATGAGTTCAAACCTCAACTCAAGCATTATATTTTTTTAAGTGTTTTAGAGTATGGTAGTCAATTAAAATTAAAACATTGAAAACAATTAAGTAAAATGAGTTTCCTAGAAAACATTACTTTCCGACGCACCGCAACCACATCAGGTTCCCGAATTCAATCAGATGAAACGTTATTGGCAGATACATCTGTAGAAGAGACAAACTACAGTTGTCTTCTTGATATGTCAGATGATGAGAACTCAAAATCAGTGCTAGAAAATGCACACAAAGAAATTCAATTACTAAAATTAGAAAATCAAAATTTAAAAATATAAATGAGTATCTTTTAAGATAAAATGAGGAATCACAGAATAAAACAACGCCGATAAAAAAGACACGAAACCAAAGCACTCGGAATAAAATAGTTAAGAAACATGCAACAAAACACAATGATCAAAGTAAAGAAAATAAACAGATACTTAATAAATCTACAGGGATAACACAACTAAAAATGGTAATAAAGAAAAAAATAAGGCAAGACAAAGAATATGTATAATCAGCTCCAATAAGCAAAATAAAGTACTTAATATAGCAAATGACAGTCTTCCAAATTTTGAGATATGTCATTATCTAACACCGGATACTAATTGTAAAGTATTGCTGACGGGAATAGAGACAAAGTTAACTCATTTTACAAAAGATGATTACTGCATAATAATGATAGGCGATGAAGACTTCAAAAATACAAGAAATTATTTTGACATTATATATCATATTAGGAATACTTTATAGCAAATTAAGCACACTAATGTAATAATTTGTCTTCCCACTTATAAATATAGTGAAGTTAAAAATATGTATAATTGGAGAGAAAAAATTGACTACGATTATAAAACATTTAGTAAATTTACAGGCCATATTAATAATAAAGGTATCCGTGTCATATTTGATACGATATATGATCTTATACAGGATATTAAATATGACAATACACAAGAAGAGTTAAATGTAACCGACAGCGATTCAATATTTTTTCGAGGCTAAATTTCTAAATATGCTACATCAAAACATTGCAGGACTGCTAAATACGTCGGATACTCTTCTAGTTCATTTACAAGAGCTTGCTGATAGGACTATAGATGTGGATATTTTGTGTACATAAGAACACTTTATGAGAGAGATTGATAAACAATTTCTGAATTTACCAAATTATACTTTAGCGGCGTGCTTTAGCAGAAAGGATATTAAAAGAGGAGGTTCATGTATACTCGTAAATAAAGAACTTAATTATAGAAAACTAGACTATGTAAAAAAAAATCTATATTATCGATGTGTTTGAGTGTTGTGATATAGAATTAACTGACTACAACATTATTATTCTGTGTGTGTATAGAGTACCAAAAAAAGGGATTTGTTTGTATTTTTTAAGCAATTAGATATATTATTGATGTATATTTCCAACACCAGGTATAAAAATCTTGAAATAGCTGGAGATTTTAATATTGATAATTTAATAGACAGTAAAAAAAAGCTAGAATTTGAAACTATTTTGTTAAACTGCCAGTAACGAGGTCAGAAAGTAAAACGTGCCTTGACAAATTTGCTCATGACTACAACAAAAAATGTAAGGCGGAAGTGTTAGAATTTGGCTTATCGGACCATTCAGCTCAACTAATAAAATTACCTGTTAAAAAAAAATGTCAAGGTAAATTTTGGTAAAAAACACTGCGAGACTATAGTGCAGAAAATCTATTAAAGTTCCCAAATTGTATAAAAAATCAAAGCTTTTCTGAAATTTATTCAACAAAAGATCCTAATGCAGCATAGAAATCATTCATTGAAGATTTTAAATTGTTTTATGACCTATGCTTCCCAAATAAACGAATAAAAATATATGTTAACTATAAAGCTAATTGGATTTCAAAGGGAATAAAATCATTTAGTAAAAGAAAAAGAAGCTTTCTTTGGAAATTGAGATTAAAACCAACAAAAACAAACAAACAAAAATATCAAAAATATTCACTTATAATACCACAAGAGCTTCAAAATTATCGGGTATTTCCCGATAGGTTCGTTGCAAACAAATGAAGGAGTCAAGTTTTTCAGGTTAAAAAATCACGAGCGCGAAGCGCGAGTGATTTTTCCTGAAAAACTTGACGACTTTATTTGTTTGCAGGGAACCTTGAGGGAAATGCCAGATAATTTTGAAGCTCGTGGGGTATTCGGGGGATTATTTTTCCGTCCCAAATGTCGGCCAATAGAATTGCACCATGAGATGAAATGAACAGTTAACAAATTGCCTTCTCCGTATTAATGGGAACATTTCCTTTGACTTTTTTATCGATGGTGGACAGAGAACAAACTCCAAATCGACTCATTTTCATGCAAAATCTCCTGCAAAATCTCCAATTTTCACAATTGAATTCAACCTGTCAGTTTGACGTGTGGTTAATTTGACTGGATTATGTTTTGTTTTTTATATATAGCAACTACCAGAGAAAATAATCAAAAAATTATCAGTATAATACCATGTAGGTTGTACCACGTGACGTCGAATGGTGCAATTCTATTGGTCGATATTTGGGTCGGAAAAATAATCGAAGACATTTAAAAAATTATAAAATTGACAAATTTAACCCAAAATAATTATAAAATAATGACATCGGACAATAAATCTAAGACTACATGGCAAATGATTAATAATTCAAAGTGGAACATTCCTAGACAATATATATCCAGAATAAAACTTAATGATGACTATATTATAAATCCTTCTGACATTGCGAATGCTTTTAATAATTATTTTATTGACAAAATTAAACCTGTTAGTGACTGTGGTAGTAACGTGACTGCGAATATTTCAAGTCGCTTGAAATCTATGTTTATGGCACCTAGTATACCACAAGATATTTTTAATATTATAAAAAATCTGAAAATTACTAAGAGCGTTGGACTTGATGGTATTTCAAATTAAATTATGAAAGCTGTAAATGAATACATATGCTATCATTTGAGCTACATTATTAACTTAAGTATTCAGGTAGGTGTATTTCCTCAAGAACTTAAAATATCAAAGATCAAACCCTTGCTCAAGAAAAATGATAAGGAACTATTGGAAAATTTTAGGGCTATATTATATTAAAGAACAAAAAGGGTATCGAAGAAATAAAACAATAAATATGGCGATATTTGAATTTGTTAAATATGTTATAACACAAGTTGATGAAAGATCAGGTATGTGGAATATATTGTGATATGACACAGGCCTTTGATTATGTGCATAAAAAAATATTATTACAAAAACTAGACGCGTATCGAATTATAGGAAATGTCTTAGATTTGATAGGCTCTTATTTAACTGACCGTAAGCAAGTAACAGAAATAACTAAATTAGAATTCAAATCAAGAAAAGAACTAAATCATCTATCTGAAGAAAGATGTGTAACTAATGGAGTTCCTCAGGGCAGTGTACTAGAACCCTCTTCTTTTTATTATTTATATAAATGACTTACCTAATATAACAAATCATCATATGTCATTTTTTGCTGACGATAGTACAATTATAATAAAATGTGATGTCATAAATACCTACGAATCTAGTATAATATCTACTTTGACATCTTTAATCTCATTTATTGAGATTAATTTTTAAATTATTATTATTAAATAATAATTTAAAAATTAATCTCAATAAAAAAAACATAATGCATTTTAACCAAAAGCCACAGAATACTTTAAATCCAATTATAAAATATACCAAAAGTATCATAAATAATATTGACTCCGCAAAATTTTTATGCTTAACTATTTACTTAAGATTAAACTGGAAAAGTCATTTGAAAGAGCTTAGTAAGAAACTGGGAAGTATAACGTATGCTCTCTTTAGGTTATCCAAAGCATTAAATATTAAAGCTTTGCTTACTGCATACTATGGACTGGCCGAATCGGTGCTCAGATATAGAATTATTTTTGGGGGAAATTCTACGGAAAATGATGTAATTTTTAAATTACAAAAGCGCTGTCTTCGTTCTATGTTTGGGCTTCAAAGTACGGACAGTTGTGAGCTGCTGTATATTAAGCAAAAATTCTTACGCTTCCGTGCTTGTATATTTTTGAAATAGCAGTTTTTTGTTAAATGTAACCCGAAATTATTTGATTAATTATCAGACCATGTTGTAAGAAATCGACGCAATGGTGACAGACTTTGTGTACATACATCGAAAACAGCATTATTAGAAAAGAGCGTGGTATGTATGGATAAGATATCAGATTTTATGAATGACCACTTTTAATTTATATTAACATTATATATTTATAGATAATTTATCTTTTGACCTTTTTAAATATACATTGTAATTATATTGAAATAAGTAGTAAAACTTAATGAGAATAATTGTGCATTGTAATAGTGACCTGTATAAATATTAAAAATAATTAGTTAATTTTCAGTAGCCCATTTTCTGACCATATTTGCACACCATTCTTAGGGTAAAAGCACACTGCATGACTGTAATATTTTTTTGTTCTTTATCTTTATCGCGATTTTTTGAATGTACGGATATGTTCACCGTCTATTGGAAGATGCCTAGACCGATTTGGATTGGATTCTTTTTTGTTTGAAAGGGTTCCCATAGAAATTTTATCAAAATCGGGTGAAGTCGGTTTTTAATTTTGAAAAATTATCTATGTCAGAACCAGCTCGAATCATGCACATGCATTTGTAGGTTATATAAAGTAGATGGGTAATTTTAGAATTTACCAGTAGAGTTATTCGTTTTGTTATAGACATAAACCCTACTAGGTTATAAAATTACAACAAATAATTCATCAAAAGATTTATATTACTGATGGCTACATCTTCCCCAACGTCCCTTTATACCTGCTGCCCCTGGTCTATCATCCAACCGTGCGCTACACCAACGCTGGTACTGGTTCCGACGTAAAGTAGTGGAATTTTTCATTTTGAAATCATTATTTGGTCCCGTTTCCTTTTAAAATTTCTTCGTCTAGGCTATTAATAATGCAACATGTTTGGAAGTAGTCTATCTATTCAAGTCAGGGGAATGGCAGTCGTGTTCGGTTTCAAGATATCTTGAATTGATGCTTCTAGTTTCGGTATTTTTATGCTAAGAATATTTTAAAATGACTTCAGCTTGAAAACCATCTTTATATTTGTGCTAAAGGTACTCTCTAGTAGTCGGCATTATTTTATATTCAATATTTATCTACCAAAGTGTAAGTACGATAGGTAAGTAAATTTTTTATACTTATAGACAGTCAAATAAAGAAAGAAACTAAACTACTTACATAAAGTCTTATTACTTCAAGTAGGTTAGGGAGTGAAAAAGTGTAGAAAATGGGAAATATGAATCCTTCTCATAGTTTTTGTTCCCTGTCTGTGTGTACACCTACATACATGTATATTATATTTATAAGTATAAAAAATGTGTCGTTCATACTAAACCTTTTTTTAGAAAGTTTCAGGAGACGTATTAACTTGTCCGTTCGGTTCTCTAAAACTACCAGTAGCTGACGCTCTACTACGCTTATAATTCTCTAAAACAGTTTGAATTTGCATAAATTCAACATAGAAATATTTCAATTATCTGAACTCATATTTATTTTAAAACTTTTACGGCGATAGTTTCATTAAAATAAATATTCGTACAGTTGTCCAAAAATTTATCAATATTGACGGTACGCTTCAAAATCTAAACGAGAGTTTGACAAACATTCAAACCGTACGCGCGAGCGCACCAATTTCGAACAGATATGATGAATTAAAAAACAATTTTTTACCTATTATTACACTTTGTAAATCAGTAAAACATACTAATTATACTTTGAGGGACACTCAACTAGCCACAATAAAATAACGTATCCCGAAAAGGGTTTGAAATAACAAGGCACATATTTGATGTTCCTGTAATCCATGTAGAAGGTAGATGATAGTTAGGTACTCTCAGTTGAAGTGTGGCACCTGCGAGAGACAAATGCATCCATCATGCAGTGAAATACAGCTGCGGCTGTCTGCTGCACTCAATGGTTGGTTACCTACTTACTTGATCTTTGTTTACACGGAAAATTTGTCCGTGCTGGTTTGCAAGAAAATAAAATGCGTGGAATCCAAAAAAATGGTCAAGAATATCGAGAAACCATGTTAATAGGCGATGCGATTAGCAACTCTTCGATGTTGTGATTTTATAATATCAACTCGCTACAAAACAAATGTTTTATTAAAACAAAAGAAGTTCCTTAATAAACAGAAATAAAACACAAACCTCGATTGTAATCTACCAAACACCGGAAAATTCCAAAACACGAAATGAAATCGAATATCCCGTCTCCAATATCCAATGAAACTAATTTAAAAATAAGAACAAACATCGTGTTTAAACAAGGCTGCGCGGTGCCATTATTAGAATATCTAAACGCTTCTATTGGACTGCGTCGGACAAGAGACTCTTAACAAGAGCGAAAGAAAAAAAATAAAGGGAAACTCGGGACGTACAATCATTTAATGAATTCGCAATTTGCATACCGACAACGAGCCCTGAAAAAATACTGGATATACATAGAGTGGTTGATACCGCATTTTATTGCTGGGCCGTTAATGGCTGCCCTCAATGCAATTATCGTCGTAATGAGCCTTAACGGGCTTACTTTGCGGGTTTTCGACGTTTCAGCGATTTTTCTAGATTCACGCTTACACAAATTATACGTTATCATCAAAAAAAGGACCTTTTCATCTAATTAAATTTTATATAACTTTAATTATTAAAACTTTCTTGTTCCATTATAATAGTCGTCTAACAACTGGCGGACTCTCCCAGTCAACCAACCTTACTTACTGACCTACCTTTTTTATTGGCGATTAAGAATGAAATATTATATTATAGCACCAACTGTTTTTTAATCGATCGTTAATTATGCGATGCCATGTTAAAAGTTTTGACTTTTTTGCTATATAGCGATGACCTCAGCGAAGACTTCCACTAACATATTTAATACCCTTTAGTTTAAGAGTTTTTTGATAAGGTCGCCTTAAGAAAAGGGCCATTACTACTTTCAACCTGTAAAGGAATTACTGCTTTTCTTGTTATGACGGCAGAATAACTATTTTGTGCTAGACTATTATTACCTATTACTAGAAAATTAGGCATATGAATTCTACTTAATGTCGGTTATAATTTTATAGGTTACGACAGACAACGACAAATATTAATTTCTAATGTAAAAAATGATATATAAAGTTAATGAAAGCAGATTAAACAAGAATACAGTAAAATTGCTTTGATTGTTCGAATGCCAAATATAGAAATTTTAACGACAATTTTACAAAAATTGTTAATATTTGTAATTGTTATTTGTCCATTTAGTGTTAAGTATTTAAGTTTTTGACTCACATGCACGTTTTGGGTAACCGTAAGTGCACGGAGTAATTTTAATCAATGAAGAATAAAAAAAGATTGTCACACTAAAATGACACAGACACACCGCAACTCTGAGAAATACGAACTTGGCGAGAAGGAAGTCGTTTTGTAATCGTCCTCTTGTCTCCTATTATTGGTGTCCTTTTGTTCCGTCTTTAAATTAAAGACTATTGACCTTAACTTCGTCCGTCTGAGTTCCATACTATTAGTAGCTAAAGTTAGTACGGCTAATTACAAGAAACACTCTGCCATCAACTGTTTTCTTTTGAACTTTAAACTCGAGCGAAATTCCCTTGGAATTCACGGGAATTTTTAGAGGGAATTCATGATTCGTAGTTCACTTAGCTTTGGGCCGTAAAACGCTGATGTGAGCGTGGTAATTTGAGGATTTTTAGGGTTCTGTATCTCTATTAGAAAAGATAACCAGAACGTATTAAATATTTTGTCAAAATATTTGTTAACTAAGTAGTATGTACTTCTACGTAACCTGACAAATAAACATATCTTTCTATATAGCTATGTCCAGCTGTGGACGCTATGCGATTGAAATGATGAAATATCATCTATCAATAATTTTCAGCGAAAGTTATATGTATAATAGAATTATATTATCTTATCTATATATATAAAGCGAAAATCACTCACTCACTCATCACGAAATCTCGAAAACTACTTAGCCAATGAAGACGAAATTTGGCAGGAAGCTAGATTGTGACTAGGAGACGTGCGCTGAGAGAGAAGGATTTTTTGAAATTCCATCCCTAAGGGGGTGAAATAGGGGTTGCCAGTTTGTATGGAACTTCGTAATTTTTAAAGTGAGACACATGAAATTTTTAATTTATTTTAATAGTTAGTAAAAAATAATAATGCATATATTCGATTTTGAAAATTACATCCCTATAGGGGTGAAATAGGGGTTGCAAGTTTATATGAATCTACTCATTCTTGAAGCGAGACACATGACATTTTTGAATTAGTGGTCAATAAAAAATAATAATACAGAAATTGGCATCCCCTGGGGTGCATTAGGGGTTGTGAATTTATATTATTGTGAAACTTCGTAATTTTTTGAGAGACAAAATAACTGACACAAATAGATTATTTGTTCTCTTTTGATCTAACGAATGACGGGAACGGGAACGGGAACGGGAACGGGAACGGGAACGGGAACGGGAACGGGAACGGGAACGGGAACGGGAACGGGAACGGGAACGGGAACGGGAACGGGAACGGGAACGGGAACGGGAACGGGAACGGGAACGGGAACGGGAACGGGAACGGGAACGGGAACGGGAACGGGAACGGGAACGGGAACGGGAACGGGAACGGGAACGGGAACGGGAACGGGAACGGGAACGGGAACGGGAACGGGAACGGGAACGGGAACGGGAACGGGAACGGGAACGGGAACGGGAACGGGAACGGGAACGGGAACGGGAACGGGAACGGGAACGGGAACGGGAACGGGAACGGGAACGGGAACGGGAACGGGAACGGGAACGGGAACGGGAACGGGAAGGAGAACGGGAAGGAGAACGGGAACGGGAACGGGAACGGGAACGGGAACGGGAACGGGAACGGGAACGGGAACGGGAACGGGAACGGGAACGGGAACGGGAACGGGAACGGGAACGGGAACGGGAACGGGAACGGGAACGGGAACGGGAACGGGAACGGGAACGGGAACGGGAACGGGAACGGGAACGGGAACGGGAACGGGAACGGGAACGGGAACGGGAACGGGAACGGGAACGGGAACGGGAACGGGAACGGGAACGGGAACGGGAACGGGAACGGGAACGGGAACGGGAACGGGAACGGGAACGGGAACGGGAACGGGAACGGGAACGGGAACGGGAACGGGAACGGGAACGGGAACGGGAACGGGAACGGGAACGGGAACGGGAACGGGAACGGGAACGGGAACGGGAACGGGAACGGGAACGGGAACGGGAACGGGAACGGGAACGGGAACGGGAACGGGAACGGGAACGGGAACGGGAACGGGAACGGGAACGGGAACGGGAACGGGAACGGGAACGGGAACGGGAACGGGAACGGAAGCGGGAACGGGAACGGGAACGGGAAGGAGAACGGGAACGGGAACGGAAAGTCGCGGGAACGGAAAGTCGCGGGTTACAGCTAGTTATTATATATAGGTAGATATTTATTTCGGTAATTTTGGGAATTCTAAGAATTTCCAAAATTACCGATCTAGAGCGACCTGCATCAAGCGCTTTCCTTAAGACTTTTAAGACTTGGTCTTAAAAGTCTAAAAACTTAAATATTTTTACGTATATAGTTTTTTTTACAATGGATTACATGCATTTGAGAAGCGAAGAGAGAAATAAAACATATCAAATAAGCACTACGTGTCTTTAATAAAAACTCAGTTTAGATTTTTATCCAACTTCAAAATAGGAGGAGGCTATCAATTCATCGGGATCTTTGTTTTTATGTATGTTCACGATTTACTTAAAGACGCATGAACTGATTTAAAAAAATATTTTTTTGTTTGAACACCGACCTAAGCAACTTATTTTGATAAAATTTCTATGAGACCACCTGGAAAGTGTAGGGTACACTAGGTCGGGGTTGAAGTCGTTTTTAGGTTTGAAAAATTATAGTATAAGACAATATTAATTTATGTTTTCAATCTACCAAGCCCGGAACCCCGGTGATGCGAGTCGCTCACTTTTGACGGCATTTTTCGGTTGGAATCAGTTCGCCAGTCAAAAGGAACGGTTCCATTTCGGGCGATGTGCTCTCACGTACTTCAACTAGTCGTATTAATTAAATGCAAGCCCCTGAGTCCATTTTACGAGGCCAGTCGGCGGAACTCGTTTCGTTTATCCGCTTCTACTCATAAGCAATTACTTTACTGGAACGACTTTCGGAGAGACCCTGAACGTGCAAAGAAATTAAGCTTTGCGGATTTTAGACGCATTGACATGAATATACAATGGATAGAAATCATTTTCCGCTCAGACAGAAAACGTCTTGGTTCTAGGTTGTAGGAATTAACCAAGAGAATGGGCTTAGACCACGGATATGCCCTTATTTTTTTTTGGTTTGTGAGGTTAGCCTTCAACTATTAAACTAATAAATCAAATATTTTCAAGAAAGGTTAAGTTATAAATACACTAGAATGATTAAAAACGAAAAGACTTGGCTTTGGTATCAAAAATGTTGGGACCTTAAAATAGGAAACTATTATTAATGTCAAAAGGTTATTAGTAATCTATTATAAATATCGATTGGTAACTGTCTACTTTATTACAATTTTTGTAATAAAGTTAAATAAAAATAATAATTGGTAACTGTCTAATTATAATAAAAATATTAATAAGCTTGTTTTTTTAAGGTCCAAAAATTTTCGATACCAAAGTTAAGTCCGTCCGTTTTTTAAGTCATTCTACTTTATTTATAACCTTCACGTTTCTTGAAGGTATTTCATTTTAAAATCCCTTATGCAGGTTATTACATTCCGTAATGAAGATGTTCTCCTTACGAGTTTACTACCACAGAAATAATCGCAGATTTTAATTTGATTTAGTTAATTACCATAGAATATAACATTTCAGTGGTTTACTACTTAATTATTTAAGTAGTAAACCAGGGTTAGCAGTTAAGGGTGACGTCAGGTGTTGTAGGTACGTTCGAGTCATTAGCCGTATGGGATTTTAATGAGAAAATTGCGTTAATATTGTCATGATATTTGCATTTTGATGCCGTTAAAACGTGAGGGATGGTAAATTATATTTCGGCTTACAAAAGGCATTAAAATTAAAATCTATTGTGGAGAACCACCGTCATAAATGAGCAAGTAACGAATATTCTAGTAAAAGTTATTTAATATACGCAACTTCTTTATTAGTTTTAATTCAGACGTACAAAAGTTACACTTTTTTGGTTTCACAAAAAAAGAAAATATTGTTTTTATTTAACTTCATTACAATACATGTAAATGGCGGACTTAAGGCCTTTTCTTCCAGTCAACCAACAACAATAATATGACAGATAGTCATAGGTGTTCTTCTAAAAAAAATTTATTATCTGTAAGCGGTTTGTAAGTTTATTGTCAAGAGTGTGTGTGGTAATGATAACACAGTTCAAATGAATTGCCTGTTTCTGAAGTTTCCTTTCTAGTCAGGGAGAAAAGAAAAAAATGTACCGGCTACTCATCACGGCATTGGCAAAAATGTCTTCATGTTAATAAGGCGATGTGGCTAGCGAATGATACTATTAGATTCCTTTGTCCACCTTCTCGCCCACCATCACGCTAGAAGATAGGCTTTGGGTCTTGAGCTCCGGGCTCTGTCTGCTTAGAGTTGCAATACCCAAAATGCTCTACTCTCTGTAGAGCGAGAGAGTGACGGAACGCTATAGCACGGTCGGTGCGATAGCGTTCCGTCGCTCTCTCTCGTTCTGGCAAATGACGGTTCAGAGCGACAGAAAAGGACAGCAGCATAGAAAAGTGCTGTTTCGTGCTGACAAGTGAGATCCAACCTTTAGGCATGAATATATGATGGAGTGTATAAATTTCCTTTCCAATCTAAAATTTTAACTAATACAGCTCTGCTAACTAGCTCTGGCAGTAATTAAAGTTACTAACAAACTTTAAGTTTCAATTAGTTCAGAAACATAAGCTGCACTTGTAAAAACAACCGTATTCCGTTTATCGTTCTCAAGTTCTCGTAAAGAGTTCCCTAACTCCACTGTTAACTGTCAGTACGTCTAAAACTTGTCCGTTTATTAGCAAAGCAATAAGGTTTAAATTTACCTAAATGTTGTGCCTATTTTTGGACGTAGCAGTACATTTAAATAAAGGTTTATAGTAACGAATCGTTTGCGGTAGTCCATAGTAGTTACTTTGAGTCGGTTAACAAGATAATCGGGTTCGAGGATACCAGGAAGAAACCCTTGTACTTCTTCACTCTACAAGACTTATATATTCCAAGTTTGAAGTACAAGATTTGCCTTGCTTTGACCTTCTCTATGTTATACGTAATAACTTAAATTTGGTATTTTGCTACTACGTATTTTACTATCCAGTGATTTTTGAGTGGTATTATGGGTAGATGACTGGGTTAAAAATAAAATATTCAGTACAGTTCATAAAATAAAACGTCACAAAATAGTGTCACTTTTCATTGATTATATCTATTTTCAATTTCAATAGAAAAACTGATATTAAGACCGCAATTTGACTCCAAAAAAGCATTACGCCACGCTTTTGTATTTCATACAAATCCCATACAAAATATTGTTTTGACGTTTAGAAAAAAGTGTCTGATTTGACTTGTTGTCATCTATCGGTTTCGATAGATATCCATTTGTGTGTTATTACTTTGCGAAGATACATAACGCTAACAATAACTTGATTATATAAAACACAAAAAAGCACTTTATCAATAAATTATGCTCTTCTTATGCATTGAACCTTGTTAACTACGAAACAGAAGGAAAACTTCCGATGGAAAAAGTATCACCTAACGATGTCGCGTGTAATGAAACGGCAACAATGGCTGTAAAATTATTTCCATCCTCAACGCAATGAGCGTGCAAACAAACTACTTGTAGACCAGTGCTGTTTGTGTACAAAATTGCAGGTAGAAGAGGAGGTTTAGGTATAGTTTACACCCCACGACTAATCGCATTCCAGTTTACGCTCGAAATTCTCAATACTAAGATGCTTTTTATACAACTGAATAGGTAATATAATAATTAAAATTCGAGGCGTTTAGCAAACTATGAAGTATGAACATAACTACACGCAAAATTTTTGCACTTTGTGGTCTTGAGGTATGCATCTTGAACAAATTTTGTTATACATGAAAAAATTGCAATTACCTAGGTCTGAACTAATTATTTGTAATACTCTCATTTCTCTCAGGCGCAACATTTGGCTGGGGTTACGAATACATGCCTGCCTCGTTATATAATAAACATAGACCTAAAATTTTTCTTACAAGGACTAGAAGTGATAGTGTATCGGTAACAGTAACAAATGAAAAGATATTAGAGAATTTGGATAAAAAGTAAAATGATTTTTGTATATTACAAAAATCATCCTCTAAAATCTTGACTTATCATGTAAAGAGTCTTTTTCTCTCTAGTTCCACCAAGTTGGCAACTTGAGCCAACTTTATGCATCTCAAAAAGAGTGTGCGAAAGAACTGAGAGTGCTCACTTGGATGCAATCGAGTTTGGTTCCGCATGAATCGAATGCAAAACGAGCGATGCGGGCGCTGACGCGGAGGACCAAACGAACTGGTTGTTCCTTCAATTGCTGTTTAACTTATTCCAAACTTACAGATAGACTCCAATAGCAGGTAAAGATTTACGGATAGTATCGACTTAAAGTCTCTCTTAAGGAGTACAAATGGCTTTATGACCGATTAAAGTACTAAAATATTAAAAAATAAGTTAAGTAGATGTTTTTTTTTGCCAAGTTATATAAATATTATCTACTTGAAAAGCCCACGAATAATCGAATTAAAATTGACGATTTATAATCGTGGTTTAAAAGCCACTGTGTTTTTGAAAGGCGTTTTATGTAAGTATCTAAATCACAAACTGTACTTGTTTGCCTGAAATAAAGTTTTTCTACGTAAACTGCTTAAACCATATTGCACGCGTCATAAGTGGAGCGTTGAGGTGATACACTAATCATTAATACAATAACATAAGTACAGCGATATAAAGAACCACCCTTTTATAAATAATATTTGTCAAGCATAACATATAAAATAAACTGATTTAAAAAACGTATCGTTAAACGTCCGGATGTTTGTGTGTTTGTATGTGCCACGATGACGCTCGAAATACTTACTGTATTTGTGATATTTTTTTAATATATTATTCAAAAATACCATTCACAGGTTTTGATTTCTGAACGGTTGACTTGCTGGTCAGGAATGATTCATTGTCAAAGAAATTTTAACACTTGAAATTTGATGTTGTCAAATATTTGTTAGACGACCTCCGTGGCGTAGTGGTCACCAGGCTTATCCGCCACCCAAGATGGAAATAGGCCTTTTTCAAATTGTCTTGGGTCTTGGATGTTTATCTATATATGTATTTGCTATAAAGTATGGTATCTTTGAGTTAGTATCCCATAACACAAGTCTCGAACTTACTTTGGGGCTTGCTCAATTAGTATTATTTGTCCATAATACATATTTGTAGGTGCGTTAACCATTGTCAAATATTTAAATGTGAGTTCAAAAATTATTTTGTTTTTGCCGTTTTTTTAATTGATCTTTATGAGGCATGCACTTTTGGATTTTCCAAACTTATTTTAATAAGGCTGTACAATTGCCATGTACTGCACGGTGCTTTTCCTGTTGCCTTTGTGAAAAGAAAAATGGCCGCCGTACAAAAAAGTGGTGCATTACCGATTGTATCTCCGTTGATTTAGAAACATCGCGAACAAAAGCGTTTATTCACGTCCACAAAGCCTGCGGGCTCATAAATTACAGAACTAACTGTGTCTGTGCCTTTGTGTGTACCTATCTGAAAAAGTTGGTAGGTGTAGAAACTTTGTGCTGTATTATTAATAAAACGATAGAACGAGTTATTACGTTTTTCATTTGAACTAAAAGAATATTCATACTTACTTATGTAAGTATGAATATTCTTTTAGTCAAACGAAAGTTATGAAGTTAATATTACGTTATGAAATATACATATCAATTATTTCTTTCTCAAAATTTAAATTAAGATAATTGACACATTTTTCAAGAGGTAATCATACTTTGCTTCACCGGAAGATATGTACTGCATTTTGTGTACGTCAAATATATGGACTAAAATTAAAATGTTGAATCGTTTATTTCAAAATCTACTTATAAAATAAAGTTGCTTTTCCTTTCGTCTATTATGTGTTACTAAACCTTCAATTTTCTTGAAACTAATTAAATGTCAAGTAAGTATTATAATGCTCAGTATACTTAAATACCTTGGAATAGGTCAAAATTTGTCAAGCATTTCGTGTAACAAACGTAACGCACGCTGCTGCACGTAACGGCCCCGCAACCTGCCAGAAGGAATTGCGTTCCAAAAACTATTTGATAAAATGAAAGCTTGTAAAATCGCTCAACTTCTTAAGTATTTGGTAATTCCTCAATTGCAAAGTACTAAGTTTGGATAGCCACTGCACTTAGGACGCTGTACTTACGAAAGACGGATCAAAATGTTGAGTTCACAGAAATGTAACAAGAATCACTTTCTAAATTGAAACTTTTTTATGAGTACAACTGTATGTAAACATGGCATAATACACTCTATAATATATTTACTAAGTTGTTTGTCTGCGATCAACATATAACTAGTATTCCCTCTTGACAAGGTCTGCGAGCTTGGGATTTGCATGCTCACTAAAATGTGCAATTTGGTGGTGGTGTCGTGGGTCGGTGCTGGATGCCTTCAAATATGGTTGAGTTCAAAGATGGCTGATGCCAAGACCGAGGCCATTGCCATGTGTTGAGTCCGTGCGTCAACTCGTGAAAGGGTGCCGCCAAGAGGGATTGGTTTGCTCGGTTTCAGTTTTTGACTACTTAGTACTTCTTTTTACTTTAGTTACATATTAAAATGTGTTAACTTTGTACAATTGTTATACCTTTTATGTTTGGAAACTGACAGACAAAGCCCTTCTGGCAAGTAGGAGACTAATACTGTCTTCACGAGTTTCTTTCGGCGTTTATTCTCAGCAGTGGTCGTTCTGAAACGCTAGCATTGTTATCTAGCTTTTTCTAACGGTTTACACAAAGGCTGGGGCCGTTAGACCCAAAGGCCACGTTTAACGTTTGGTGGAAAAAGGAATCCAAATACTGATGGGTTGGTATTTAGCCGCATCGCGTATTGACATTAATACCTTTTTAATTTGTAAAGGATCGTGAATTTATCGTCGCAAACTTGATGAACTTGCTGACTTGCATCTCACAGCTTAAGTTCAGTCAAATCAAGTTAACTTGAGTATGCAGCAACGTTTATATACTTTAATTTTGTTTGCTATTTAGGTGTAAATAATGTATGAGTAGGTATTATACGAGTATAAATGTCAGATTTTTTTACGAGTAGGTGCTAGTAATATCTACATTTTTAAAGTTATTCGTGTGTGTTGTGAATTCGGTCTAAGACTATGATGCTACCTTATCTATAAATAATTTATGGAAAACGAAACAAAATAAGCACTTAATTGAAGAGATTTTCTAAGGGAGGATGACTTTATGTATTATTTTAATAAAACATATAAAACAATACAAATACTCTTTACTGCACCATAAAAGAGAAAAAAGGAGACAGAATTATGATACAAAGGCGGACTTATCCCATAACAATCTCTTCCAGTCAACCTTTAGGTAGAGGGAATATTTAAAAATAGGCGCTGCAGTATGTCAGATTTACTGTAAATAGTTACAATATAGAACTTGCAACATTATATAAATGCACATAAATAAATAAATGGATTGTTTAGTATCATGAACTGAACTTGTTTTTAAAAAATTATGCTGGTCAGTGGTCACCCCGCTGATAATGAATACAAAAAGCAACGCGTTTCAAAGATTCATAGATTCAAATGTTTATTCAGCGTGTTGAATTGTAGCAGTATGTCTCGTAGGTGTTGTAGTCGTAGCACTTTCGAAGACGCTCACTACGCGCACTTCGCAGCGAATGGCTATCAAAGTGACTATTTCGACAACATACGAGTACTTCGTGTAAAGAGTAAAGATGTGCAACTACGCTCTTCTTAGAAATGGCTACAAACCACAATATGCTACAATACAATACAAATAGATACAATCACCGCGGAAATCATAAGGTCACGCAAGCGGGGTTTATATCTAAGAGTCATTGGCGGATTCCCTAAAGGTTGAACTAGTCGCGGACTCGAGCTGAAAGGTGGTTGCGACCTAAAAGCATGTTGTCTCACCTGTGCATTGTGTTCCGCTGAAGCAGTGAGGTGAAATGCACGATAATTCATGGTAAACCGAGCGCGTAAAAATATACGTAAAGTCGTTTGGGAAAAGAGGTTTTATGCAAAAAGTAAGTTTATGAAAATCTTCGATAATTAAGTGGTGTCAGTAGGTATGGACTTTGTTTTTACACTTCTTTTATTACTTATTTAAGTCCAAATTCGCCTAAAAATAAACAAAAAAAAAAATCAAAATCTTTGAAGGCTTATATCTTTTTAATTGATTTTTATGTAACTTTTCTGTATCCGCACAGACAAAATTTATAATGAGACAAAACGATATCATGTTATACTTTGAATGTACTATGTCAAAAAATGGAGGAAATCCCCTCCGAAAAAAGTATCGACTAGTTCAACCTTAAGCCAAAGTGGGCCTTAGACTTAAAATAAGGCCAAAGACGACAAAGATGTTAGGTGCAACCCCGCGTGCTCGATTGAGATGAAAAATAAAAAATATCACGTCTTTATATTCCTAACGGGGCAGACATCGCATTGGATCTTGTGGCTCTAATGCTTGGGCTGGACCTGCGCCTATCGTCACGACGCTTCGTGCTATTACACGATACACGCAAATGTGACCGGCCGTTATCGGGTATCGTCCCGAATATTCGGATTTCGTGTTAGTTATCGCGCGGGTGGCGATACATCAAAGGATTTAAGCACGCTAACAATTCGCTTTGCATGGTCGCACTTGAGTTGTTCATTTAAAAATGGAGTGGAACGATAAGATGGTGTTAAAATTTTTAGCTTTTTCTTTCTAGGTTTCTTTTTAGGTTTCAATAAATGCATTATGTAATTGTTAGCACACATGTTAAAGAAAAGAAAGCCGTCGTCCATATTTAAAACACGTAGATGACGCCATCTTGGATTATTGCCAGATAGTTCGTGAAAAATAACGAAGCCGCTAGTGTGACCAGCTCTTTATCGCGATAACTTTTTAGTGTACAAAACGTACGAAAATTCGCCGCGAATTGCATCGGGACGATAGGCACAAGTGTGGCCGAAGCATAAGAGGATAGAGTCCAGGGTTGCAAAATTCAAAGGCCACTTTTAGCGTGATGGTGGGTGAAGAGATGGAAAAAAGGAATCTAAACAGCCGTCTATTTTTACATGATTTGTATTTTCGCCCATTTCTTCGATCTGCTTCTACGATCAGAGCGGGAAGAAAAAGCAGCTGGAACATTTTTTTTTCATTTATATAACTTTATTACAAATGTAATAGGCGGACTTAAAGCAATAGGCTATATCTACCAGATCTACCACTGGTGATGCCGAGATTAAGAGGTCTTTTGAAGGAGACGCAAAATATGTAATTTTGAAAGATATGTTACTAATAATAACATAAGATATAAATTTATACTAGTAGTTCTGTGAGAACAGTAGACCTCGCGAGCCTTTATAACTTTACATCTATGGAATAACCGATATTTTAATCGTTTTCCTGGCTTAGCAAAAGCCACTTGAGGGTTTTGAAACTATACTGTTACATAATTTGCTAGCTTATTCAATCTCTTTTCTCCTCTATTCTTAAAAGAAGAAGTTTCATTGTACCTATTCTAGAGAGGCGGTTTCTTGTGGTAGAGCCACGCTACCGGCAAAACTTTGTTTTGCTAGTAGCATGAGGGCGGGCTCGTCCGGGGAAGTACTACACTCTCACAAAAAATCGACATCTGAGTACTAGCGTCACCGCTTCTATGTTTCGTTCGGTGAGTAGGAGAGCCGGAGCCTCCCTCCCCTACATCTACCCTTCCTGAAAGGCTGGCAACGCTTCTGTTATACCCCTGGTGTTGCAGTTGTCCATGGGCTGCGGTGATCACTTACCATCAGGTGACCCGCTTGTTCGTTTGCCGCCCTATGACATAAAAAAAAAATTAAATGGCTAGTCGGCGAGAACGAGAGAGGGCAACGTAGGAACAACCCGCTGCTAACTCACGAGTTCCTAAATCGACAACCACCCTTGGCAATGTTTAACCTTGCCCATGCTAATATAAGAGGGAATTGGGTTATGGAACAAGTGATCTCTCCAGAACGCCCAGATCGAGTAACGGCCGCTATAAAAACAGAATTGTTAATATGTGGCCCAGTGTAGGTGTCAAATAGCACCATTATCACTAAAGGTTGATCTGTACGTGGGGAGCAATTCGGGGCGTAAACCAATTGAGTAACAGTGCCTAATGCACCATCCACCAAGCCCCTTTTAACCCACAAATAGGTCTTAAGCATGACTCTGCTGCCGACACATAGGTAAATTATTTTTTCCAATCCCTGGACCTGCTGAACAGCGCAGGCCTGTGCAGCTTCTTTATTGTTGTGGTTCGCCGGTACTTCGCTATAGGCCGGTTCAGAGCTTTTAGCCTATTAAAATTGTTTATCTTTATTGTACATAAACAGTTTACAATTATAGGAATAGTTACAAACCATATAATGTGTAAGTACAAAGGCGGACTTATCCCATAATGGGATCTCTTCCAGTCAACCAAGTATTGCGAAAAGATACAATTAAAACACTTGACCGTTATTCGAAGCTTATTATTGAGATAGGCACTTCCGTTTCCGGTCAACTGTCACCAGTTTCCCCTCTTTATTACCCCTTCCTTCGGTACTTCCGCTACGTCACCAGGCAGTGGCGCCCTCCACGCAAAGTTTGCTACGGTAGGGCGCGCCATTTTGCTTCATTGGCGTTTTGTTTCCCACTGCGTCAACTTGTGTCGACTGTGCGAAAATATTATTTGCGTTGAAATATTCCTTTAAAAATATTGCAGTTATTTCGTTATTAATTAAAGTAAATTACTTTTTACTTAAATAATTCCTTTTAAATTTAAAACTTTTAACGGGTTTACCGTTCGATTATTATTTTCTTAATTTAGATTGACCAGTTCCCTATTTTGGTGAAATTTTTGTGTTTTGATAAGTGTCTAGAATGAATGATAAAAATAATTTTCAATGACGAAGCTCGTCGACGTAGCAAAAGTAGCAGCAGTAGCTCGAGCTCATCGAGCCCTAAGAAAAAACGTTCGCGACGTCGTCGCCAGAATAAACGTCGTCATCGCTCGGACCGGATGTTGGAGCAGCTTTGTAAGGATGTAGGTGAGTTTCGAAAACATGTTTTATATATAGTAATGTTAATTTTAATGTCGAGGCTCCATGCAACGACGCCCTCTCAATCTTCTTAGGTGTCAGCGGCGAATTATATGATACAGTTGCAGATCATAGCAATACGACAAATGAATTCGTTTTTAAAATTGAAACAGCTGAAAGAGCCGTCAGTACCTAAGACGTCTCAAAATTTTTTGAAAATGCCTTCGTACTTTCATAGATTGGGAGATGCCACATGGGCAGATGTGAGGTATGCTGAGACTCAAAAACTATACAATCATGCTTCAGGTTATTTTAATTTGGACACTAATGAAGATCTTAAATATGATTTGCTTCGTCATGTTGCAAATGAAGAAAAATCTTATGCAGCATTGACCTTTTGCATTTTTAAGCGAAAGAAGCGTTACAAAACGGTATTAGAGAATTAATTATTTGGGCGAAGTCTCCTGAAGCAAATTTTGATGATTTGAGTGGAAAAGCCGAGCAAATATTTTTGAAAGGAGATTTACAAAAAATCTCAACAGATTTATTGCAATTGCATGCGGTCACAGAGCTGAATCTATTGAGATACGCAGAGATGCTATCTTGAGTAAAGTTCGAGATCCTTTAGTTAAAAGCTCTCTTAAATAGATACTTCCATCTGTAACACATATTTTTGATGCGGATAAATTTACATCAACACTACAAAAGGCTGGTGGCGTCCGAAAGGCTTTCTGGCCGACTAAAGCTGATCAATCCGTCCAACCAGGACCAAGTAAGGCTCCGTGCCGTCCCTCGCAGGGGACTGGCCAAAGCAGCACCTCGTGGTGCTCGCCTAACTTGTGCGAGTCGTGTCCATCACACTCACAGTACAAAAATGCACCCTCGAGTGGTGAGTGTGAGCAACCAACTTTGTCAAGAAGGGGGTCATATCAGTACCGTGGCTCGAGGCCTACACGTGGAGGATACCATAGAAGTAACCGGAAGCGGGCGGCGTCTCCACATGGTTACAGAGGCAACTCCAAAAAACAGCAGCGGCAATGACTCGAGGCAGTTCCAGGCAGGTCAGTTAGCACTTTTTTACAACCAATGGCAAGAAATGAGAGCTCTTACTAAACATGATTCAAGGGTATCGAATACCTTTTCACCAGAAACCTCCTTTAGTATTTTAAAGAAGGTACCTCTGTCGCCCAGTTTTGTGTCGCCGATGTTTCTTGTACCAAAAACTGACGGGTCAGCCCGTCCAATTTTCAATTTAAAGCTTTAACGAACATGTAAATACCGATCTATTCAAATTGATAAACATGTTTCGTATTCCCGATTTTTTACGATCAGAGAGGATTGGCTGTGCAAAATAGACCTCTCTCAGGCATATTTTCATTTGAAAATAGCCCAGGCTCACAGACGCTTTCTCCGAATTATTTACGGTCAGGATTTACTGGAAATGACATGTCTGCCTTTCGGTCTAAGCACAGCTCCAAAAACTTTCTCCCTTCTCTCGAACTGGATAGCTCAAACATTAAGGGAAGAAAATATAAGGATCGTCTTACATCTGGACGACTTTCTTCTGGTTCATCAGAATTACAATGTTTTACAAAATCATGCAAAAAGAACCCTCAATCTGTTACAATCTCTAGGATGGCAGATAAACTTCAATAAATCCATAGTGACTCCGCAAAAAAGCATAGTTTTTCTAGGAACAATGTGGAATCCTTGGGAAAACACAACAAGTTTGCCCAAAGAAAAGGTTACGAACATTGTAAAAAATGTAAGTCAAACAATACTACAATACTAAGGGCGACCCTGAGAGATCTTCAAAAGCTAACAGGTATAATGAGCTTTGCAAGTTTCGTGGTCCCACGGGGCCGTCTCAACCATCGTCAGTTACAAATGTTCATAAATTCACTGTCAGACGACCCCAAAGCCGTCTACCCCATACCACAAAATGTTCAAGAAGAAATGAAGTGGTGGATAGAAAACTGTCATCTACCAATGCCTCTGCACCCCCCTCCACCTACAATGTTTCTCACGACAGATCCGTCAAAGATAGCCTCGGGTGCACAATTGAACAATCTGGCCTTGTCGGGTCTGTGGTCCGAAGAGGAAGAGAGGTTGCACAGCAACCTAAAAGAGTTGCTTGCGATCTTACGTGCACTTAAGACAACCGAACAGCCGTAACTTACCTCAGAAAGGAAGGCAGCACGAAATCTCCTCCCTTTTAGGAATAATTTATCAAATTTTGCTTTTAGTAGACAAATTTCGAGAATAGTGTTCACGATCCACTACAAACCGGGCAAGTTCAACAGTCATGCAGATCATCTATCAAGGCACCTTTAACCTCAAGAATGGCATCTTCTACCAAAATATGTAGAAAATGTTTTTGCCAAATGGGGTGTGCCCGTGATAGACCTATTTGCATCCAACAGAGCTCACGTGGTGAGCAATTATGCGAGTCTCGATCGATCGGACCCCCAAGCGATGTTTTACGATGCATTCAGCACCCAGTGGCATTACCCCCTAACATGGGTCTTCCCACCGCCATTCCTGATGCTCAAAATCTTAGCTCTCGTAAACAAATCGTCGGGAATATTTTTGATAGTGGCCCCCCGTTGGGAGAGTGTTCTGGCGAGTGGATCGGAGAGCTCGATCTCTAGAAGCCCCGTTCACATTGAGGAACCTCCACCGATACTTAGTAGACACAACAACAGGTCTTCCTCCCCCCAAAGTGCAGGAGATAACGTTAGAAGTTTGGGGGTGGAAGGTAAAAGTTTATTGCCAAAAAAAAAAAAACCTGGCGATTGTCCACTGAAAAGTCCACTTGCCTGGAAGCGATGGATTCGTTGGACGTTGACAAACAATGTTGATCCTAGTAATCCTTCAGGTAGTGATTTGGCACAATTCCTCGCGGACCTATACTTACTCCAAAATATGTCTTACAATACTATCCTTTTACACAAGTCTGTAGTATCAAACTTGTAATACGGAAAAGTCTAGTCAACTTAGGTCGCACGTCTTGGTTAAGCATATTTTAAAATCCATCGCTCTTAGAAATCTCAAAATTAGCAAACCACCCATTTGGGACGTCAGTAAATTAACATCTTTTCTTGCAAGTTATGACTTAAATTCCAATAAGATATTTCAAACTGTTGGACATACAGCTGTTTTGTTGCCTTTATGTTCAGGTCGTCATAAGGGCAACAAAACAGCTGTATGTCTAACTCAATTTGGCTCAAAAACTGACAGTAGTAGGCATCGACAGTCTGGTTGGAAGCTCATTTCTAATTCAGACACCTACAAACTTAATCCTGTTTTTTGGATAGAGAGAACCAAAAAATGACAGGAGAGAGGCTGCGAAATCACCTAACCTGTTTGTGACCCTCAGGGGTACTCCAAAAGTGGCTTCTCGTGCAGTAATAGCAGGCTGGATAAAAAAAAAAACATTTAAGGATGCTAATATTGCAGGTACTATAGGAAGCGTGCGCTCGGCAGTGGCTTCAAAAAACTGGGTAAAAAATTACCCCTTGGATGACAATTGGAGATCTGAGAATACTTTTAAAAGATACTATAGGCATGAAGTAATGCCTTTTAATCATTCGCCACATTTGTTCAATCCAGTTGATTAAATACCTAATAATCATATTAATAATAGTAATAATGTATGAAAAGTTACTTTTTTCTTCAATACTTGATTTAACTGATTGTGAGCTTAGTCTAATCATTTAGTTTCTTCATACCCAGTTATTAAATAATAACTTTTAAAATATTTAGTTGGTTATTCACATTGGCATCTATCCCATAATACTTCCTCTAAACAGCATCGTCACCAGACGATATCAAACACCTCTCAATAATAAGCTTCGAATAACGGTCAAGTGTTTTAATAGCAGCGTTTTACCTGAAATAAAACGCATATTAAAATACTTACCTTATTCGAAGCTTACATTTTAACTCTGCCTGGTGCATTTTGAGCCAATGAAGCAAAATGGCGCGCCCTACCGTAGCAAACTTTGCGTGGAGGGCGCCACTGCCTGGTGACGTAGCGGAAGTACCGAAGGAAGGGGTAAAAAAGAGGGGAAACTGGTGACAGTTGACCGGAAACGGAAGTGCCTATCTCAATAATAAGCTTCGAATAAGGTAAGTATTTTCATTTCAGGTAAAACGCTGCTATTAATGGGCAGAACGGGTAGAGGTCAAAGTATACTGACCAAAAGAAATCCTATCTTTACTACATAAATTAGAATATAGACATACGTTTATTACTTAAACTAATACATATCGAAAACATTTTGTTATCAGGATATAACCGCATGCAGTCCTTAAAAAGATCGAATTCTTTTACTTTTCTCCCGAGACATCAACGTTTCTCAGTCAGTCTTTGTTGATCTCCCCATGCTCAACCTATCAAGAATACCCCTAAATAACGCCTGATCTACACCTGCTTGTCGATATGACACCGATAACACCACGCACAATGTGATACTTTTAATAAAAGTTGTCCTAAATAAATACTTTTGGGCTTTGCAATAAAAGTAAAATAGTGGTCAAGACATTGGCCTTGTAACTTGGAAGTCGCGGGTTTGATTCCCACGGGAGACATGCATTTTTAAGAAAGTTGTTCAGTAACCCGGACTGAAATAGTTTCAGTATATTTTGTAAGAAGATTTGTGTTGTATATCCGTCACGGCTCAGTCAGCTAGACTTCGCGAGTCACCCTAAACCCGTTCAAGTATAACGTATAAAAAAAATTGTTCAGACAAAAAAGTTGGTCAAATAAAAAAATTGCGTTTTTATAATGGCAACAAAAAAGTCTAGCGACATTTTTGAAATTATTTTGAAATGGCGGATATATGACAGTTTTAAAATTGTAAACCCCCATATATAAGCCATTTTTAAAAATTTCGAAAAACTGGCTCGACAAAAAAATTATTTAGTTGCTGAACCTGCTTACAAAATTTCATGAGAATCGGTTAAGAAATGCGACCTGTAGGCGAGAACAGACAGACAGACTGACAAAAGAATTTTTGGCTAATCTCGAAACTGAGACGCTTCGCTCGCTTCGCTCGCTCGGTCAATTAATTAAAATAACAATATATATCAATAAACATTCGGAGGTTTTTCTTTCCAGTATGGAATAAATAACAAAATTAAAAATTCTGATTTTAAGTAGAAAACTTTTACTCAGAAATGCAAAGAAACCTCTTGATATCTCCGCATGGTAATGCATCTTAAGAGTCTTGACGCGAAGCACCGTTGCATTGATATGCAAGAAAAATGGCGTCTATCCTTTATCCTGGAGTGGTAACAAATGTGTATCGAGCTGGGCCATTATACCGGCTGCTTTCACTTAAGAGGTCCAGTATTCTGTTAAGGGTTCAAGCGGTGTGAAACTATTGTAAATAATACTGTATACAAACACCATTTTATCTACTTCTGTGTTTCGAGAACCAATAAGATTCTGATACCGTTAGATATACTGTCTATCAAATGGGTCTTGTCATTCTTTGTCTATTTCAGTTCTGTAAATAACGAAATGTTATATCACAATCTCGCAGGTGCTGATTCAGCCCTCAAAATAGGTTGTGGTCACAGCCAGCTGAACATTGACCAAGTGTGAGTGTGAAAATGAACTCGTTCATGACCGATGTCGGAGATGTTAAATAATGTAAAATATAAAATCCTATATGACGGTCGTCTGAAAGAGCCCTTAGCTGTCTGTACGCGCCGCTTTTGCCAGGTCGCATTGTCATTAAAAAAATATATAATTTTGTGTTGTTACGCAAAAAGGGACCTGTAGGGATTGAAAACGGTTTTTTTATGAATTTTGATTTTGTGATCTTTTAACCATGGTTTATTATACTTGTCTGTACTCAAGTTTTGTACTTACTGCTTTTTCGAATTCAGAACAAATGTTTCAAAATAACGTAAAAAGTAAATACTCAATGTTTTGGTGCCAGTAAAGAACACATAAAATCCGGTATTAAAACAGATTACGAGCTCGTGTAAAGGTAATGAAATCACCGACAATCTGACGCAAACAATCAATACAGTGATTACATCCTCTGCGAGAATCCCGCTAATTTAAAATGGTAATTATTTTCAACAAACACTCGCGCTGTCCTCATTTACGTTCATTGTCTGCCTAATAAATTTCGAACGAATAACATTTGTTTTTGTTACCAAACAAATAAATAATTGATTCAAATACTAAACACACATATTTACATAAAGTCTGTTCGTGAAGATTTGATAAATTTAGGCCTTCTTAACTCATTTAAAAACTTAATTTCGTTTAAGTATACAATTTTAAACAATTATAAACTGTATAAAACAGAAAACAACACGTAAACACCGAAACGACTCATTCGAAGCGCATTCCAGAACGGAATGGCAATAGATGGCTGCCGTGTCCGCTCGCCCGTTCAAGCCGCGGTTGACATCAACTGCGTGCCTTTTACCACGCAAACGGCGAAAGCGGAAGACAAGCGACGGCCGCGATACAGTTTGCGATAGTCACTGGTATGAGAGGAATTATAATATTTATCAACTCTCGACGGAAAGACTTTCCTTACTTTTACTCCTGTACTAGCTGGGCGACGAAATTATTTTTTAGCCTCGTAGCCTAAATACCGAGTTTAAAATATAAGATATTATATTACGTGAACTGCAAAGAACTGTCAAGCGGTGGTCAAGCGATAAGCGTCGACTGTGCGTCTGAAAGACACGGGTTCGATCCTCACAAGGCGCGACTTGTACCTCTGAGTTTGTACTCTTGTACGGTCATTGTCTTCTACCAAAACTTGCTTCAACAACAAAAAGAAAAATGGTAAGGAAACATGCGCACTAGTTCACAAGTTATTACTGTTTTTAATAGTGTATTCAAAGACTGTAATTTTGTATTTCGACAGTTCATTATTTCAATAGTGACCCAATTTCATAAAACAATAATTCGATACTAAACATAAATCAATATCATCGACTTTCTGGCCTACCACGTGCTAAATTAAAAAATATATAAATTTAGTTCCCTTAGTTTAAAAAAGAAACTTCTATTTTGGGGCAGTCGTGTTAAAAGATTTTCATGCATCTAAACATTCCCTTGGTCGACGTTAACGGTACCTACTTGAAAATTTTTACTTTCTATTGACTTTTTAATTACTGTACATATATAAACGGGACTTAGCACAAAAAAGGTTTGTGCTGAATCCCGTTTATAAACATTAATAATGTGTTCAAAGCACGATTGTTTAAAAACTAATCTTTTTACTAAATATTTACCTTTGAATGTTTACTTTTTTCCCCATGCCACATCATTTCATTTCTTTGTTAGACGAAAAAAAAAATTTTTCCATAGAGTAAACATTGGGTGGAAACAAAAACAAACATCACTTTTGTATTTCTTATCTCCAAATGTACAGGCATGTTCGTTGTATTGATAGAGTACAAGAACAAGGCCTAATGGAGTATCAGCCGAGATTGAGCCGTAAGTAGGCATTATTTCCCGCCATTCTAGTCTGCCACGTTGATTGAAAGATATCGAATGTCCGTATTCACAAAGCCGGCGAAAAACAAAAGAAATTGTTTCTTGGCGACAAAATATTGGTGATTTTGTTACTCGTTGTGTAATCGTTGGGTGCCATGTTTTATTTATGGAACACTGAAACTCCCTTCGTCTGGATTCCAGAGTCAACATTAATATTTAAGACTAAAAAAAGATATAAATTTAAATTTTGAGATTTGTACTTGTAGTAAGACAATTTGTAAAGTAATGTGAACTCTCGAAATTTCGCTAGTTTCCAAACGAATCAATTAAATCACATACTTTTTTCTTTATGTCAACACCAAAATTTTCTTTAGAATGATGAATGATGAAATACCGGAATGTGACGTCATAGTTTATTATAGAGAATACACGAGCGGTATTTTACTCCAATAAACGTTTTGCATAAATAAATCTAAAATCACGATCAAAGTGAATGTGATCAATGACAAATGCCATTAGTAAATTGTTATTTCCTTATCAGTTCAAAATAATTTATTTTTAACCCAGTCTACACACTTACTATCAATTTATCATTAGATATATAGAGGTTAGTACCTATCAAAATACTGTTTCTATCTTTTTCGGTTTGTCAGTAACGAAATGTCATAGGTAGACACTGACCTGTCGCACAGACGTCAAATTTTTGTAGGGATTGAAACATTTAATTTGTCGAGTTATTGATATCGACTTCTTATACTCACCAAAACCCTTATACATCCTTTAGTTAAAAGGACGATGTAGAATTGTGTACAGTTTTTTTTTGTAATAGTTCGTTACTTATGAGTTATCATTTTTATTTTTATTGCTTTTTATCCCTGGCTTTTATCTATCCTATTATTTTTTATTACTGTTTTATCAGTTAGTAGTGATAAGGTATCTTTAACTCATTGCCAGTGACATATTAAATAACTCAAGTACAATACCATCGATATTATATTCGATAAATTAAAAGTATCAGTCCCTACAAGAAAGTAATGTCAATGCGACAAAATAACGGGAAGATTAGGTTGCGAAAACACAGCACACCCTCGCTCGATAGATTTAGTTCTAAGACCCAGTGCACCAGTTATCTGTTGGCGGCAGCGTCTAAGCTAACTAGAGGGACTTGGTTATTAATTCCCTCAATTTAGTCGAGGAGTCCCCTCGGCATTCATGTCGCCCTCGTGCCACGTCTTTACCTAAACTACGTCTTACCTACCTATAAGTATATTTGCAAATTGTTAGTAAGTAAAAGATTTATTGAAAAAAAAAACAAGCACGTGATCAAAATATAAAATGTACCTAAATCAAAGCCCCAACCTAAATAGTAATTAAACTTGTGACATTTTTTGTGAATCTATATTAATTTGGTGAAATAATGCCAAATGTAGACATTTTTTAAGACAATTAAAAAAAAATATTATTAGTTGTAATTATTATTTGCCCATTTAGTGTAAAGTATTTAAGTTTTTGACTTACGTGCACGTTTTGGGTAACTGTAAGTGCGCCGGGTATTTTTTATTAATATAGAATAAATATGTTTCGGCATGAGAAAGATCTATTGTAAGAAAAAGAAAAGGTTTATGGGTTAAGAATGAGGTGTATTTATTATTATTATGGTCTTAGAAGCCACAAAACTTCATTCTACTACGAGTATCTTTGTGGTTTTAATGGTAAGTGATTGATTGTCGAACTATTAACTATTCGTTGACTAAAAGAAATAAACATAAATACCTACCTACACATATGAAGCATTTGTACTATATAAAAAAAAAGAAAAACAATTTTCTACACATTTTACCCACAAAAATGTTTATATATCATGCTGTGCACTATTTCAAGAAGGTCTTCCAGAAGCCGAGACGAATTTAGGAACAGTTATCTAGTCGTAAAGTGAAATCTTGAGCTACTAAACTGCAGCGCTGACGTCATTAAAAGACCTAGATTTTTACGACCAAAATAAAACTACATACTTAGTAGGTATTTACCTACTAAGTATGTAATTAACGATAAACTTAAAAATACAAAGTAACGTTTTCAAGTGTTCAAAGTAACGTGTGCAAGTTTTTGTTTAACATTGATGACATTGACAACTGATTACATTTTTAAATACCTTATTGAAATAGGTGCCCAATTTTTTTCGATTCCTCATACTAACGCGGAATTAACTGATCAATATTTATTATTGGAGGTCTGAAATTTTAAATTGTATTTTACCACAATATTGTCACATAACAAAAAATTAGGTAGCTACATACAGTGCCTCTAGCAAATTGAACGTAGAGTGCCTAGCAAAGACATTGCATTATGTGGGGTTGTGAATCAGTTGTGAATAGAGCTGACGTCTAAGACGTTTATCGTGTAAGACACATCCGATCAGATTAGACAGAATCACAGAACGTTTCTGTAACTCTCGTAGACAGTAACGAGCATTGGAATTTGATTTAAAGTTTCTAGCAGCAGCAGTATTACTGAAACGATTAAAAAATGCAATATTGCTTCGAATGTGTAATAGATGTCCCCGGCAATTCTATACAGTCACATTATCACGTGTTTATCCATGACGACTAACGTCACGCTAAGCGTAATGTTTAGCTTTAAGATGGAAAAATAAATAAAAAAGGGTTGCGAACTGCATCGCTTATGAAAATAATTTGTATCTCAACCTCCTTGGATCGGATTTAACGATCAGCGCGGGAAGAGAAGCAGCTGGTAAGTACATTTTAAGTTTTTCTTTTCTTTCAGGCCAGTATGGAAGTAAATTCTATTCACTACAAACAAAATAGACTTTTACGAAGAATTAATTTCACTACATCGATATCTACATGTTCTTAACACATCTCTCAAGTTATTCAAACAGTAATTTTCTAGATAATTCACAGAGTGGAAAATTTCCCGGCAGACTTTACCATAAAGTACAAAGCTATACAGAAGAGTGACATATAATCAGAGATCGGAATCACGGGTGCTATTGCTATCAAAAGTATGGATATGACTATATAATCTATAAATAAAACAATCATAATCATGTGATTTCAATATATATTTGAATCGAAAAAAATAGACTTATCCTGAAATCACATAATTATGATTATTTTATTTACTTAGTATCCAATTAAATTCTCGAGAAATCCCGGAACTTTTAGTCATATCCATACTTTTGATAGCAATAGCACCCGTGATCTCCATCTCTGCATATAATATAAAACTAAACACTGACAGTTTTAATTTCTATAATCCTATCAATGGAAAAACAGTGATCATGTAGCCAGAAAACCTATAGTAAACATCGCATCTTAGCCGTCTTGATGCTGTAATATCGTATTCATATTCAACCGTATATGGCACTCGTGGATGCAAGAGGAAGTAGGTGTCTTTATATACTCGTAAATACGACATTATTAAAATAACGTTTTTAAAGTTTGAAAAATAGAGTACTTTCTATGAGGTGTTGGCATTTGTAAGGCTCTTTAACTTAGTACACTACCAAACAGACGTACAACCCTCGAAGGAGCTATACGGATCGAATTATTGCTGCTTGTTCGTTCCCGGCTTTGTATTTCAGAATAACCCATGTCTAATGGTATTCCTTACATCTGTACGTGATATTGTCTTTGATTCTGTCTACTTCCCGTTCGCATGTCGTTGTTTTTATGACAGTTTGGCGGTTTTTGTTTTTATGGAACTAGGTCACATCCTTTTCTAGATACTTACTTTTAGACGACGTTTTTGAACAAACTTTTTGATTTCTAGATGTTTTTAAAAGCGGAAGAATTAGATCTTATAGTTAGTGTGTTGATAAAATTATCATAATCAATAATTCGTTCGTCATATGTTTGGCACGCTCTGCATTTTAGTAAGGGATGTGTCGTTAGATTTTTATATACTGTGAGAGTGACACTGGGTCTATAAAAACGAAAAAAAGAAGGCGGATATTTGAGGCCAAAGTCAAATGTTTGGCACGCTCTGCAGCCTGAACGGCTCAATGTATTTTAGCTTGAGAGGTGTCGTTAGAATCATATTTATTGTAAAAGTGAAACTGGGTATATTAAAATACAGTCGGTTTTTTAAAATAATGACTTTATAAAAAATTTATATTCATACTAATCGGGCGTTTTTCCTTATTGCGGTTAGACAAAGCTTTCAGCGTGACCGTGAAGATACAAAAAGGAATATACCTTATACATGTAATAAATTAAAAATAGTTAAGGATTGTTAGCTGCTCGCATATTGACATGATTCCTTGAAACAATCTGTCGATCAGGTCGATCAGGTTTTACGATTTCCACGATAATAGAGATTTGACCATAATCAGATTTTATGGTCTTCACGGGAAGAGAAGCTGCCGTTACAATTTCCATTTTTTCTTTCAGACCATTATAAAGTGTGGGATATTGATCATCAGGCTGCTTGAAACGTCCTTTTCCAGGTACTTTTATAAAAGTTTTATGCAACATGGCAAATGTCTAAACATTATGCTTAAGTTCTCAAGTGAGACTTGTGAGCCAGACTATGCAGATTCATGGCCCGCGGTCGAATAGTAATTAACAGGCGAACTCGCTGCTCGTAAGAAGTAAGCGCAGAATTTAAAGCCTGTCTACACTGGAGAGATAAACGGTTCGACTTTTAGTAGACAAAGGATGCATGTTTAAAACAATCATAATAATATGAAAACTTGGTTCTTTTTATAAACATCATTATTTTAGCTATAAAAAGTACTGCTGGATATATCCAGCAGTGGATGGTTCTTTTTACACAGATTTTTTTTTACATTAAATGGGTCAATTATTACAATTCACATTATGTTAACACATCATTCAAAAGTATCAAGGAGAAAAGTACGAGTATGCATCCCTCCATTTAAAAGAAAAAAATCGTAGGTCATAGGGAAAAGTCTTTTCTCTTTCCTTTTTAGGGTTCCGGAAAAATATGAAAAAACGGAACCATTATATGATCACTCGTGCGTCTGTCTATCCGTCCGTCACAGCCAATTTGAAATCTTCTGGACCAAATCAGGTAACGTAGGATGGTGTAATATTATGACAAAAAAAAAACACAGATGTGCAAAGTAAAATACCCTTATTTTAAAAAGCAATTTATTTGCTTTTTAAAATAAGGGTATTTTACGGGGGACAAATTAGGAAATTAAAAAATAACGTTTTGCAAACTTTATTGTGTCATATATGGAATGAATCGGCTTGTTATGGGGATCTTAAATATATTTTTGTTATTATTGTATAATAAATAGTTTTGATTTTATTCATGAAAGAAGACGAAAATTTACCAATGTCCCTGATCTCTGAAACTACCAGGCCTAAAATTTTGAAAAAAAAAAATCATACTTTATATAGTTCATTCAGCTTGCAGATCACCTATAGGAATTCTATTAATTGAAAATAAGGTGGTAAACTCAATATAATACGTTCACTTACGGAAAATTTTTGGCACTGTACGGAACTCTCACCACGCGAGTTTAATTTGCACTTGGCCGGTTTTTTTAAAAGATAGAT
This sequence comes from Acrobasis suavella, assembly GCA_943193695.1. NCBI lineage: Eukaryota > Metazoa > Arthropoda > Insecta > Lepidoptera > Pyralidae > Acrobasis > Acrobasis suavella. Next base: position 14,498,298 of record OW971942.1, read on the forward strand.
TATGAAAATAAGCACACACTTATAAGTAAGGTTTTTGGAATTTGGCATAACGATTATTATTATATCTATCTAGTAAAGACAACTTGGATCAAATAAATCTGTCTACCGATGCTCGAAGTTGCTCAAAATTTTTTGATAAAAATATTAAATTTTATCTTTAGCTTAGCTCGTGAATCAGTCTTTGAGAGTTGCATCGACTAGGTATTGTTTTAATGAATTCCTAACTTTTCCGTCTATAACCTTTAGCAACTCCAGCTACTTTGTGCCCGTGATGCGCTCATTCTCGATTAACTAACTTTAGACTATTTTCTCTGAACTCCATGTTAAGAGGAAAGCTTTGGAACATGTACTTGCGCAACAATTTTAATTCCTTGGCTGTTTCTACTGTGATAGACAAAATCTTAACAGCTATTTATTTTTATAAGAGTCAACAAAGGTTTTCTAAATCTTTTTTAGTTAAAATTGTGTCGTTCTTTTAAATTTTAAATATTGAATAAGTTTTTTTTCCAGGAAAATTGTTAATAAGTTAATGGTAGTGACGATCTCCGTGGCGTAGTAGTCACCATGCTAGTCCACAACCCAGAGGTCCCGGGTTCGATCCCTGGTCAGGGCAAGTTGGAAAATGGTATTTTTTAAATTGTCCTGGGTCTTGAATGTTTATCTATGTGTGTGTTTGTTATAAAATATAGTATCGTTGAGTTAGTATCCCCTAACACAAGTCTCGAACTTACTTTAAGGCTAGCTCAATCAGTGTTATTTTTTCCTTTATATTTATTTATTTAGTGACGCTTAAAAGTGTTTTAACACTTTCAAGCGAGTACTACCATAACTTAAGGGGACACTTTTGACACTAATTTTTCAGGGTCCAGTTCTGCTCCCATATAAAATACATTATTCAAACGGAAACGGAGAAAACATTAACAACTTTGGTCTTATCATGCTCTAAATAACCTTTCAAAATATTTTATGAACTATCATTTACAGTTTAAACTGAGAACGTGAAGCTTTTCTTTGTAAATTTTCCAAAAGAGGCCGCTTTTCGCAAATGTGCGATGAAAAGCTTCACGTTCTCACTTTAAACTGTAAAAAGTAGTTCATTAAATAGTTAGTTCACAAAAAATTAGCGTCAAACTTTAGTTTTTTTTTTGTTGGGGGTTACATCGAGAGGGAGTAATGATAGATTTAAGCAAACTATTGATGATTTTATGAATTGGAAATTGCATTAGGAGGAATTAGAAAATAAATTGATGTGTTTATTTTTTTGTACAATTTATAGATGTTACTTTAATTTATTTACATTAATTCCTTTTTTCAATAAATTTCCGAAAAAAGACAATTAAAGTTATTGAATCTACACATTACGGTATACAAATATACTGTTGAGTATTTGAAAGTCTATAGCCTTGTCGCATTCAGCAAAGCGAAGTGAAAATGAACCTATACATGTATAGATTATTATTTCAAAAACTCAAAGAACTTTGTGCAAAGATAATATTATCACTACTTCACTACATATTTACTAAGTCTAGCACCTATATAAAAAGTTTGGTTAAATTTACAGAACTCGAGCATTATACTAAAAGTTTTAAGTGGATTTGTAGTTATTATTTCATCAAAAGCATAACTTTTGATATAAGATTAAATTAAAAAGAAACATAGTTAGATAGAATAAGTTATGGTGATTGTTTACGTTTAACCCCAGACAAAAAGGGGGGTGTTATAAGTTAGACGCTAATGTCTGCCTGCAGCAATCTAGCTCTCGAACTGAAGGACTGATTTCGATGCGGTTTTTTAACGTGAAAGCAAGTTCCCTTGCGGTGGTTCTTAGATATTTTTGATGAAATCGGTTCAGCTGTTTAAACGTATTAATATAATAATAATCATTTATTCACAACATACAGATTCACAAGATAAATTTAGCCCTGGCTCTTGGACTAGGATAACCTGTATCCCGAGAACCAGTTTTTCCCTATGATAAGTTCTAGATACAATATTTTTTTGTTGTAAAGATAAAATTTTGAATTTAAAATAGATGATTAACAAGTTACGTTCGAGTTCGATAATTGTCGTCTAGTTAGCGCTTCCCCATGAACAAATACAATAGCTAAGAACCGACTCACACAGTGCTTTGTATATTCTTAAAGAGAGTAATGTTTGTGCTACGTCTTTGATGTTTTTGAATGCTGAAAATGCTGGAGGTTAACGCTTGGAAGACGGGGTTTTTTAATGTACTGACGAATAATAAATGGCACTATGGAAATAAATTCCACCTAAAATCGGTTGGAATATTTAGTTCAGCCATTCATCACTAAATGGTATCATTTTGTTTTCGTTTTTTTTTTATTTACCTGGCAAATAAACTTGCAGCCTTATAATTCTTTTTGATTATACAGAGTCTAACAAAATATACCTACTGAAACTATTAAAAATTGATTCAGTTTTTGATACTGAACAAGTTTCCCCAGGATCGTACAGTGAAATACGAAAAATAATGTTGGCCTCCCATAAAAGGTGGCCGATCAGCTGATCCGAGTTTCTAGGGGTAGCTTAATTTTTTTCATGTTTCGATATACGTCCTTAAGATAGTTGTTCAATGTCACGGACTGAATCAACCTTTGGACGGATAATACCAGAAACGGTTTGTAATATATGTATATTTTAACACTTTGTCAGCGTAGTTAATTGTTATATTAATGCAACATTACAGCTTTCTAGTATTAACTGTAGCTAAGTCTCGGACAGACAGACAGACATTGCAAAACTGTGAGGATTCCTTGTCTGGGCAACGGACCCCTAAAAAGAAACAACCGCCTATTCTAGTCAAACAAAACCTCGGAAAAGACTTTAAAGTTAAATCAAAGACCTGAGTAAAATTAAAAAAGACGACTTTCATAAAAACATTTGTTCTCCTTGTTAAGAAAGAGTAAAATGAATTAGCTTCAAAGATATTGCAAAACGCTTTTCTGTAACTTACTCCACCGCTGCAGCTCAATTTAAAAGAAAAGCAAAGAAATTAAATAATTTATTCAATAGAAAATATATATGTATGTATAAAACAGTTTTTACAGTCATTCGTACTTAACCGTACAACGTCGATGATGATGATGATGACACCTACGAAAATGATTACCCATTTTGTTTAAAACTTAATGAAAAATATTTTGATGAATCTCACTTTATGTTCTTTTTTTTTACCTTACCTTTATCGTCTGGGCTTAGTTAAGCTTATAAAATAAATCTTATATAATCTAATAAAATATTGAAATAAATTTTTAATTTTAATGCTCTGAATAATATGTGAATTAAAAATATATGAGAATTTTGGCCAAGAGAGAGAAAGATTCGAACGCACGCCCCTCAAGTCTGTACCTTGAGTGCACAGGTGCAACGGAACATAACAGACGAAGCCAAGGTTATAATCTCAACTCTATATTTATTTACTTAAATCTCTTTGATTAAAAGAAATCATTTTGTTCTGTAGCTAAAGCAATCTCGGCGAGTCTGTCACGGATCTGCATTGCAAATAATACCTCCGATTTTATCAAGTCACTGCAACCGTGGACTGAATTTAATCTTTCGTAACGCATTTCGAAATTATGCACAACATTAACCTACTTAGTGTGACCAAAAATATTGCTTTAAATTCACGAGGGCCCGATATTTAAATTTATTGGACGTCACGAACAATTTCTCTTATACACTTACGATTTTTAGGTCAAAGTTCCACGCTTTGAAAGCTTTTTCACGTCAATATTTTGATTGACAAATTGAGTGAATAATATCAAGGGCGTGGGTGTCGTCGGTGTACATGTCGTCGACTTACATCGCAGACGAAATGGGACCAATTTACTAAATGTGCGAAAAAAAGGTCTTTATTTGTGAGAATTATGATTTAATGAGAGAGCTTCCTAGTTTTGGTGGCTATTTTGTTATGATTATTTGTTACAGTAATAAGTAGTTTTTATTGATAAGATCTGTGGCGCTATCTATCTTCTTTTTTGATAAGAATATTTCAACATGCTTTTGTAGCAGGGACGTTATTAATCTTTTGAAAAGTAACAGTAGGCAATGTTTCGAGACATTTTTCGCCCTTCTCTATGAAAAGTTAAAAATGTTTGCCTTAAAATGTAAACTGAGTTTAAGTGCCTAGTTCCATGGAGTCACATGGAGTAATGCATAATTTCTTATATCTGACTACCGTCTCGCCCGCCTCACACGGGTGTCACACAAATATCGATAAAAATTAAAAATTACAATTTATCCTATTTAGCTGTCTAAACAGTATAAGCTTTATTGATTTTGATTTTTATTGAGTGCCCAATATGTCTTTCTGCATAGAGATAAAGCGCGTGCTGGAAAATTTATTAACTTTTATTTAAACTTTGCCTATTCCGCTTCAGTTTTGGACAAAGGCCTTCCCTTCTAAACTTATTTAAAAAAAAACCTTAAATTATATTCTTATATAACACTTCCATTTAATAAAATATACCACTACTTATACGAAAGTCACAAGGCTTCGCCTTGCAAAAAGTCCTGGTAACAAAGAAAATCCTCGTCACGTCATATCAGCATTGTCACCGTCCCCATCGCCCGTATAAATCATTGTCACACTAATCTCGCATTCTAAATTGCGAGCAAGTTTGTAGGCAACCTCTTATCCCAAGTTTGTGTTTAAAATATGTTTATTATTGGATTAGTTTTAGTAGATAATTTATTAACGGTACTTAGAGAAGTTGGCTTAACTTTCTCGCTGGTATGATGCTGTGCATAGTTGTATGAGTAACTACCTGGGGGACTAAGCTTGGCATCGATCCGACTATTATTACTTACATTTGGAACTCGAAAACTTAGGTGGTAGGTAAGATTTAAAGTTACAAATATAGCAAATGGCATCATTATCAATGGATAATATTTTAAATGAGAACGTGTATTTTTAGTTCGAACGTCTTTCATGTTAACCATTGTACTAATTATTCTGTAACATAGATACACATATATTCGTTATTTAATATACGAAATATGTATTGGATAAATAAATATAAAATAATAAATAAAATGTATAGGGACAAATTACACTGATTGAGCTAGCTCCAAAGTAAGTTAGAAACTTGTGTTATGGGATACTAACTCAACGATACTATATTTTAATAATAATTGATAGATAAACATCCAAGACCCAGGACAATTTGAAAAAGACCATTTTCCAACGTGCCCTGACCGGGGATCGAACCCGGGACCTCTGGGTGACGGCCTAGCATGGTGAACACTACGCCACGGAGGTCGTCAAAAATAAGGTATCGGATAAATATAAGGTATCGGTGTGATATAAGTAGCTTTATTCAGCGTTTGACGGGTAAAGTAATATTGAAGTTTATTACTTTAAATAAATTCCACTGGCATTATAAAGCCAATTTTATGTTTTAAAACACTCTGAGGAACACACATAACAGAACCCTTTTAAAGCATTATTCTATTAAGGCCCTTGTTTTAATGAGGGTGCGATTCAAAATTAGTGTCATTTATCTTTGGTTCTCATAAGGTGCATTATTTAAGGGCTCACAGCAATATACGACCGTACTAAAGTGTTAAGCCGAGGTGTGAAACCGGCGCTCATATTTTAATATATGTCCTAACATTTTAAGTACATGTTGAGAGTGGTTTTATGTAAGGAAACTACTCGTATGAATAGAAGTTTTAATAAGAATTATCTCCTATTGCATTTTATAGTTTTGAATTTCTTTCTATTCGTTGGTTACATTCAATATGTTATAGGTCATGGACACTTACCTACAGTAACAATCATACAATGGCAAATAATACACATGCATTTCGGGTTTAGATATAAAAATTTCCAATTTTTTAACTATCATTGTTGCGAAACAAAAATAAATTTAAGTACATAGAATATACATCGAATTTTAATGAAACTTCAGAAGTTCGATGGATCTAGAACCAAAATTAATAGATGAGATTTGCTTCATACATAAGTACTTACAATGTAAATTTAGGCCTGAAAACAGTTTATAAACCTCAATGGGGAAAGGATGAAAATTTTAAATACGCCTGAAGCTTTTTCTGTTGTTAGGAATAACACTCTTATTTATCGTAAATAAATATCACATTTCTTGGTTCAGTCAATTAATTATAAAAAATAAAAATATTTAGCATCGCAATTTCGTTCACCAATCAGCTCAACCCCGCCACTTCTTTAGCCCGTCCCGTCTGTAAAAAAGATGATGTCATATGACAGTTGACAACTGAACTGCCATTGCGGTAAAATAGGGACACTATTTTGACAACTGTGACAGTTAAGCTGTTAACTGTCATATGACAGTGGCAGTTAAGTTGTGAAAAGTCATGAAATATTTTTTTTAACGTCATATGAGAAAACGCAAATGAAATGGCGGCGTTAAGATGAATAGTGTACGAAATTGTGATCAAAAATATTTTTATTTTTATAATTAATTGACTGGACCAAAAATCTGAAATTTATTTACGATAAATAGGAATGTTATTCCTAACACTAGAAAAAGATTTAGGTGTTTTTAAAATTTTTATCCCTTCCCCATTACGGGGAAAGGCTGACTTCGATGAGAATATAATTTGTGATGCGTGACATAATATGAGACAATCTATTACTTTTACATGTACTATTTTAAACTACAATTTATAGTTAAATTACTTCTTCTATCTGAATCGCACCAAGGTCGTGCGAGGACAAATCCCAAGTTCTTGAAGGTACATTTTATTTTTTGGCAACGCGCGCCCGTGACCAGTATGGATGTGATACAATTTGTCAGGTTTACGTGGTTATTTGTACGTGAGGTGTACGCAGGTGGATCCGAGCCCACGACCCCTTTTCATGGAATAATAATGACGGATTCGACTTGGAGAAGCTGAGGTCGATTCGTATCTACAATGTCATTGTTAGGTACCATTGAGAGAACAAACAGTATGTTTCAATTATTTTCGCCCTAGGGAGAGTGGCCGCTAGATAAGTATTATTAGTAACTTTAACTGATCGGAAGTCGAATACCGCTTTTTCTTATTCACTTGCTGGCTTAAGATTTTGTGTTTTGATTTTTTTCCAATATAGTAAAATGTTGAAGTAGGTAGTGAACTGTTTTTTTACGATAGTTTTTACGCAAGTAATTATTTAAGTACAAGTGATAGTTGTATTTTTTAAAGTAAAAAATACACCCGATACCGTGATGAGTAATTATGACTTTGTGGCCTCGCCTCGATTTCATGTTTATTTCTTCGCCGCCTTCCTTAATCACGGCTACTGTACTGTACTTATTACGAATATTTGCGTCAAAGTATTCATATCGTCAAAAAAAAAAATAGAAGTTCATTTTTGTATACAAAACCTACACGAAAGCGAACACAAGGAAGGGTCCTGTTTATGCGAATATGGATTCCCCGTAGTTCTCGAGGCGTTTTGTCGCAGCACTTAGAGCGGTGGTTTGCATGGCTTAGTTACTGCCGAATGCAGACGCTTTAATCGCTGTGACTGAGAATAACTGCGAACTAGTGAACGACTCCGCACTTACCTTTATGCGCCATGTTACGAGTACAATTTCAGCCTTCTTCAATAACGTATATCTCGGAAACGAAACGCCGCGCAATAGATCCTTTTTGCTTAGATGCCCACATATTCGTGCTAAAGGTACTGTATATGCGAATATGGGTTCCCGGTAGTTCTCGAGGCGTTTTGTCGCAGCACTTAGAGCGGTCGTTTGCGCGGCTTAGTTACTGTCGAATGCAGACGCTTTGATCGCTGTTATTGAGCAACTGCTATAAGTGGGTTAGGGAACGACTTATCACTTACCTTTATGTGCCATGTTAATCTCTTACCTTTCTTTATTAACATATATATCACTAAAACTAAACGTCGCGAAAAGGATCCTTTTTGCTTGGATGCCCACATATTCGTGCTAAAGGTACTGTATATGCGAATATGGGTTCCCGGTAGTTCTCGAGGCGTTTTGTCGTAGCACTTAGAGCGGTCGTTTGCGCGGCTTAGTTGCTGCCGAATGCAGACGCTTTGATCGCTGTTACTGAGCAACTGGCATTACTGGGTTAGAAAACGACTTCGCACTTACCTTTATGTGTCATGTTAAGCTCTTACCTTTCTTTATTAACGTAAATCTCGTAAACTTAATGCCGCGCAATGGATTCTTTTTGCTTGGATGCCTACATATTCGTGCTAAGGGTACTGTATATGCGAATAAGGCTTCCCTGTAGTTCTCGAGGCGTTTTGTCGCAGCACTTAGAGCGGTCGTTTGCGCGGCTTAGTTACTGCCGAATGCAGACGTTTTATCGCTGTTACTGAGAAACTGGCATTACTTCGAACTAGTGAATGACTCCGCACTTACCTTTATGTACCATGTTAGTCTCTAAACCTTTATTAATTTCACACTATCTATATTCTATTTATTATTTATTCACACCAGTATGGAAAACTTTACCAGCTACTTATCTTCTCGAGCAGGCCGTAGAAGCCGATCGAGGAAATAAGCGTATATGCAAATCATGTGAATAGACGATGCGGTTAGCAATTCATCATTATTTTTATTCCTTTTCCTACCTTTTTACCTACCATCATGCTAGAAGTGGCATTTGAGTCGTCTGACCGTGAGCTCTATCTGCTAAAAGCTGCAAGACCCAAAAGGCTCTGTCTGACCCGTGAGGGATAAAGACATGATATAGTATGTATATTATCAAACCCTTTTTCATCTGTCTATTCCTTTTGAAAGTTTTGTTCTTCTTGATTTCAGCAGCTTCTCGTTCTATACTTTGTTAAGAGTGACGATCCGATGACAATATTTTCGACTGGTGTCTT